>JALJVW010000206.1:24661899-25911899 GCA_024865655.1 Emberiza elegans
GACAAGAAAGTCATGTGGAGAATATGTGGAGTCCTTTACCAGGGTTGTTAGGTTGTTCTTTACCCACGAGGTAGATTTCTGAGCCTCCTCATTTCCGGGCATCAAACAGTGGCTGCTGCCAAGAAAGAGAGCACTGACCTTTAGCAAAGCTTATGAAGAATGAGCAGGAAAACAAAACTAACTCTGAAACCTGCATTTGCAATTAATCAGAACAAAAGGAAAATTTTTCTGGTAACACACTGACTGCATAAAACACAACTTGTTAGGCATGTGCTGATTCACTAATGCAATAAAAAGGACATTCTATTCCTCCACTACTCACTGAAGCAGAGAAAAAGCACTACAGCCTGAAAACATTTTCCAAAATGTTTTCCAAAAGCCTGAGAACATTTTTCAAAATGTCACAAAATAAGCAGTAACTTTTCAGAAACAACCCAAAATTCTACTGTGACACAGAAATTTTCAGTGGAACATACATTCCCTTATATAAAGTGACACGGAGTAGATGTTAATTCTTTTTCTTCAGTTGCAAATAGCTGAAAGGCAAGCTGAAAATACTGGAAATTATTGAGTAATTATGTTAGAAAGCATTATTTTTAAATTTAATTTTGTGTTAGGGGTTATAAAGTTTTTTTGGCATGAGGCTTTAATTTTCTTCAATGTCTGTCTTGCAATGTGAGGGCTAGCTTTAAATTGTTCTGAAATACATCCAGATGAGTGGTTGGAACCATTTCACAGCATGATATGCTGAACACATATGGCTATATTCAAATCTAACAGGGAGAACTTGTTACCAGAGTATCAAAAAGCATGAATATTTAAGGCGTTGGTTATTAGAGGCACTCTCTGGAATCTTTGCTGTATATTCATAGCCTGCTTCTGAAAACCATGTTGGTTTGTATAAAAGCAATTCATTTAAAATAACAGATAATTTTTAGAATATATTTATCATTCAACTTGGTGTAATAATTAAGAATTTGTAATTTAATTACTATAAATTTCATTCCTTTTCTAGGATAAAAAGTACTTTAGAAGAGTTGATAACAATCCTTGTTATTATTTTGCACACCCAGATATGTAAAAGTCAGAGGAACAGTAGTATTTTATAATTCTGGAGAAACTGCTAAGGGATTTCTGACCTCTGAGGTGCTAACTGCAACTAAATCAGCAATTGTTTTCTCACTGCAGAGTGTGCTGAAATAATAGACATGTGAAGGGACTAAAATATTGTCTGCACTTGACACTCACTGGATTTACATTAAAAATCTGGATTATATCTCAGGGCTTTCTGAGTTTCATGGCTGTTCTTGGAGAACCAAGAAATTTTAAAAGTGTTTGAGAGCTCTTTCAAGTGTGTAACTCTGCACACGGAAACTCTGTTATAAAATAAGGAGCTGGAAAGTGAGTGCCCTGCAGTGGTGGCCTTGGCAGGTGCTGAGGGTTTTGTTGCTGCCCTTTTCCTAACCCTTACAGAAGGATACCATCTACAGTGGGATTATTGGCCTGGCAGGCCACACTCTGAACTGTGTGCCAGTCCTGTGTGTGCTAATGCTCTTCTGCTGCTGTTGAAACAGAGACTTTCAGCTGGAGGACAGCAATGGCTGCACCAAGGATTACCTGGAGATTCGGGAAGGGAGTGACACAGGCACGCTGACAGGACGGTTCTGTGGGGGCTCCTTCCCTTCAAATTATACATCAACTGTTGGACATATCCTCTGGGTCAAGTTTGTCTCAGACAGTTCAGGCACGGGTGTTGGCTTCAGGGCCACCTTCTCTCACTGTAAGTAGATGTAATTTGATTGAAAACTGTTGTTCTTTCATAGTACTTCTCTAATTATTCTAAAAAGTAATTGTTTGGGTCTCTAAAGCCTATTATAAAATATTTCCTGATGTCAAAGGGTTTGTAAATTCACTTTAAAAATATTTTGTAAATACCTACAGAATGTAAAGGAGTGCTCTTAAACATGCCAGCGGTACATCATATTTATTAGGCAATTGGAAAATTAAGAAAAAATATTTATTTCTCAGCTTTCCATTTTGCTTTTTGAGTGTGACAATGTCCATCTTGTGGTTTGGATCTAGATGCCATCGACCAGGGAGCAGAATTAGAAAAAAGGAAAATATGCCAATTTATAGATCCAGTATTTCAATGGACCACTGCCAACATCAGTCTGACTGGCTGCATGAACAGACTGCTGAAGCTAAACATCCACAGCCATTTTGATTATGCAAGCTAAACTTCTAATAATTTCCCTTCTTTTGAGATTTAACTCCTTTTCAAAATGAATTATCAATAGTTCAGACCTCAATGAAGTCAGAACCACTTTTCACCAGAAAAATGCACGGGCATTTAAAAAAAATTCTTTAATGCTTTTGGGTAGAAATGAACATAAAGTAGTCAGAGTCAGGGGGGAGTTTAGGTGTGCTGTCTTCCTGCTTCCCATACATATAGAGCCATGTGGCTCAAATGGGTAATTTCTTTCAGGAAAGGGAACATTGCATCTCTCAAAACAATAAAATAGTTGGATGTGCATCTTAGAGCTGTCTGAGATGTCTTACAGCCTTACAGCACTGTGTAGTCCTAAGCAAATTAAGTCAGATGGGCACCCAGCGTTTCTTTTACTCTACATGAATTAGAGGCATTGGTTGTCTCTTTCTTGTTTTTCAGTGTTTGGAAATGACATTGTGGGAGAGAGAGGGCAAATAGCCTCCCCCCTGTGGCCCAGGAGTTATCCTCCCAATTCCAATTACCAGTGGCGGATAAGCGTTAACGCTTCCCAGGTTATCCACGGCCGGATCCTGCAGATGGATATTGAAAATCATCACAGGTGCCAGTATGACAATCTAAAGGTGATTTCATTCTGACAAGTTCTTTTATTTCCATCAACTTTAGTAAAATGGATGAATAGAGAAACCTACAGGATGAATGGGGAGCATTTCTGAGGTTGTGGTGTGGCTTACTGTTTTTGCTGTGTTGTCCTTTCTATAATTATGATGTATAGGAAGAGTATTATATATTCAGTAATATATATTGAATATATTCAATAATATATTCAATTCTATATTCAATAATTATTTATTTATTTATACTCTTTGGCTCCCTAACAGATATTTCAAAGTTTGAAATTTTCTGAAAATAAGTCCACAATGGTGCAATCCTGAATATTACTATTCAAGAATTTCAGGTCAGATACCAGACTGAAATTTGCTCCATGCTGGTTCAGTTAAGGACAACAGTGATAGTAACATCTCAATGCTTCTAAAAATAAAGTTATTTTAAAATCTTACAAAGAACAATTCTTGCACCTTCTTTGCTCTCTGTATCAGTAATTTGGCTGCTGGTGGTAGAAAGGTATCTCTTTCTTGCAGTTTGATTGTTTTTCTGTACCCCCCTGTAATATAGTCTAGCTACGTTAAAAAATAGAATAGTGGGATAATTTGGAGTTGGAAGGGGCCTTTTACAACTTACCTAGTCCAACCCCCAGCGATAAACAGGGGCATCTTCAACACAGCACTGATAGTGCTAAGCAAAGTGAACAATAGAGAATGCAACTTCTTTCTGAACTTAGCCAACATAACCACTTAAATAAGGTAAATCTCTTCTTGCTTTCTTTTTTTTAAGCAGGTAATTAATCAATTATCCTTTTTTTTCTATTTGAGAAAGTTAATACTAGTTCAATATTTTCAGTTCATTATTAATTTACTGATATTCAAATGTAATATTAGTTCCAAAAGGAAATAAAACTTTTTCTTTCATCTCATGTTATTTATTAGCAGCATTTTTTCTCCTAACTTAGCCTGCCTTTCTTTGTCCCTCTGAAGGCAAAATGAGTTTCTTAAACCAGCTAGACATTGAGTGAGTGTAAATCAGCCTGATCTTAAATCTCACTCAAGTATCAAATCATTAATGCAATGTTTATGTTTATTTAATAATTCCTAGATTTCTCTACTGGACGTTTTTACTAGGTGGTAGATGAGAAGAACAAAATAAGCTTGAAAGGTCGCAAAGGAGAAACACCTTGTAACCAGACAAGATTTTGGGTTATAAATACATAAAATAAAGAAAATATTTCTGTATATTTATCTGATATAATTCAAAATACGTATGTTCCTCAGTGGATGGAAAAAAGATAAAGGAAAGAAAAGAAAAGTAATTCCTTTTCTCTCCCCTGCATATCATGGTTTATTGGTTTTTTCCCATCAAGAGTAAAAATTGTACTTTTGGACTTGTTTTAAAGTGGGATGTCATTCTATGTCCCCAAGAACAGCCCTGTGATAGGGAATGAGGTGAATTTGATGACTTCCATTCAGATCCTTCTTCTGTGAAAGCTTCACTTTTAACTGCATATAACGGAAAGGGAGATTTTATTTCCTTTTTATAAGAGAGGTTTCTCTCTAACTTGGATATGTTCAAAGATCCCTCACTGATTTAAAGAGGGTAATTTTCTTCTTGGAAATTTGCTGAGTATGTGGCAGATGAAATTCTGGCTCTGTGAGGAACAGCACTGTTCTTCTCTCTGCAGGTGTATGATGGGTCCACAGTTCATTCTCGTCTTGTTGCAACATATTGTGGTGCAGACCCTGCTTCTTTTGCATCCTCTGGCAGTTCAATGACAATCCAGTTCCAGTCAGATTCATCTGTGACTGGAAAAGGCTTTCTTTTGGAGTGGTATGCAGTGGATGCTTCTTCTGTTACACAGACCATTGCTAGAGGTGGGTTTTCAGTGAGTTCCACAGCTACAGGTGGTACAGCCAGTGATACACCCAGCTTTACTTAAAGAATTCCAAACAAACTTCCCCTCTAGAGGAAGCCCAAGTTATTAATGAGGAAAAGATTTCAGTGACATTTTAATAAAGCATTTCACTATCTTTTAAAAACAACTTCTAGAAACTCTTAGATATACTAATTTACAATGTTCTAAAAAGGAGCATGTTGCTAGAGGATCATTTTTCTTTATGCAGGTATTTAATTAAATCTAAACATTTGCTATGTTCTCATGGAAAATTATCCCTCTTGAAAGACCATTCTAAATCATTGGCCACTGTGATGTGAAACAAGCACAATAACTTCTCTTAAACTGTGGTAGATGCTCTTAGGTATTTTGTTAGATATTCCTCAAGATAAAATAGATCACAACATTGTTGCAGCAGGTGGCACAGTAACATCCTTTTGGATGAGGATTTTCAAGTTTTATACTTCCAATCCAAACTGAATCACCACTGTGCCCTCACTGTGATTTGTGATAGGACTGTCATCTTATATTACATGAGGGGTGTATTCAGTTTAAAAAGAGGATGCTTTCTTTTTTTGTCTTCTTGTCCATGACAGGTGCATGTGGAGGGTCTGTAACAACTGAAGAAACACCTTCATTCCTCTTCTCACCAAGCTGGCCACTGAATTACAGAAATTTTGAGGACTGTATGTGGCTTATCAGGGCTCCTGGATCCACTGTGGAATTCAATATCCTGGCACTCGACATAGAATCTCACAGCTCATGCAACTACGACAAACTTATTATCAAAGACGGTGAGAAGCCAATCTTGCCCTACCCTGTCATGGTGCAATAGAGACCCAAGGTCCAAATACCTCAAATTCTCATCTCCACTGAGCTTAATCAATCTAGATAGCAACAGGAACATGCCCTATAACAGTACTCTTCCTCTATTCTGAGACATTCTGCTAGTTAAAATAAAATTAGCAAAGTCTAGCAAAATATTTAGTGATCTATAAAAATATTTTTAAATCTGTAAGGGGTTAAAGGTCTTGAAAAGCACCTTCCTGAAAGTGTGAGCCACAGCAACAGGCAGGTAGATGTGAACTAATTCAGTTTTAACACTAATGTGTTCTTTTCATTCCAGGAGACAATAGCCTTTCCCCAGTACTGGCTACTGTGTGTGGGCGAGAGCCTCCTGGGCCAATAAGATCAACTGGAGATGCAATGTTCATCCACTTCATGTCAGATGCAAGTGTCACTGGAGCTGGCTTTAATGCCTCTTATCACAAAAGTAAGACTCATTTCTCTTCTCCCCCAGATAAATATCTGCCTTGCTGCTAGCAATGGGGTAAGAGAGTCTGGCATTGTTAAGAGCTGTCTACAATTTAATTAATTACATACGCATCCAATTATTCACCTCTCATGGATATGTGTTAATAAATTTCTGACTCTACAAAGGTAAAATTTACTATTTTCCCAGCAATATAATGCAACAAAGCGTGATTCAACCCGACCAGTCACTTCTCAGAAGGAAGAAAAGCATTTGCCTAAGTTTATAACAGCTCAGCTGAAGGGTGAAAGAATGCTTAGCTAAGAGAAAGAAAAAAATGACTCAAAACAGAAAGTGGCAAATGCAGGAATCTGTATAAATTCTATCAGGAATGTCAGCAATTTCCAGCAACAGTCCTCCCACATGAACTCAGGAATGATGACAGATTCCTGAATGGGCTGAGGCACCAAGAAAGTGTTGGGGCAACAGTGACAGCTGGGGAAGTTTTTCTGACTGGCAGCTGGAGTAGATGGCAGTGCTTTGGTCCATGGCTAGAAGCAATGTCCTCAGACAGGGTAGAGATAAACTCATGCTATGGGAGGTCCTGGACATTGCTGCCTGCTTATTCATCTGCTAGGTCTGAGAACAGTCTTATGGTCACAAATTTTGATGTGATATCTTGAAACCTATAAGCTTGCAATTTGGGAGATCATTCATCATGTGCATTGCTGTATGCCCCTCAGCTCTTCATACACTCATTCCAAAATTTATTTTAACCCATCACATCTTTTAAGAGACAGGGTTTTTCTCAAAATGAATAGGTGAATAGTTGACACTTTTGGGTTTTCCTCTTTGCTTCAACTTTTATTGTGTGTTTTTTTCAGGTTGTGGAGGCTATTTGCACACAAGCAGGGGTATGATAACATCCCCCAACTACCCTCAAAACTATTCTCCTAATCTAAATTGTTCCTGGCATGTAGTGGTAGCCCCTGGATCTATCATTGCTGTTCATTTTGAACAGCCTTTCCAGATAAAGAGCGAGGACCCTTCCTGCATCCTTGGAGATTACATAGAGGTGAGGTTATTGCCTGGATTACTAAATCCTCAAAGCTGTTAAAGCTACTGAATCTCACAGATTTATGTGTCAGCAGAGCAGCTCAAAATGTCATGGGGTGCAACCACCAAAAGAGAAATACCAAAGATATTTCTCTCTATCTCACTCTCTCTCTTTTTTATTAATGTGCATTAATTAATCACTACTTTATTAATTTCCCCTGTGGCTGGAAGTATTAAGATGGTGTGTGCACAAAGTTTACATTCCAGGGCTGTTTGCTTGAGTAACACTGGCAATTTCTGTTTTAGCTGAAAAATGGATTAGACAATGCTGCCCCACCTTTGGTGTCTGCAAGAGGGAATGGACGTTTTTGTGGAAGCAGCCCCTTCTCCACCATGTACACCACAGACAATCAGCTGTTTGTGCACTTCACTTCTGACAGTAGCAATGAGGGTCAAGGATTCAAACTGAGATATGAGGCTAAGAGTCTAGGTAAGTCTAGGTAGCAAACTTGAATTCTGCAATTTATACCTATGCAGCTTGGAATTTGTCATCTTAAAGGATATTTTTGTTCAAAGTCCCAACCGTGGTAAAATCAGATGTATGCAAAAATGTCTTGTACTGCATGACTTCTGATCTGACACTCAGATTTCTCCTTTTTATAGAGTATCAGGCTCATGTCACAGAACCTGAAAATATTAAAGATAGATCAAAAAAAAAAAAAAGACCCTTTAGTAGGGAAGTAGCACCTACAGTTAGGAAGAGATGTTAAAAATTTATACAGGAAAGGAAATTCTCCTGGAAACAAGCACTTTATTTTGAACATTTAGGACCCCATGCAAGCACTACATGAAGTCAGGAGCTTTTCAGGGTAGTGTGTCTAGAAAGGTGGCAACATTTCTCACAAGTTTTACTCCCAGCTGAGAAAATAACATTAATTGCCAAAGCTAACTTCTTTGAAAGAATGAACAAAATAGTGACCAGGTCCCAGGAGGAAATCACAAACTTGGCATTTGCAGTTATCCCACTGTGCTCATAACAGATGCCACTTGGCACACCTGGAGACCTGGAGTTGTTTAGATATTCTGTTAAACAGAATATCTAAACAACTAAGGCAACCTGTCAGTCAGTTTAAATCTTCAAGTGCTTCATTTCTGCCTATTTTTCCCTGCTGCCCCAAAGAATAAGCATTACTTCAGAGAATTCATGAGGAGAACAGGTGAAGTTGTACAATAGCATTTCTACCACTTCAATTCATGGAACTTGAGTAAAGCCCCAGGTTAAACCTGTATTGCTAGAACATAGAGGGAGTGTGGGACAGAAAGGTTCTGGTCAAAATAAATATTTTTTTGTTAGGTAAAGGATCTGAACAAACCTTCATGTTTGCTCTGACTGGCATTCCTCACACATTCATTATTATCTCAGACATTTCAGTTCTTGGAAAGTAGAAGTTGGGAATGATTCACAGAAATATTGATGGGTCTGACTTGTGGGCTTCCTAGCTCTTGGGAATTGGCGCATGTCATAGTTTGGCGCTGGCACAATGCCACTGCCCCCATGAAAATATGTTATTCCTAGTGTTTGCTGTGAGATGTGACCAGGAATAGAGCAAAGCAGGCTCCAGCTTAGGAATAATTAATAATTATTGCCAGTATTCAAATCTGAGCGCTGATTGGTTTGACCACAAGCTCTCAAAAAGCTCACTCAACCTGGGACAGCATAGGAACAAGGCAAGAAATATGTTTTTTGCTTATTTTATAAGCAATCCAAGGAAGAAGTAATAGCAGTTCAATGCAGGACCTTGAACATTTGGAAATGAGAATGACTAGGTGGAAAAGCAGGAGCCCAGGAATATAGGATTCTACTGCATTAAAATGCTTTTCCACAGCAAGCAATAAAATGCATTTGTTTTTTGATGTGACTATATGACATCAAAAGGAAACTGTGTTGGAATATAGGGATAAGTCATTTTTTTGAAGCCTCACCCATTTCCTGTTCATGTTGTTTTTTACTGGTGATCTTTTCATTCCCAGCCTGTGGAGGGAACATTTATATCAGTGATTTCAACCCCAGTGGATATACATCTTCCCCCAACTACCCGAGCAATTACCCTCCGCATGCTGACTGTGTCTGGACCATAACTGCTCCCAATGGACATGCAGTAGAGCTGCAGTTTGAAGATCAGTTTTACATTGAACCTTCACCAAAGTATACATCCACATTGTTTTGCCTGTTTTTCTTCAGAGACTCCATTCTGATTTGTCTTTCTCTGTTACTTTCTCTAATTCCTCTCAGAGAACAAACACTTCTATATTTAAAATCAAATGGGATTAAGAATTTTTGAGAGATCACTGAAGTTATCAGGTCATTGCCTTACATTCCTAGGATGTCGCAATGCATAATAGAAATTTGTATGACAGAAAAAGTGTATACATCCATGATAGAAAGGTGCTTTCTGTAAAATCTGTGCCCCGTAGTCCTTTCATGTTCAGCTTTTCAGTAATTTGGACTCTTGGGTGCTATTAAAGCCAATGGTTGCCACCATGACACTTTGCCTCCTGCCTCCCTCCTCCATTGCCTGGCAGCTGGTTTGCAATGGGTCTACACACTTTGCATTCCCTGCCTGGACCATAAAACAAGGTTATTTTCCAGCTGATGTAGCTTCATTGGTAGAGGCTGTAAGGCAAGGGTGAGCCTGTGAAACCATATCCAGGAAAAATAGTGAAGGATGGAGAATCCCAAAGGTATCCTTCCTGGCATCCAGGACACTGTACCATTCTGAAGGCAAAGCTTATTGTTAAGATATTTTGGGTCTTTGTATGCCCAGCTAATTAGACCCCAGAACTGAATTTTTATTCCCTTAATCTGTCTTCTTGTTGTCTCTTAATTCAACACCTCTCAGTGAGACTAAGAGGGAATATCTGCTGAGTCTGAATCCTGGCAATAAAATGTATTTAAGATGATCACAACTACTTCACCAATGCTGTTCATATCCCTGCCCAGAATTTGCTCCTGTCTGATCTGATCATAGACTGAGTTTTAAATCAATCTTTTTCAATGTTTCTAGCACTTCTTTTGATTCAATTCTTACATAACTGAAATAAATTATGATCTTGTTGATTCTGTCCTGGAATCTGCATGGAAACCAATCTAATTCACTGCAGCTTCATTTCATGCCTTTGTGCACGTACTGGAATGATTTTGAACCACTACTGCCATACACTGAAAAGAAAATTGTCTTCTCTTCCAGCTGCACTTCCAGTTACCTGGAGCTGCGCAGCGGAGCCGACTCCAGTGCCCCCCTCATTGCCAAGCTCTGTGGAGGTTTGAGGCCGGGCTCACAGAGATCCTCAGGAGCTGTCATGTACCTGAGGTTCAGGTCTGACAACAGTGCCACACACGTGGGATTCAATGCTAAATACTCCATTGGTAATGCTTGCATTTATTTATGATTTTAAAGAAGATTTTGGTTTCAAGTGTTAGACTTTTGTAATAGGGCTTAAATCAGACCTGTGGGATGGGCTGACAGGAACATGCCTCTTTCAGTTACTGTTAGAGCTCAGGCATCAGAATATCAGCATGTTCTGCACCTATCAAAAGCTGAAAATAAGGGGAATATTAATAGGAAAGAGCTCATAGACCAGCAGTAGCAGAAACAACCACTGGATAACCGCTTGCCAAAGGTGCTTGTCAAAGGAGCAGTGGGAAAAAGGTCAGTGTGGATAAAGTAATGTAACATGGCTTGATTTTCAGCCTGCAAACTTAGTGTCACTTTCATGAGCAGGGTTCTGAAGGGGAATGTGAAGATCATCTGAGAATTGGCAGTATAAGAACAAATTAGGAACTTCTCTATGTAAATGTAAATAGATCTGTAATAAAGCTGCAAGATAAACAGGGGCAGAATAATAAAGGACTGGAAAAGGAATGAGCTATGAGAACCATTATTTGCCATCTGGGAAAGAAATACTTTAGTTACTTGTTCTCAAGCTGTAAAAAACAGGGTTAGAAAGCACTAGAAAAAATTTAAATTCAAGAGGAAATAGTCCTTGATCAGATTCAGAATTATGATACTTTTTTCGGTTTGATAATGTTAATGATCTTCAAAGAATAACAGCCATTATGTTAGTATCACATATATAGGAAAGCTTAGCTAATTTCTCAAAGACAAAGTATTGAACGATATTGTTTTATACAGAATTTTGCTCATCTCATTAGATCTGAAACACTAAAGCCAAAATAGAGTGCTATGATATTTCTGAATGTGAAAACTGAAGAAGCTTGCATATATACATATATTTATTAGTTTATGAAGCCATAATTTACATTTAACTGCAACAGATGTACAGTATCTTAGCTGAGTGCCAGTCATCCTGAAACAAAGAACTAATGACAAACAGAATTGACAGTATGAACACAACTGTTACTGCCATGGAAAGATTGTAACTAACAGACACAGAATCCACTAAAAAAAAAAAATCCACCTGGGAATATTTTTTCATGGAATCATAGAATATCCTGATTTGGAAAGGAACCACAAGGATAATCAAGGTCCAGCTCCTGGACCTATGCATGTCCACCCCCAGAATCACACCACGTGCCTGTAAGCACATGTTTGCTGTATGCCTTACTACTACAAACTTATGTTTGCAGGTACTGAAGAGAAATGAGCGCTCAAAGAGATACAATTAAAAATTAATAGCTGTTTTACACACTGTGCAGTGATTACTCACTAAGGCATCATAAGGAGTGAATGGGAAGGGATGAAAGGAAAAGGGAGTCTGAACCACAACTGTTGACTTAAACCAGAAGTCAACTTTTGTCTGTCATAAAAATTGAGATCCACACTTGGCAAGTTTCATTTCTTTTAATTTACCTGTTACATGTTTGCAAGGTTTTCTGATAAATATGGATATAGAGATTAGATTGAAAACTGTGAGTTTATTCAAATTATAAGAGATATGGAAGAGACTAAGAGATATTTGCAATGGCAGGTGTATGTGGGTGTGGGGGGATGTGAAAAAAATAAAATATAACAGCAACTAGGACTGATTGGATTAGATTGAGAACATTTTTAAGATTTTTAGTTGGAAGGTAATTCCTGTCTTATTACCACAGTTAGAGAACAAGTCAGTTGTACCTTACCTGTAAGTCTTATTTAGGAGAAAGATCATCTCTGTGACATTCTTTAGTCAACCAAATAATATTCTTCCTTTTGCAGCTCCCTGTGGTGGGACAGTGGTAGGACAGACTGGTACCATCGAAAGCACGGGGTATCCTGACCTTCATTATCAAGACAACCTGCTGTGTGAATGGTTTCTGCAGGGTCCCAGGGGCCACTATCTTACCATCAGACTAGAAGGCCTGGATGTTCAAAGCTCTGCTGAGTGCACAAACGACTTCCTGGAGATCCGAGAATACAATGCTTCTGGTCTGAGAGTTATTTCAGTGTTTGTCTTCCCCTCCCTAGTACTACTAGGAAACCTCACCTGAGGTTCCTGAAAGCATTTCCCTTTGGGTATAAAGTGAGCCTTTTCAATGTGCAATATTTTCTTGTGTCTGCCTTGCCTGATGGTGCAAAGTAAGGCAAACAAAACCCTTCTATTTGCCAGCAATAACTCAATTCCACTAGTTTACTCTTGCCTGTCCAGTTAAATTGGAAAGCGACCCTTCAATATAAATATAAACAATGTATTGATATAATTTTCTCTTTCTCTATGTGATTTTTTCAGGAAATTTGTTGGGCAGGTACTGTGGTAATACTCTCCCTGGTGCTGTGGACACCTCTGACAGTTTTGCTTATGTCAAGTTTGTCACTGATGGATCAGTCAATGCCCGGGGATTCAGACTGCGCTTTGATTCCAGTACTGAAGGTTGGATTTGTAGGGTTCAAATATACTCTCAGGGAACCACCTATACCACAGACCCTAGTCAGAAATGTCTCAGACTTGCCACAATGAAAGGCTTGTATCATATGGCATCAAAGCTTGTGGGTCACTCAGGCTTCTGAAGCCTGGGATGAGCCCTTCAGAGAAGGAAATATTAACAATTAGACTAAAAAGGGTTGTTGTGGTCAGTTAATACACAGCTGCCTTTATGACTGAGTGATAAAGACTGGCGGGAACTTGGTTGTTTAGACAAACATATGGACAGAGTAGGGGGATCAAATCAACCTCTCAGGATCTCCTTTTCTCACAAATTTTTTTTTTTGATACAATTCTATAAGCAATGCTTTAGTCTGAGAAGTGTACCAATATCTGGATATTTCAGAATGTGGTGGGGATCTTACTGCACCCGTTGGAACATTCACTTCACCCAACTATCCCAACCTCTACCCACATAACCGCGTGTGTGAATGGAGGATCACAGTGGAAGAAGGGCGACGTGTCACCCTAACCTTTAATGACATGAAAACTGAAGAGCATTGGAGCTGCTCATCAGATTATGTGGCTGTGAGTATTGGGTGTAGAGTCAGACACTGCTCTTCCTAATCCCTTTATGGAGAATTAATGGATGTCATAAAGCTGAAAAGTCACTTACAGGTCTATATATGGTTTTTAGACAAATTGTAATTTAATCTGGGGAAAGCAGATAAATGAGAAAAAGTTATCACTTTGGAGCATCTAAACTCATCTCCTTGTTTTGGGGTATGGAAATTTTGAAATTGTGGCCCAGGCAGAGTAGAAGGCTTAAAGGAATCATTTGAGTTGTCTTTTTATCAATTATAAAAAAAAAACCTCTTGGGTTTTTGAAAGCTTTCAACATCTCTTTTCTGGGCAAACAAAATCCATCAATCAGTTCGAGGTTTTATTGACTTAGGAAGTATCTACTGCTGTTATTATTTTTTGCTGTCTATTAAAAAAAGTAGAAAAAGCCAGAGATTGCAACAAATGGCTGCTCTGAACTAAAGATAGAGAAACTCCAGGAAACTTTACTTGTATTATCACTCCCAATCTCGAAAAAAAAGGTAGATATTGGGTACTTTATCATGTTTATTTTTGATTTCTGGTTATTTTTACAAAAAATTCAAACCTGACAGACAGACCAGGACCTGGTCAGATGTACAAATGCCTCAAAAATTTGATTCCTCTATGAATTTGCAGGAATGTGAGGTAGAGTTTAGCTTCCCACTTCCTCAGATAAGCAGTGCAAACACAGGAATTAACTGTAGGATGATCAGAAGTCAATCCAAGAACAAGCATGGGGGTCTGAAGTAGCCATTCATCCCTTGAGGTTTGTAGATGATGTTTCCCTTGTTTTTCTTCACAGATGCTTTAGACAAACCTTTGGCAGCTGGCTTTTTATCAGATAATGATCTCTTAAAGGAAAATTTTTCCTGCTGGCTTTTATGCCTTCAATACTCTAATATATTCCAAGTCTCAGTGGGAAACATAATTTCTGCCTTGCTTGCACTGCAGAGTAGAAAGAAGGAAATTAATTCTTAGGCTAAAGGGTGCATGAAGGAATCGGAGCAAAATATCCCTGGATCATCAAAAAGTGAAATGTTTGAAATAATCAGAAATGCACACCAGCACTCAGTATGTTGGAGAAGATTTTGATAAAGCTCATGTTGGCTTTAAAAATAATACAGATTATGATTTGAAATGAAATTATTATGATCAGTAGCTGGCATTATTAAGTGATCAAATATATAAATATTGAGCTAAGCCATGGTGTTCTTCTCAATAAAAATATTTCAATTCTGTCTGAAAAAGGAGAGAGAGAGAGAAAGAGACAGAGAATATGTTTGTATTTCACCAAAATAAGCAAGTTATTTTAATGTTTACTACAGTGCCTCATCCACTCAAGGCAATGAAAGTTTCTTCCAAGGTTTGGGTAAATTTGAGAACTAACCTTTTGTGATGGACATCAGTGAATTTTGTATTAAAGATTGTAAACACTCTTAAATGATACAGGAGATGCTCATAAGACTGTATATTGGTGTCATAAGAGTTTATTTTGACTCCACAGGTTTACAATGGCCTTGGGCAAAACTCTCCCCGGCTGGCCAAGCTGTGTGGGGAGGTAAATCCAGGCACTGAGGTGAAATCCACTGGGAACACAATGAAAGTCATTTTGGTGACAGATATGTCCCGTGCAGCCAGAGGCTTCAGTGTCTCATACACCTCTAGTGAAGATGCAGGTAGTGTATGTTTTTTACTTAAGTGATGATCTCTGGAAAGTCATTTCATGGCTAGAGTACTGGCACATAGAAAACAAAATTACCTAAACAGATAACAAATCTCTGATACCTTTTTTCTCTTTCATCTCTGGGTGGGAATAGATATTTATCTTTAATTAGCTGAAAGAACTTGAAAAAAAATGGATAATCTCTGTAAGCAATGGACTTCATGTGGCTATGTATGGATGACAGTCCCTGCTGTCCCTACTGATTTTTTTTTTTGTACAGTCTTGAGTAAGAGATGGTCTGAAGTGGCCTTATTCCATGAAAAGTTTCAAAAAGCATAGTTCTACAGACAAATTGAATAATTCAAGTGCTTCCTTATTACTCAGGGGGGTAATTAATTTATTGTAGCTTGTGAAAGAGTGCAGCTAACCTACTTTTGCAAGCTCAGACTCCAGAGAGGAGGCAGCTGGCACAGCCTTACTACTACAGCCTTGAGCCTTTTGAACTTATTTTCCAGCTCCCACCCCAAGCATCCTACTATGGCATTGAGGGTATCTTCCATGAAATTTTTTCTCTTGAGCCTAGAATTGGGTAATGAGTAGAGGCTGAGCAATACTGAACTGAAGCTGTAGTGAGATTTTATCAAAATATTAAATAATGCCTGTTATATCGGTAGTGCTGCTGAAATATTTTATTTGATTGTGTAAAGAATTGTTCTTTGCTTTACATGTGTGTTTTTAGAGACTTGCCAATAAATTCCAGGGAAACAGAGAAGAATTCTCTTGTACAGAGCAGTAAGATATACAAAAGTTAGAAGATGGAAAAGGTTTTGATCTTTTGACAATCAGCATGTGCTTTCTGATGTGAGCATACCTGAATGAAGAAGGGCAAGATTTCTCCTCATACAATAATTATTACTACTTTTAAATAAACCATATTTTGTTTCTGCAGTTTGTGGTGGAATCCTGATGGCACATACAGGTGGGGATTTCTCTTCTCCTGGTTATGATGGCATTGGAAATTACACAAGCAACCTGAGGTGTGAATGGATCATTGAAAATCCCTCTCACTACAATTCATCCATTTATATATCTTTTGAGGATTTCCACTTGGAACATCACCAGAACTGCCAGTATGACCACCTAGAGCTACGAATAGGTTTGTATGTTCAGCGGGGGAATGGATGAAGCCAGTCAAGATTCTGATTGTACAACTCTGTTTGTGCCAAATCTCATCCATATATATTTGCAGGGAGTGGCTGTTGTAGAATCTGTACATTTGAGAGTGTTCAAATCCTGCCTTCCATGTTGCATCCATGATAAGAAGTGGGATTTCACTACCAGAGGAATGGATGCATGGATTTGGTCTCATGTTCTTTCAGGGGAGAAAATGGAAAATTAGATGGACATCTTGGGGACATAACTAGTTTTGCTGTTTGCAGTACTCACCTGACTCTCTCTTTATGTGGGACAATGTGAATTTCACTTAATTTGCCTTGAGAGATGGCATTTGCAGTCATCAAAATAATTTATTTGGTCCACTCCCCATTCTCTCCCTGGTCCTGAAATATCTCCAGGGACAGCAGGAATGGAGTAAAGAATGTTTGAATTATTCATAGCCTCTGGACTGCACACTCACTTCACATCCATTTTTATGTTCTATAAGATGACTCTTCAAAAATAAATACTTATTTCCAGTGAGAATATGTTGCAAAACACTTTAAAATGTTTTGACTAAAGCATTTTAATTAAAAAAAAAAATCCCAGGATTAATGCACCGGTGCTATCCCTGCATATTTGAGCATCTTTATCCACAAGAGCAAGCAACTGGAAATGTCACATGAAAGTCACTCAGCTAATGCCAAATGTAGTATGAAAGCTGCAGCTGTCTTCATGGAAAGGCTGTACCAGTGAGTCCCAGAGACAGCAGGTTTTAATTTACCAGGAAGTGCTTTCTGAAACATGTGAAAAGACTGAGAGCAGGAATCTGTCCCATCCTTATTTGCACTGATTTGAGCAAGAGCTTTTGGTTGTATAGCACTGGTTTGTCCTGTGTAGAGCTAAACCCTGCATAGCTCTGTAGCCTAGCAGTTCTCTTCCATGTATGCAATGGAGCTGGGAAATAATAGAAAAAAAAACCTCAGAGAAGAAACAGTAAAATATATTTGCTTTGTTCCTCATCCATTCCTGCTACTCTCACTTTTTCATGAACCTCAGACCTTCAGGCAATACAATCAAAGAAAACTGAAAGAAATTGTAGTCTTGTTTTGTTCTACACAGTTTTGTCATCCAAACACCAGTGTCCATTTCAGCACTAGTAATGGGCCTCCAGTTTCACAGCTAGCCTGGTGTCAAAAGCAGAATGCCCTGATTCATCTGTGTATGCTGACATGTAACATTTAATGAGCACTGAGATGCCCTAGCGCAGAATGACACTAAACTCAGCAGACAGGTGCTGTTTAAGACTCTTGACACAGCAGATGCATAGTTAGGGAAAGTTTGCTTTAACTGACCTAAGAGAACCCAAATAGAACTGAGATATACAAAATTCTTTTGTGATGCCCATACAACACACTTCATGGCACTCAAATAAAAAAAATTAAAAGCAGAATTGACTGTAATTCAATGACTAATATTTAAGCTAAATAGATGAAATAAGTATTTCAAATTTTTAGGGTAAGGTATTAGGTTATTAGATTATCATGCACATGCATGTAGGTTGTACATGGCAATATAGCTCAGCATATTGCTACACTGAAATATATTCCTAACTTTTGGCTTTTGTGAAAGACTCTTCATTTTGTCTTTCAGACCATTGCCTTCAGTTTGAATGAAATGTTACAGTACAATATTTCTGTTTTCTTTTTCTGTTTATCAACAGCCTAGATCTCTGGCCAGCTGGCCATTCATGAAAGCACTGATTGGTATCACTTTTCACACTGTAGAGACTGAGTAACCTGAGTGATATCTGTCACATAGTTAATCACCACATAAAATGTACAAAAATGAAAACATATTTCATATACTAATGCTAAAAGTAGTTATTACTACTTTTTCCTGAACACAATTTATCATTAATGTTTTCTGCTTGTAAAGCTCAATATAATTATTAGTGCATGTTATCAAGTGTTTGTACCATTTCTCTGTGTAATTTGCACAATAGAATTTTATTATATGTCCCTTTTCCTCCTTGTGCTTCAAGGCATTTCAAATGGTGGCTGTGTCACTTGCATATGATGGAAACATGAAGTTACACACCCAACCCATGGCTAGGAATAACTCTGAAAAATCTTTGAAGAGCACCCAAAATTTTCCTCTCTTGCTCTACTGCTTTCTTCACAAGAATGGCCTGCCACTTAGTGCAGAGCTAGGAGTTCCTTTTGAATGGAGACTTTTAAGACCAGCAAGCTGCTGTTATTAGAGAAGTGAACTTAGGAATGGCATTGCCTGGATGTCGTGAGGAATGCTATTATCCTCACTTTTTTTCTCATGGGAATTTATCAGTAATAAACAGAAACTGCTTTTAGCAATGTGATAGATAGGACCTCACCAACTTGAGCAAACCTTCAGTGTCACTCAAGTACAGTGGCCTGTGTTATGCTTTCCTTTTAAGCTTCAAGGATTTCAGCAAATGCTGGTTTGGTTTTTTTGTTGGTTTTGTTGTTGGTTTTTTTTTTTTCCCATACAGAGAACAATATGTTGAGTTCCCTGGGAAAGAGATGCCCACTATTAGTACAGTGATGACAGTTTGTTCATGGATGGTGCACATCCCTATGCAGTAAAAAACTCAAAGTCCCTGTTGACTTTAATGCGGATGTCACAAAAAGAAAGTTTCAATAGGTGTCCATGTGAAATGGTCCTTAGGCCATCTCTTTCCACTGTTCTGCCCCAAAAAGTCGGTCATTTTGAGGCAGAACAGTGAGGATTTTGTGTGTCTGATATGACATATGAAAGTGTTCAGGTAGGGGAGAAAAGGAGCCCAGGGTACTAAAAGGGTCATTGGTATAGCTTTGGAGAGAACTTTCTTGTTGCCAAGATTTAGATCCCAACAATGAATTGCAAGACTCTGCTTATATCCATAAGAAATAATCAGTTTCTAAGTGTGATATGTACTCTTCTCCATTTTCTTGTCAAAACAGAATGATTTGCATGTTTGCACTATTCCTTTATGTTACTGTAGCTCTTTTGGGACTCAAAAAGTTATGTGGTTTTTTTTCTTTTTTTTTTTCCTTTGCTTAGGGAATGCTGATGGAGAGCTAATAGCCAGACTTTGTGGTCAGGCTGCACCATCTGTGCCACTAGTTATAGCTGCCCCCCAGGTCTGGGTACAATTTGTCAGTGATGCCAACACAGAAGATAAAGGATTCTCGGCCCATTACACATTTGAAGGTAAATGTCTCGATAGGCTGCTGCCTTGGCTGACTGAGGCACTTCTGGGGAATGCTGCCAGTCATTTGGTGATATGGAGAGTAGTCATGATGGGATCAACTCTCAAAGAGGTCCTCAAAAGTTACGCAGTGCTAGCCACTATTTATATCTTCTAAAAAAGCATGCGCTAGCATTTGAACTCTCGGATTTTCTGCCTCACAGTTGGCATTCCCCAAACCACATTTGAGATTTTGCAACACTCAGAGCAGCTGGTTGCTCTTGGGAATGGGGATGTAACAGGTAATAGCAGCCAAGTTTGACTTACTTCAGATAGGTCTCTGGAGTGCTAGCAGAGCTGAAATGCATTCTGCTGCTTGAACCTTTGCACTCATTTTGAAATCTACTTGAAGCTGTATCAGTGCAAATTACACCACTTTGCCATTTGTGTGCCAGAGCAATGACTCTTCCTGTCACAGCTGAATTTAGCCTTGGGGCTTATCTAGACACATCAGAAACTTTTTTACTTCATTGTTTTGGTCCAAGGATGGCACTGTTTTGCTTAAGAGTGAGATAAACAAATGGACAATAAGGTGGAAGAGGTAGATGTGTCAGCTGGCAAAGGTTTTGCAGAGTTATATTAAGCATCAGAATCAATGCAAAGTTTCAAGGTCATTGCGTCCTTTTACTCAGTGTTCAATGACTAAGATTTTAAAACTTGGAATTTCCCAGATAAATTGTTCACCTTTAACTCTATCAGCACATCTTAGATATATTTTATTACTATTACAAGCTGAATAATCTTCCACTCATTTGTTTATAGTGTTGTGTTCTGAAAATACATTGAAATGTGACTTTTGTTTTTCTGCAGCCTGTGGGGGTGTACAGTCAGGTGAAGGGGGAGTTATCTCAAGCCCTAACTACCCAGAGCCTTACAGCAGTCTGAGTCGCTGCTCCTGGGTGTTGGAAGCCCCTGAAGGTGAAACCATCACTGTGAGTAACTTGTCACAATTGTATGCACAGCAGACAGAGTGAGAAATACCTTCTGAGTTTTGAGGAACAGATTTGAGACAATTTAGAAAATCAGGAATGTGGAATAATTAAATATCTTCCCATTGATTTTAACTAAAAGAAGGAATGAAGATAGCACAACAAAATGTTTTAAGATTGTCCTTTCTGAAAACCAGAAGGATCCTTGTATTACTTGACCTCAAAACATTAGCACTGACTTCTCCTTTAAACAATGACTTGCTATGCTTACAAAACTGAAATAACTCATTTTATTAGATGTTCATGGATATTCTCACCATCATGAGAATAAACATGAGGCTGAAGGAAAGTTCAGGAAAATTTTCTTCTCTGCAGGAAAGTTTCAAGCCATTACAAAGTTA
The DNA here is from genome assembly GCA_024865655.1 of Emberiza elegans. Taxonomy (NCBI): domain Eukaryota; kingdom Metazoa; phylum Chordata; class Aves; order Passeriformes; family Fringillidae; genus Emberiza; species Emberiza elegans. The sequence goes on from JALJVW010000206.1 coordinate 24,682,819, forward strand.
CTTTTGTGTCTTACTGGTTACTCTGGAACATAATATGATTTCTGGTACAAATTACATCAATGAAAAGTTGCTCCAATTTCCCAATAAGCATTAAAAGTCTACCTGAGGTGCTACTTTCTTGAGTCAAACTCCTGACAGACCAATTTAAGCACCTTTATGGCCAAGCAGGACAAAACTTAATTCACTGAATAGTCCTAATTCTTCTGCTTTTGATATTCTGACCACTGCTTAAGTACTTATTTCAGGGAATACAGGATTATTTTAGTAGAACACAAGATTTCTATTTAATCCACAAACTAGTTTAAAGCAGAACTAATTTTAATCAGATGAAAGCAGATTTCTGTTTTGAAAGGACTGAGTAGCAGCATGCTCAGTGAAGGCAGACTAATTTTTTTCCAGTATAAGCTGCCAGTTTCAGTTGCTGACAAAGTTCTGAATTTAAACTATTACAGCTAAATTTGTATTTAGTCTTAGACAAGTTTGGAAGTGAAGATAAAAGGTACAGGGAAAAAATCCTGTATATTTGTTAAACTTTTCTACAAAGATTCTGCTCCTAAAACTTACTTTAAAAAATCCCAAAACTGATGGAAACAAGGCCAGGCAGTTACTGGTGTACATCAATATTTCAGCATCAAAAATGCTGGAGTCTACAGAACCAGCAATCTAAATGTTTGAACTGGAAATCCCAGGTGTGAGCATATCTGTCCAAGGACAAATGGCATTGGTGTGGGAGGGATACAGGGTCAGGAGCTGCCCAATCTGTTTATGTGATGCATCCAGGCCCACGGGAACAAGCCACAGAACTGTTTCTGTTTTGGTGGAAACAAACATTATTTTTAGCAACTGTTAGTGTATTGATTCAAAATAATAGGAAGAAAAAAAAATCCAAGGCTTTCTGCTTGCATAGCCAGTTATGTTTCATGAGCAGAAACTTAGCATGCAGGAAAGTGGTTCAACACCTGTACATCTTCAGCACTGTTTTGAAGCACATACTTAGTTTCAAAATATGGTTAAGACACAATGATGCCAGTTTTGAACCTATGAATTCTTCTTCCACTTCTGTCTTCAAACTAAGTAGCTGGTGTTACTTCTAGTGGCAAGATTCCAATCAATAGTTGCAGGAAAGCATCATGAAGTGAGGGTCAGATTTCTGAGTGTACCCAGAAATCATTGTGCCACGATGGCTAAAGGATCTGTCTGGAATTGCTTTATACCCTCCCCTACAGTGACTGGTTTTAGCACCTGAATGTCACTTTTGTGTCTTGCAGCTTACTTTTACAGCCTTCCACATTGAAAACCATCCAGTTTGTAAGTGGGATTCTGTTACTATCCTGAATGGTGGCTCTGCAGGGTCTCCTGTCATAGGGAGGTATTGTGGAGACACCTCACCTGGGACTATTCGCTCTGGTTCCAACAAGCTGGTCATCATCTTTAATTCTGATCACTCTGTTCAAGGAGGTGGCTTTCATGCAACATGGACAGCAGAATCTTTAGGTAAGTTTGCATTAAAGAACAAAAGAAAGGCATACCATCATCTTCAGGATCCTTGAAAGAAGCCATTACTGAAAAAAAAAGTATTTATCCAGTGCTTTCTGATCTTACACAATGAATTCGAATTTGGATTGAGTTTGTACTTTTTAAACCTCCTACTGGTAGTTTCTTGATGGCTGTAAATGGAAACCATCACCATTACCCTCCCAGCAGTCACATCCATTATTGTCAAGAACTATGAGACATTTCACTTCATGAATAACGATTGTTCCACAGTTTGGTTTGGTTTAAACACTTCAAACTAGGAAGAAGTGAGTTCCGAAACAAAGAGGCAGACAGAATATCTCAAAGAGCACATGTGACAGCAGCCTAGAACTCGTGCACTGTGATGGAGATGTTGGTACACCTCTGAAGGTGATATACACACAGGATTGAATGGTACATTTCTCAAAGCTGCCTTCCTTCTCTTGAAATTATCATCACTCTGTAGCTCACCATTTGTGCAGTGTACTTCAGGAAGTCATTAAAGGACTAAAGGTAGATGTGACAGATGGAGGCAGGGCAGAAATTACAGCAGAAATTACAGCTGACAGAAATGCCAGCTCAGTACAGAGCTGGCATATGCTTCCTAGTGTCACCTGCAGCTGCAAACCTTCTGGCTGATCATGATCATCTTTCTTTCCACTAATGATGCAGCTGCATTCACACAGTTAGTTGATGGAATGTCTTCTTAAACATATCAATTGTCTGTGCTTGCATGAATATACACTGTCATTTTAGCAAGTTTTTGACACTGTTCCCTGAGATTTCATGCACAATGAAGCCCACTCTTCAGAGGTGTAGTAGACATCAGCCTACACATGCCATGTGCATAGGCAGTATTCTCTCTGAGAGTTTTCATATCTATCTATCTATCTATCTATCTATCTATCTATCTATCTATCTATCTATCTATCTATAGTTTACTTTCTTCAACTTTCTTCTCATTTGTTCACTGAGAATCTCCAGGTCTGCTTTCTGTATTGTGAACGAAACTTGGCTTCACATCCTTCTAAACACAATTGCCATTTTTAACAGAGAAGAATGAAAAATAACATCTTCCTATTAAAGCTGTTTAAATACTTTTTAAATTAAGAGGGAAAAACTAGGATGTTACAAAACTTTTTTTGCCCTTTATTCATCCTTTTACTACACTGTATCTGAAATAATAGTACTGTACACATAGCCCTAATAAATTATTCTTGGACTGGTATTTGCAAATATGTTTCAAATTAACTAAACTTTTTCTGTGTAAAATAATGAGCTGCCACAGAGCCATGACCAGCTATTGCCCTTTATAAATGAATCTGTTAGCAATTTTTGAAGGCATGTTTTTCAGCCCATCCCATAATTCCATGGAAAGCTGCAGGGCTGCCTAAGCCAGGGAGGTCATCATTTTGCCCTGGGTAAACGGATGTAGCTTGAACAGATTCACATGTGGAACTGCAATATTTGCATGTTACAGAGTAAGAAGAAAAAAGGACATATCAGTAGACTGTTTTTTGTCCCTAGAGTGCTTTTCTGAATGGCTCTCTGTCACATTGTGCATGCTGTGGGGTGTGGGGAACCTGCAGTCTCAGATGTACTCCTGACCCCTGCACTCTTCCAAAGCAATATTCACTTCCAATTGCCAAGAGTTTATAGATGGACCTTGTAAAAGGCTATGAAGTGGCAAGAATGAGCTTGTGAAGGAAATAAAGTGAAGTACAAAGAGACACCTCTAGAGTGTAACTACCTCCTGCAGCAGGGGTGGAGAAAGAAAATCAGGAGGGGTAAATGAAGTTACAGTGAGTATCAGAGCTTTGCTCTCTCACTTTTGCAGCCACAGAAGCAAACAACCATTCAAAGCTGAACACAACACCACTCAAAAATATTTAAACATTTTGCCCATCTGTTGCTATTTTCTTCCAGGCTGTGGTGGAATCATTCACTCAGATAATGGTACAATCAAGTCCCCTCATTGGCCTCAAAACTTTCCCATGAACAGCAGATGCACATGGACCATCATTACACATGAAAGCAATCACTTGGAGGTGAACTTCCACAGCAACTTCCAGATTCCAGATAGCAATGGAAGCTGCCAGACCAGTTACGTGAAGGTAAAATAATGATTTCAGGTCCCTGTTTTGCATTTGTTATGGTTTGAACTGTCAAGGCTCAAAATTTGGGAAATGTAAACTAAAGTCCTTGTATCATACAGTCCATTTTCTGCAAGCTTTGTGAACTGGCCTGTATAAAATTTTAATTTTCATCAGTTCTTGAGGTTCCACCTCCAGCAGGGAGGTGGAACCATCAGCCTACATGCATCTTCAAAACTGAAAAATATCAAAAAGGCATATATTATGTAGAATCAGAAAATAATGAGAAAATAAAGCATGAAGATAAGTTCTTTTCAATTACTCCAGTGAAAAAAAAAAAAACCTGTGAATTTTACATTATAATTCTACCAAACTCCTTTATAAGTATTTAGACTGTCCAGGCTGCACTTCTTTTTTTAATTTCCAGAAACAAAATAGAAATCTGATCTTTTATATGTTGTCAAGAACCATTGTTTTCAAAGCAATAGAATAGAATGGACATGTCTTGCATTTTTCAGTGTCATTTTTTTCTCAGGCATTTGGCATATGTTCAGTGGTTTTGTGCTCATTTTCTCCCCAGCAATACAACTCCCACTTGAATTAAAGGGCAAACATAATTTTATAACATGTAGGAAGGCTTGAGCAGCTGCACATCTGATCTATACCAACCAACTTACAGTTGCACTCATTTTTTAAGGCTGTGAAAAAACCCCAACAGGGATTAGATCTGTCTTTTCATTACCTGCTCCAGAAATTAATTGATGCAATGTTACAATACATTTCACTTATATGAAAGTCTCAATGCTACTCAGTAAAAATGTTTAATTTTAATTTCCTAAACTGCCCTGAATGACATAAGCAGAACTATGTAAATTGGAGATTTTCTCCATAGAGGAAGATCTGAAATTTTTGATGCCCACTTCCTTTTCTGAATGTGTAATTTGAAATGTACAAAGGGTCTGAAAAGCTGTAGAACCATGTAAGTTTCTTCCATTTATTCCAAACTGAGCAGCCAAAAGAGAATGATCCAAAATCAATAGTGACTTTGCAAAACCTTGGCCAGGCTATAGACTGTATAAATTAATCCTTTGAGCATTCATTGCCTCAAACACCTGGTCACAAGAATGAGGTGATTCATATGCTTACACTTACAGACTCACCCTTGGCTAACCCTTTCCTTTCTAGGATGGTTGCTTGGAGAAATCATAGTTTCATGTGGTTGTACTAGTTCCACTCAATTTCCTTCAAACACATTATTTTAAAAATCAGATATTATATATTTTTGGGTATAAACTACAGTAAAGAACTGTTCAAACTGTTCAAACACATCAACAAAAATAATTTTATTTTTAGAGTAAATAATTCATTATTTAAACAGACTTTTAAAATCCTGTCAATAAACACTCTGATTCAGGAAATATTTAAATGTTAAGAAAAATCAAACATTTATAGCTATGTTTCATTTTACATGTGTCTTGAAATTCAGCACTTAAACTGTGAACCTCAAGCACATATTTAAGTAATTACCTGAAGAGGATTTCCCTTAAATACTGACCTAAACTTGCAGTTTTTTTAGGATGCATGGTTTCATCGAGTTTTAATTGGCTATTGGTGCAATTGAAGTAATACTTTGAAGCATCATGGTTTTTTTCCTTATTAGAAAGAGTTACTATAGTAACTCTTTACTTGATTTGATACTTGTCATTGAAAAAGTTAATGCAAAATAAATTTTAAAACAATATTAACAACACTAGGTATTATCTGACGCCTATGTATTAACCTAGCATGACAGCTTTGATTTTTATTTACTGAATAACCTGTAATAATTACTTGTATACACAGATATGCATATTCATAGGTTGTATGGAGTTAAGTAAGCAGAGATAAAATGGAAGTAGGTAATGATATGCATAAAATATTTTTCTCTTGTCCCCTGGACCTGATCTATATTTGCTCTGTTACCAGCAAGGGTTCAAGCCAATGACCTCCAGATGCCCTTCAGAGGTCCCTGGCAACCTAAGTTATTCACTGTGACTCACTCCTTGGAGGAACCTTTTTGTCTCCACTGACTGTAGTAATTAGGTCCAATTTAGAACTCTTAGATTCACTGTGAGATGAATCCTACCCTTAGTCAATGGAAAGAAAAACTGCATATGTAATTCCTGTTGGGCTCCCACTACTTAGACTTTGAAAGCATTAAACCATTTCCAATCTGTCCTTGCCAGGTGTGGAGAGGAAATAATGAAGAAACAGCAGCTTTGTTAGCCACAGGATGTGGAAGTTCAGCTCCTGATCCTGTTGTTGCTCCAAACAATGTGATAACTACAGTGTTTCAGTCTCAGGATGCTCCTGCTCCAGGTTTCTCTGCATCTTTCACAAGCAGTAAGTAAAAAAATATTAAAGCCTGATGGCTGCTTAATTAGTCCATTTGGGATTAGTTTGACCTGTGTGTAGCAATTCAGAGCCCAGTCCAACAAGGCATTGAAGCTTCTGCCCAGATATGCAAACCAAGAGTTTCCATACTGAGTGCAATGAACTCAAGTGCTGGACTTGCTTAAGATGCAGCTCTAATTTTGTAGTTATTCTCAGCCACCTTTGCCTTTTCAGTGTGCTGAAAAGAATAAATAGGGTTTGAATTTTAAAAATTCATAGTTGAACTGCATGGAAACTAATGCTTTAATTTTCTTAAAAAGACATTTGTTTAACCATGGTATGTGCTTTCTACCAGAAGCAGAAAAGGTACTGCTCAGCTGCTGTTGGTTGCTTGGGGTTTTTGTAGGATACTGCCAAAGGAAACCACTTGCCCTTCATGGCATTCAGATGAAAACAGCAAGAAATGAAGTGCCTTGAGGGAAACACCACTGAAGCATTCAGAATTCTAAATTGAAACCACTTTTGCTTTTATAATATTTGCACTAACGTTGTCAGTAGCATCTAACAATCTCTTAGTGGAGACAGTCACAGGCTTCATATGCCTGTTCCTAATCTTCTACCAGCATTTCACTGTGCACTGCATTCTTTTAAACTTTTGTCTTAAAAAAGAGAAACAAAGGCCATGCAAGTCATTAGGATCCAAAGGAGCTCCCTGAAAACAAACTGTTCTGTGTGCCTGAAAACTTGTGGGCTGTAAACATTTCCTACCTCTGCATACTGCAAAGCAATGCAGAGGTGGCCTTGCATCCTTGCATTCTCCTGGATGTCAGGCATGAAACAAGAATGGCACCATTTGCACTAATGTGAGCATTTTCAAATAAGGCTCCTGTGCCCCAGTAATGCCCCCTCCAATTCATACACAATTGAATGTACTAAGGGATTTTGAAATGTGCAGGCTCCACACCCACAGGAACCGCAGTGCTGTGTCCTCCTGCTCAGGGCTGTGGGCCTATGGGCTGCTCTTATCCAAGAGTGTGACACTCTAGGTGGGACAGCCCTACACTTCCCAAAACACTGCTCTGGGCATGTGTAAGACCTGCCTTTCCCATCTTGGTATGTGATACTCTCCCTGCCTTTTCACCAGGAGAGATGAGGTCCTTGTGTACACTACTGGGTTTTTTACTGCAAACCCAGAGTAGTACTATCACCAGGATTATAACTGTGCTTTATTTATTTGTTTGCAGGATGTGGAGTAAATTTCACTGGCCCTGAAGGTCGTATTGTCTCTCCAAACTACCCTAGTCAGTATGATAACAACCTGAACTGCAACTATATTATTGATCAGGGACCAGAGTCACTGGTGATCCTAGAATTTGAGACTTTTGACTTGGAAGGTAACTGGTTCTTCATAATTTCAGTATGCATTATGAAGTGTAATTTCTTACTTGAAAACATACAAGTCTTCTATCATTGAAAATCACTGATGGTGTAAGTTGTTGGCCCATTCTGAAAATCTTTTACAGATGAACATTTATAGTTTTCAGAATTAGGTTTTGAGTCACTGAAGTCTTCCAGAAGAATGAAAAGAGATTTCACCTTTTGAATATCTTGCAGCAATGATTTGGGAAATTTATTAGATTCTTGGAATATAAAAGTGGTTGTGGCTAATCTGGGTCTTTGTTCCTGCCTTTTTGTTTGTTTGTTTCTTTGTTTGCCATTGAGTCTTACAAACTTTTTGATCTTAACCCACTGTTTTGCTTTTCAGTGCATCTGTTTCTTAACTTATAAATATACTCAAATGTTTTACAAGGATGTAAGAACACAGAAATATGAAATTAGGTGAAAGACTACAGCAAGGGGAAATGCATAAGTGATTACCCTATACATACCAGTAACAAAAGTCCCTCTTGTGATTATCAAATTTGGCAGCATTTAACCAAGAAATAACAAGTATAGTATCCTGGTCACATTGATGTGAATGGTAAAGCTTTCTCAACCTTGATAAGATCATATTTTTATGTGGGGATATGCCATGATAACACAGAGGAATCCACATGTCCAAGCTACTTGAGTGGCATCACATATTTTGAGGCCATCTTAATCTGGTTCCCTTGAAGTGACCAGTCAAAGAGATATTGAGTAATTTGATACTAAATTGGTTGTGTGAGTTGTATTTTTCTTCAGACCCAACAATAAAGACAGAAAACAGTATTCTTTTCTTTTATTTTTAAGTTTCCAGACTGTTTGGAATTTAAAAGTATTCTGATTCAGATTTAATTTAGTCTATGATAAAAATTTGTTTTGACTATGATTTTATCTGAAATATTTTTTTCATCACGTAATAAAAACCACTGCTTTAAGAATTTAAAAAAAAATATAAACCACAGAACTTATGTAATTTCTTCACACAGAAGAACTGCTATTCAGCAAACACACTAAATATTAGGCTGAATCAGATGGTGCCAATTTTGACAACTCTTTGAGCACATTTACTAATCTGCATTCTGTTTGTGCATTCAGTTAATTTATAAATGGATCCAAGCTTTTATTATCAAGAATGTTGAAGCAGAGGGGCAAGTGACACAGACATAATAATAAACATAGATCTAAATAAATACTAAAAATATTCTGTTTCTTTCAGGGCAGTTTGTTCCTTTATTTTTACAGCTTTCCATAAGCTACACCGACTAAAAGTCCTTAGTCACATGAAAGAGCTGTGGATATGAGCTAATGGACATCTGGTTAGCAAAGAGGAAGTATGACACTCTCCAGTAGCTGGTTACTAGTATTTTTCACAAAACCTTAAAATGCAGCCCTGCAGTAGAGAAAAATCACCTGGGTTTAAATTGTAAAGAAGATTGAAACCACCATCTTGAAAACTATCATTGCAGAAATGAAAAATTATTCAGCAGTCACACTGAATATATTTAGCCTACATCTAACATTAAGGGTTTCTAGTGTGAGCTCCATTCGTTCTTTTGCAAAGGCAGGACAATGTTTGGCAGCATCTGTTAAAAATATTTCTAGCAATTCCATATGCAAGGAAGCATTGTACCTACTGAGAATGTTTCTGTGAGTGGCCTTTAAAATTGTAAATGTGCTATTACAGATGTTCTGGATTGGGTTTTAAAGTTTAGCTGCATGTCTAATTAATGTAATTTATTAACTATTTTACCTCTCAAAAGAAATCTATTTTTTTCCATTAGTTGTTAGGTAAAGAAATGAAATATTTAAAATAATGCCTGTAAAGCATGCATATCTCATTGACTTGAACAGGTTGAGATATCTTCTCCAGAAAATAAGAAAGCAGAAGTTAATATTCTATAGTGCAGTGACACAGTGCTACAAAATGGAATGACTTAATGGGTTAGTCACAGATCTCTGCCTCTGAAAACATAATAGTAGTTATGATGAGAAGCCTCTTTTAGTGTAAAGAATGACTGAGGCTGGAAACCCACAGCAGTGATATGGCATCTGTACCTGGAACCAAATGAACGTGACAGGCATGTGCTAAGTATTAAATATGTATTAAGCACTAAATACAGCAACAAGCAGAGCAAGAGAAAACTTGGGAAATCTGCATTTGTTTCAAAATTTAATCTAAACTGTCTGCTTCTTGGTAGGTAGTTTATCTCACTTCGAGCTCCTGAAAATATACCTCTAATTTAGACATTCACCCAGATTTATCTCCTAGTGGTGGAGATAAACTCAGAACCAACTATATTGTGTAGGTGGGGTGAATTACTTTCTGGAAACCTCTCTCACTCTCTTTACCTATTGACTATTGCAGGAAGCCATAAACAATAGCTTACACAAGATCCTTGAAATCTGGGCAAGAAAACATAGGCAAGATGAACCCCATGAATGGAGTTTGGCTTAGCTTCTGTGATTTCCTCGCAGTGTTCAGGATGTTTATTCCTGTGCCAAATTGAAAATGGTCACAGAACCTCTCTTTTGATTTGCCAGTTTCAGGAAGTTGCATAAGCTGCCATGTCCTTCTTGTACTACCACTTGCACTGTTGTGTTTGGTTATTTTATACAGAACCAAACAAACATGGGTGAGTTTGTTATCCCAGCCCAGCTTCTGCAGTGATAAATGTCTTCCACATGCCCTCCCTCCTTGGACCAAAAGTGTACAAAAATCACACATTAGAATTAATAAAAACTCCTCATTTGTCTTTCTTGTTGGACTAAGAAGTAATTAATTTGGACAATTTACCCAAGTAATTTGGGCTTTCTTGTTGGACTAAGAAGTCATAACTCACATTTAATTTCTTGATCATTAGATTTATTCAGATGAACATCCTGACAAATTCTCTTTTCGGACAGCTACAGTAATGTATTATTAAGTGGCTGCAATACTCTTCAAGTGGGAGTATAACACACAATAAAGTCTGAGTCCCAAATAATGGGAAAATAGGGAAAATGGATGTAGGCTTCCTGTAGTATCTGCTTTTAGAATTCTGTGATATTTATACTCTGTCTATACAAGACAACTGCTTTCTGTTTATACCACATTGATCTAAAATGTTTTAATAACTTGTTTATTTCTCCTTTTTAAAAAAAACATGTCTGCAATTTTGCAATCTGGGATAGGATCACAGCTTTGTTTTGGAGTCTGCTCTATCTGCTTTCTCAACTGTTACTAGGCAATTGAGAAAATAGATAAATTTAGCAATAGAGTATTTTGAAGTAGAATATATATGAGAAAGAATTCTAATTCCTTGCTTTCAAAACAATATTGTGTGCTACAGACCTGGTTGATATATTGCACAGTGATATGTTTCTAGGCAATACTTCTACTTTAGTAATTCCTAGTTGTATTGCCATTTATATCAGAAGCTGCTATTGTGGAAAAAAAAAGCCTTTTTTTCAGTTTTTTCAGTTTTACAGCCTTTAAACAAAAAGACAGGTTCTGCCTCAATACTAAATGAAAGAGAATCTATGGCTAAAGACAGGAGACAGAAAGAGGACATTGATATTAGTGATCAGACAGTCAGGGGCCCAGATTTGGTCAAGGTTTTAGTGCTGGCATCATATCAAACAAATGATTTCATAGACAGTAATGAGACTGGACAGAAATTTCTGCAAAGTGGAAAGGAGACAACCCAAAGGCATATTTCAAAATGTAACGTAAGGACAACTGAAGCTCTTATCATGTGAACTTTGGGTCAATGTATCAATGCTTAACGGTGCCAAGAAATGATAAATAGAGCACAGATAGATAACAAAGGGCCTTGAAAGCAAATGCATGCAGCAGTTCAAAGAAACATAATGTCAGGCCAAATAAATGATCTCTCTAGAAGTATTTGGAATAAATATTGTCAAGGCTAGAGGAATGAATGGAAGGATAGGAAAGAGTTTATCTTAAAGATAGTAACTGGAAAATTATGGGGTCACCAACAAAGAGAGAGCAGTTGCATCTGTCCTCACAAATGAGATTATACAGAGCTAATGTGGAGATAAGGAGGGCAAGACAGAAGATTTCTCATTGAATCCTCATGGATGAATCAGAACAGAGGATGCAGAAATACCAGAAGGATGAGCAAAAGCTCTTAGTAGACAAAGTTTTATGAAGAAAAACAGTGCTGATTATGTGGAAAGTGCCTGTCAGCTCAAAGAGGATGTTGGTCTGACATCTGGCTAAGAACAGATCTCTGGAGACTCATGAAAGCAATTTCATTGTAGTGTAAGGGACAGAAAGTGGTCTAGAAAAGAGCTAAGATTATATGATCAGAGGAAAGAAAACCACAGAGAAGAATTGTGGATGATGTGCTGACTATGTGTAGAGGATGAAAATAGGATATGAGGAGAATCTGAATCTGGGGAATATTTACAGAATAATCCATTTAGATTGGTAAGAAATTAAAAGAAGTGTAAACAAGAGAATGAAGTACAGGATAGAGATCAAACAATGACTAGTCTTGCCAGAATTTATGAGTCATAAATCATATTGGCCCAAACAATAAGGATTCAAAACTAGAAATTAAGACTTTCTCTCACAATCCTTCATTAACCATCTCATTTTTTTCCAAAGCAGCTTGCAAATCAACTTGTGATAAATACTAGGGACCTTGGCTTTGCTGAGAAATTAGCTTCACTTCATGCCTTTCTCCAGTATTTTCAGAAAATTACCTAGGTTGCTTTCTTAAATCTTTCCCATCTTGAAAATATTCATCTCAATTTCTTTTTGTTTTATTTGAGTTTTAAGATTTATTATTTTTAAAATTTTTATCACCTTATCAAATATTCCAAAACAGTATAGGAAATTAAGAATATTTTTAATCAATTATTTCATTAACAATGTAATCAGCTTTCTGATGTGGCTGGTTGTTATCGGCTTAGTTACTCTCACTAGAGTCAGACAAGCACCATATTCTGAATTGACATAATTGCAAAGCATGTAATGCCATATTTCTGTATTGACATAATTGCAAAGCATGTTAGCATGCATTGTCTTCACTGAGACAGAAGGAATTTTTAAAATTCAGCCTCCAGAGATGATCTAAGATACGTCTGACTTCTGAGATCATTCTGTTGTTCGTATGAAACAGAACTATCACTCCACTCCTACTTGTCATCCTATTCAATAGGAGTTATCTTGTTTCCTGCAACAACTGGAAGCTGCTTGTTTTGACTGGACAATCTGCAGGAATAAATCTGCTACAACAGTAGGTTCAGTGTCTCTCCTGTTAAATTTAGGTAATTCCCCATTAATACTCTGCAGTTTAAGTAACTGTCCCATTATTGCTTACAGATCACTAAACACAATAAATTAATAAACATGTGACAAACCAGCTTCCAGTAAGCTTATAAATTATGAAAAAGACAAAACATCAAGTTATCTTTTAGGTATAACAACTAACGAAACTCGTTTTTCTGTAGGCTTGTGCTGTGTTTTTCACTGACAGCATTAATTCAGCTTTCTTGCAAAACCCACATGGCTCTCTTCTTGCTCCCACCATATATCTCTTGGTGGTGCCATCCTGGGTACCCACAACCTCTCCCCCTGCCTATGGCTCCCAGCTGACATGGCTCTGAGCTCCCAGGGTGCTGCTGGCTGGTGCTTGGTAGGTCTCTCACACCCCCTGAAAGTGTAGCTTGTCCTTTGGGAGCATTCCTCTGGCACTCTTACTCAGCTATTGACCTTTTGGTCCCCTCAGTATAAGAAAGACTTTAGGCTATTAGAGATCTTCCAAAGGAGAGCTATGAAAATAGTCAAGGGTCTAGAGGGGAAGCCACATGAGGAGTGGCTGAGGTCACTTGGTCTGTTCAGCCTGGGGGAGATTGAGGGGAGACCTCACTGCAGTCACAGCTTCATCATGAGGGGAAGCAGAGGGGCAGACACTGATCTCTGTGGTGCACAGTGACAGGGAACAGTGGAATGGCCTGAGGTTGTGTCAGGAGAGGTTTAGGCTGGATGTTAGGAAAAGGTTTTTACCCAGAGGGTGGTTGGGCACTGGCTACCCAGGGAAGTTGTCCCAGCACCAAGCCTGACAGAGATCAAGAAGTGTTTGGACAATGCTCTCAGGCACATGGTGTGACTCTTGGAGATGGTGCTGTGCAGGACTAGGAGTTGGACTCGATGATCTGGGTGGGTGCCTTTTAACTCAGCATATTCTGTCCCTCTGTGAAACTGATATGACCTTCATATTTTTGAGATCTTTCACCTTAGTCAAATCTCTTTGCAAACAGTGAGTTGACTAGAAAGTCCTGAAGGTGGGGATGGTGTCAGAGAAAATGGCTCATTCCTCCAGAAACCTGATTGCAAATGAGAAGCTTAAAACAGTGGGAAAAAAAAAATAAAAATGCTGAACTCCCTATTTCTGTGTTCCTTTTTTCCCCCACTCAGCCTAATATCTGCACTGATTTTCCCCCTAAAACAGATTGCTTTAGAAAATCACTGCAAGAAAAATTTCCTTTTGACTTTTCCTTGAGCCAAGCTGAAGACCTTGAGTTTAGGTACTCCAAAGTTTGAGGAAGATCAGGAAGAAGTAGGTCAGCTCTGAAACTTGCTGGTGTATGGACTACTTTTTTATTTTTCAGGAATCTCACTCTAAATGGTTTAAAATTCCCTGCATTGAATGCTGAATTCTGCATTAGGGGAAAGAAATTCCAGGTAGTTAGCTGCCTGTAACAAAAAGTGCATTGCTTTTATCTGCAGAGGACATCCATGCTTTTGTTGGGTCTTCTTACCTCTTCATAGATAGTGTTCACTCAACTGTGAACTCCCACAAATTCAAGGGGCCTGGAGCCTTTTCCAGATCATGGGATGTGTTGAATGAGATCAATCTGATGTCTTACATACAAGGTCTCTTTGCCTTTTTCTGCTACAGTTTTACTTCATGTTAAAAATTGACCTGTGCTTCCTCAGCAAGCAAAGGAAATCCTGAGATCCCTGGAATGGAAAGCAATATAAAATTTCATTCTTCTCCTGGATTAGGTCTATGTAGTTGTTGCTCAGTAAATCACATGTAAAACATGCTGCTAACACTTCTGCACTCTATGTCCATGCAGCCCCAGCACTCCTGAGCAGAATTTGTCTTTATGATGGAGTGAGCATCTACAGTGGGAAGAGCACAGCTGCTCATCGTCTCATCACTCTCTGTGGCAAGGAGCTCCCTGCCCCAGTCAGCGTCTTTGGACCCATGCTGCTCAACTTTTACACTGACTCCCACATTGTGGGCTTTGGATTCCAGGCCAGATACAGAGCCATTGGTGAGCATACTCTGTTCTGTGTTGGAGATGGTAGAAATATTCTGGATAATGGTTCCGTGTAAGAAAGCTATACCTCATTTTGGGAATCCCTCAATGGGTGTACGTGGTACATTTTCCCACTCCATTTGCCCAGAACAGTTCTCAGAACCAGGACATGGCACTGTTTGGTGTGTATTAACACACTGAATGATGTGTTACCTCATGATTCTCATTTCTAGACTTTCCACGAGACCAAGTCAGGAACTGAAATATTTTCCCCCTCTGTAGAAAAGAAATGCAACCATTTTTGGCAGGTGTTGGTTGGTTGGTTGGTTGGTTGGTTGTTCTTTGCATCGTTTAAAGAGAAACATCACTAGTTTCTTTAACTGATTAATTTTTAAAGATTTTATCACTTACAGGAGAATGGTCTAATTCTCAGTTATACTAAAATTACACAATACAGTATGGGAAACAGAACAGGTAAATGGACACAGCTATATGCCTCCAATTGCAGACCCTTTTGCAGTGCCAGGAATGAATGTAAATAAAACTTGGGATATAGATTTAATTTTATAAAATAAAATAGTTCTAATAGCTGTTTTCACCAAAGTTCTTTTGTCATTCACAAGAGATCTCTTATGTTTTAAAGAGGAAATTTGAATTAAAAAAAGAAATTTCCAACTGAGTTTAGAATTTACATCTACACAAATATCCCAGAAGATTGATTTTATTTGCAAAACAGATTTTAATATTTTTTAGGGTTAACTGGTAGAGACCACTTTTATGTTTGAAAGCATTATTTTCTAACTGCAAAGTGTGACTTTTACTTTGGTATTTCCCTTAATGCATTCCTCATGTTCAATGCCACACCACAAAAGCATAAAGCTAAATTCTTTATGTGAAATGAATGGTCTGTTACAGATAAGAAAGAGGGACTGGCACTGAGAAATGACAATGTGCAGTTACTCATGGAAAAGACCTTCATAACTCACTCAAGTCAGTTGCTGCTATCTGACTTGTGACTTGTGACATTTGGGAAGGATAACTGGAGCTTTATTAGCTTGTTGTTGTATACAAAGCAGATTCTGCCAATTAACATTCCTCTTCCCCATAGTTGCATTGTTTGCTGCAAAAAAATGAAAAAGGCCCCCCCATCCTAATATAGAATAATGCTGACTCTTTATCTTACAAACTCCTGTCCTTTATCTGCCAGTTCTCCAGGCTGCCAGCCTGAGTAGTCAGGGGCTCTGCATCCAGCAGCACCCTGTATGGGACTGTCTTTGTTAAGGTGGTGGCCTGGGCAATGCCATCTTCTTTAAAACATAAAAAACTGTGTGTAGCTCACAGTTCAGGAGCTCAGAAGCTTATCAACAGGATGCAGGGAGACTAGGGGAAACTTTTTTTTTTGCCTAAGTTTAAGATTATAAAATGAAGGCTGAAGCTAACAATGGAGATTAGAGGTTTTGTTCCCTGAAGCCCTGAAGCTGGGAACAAACATGAGCCACATCCTGGCCTCATTTGCATCCATGGTGAGAAACCCTGAGAAGCCAAGCAGTGCCTGGAGTTTAGAGTTGCAGAGTTTAACTTGCTTTTCAGCCAAAAAGCAGATATTCCATCCTCCAGCTCAGCCACCCCACAGTGCTGGTGAGTCCCAGCCCAGGGTGAAGGGGGTAACAGGATTAGTGATACCTGGAGGCTTCTCTGTGCATTTCTGTGCAGAGAAAATGCTACAGCAATGCTCCTGCTCTGACAGGGTGTTGACAGATGATGAGGCTCTGCATATATTAATTCCAGAAATGTCAGAGATGGGGTTATGAGTGCAGTTGTGGCTAATTAGAGGTTTCCATGGGGCCAGGATCTGGGTGAAGGAATGTCTTTGCCCACATAGCAGCCAGGTTTCTTTTGGCAAGCTAGAATGGGTGCAGAGATATTCTCACTCATGCTGTTGCATGAGGCACCCATCCCTCCCTGCTACTCCCTGGACCTCCTGCAGGACATTTGCAATCTGTCTCAGTCTTTTCCTGCTCAGTGCCGGTGCCATTTGATACGGGTTAGTCGGAACCTGTTGCTGTAGTGCCGATTAGTCTTCCAGTGCAGAGCACAGCCTGACAGACATCTCACATTTAACAGTTCTAGGCATGACAATGAACACTGTTCCACATTTATCAAGGGTCTTTCTTTCCTTGCAGGTAAACTCCTGAAAGAAATATGAGAACTGGGACCAAACTAGTATTCAGACACTAATCACTTGTTTTTGTTTCCTCCACAGCTTGCGGTGGCATTTTCAATGACTCTAATGGTGTTATCAGCAGTCCAGGCCATTCACATCTTGATTATCACAACAACATGAACTGCTCATACCACATCACAGTTGGAAATGGCAAAGTAGTGGCCCTGAAGTACGTAATCCCAGTTCAGTTTGTCATTAAGGGAACAGGGATGTCTCTGATTCCAGTTAAAGCAGCAATTATTGACAATATTTTCTGTGACTCTCCTTTTCCAAGGTCAAAGCCAAACTGAAATAAGAGATGGTTACTGAAGTCACTTTTATCAGCCTCAGGCTCCCTTCCATCTTTCTTTTTAGCTTGTTAGGTAAAAAAAAATCACATTTTAAGTTCTTTAAGTTTTAACTTTGGTTACCGACAAGACTAAGAAATTGTAAAAATGCAGCTCATGCTTTTTAGTTAAATTCTGTCAGCTTTGAGAAGTTTATACAAGAAAAATAATAATATTTTTAGAAGGGTAGTAATCATTTTATAGCCAAAGTAATAATACCCACCCAAAAATAGTGCATTTTTGAGTGTATGCTGTCTTGCCTAAGAGAGGGAGATTATTGCCACAAAATCTTGCCACTGAGAAATTAAAAACTGATCCATTATTCTATCATGTGGTTGTGAATTAGGAGGGCATTTCCCAGCTAAGAGGAGGACTCACTGGCCTGCACTCTGCACCTGCATTCTTTAGGCCACTGACGTGCCCAAGGGAATTGCAGCCTGGGCAGCTGCAGCAGTGACAGAGGTGTGTTTGCACAGGAGAGACCTCCTGCTTCATGGAAAGCTGAGGTGTGCTCACAGCTGGCCTTGCAAGAGGCCCTGTGGATGAGGGACCCAATTTCTCTGAGGCTTGTTGGCTGCAGCTTTTGCCATGCATTTAATAATTGCTGGGTTTATTCCTGAAGAGATGTGTTTGGCCTTGGTATGGCTTTGGCTACTGCGAGTACTTGGACCTTTCCTCAAGCACTAAAACACACGTAACACAGGAAAAGAACTGAGAATGTGATACCTGAGGCTCCAACTGTGTTTTACAGATTCAACAGCTTCCAGCTTGAACTATCTCCCTCCTGCTACAAAGATTATGTGGCCGTGTATGATGGCTCAGATACTCATGCTCCTCTCCTCGGGAAATTCTGTGGCTCAGAATTGCCTCCAGATATTAAGAGCTCCAGTAAGAACTTGTTCCTGGTGTTTAGCACTGACTTCTATGGAGAAGACAGGGGATGGAAAGCATCCTTCAGAGAGGCCTTAGGTATGTGTATTATCAGACTCCTCATCTGCTGGTGAGTAATTTCTCTTTTTTGAGGAGCAGTTGTGACCTCCCTCTCCAGAGGTGAGTGAAGCAAAGAATGTTTCTGATTTTCTAAAAATTGAGTGAACTAAGCTAAATACTAGGCTTATGGGATCCCTGCATTCCAGTCTGGTTCTGAACTGATCCCCTTCATTCCTTGCTACCCTTTCCCTGCCTCCCTGAAGGTAAAGGTGTTTCTCAGGTGACTGAAGACCTAGCAGCACCAAAAGACCTCTCTTGGCAGAAATACAGCAATACCTTAGAATTCTTTTTCCTCTGTAGTAAAAGGCTGGTGGTGTGCTAAAGATGCTTCCTTTCAATCTATGCTCACTTTCCATTTCTTTTCAGTTCCCCTCACACCTTCTAAAGAACTAAAGTGTTGAGGTCAGTTAAGATTGTGGTTCCACACCAGGCATCACCGTGCTGATTTCTACTGATTTGTGGGATCATTCTGAGTAGCTGGCCATAAAATAAATGGGATCACAATAAGAAGGCACTGGATGCCCTTTGGTTTGATGGATGGAAGAATAAGTGGCAGAATTTGATTATTACCTTAAAAAAACATTTAAATTCAGTACTCTAAAGACCAAAGTGTAAAAGGAGATTTTTATCTCCTTATCTGAATTGTTTAGGGATGGTAAGCAACAAATTATTACATGCAAATTGATTTCATGTCATCTCTACTACTTTCCTGTATAATTAACTCCATGACTTTGTGGTCTAGAAAGAAGTAATTGTCTGATTTGCAAAGCTGGCGCTCAGACAGATGAGAATGAAAGGCCTTTGTGGCAGAACAAACATAGTCTTCTGCTGAGTCACTGAATCCCCTCCCTATCCCTAGCCAGTGACTTTCTCATTTGATAGTCTGAGAAAGTACTTACAGATAAGGAAAATAACTGGTTCTACAGGCCTTGCCAAGAAAAATATTCCCACAGAACCTCACAGTTATTACTATTATTAACTCTTCCTTTGCTTGACTCAAAGTAATTGCTACAAGAATGCTTAAGACCTTGTGAATGGTCTTTAAATCTTGTGAATGGTATTCCAGGTAACTTAATGTTGCTTCACATGTTGCTGTCTTTAAACGCTGAAGTATCAGTTGTTATAGATCCTCTGCAGCCTGGGTTAGTATTTCCAGGGTGAGATCATCAACTCCCCAAGCTCTTCCTCTTCCTGTTGGCATTTAATCAATTTTTTAACCACTGACTTTAGATTTATTTGTGCAACTTGCCAGATCTTCTCCTTAAGGACACAACAGAACACAAGCCAAACTCTTCAAGTCAGTACCCAGCCTGATAATTTCCTAGAGTGAGGAGAAGCCTTTTATGAAAAAACTTTGACATCTCTTAGATGTTTGGGAAGGACATTTCTGGAAGCTCCCAAGGAAAACAAGGTTAAGGTGTTGCATGGGTTACTCAGGAGCTATGAGTTGCAAGTTATAAAAGATGCCCAGGAGGAGTTATGGGTTGTGTGACAAAGAGCCTGTGGTGGTGAGATGCTTAATGGTAGGTCTTCTCTCCTCATTGTGGGAAGCAAGCCACAGGGACTAAGCCACATAGCCATTAGCAAGGATCTTGGCAGTCCCATGATAACACAGAATGGCCAAAAAGGAGAAAAGCATATTACAAAAGGAAAACATGAGTCACATCCTATAAATGTTTCCAGCTTGGCTTGCCTAAAAAACAGAGCCAGGAAAATCTGTGACACATCTTTGTACTATGAGGTCTGAGATTATGGTTCAAATAAAAGAGAATAAAACCATGAAGATCTAAAAGCCTGTTATTCTACATGGTGCTTTAGAGAAGCTCCCTCATGTCTGTTAAAAGATAAAACCCATGTGGTTTTGTAAGAGTAAAAATGCAATCAGATGACAATTCATAATGATAAATCTATTGAATAGGGAAGATGGTATCTGTAGAGAAACAAGAAACCTCATTCTCTGTTGGATGACAATGAGCACATTATTCTCTAGCTGCCCCAGGGAAGCACAACTGCATAACATAATTATTGCTCTCTGTTTCATGTTGTGAGTGACCCTGATTATGTGTTGGAGAGAAACAGCGTACTGTTTCTGTTTGTAGTAAACTAAACTATTTCCTTTCCCCACAAGCTCTTCCAATTTCTTTCCTGATCAGGCTCCTTAAGGAATATTGCCTACATTTAGGATTATCCAGGCACTCAAAGAGTTAAACTCTGAAATTTCTGTAGAAAACCTTCCCTGATTTTATTAAAACAATAAGTTTCCATCATTGATCCTGCCCCCAACAGAATATTCAAGGTCCCTCCACTAGTCAGAAAAAGGACACTAAAAGAAAGTCTGAAATAGTGTTCATTTGGCCATTTAGCAACACATCATCTTTCTTGTCAAATATCTTTTATTTCCCTGTGCTGCTCCGTACACTGTGTAATAAAAAGTGCACAATTCACAGGCAAGCATTCTTTGTCATAACTCTGTGAGATGGTGTGCTTGAAGCAGTGGAACATATTGCCCTTGTGATGTGGTTCAGAGGGTTTATCTTTTCACTAATTCTGCTGCTAAGTTTGTACACTTATCAGCCTCATATTTGGAATCATTTGGACATCCTCTCAGGCAGAGCTGGAGAGCTGGCCTGACTGGAAGATACCAGCCTACCCCAAGTGTTAGATTTGTGGAAAGACAGACTTCTCTTACCTTAGTTACCACTGACCTTTTTTCTGCCTTTCTTTTCAGTCTGTAAAATGAGAATTATAACTCTTTTTCTCAGCAAGCATGTGCTCCTCTAGACAATCAATAAAAGGATGAGAAGATACAAATCAATATGAGCTTAAGGCATTTGGTTACATGAGATGTCTCTGTAAAGGAAGGAAAGCTAAGATCTCTCCCCAAAGAAGGAGATCAGCATGTACTGAGCTTGTGACTTAGCTAAAGATCTCCTGGTTGTCTCTTAAGCTCTAAGGGAAGATCTGAGTTTTTTAACTGACCCTGGCTGGCAGGGGCAGAGCCTGCACACACCTCTGCCATCCCTGCTGTAATAGCACAAATAGCGCTTTGGTGGCAAATGGAGCTTCTGCCTATTCCCATTCAATAATGGGGTGACCCTCCCACCTGAATTTGTGATCCCCTGAAGCATATGATACAAAAGCTAAGAAGACATAAAGATTTGGGGCTTTTCCCTGTTTTAAAGAGTCAGAAATCCCTGTTGGGAGATATAGCTGTGACCTCATTAAGAGGAAGTAATTTCTCCTTGAAAGCTCTCTGCTGACATACATAGCTCCGTTGTGCCAGTAATGAAAAATGCCTCTAAACCATTAGAGCAGGATCAAGGGGTCTTCTGAAATGCAGGTCTGCTCACTGAGGCTTTCTAAGGAATTCACATGAATGTACAAGAAGCAAAGTGTTGCACATGGTTAGATAAGTGAGTTGAGTCAGAAGGCTCTTCCTGAGCTTTATTCACATAATACAGGTAGAACTGCAACAGCTGGGACAGTGGAGAAGGTGGGGTGGAGGAGGGAGGAAGATTGCCTGCTTTTTCTCTACTGCCCTAAATTCTGCTTGACTTCAAGCTGTGACCAGCTTCTTCCCCCTCTCTTTTTTATACTCTCTTTTGTGAGCAGGCAGGGGAAATCCAAGTTTATGCATTGAGAAATATGAGCATTGTGTACTGGATAAATACCATTGTGGTCCCTTGTCTGCATTATTTTAGGGCTTATGAGCTCATGGGCCACAATTCCACTGCACAGGCAGAATAAAGCAGCAATCTAATGTCACAAAAAGATTGTGATTTAAACACAAGATGAAGAAAACCCAATGGATACAGACAGGCAAGAAGAAAAGGGCAGCCACAATGAGAAGACTAGTGTTGCTGGCTCTAGGGCAGGAGAAATGTCTCCTAAACCTTTGGCAACCATTAGGCTGTTGGAATGTTAATTCCTGAAACACCCCAGCCTCTACATTGTCCTCGGTTTGCTCAATTCTTCCCTCTAGGATCTCTCTATTCTTTTTATACAAATCACCATTTCTATTGGATGAATATTAATCATTTTACAAGAGAAAAATAATCATAAGTGAGTTTGGAAGAAAAATAGCTGGAAAAATTAATCTTCCCTGATATACCAGAAAACTGCATTCATAGGTAATTTACATAAATAATCTAGTTTGCATATAATAGAAATAATTTATAATCGACATGCTTTTCTTCTTGATAAGATGATCTGTAATTTACCTGATAAATCACCCAGAGATATCTGCCTTCTCTTATTCTATTTGCTGTGTATTGAATTACTTACTTCCTGTGTGGAATTGAATACACTAAAAGCCTGTCACTAACAGGTTTACTGTTATGCTCTCCCCTAATGAAATTACAGTCTCCTTTTTAAAAAATTGATCCAGTAGAATTTTCAAAGCAGTTTTATGCTATTTTATTGTATCAACAACAACAAAAAAAAAGCCTCATTTTGTTGTAGTTCATGTTCTGTCCTGTAAACTGAAACTATGGCTTACTCTATGTTTGGTTTCTAGGTGCACTTTTTCATCAGTGTTCAGCATGCACAGTTGCTGCAGAGTCTTTTTGGGTTGTTCAGAATTGCTGAAAAAGCCTCCTCAATTCTGAAAGACCAATATAAGGTGTAAAATACTGGTTTGGATATTCTGTTGCATAGGCCAGGGGTAGGTGTCCTTTTTGAGTCATATTGAAATTCTCATGCCACCAGAAATAGTTCATTGCACTGATTTATGTAATTAATAGTGGCACCTGCTGCAGGTGGCACCAGGCACCTGCACTGATAACAGCAGCGATGGCCTGTTATGTGGAAGGCACATAACACTCAGTACAGCTGAATCCTGCCAAGTTTTCTTCCAAAAAAAAAAATCTTAGAAGAATGTGTCCTTGACTATGGCATGTGAATGTTGTTGTATTTTCTGATGCCTTTGGAAAAGCGGGAGTGACTTGCAGAGATTTCACATCCCATTAGGTTCCCAGGGGTGTATCTCAAGGTATCCAACCTGAACTCAGAACTTGGTGCTGCAGAGGGTCTAGCTGAGAAGAAAATTTTCTGAATGTCACAAATCTTCAGGAAGAAATTTCTTTGGGCTTTCAGTTCATTGAATTTTTGCCAAATATATTACCCATTAGTATTACGCATTTCATTACACTGTCATGGATAACTTATGATTAGTTTTATGTATTAAAATAAGTGAATAAATTGTGGCTAATCATATCTTTTCTTGATCTTATTATAGTCTAGGAAAATAAGAACATCTGTGACAAGATCAGAATATATGATCATAAGTCACAATTCCCAGACTGTTTCTAAATGTACTTTGGGTCTCAAATATCCATCAGCTTGAAATCTCACTAAATTTAGAAAGCATTTGTGGTGTTGAAATACATCTCTTTGGTGTCTTTGAAAAGAATACAACTGTTGAGCTAAGGGACAGTCCACAAATGTCTCTCAGAAATGTCAGTTAATTAATCACAGGGTCACAGAATGGGTGAGGTTGGAAGGAACCACAGTGGGTCATCTGCTCCAACCTTCCTGCTCAAGCAGGGTGATCCCAGAGCACACTGCATAGAATTACATCCAAACAGTGCTTGACTATCTTCAGTGAAGGATTTCTTCTTCCAAAGCAAGAGAAATAGAAAGGGCTTGCATGTTCAAATTGGACAGATAAGAAGAAAAGCAGAAAAATTTCTTAAAATAAGAAATTTTTGTCTGATCTGAAAAACTGAGGGGAAAACTTGTTTACAGACACAGTAATTACATATATTTGTAGTGACTAAATGGTTGAAAGCTGATGGGATATTCAGATTAATGGCCCTTCACAAAACTGTGGGTGAACTCTGCTGGCATGAACTGTCTTAGTTTGACTGAAGTCAATGACTTCTTCAGCTTAAAATCTGTCCTCTCATGCATACAAAAAAGAGGTGAGGAGACATTTCTCATTCACAAGAGAGATCTACAAAGGCTTAAGTAGCTGTGGTGCCAAATATGAACACTAATTCAGTATTAGTAAGTATTGGAATTAGGCAAGACTGCATGTCAGCCTCTGGTCTCCCAGACATGCATCAAGGAGATGGACAGGACAGTACATAGATCAGAGTTTTGCAGGCTTGCCACAGAGTCTGTCTGAGCTGTTATATTTGGTATCAGTCCAAAGAAGCTTAAGGATACAAATTTCATCTGACTGCATTAGTGAAACCTGGCTAAAGCAGGATACTGGGGCTTTACAGTTCCAAATGTCACTGCTAGTACCACTGCCAGGCCATCAAACCAGTCAAAAAGCTTTTCTGCATAAAGGCTGGATAAGGACTCTAAAGGGCCTTGTGCTTTCAGAGGTCTCCTGAAATGCTGCAGGCTCTGTGGACAGGGCCTGCAGCCACACAAAATCACAATGTTGGTGCAATGATTGCCAAACATGGGAACAGCCCAGCTTGAGAAGGTTCACCAACCTTCAGTATCAGCCACGAGACAAAGCAGAAGAGTACATTTCCTCACTCCAGCCCTGTCCTTCTGGCCCTTACTGTTTGAAGCCATGATCCAGACAAGGTATGAGCTAATTGTTACAGCCACAGTAAGTCCAGCCACTCCCATGCACTGGAAATAAGATCCATCAAAAAAGAAGAATTAGTCTTAACTGAATTAATCTTTGCTTATACTCATCTTTAGTTCAGATCAGAGAAAAGTCTAGAGTTCCCAGTGATGCTTCTAGGTGAAAACAAAAGAGAGACAGAAGTCTTGGAGGGAATTTTCATTACTGTCAAGGAGAACTAGACAATTTCTTTAACTTTGCAGCCTTCTAGTAGTTGTTTAGGGTGCTCATTTTTAAAATAAGGGAAAGACACCAAAATCACTTTGTTGTCTTTTGAAATGTCAGTGGTGTAGTTGATTCTGATAGATTTCAAACTATTCAGTAGGTTACCCTTTCATTGCACCCATACCTGTATGAATGAACCTTTCCCCTGGCTGTACTTCAAAGGCAGGAAGCTTCAAAGATTTATCTTCATCTTCATTCCATATCTAGAGGGTATAACTCTTAACAGAGAAACATGTGCTTGGTCTCTGCTGTAATGATTTTTATTTGCCATAGGGAACCTTCAATTCCTTCTTTTCTGAATGGTCCTGGAGCCTTTTAGTTTCACTAATGCTTTCCACCAAAAGCAATTAGGGATGACAGTGTGTGCCCTAGTTCTGATAATTTGCATTCTCTGGCAAGCTGTTTATGAGAACAAGATTGCCATCTGATTTATGATGACCTATGATTTTTATTTCAAATAAGAAAGCAAAGACTGAAACAAAAGTCAGCCATGTGGTTGTTCCATCTGCTGACATACAAATTGTTTTATAAGGTACATTTCTCATTATCTTGATCAAGTTCAGCTTTTAATAACTAAGAGTCTATTCTACGGATTAACAGACTTCTCAGTCCCAGATTTTGCCTGGGTTTTAGCTACATTTGCTTCTGGCTGTGTTAACCAGTAATGAGTGTCTTTCCTTTAAAAATCACCTGCAGGCTGGATGGCTGCTCTTTGGCCTTCTGTTCAGAAGTGGTGCTGATTTTTAAAGCAATGTATTGTGTCCTGGCTAAAACACACTGAGATAGTGTTTCTCTTAGTTCCCTCCTGTTAAGCAGTTGGTTCTTCATTTACTTGTGGGTGTTCCCTTCATCTACACAGTTTCACTATTGTGTAACTTCTAGTGCCTGCAATCAGATGTAACATTGGTCAGCACTGAAAAGTACCAAGATAGATGGATTTTTTCAACAAGGACTCTTCTTTATTTGGCTTTATGTAGGACTACTTGATATCTGGTCAGTCTCCCATTTATCTGTTATTTATAATGTACTGCCTGTAAGCATCTGACTCTATCCCAGCTGAGCAGGCTAGGGATTGTGAAACTTCATCTTTATTACCTATAAATCACATTTTCAGTTATTTATCTCCCCTTAGATGATATTGCTGGTTATATTATACTAGCTGGAATTAATTTTCTGATAATGGGAATTTCGCCTGCTTCTCTCTTTTCAGGTCCTTTTCATATGCTGTACACCCAGAGCTTACCCACGTGTGTATTTTTTATCTTCGTATTAGAGCTGTCTGTATAGCTGCACAGTTAGCAGTGAATTTCACCACTGCAGAAGTACAGACATTTAATATTCAAAAAAGGATGACCCTGCAGCACTGAGAGCCTTCTTGTTGCATGGGTCTGTGACGATTCCCTGACTCATGTTGCTATGGTCCGACTGCCATCTCTGCAATTTTACCCTTGAAAAGGGGAAGGGGAGCTTTGTTGGTGTCTGACCCATATACTCAGTCCAGACTCAATATTGCAGGGCTGGACAGTCTGACTATGATCTTGGATTGACATTTATATGCTTAATGTTATGTTTAAATGCTTGCAGGGGACAGCCCCAATAACACTGTTTCAGAGGAACAGAATAAATCATGCAGAAGGGTGAATACAGAGAAAAATATCAGGAAATTGCATGCCTAGGGCCCAGGCACCCTCCTGGCTGACATTCTCCTCCTTCCCAGACTATTTGTGAGAATGTGATTTATTGCTCACATTTCCCCTGCTGTTGTTCTCGCCTTCTGCAGTGGCACTGGAATGAATGCTAACACTTTTCCAAGTTTCTGACTTCATTAAATGCCCACAAAACTGGACTATACTCTATTAATTTCTGGCTTTTTCACTTTGTAATAAGTTTCTTCTGTTCATTTTTAACTATAGAAAATCTGAAATCTAACGTTATGAGGATTTTGGTTTTAAGCAAACTGCTTTACAGGGTGGGGCTTTTCTGGCTTTGGTTGGTAGAGCAGGACAACTTTCAGCCTTAGTCACTCTGCTTTAACCACTACAGTCTCGCAAGCCCCAGGCTCCTGATGCAATCCTGATGCTTGGATGCTGATTTCTCACCAGCACGATCTTTTGTAATACTGTAGCTCAAGTAAGGCACAGTTTTATGCGTCTGGAAATGCATCAGTGTGTCAAGGTGAAGTCACTGAATGTGCCGGACAGGCATATTTTACTCACAGATGAAATTCTGAAACTCTGCTTGTGTTGCTTAGCCACAGCTGTAGCTTCATCTGCTATTGAATGCTCATAAATGGATTTACTGCAGGAGACAACAGGCTTGCAGTTACTCCTCTGCTCTGTGCAGTTTACAAAAACTCTTTCCTCCGACCCCAAAGCAAGAATAAAACAATATTTAATTTAAATTCCAGTGTTAAATAATTGGCCAGAAGACCTCATAGAGACTGGGGCAGGAAATAAATGAATTGATGATCACATTTACTAGCCCAGTCCAACCTCTGGAAATCAAACTATTCAAAATAATAATAAAAAAAAGCCTCTCAGATAATCTGTGGTTTTTCCTTGCTTGGAATTCAATGTGATAAATCACTGCTTTTCCCCAAAGGTAATTTCTTTCAATGTGACTGACTTTATTGAGTTCAAATTTTCACAGTAAATAAGTCAAGGACTTAGCCCTTCTGTGGGAACCAAATGAAAAGCAGCCTGCATTTCAGAGGGGCTGTAAGTTCCCACCAAGCAAAACACTTCCAGAAGTCCCTTTTAGCTAGATTTGTGAATACAGTGTCAGGCTGCCAAATTCAGTCCCTCTAGGATGCGGCTGTATTGCCAAAAGAAGCAACTTGATTTTATATCACATTTTCAAAGCCAACAGCTCAGTGCCCCCTACTGACTAAATATTATCAGAGGCCAGCAAGGATCCCGTTCCAAGGCCCTCAGACCAGTGCTTTTCTGTTTCATTGCTGCCCTCTATCTTCTGACAGTCCCTTTTAAAAACTTCTATTGAGATATTTTCAAAGTAAATACTGCCTTTATATTCAACAAACGACATGAGCCTTTCTTAATTCACTCTATGAAATCTAATTGTGATTCATGTCTCTCTTTGTGTTGAAAATTTTTTAATCACTCAGATAGTCCTTGTAAGACAGGATGGTAAAATACTGTACCACAGATAAAAGCTCCTGGATTAACATTAAAGAGTTAGAGATTAAATAAATGCCAGGAATTGCTGTTACAAAGCTTCTGCTTCTTCAACAGGACCTCAGAATGGCTGTGGTGGTTACTTGTCAGCTTCAGCTTCTTCAGCTTCTACCTTTGGCCCTCCAGTCTCCAATGTGACCAGAAGATATGAGAAAAATCTGGACTGTGTATGGATCATAACTGCACCTGCAAACAAAAGGATCAACCTCACCTTCTCTTCATTTGAGCTTGAAGCACAATCTGCTTGGATGTGTCGATATGATTATGTCAAAGTAAGACAGCTCAGTATGTTAACAAGAAAATATCTGTGAGATACAATCCATTATCTTCTCCACAAGGCTAACTTTATTAATAGAAAATTATCCTAAGAAGAAATTAAATTCCTTAATATAATTACATTTTTCATTGGGTTAGATTACTACACCAGATGTCATTCTGCCTTTCTGGAAACCAGTAAGAGTTTTAACATTACACACACTTCTGGTCTTAGACTGCTCATTTAATGAGTATTTATTTCACAGAATAGAAACAAAACAAAACTCAAACACATGTAAGGTAAAACTTCAGAGTATCAGGTTGAAGTTGAGCAGAACCAACTAAAGAGAAATCAAGAATTAAAAATTGAGAACAAGGCAGTGAGGAAGGGTGAGTTATTTTTGATAACTTCTGGACAAGAGTGACATAGGCAGAGGGAAATTATGCAAATACATGCACAATTGCTTAAAAGGACTAGAATTAATATAATTTTTCTCTTTTTTTATCAAAAATCTTGGTGCTCAGTGCTCACTGCAGAAGCTATTTTCTTGGAGATGAGCATACAAGCCATCTGATTGCATAATGCTGCTAAACAAACTCCACCAAGGAATGTTATAGATCCTGTTGAACATTGGAGATACTCAATGAAACAAGGATTTCATTCTACATTTTGATGAATAAAATCAATCTTCTCACTGAAAAGCACTTTGAGATTACATATAATAAAGAAATGAGAGTGCCAAATTAAAATGTAATCATTTTTTGATAGATTTGCTGAGACAGGACCAGAATGTTCCATAATGAGATTTACCCTGTCCAAAAGAATTAGCTAATATGGCAGTGAATAATTACGGTAATCAAGAACATCCTGTTAAAGCACAAGAGAACACACTGCACTTTTAAGTAAACCAAATTGTAATGTAAGGTGGGGGTCAGAGAATTTTATTTCTCTTTATTTGTTTGTTGTGCCTAAATTATTAGCAGCTTATATATTTTGCTTCTTTCAGCTTTATGATGGAGATAATGAAAATGCCAATTTAGTTGGCACATTCTGTGGATCTGCAGTGCCAGCTCCTTTTCTTTCTACCCGTAACTTCTTGACAGTGAAATTTGTCACAGATGGTTATGTGCAAATGAGGGGTTTCAATGCCACCTACACCGCAGTAGATCGTAAGTATACAAATAAATGTATGCATATGTAAATAGATATAACTCTTTTATGGACATTCATATTTAAATACTATCTCAAAATTTGTTCTAGACATAAGTTTCAGGAAGGGGCAAAGACAGTCAGCGGCACAGCATCTTTAGGCAAGCTAAAAATAGCTTGACCCCAGTACAATTCTCTTTGGTCTTACCTGGTTGGGAGGAGGCTGTCAGTCTGAGAGTACAAAACAGAAATGCTCACAGATTGTTAACAAATAGGAAACAAACATTTATTTGAGTTTGATGACATATATCAACTCCACTAGCACGTATTTTGCTTTTTATTTTCTTTCTAGAGACTCAAAGGCAAATACAAAAGTATATCGTCCAAAACTCCACTCCATTTGAGTTTTGCTCAGAGAATACTTTTACCCAGTTTTCACTCTTATGATGCATTTATAACTGTTTTACACAGGCCTGTGTGGAGGAATCTACAATGCAACTTCTACATCCGTGACTGCAACGTCTCCTAACTTTCCAAATGAATATCCACCATTTACTCTCTGCTCTTGGGTCATTGACGCCCCTGAGCAAGAGCAAGTCAGGGTGGTGGTAGAGACCTTCCACCTCCATCCGAGCCAGGACTGCTCTCAGAACTACCTAGAGCTCCAGGATTCACCAACAGTAAGGAATTTACAGGGGATACCATTCCCCATTCCCATTCAGCTCCCTTCACTCTTTGGAAAGGGAGAAGAAACTTACTATTTGGTAATATATTCATGGTTGATCCTCTGTGAGGGGCACATCCAAAGCATTACTGACTGTGCCCCAAGTGACACATGGTAACTGTGCACAGACCTCTCAGAAGCACTCTGTGCACACGTGGAATTAGATCATGGCAAGTGTTACACAGTTTTTCACAGTTGGACCAAGTATCAGTGCTGCCAAATCTAACACACAGGAAAAACTGTCCCACAGCAAGTTTTCATTGTGCTTCCTCCTATCCACAAACCATAATAAAAATGAATACTCATGCCAGGAAGAGTGTTAAAAAACACCAGGAAAAAACCCCAATATTTATGTTCCTCATATTCTAAAACTTCTTTCATAATTTCTCATTTTGGCATGAGAATAGCTCTTATATTCTATTTTTTCCTAATAATAATTCAGCATGAAATGTTGAGATATTATTAAGTGATTTCCAGGATAACTTTAAAATGGAATTTCATAGTTGGCATAGAAAGTGTTGAGAGATTTATTTACCTTATGTTCAGTACATGTAAAAATGAATTATATCATTAATTAACTTGTGATGTATTGTATTCCAGCAGAGCCAAGGGTCAGTCCATAGATTCTGTGGCACTGAAACTTTTCCAGTCCCTGAGTTTTATTCTTATGATCGCACTGCCATTGTGACTTTCAAGTCAGATGAATATGTGATTAACAATGGATTCAGATTTTCCTATCAAGCTACAGGTAAGCTTGAAGAAATGCCCCAAAAAACCTATCTACCATTCTCTTTGTTTATTTCATACACTGAAATGCAATACAGAGATCTGAAATCCTTACATGTTTCTGGTTTTCTGTCTCAAGGTTGCAGCAGAGAATATAACCAGTCATTTGGTTACCTGAAGAGCCCTGGCTGGCCCGGTCTTCACCCCAATAATATGGATTGTTCTATCATTCTTCGAGCTCCTCCAAATCACACAATATCTCTCTTTTTCCACGCTTTCAGTTTGGAAGACAGCATCCACTGTTCACATGATTTCCTAGAGGTATCATGCAAGTGTACATATTTTGTGAGCCTATGTAAAAATCTGCTAAATTCAAAGGATATTAGTATGTTTGGATCAAGTCTGAGTTGAACTGACTGAATTAGGAACTAATTATTGCCAGAGTTTTATGGCGAAAAAATACACCCTAGTAAATCCAAACCCAGTGAATAAATAGTTTCATTATCTTGTCCTTACCTAGATCTTGTTGAGGTTACTCAGTTCACAGAGTCATCTGGAATATTTTGTGCTTGATACTAACATCCATGAATGAAAAGAAAGCCATAAATCTGAGTGGTTTTGTTACACCAGTAGATTCCATCTGCTTGAAGTTTTTCTCAATAAAGATTTTTTTTCTTAAAAAAGCAATTTAAAAAAACCCCAAAACCAACAAACTCTAGTGACAACTGTAAGACACTTGCAAAAGTACTTTGGGTCAGGGAAAACTGTATCTTCCTCCTACAAAATCCTCATTCTTGCAGGTTTCCCTATTCTCTGGTCAGATGACAAAAATCAGATGTCTGTGCAGAATCATTATTTAGCTCTATTTTCATATCCTCTTTACTGTCTCAAGAAATGGATCTAAGCACCAGCATTATTGGAGTGCAGGAAAAAAATCAGATTAAATCTGAGCTATGTAATATGATCTGTGTCTTACTGTGACTGGGGAAAAGAGCAGTCTGCAGGGTAAAGAATTAATCTTTTCATCTGGAATATTAATATTTCTTATGAAAAGCAAAACACAGGCTTGAATTGCACAAGAACACCTTAGCTGCTAGTCAAGCAATTTTTTTCAGTCAGGAGATATTCACACTATAACATTTAGCTGCCTGTTTCTGATGATATTTGTTCTGTGCAATTGCTTATAAAATTCAGACCAGTTAATGGCCTCTTTTTCCTTCTACACAAGAATATGTGGTAGGAAATATAGCAGTATTAAAATTACACATATAGTAAGCATGCAAGTTGCTACCTAGTTTGTGCTCTGTTGGTATTTGTGAATAATTGTGCTGCTGTATAAGGACATAGGAATTTAATGTTGACAGTATTTTTTGTAAATTTTTTGTGTTCCCTGAAGGTCAGAAATGGGAGTGATGTGCAATCACCACTACTTGGCAGGTTCTGTGGGAACACTGTGCCCAGTCCCATCTTCCCCCAAAACCACGTTGTCTACCTTCGTTTCAAGAGCGATTTTTCAGTGGTTCATGATGGATATGAAATTACTTGGACTTCATCATCAAGTGGTAAGGCTGTAACTACAAAATAATTCTACGTAGAAGGAAAATGCAGCAATGTGGAATTCAACTCTTTATGGATCCTTCCCCATCACCACTTTATACCCTCCCTAGAGCCCATAGTACACCCTATTCAGTCACCAGAGAGAGGTAGTTGCTCCTCAAGGCCACTGGGGCGAGATTAATTTTACGAGATGGAAGCAATTCCCTCTCCTAATGTTGACTTTAGAAACCTCAGATGATGTCATCCACTCAAGATAAAGATCTCCTTCTTTCAGTGAGAGGCTGGAAAATATCAGGAACATCTGCCTCAGGATCCACAGAGTGGTGGTGCTGGTGGTGACTCAGTAGTCCATTTGTGATATCCCCGAGGAGCTAGGCACAGCTAAGTCTGAAGGGGACAGGAAGCTGTCCCAAGAAAATAAACCACCTATAATGCTGTGTAGTGACTATATCATGGGCACATTCATGAATGGCTTATGAAATGGCAGTGAACAACTAGGTAGTGACACTGAGTTACTAGAGGTAGGAAAGCTCATGGCCAGATGAGAAGTACTGCAGAATAACCATACAGTACTGAGTGACCCAGTGATAGAAAGGCAGAAAAAGCTCAGTGTAGGAAAGTGTCAATAAATAATGTGGTCAAAAAAAGAGATAATCCTAACTTTACTTGCAAAAATACGGGCACTGAGTTGACTTTCAGTAGTCAACAACAAGATCTTACGGGTAAAATAGTTTCATGAAAACAAAAGTTTACTATGATTCAAATAGACTGGTATAATGATAGAAATTGTTGGGAAAGGAAGAGAAAAGAAATAGACAGCCACTGTAAAAATCCATAGTTTACACACAAATTGAACAATGTGCACAGTTTTGGTCTCTTCCTC
Organism: Emberiza elegans; assembly: GCA_024865655.1. NCBI lineage: Eukaryota > Metazoa > Chordata > Aves > Passeriformes > Fringillidae > Emberiza > Emberiza elegans. The sequence goes on from JALJVW010000206.1 coordinate 24,716,343, forward strand.
TTATAAAAAATCAGGATTAACAAAGGGCTCAATATTAAAAGTGGCTTCTGTATGAGGTATGCTGAGACTTTTTAATCTGGTTAAGAAACTACTGAAATCTATATAATTGAGTGATATTAGATGATAGTGATCCACTGTTCTTTGACTTTTCCCATAGAAGAACTAGCAGTCATCATATAAAGCCAGGAGCTCATAGGTTCATAACAAACTAGACAAACCAGTTCTTGATACAGTATGCAGTTAAGCTGTGGAGCCCCTTCCCACAGCATGCCACAAATTTACATGGATTCAAGGGCTACCCACACAAGTTCATCTGATAAACATCACTAAGGGGAAAGGTGCCATCTCTGGGAGCCATAAACTGAAAATTCTTGAAGACTGTGAGGGTAATCTGGATCATGACCTGCACATTCTTCCTCTATAAACTTGCATTTTTCCTAGGTCATCTACTTCTGCCCACTGTTGAAGATTAAATTTTGGCATAAATGGACTTTGATTGACTTAATATGCCTAATTTGTCTGAGTTGTTCTCTGTATTTTTCTGTCCCATGAAGATTCACTACTTTTTATGCCAAACAACAGTCACAGCAAATTCACCTCCAGTTGAGTAGCTGGGAACTGAACTGACCAAGGCACAGACTTAAAACTTCAGTTCCTGTTTTAAAGAATTTGGGGGACCGGTGTTGGTTTTAATATTCAATGATGGTCTAATGCCTGTTGCATACTCTTAGGCTGCTGAAGCTAGAGCCTCAGTTTTATTTCTTATTGGTGTTCCTACCACATTAGTTGTCCCAGCTCACAGTCCTCTGGTTTCAGCGCTGCTACTGATACTGTACTAATGTAGCACATCATGAATTGCCTTGTGAAGTGAAGCCTTCCAGGCTAATTAACAGCATCTCCTTCCAGGATGCGGCGGGACATTGTATGGCACCAGTGGCTCCTTTGCCAGCCCCAGCTACCCGGGGACTTACCCCAACAACACTGACTGCGAGTGGGCCATCACCGCGCCCCAGGGACGCATTGTCACCGTGAACTTTGATTTCATCCGCATTGATGACCCAGGGGACTGCAGCAGCAACTACCTGATCCTCTACGATGGGCCAGACGCCAGCCATGCCCCCGCCGGGCCCTACTGCGGAACGGTGCGTACTGCCTTCCCTCTGTACTGCCTTCCCTCTGTACTGCCTTCCCTCTGTACTGCCTTCCTTCCGCGACCGCAGGAGTGCTTACAAGGAGTTTTTACTCTTTCATGTACAAGACCATTTCCCTAATTCTGACATGAATTCCACACAGATGAGTGGTAGTGAAGGCAAGAACTAACTATCGTAATCGCACTTTTCAACTGATCCACCTTCACAGTTATGCTCACAGGAGCCGCAATCCTACTTATCGCCTCATACACCCTATACATGCTCATAATGACACAATGAGGCGCTCTCCCATCCCACATTACACCAGTCCAAAACTCCTCCACACGAGAACATCTTCTCATAGGCCTACATATAATCCCCATAATGCTCCCAATCCTCAAACCTGAACTAATCTCTGGTATCCCCATATGCAAGTATAGTTTCAACCAAAACCTTAGACCGTGACTCTAAAAATAGAAGTTAAACCCTTCTTACCTGCTGCGGAGAGGTAAAACCAGCGAGAACCTGTGTGGTGCCTTAGAAGGCTTCCAACTCAGACCGTACAGTGACATCTAGTGGGAGGCATCAAGCAAGTTTGCTCCATACTTCGTTGTATTTGTGTTTTAAATATTTGCAATGTCCTGAGGTAGAAATGCAGCAACAGTAACTAGAACACTGTCAATCTATGATACAATTTGTGCCTCAGTTGTAACTCTCTGACTGTCTTTTCCAAAGGACCTTGATGTTCTATCAGGCTTTTAATTTTTCTTGTCTTTCATTTTAGGATACAAACATCGCTCTGTTTACTGCTACATCTCATCAAGTCTATGTAAAATTTCATGCTGAATATGTGACTCTACCATCAGGATTCCAGTTAAGCTGGACAAGCTAAAACATTGCTTATGAGAAATATATTACCATTCCTTGCTATACTGAAAAGACTTTAGATGATAAAGGAGGTTTGAAGTCCAGTGATGACAATTGCAACTGAAGTAAGGCCTTTTAAAAGTTACTGTAAAAAAAAAAAAAGTAGCTGTTATGAACTTGGAATACTGTCAAAAGAACCATTGATCTGCCATTGTGCTGAAAATAAACTATTACCTACACAAGTGGGAAAAGGAGGTTTTGCTAGATGTTTTTATATTCTTCTACATAATTTCAAAATTGTACAATTAATGCTATAAAAATTTAATTACACATGAATTCGATGAGAGGACGTAACAAATGAAGCTGTCTTTAGTTTGTTCCCTAGAGTTATGTGGTTTTGCCCCAAGCACTTCTGAAAATATCAGCTTAAGTTTTATTCAAATTATTAAAATCAGAAATTACTAAAAAATGGTCCCTGTCCTATAACCACTAACATAGGTAACTGTGCTGAAGAACTTTCAGTAATAGTGTGCATTGGGTATAAGAATCCAGCTGAAATCAGCACTTGAGCATTCACTGAAGTTTAACACAGCAAGGACATGATGTGGTTCTAAATCTTAACCAGATTAAGAAGTCATTTCAGGATCAGAGCTCTATGTTCAGTATATACATATATCTGTGGTTATACTTATTGAGTTATATTTTCAAGCTTCAAAGTCTATTTTACAACTGAATATAAAAAACTTCTGAGGCTTTCAGTAACTATGTCACCCTTCTAGTCAACCTTTAGGCAACTTCCTAGACATTTATGAAACAGCTATAATTTCAGAATAGGGCAGACATAAAAATATCAATTGACCTTTGACTCAATTAGTTTTTCCCTTCCCCAGGCTAACACACATCATACATAAAAGATTTGTGGACAGGGTGGACAGAGGACACTGATTCCTACCATGAAGCACTTTTTGTCACAATCCAGAACAAATGACCAATTAATTTCCTGAATGTCAGCTGTGATGGACAGGCAAGAGAAATTTGCACTGCAGAAAAGGAACGGGGGCCTTATCAGAACTCTCAATTCACAACTATTACAAAGAGTCACTTACAGTGAAAGCAATTCCTTAATGTGATTATTGAATCAATTAATTATGAAAAGATATTAAAGTGTAAGTGGCAGTTTTAACAAAATGTAGGAACTCCTTGAAGATTGCCCAGTGAATGCCAAAAAAGGTATCATTCCACAAACATACAAAACTTTATAACAGCTGAGCATATATTCTGGTTAAGATAAAATGTAGAAAAAACAAAGCAGACAAAAGGGACAAGCTATAAAATATAACCCAAATCCTTGGGTGACAACTTAGAAAAAGAGAAACCTGTGAAGTCCCACTGGCCAACAGAATGAGATGTAAGCCAGCATTTCGTAACTGTCCAAAGACTAAGAAAAACTGAGCCTATGTACAGGTGATACCCCTGCTAACATGCCTAACTCTAACATGGAAAAATCAGAAATATCTGTATTTGGATGAAATTGTGAGGCAGTTGTGTCCTACTGAGCTGCTAGCAAAACACAAAGTTCCTCTAATAAGGAAAGACATAAAAGACCACATAATCAAATTAAATATTTTCAGATTAGCAGTCCAGAAAACTTTTGCTTAGAGTCCACTCAAACTGACGCTGTACTTGCAGTCAAAGGATGATGCAATCTTTGTCCATAGTGTTTATTAAAACTCCCTACATAGGATAGCAAACAGTAAAGAAACATCTGAAATATCTGAAGATAAAGTCACAAAATAAATTCTATAGACAGAAATGTGTAAGAGACTCCAAGGACAATCAAGCATGGATTGAGTGGTTTGCCTGCAGAGGGAAGGAAGACTGCATTTCTACCCTGTGGAACACTGCATCACAGGCTTCATCAATGTCCATTGTGGCTCTGACCTTTCTATGAATCACCATGGATTTGGTGCAGTTGGTGCAGCACTTCTGCAGTTTGCAGAGAATCTCCTCAAGATCTGGATGCTGTCACTTGCTGTGAGGTGGCTGGACATGGAAACATCAGATTTTAGGCAAGAATCAGTTTTCAAAAATGTTGTCATTTTCTGCACTTCACCAGCCCAGAGCACAGCTCAGCTGGAAGCCACACATGAAAGGGAAGGACACGTCCTTCCAAACCGCTCCGTGCCACTGCAGATACTGATCTGTGGTATGTTCATTGCTCCTCTAAAAGTGGATCAGCCCTTTCAGAAATGAGTTCTCACGTTAAACACTGGCCTTTTTGCAGGGGTGACAGAGCATAAACTGACAAACAGAAACCTGTATGTGGTTTTAATGAATGAAGGTCATTGGTGGGTTTTGGAGGCTGGAGTCAGCACCGTGTCACACAGTTTAAGGACACCAAGGTGCCCAAGGACACAGCAGGCACTGAGGCTGGTCTCCTGCTGACCTAGGGACAGGTACAGAGATGTGCTCTGGTGACCTGACATGTGCCTGGGGCCACTCTGGTAACACAACCTTAGCCCTTAAGATCTCGAGGGGAACTCCAGCTAAACTGTTGACTTTGCTGAAATCTATACTTCAGAAAGGCTGCTTTCATGAAGAGAAGAAACATGTTTCACTTTAAAGCAGTTAAATGCTTTTGGACATTTTTTATATGATCAATACTTGCTGTTGGCAAGATCTGTCACATCATAAAATTTTATAAAATCATTGAAATTCTGCCGAAAAAAAAGAATAAAGAGCACTATGAATGAGAGGAAGAAAATTTTTTAAAGTTTTTTTTTAATCTAACAATAACTAACTAATGTTTGGTGAATCTTTAAATATTGTAAATACTCAATACCTATGCATAATTTTATTTTAAAATGAGAAAAATGTATGAGGCTATTTAGAGGGAAAAAAAAAAGTCCAGCAGAGAATTTGTGCTCATGAAGACTGTTGAATGAAGCTGCTGGTACAAGGTTGAATTGATCCAGCCCAACTGACTCTCGCCAAAAATAGTCAAAGTCTAAAATTAAATTATCAAACCCATTCTTTACAAAAACAAAGGAGCAAAGGAACAAAGTAACCCACTGCTGTTCTCTAACATTTTATGTGAGGAACCACAACAAAAATACCAACTGCAGAAGTATTAAAGTGAAGGTCCTTAGTGGAGAGAGCTGATGCTAAGCCATGTTGCTGTCTTGGAAGGTAAGGAGCAATTTGAAACACTTGCTTTAAAATGAACGCACAGCAAACACAAAAAAGCAGAACCAAACGGATAATCTGGAAATAATTATTCCATGAAACTTCTATGTGCTTTTTGCAGTGTACAATTCAAAAGACAAAATCTGTACTTAATAAGAAATATATCTTCATCTTACAACACTGCCATGAAAACCTTTGCTTTTATGTCTGTGCACATTGCTATTTTATAATGTCATTGTTGTGAATGCTGCACGTCTGTATTGTAATAACTGCATGACTACAACCTCCCTCTGTCAATGACAAAGCAGATAATGAAAGTGCAGGTTTTCAGTTTCCAGAGCCTGCATGGTTTTATTTTACATGTAAAGCTTCTTCTGCATGTTGCTACAGATGCTTATTCTTATACAAAAGTAATTTTATGAGGCAGTTATATATGAATGGTAAGCCCTCCAAAGACTAGGATTTGAAGAATAAGCACTAAAATGTCTGTAACAATGTTTTTAATTGCCCTTCCCAAATGGCAGGACTGTTCTTTTTAAATGAAAAATAATACCACTGTCAGATAGTCTTACAATTATAGTTACTTAAGTAAAGGAGACAAAAGATGAAAAGCTAAAATGCTAGAAGTAATGGTGCTGGTCAATTTAAAAGAGTAGCTAATTTTAGTTAAATTTACAAAGCAATTTTGACTGAAAAACAGTTTTCAATTGGTTCATTAAGCAAAGGAGGAGGTGTCTCAATTTCCCATAATAACACAGGATAGGTGTCCTAGGCACCAGAATTAACATATTTGGTGTAATTATTTTTTGTCGAGAAGAAACATGTTTCACTTTAAAAGCAGTTAAATGCTTTTGGACATTTTTATATGATCAATACTTGCTGTTGGCAAGATCTGTCACATCATAAAATTTTATAAAATCATTGAAATTCTGCCGAAAAAAAAATAAAAAGAGCACTATGAATGAGAGGAAAGAAAATTTTTTAAAGTTTTTTTTAATCTAACAATAACTAACTAATGTTTGGTGAATCTTTAAATATTGTAAATACTCAATACCTATGCATAATTTTATTTTAAAATGAGAAAAATGTATGAGGCTATTTAGAGGGAAAAAAAAAAGTCCAGCAGAGAATTTGTGCTCATGAAGACTGTTGAATGAAGCTGCTGGTACAAGGTTGAATTGATCCAGCCCAACTGACTCTCGCCAAAAATAGTCAAAGTCTAAAATTAAATTATCAAACCCATTCTTTACAAAAACAAAGGAGCAAAGGAACAAAGTAACCCACTGCTGTTCTCTAACATTTTATGTGAGGAACCACAACAAAAATACCAACTGCAGAAGTATTAAAGTGAAGGTCCTTAGTGGAGAGAGCTGATGCTAAGCCATGTTGCTGTCTTGGAAGGTAAGGAGCAATTTGAAACACTTGCTTTAAAATGAACGCACAGCAAACACAAAAAAGCAGAACCAAACGGATAATCTGGAAATAATTATTCCATGAAACTTCTATGTGCTTTTTGCAGTGTACAATTCAAAAGACAAAATCTGTACTTAATAAGAAATATATCTTCATCTTACAACACTGCCATGAAAACCTTTGCTTTTATGTCTGTGCACATTGCTATTTTATAATGTCATTGTTGTGAATGCTGCACGTCTGTATTGTAATAACTGCATGACTACAACCTCCCTCTGTCAATGACAAAGCAGATAATGAAAGTGCAGGTTTTCAGTTTCCAGAGCCTGCATGGTTTTATTTTACATGTAAAGCTTCTTCTGCATGTTGCTACAGATGCTTATTCTTATACAAAAGTAATTTTATGAGGCAGTTATATATGAATGGTAAGCCCTCCAAAGACTAGGATTTGAAGAATAAGCACTAAAATGTCTGTAACAATGTTTTTAATTGCCCTTCCCAAATGGCAGGACTGTTCTTTTTAAATGAAAAATAATACCACTGTCAGATAGTCTTACAATTATAGTTACTTAAGTAAAGGAGACAAAAGATGAAAAGCTAAAATGCTAGAAGTAATGGTGCTGGTCAATTTAAAAGAGTAGCTAATTTTAGTTAAATTTACAAAGCAATTTTGACTGAAAAACAGTTTTCAATTGGTTCATTAAGCAAAGGAGGAGGTGTCTCAATTTCCCATAATAACACAGGATAGGTGTCCTAGGCACCAGAATTAACATATTTGGTGTAATTATTTTTTGTCAAATGCTGAACTGAAACTGCAGAATTATTCTGCAGTCCTAATTAAAACAAAATCCAATAAAAATTCATGGGATTCACTATATTATTCCCAGTAGAAAGCAACTGGATTACAAAGAAATAAATGTTTAAAATATTTATTAAATTATAATAAAAATAGAAGCCAAATTCTAGGAGGTTTTTTATACAACAATCAGAAAAATAAATATTGCATGCCAGTTATCACACTTAGTCAGTGTAATGTTGATGGATAAATTTGTCGTAGCAGTGCCCAGCACTACACAACTGGTTTTGCAGGGGAGTGTTGCTGGTGCATCCTTTTGATGACACACTATCCCTGCATTAATGTTGCTCATTATCATAGCTTTTCTTGGAGGGGGAAAACAGAGATAAAAATAGAATAATAATGTAAAACGTCATTTCCTTGGTTAGTAAAAGTACCTAGGACAGAAAAAAGGGAGGCATCAGAGCTCCTCATTCCCTTGCTGAGCCCCAGCACAGTGAGAGGAACCAGCAGGAGGCAGGTCCAGCCATCACTGCCTGGGCAGAGCAGCCTGGAAGCACCACTGCAGGGGCAACTTCTGCCCCCTCTGACCACCCCAGGGGAAACTGCCGCTGTGCCACACAGCCATGGCCATACATCTACTCACAGTCACCTGCTTTAGCCTGCAGGTCGAAGGACAGAAGGCACATGCCAGCCTCTGCAATGAATTCAGGCATCTGCTCTACAAACATCTAAGCCAAGTGATGGATTTAGAACAGATCTGACACATAGCAAAGATATTTCATAGTTGTTTCATAAGCAAAAAATCAGTAGCTGGAAGGTACAGCAAGACCTAAATTGGAAAAGTCTCTACTGTAAGCTCAAGCACTGTGTGTTTGGGGAGGCTCTACTGGCCAGACCCCAGGAACAGGCTGGCCAGCCTCTAGCTGGGGGTATAGAGGGAACTAAGTATTTCTGGGGCCAAAGAGGTTTTGGAATGACTGCACGTACTGGGAAGAGGAGGAGGGCATAAGAGAGGGGAGAATGGGTGACTGCAGTGACACAGACCCTCTGCAGGAAATGACTCTTCATGACTGCTGAAGGGACAATCTGAAAAATCAGTTTTCATGATCAAAGACCTTTGGATAGAGTAGCTTCTGTATGTATCTTCCTTCCCACTCCTTCTGAGACAATTATGTGCTTGATGAGGCACTGAGAAACTTTAAAAAGAAGGCTTGACAGCAATTCCCCTTTGCCAAATCCAATGCCAATATCCCTGACTGGGGCATAGATTTATGCTCAGACAAAAGGTTTGCTCAAGCAGGACCAAAAGAAGGTCACATAGGAGCTGTGAATGATAGATGAACTCTTTACACACAACAGGATGATGAAATTAGATAAATGGCAAAAAAAACCCACAATCCTGATGAAAGGGAGTAATGACAATATGTTTATTAAGTGGGAAGTAATTAAATACTTCTATGGTAGGAGTAGAATGTGGGTATCTAGGCTACATGCAATGTTTTGATCGCTGCATGAACGAGGCAGAGAGAAGCCAGGTGAGCTTTGCATTAGCCATGAAGACTGTTTTGTAAATGTCTTGTTAGAGTCACATTGCTGTTAGTTGGAATAAGGGAGCAGGACCACACTTACAGACAATTAATCTGCCTGAGCCTTTGTTACTAAATGACACCTGCAATCATTTGCCATGAAACAAGAACAGCAGAAATGTTAGCACTTAGGTCTTTGGAACAACCGATTGGTGGCGTTAGGGCATTTTCTTAGACAGGAAAGGCATCCAGATCATGGTTCTGCAGACAAAATAAGAACTGTACATCATCGTCCTGTACATCGGAGTGACAGTGGGTTCTGCTGAGAAATCCAGGTAAAAGGAAGATACTCTTCCAGTAGTACCTTGTAAGGAAGACCTGAAAACGGACAGTAACTTCAGGAAGCGCTCAAAGTAGGAAACTCCAATTAGGAATAAACATGCTACAATTCTGCAGTCCAGTATTAAATCCTTACATTCCTAAAAAAGGAAAAATTGAAGTTGTGCCTCCAGGAAGTTTTTTATTTGACGGCTTAGGCAAACACTCATCATCTTGGTTTCTGTGGATACCATTTTTAGGCTACTAAGTAACACCATGGAGTACATATGCAAAATTCAAAGCTATGGTTCTCAGTGGGTAGCCTGGCCTTAGGTAACTTAATAGATTTAGTCATTAATAGCTTGTAGCTTCCATATCTGTTGAATGGCAGTAAGCAGGAGCACCTTAACTCCTATGAAAGAGGTTACATGCATAACTACATTCTGGGCAGTAAGGCTGTAACTCCAACGCCATGGTGCGTCGAGACCAGTTACAAGTGCTCAGAACGTGCACCCAGGCTTGTGACTGGTTTTGCTGTTAGAGCCGACTAGAAAACCTAGGAAGGCATTTGAAGAAATGGAAACCGCTGGTTAAACGCACCGGGGTGTTTTTTGGTGTGGGTTATTTTGGCGATAACGTGTTTTGACCCCGGCAGCCTTTCCAAAGCCCGGAGCGCTCCGAGATTATCGGAACGTCTGTTCGTCTCTGCCGACACACGCGTAGGATGGTTCGCGGGCAGCTCACAGTTAAATGATGAAACTGGACTCTTCAGTTGTTCGGTCTTCAGATAATTTATTGTTTGTTATCTAGAATGCTCACTCTGCCCAGCCGGGATCTGACCAGCATGGCAGCCACAAGCACTCTGACCGCCCACGGGGCGGCCGTACATTTTTATATTGATAATTACGTGCAGGATATTTACAGTTTTCTTCCAATGCCCCACACCTATGTTGGATAGTGAACCACCACCTCGAACCAATCTAAAAGTGTCTACGTCACCTGAAAGATGGATGCCAAGAAGAAGGAGAAAGACCACGAGGCCAGGCCTGAATCCTCCATCTTGCCTCCATTAGACCCCCCTGTACCAAAACTAGAAAAGCTGTATTTCTATCCTAAAAAGTGCCATCCCTCCACCATTCACACCCTGGTGGCTTGCAAACCCTCACACTCAGGCGGCACATCCTTTGAGGGATCAAAATCGAGCCACCAAGAATTCCTGGCTACATTCCAAGACTTCCGAGCCCCCCAAGGGTGCTCCTGGGGACTCGGAGCATCCGATGTGGTGAGCTGAGTTCCCACATGAGACCCCCGGCCCGGCCCGGCCCGGCCCAGCCCGACCCCTCAGGGCCGCTGGCGCCCCCGCCGGTCAGCGCGGGCGGGGCTGCGCTGCGCCTGCGCGCGGGGGCGAAGGGGGGCGGCGCGCCGGGATCCGCCGGGGCCAACCCGTCGTCCCGCTGTGGGATCCGCCCGCCGTGTCCCGCCGCTTCCTATTGTGTCCCGCTGCTTCCCGCCGTGTCCCGCCACAGCCCTGCGCGGTGAGTGTTCTTGGGCAGGGCCGGGCCGAGCCTGTTCGTCCGCCCGCCCGCCCGCCCGCCCGGGGTGGGAGTGCGGCCGGCATCCCGGGCAGTGCTCCTCTGGCACGGGCGGGCGCGGCGGACGGGGCTGGTTCCCCGGCGGCGCTGGGCAGGAGGGTTCTCTGCCCTCGGGCGCTCGGGGCCGGGGCCGTGCCGGCGCTGTCCCGGCTGGGGAGATGCGTGTCCCCTCGGCGGGTTTCCCCCGCCGCCCGGCTCACGGTGTCCGTTTCTGCCCCTCCTAGACCATGTCCAAGTCCCTGAAGAAGATCGTGGAGGAGAGCAGAGAGAAGAACCAGCCCGAGGTGGACATGTGCGACCGCAGCATCTCCAGCATGCTGGACGTGCCCGGCCTGTGTAGGTACCGGCGGCGGGCGGGCACAGCGCGGAAACTTCCTTATTTGTCCCGGGCGAGCGGGGCCGGCCCTGGGCGTGGGGGTCCGGGACACCCCGGCCCGGCCCGGGCGCCGAGTCCGAGACTCTGCGGGGCGGGGGTGGCCTTTGGTGGCCTTTGGGCACGGGGGACTTGGGGAGCGATCCGGGGCTGAGCGAAGCGCCCCGCAGCAGGCTGCCGGAGCCGTGCGGGTGTGTGTGTCCAGGGGGCTCAGCGTTCCCTGTCGCACTGCTGGCATTCTGGCTCTTGGCTGATGGGGAGACTTTCCCTCTTCTCCGTCCTGCTACTGAAACAAAAACACCAGCCAAGCAGCATCTCCATTGGGTTTGAAAAGGGACAGGGTGACATCAGCCTGCAACTACGGGCGACTGGCCTCTGAAGGAGAGGGCGGTAATACTGTATCACAGATACGGCAGCATGATGCTTTGGATATTACACGACTGCACGTGCTTGCTGAACCGTGGCAGGGTGCTGCTGTCGGTATAGTGCATTTGCTGTAGTTAAATTCATAGCAAAACAGTCTACCAATAGCAACATGCTGTTCTGGTTCTGGAGAACACACAAATGAAGAGCAGGTTCGGTATCTTTGCCTTGTTAAAGTGCACATGATGTTATGACATAGCCAATACTCAGGGAGTTAAAGTTGTGACTGTCTGTAGTGTGCCACAGGCTGAAAGTTTTCTGAATGCATGATCCAATGAGGGGGGAAAAAAGCAAAATCTCAACCAACCAATGTACTTAAAACTCTTGACTGTATCCTGGTTTAACTCTTTACTGTGCTTTTTAAACTTGAGAGCAGCCAGGAGCAAATGTACATAACTCTCCTCACAAGTTAGATATGAGCTCAGGGAAGGGTATGGCTCATTACCAACTCGCCCTTATCTGCAGAGTTGGGAGCACATCAAGGTGTCTTCAATCATTTCAGTAAAAGATGAAGTCTTGAGTACAGTTTTGCAGAACTAGGTTCTGTACTTAAGACTTCATTGTATACTACTGTTTTCCTGCTTCTGGGTGGTGCATGGGACTTCGGGAAGATGGTGTTGTAAGGACCGTAGATGTGAACTCACATTAAGTTCTCACAGAAAGTTTCTCTGCATTTCTAGAGGATGAGCAGTTATTTGAGACAAAGTGGTGTTTAGCTCACCATTAATTACAGATCATTAATTACAGATCAATTTTGAGAACTTTACTTAGATCTGTCAGGTATATGAAGCAGCAATAGGGCACTGTTGCTTTTGTTAAGTAGACTTGGTGCCTGCTATCAACACTACACACATAATTAACTAACTAGCTTTGCTCTTTCAAGCATGGAAAAAGGATAATGTTGAAGCACATTGATGATCCTAAAAAAACAACTTTTCTTGCACAAAGATTCTTTGGGTTTTGTTGTTCAGGCAGGGCTGGGGCCAGGGTGGGGCACTGTGGTCCCCAGATGCTCCCTGATACCAGGTTGCTAATTGAGCATCTGAAGTGTCTTTGGCAGGGAGCTCCCTACATGAAGTATAGACTTGTGGTACCCTGGTTGGACTGCATGAGGAGTCTCTGTGCAGATACTCTTGGTGCATGTTGTGTGACTTGATCTAGCATGGGGATCTGAGGCCTTCTTCAGTTTGAGATGAAAGTTAGGGAAGGGAGAAATGATGATTGGTTTCTGTTAAATTAATTGTTTTTTCAGTTATTATGTTCACTGACAGAACACATAAGTTGGTTTGGGTTTTTTATTTTTACCATGGAGGTATTTGCCTTCTGGAGAGGGAATACCTTTCGCCAAGTAAAAAGTAATGAATAGGTATTACGTCTGAATTTTTAGTAAAGGCTTGAGGAAGTTTTCAAAACCCTGTCACCTGACTCCAGATGGTTGGTCTTGTCTAATGTAGATTGGATGTTTTGGTTTTCTCTGGCTCTCAGAACTTGTATATAAGCGAAAGGAGAATGGCCTGGTACCTTTCCTTCTCTGTGTGTTGCATACCTTTCCAGAGCAGTGTTAAAGCTTGCCTTTTCAGCTATTTGAATTTTTTTCCTTCCGTGAAGTAAAGATCTCTGTTAAAAGCAATCATCATTGTTCATGCCCAGTGACTCTTCTTGTCCAGCATTTTGTCTTTAAGGAAGGCCACTAGTAGATGTTGAGAGTTAAGGTAAATTTAGATAATGAGTAGAGGGAACATTTTTGGGTTTTTGAGTTTTGTAGGTTGGAAGGTGTGCCTGAGTTACTGTGTTTGGTAGCCCCTGATCAGCATTTTGTCTCATGTAATTATTTACTGTTGTGCTCCTACCAGAGGTGCCAAGTATCCCTTAAAGGTAAACTGCTCCCTCTGGTCCTAAATCTTCAAGGAAAGGACCAAGCCTTGTCTCACTGCATGTTTGAGTACTTGCTGCAGGGTGGCTAATGAGCTTGTATTTAATATTTCTAAACTTAATTCACATAGGGTTAATAGAGGTGCAAGGATTTGGAAGCAGTGTACCATCTAGCACCTGTTCAGTGTGCAGGTCCTTTTCCTTAGGTGTAGCCTTGGTCTTGTCATGTGTGTTTAGGAAAAAAACCAAAAAAACAAAAAGAGAAAACTGGTGTTACATGGGGGCAAGGAAGAGCAAAAGGGAATATATGCCCTGTCTTGGATACAATTCTCTTCTGGCTTCTCTTTTCAGTATAGTGAATGGTTTCCTGCAGTACAGGACAGTCACTCATATTTTCTTTTGCATTGTCTTCCAGCCTCTGCAATAGGTGTGGGAGAGAAAAAGCAGACAAAACTTGTATCTGTCAAATACCAGTGTCTCTTTCCAATTAAGAATGAAATACTTCTATCTGGAAGGAGATTGGCAAGCTAGCTTAGACCTGTAAGCTTGGCAGGCTTTACATCTCTTCCCACTTTCATGTTTAGCAAAGAAGGAGTATGGTTGCCAGCTTATATACAGTGTGGTGTTCAGATTCACAAAAAAAGGTTAAGTAGTCCCTGAAGCACTTCTAACTCAGGAGTTCATTAATGTCATTAGAAGCAGAGTTCTATTTCTGGCATACTCCTCAAATCCAGGCACTTCTATGTGTTCTCTTGATGACTTAAAATACAAACTAGAATTGTGTTATGCACCTTCAGAGCATCTGAATTTTTGATGCTTTCAGAGCTGTAATATGAGAACCCTTTTTCAGACATGTTTTGTAGAAAAGATTTCATTTGAGACAAAAAATACCCCTTGATCTAAGTGTTCTCTGCGTTAGCTTGTCATGCAAATACCATATGACACAGTTTTAAGTGTTAAAGACATTTTTTATTCTTCCAGCATATGATAAAACAGCAATTACACCATTTGTGTGCACATCTCTACTATAGTTGTGCATCCTCCATACATAAATAGTGTAAAAAATGTCTTGTCCCATGGAAGTGTTCTATTGTGTTGGTTTGGGTTTTTGCCTTCTTATTGTGAAGTAAATAGATTATATTTGTTTATAAAGCACCCACTATGGACAGGTAAGGGTAGAGAGCATTAATAGACATCCTGTAGGCTGAGCAAGCAGGTTCAGCCAACTCCAGCGAGAAGGGAGTTGGAGTTCCCCTAGCCTAGCAAAGGATAGGGCATTTATTGAAATGACTTTGAACAGCCATCAACAGCCATGGAATTGTTCTTAGAGTGTGGACCAGTCTCATTTATGTGTCTTTTAAGCAGTTGATACGGAGGAGGAGGTACAAGTAAAGGAATTATTTTGCCCAAATAACTTGCGACATCTGCTCTCTTGTCAGGGAAGGAATATTGGATGCAATCCTATTTATGTGTTAATTTGTTCTCATTATCATTCCATCTGTAAGCTATTCATATTTTGCATAAAGTACATAGTTGTGTGACTAGAATTCTTTATCAGAAAGTTACTGTTGATAAAGTTGTTCTTTCCTAAAATAATGAAGGCACAGAAGATGGAGAGGCAGGCTACTTGTAACAATACTGTAATGCTCATCCTGCTTTAACTTCCTCAGTGGGCCAGGCAGTGTCTTATCTTGGCTCAGCAAAGTCACTGGGGTCTTCCTGTTTTGTGGGTGTGGGGTTTTTTTTCCTAATTTATTTTACTTTGCTTTGGTTGTTTTGTCAGGTTGGTTGGTTGGGGGTTTTTTTGTGGTTTTTTGTTGTTTGTTTGTTTTGGCTTTTTTTTTTTTGCTGATGGGCAGGGCTTTTATTTGGTTTATATTTTCCTTAATAATTAGGTTGAGTATTGTCATCCAGATATTTTATGTGAAGCTAGCTTGCAGTGCAGGGCAGCAGTATATGAAGAAATTTGATAATAGTGCCAAAATGGAAAAACCTAAGTATTCTTCCCTTGACTCACTCTTTTTTGAAGTACTAGTGGGACTGGGACCATAATGAGAATTTGTGATTACTATGCAAGTAAATTGCTCTGGCAGTAGGTATTATAGAATATAAGTATTAATCTGTGTGAATATCTGGTGCATTCATGAAACCACAGTAACTTATTGCCTGAATGCTAATGACTACAGTGTTACAATGTCCAGAAGCTCCCGCAGTGAGCAATTTCCAGTGGGAATCTCAGTGCCCTTCCATTCTCAGGAGACTGGTACACAGGCTGAGTCATCTGACCTGTTGTATGTTGTGCTTACCTGGACTGTGGACATCCAAACCAAAACTGTCCCACCAGCCCTTCTTTAACCTTCTAGATGTTACTTGGGGATATTAATCAGTTAAGACAGATGTCTTCCTTGCCAGACTTGATAGTTTTGTTGTCCTACAGAATGACTTTATGTATAGGATGAGGTAAATCTCAGTCAGCTATTCCCAGAACACAGTCCTTTTCACAGGAGTAGGCTTGTGGCAGTGGAAGGAAAACATTTTATCTTGTGGGCCTGGTTGTTTGACCCAGGTCTCTTTTATATAAGTGAGTAAATTTCTCTCTGTGTAAGGAGTGAGCAAGTACTGCTCTCTTATCTTTGTTCCCTTCTTAAAATGCTTCTAAACTTGCCTCTGAACTGGTAGTAGCTTTGGACCTTTCAAGACTGAAGAATGTCTTTGTCTTCATATGTTTAAAATGCTGCTGGAAGTAGTCCAGAGCACAGACACCTGAACCTTTGCTCTTTTCAAAATAGTATTGGAGTGTAGCCTTTCTTGTTCCTTTGGGGATTGTCAACCTGCCATTGCTGGTCAAAGATGCCATGGGACTTTTTGTCATGCATCAGGATTGACTGAGATGGTGGAGTTTCAGACAAGGTGTCTAGGCTTCAGTCAAATTTGGACAGTAAAATACAGATTCAAATGTCTTTTGCCTAGGGATTTTGGCCATGAAATTTTTAACGTGGACTTTGTTCTGTTCTGTTTAGATGTGAGAAAAGAAACCTTTGTGAAAATAGTATCGGTTGAAGAGCACTGTGATGGAACAAGAAAAGAGAGGGAGTAGTGAGAATAATGCTTCTAACCTTGTGTGGCTGAGAATAATGCTTCTAACCTTGAGTTGCTAAAGGCCACTGGTGCACATGGCTTGATGGGGTAGTCAAAAGGCTTACCTTTAAATTTGCACTTATTATGGCATTTAAATTCATCAGGAGTTCAATGTTCAGGCCAAAATCTGCAGCCCCAAAGCTTCATTGTCCTTTGGTAAGGATCCATGCTTCCTTTGCACAGACATGATAACATTGTTTAATTTCTCTGCTTTAAAAGCAAAGTGAAATGGAAGCAACTTTGTATGGTATCAGAAACAATTATATTTCCCCCTTTTTTTTAAAAAAAAGCAGGTTTTTTTTTGTTGATGCTGTTTAGTCTAGGTAAAGCCTCAGAGCTCCAGAATGACTTTTTTCTGAAGTCATTCTTTTTTCCTACATTTCTGAAAATGCAGGAAAAAAAGTTTTTTCTCCTGGGATTGATGATGTCAGATTTTATCTGGCTATAGTCTAGGTTCAGTTGCCTTGGAACTGAAGACATCAGACTAGAGGACTTTTCATCTCAGTGGTAGAGCTGCTCTTCTGGTGGTTGTGTTCTTATTAGTCAGGCTTAAATATCAAGGGCCCATGAAATGTTGACTTTTACTTATTGTCCCAGTTATTAAAATAGTTATACCAAGAGAAACAAATGTATAAAGCTTACTTAGGCAATTGTTCACAAGCTTGTGACTGTCTCCAGAATCTTCTTTCATTTTGCTGTGTAAATTGCAATCCTATCTTCATCTATATGGGTAAGCACTCAGTAGTGTTAAACAGTTGCTTATTGTTCAGGTACCTATGTGCCCTTTGTTTTAAACACAGAGCTCTTTGTGGAGGCTGCTGCTCTTGTCTGCCCCTTAGTGATGATTTTCCTACAATACTCTTACAAACTTTCCATGGGCTTCTTTCCCTGTCCTCTTGTTCTGCATAGTAAGGTGCGGCAGGCAGTACTTTGAGTGCTTAAATTTTGGGAGAAATTCAGGGTGGGTGCACTGTTTATTCTTTTCTCCTTCCTGCCTTTCCGCCTTTCCTTCCTTCACAACCTGCAATTGCACAGTGAACTGTGGTGATGCTTTTTTTTTTTAAACACTGAACTGTCTGATCTGATGGTGCCTTTGAGTGGCTGCTTTCATTCTGCTAACAGGTTGTATTTGCCTTTAAGTCATGAGCTTTTTCAGGGATTAGCTGAAACAGGTTGCTGTATCAGTAAGTAAAACTCTCCATGTTGTATCTGATGCAGTAATAGAAATGTGAAGTAAAAGGGCAGAGACTCAAGTAGGTGGACTCACCCTTTACTCGTGAGCTTCTCTTGTTTGTGACAATGCACATGAATCAAGTGACTGCAATGCAAAGAATAGCTTTCTTTTTTTTTCTTTTTTTTTCAGCTGAAATAGATACAAGCTCTCAGTTGCCATGTCCATAAACTAACTTATTTCTCTCTTTGTTTGCAGTTACGCTGTCTCACATCACACAGCTGGTTCTGAGTCACAACAAGCTTACAAGTAAGTATTTTCCTGGGTTTGGACTTCGTTGCAGGCAGTTGAGTAACATTGAAAAGCTGACACTGCTAGTTTGATACAGAGTGCAATGGCACTATTAGAGTGATGCATCTTCATTAGTACTTCATTAAAAGTAAAGAGATTGAGGGTATGACTTAGCAGCCATTTTCAACATGCCTTTCCAACTTCAATACAGACCTGCAATGTACAGAAAGATCTGTAGTTTTTAGTCTTGTCAGCAGTTCAGCCAGAAATACATTTCCTACCATGGCTCTGAAGTCCTTATGTTAAGGTGAGGACTTTTGGCATTTTTAACTGTCTCAGAAACACCACAGTTTGCCTTTCAGTGAATGGATAATGAATTTGACTGAAGCAAAGCAAATTACAGCTCCAGTACATTACATATACAACCAAACATATATGAGCAAGGCCAACTGAATGTAAGCGTCAGGCATGGAAAAAAAAGGTAGCCTCTTTCTGTCCAAAAAATTGTTGTCTCTTGGTCATACTGCTCACAGCATCTTCAGGTTGTGGATCCTGCTTCCCTCAGTAAAGAAGTTCCTAAGTGAGATGTTGGTCAATAGCATGTCAAGAACAACATAAATACAAGACTTAACTTCGTAGGGGGAGATACCAGACTGACTTTTGCAAGACAAAAGTTTTTGTGGGGTTGGGTTTTTTTGTTTGTTTGTTTTTGTGGTTTATCTACCAATGTCTTGTGCAAACATTCCTGCTTCTTGCACCCCTGTTTCTGTGCATCTTCTAAAAAGAAGTGTTGGTCGTGTTGATGATGTTCTTTTTGTCTGCTCTCTGCATATGCCTGTGGGTTTCTCTCTAAACCATTCCTCTTTTTGAAACTCGACTGGAGAGATGGAATGGGGAGGGAATAGAACCAATAAAGTGGGTGTGTGTTGACAAGAGGCATATTAGGATGTTTGTGCTTTAGGGTGTATCCAAGAAAATCTTTACAAATTGAGATGGGTCTTAGGAAACACAAACAAATTTATAAAACTCAGCCTGTTGAACTCTGCCCTGCTTGCTGCATGAGCTGTGAGGTAGTACGTGTTATTTAAAACATGTGAATTAATGCAAAAGTGTCACTGCAGTCTCTGAGCATTTGCAGAGGATTAAGCATGAAGAGAATATAAATATCCTTAGATTTTAGTGCATAAGCACTTCTCTGGATGCAGTTTATTGGGTACTAACGTGTAACTTAAAGGGTTTGTAGTAAATAGATAGAATTATGGGCACTTAGTGACTGGCTGTGAGAGCTCTGAATTAGTTGTTCAGGGCCCTTCTTTTGGTAGTGTAATGCCCTCTAGATTGCCATCTTGCTATTTGTTTTTATCCCATTGTAGTTTTCAAAGAAATCTCAATTTAATTACAATTGTGACCAACAGTTTCCAGCCATCTGGCATATAAATGATGACTGATGGGTGAATTAATGGGCCAGTTAAGGGAGGAAAAATCCAAAATGCATCACTGTTAAACATGCAGCTCTGTCCATGGTTTAGAAGGCCATGAAGTTGCAAAGAGCTTGAAGCTGGGAGAATGAGCTTTTGAGAAAGATTATGATGAATTTTCTTTGGGCATATTGCTGTCTGGCATCTGCTGTCAGTCACTGGTGGAGCTGGGCTGTGGGGCCACCCATCTAGTGACTTTTGTGTGTTCCCTCAGGTACTGCAGGGAGATGGCTGTCCCTGAACTTGAGCTTCTGGAACCTAGGCAGTTCATTGTACTCGGCCACTGCAGCTTTCTCTGCAGCCTTTGGAGGGTTGCAGGCACCTTGAGATAAAGTTCATTCTGCACACCTCTGTCTGATTCTTGTGATCAGACTGCTCACCCAAGGCTGGGTACCTTGGTGCTGACAGGCAAGGCTTCTCTGGTGCTCATTATTTACTGTGGTGTCTCTGTCTGAATGGCTGCTCACCTGGCACAAGGATGAAATGAGTTGGAAATGTTACTCGTGGTAAACTTCACTATTCTTTGAGATTTGTAAAATTCTTAGAACTTTTGAAATCTGACACTTTCAGATTGCCAGTGAATCAGCTCTTCTACCTGGTGCCTTATAGATTTTAATGTAGCTAAAGGATGATCTCAGCTGAACACACAACTGTCTGGGCAGGTGGCAGGTGTCTGCCTTGCTCTGAGGAAGAGGAGATAGGCTGAAGCTCCTGCATGGAGTCTTGTATCTTGGCTGTCTCACATCTGAGCTGGGGAGGGCATGTGCTTCAGCATGAGCTCCAGGCTGGAAAACTGAGTAGCCAACCTCTGTCCTGGCTGAGTCTTAGCTGTAGACCTGACTGGGGGAGGAAAGATACAGTAATAAGTGTCCAAGAAAGATATGTCCAGGTTGGCTTTAAGTATTCAAGAAAAATACAGAGTGTACCATTTGCTTAAAGCAGTTTTAGTTTTCAAAATACCAGTTTAAAGATTGCCATGACTGTAAGTTTGTGTTACATTACATTAAATCTCACCCTTCAATTAACTGCTTTCTCCTAAAGTAGCTGTCAGATAGCAGGCTGCAAGTACATGGCTTCTCTCAGCCAAGGGATTCTGTCAGCCTTTCTAATTGCTCTGTTTGGGTTTCTTTCATGGCAAGGTAAGACCCGTGCTTGTCCTGAGAAGTAACTCATCAAGTCTGAAACTTACTCTTCTTTCACAAATGGATGTAGACACTTAAAAAGACAGCACACATTTTTAAAAGGCTAAATTTCAAGTTCATATTCTCATATTTGACACTGTTGACCTAATCTTTTAAGCTATGTAATTAATTGTCTTAGCAGATTGTTCTTAAAATGACTAGGAGGCTGATGGCAGTGACACTTGACATGCTACACTAAGGTCATATTAGCATCTTCTACTAGTTTCCTGCCATTTAAATGAGTGCTCTGCTAGGGGTTTTTTTTGGTGTTTAGAGTAAATATGTCTATCTGAAAGAATAAATAAATGTAAAATGTGGATATGCATATTTTTATGTAAATGTACTTTGTATTTTTGCCACAAAACTATTAAAACTAAGTAAAGTTTCATCAGCAAGTATGAGGACTGCTCAATTAAATCCATCATACTGCTCAGAATACTTCTGTGGCATGGATTTTAGAGCATTTCTAGTGTGCCATTTGTACTTCATTTACGTGTCTAAATCATTCATTATCAGAAGTACTCAAGTCCACATTGATTTTTCTGGAGGATATTAGGCTGATTTTTTTTTCAGTTATCTGGTGCTGTGCTAATGGAGGAGTCTTGAACTGGCTTTTTCTGCTCTAGGTGACTTCTGAAACAGTCAAGTCTGTCCTTTGCTGCTTGGTGTGAACTACTTGTGCTTCAAAATCTGAAGCAAAACTCAGGGAAGTCAAATGGCTGTGATTCTGCAGTCTTGTTGAACCAAGTGCTGCATAAGTGACAAAGCTGGGAGGATTCCTCTGTAGGATCTCTGACAATCCACTAGAAAGCAGAAGGAGAAAGTGAATATTTGTGCTTTTTCTTGGCATAATGTAGACATAAGGGCCAGTTTCTCTATATGTTGTACTGGGAGTTTTTTGTTCCATCATTTAGTAATTTTAAAACCTTCTATCCAGTATACAGCTGAGAAGCAAAATTCAAGATATTCTTAGCCTGTACAGGTTGTCTGATCCTAACCCAGGCGTCTTTTGAACCCATTGGCTGCCATGAGAGTAAATGCAATAGAAGTTCTAACAAATGTTTTTTAAATTAGTGGAAATGAGTGGCTGAACCATAGGTATCTGCCCTTCAGTGTGGTGGATTATTTCAGGTAGATGTGACCAAGTTGCTTTTGTTCATGTCACTTGGTGCTAGCTGAGGGACATACAGGTTCACCTCTTGCTCAATAGGATCATTTGTGAATAGTGGTAGGGAATTAGGGTGGCTGTGCTAGAGGGGCAGAGAGGGAGTTGAGCCACAGGACATACTGTTGTAGAAACCACATTTGATCAGTTTGGTCAGGCACAAATATTGTTTCTGCATCACCTGTGCAACAGTAGTAATTTTTGTGGGTATTTATGTTTCTGTTTTGGGTATTTCTAGGGCTGCTTCACTCAAGTTCAGGTGGAATGTCACTGAAAGTCTGCAGCAATCTTGGCCACTTGCTCATCTGGTGTCTCTGTGCAGGAGGAAAGAGACCTTCAGGTGTTGCTGTAGATCTGCCTGTTCTGCAGGGGCAGCTGCCATGATTCCTGTGACATTGCTGCTCTGTGGTTCATGCTGGGATAGCAGCGCCACTTGTGTGTCAAGGAATTTGTCATAAAAGTTCTTGAAATCAAACCTAGGGCAATTTTGTTCACAGCCCTTCAGCTAGAGTTCATGTTTTAATAATGGTTCTGGGGAACAGGCTGGAATTGCAGAATGCTGAGATTGTGAGAACCCAGATCAGGGGGAGGAAGGGATATCCCCAGGCTTGTGTGTTTTTGGTCTGGGTCTTGCCCCATATCATTTCAAGCACAACAAGGTGGAGCTCTGGGACACAGTGTCAAACAGATCACCTGAGTCAGGATGAGGATTTTTTCAGAGCTGAAGGTAGGGTTCGTCTATCGCATGTCTTGAGGGCTCATGGGGTTTTGGGGTTTTATTTATTTATTTACTTTATTTGTAAATTGATTGTGCTAGTACAACAAATGGATATCTTTGACTGGAAAAAAGCACCTTTGCAGGCTTGAAGTCAGCAGTTAGGTTAGGTTAGGTTTCATTCTTGGGCCCCTTGTGCCCCACTAGATTTGTAAGTGAGCAAGAATTGGTGTAGAACTATCAACAGAAAAAACTCACTTTCATAAAGAAGATGCTCTATTAGAGCATAAAATTGTGGCTTAGGCCTTGTCTGCTTTTTCCTAGCAGAGCAGCTTTTGTGTACTATTTTGCCATGAAGTATGGAGGGCTACTGAACCTTGTGGAATTTAATTAGGTCAGCTAGCTCGAGAAATTCTGCAGCCACTTAGAACATATACAGAGTTTCACATCCTAGTATAGGATGGGAAATCCTTACTTGGTATGCTGATGAAGTTTTGACAATTAAAATCCATGTATTATATTATGAATAGGAAGTGTGTTTGAAGAGGCTTCAGATGCTCGGTTTGTCTGTTATCACACCCAGAAGGGCACAGAGGGGAAGATGTGACTGGAAAGCAGGCTACTTCAGCCCTGGCAGCAGGTGTCATCCGGCGTCATCAGTATGTGTGTAACTATTATGCTGCCAAACTGTTTTATTTTCATTTATTTTGGGATGTGCAGTAAATCTTTGACTTGTAACTGCTATGACAGTTATTTGCGTTAGCTGCCAGTGGTGGTTAATTAACATTGCAGTCATTTGAAGGAATCAATTCAGAGATTCTGTGCCGTTACCCGCTGGTAGCGGAGTGTTCCCGCTGCCGGTGCAGTACCGGTGCTCTGTGCTTTGCCCAGTAGAGGTCGCTCTTTGAGTACATTTAGCATTTTTTTCCCGGGAAGCCGCTTGTGTTCCTGGTAGCTGGCCGCTATTCATCCCGCCTGCTCGCTGATGGTGCACAGCAGCTTCGTTTTGCTCTTCTCCTCAGTCTCCTTAACCTCGGGTGGTCCTGTGCTCACTGGCTTCACATAGTCATGTGCTGTCTGTAAATGATCTCAGAATTTTCCTGCTATTCATAACTCACTCCTGATGGTTTCTACATTCTTTTGTTCTCATGCTCTTCTGATTCCTTATCCAGTACTATCAAATGATTAAATAATGAGAGATTGGGAGCAACTATTTTTTACTCAAACCTCTTCTGTGTTACCTGATGTCATGTTCTCTGTCCTCCTCTACCATTCTTCTGATGTGCTGTCCTATACTGTTCTGTGATCTTTTCACTGCTTCTCCCTTGATTCTCATGTTATCCTTTACTCATCTCTGGTCCTTTCCTTTTTGTGGGGTGATCCATTAGGTTTTTGCTGCTGGTTCCCATTTCCAGACCTGAATTTTGTTTGAGTTCACTTTGTGCTCGTGTCAGAATGGCTGTGTCTCATTGATCATTGTTCTTTTGACAGCCATGTGGTCACTCTTTATCATCACTGTACATTTTGCCTTCTTTCAGCAGAGCAGTTCAAAACTTTTTTTTTCTGCTCACACGACTTACTGCTTCTTTGCTCTGCCATCTCCTAAATTGTTTTTCTCTCTGTGTGTGACCTGCACAAAAGCTTGTCCTTTTGTTGCTGTTAACCCTCTTGAGTGTGTCCTTGATCTTTTTTAGCATGCTGCTAAAATCTCTTGGTTTAATTTTTACATTAGGATGTCTCCTTTCTGAGTCACCTTTCTGGCTGTAGTCTATACCTGGATCTATTGGAGGTAATCCAGAGACAGCAACACCTGCATCTGCCTGTCCTGAATTCCTTCCCAGTCTGGCTGCTTTGTGTTCTCCAGCCTGCTGAAATGTGTGATGGTGTCTCCCACTGGTATTGTCTGACACTTTGCATCTTGCCTGGTATCAGGTTATTTATATAACAAATTTGCTGACTTTTGGAAGGAACCAGATGACCGTGTGCTCTTTACTCTTTGTTGCTTCTTGTATTCTCCTCTGCTATGCTTCTGTGTCTGCTTCCTTCTGGTAAGTCATTCCATGCTGTTGTCCGGACACAATACACCAATGGGGCAGGTAATGTCTGCAGGGTGACACCAGGGCTGTGTCCAAAGCACAGGACTTGTGCCTGACAGCATCTGTCAGCTGTGTGTGGGAGAGATGCTTTAAGCCTTTCATTTTTTTGGTATGTTTTGATTTGGCCTTCCTATTTCTGATGCAGGGATCTCTAATGGGAAATATCTTACTGAATGCAGTACACAGGAGGATGTGAAAAGGAGGAGAAAGGAGATCCCTATATGTATGCCATACTAAATTTGTGACATCTGGGTTCTACTCAAATGTGTTGATTAAATACCTTGTTAGCTTTTTCTTTTCTTCCTAAAAAAAACCCCAAACCTTTGATTCTGAGAAAATACAGATGGTAGAGCATTTTAATTTTAAATGTATATAATATCCACTTTCCTTCTTAGAAACTTTGGGGAAATGAAACAGAATAATGTGTGAAAGAGTTTTGTGCTGTAATGGTATAAGGATACATGCAGAAAGTGCCCAATTTATGCACAAATTAAATTTTCAAAGTTTGTGCTGTATGGCACCACAGTCAGTTTTGCACCATAAGTAAAGCAACACTGGACACAAATTGCTTGTCTTGAGCATAATTCTTCAGATACTTTTGTTCTTCTCTTACTAAAAGACACCTGCAAACATATTAACTCCTTTTTTTTAATTCTCAGTGTTTTCTGACATGTTACTACAAATTTCTTGTGTCTTCATTTATTTCCCAGTGGCTTAAAATAGCTCTCATTTTTTTGTGGAAGCCCTATATCATTCTCCATGTTTATATACAGGTTGTAATGGGAACTTATGGTAAATCCTCTTGCCACATACAGACTGTTTTGCAGTTGGCATTTTCAAAGGAAGTGAGCATTGCAAAAGTGAACTCACCTCATTAAAGACATTAATTTTGTATTACAGAATTTACTGCCTAACAAGCCAAGTAGAATTTTTGGCTTCTAATATGGGAGGACTGAGACAAGAAGGTAGATTTGGTGTAGATTGGGGGAAACTGGATTTAGTTTTGTGCACTTAGTTTTGTACACTATTTTTTCTGTATTCTTTTTGTCCTTTTAGTAGTCAGGTGTGTTGAAGTGGATAACAATACAGCATTTCCCTTCAGACTGCTCACCCTCTGGCCTCTTAACCTTTTCCATTCCTGTGGCATAACCTTTAGGATGAAATAATTCCCTGATCTTGATGTGATGATGGCCAGTGTGGTAACTGGTTGCCACCAATAATATCTCCTGTAGCTGGAAATGAAATGTACAGTCAGCTGAAGCCTGGGTAAGCTAATGTAGAGGCACAGGGAGCACTCTGTGCCATACAGACCTAAGGAGGAGGCTTTAAGTGCTGGGTATGGGGAGCTCAGACTAGGAGGGAGCTTAATTCATTCCCAGTTGTGAGAACTGGAGCAAGAAACACATGTGCTGGCTCTGCTTTTGAGCAGTGAGCTTTTTTACTGCAGCCTCTTCTGTGAGTGTGTTTAGAGGACAGGCTGGTGTCCCCACTAAGCAGTGTCAGCACAGCAGTCTGCAGTGCTGAATAGGGGAAAGACTCAGTTAATCCAAGCTGCATTGAGCAATAGTCCTGTGTGTGTTTCTAAAAACATTTCAGTGCTGTGAAAAGTTTAAACTCCAAATATTGGCTAACAAGGCAAACTGAAATAATGAAAAAATTTTTAGACACACTGAAAGCAGAATTTTGTAAATAAGCACTGCTGGGCACAGGCACACAGGTAGATGGACACTTCTGAGTAAGAGGCTGAAGTGATCTTCACCTTTGAGGGTGATCTGTAGTAATTGTTCAAGGCCTTGTGTGCAGGACATCTTTGGTTAGTCCTTTTGTAAACTGCAGAAAACATATTGAATGGACTGAAGTAAAGAGAATATTGAGGAAGGGAAAGGTGAACTTACTGAATGAACTTCGGACAGGTTGATTTATCTAAAGCCAGCAGCTGTGCAGTAGTGGGAAACTCTGAAGAGATCATGCTTAAACAGTGCAAACACCTGGATGAGACTCACTGGCACTTAATGATACTGTTTGCATTTGGTGGAACCTAATATAAAATCTCAATACTATCAACTAAAGTTCTTTTGTCCTGCAAAAGCTATTTCTCTTAACCATTTGACTACTGAAATACCAACACACAGAGATAATCTGACCTGTAATAAGGGCATATAGCCTGAATTCTTCAACTTTTGCATGGTGTACCTTATGGGGTTTTTTTTCTTCTGACTTAAATATAAGACACAAGTGTCTGGGCTGAACTGTGCGCTTCTCACAAAGCAATTATTGAAGATGAAGATGCTGTGGTTGACCACAGTAATACTAAAAGCTTGGCTAATACTTTGTTATCTTAAAAATTATTTGCAGAAATGAAGTGTGTGTTTATATCCACATTTTTTAATATATCCTTATTCACAACATTCCCTAATGCTGTTAAAAATGCTAAAAAGCATCAGATTTCTGTGAGCTGTTTTGGTGTGGTTTCAGTTCTTTGCAGTTAGGTGATGTATTTTCAACATAGTAATTCCTTCCTAATCTCAACCCCTGGCTTTTAGTACTTCTCTCCCAACTCAGACATTTAAGCTCTCGTCCAGAGAAGAACAGATTTGTCCTTTCTCTTCACTAGATGTCACTTGATTCCCAGTGTCTTCTCAGTCTTTCTTGTGCTCACTGCTCTTCTCCTTAGACTCTGGCTTCTAAATGAATACTGTTTATTGACAAATTGAGCTATAGTATAATTTAAACATGTTCACAAGAACAGTTTAATATCTGAGGTTCTTCTGTGGATAATTGAAATTAAAAAATCCCTGCTGGTTTCTGGAAAGAGCTGAAGATTAAGGAGACAAGGTTTTTTTTTAATGTTTTCAGTGTGAGGAAGATTAATATCCATCTTTGGAAGAGTGAAGGGAGGGCAAAAGGGGAAACTTGAACTACATAGTGTGTAAATTAGGTACTGTATGCTTCAGTTGGGATCAGGATTCTCTCCATTTAGCTGCCAAATATGATACCAGCATGTCTATGAATATTTAAAATGAAAACAGTTGTGTTCTTCCTCTGCTAATTCCTCTTTCATTTTGGTGAAGCTGATTGCTTCTCTTTCTGTATAACAGAACCCTTGTCAAATTAATCTAAACATGACTCTAGCTCTGTGAGTGCAGTTATATTGGATGCACAGAATGCATTATATATTTAGTATTCTAAATTCTTCCTCCCCCATGAAATGTGAGTAACATTTCATGTCTTTATGACCTTTACACTAAGGGATCCTTACTCATGAAAGCTTCCTGTTGATGCTAACTGGATTAGCAAGTCTACAGAACTGAGTTTCGCATGTTGGAGAGCCCTCAGGTTTTACTTCGGTCTTAAAAAGTGGGTTCTTGCTCTTGGCAAGAAATCTCTGCTTAGGATCCACAATGGACTGATTGGACTCTGAATGGTCTGTATTGAGTTCTCTTTACCCTGTGTGACTCTTGACCAGCTTTCCAGTGGAACAGTTTAATGAGAAACTGGCATAGTTGCATAAATCTCTCTTCTGTCAGGTACTGCTATTTTAATAGCTCTTTTGGATAAATATTCCCTTAGAACTTGTAAAGGTTTGGAGTACTACTGAACATCATGTTCCTAGGTACTGCAAAATTGGTTCATTATGTAAAGAAACATTCTGAAAAAGCTAGGGATTCTGCAGCTAATCTCATTCTAAGGATGTGATTGCCAAAGGAATTAATCTTACTTTAAAAAATATAAATTCTTATTTCTCATGATGTCTGATTCAAAAAACATTGACTTCAGTTGGAGGCTTTCTGTAGCCTTTGGGGTCATATTTATTGAGGACATGCAAGCCTATTCATGCACAATTTTATGCATAATCAGGTTTTACAGATAGCACTTTCCAAGCAGCAGTGGGACAATGTTTATTTTGAATATTCAGTGTTAAGGGTTAAATTAACTGAAATGTTTAATGCAGTTTACGTACTGTGTGTTCTTCTCATGGAGACTTATATTTTTACTAAATAATTTCACTTATTCAGTTGGGTAGTTTATTAACCCTTCTAGTTGTTTTGGTTTTTGGTTTTTTTTGGTCATCTGAAGTTTCTTATTTAAAATGTTTTTCATTTTGGTTTTGAACTGTGAAGGAAATTTTGATACACATTTTTTTTACTGGGAAATGTTTAATTTAGTGTCTTTACTAAACAAACAAAAAAAAAGCAGATTTCATATAGATTTCATCTTTTGGGTAAAAATAAGTAGAAACTTAATTTTGCAAACACCTGAGTTTGTTTACTTTTGAAGTTGTGAGGATTGCTGTTGTTTCCCAGGGATTCACAGATGTTTAAGAGAAATAATCTTGGTGACCATTTTCAGAAATAATGACTTTTTGAAGCCTGTGCTTTTTCAGCTGCCACCACAGGAGGAATTATATGGAGACCTGTGTGAATGGCAAAAGTGTTATTGAGTGGAACTAGAGGGAAAGTAATGAACTTTTTCTTCTTTTCTGTTTCCTGTGCTCTTCATCCTTTGTCAGAGGTTGGGTATAGAAAAGGAGCAGGGTTTGCATGTCAGTTCTACGTAGTGGTATGAGAACCTCTTGACTTCCTGCTTTATGGGAAAGCAGTGCATCTGAGACAGGTGATTCCAGGCTGCTGTCACTGACCTGGAGGTTTTTAGTGAGTTTCTCTGCAGGATCCAGCTGTCCTTCTAACCCAATGCCTGCTCTCCAACTGAGGGCAACATGAGACCTCAAGTAAAGATCATGTCTGGTGTGGGCTTCTGGTTCTCAGTGCTGAGAGTTAAGGTTCAGATCCAGCATACTCTTAAGTTTGGAGTTACATAGTCGTTGAATAGTAGAATTTAATCCTTTTTATCTGTATTTTGGAAATAATTTTGTTAACTTTTAAACAGCTGCTGGTTGTATAGGAATAAAATGCAATAATTTGCCTCTAGTAAACTTGATGAGAACTTGATGTTTTAGTGCCTAAAGAATTGCCACTAACTCCAGGGCAAGAAGAGCATAAATGCTTTGAAGTATAGCAAGTTGCCAATCCTTATTTCCAGAAACATGAACAAAGTCTGATAAATCCTTGTGGGTAGCCTATAGACCCTGTCTTTCACTGTCAACCAACCCTTGAAATCAAGGTGAAGTCTACAGCTGTCATAGTGAATCACTGTGTGCAGTTTCCAGTGTTAACAAGGGGAAGCTGTTCCTGGTCTTGTGAAGTGAAACTTCATATGAATGGGGCTTCATGATGTGACTGAAGCTTCGCAGGAGAACGCAAAGGCGCTGGGCTGCCAAATTTTCCTAGTGTTTGCTGAGGGGGAGTTGTTAATGACACTGGGCAGCAGATGGTCTCAGGAGAGTTGTTAAGACACTGCAGCTCATACTGTAAACACGTGGGTGAACAGAACCAGGATGCTGACAGTTCACTCTCACAGCTCATCGTGACAAGGAGACTCGAGTGGAATTCAGCATTGCCAGAACATGAATGTCTCGGGATTTGGCAGTCAGCAGGCTGGCAAGTGTATCTGGGAAGAGTTTTGCAACATAGTAGTGGAATGGTGTAGTCGGGTCATGTGAAGTTCAAAACAGAGAGCACGACATGCCTAGTCAGCCTTGCTTCACCACCAGTGGTCTTTGGACCTGAAGCTACTGATCCTGTGCAGTTTAGCTACAAGATCAGTACAGGAGTTAAATTCAATCCTCTGATTTTCATTGAATACAAGAGAGCATTTATTTATATTAAAAATGTATTTGAATTGTTAAACCAGAAAATAAACTATTAGAGGGAAAAGTCCTCTCTTCCCTACCACAAGCCTGGTGTTGACCTACTCTTCTCTTCTTCCTTCTCACAAAATACCTCCAAGCATTCCATCCAAACCAAAAAGTACAGTTGTGGACTGGGGTTTTTCATTTTGATTTAAGAGGGTAAGACACAAAAGCATTTCATTTAAATCCTTTGCTAAATAGTTAGCCTTTTTTCTCATCTCATCCTGCTTACCAATGCAGCTTTTAGTATATCTTGAAGAAAACAATGATATAAAGTATCCTAAGTGTCATTCACAACATGAAATACAGTATGTGGGGATTAAACAGATATATCAGGAGACAGTGTTATATCTGTATTCGTCTTTCTATTATTAAAGCTTTGACTAAACTAAAGCCCATATTTTCTAGTACTTTTGATTCCTAGTCTGCATAAATGCAGGATCTGAGAAGATCAGAAACATGATTTGCCTGTCTGTTGCATCTCATCGAAGTCAAATTATGAAGTCTAATTTCTGAAAGGAAAATATTTTAATACTGGTAATTACTTTTCTGGTGAAATATTGAGGCTGGAAACAGCTGAATGATGCCAATTAAAATCCTCAGTTAACTTCTGTTAGGGAGTAATTTAAAATAACAGTAGTAGTGAAATACCCTTTAGTTTGTGAACACACACAATTCTCACTATCATTGAATGACAGATAAGTAAGGACCAGTTGGAAAATACCTCTAAGGGAGGTCTTCTAAATGCTCAGATTTGCCTTAATGACTTTTATATAAAGTCTGCTAAAAACCTCCTGCAATGAATATGGCCCTCAACAGTAATATTTATGTAGTGTAATTAGAGTCTTTGTTAGGGATCCCATTATTGTTCACATTGTAATTAGACTTATAATCTAGTAAATGTGACATACTGCAATGTTCCGCTCTGTAAACATTATTGACTCCATTTTAAGACTGAGATTGCCTCATACCAACAAATAAAAAAAAATCATGGCCTCATAAAACCTTCTAATTATTTAGATGAGTACTTTGTGGATTCCTGATGCAAAGTTGAGACTGAACCAAGGTGAATATTGAGCACAGGTGCAAGGTTCAGTGCAGGTGACTTGCCAACCTCCTTTACACCTCAGCTGGCTGCTTAAATCTCACTCAGTTTAAGGGGAGAAGAGATGCAAATCTGAATAGCTTTTTAACCTCATTAGCACAGTCATTCATGTTGTGTTTCTGCCTTATAGTTCATGTGTTTCTAGGTAGTAACAAGCAGCTATTGATCTGCTGGTAATCCACGGTAGCCATGTATGTGTATTGACCAGTTAGTTTATCACTCCTGAGAGGGAACTGAAAATGGGCTTGGCTAAACAGTTCTTTTAGGGCTGAATTAATTTTTTTTATAAATTTTGTTGTCTCTTAAATGACCAAGAATTTGGATACTAAGTTGTTTAAGCAGTAAGCAGATAGGACCATAGCTAAAAATGAGGGATTATTTTATGTGTGTTGTTAAGGTCCTTTAGTACAACTGCTATCTTGGTGTAGCTACTTGTATCATTAATGTTTTCTCCACTCAAATAATGTCATGAGCCAAGTCTCTCAGGCTCTGCTCTTTTGAGACCTCTGTGTGCTGCGTGAATTGAGAGGACAGCCTGCTTCTCTTTGTAAGAGCATTTGTCCTTGTCTCTCTCTCTCTGTAGTGGTCTTTGTTAGTCAAAATATCTTACAGTTCTGGTAGTAATTTTTGAAGAGTACAAAATGAGTGCTCTCAGCATTGAGAACAGGAGGCTTTTTGGATTTAAACTTTGCTTTTATTGGAATAACGGGATGCTTTCTGTGCTGCAGCCACTGTACAAACAGTGCAAACACCAGGTGCTGGTAAAGTCTGGGTAGCTTGCCCTAATTGCAGTCTCTCACTGTGAAAACTTTCCACAGCTGTGCCAGCAAACATCGCAGACCTGAGAAACATAGAAGTGCTCAACTTTTTCAACAACCAGATTGAGGAGCTGCCTACACAGATAAGCAGCCTTCAGAAGCTCAAACACCTGAACCTTGGGTGCGTATCTTAATGCAAAACTTTGCTGTAATACAGGTGCTACCAAATGTCGTCGCAACTGAACCTGTAACTTCTTATTTTTTGATAGTAAAGTTTGTTATTGGAAGTGGGTTTGAGGCTAACCTGGGAATTACAGCTTCAGAGTGTTCAGTTAATGTTCTGGATAAACAGAAATGTAAATGATCAAGCACTTATATTGATAACCATTTAAGGACAGCAGCAACTCATATTCATCAAATACTGAAGTCAAACTGAACAATTACTGACATTTACTTCTGTAGCAACTGCCTCTTAATTCTGTGGTTACTGCATTCTTATAAGAATCAAGCTCTATTTCCTGTTCTGATTTAAAAAACATGCATGTTAATTTAGGACTTCAATTCCAAATGTTTGAATTTGTGTTTATAGACATTTCAATTTGTATTAAACCTGTAAAAGAAGCAGCATGTATTAGGTCTGGTGTGCATTTAGTTCAAAGCGCTGGTATTGACTGAATTTGTGCCAGGGGTGTTTATATTAAGTGTTCAGATTCTATATTGTGGTAGAACTGGTGATACTTTATAATAATTACATTTGCAGAGGGCTTTCTTGAATTGCTAAGAAAACAAATGTGAAGCATAAGACCTTCTTAAAATTAAATGGGCATATTAAAGTCTAACTATGGAGAAAAGCAGTAGTAGGCCTAAGCTTTAGCATTGCAGGCTTCTCATAGAAGGAATGTTTGTATTTTATAAATTCAACTTCTGAACGCTATAAATGAGCATTTTTTACTCTTCAAAATACCAGATGATTTTGGCTAAGCTCTGTGTATTCTGCTTTTGATACTTTCATGAAGTGCTGATAATTAAATTGCATCTTGAACTGTTGGAATGCCAATAGATGTTTTAATGATGATCTGTCTTTCCTGGTCTTTTTTTTGGTCACAGTAGATCTCTAGCTGTCCTTAATATCTTTTTCAACTTCTGAATCACTTTTCAGAGAAAATATTAATTAAGAATCCTCATTCTTTGTATTTTGGGGGTTAGAGCCATGTTTTTGGAATGGCATATACAAGTGTTGCGGTATATGAAGGAAGAAGTTGTGCACTTCTGTCGGGATCATTAGTTTATCTGAGTGACCCCGAAAAAGGTTCGAGAGTCTCTTTTCCCAGCCTGGTGCTTAAAGAAGGAGTCAGAGCTCTTAATTTCACGGTCTCAAGGTTGTTTATTATTTCTTATCTATAAAATTCTTTCTCCTGCCCTAACGAGGTCAGCCCAGCAGGATTGTTCGAGGCACTCTGCCCGCCCACGGGGCAGCTGTGTCTTCTTATAGTAAAAACTACATATAACATATTTACCTTTTTTCCCCAATACCTTTCACCCTTGTTACACAGTGAGCTTCTACTCTAAACCAATCTGTAAGTGCCAACATCACACAGAAGATGGATGCCAAGAAGAAGGAGAAAAGACCACGAGACTGGCCCTGATTCCTCCATCTTGTCTCCAAAACCTCCCTGTACCAAAATCCTAAAATCTACATTTTTCACCCTGTGAACAAACCATTCAAACCCAAGTGATTCCCATGTCCCCAAAAACAGGTGGCAGATCCCTAAAAGGGTCAAAGTCAAGCCACCAGGTGCTTTTGGCAACATTCCAGGACCTCCGAGCCCCCCAAGGGTTCTCTTGGCAGCTCTGGACATCCCGGAGGGATGTGCTGAGTTCCCACACACTTCCTGTGGATTAAAGCAGCAACCATTGTTAGATAGGTCAAATGCTACTCTGCAGTAATCAAAAAAATGTCATGCAAAAGACCACTTGGTGTTAGGAACAGCAGACATTCAGATCTGGAACCACATTTGCCATCTTCATGTACCATGTGGCCTAAAATCTTAGAGATTAAACACTCTTTCATCTTAATCCCCTCCTTACACATGGTCTTCCTGGTACAGGATTCACCACCCAGTCTTAGCTTTGCTTGGGCATCCTTGGAGTCAGTGACAAGGAAACTTTTTTGCTCTGGTAGGTTTTTCAGGAGACAACCTAGAAACCCTCTTGTCACGTGCAGTGTGTGTGTTAGAGGGCTTCAGAAGATCCCCTTAGGGAAGAGGGGCTTGAATAAGAGCAGAGATTATTTTTGGGAGGGCTTTGGCATGGAAGGGTCAAGTGCTGTGGAAAGAGTAAAGGTGTACTCCTGCACAGAAAACTTAAAATGTAACACTTGGAAGGTAGGTGAGGCACAAGCTCAGTGTTTGAACTTCTGCAGGGATGAACAGTGCTGGGCAGCAACTTTGAGCTGGTTCTCTGTCCCTGCCAAAGAATAGATACCATTCTGCCTCTTGTCAGTTTCCCTCTCTCTTCCTTCATTGCAAAGGCAAGGCTGTTAGGGCAGCTTGGTAAAAAACCCTTTTCACTAGTGGAAAATAAGCTGCTTTCTTTAGTCTTGTTTTATAGAAAGACCAGTTTTTAAAACAGTGACAATTCTGCAGTAGCAATAGTGGAGAATGCCTTTCTGTGTTTTAATTGCTAATACTACAGCAGCAATATGAGTTGTATGCCCATAATGGGACTCCTTACTGGCGATGAGCGGGAAGAAGGATTTTGTCTAGATTTAGCTACAGATAGTTGATCTCTACAGGTTCTTGTTTTGTTGGGGCTGGTTTATGTGAAAGGGGTAAGGAAGGGTGAGATTATTTCCTGAGTTTATGAAAGAAATGGTATATGTGCTTCTCCTGACCTCGTGCACATGCTTATATGATCTTTCTTATTTTTGGTTGTGCAACTTTGTCAGTACTTTGTGTACAAAGTAGAGTACAACTCTACTTTGACTAGAGTTTTTATAGTTTCAAGTGTCAGATATTCATACATTCACATAACATCTCCTCTTGACTTCAGTGACTGTTGCTTATCACTTCTGCATCAAAAGAGAATCAAATTCAGGGTATGCTTAGGGACAACATCTGAAAAGTCTTGTTTGTTTCCAGTCTTCACATAAGAAAAAAATCCTGTTCTTGACAGTAGCTACCTGTTCAGGCTCTTTCTGAAGATGCTTCTCTTCTCTGTTCTGCTCTCAAAGCTGGGTTACAACTGAAGCAAGATCCATACACACCAGATATATACTTGCTGTACGTGCAATAGGGACAGTATGAATAAGAAGCTGGTAGGTAGGTTTTTCTTCTGTTCATGTGATAAACAGCCATACACGAACAGTTCATACACAGTTAGGTTCTGTTAAGATATCTCCTGCCATGTGCCCGCCTTCATTGTTGCAGCAATTCTAGAGATTATCTGGATCACCCTGTTGAAGCTCTTGGACTCAGAGAAAAGTTAGCATTTTCTCTACCTTGTCTGCTCCAGGTTATCAGAGAAATCTCTTCCTTCTGTTACATGTTGTTCTGTCTGTTAGCAGTGGGAACTGCTGTCCTAAACCCTCTGAAGACTGTCTGACTGAGCTATATTTAGATTAAGCTTTATCAGTCACAGGACTGACATGTTATTTACTTCATGCTCCTTGTGCATCAGTAGTTCTGTTGTGACACAGATTTGCTGTTCTTAGGAAGAGGTTTGAGCAGCAGTTATCAATGAACATAAATACTGTGCACTTGAGGTATTCCCCTTTGTATTTGGTATCATGAAGAGCTACGTGGCAGAATGAAAAATGGTCAACATGATGTGCAAAGAGGTAATTTGTAGTTTAGCTAGAAGTCATCTACCAAGGACCAGCTTTCTCCATAGCACGCTGTTAAAGCTGAGCATGGCATTGTGACATCTCTCTCCCTTGTGCTCCATGTTTCTGGTGTGGCTGCTGATTGACATAACAGGATCCCTTGAGAGTGCATAAGTTTATAAGTTTTCAGTATATTTATGGGAATGAGAAGTTATAAAAAGGTCTGCATTGCAAAAGACTTGCTCAGTATCTTGGAGCATCAAAACCTTTTCAAAACAATAGGAAATCTTGACATCTATTACATTTTTAAGGAAAAAAAGGGAAAAAACCAAACAAAACCCTTGTGACCTGTATTATTCCTGTTAGGTGAAGTGAATACTGATGTCATATTCTTTTTTTCCCTTTACTTACAGCATGAACAGGTTAAACACCTTGCCAAGGGGATTTGGCTCTCTACCAGCACTAGAAGTTCTTGACTTGACTTACAACAACTTAAATGAAAATTCCCTACCAGGAAACTTCTTCTATCTGAGTAAGAAACTTTTCTAAAAACTCTACAAACCTTCAGGATATGGTGCTTTGCTCTTTGCAGTTGAAATTTATTTGATGCAGACCAAAATACAAATACAGATTTTTTTTTTTCAATATTTATGTTTTCTTTTAATATATCTTGAATATTTCTGCATAGCATGACTATATTTATCACTGATATATATTGTTATCTGACACCTTTGGACACGAGCAGACTTGTTTAGTAATGGTGTATTAGTTTTCTTCTCAGTAATACTTCCTTGAGTCCCATATTCAGTTAAAACATCCTGGAGGGTTGCAAGCCTCAAGGAAAAATAAACCATTCTGCAACACAACTGTTGTTTGTTGAGTCTGAAAAAAAATATTCTTGATAGATCATTACTAAAATAGTTTTAACAGCATGTGGGTGTTGAGGTGTCCAGTACATTAAAACATATGCTAGGGTTACAAAGCTTGGCAGAGGAATGGTAGAGCTAAGCTGACCTTTGCATATGTTAAAAATACATACCCAGAGGGTTGACAGAAAGGTATTGTAATACATATGTGCAAAAGGGCTGCATTATGGTTGCCTAAGCAACTTGAATTCTGGCACTTTCTGGATTTCAGTGATTCTGCTTTTCCGTGTACTGTGCTGAAGTGGCTTCAGGATCAGTGCATTCAGCATCAAAGTGACAGGCAAGGGGAGAGGAGAAGTGCTGCTCTCTGAGGGATGTTGTGATTGTAACCTGGCACAGGGAAGTCTTTAAGTCAGCATTATTAAAAATGGTCACATTTAGTGAAACGAGAAGAGGAGGAGTGAACTACGTAAGACAAATGGGATCTCCTCTGGTGGGAAGGAGAGGTTTTGCTGATCTGACCACCTTCTCTCCTGCTGCACCTGACAGTTCTTTGTGAGTCTCCATTTTAATTCCTTTTTCCAACTGTCATGTATGCTTGTTTAGTAATAGCAAGCTGCATAGTTGTGCTGGGTCATCTTTTTTTGATTAATTTCATTGAGACTTGGCATGGAAATTACAAATTATACCATTGGAGTTGTCTGTATTTCATTTCAGATCTCTTTCCCAGTGTGGTTTCTATAGAGCTTAACATAGCTGTGTATTTGCTGAAAAAACTCAGAAATTTTTTAATTTCTGTTTAGGATGCAAATTGCTGTAATAAATAAGAATCAGGGGTAATAAAGAGTAATGACTGTATTCTCATATCTGAGCATTCAGGCAATTTGCCAGAATCTGCCAGAGTCTACTGTTGCAGAAATTGTTAATTGTGCTAGTCCTTTTGAATATAGATGTTTTCCTGAGCTCACCAACAATATAATAAGCCAGTAAATCTAAGTTTGACCTGCTTGTTATTATTGTGAGCCCTGGGTATGTCAAAGGCTTTTCACCAAGTCAGGGTTATTAATCAAACCTGACTCCTTTTTATTGATTAGACCTCAAATGGTTGGGTTATATGCCACCCTGTTAATATATTGCTATTTAATTTGCAGCCACCCTTCGTGCACTCTATCTAAGTGACAACGATTTTGAAATGCTGCCGCCAGATATTGGGAAGCTCACAAAGTTGCAGATAGTAAGTAATTTATCTAAATTCTTGGAAAATCAATTCACTTTTGCAACACTTGTAGGAATGGAATCCAGTCAATTTGAGGAGTAGTAGGGTAGGTTTGCAGGAATAGACCACTACACCTGGAACTGTTTCTTGTTTACCAGAAGACACTTGTAAATAAATTGGAAGATTTGAGCATTCAGGAGAAAGTTGGGGGCAGAGGGAGTAGAGCTCTCTTTGAGGCTGCTTTATGGTAACTGAAAATCATTCTGACTGAATTTATATTTGTTCTTAGCTGAGTCTTAGAGACAATGACCTGGTATCACTGCCTAAAGAAATTGGTGAGCTCACCCAGCTTAAGGAACTGCATATCCAGGGAAATCGTCTTACTGTGCTGCCCCCAGAACTGGGTAAGATTATGGATGATCATTTATTTATTTGACTAATAATGATGATGATGAACTGTATTTCCTCTGAAATGATAATGCTTAAGTCATCATATATGCTAATATTTACTTTACCCTGAGAAAAACTCACTTTTACACTCCTCCACTGCACTCCTGGATATGCAGGAGGAGCCAGAAGATGACATATGTTTTGTTTTATTTTTTTTACATGTTGCATTTTTCTTGTGTATTAGTACACCTGATTGCCAATTTGTATATAGCACCTTACTTTATATAATGTATCATAAATACTGGGTCAACAAACCCATTCTTACCTTTCACTGGGTTTTGATAACACTATTCAGATTAGCCAAAATTCTATTAAGCAAAAATGACAATAGCATAAGTGGCTTCTTAGTGACTGTGCCTATACAAAGGGGGAGTTTGATCAACTAGAGTGAAATATAGCTAAATGGGAGGATTTTTTGTTTTTCAATTTGATACCTTTTCTTAGCGAGCTGACAGCTCTTTAACTTAAAACAATGGAACTGGTTGATGTAATTTGGATTTGTGATACTATACATTTGAATACTATGAAGTAGGAGTTCTTTGAAACTTAAGTATTGATTTTGCTGAATTTGCATTGCAGTACTCCATTTTATGTGAGGGGCATGGTTCCTGTTTGCCCCAAGCCAGAAATTGGTTTCTAATCTTAAAATTTTAAACAATATTTTCATTGGTAATAATGTAATTGTGTCAATTACCTCTTTTTTGAAAGCTTTTGGGGAAGCTTCCCTGTTTCTACTGGTACCTTCCACATAATACTTCCCAAAACTCAGAAGGATAGGGACAGAAATTAGCATGATTAAGTAAAATTATTCGTTTTCATAAGAACTTGTTTGACCCATTGACCCTTTGCTTTAACGTGCTTTACTGTACTTTAATGTGACAGTATGCAGTGAATGCTTTTTGTTTTATAGAGCAATGTGCTTTTCTTCTGTGAACTGGGGAAGGTATTTGTTTGACTCTTATTTGTTTGCCCAGTATGGGGTTTTTTGACTTTTCCCCATACCATTAGTGGACTAGTGCATGAAATTGCTCTCTTTTTTTCAATTTCAGATATTTATGTCTTGACACAGGTATACTTTCCTTAGGTTTTGGTCAAAGTCTTATTTATTTATGAGTTCTTGCAACAGCAACATTCACAAGCATGTAGTCTGTAAATGTACTTTTCTGTAGCTTCCTAAATTATAGCTTCTGGGGTTTTTTCCAAACATGGAAGATGAATAGTGCACTGAATCTAACCACCTTCTTTGGCTAATTAAATATTCTAAACATGCTGCTGCCTTACAAGCATATCAACAAATCCCCATTAAATGGTTTTACTATCAAAATCCATCCCAAATGGAAATGTTTGAAATAAAATTCTCAGTATTTATTTCTGTATTAACCTGCAAAATTCAGGGTGGCTAAGGGAAATTTTTTCCCCTAAGCATTTATTTGCATTTTAGAACAATATCACAGTCTGGTAAAAAAAGGACTTGTAATTCTGCCCCAGTTGATAAGGGTGAGGTTCACTGACACAGCTAAGTCCTGTTCTATATTACTCAAAAGGTTTTTAAAAATTCTGCTCTTCTTTTCATGTATTAATTGATCAGTGTTTCATTTTGCAGTCCTATTCAAGATCCTCATTTGTGATTAGTTGCCATAATATCTGTTGTGATCTATGCCATGGATAATGCTAGAACCATCTCAAATTTTTAAAATAGATTTTGGCATATATTTCCAGATATCATTACACTGAAGTCTACATTTGTAATTTGTGCAACTTGCAGGTGTATTTACTGTGGAAAACAATGTTCTGCTTGTTTATTCAACATCTGGGCACACATTAGGGACTGGAGCACCAGACTAGGGTTTGGAAGGCTTGTTTGAGGTCAGGGAACAGGCCATAGGCAAGAGTGAATCTCTGCAGTCCTGGTTTCCCTTCTGTAAACCAGGGCAATTTAGAGAAGCACCCCTATGGAGACGATTTTGAAATCTGCCAGTGAAAGGTGGCATGAGAGGGTTACAACCTACTCCATAGACTGCTAATGCCATAGTCACCATCTGAGGGAGAATGAACTTTGTCTGCTGTCCAAGTTCTCCCTCCTAAATTTTTAAAATTGAATTATAATGTACTCAGAATTATCCAAATACTTCTTGGTGTGCGTTTTGGATAAATAGCTTTTCAGTGAGCTGGTCCTATTTGCATTAATTGGAGCTGCTCCTGTTCCATTCAAAGTAAACAATCTTTTCTCTCTCATTATCACTTTCATAATTAAAGGTGCTGAGGCTTTTGACTGGCTTAGTTCAGGCTCTGGCAGACAGCAGTGAGTCATTGGATGTTCGTTTACAATGGAGATGGGCACAATTGAATTATGAGAAGGATGTATGTGTTACATTAAACTGTTTTTTAAAGGTGATGTAAATAAGTGCAGAGGAAGGAATGAAGAATAGGGTATGAAAAAGGCCGCAGACAGGCCTTGGGGTCACAACTTTGGAGTGGAGACACCAATAAATAACCTCCTATAGTCAGTCTGTAATGTCACCTGATGTGATTGAGGTGTCACCAGTACAGGGCTGGGAGAGATCACTATTATCCTCTGTTGTGTTTAGCAGAGAATTCCTACTGCTAATTTAAGAAAAATATTCCTGCCCAGGAGGAGATGAAAGGACTGAAAGACTGCATTGGTCCCTGGGCGAGGTGCTTTTCTGTAAATACAGTACATGTGAGTGATGAACACAGGAAATGGCCAGGAGTAGGTGGGTGGAATTTGCAGCTTGTTTTTATCATTTGTCTCTCAAAACCCCATTCATGAGAAATGGTGGTGGGCAGTCATATATAAACTTTAAAGAGGCGCTGGCATTTTTTTCCCCAGCATTTAAAAGGTTATGTGCTGCATTGCAAGACAAATAAATCATGATTCACTGCTACAACAGAGTTGCAGTCAGTTATATAAATTGCCAAGGAGGCACTAAATCTGTCACTTTGTGTGTTCTGACCATTTAACAATAAGAACGGTTTGGAAAGAAAGTAAACGAAAAACAAGAACCATATAAAATGGTAGATGCAATTAGTCACATCAGTGCTGGTGTTTAAGTTCATTGTTTGTTCATCTGGGTGGACCCATATGTGCCACATAGAAGATTTTCTCAGGAGAATCAGGAGTGTAAGAGGAGTATATGGTGCAGAGAACTCACCAAGATGTAGCTAAATAACACCCAGAAAATGTAACTGGCTTATCTGTATGTTTGCATTTCCGATGTGAAAACAAATGGTATGATTTTTAACGCCCAGATTCTAATGTTGCCTGGGTGCACTACCCTGCTGCTAACACATGCATGCACACATGTGGTTTGGTCCTGTTTATGCATATGGAAGAACAGTGATTTCTAAGAATACATTCCCAATTACCATCCTTCTTTTGCAAAATTGAATTTGGCATCAGTGACTCACAAGTTGCTGTTCAATACTGTTCTAGTTTAGCAAATAATTTCCTCAGGTAACAAGAGAGACTATCAAAATTATAATGTTAGTCCATACTGGCAAAGTAGAAAATTCAAGCCTTCTTAAAAAAAATCTTAAAGGCCTAAGTAGTCATATTCCTTTTTAAGGAGCATAAAACATTTTGTAAATTTAGTTTGTGTATCAGAATAACCAACTAATTCTTTCTAAATTTTTGGTTTTGAACAGCTAAATTATCTTCTGTGGATAAAGCATTGGCTTTAAATACCAAGTTCAAGGAATTGTGCTAAAAGCCTCAATATTTCCATCACAGGAAGACTTTTTAAAATTTAGGCCTTTGAAATTACTCTAGAATTTGGGAATTAATATTATATTACGCAAAGTAGTAGCTGCAGTTGTTTGTTCAAGTAAATATTAATTGAAATTGCCGTTTACTCAGGTAATTATAACAAGCATGTGCAAACATAAGAATCACTTACTTTACAAAAGATATTTCTTTTCCAAATGTTGGAAACTTTCCACTAGTTGATGTAAATGCCAAACTTTTCTTATTTAGTATAAACTGTTACTGCACCCTGCCTGTGTCACAAAACAGCACTGCTCACACCTGCAATACAGGTCATTTATTGGTGCTTGTTGGAAGCCTGAACACTGGGGCTCTTTGGACAACAGATCTGAGCACTGGAACAACTAATTGATACCTTACCATTTCAAGAAAAGATATGTTTCTGATTTTGAAACTAAGGTAAAGGTGGATAAACAAAATAACTTGTTTTCTGGGACTGCTGATGTAGCAGTTATCAGTCAAGAAATAATAAAAAGCATGTAAGTAACAAGATAGGTTATGGAGAGATTATTTATATATAGAAAAGGTTCTCTGAAAATCTGTGCATATTCTAATTGTGTTATTCATTTAAGGTTTAAGTCAAAAAAAAAAAAAAAAAAAAGCCTAAAACCACTGCACCCTATACCCCACCACTTGTTATGTAGTTAGAAACCAGACTGAATGCAAAGTATTTGATGGACACTGCTGTAATTCTTGCCAAACTTTCCAAGATTCAGATTTGATCTTGCATTAGTTTTGAAAATAATGTAAGTTCCATAGTCACTTCTCAAATAACTGCAGTATGGTGGGGAGGTTCTCCTCGTGTTGACTGTACTCTGATTCTAAGTACCATCAACATAATAATGATGTTTCTGTCAGCAAATACTTCATCTGTTGTGTCAGAGCTGTAGTAGGTAAGAGTACTGTAATTAGATCCAATCTGAGCAAATGTTACATTTGTTGTTATATTTGGTTCATTTTATGTGTCTCATAGTACTTGAAGGTGGTTTCGCTCTTCTGAGTACTTGGCAACCTGTGTTTGAATGGAAGTTTCAAAGGTGCAGGGCAAAAGCAATACAGTGAGTCTTTTTTGAAGTAATTTTTTTAAATTAACTAGATTTTGGTCTGATAGGGACCCTTCAAAGAGAGAATGCTCTGTTGAATTCCCATGTAATTGAGATTCTCAAGGGAGTTTCTGATGCTGGAAAAAATGTGCAATATATTTCAAAATAAATTGGGATGCTGATCCTCTAAGCCTGTAATACTTCCTGTGCCATTAAAGTGTCTTTGATGTTAAACTACTTTGACATCACGTTAATTTCCTTTGTTCCAAAAGCCATCTGCTGCTTACTGTGTTTCTTGGGTTTCTTCACTGGGAACACTTAGTGGTGACTGTTGGTCTGCCCCTTGGGATCCCAG
The DNA here is from genome assembly GCA_024865655.1 of Emberiza elegans. Lineage (NCBI taxonomy): Eukaryota > Metazoa > Chordata > Aves > Passeriformes > Fringillidae > Emberiza > Emberiza elegans. Next base: position 24,760,226 of record JALJVW010000206.1, read on the forward strand.
TCAGCACTGGACATTTGTTACACAGAGCAGTGAAGGAAATGGTATTTCCAGCAAAACATGTCACCTTTCAAAGAAAGAAATCAGTGAAACTTAGCAGTACTTGTAGCTCTTCTAGTCAATGGTCTTGCTCTTACCTGAGGTATGTGGGAGAAATTAATTTAATCAAGTTTTAAGTAAGAAATAAATAATTTTAGAATGTATTTTTAAAAATACCTTTTGAAAGTACATTTTGAAGTAATTTCTTGGATTTTTGTTAAAGTTCTCATCCTTGTGCCTTTGCTCTAGCTACCAAGACAATGGCACCAGCTGGGCTGTTGCTCTGGTACCTGAGAGCTGTGTGGTGGAGTTCAGTTGTTGAAAGACCCTGATTTGTCATGTGGCAGTACAAGCCATGAGCAGAGTGTTGTTAGGTGAGGTGTACCTCGTGTGCTGTATTGAACAAGTTCCTGTTTTATGACTTTCATATGTGAATGTTATTATTATTTACTCTTTCTACTAGTTCTCCTGGTAAGGTCTGCTGTGTTGTGTATTGTGATGGTAAAAGTTTCCAAGGCTTTCTCCTTGTTCCCAGAGAGTTAACCTCTCCTCCTGCCCCCTGAATGTGGAAATGTGAGTTTGCCCAGACAGGTTAGAGCTATAATCTGTCCGTATTTAATACCTGAAGTGTGGTTTAAAGTGGTAGTTCAGCATTTCATCCATCCTCTTCTTTCCCAGGCTTCATCTTCAGTCCTGGCACATTCTGAAGTGTCAGACTTTCCATTACAGTTTGGTATAAAGATTCTGGCTGACCTTTGCTTTGATGCTGGAATTTTGTATAAACATCTCAGGACTACATTCACTTTGTTTTAACTCTCTCATACGAAACATGCTGGAGGGTAAAATTCTCTTCCCATACAATTATAATAGCTGTAGCTGAGGCAATACCAATTTGCCCTGTAACGCTTCACATTTACATCAAGGGTAAAGAATTCAAGATTTAGTCAGTCTGGTTTTACTTAATTTATTTCAGCTATGTTCATCTTACTGAGAGTTGAAGCAAATGAAGTAGCTTCTATGGGATCACAGTATAATCAGACTATTTAACCTATCAAAGTAGAGAGTGAGAGAACACTTGGCTGCTGATCCTCACTCACTCCATGAGAAGAGAGCACAGGTGGTCTTTCTCCCTTGTAGATGGGCAGAGGGAGCAGCAGTTTTTAGAAATAAGTCAGCTTAGTTCAGCACGGAATTAAAGAATGTATTTTGACAGTGATGAACCATTAGAACAAGACACAACTGGCAGAATCTCCATCTCCTGATGTTTTTCAGACCAGATGTTTTTCTGTTTGAAATGTGTTTGTAAGATCTTCAGTTACTGAACTGACACAGATTTACTGTTCCATGTATTCAGGTCATTGCTAAAGTTGGGGTCTCATCTCCAAACTCATCATTGGAAATCATCATGTACATCTAAGAAGTTGTAAGAATAACATGTGATGTTGTTTTAACCTGTTTTAACTCCCTGAAAGTAATTGTAAAACTGAGGATGGACTTTGGCCTCAGTGTTTGACTTTCAGATTGCTCCCTCAGCCTTCTCTTACCTTGGGGCTTCCTGTCTAACACTCCCAGGGGACATTGCAGGTATTCCTATCTGTGTGGTTAGGAGAGGAGCCAGGGGAACACTTCCAGCCTGCTTCTGTGGGATGGATGCTCTGGGGTATCTTGTTTATGTGCATGTACTAAATCTGATTTCTTGTCATCTGAGACTTGAACCTTTTCCCATATTATGTGGAACCACCACAAATGCTATTTCAGGGTTCTCTAAAGAGCTGGTGACTTGAAGTGTTAGACCTTCTTCAGTATAAGGTTGTAGGGGTGAGAGGGCAGAAGTGTTGCTGGGATTGACCTTTTGGAGGCATTTCAGTCTAGTTTTAGATTTATTAAACTTAGTTGTTCTTAGTGCACAGGAGCTCATCAGTAAGCAAATTAGTATTTTTGACATATGCTGTGGAGATGTAGATTTCTTTATCATACTGAATATTGACGTGAATATTCCTGCCAGTTCCAAAGAGATTGAGTCACACTGCACTTAGGTACAAGAAGACTTTGCTCTTTGTTGTCTCACTGCTCCTTTATAAATACTGTTTAAATCTACTGTCTTCTGTTATTAATCCTTCAAAAGTGCTATGTCTTCAAAGCAGAAATGGTCTTACCTGTTTATAGGAATGGTATAAGTTGCTGGTGCACAGCCTTACTTGTGCTTAAGATTGGGGTAAAAATCATTGTCTTTTGATAATACTTTGTGGCATAGAAATGAGTATATATTTTCATTTTTTTTACATAGATATTAAAACATCATTCACAATTAATTGCTTTGGTATCCTTTCCATGTCATAATAGTCATTATAGTTCTTCTATCCCCACACTTTAAACAATCTCTCTCTCTGTTGAGACAAAGCAAGTGCCACAAAAGTAATAAAAATTATAAGCCCTGTAGTGTAAAGCAAATCTAAAACAAGCCAGGACAGACATATTTTTACGTACAACCTAAGTTTAAATTTAGTGCAGTGGATTGATCCCTTACTTAGCATTTAATAAAACAGGATTCAAAGGTATTTATATCTAAATAAATTACTAAAACTAATTTTGTTCCTCCTGTTATATGTACAACAGAGTAAGACCTTTGCATTGTAAAGGGAAAGAACGTTTGAATTGCAGTCTTAAGAGGAATTGCTGAAAGGGATGTGTCACAGCTTGAGGATTCTCCTTGAGGTCAGTGAAGAGTCTAGGCCGGGAGGGGAGTAAGAGCATCAACAGGGCACAGATATGAAACTCAACCGTATACAAGCTAAAAATTATACTCATTGATTTTAATGAAGCTCTGCTGGGGATGAATTTAAACCATTCCAAAGAAGCGTTGATCTGGCATTTTACAGCTAGGATCATGTTTCTTATGCTGAATGCCAGTGTTCAGTTCTCAAATGTCAGAGTTGTTTAATTACTTAATTTCACCTTTTAATTTTTGGAAGTATTTAAAGTGTTACCAGGGGGCATTCAAGTGAAAAGGACAAGCCAGGTGTGTGTTCATTCTGTCTCCTTTTGTATGTATTGAAGTAAAGCCTATTTACACTAGTCACACCTTACTGTACCTCCAATATACATCCATTGGGTAAATATTACACACTTTGTATATCATCCATCACAAGAGGACGAGGGCTTGTAGCTGTATATGTCAGGGGCACTTGCAGGCTAGGTCTAATGGACAGAAGTAGCCTGGGAGGTCTGAAGGCACCCTTGGTCCAAAGTGATGGTTAGAATTGTTACTGGCTCTGACACTCTGCAGACACCACTGTGGGAGGCAGCATTTGATTTTCTATTCTAAGCTCTTTTCTAACTGTTGGAGGCATTTGAGCAAAACATGAATGTTCTTACAAACCACTTTTTATTTCAACAGAACTGCAGGAAAATAAGAAACATTAATGATAATGTTTTAGCTCAAGTGCAGGATAGCTCCATTAAGACAGGAAAGTGTAGGTGCCTTCTTATCCTTTAAATACCTCTCAGGATGAGGTGTGCCCACTGTCATATGAGGTGGCCCTTCTGCCCACCCATTACTGTAGATGCTCTGAGTTTATGAAATGAAAAATGGTACTTTTTGTTAATGGATGACCTAAGTTAGAACACATTAAAAATAAAAATAAGCAAACTTTGATTTTGCACTTGAATTCTCAAGAGTTTTGGTGTAGATTATTTACTATAGCTCCCAGGTGGTAGCTAACAAGAGATATGGGTAGTAGACAGTTGTTGGGTCTGCACAGCTGAGTAGTTGGGCATTAGGAGGAATTTGGTTTTGAGGTGGGGTAAACAAAGAAGTTAAATCACAAGGATGCAATGACACTTATAGGTTCAAGATCTTTAGATGCAATGAGTACAGAGACAGAAATAAAAATGCCAAGATCAGGGATTTCTAAAATGACGCAGATGGCTTCTCTTGAAAGGCTTTTGGTCATTCTGTGCAGGTCATCCACAGCAGTCAGCTGTCAGATCTCTGCCCTTTTAGTGTCCACTTACTGGTAGCAGCAGTGTCTACTTTGCAGTCTTCCTACTTGGAAATCTATATTTACTCAAGATAGAGTAAAAAAAGTACCTGTTGGACTTAGAAGGTTCTTTAAGCATGTTAAACCTGGGTTCTGGAATGTATAGTTTTGATGATTTATTAGATTAATTTTAGAAGCACTCAGAAATAATTCAAATATAACATTTCTGTGCCCTAGGAATGGGGGTGTGCTGACTAGCCTTGAAGGTGGCCTGTTCCTCCTCACTTACCAGAGGCATATGACTGTGATGCCTTTCAGTGGAGCTGATCTCTTTCATTATGACAAAATATAAAGAACTTTAAGTCCATAATGAAGAAAATTCCATTTTAGTGGAATGATTATGCCAAATTACAGAAATGATAAATATTTTTAATAGGTAGATGTGCATGTAGAACAAAACAGCATTGACCAATGCAGTCTCCTATCTCAGTATATTTTGTGATTGAATCTTCAGTGCTGGAGTGTTACTAGAGGTAGTTCTGTATTTTGCTTACTAAAAGTATCTGAGGGATTTGATGTGATCTGTGTAGCAGAACAGTATATAAATTTCTGAAAGCCCTGGGGACAGTGTTCTGCTGATGCTGCTGTTAGACAATGTGCATGAAGGCGCATCTGCCGTGGCTTTTTCCCTGGCTCTAGTGCTGAAGGGGTGGAATAACAGCATTTTCTAACATGGTGTTGCCATAAAAAATCACCTAGGCAAGGAGGCTTTTGGGGTTGGTGGATAGGGACACATGTGTGAGGGGAGCAGTTGCTGGGCACTCCGGTGGGGAGCCTGGTGCCAGAGCCATTGCTTCAGGCAAGTGTGATGGTGGCCTCTTCCACACTGCTGGATTTGTCTTGTGCACTGCAGCAGGAGGGTCCAAGCAGCGCTCCCGAGTGTTTGGCTGCCCCAGCACATACTGTTCCTGAGATGTTACTGAGACTTTGGCCTTGTGCTTGGGACTCCTGTCTGTCCTGCACCCAGTGTAGAATTAGGTATGTACGCCCTTGATTCATGGATTTTTTAGCTGTAAGCACAGAAAGGACCCCAGGATATGGCCCCAAGCACTGTATGGTGATACAGGAGAGACATGTTTCCCTTCTGTCTCATTTTTAGGTGTGTGGCTTCTTTGTGCTCAAATGACTTGCCTTGGATCAGGAGAGTTAGACTCCATTTCCTACTTGGTTCTGCTGAGGTGGGGCACTCTCCCTGTAACTTCTTATCCTGCTTATTTTTCTGCCTATTTCTCTCCTTCATTTCCAGATGGAAATTTTGGTCTCCAGCAGTGAGGTTTTTAAAGCCCTGGTTGCCCGTCCTTCCTATCTCCTCTAGGGCAGCCCTCCTTCACTCACCTGCGGAGAACCTGGTGCTTGCTATGAGGACAGACAAGTTGTTCCCTTTCTCACTACCACACTTGATTAAATTCTTCACTTCAAGTCCCTAGGCTCTCACTCCAGCTCTAGGTGGCCGGTGGGATGGGCTGCCAGGCCAGCTGCTGCTGGCAAGGCTCCCAGAAGGACGTCCTGGGCAGGATTTTGGTGTGGATGCTCGATTTTTGTGCGCCCCAGTTTTGTCTGTAATTAGATTAAATAGGGCCTCTGCTTCCCTCTGAAGGTGAAAAGAAATATTTGTACCTGCCTCCAGTGTGTTTTAAGAAAAAAGAGAAGACAGAGGAAAATAAAGCTATTACATTGGCATGGGGGCCTACAGGTTATTCTGCTTGAGCAGTGTTAGTTTTGCTGTAAGATTCCTTTGGCTGTAGTAGAGTAGTAATTATTACAATTAATTGTTTTGAAATGGGCCATGTGGTATTTGAAATGGAAGTGTACTGTACTGTAGGAATGGAAACACGCAGCAGCCTCCCCTGGATGGTCAATTTCTGACACGGCTTGGGACAAGAGGATTCAGCTGAGACCCCAGATATTGAGATTGGGGGCACATGTGACTTCCTCCTTTAAGCAGCATTGAACTTGACCTGTGATGGGGCCAATCTTGCCTCCCCAAATTTAACTGGTTTTTTTATAGTATACACAGATTGATCATTTTACCTTGATGCCCCACCTACAGAGTGCTTGCAGTGTTGGTAGTTTTGGAGAGCAGCATACAGGATTTTTTGCAGGTAATAAAATGGGAAATCCAGTTTTCAATTGCAAAGCAAGCCCCTGAGTGATGTATAACATTCCCAGCAGCCCCGGTCAGAGGGCTGGGGCTAATTGCTGCTCTGGCTGGCTTCCCCAGCAGCCTCCGCGTGAGATCTGGGTGCTGGGAGTGCCAGCCCGCGCCTTCAGCCAGCACAGATTTAGACACACTGCTTTCTAGCTTATTAGGTCCTCTTTGTCACAGCACTTAATCCTTTTTCCTGATCCCTGTTAGAACAGGGCTGCTGAGCCCCCTAATAAAGCAGAGAGGCGCACTGAAGCGTGCGGCGGGCGCTGCCGCCTGACTGACGGCTGTGGGGGATGCTCCTGCCCCTGCCACAGACAGCTGGCAGATGAGCTTGTTAAGGTAGGTGACTCTGACTCCCTGATAGGCTGGTGTGAGATGCTTGGCATCTTTTCACACCGTTTAATGGCCTGTCTTTAATTGTGTTAACCCCTTTTACAGAGAGGAATACACCAAGGATTAGCTGTCATGCAGAATGTGTAGCCAAAGTGAGCAGTGAGCACAGGGCTTGAAGCAGCTCCCCTTGCCTGCACTTGCACACACCCTTTCATTTTGGAAAACTGTGGTGTCAGGCTGATTTCAGATTTCACTAGCTTGGCTCAGTTAGTCTTCAAAACTCTGTAAATATTTTTTGTTTTGTTCCCCATACTTAAAGATTATTTTTTATTTAGTTATTGTTGATTTACGGGGGAGTGGTAGGCCTCTTTTCATTGTAAAATTCACCCCAAAAATTTGAAAATATGTGATAGATTTCTTAATGTAAAGAACACAAGAAAATATTTCAATGGCTAGGCTGTCCTGGAATTCAGCCCTTTGTATCCATAGTCATGAGGGGTTTGAGTGGAGCACGTGCTGTTTTTGGGCTCGGGTGGTAAACTTTTACAAAATGAACAAAAAAGCCCCGAGCAAGCCCATGACAGATCTCTTATATCTTCTGTCAAGAATCAGTAAAACTGCCATGTTACAAGAATGGCATTGTCTGTGCTGTTGTGTGTGTCACTCTAACCACAGATCAGAGCAGGACTTGGTGCAGAAAACATGCTGGGCACTGGGAATGCAAAAAGCCCTGGAGCAGGGATTGAGGAATGCTGTGCAATGCTAAGCTTCAGCAGAGCAGACTTCTACCAGAGAATCATTCTCCTTTCATTCCTGCAGATCATAGTGGAGATAGTGAACAGATGCATTATCAAGTCCCACTTAAAACTAATTTAATAAATAAGTGGTCAGATTTCAACCCTGCTTTGCAGTGTGTAGCAGCACTGAAACAAATAGAGTGGAACTGCATCCATCATGGTGGAAACTACTGTGTCCTTCTATTTCTCCTTTCTGAGACTGAAATATTTGCTGTTATTATAGTTGCACTCTCTGAAACGAACAAAAGGTTTTTACTTTCACAGCAAGGTATTTCTTTCAAATTTTTCATGTTTCAAATATTTCTCATCTGGTGTTTTGTTTAATCTCTTCCAGGTAATTTGGATTTGACTGGTCAAAAACAAGTCTTCAAAGCAGAGAACAATCCCTGGGTTACCCCTATTGCTGATCAGTTCCAGCTGGGAGTATCTCATGTTTTTGAATACATTCGTTCAGAAACATATAAATAGTAAGTATTGCATTATATATTGTAGCTGTGTTATTTATTTCCCTGTAGTGTGTTGGGCAAAGTGTTACCAGCTACACACATCTTTCATAATACATGCAGTCACTTGGTATTCAGGACAAATATGCAAGCCTGTACATTTATATTAAGGAATTTTGCCAAGAAGAAGGTAACTGTCATGTAGACAAGTTAGGAAAGCACAAAGACTGTTTGATACTGTCCTGCATTTTCTGTTTATTTCTAAGAGCTGTTATGTAACGTGAGAGATGTGAAAGAACAAGTGTTACAAGCCTTTTGAGAAGTACTAATTTTAAGTATGTTCAGTACGGCTTTATAGATTGAAATTGGTATTTGTCAATGCTTTTGGATGCAGCTTGTTATGTTTTGAGAGTTATCCAGACTTTGACCATGGTTTGATCTGGACTAATTTGTGAAACTCTACAATCTTAGTAATTCAAATACAAGTACTAGTGTTTTCTTCAACAGTGTAAATGTGTGTGCTGGGCTTCTTCATTTTAATGCAAGATTCCATGTACAAATGCTGACCATTAGTTTAGAAAATAATGTCTTTAATCATTCACTAAATTGTAATATTTAAGTAAAGATCTCCATGTTATTCTTCAGATGGGAAGTTTTTTTTCAATGTCTAACAACTATCTTGATGCTGTCTCCCTAGGAGCAGTGGGTAGTACAACCTGGATTGGAAAGTTAATTTTTGCATTTTGCCTTTATTTAAAAACTGTATTTTAATAATTCAGAAGCATTTCTGACAGTCTTTTATATGGTTGCTGTCTGAACAAAATTACTGGAGAAGGGTATTCACAAGTGACAGTTGTGGGATTCCAATTAAATAACAGAGATGCAAATTTCTGTAGGAACTAAATGACCCAACAATGGCTTTTGTAGGCTATTGCTCTTCATTTACAGAATTTTAAATGAAAAGAATCACAGATGGAAGAGTGGTTGCAAGAATTGCGTGTCTCAGAAGGGTGCTGATATTTATGCTGTGATTCGTGTTCTCAAGACAGATTTATTCATAGATTTAAGTAGGCTGCAGCACCCTTCTTGCAGTAGTACTCTGTACTACAGACATGGTGTAGGGAAGCAGCTGCCTGTCTCCTTGGACCATCCCTCCCCACTGTTCATTGTGTACCTGCATCTCAGCTTCTTGATAATGCTTGGTAATTTTGTTTTGTATTGTCAGTTTTATATTTCTCTTTGCTGAGCAGTGTGGTTTAGGGACCCTCATGCACTTCGCTCAGGGACCACTCTAAACATCATGAAGACAGCAAAATTTTAAGGACTAAAGTGCAGTTTTGAGAATTTGAATAATATTTGGCTTCTGGGGAGGGGGATGGAGGGGAAGCTGTTATTTTGTATCTGTAAGTTTTTTAAAAAATTTAAAATGTCTAACTCTGGGTATATTAAACTGCCCTGGCAACTTTCCTGGTGTAATCAAAATTGACAGGAAGGTTCTGTATTTCATCAGTTTCCTCAGCTGTTGTTCTTTTTCTAAGTTAGCCATATTAGGTTTGTTGTCTTACTCTTTGCTAGGTGTAGCAGTGTCTTATTGGCTAATGGGCCAATTTTGATTTTGTTCTCATTAAATAATTGAAACCTGTATAGTTAATGGTGTAAGTAGAATCAGACTCTGGTCATTCATAGGGAGAAAAATCAAAATCAGGTAATCTTTATGGGGCTCATTCATGATTTCTACTTTGATCTTAGAAATTTTTTTCATTAATTATGCCATAATTTTTAAGTTTAGTGACAGAAACCAAATGCATGGAGATAATTAGGTGTCAATTTTAGATTTTCAGCATATGACCATTTATATTTAAATCATAAATAAAAAGTGTCAGTATGATTTTTTAGAAAACCAGGAGCAACTTTTTTTGAGTCTGGATTTTGCTTGTTTGCCCTGCTAAAAAGAGAGTTCATGGATTTTCCTCCTGAAAAACGATTGTCCTTTTTATTTCCGGTTTCCTCTAAATGTGTGATTGAAAATTACTGAGATGCCATGTCCTAAAGACATTCCTCTGTTTTCATTTGGTTTTAGGAGTCAAAACTCAAAAGCAGTGGCATGGTCTAGGTAACAGGTGTAGTAGGATTGTTCTGCATTTGTTCCTATCTGCACAAAAGCAGATAGGCTGTACACTCAGAAGAAATTAAACTGTTTTTCTTGGTAGAATTTTGATCTTTTCCTACTAATGACCATACAGCTTCTTCAACTGCCTTTTTCTTTCAGAGCCCTTGAACAGGTAGTGTGTCTTTTTCCTATTAAGCAAAACGTAAGGTTGATAAGTGAACTTAGTGTTTTTAAACCCAGTGGGTATCTAAATAAGAAAAGTCAATTTCTTCAGTTTTCTTGTGTTTTATTGCTCATTCTTCCAAAATAAAAAATCTTCCAACATTTGATAGATCAAGACAGATAAACTTTTACTGTGAGGCAAAACAATAGGCTTTTCATTAAATGAATGATTGGAAAGGCTGCTGCTTAGGTAACCTCACTTGCCACACTGAGAAGATAGAACATAGATCAGCAGCTGACCATCAGACCAGTAAGTTTGCTTTCAGGTACTGGAAGACACAGTACTGTGCATCTGTGTGGCAGATGAATTTTGAACTCCAGAGACAGATTTGTTTCCCTATGCCCATTGTTTTTGCTAGCTGATTGGAAATACTGACTTGCCTTTTTTCACAAGTTTCACATTGTCTAGACTGGCTAAGACAGTGAGAGTAGGCTCGCTCATACAGTCTCAAGTGCCAAGTTTCAGAGGCTCACCAGGTTACGCTTTCACTAAGGGGGTTATGGTAATATGTTTTATTTTGTGTTTGCAATTGCTAGAACTTTGATTGCTCAGTTGATCTTAACTTAGCCAGAAATCAGTAACTCATTGAGTCCTGGTTTCTGCTGATGACTGGCATCACTGCAGTCAGGGTCAGGGATCTCCATTCAGATTCTGTGAGGTTGTACTTGGGAAGCAGCTACCAAGTAGATCACAAACCTCTTCTTTTCCTTTGTGAAATATACCGGCTGTTTCAAGCATATTTAGTGAAAAATTACATCCCATTTTTAGCCTTGTCTTGGGATATTCATGCTCTAGTGATTAATTGATAAGTAGGGATGACACCCATGAGGGATGATTATCTCTAAAGATAAAATGTCATTTGTCTTGCATACTTTTACATTTCCACACTCCTGTTTTACATGGTACTCATGCAGCAAGTATAAAACTGGAATAAAACTTTACCTCAGAAGCATGTTAACCAGTAAGACCCTCAGATCAGCTCATCTTACTTTGTAGCTTCTTTCATTTCCTTTAATTTCCTTACCTTTCATGAGAAATGGTGCCTGGTGATTTTTTTCAACCCTAATTTTTCAAGGGAGACTTGTGCTGACAAAAAGATGGGCCATATATTGTGCTGGAAAATGTGTGTGGAGGGGCTCTTAATTCTTAACAGGAAATTCAGCAGCTCTTGGCACTTTGCTAGCTTTTGTTGGCTAAAATACGCCCACTGCACATTTCATCTGGTGACAGCATCGTTTGGAAATAGGTCAGTTTGCCAAGTGTGTAATGATTCTTAATCTCTCCCTGCTGTGTAACTTTCTGAAACTTTAGTAAGCTGAATTTTGGCTTTCATTCTGTATATATTCAGGAGCTGCCATTAAACTTGGCATCTGATGTCACGATAGTGTTGAAAAGCAGTTGAAGTGCTTGCTTAAACAGTTTGGGATAATGGCAACCTTGTCTCCTCAAAGGGCTTAAATAAATGTTTTATTTTTTATTCATGCCTTTAGTCAACTTTCAGAGTGACCTTTATGTTGTAAGCATATTCTCAGAGGATCTTCTCTGTCTAGGATACTGACAAAGAGATGATGTATTGTGTGATTTAGTGGTCACAATGTATTTAGGTAAGTGCAGACAGACTTAAATGTTTGAAAGAAAACAATGAATTAAGCTCCATGAAGAATAAAATTCTAGTTCCTTAGGATGTTCTTTAGGATTTATGTAAGATAATTATTGATCTGATTAAGATGAGATAAAACTGAGATGTGCAATTGGTGAAAGTGGGTGGGTTTGTTTGCTGGCATTTACAGCTAAGTTAGTCCAGAGAGCTGCTTTTTGGATACATTTCTGGAAATATTCATGTACTCTTGATCCATCTTCATGTGGAACTTATTCTTTGCATGTTTGTAACAGAAAGAACAGTAATTTTGATTTTATCACAGCAGAATCTATTGCAGGCATCCACAGCTGATAGTGTAATCCCAGCTAAAACAAAAGAAATTGCTGGGTCCTGAGTGCATTTTTAAATGCACTGCCCTTAAACCCAGCAATCCCCTTTTAACACTTTATCTGAGACTGTTGTTTCCCTGTTTGACCTTCATATTCCAGTGAGGCAGAATTACAATAGAACAGTAGCACCATTTATAAGTCTCTAGAAAGCAGATTTTTCCTACAGAGCAGTCAATTTGGAGTCAAGAGGCTCAACAAGATATTTTGTGAAAGGAAGCAAGTTGCACTTTTCTCATTTCCATCAGGAAAGGTAGTAGAAGAGCAAGCCACGTTCAAGACTGACACATTAACTCTTAGTGGAGGAAATGGTTTGACAAATGCAGTGCTGAGCATACATCACTGGACAGCCTTGGAACATAGGCTTCCCTGGGCAGGTTGCTCTGTGCTGAGCATTGTAATTGAAAACCCCATTTCATCAGTAGTGACAGTGTGGAAAAATCCACTCTTGGTTCAGCCCTCTGTGTAGAGACAATCTCCTCAGCTTCTTGGGAATGAGTTGTTGTTCTGAACCCCACTATTACGCAGCAGCTGCTTCCAAGGCAACAGACACAGATCATGAAGGAACAGATTCCTCTTCTGGATTACAATAATGAAGAGTATTTTGGGATTTATTTTTAACAACTCCAGGAGACTGGCAAGATACTCCAAGTAGTGCACTAGAATACAAATAGTATCTTGAAATAACTGGTGATCTTATTCCACAGTTGTTAAGCCTGTTTAACTTAAGCCAGCTGCATGGTTGATGCTGTCCAATAATGAAAAGATGATAATCAATAAAACCACCTATTAAGGAATGGAAAAGAGGTCAAACAAGTAAAGAATCCATGTGTTAGTTCTTGGGAAGCACATTGGGAAAGTTGGGATTGACAGCAGTTGATATAGAGGCATCATCAAGTTGAACTGATATGAAGGGAGATAGTCCTGAAATGGTGTTACTTGTGAAGCACAGCCTAGGACCTCCAAGAATCTGATTTTTTTTTTTTTGCTGGCACAAAAAGCAGGAGTATTTAAGCTATGTTTGCTGATGGTGCAAAGCTAGCAGCATAGAAAAGAATCAGCATACCACATAGTAAGAATTAGCAAACAAAGAGGAACGCTTGGCTGTATTAGTTACAGGTGAGCCACCAGTGTGATATGGTGGAGTGAGGGGGAGAGAAAGATAAGGACAATCCCCAGAGCTCAGCTAAAAGAGTGGAAATTTTCCAGTACAGAAAAGGAAATATTTCGCAGTTGTGGTCATCATGTTCATAAAAGGTGAATTCAGACAGGTAGAGACAAAGTGTGAAAATATAATAGGATAGTGAAATGAACAGGTATTTTATTTATTTAGCAAAGTCAAGCCTGGTAACAGAGCTTATGGCTGTCAATGGAGGGGAAGGGGGAGGAAGAAACTTCATTTAAGGCATAAAAAAATGGTGGACATTGGAACAAATATGAATAAGCTGGTAAGGTGTATTTTGATGGGAGGTGTCTAATTATTAAGGGAGCAAGGTAATAAATAACCTTCTGATAGAAATAATCTTCCAAAAGAAGAAATGAAGGCCAGAGTCTTGTTTTGGTGAGCACTGATCAGTTAGGCAGGAGTACATGATGTGATTACTTGTGGCAGAGGACAGTGTCTCTGTGATGTAGGCAAACCTTGCATTCACATCTCCTGATAGTTGAGTGAAAAATTCTGATGACACCTCCATATATATTCAGATAACTGCAGAGTGCCACTGATATTAAATTAAAGTAGGCAAAGCTCTTTTTTATGTTAATATGAAGAAGAATAATTGTGCATATTCCTCCATTTAATAACCTGTTTACTTAAACATATATGGCAGTTTTGTACAGTAGTTTATAATTACTGACAATTTTTCATAGCTAAGAATTGTTATAAGTTATATATTCATTAGGAAAAAATCATTTGGGGTTATGAAAATCTTTCTGGCTTTTTTTTGCACTTAGGCTGTAGAGATACCTAGAGAGAATGCTTTTCTTTGGCTAAGTAAAATTAAATTACCCAGTCATTGCGTAATCTTGTGATGGTACCAAAAAGAGCTGGGCACAGTTAATTTCAGGTGTAATATCAAATGGTTTGTATTCTGTACTTCTTGGGGCAATAAAGATCATATAGAGGAACATAGACCAGTTGCTTGCAACATCTATAGATTGGATTCAGCAGAGCTCAGTCAGACACCTCAGCTGTTTGTATGATCCACAGAGGTCAGTAAAGATCTAAAGAACTTCCATAGTGTGAGTCTACCCTGCCTTGCTAAGAAAGACAGGCCATAATAAATGCCTTTTATCTTCTTTATTTTTCTTTGATTTTGTCTCTAGCATTCTTTTGTAGTTTGTGGATGCAGTGGTTAAACCCCAGACAGCAGTTCAGAAGCACACAGCTGTTCACTTCTTCCCCTACACCCCATGGTACGGAGAGGAGAATCAGGAAAGGAAAAAGCTTGAGTTGAGATAAGAGCAATTCAATAATTGAAACAAAGTACATACAAAAATACTACTGAAATTAAAATATTATAATAATAGTAATGAAAAAAAAGAAGAATAAACCCCAACAATTGTTGCACAATACAATTGCTCACTACCCACTGACCAAGGCCAAGCCCATTCCTGAGCAGCAATCAGTCCCTTTTGGGGAACTCCTCCCAGTTTCTACACTGGGTATGGATGTTCTGTGGTGTGGAATATGCCTTTGGCCCGTTTGGTCAGCTGTCCCAGAGGTGTTCCCCCCCTTCCCCAGATTCTTGTGCAGCTCCTCACGTTCAGAGCATGAGATACTGGAGTCCTTGGCTCAGTGCAAGCACTACTCAGCAGCAACCAAAACATCAGTTAAGTGTGTTACCAACATTATTCTCATCCTGCATCCAAAACACTGCACTGTACCAGCTACTAGGGAGAAAGTTAACAATACCCCAGACAAAACCAGGGCAAAGGAATAGAAGGTTTCATGCATTAGTTTTCGCTTAGATGCAACTCTGCAAATACTTCTAGAACCAGTATTCTCACTGTTCCTACAGGGATTGCTCATGTTCATATACTCACAGCATGCACCTTAGTGAGCACCTCTTTTCCCTCCTCATTTGCACTCTGATTGTCCTGGGCCTGTACAAGAATTAAGGTGGTGTTGTGTGTCCAACATTCCATTGCTGGAGCTCACTTAAATATTTCAGTGACTTTTTAGCCTGGCATCTTTACTGTTTGACCCCTGACATAGATGTAACATCGGTGCCAGTGGTAGCTGTGACCTCATTTATTTGAGCATGGTTTCAAAGACTGGGTAAAGGTAGTAGAAGAAAGATGACTTCAATGGTCTAGGTTAGGTGGGAATTTCTGAGATGCCACATCTTTGTGAAGATGAGCTCATGACAAATTAAGCTTCTCTTAAAGGATGGCAAGAAGCAAGATCCATCATTGCTGAGAAATAAACAAGTGTTTCACACATTTTGGTCACGTACCAGTAAAAAAATTTAAATTTACCAATAAAAATCTTTTATCAACCTGATGTGGGGAAATATAAAAATGTCATCTATGTTTGTTGTATTTTTGATATTGTTGTATTGAAGACACGGTACTGTATATTTTATATGAAAATGCTGATTTGTATTCCAACCACATGTTGTATTTATTGGCTGTATTTTAAAAATTGATAAATATATTAGTACATTATTTCCAACAGAGAAAATAGATGACTCAGAGTCCTGACATCTTTAGACAACATTTACATTCAAATCTGTAACTCTTCCCTAAAGAAGAGCTAACTGGAACCCATGTCAAAAGATAAACAATAAAAACACTATGTCTGTATATTTTTGTTTATATATTGCTAAGATGGATATGTAATAAAACCAAAGCTATCACTGGTGTATCTGACAGATATAGATACTGCACATATAAATATTGGTGTAACTACTGATACTGCTGTTCCCTTTGATATGAACTTTTATATAAAAGTTTGGAATATTATGCAGTAATCCATTTGCCATGTCAAGAATAATAACCTGAAGTTTGTCACTGGGGCAGACATCTGGAGCTATGTTAGAAGTGAAATTGGAGTGAAGTAAGTGCAGAAGCTGAAACCAAAGCTAGGGAAACAGTACAGAGTTGCATCAAGCTATAGGGCAAGGCAGAATCAGTAGCTGAGTTAAAAATCAGTGGTAATTATGATAAATCCAAAATGAGTAATAAGTAGAGGTGTACAAAAGAAACTGGCAAAGCAGCAGAATCAAGGACCTGGCCTAGAGAACAGGTTCTTAGACCCCATAGAACCTTGGGGCATAAGCAGGCAAGCAGAGTAAGATGTGCAGCTGCAGGCAAGTGGCACCTTGGGCAGGAAAAATGATAGAGGAAATTGAAACAAGTTTCTGCAGTGGGAAAGAGGGCCAGTCCAAAATGGGATCTATCTCTTACAGTTGGAGAGACTACTTATAACTATCTGATTATGATAAATCTGGGAAACTAAATAGGCCCTTTTCTGAACTGTGATAGATTATTAATGACAAGGGAAGGAAAGTCATGTTCTGTTATGCTTCTGTTCAGTGCAAGCTGGGTGATAATTTAGGGAAGATGAGTTATTTCTCAGTCCCTCAAGTAGAAGCCTGACCAACATTTTGTTGTGAGAAATGGTTTTAAACATCCAAGCCTCTGGGCATGCACCCAGAAGATTTAGAAGACTTGACTGACAGAGTCTGGATTCACCCAAGTTCTGTCTTTAATTAAATTACTGTGTCAATGAAAGACCCAAAAAGTGACAGAAGTACTAGTATCTTTCCAGCATCAAGGAAGGTGAATAGACTAATTAGGTTGTTATGGACTAGTTTACTCTGAAATTAATTTTGGGTTAAATAGTGAGGAAGAGACATGGGATTCTACTAGTGATGATACAAAGAAAGTGACTGTAATGTGAATGTCATTAATGCTGTTTAAAGTACGACTATGATTTTGAGAGTTTTTTCCTAAAGAAATATTAAATATTATAAATATTGTATGTTTGGTTGGTCAAGGCAACTCTCTAACCATAGAATTTTATGAGGCATTTAGCTTGTACAGCTGCACAACATTGTCACTAGAAAATGAGCACTGCATAATTTCAATAAAACATTAGGAAGAATTATCAACACCCTGATAGGTCTTGAGAGACAATACCCAAAGAGAGTATTTCTGGTGAGGTCCACAGAGATCTGACCTGGAGTCATTAAATGTTCTCCTCAGGTATTTGGAAGCAAATACACAGTTGTTTTTGATGACCTGGAAGTTGGTGAAAGATAACAGTGAAGGCACGGGCTGTCCTGTGTGATTTAATGAACTGTGCCTGTGCACAGTGTACTTTAAAGCAGCTCAAAGAATTGTTTATCTGTGTATATGTATATCGTGTGGTTAGGATTACAGGAGGAGATAAAACAAGTGGATACGTCTTTCCAGAATGCAGTCAGCACTGAAAAACATTTTGAGAGACATTGCCAAAGTGCACTGTCAGCTCACAGTTCAGTGTTATATCTGAAAGGTTTGACTGAATTCAGCATCAGCCCCAGCTGATGTGGTAAGTAGTAAGTTCTTATTCCCATACTCACTAATCTGACATCAGCTGGGGCTGATGCTAAATTCATTCTGGTATCAGTAGTTTTAAAGGGATGTTAAAAATGTATTTAAATACAGACACCTTGATTATTTGAGAGCAGAAGTCAAGCAGATAAGGAAAGGAAAGCAAGGTACAACTTGGTAGGGCAAGCTTCCAGGGAAGATAACCTATTCATTTTTCTTTTATTGTCCTCCAGTTGCCTCAGAAGGCTTTCTGGGAAGTTGTGTTTTAGAGCAACATCTCAGTGTGAAGGTGATTGTATGATCCATGATGGATTTTAAGACACTGTGTGTAGTATCCAAAGGTAATGATCTCTTGCCTGGTTTTAGACTTTACCAGAACTGCCACAGTTCTGGTGTGGCCTTGTATCCATTAATGTGTTCTGCTGCTCTGACTGCTGTCATCTCCAATGGATTCAGGGGGTTCTCTCAACACTTCTGGGGGGTGTTGTTGCCAACCAAAGGCAGTATGTTCAAAATAGATGCACTTCAGAAATTAAGCTGATACCCTTTGAGGGTAACTCACCTAGTCTTGTTTGCGTTTTGATTTTGGGTTTTGGGTTTGTTTTTTCTTTGTTTGTTTTTTTCTATTGTTTTTGGGGGGGTTTTTCGTATGTGTTTTTGGTTTTAGTTTCTTTGGTTTTGTTTTGTTCTGTTTTGGGGTTGTTTTGTATGTTGGAGAGGATATTGCTGAGAGCAGAATTTGGACTTCACAGCAGGTAAAAAAGAATAGAGCATTTTAAAGGAAATCCTTGAGACAGCAAGAGGATGAAGAATAGATTGGAAATGGCAGATAGAACAATACTAGTTGAGGCGTAATTCCACTTAATAAGATGTTTCTGGTAAAGTAGCGCAGCTAACAGTAAATAGTGGTCTCTTAACCCTTTGTAATCTTCAAAATTCAGTTGAATTTGCTTTCTTGTTTTCTTCTTCAGATTGGTTCTTTATAACCAAACAAGAAGAGTTACTGCACACATTTGCTGGTTTTATTTGAGAAATAAATTTAAAAGTGGCGCTTTTATAATCAAGCAGATATGTCTGCAATTTCTATTCTCTATGCAGTCATATCTGTTTTATTGCATGCTGGTTTTTATTGAACTCCAGTTTCTTCTTCAGTTTCACATTATTTCAGGGTTTTGTGTGATCTTTAGCAATTTTTTACCCTTCTGGTGAGGGCTATCAGCTAGATTGAGAGGCATCCCTAATTTATGATTGCCTTTATCAACCATTTATCCAGCGGAAGGCTGAGGTTGGTTGAGATTATTCTGGTGTAATTTGCTGTAGCCACCTGTAATGCAAGCTCTGATAAAATTCCTAATTTTTTTTTAGCAGGTATCACTGTCATCCCCTTTATATGCACTTTTACAGCCCCGTACACCTAAAACACAATGTGGAAAATTGTTATGATCAGATTTCACTTTAAATTCTTGTCATTAAAATAAATTTCTTTTTGAAAAGTATAAGCTGAAAAGCAAGAACTTCTGCTGTATATGACACAAGATTTCCCAGTCCTGCATTTCCTCTGACCAAACAAGAAATGCCCTACTATTAAGGCTGGGAGTAGTCAAATTTAGGTCCTGTGTAGGCAACATCTTTTGACTACAGCTTTGGGTGTCTTTGTTTGTATTTTGTACCCAACCACTTTAATTATTGAAACCTAAAAATCTGATATATTGAAAGTCAGTATCAAATATGCCAGGAAAAAAATACTCTATAATTTTTCTTCTATATTACACTTGATTGGAAAAAGAAGTTGAAGTCTAAAGTGAAGTGTGCAGGACCATAAACAGTAAATAGGATTACATAGTATACTGGCCATTTCACTTGCTCTGGCTCCACAAAAGCAATAATAATTAATGCAGGAGTATTAGCCCTCTTCCATAGTTTTGCCATGTGTTTTAAAAAGCTGTCTCCAGTGCTGAATGTAAACAGTAGCATTTGTTTCACTGAATGTGGAACAGTGATTTCCTAAATCCTTTTGGTTATCTGTAGTAATCTTTGATCAGGTAGGTCTTCAATCCTATAAAAATACATCTTGCACCAAATTGCTGTCACAGAATGATAAATATATGCAGAAGTAAATGGAGCAAATCCTACACCCAGTGCTGTAAGTATGGTTCCTCCTGATAGGAAGAGGATATGCTTGATCTGTATTCACATGTGTACCCAGATTGCCACCTCTGACCTGCTTCAGTGTCCACTTCTGTGGTACTTCCTGCACATTAAATGTTTTGGGAATCATCCAAGGTAAGAGGGCGAGATCCAGAACTCTTCAAAGATGTATTGCAAGAACCTGCTACCAACAAAGACTCCAAAGAAGGAAGATCACAGTTCTAGCAGAATAGAATTTAGGCATGAATATATGTGTGTCAGTTTTGATTCTTAATGTAACAGGGATTTTGCTTAAAAAAGCTTCAGTATTTAGAACATGGTTTTTAGTCACCTTTCAACTGGATATAATTTCCAAGCTAAATTACAAACATCAGTTTTGGGTATTGGGATGTTCTGTCTCCTGTTCATTCCTCAAAAATTCAGATTTACACTATTGTTGACTTTTAAAAAAGAAAAGGTATGCAAGGAATGACAGTGCTGATCCTGAATATAAATTATATCAAGCAAATTGATGCAAGATAAAATTACCAAATCAACCTTTTTTAGTCTATATTTTATGGAATATCTAAATCTATGTTTGGCAGTAATTTACTCTTGCCCATGAATTTCTGACAGTTTCGATTCTTTGGTCTTATTAATCAAAGTAGTCAGCATCAGAGCAATTTTTATGAGACTCACTAGTCATAAAAAATTTATTATCAGATAAATCAAAGAAACAACTAGTGTCTTAATAGGGTGAACAAAGTGGCATGTAAAAGATCATCCAAGACTACATGCTTTTGACGCTTGTGTATTGCATTTAGTGCTGGAGTCAGATGTTCTGCTTGCATTTTCATTAAAATACTCATAACCATGACACAATTGCTACCTCTAGTGCAGGATGTTTCTTCTTTTTTTTATATATACATACATACACACATACCTGTATCTATATATATCTATATATATCTATATCTAGGGGAAGGGCTGGGCCCTTGGGCACCACTGTTGCTGATGCCAGGCTCCTGTGTGTTCCAGCTGATGCTGGCTCTTATGTGACCATGAAGCAAGGGTTTTCAGGGGCTGATGCAGTGGAAACTTATTTTGGCAGTTCTAGTCTGAATTGCCACCATGAGCTCGGTGCCTGGCAGCCAGCACTAGCCCAGAGAGCAGCCACAGCACAGGTGGCCCAGCTGAAGCAGGTTTAAGCTCCAGGGGCTGGTGACATCAGCCCCTCAGCCATGTGCCCAAAGGCATGAGGAGGAGAACCTGAGTCTCCTTCATGCACCAATGAAGCAAACCTTCTATGGAGAGAACACAAGTGCTTTTAAAAACTTAAAAAGTAACCCCACCCAGCATCAGTAAGCTAATTGGAAGTCTGGATTTTTCTTGTGTTCAGAAAATAGGGGAGGGAGGAAGTTCCAACAGCCTGTGTTTCACATGAATCTGGTGATGCTGAAAATACACAAGTCTCATTAATGGAATTCTTGTAGGTAGATATGCTTTGTGTAATAAAAAATAACTGAAAGGAGATTGAATTTATTCTGTGTTAATAACAAGAAAGGATGTTTCTGGATGGCTACCAAGTGATGCAGAACTGTGAACAATACAAAAGAAACCCTACTGTTCCCTATTCCACTCAATGCATGCTTTTCCAGGAGGAACATATTTACCTTCAGCATTATGTTTTTCTGTGTTTGTGATCCTAAGTGTGACTGAAAATAAGGCTGCCTCTGGGATGAGCTGCTTACAGAAATGCTCTTGTCTTGTAGCTTTTAATGTTTGCTTCACTGGTCTGATTCCAGTTAAGTGAATTATGGCTGAAAATGGTTGCTGTGGGTTTTTCACTTTGCTGTGTATGCAAGGTATAAGGGAACTAGATAGAGTTCTCTTATTTCTTTTCTAGATACAGCTGTAAAGGTGTGGTGGTTTTAAAACATACTGGTAACATCCAGTGGTCAATGCTAACATCTAACTGCAGCTACACATTTTCTTTCTTTGCTGGCCTACTTGCAGTTTCATCTGTGTGAATCTTTCTTGAAAAGTAGAATTTCATCTTCTTTTTTATTCTTGGAACAAATCTATAATGAGACATGGAATTTCTAACCTGTTGTATTTGTCATTAACATGTCAAAATAACTAACCATCTCTGTGTACTTTTTATGTGGCTGCTACTCAGTAGTGTTTGCATTCAGAATAGAAAGGACTAATCTTCTCTAGTCTTGATTTTAAGGCAGACTGGGGTTTGGACTGGTCCATGTTTGGGAGAGCTTTTTGGTAGAAAATATAAAACTACAGTTAAAAAAAATGTTAAATTCAGTGAATTAAAGGCTGTGATTTTGGCAGTGGCTTAGGAGATTTGCTTGAAATCGATATGTAGTATGAGTAAATTTTCCTAGAGTAAATTTGGAAGCATCTGCTGGATGAGTAGTGGAATAGGCATTTGAGTTTCAAGTCCTTCTTAAAACTGGAGAGGCATCCAGAAGCTGACAAGGTGTAGGATAGAATCCCAGTTCCATGTCTGTCACAGATCTCATGTGTAAATTTAGTAAGTTTTCAAAGATCTCCAAACAAGCTGTCTTCACCTCAGGGCCATAACCTCCCAAAAACTATGCCAGTAGACAAAGGTGTGTGTGGATTTTGCAGTGGAGAATTGGCAGGTCAAATGGCTGCTAAGAAATCAGCCAGTCAGTGCAGACCAGTGTTGGGGCACACAGTTCTGTTTGTTCCCTTCACTGGGAACTCAGCTCACTTCATTCCCAGTGTGAAATCTGCCTAGCCAGGGCTTTGTTTTCCATAACTTCATCAGGGGTTTTCTTGAGTGCCATAGACAGGACAAAGGCACAAAGATCTACTCTTCAACACACAGAGGTCAAACAGAGTTTAGGTCCAAGATCCCACAGCCCCTTCCATGGGACTAACCACTGATGGAAAGAGTCAAGAGCTGCTCTAATGTGAAGAACTCAAGGGACTGATGGTGTTTTCATTTTCATGAAGTTGTCTCTTGTACCTTGCATTTTTATTGGAAGCTCTTGAGGGTAAATTCTGTTTGGCATATTTGGGTACTTGCTTTGCCTGACCTGATGCATCTGAGGTGGCCTCTGGTGTGATACTTCTGCTATAACTAGGAGACATGGTTCAAAAACAATTTTACACTCTGGTACATCAAACTATATTGCCTACAAATTTCTTCACTGAGCCATTTTGCTTTTTTTGTTTGTTTATTTTTTAATTAGTAATATTGACTCCTTTTTTTTTTGTTTGTTTGTTGGTTGACTATAATTTGCAGTTTCACTTTGGGAATTGAAACAAAATAGTTTCTTTCTGCAGGTGGAATTCTTGCAAATTCAGTCTGGCATTTCACAGTTTACGTTTTGATTAATTTGTTTACTTTTTGCATCAGTTTTGAGACTATTTTGTAGATGCATGCTATAATGAGATTTTAATCTCTTCCAGATATGTTGATTTTTCCTGCTTTCCTCTTTAACTACAGTCCTGTTCACATGATGAGATACTACCAACTAGATTGCCCTAGAGATTCAGGTGTGCCTGTGGTCAAAATCTGGCTGCTAATGGTGTATCAATTCCAAGTGATTGACTGCATAGATTCATAGTTTTGGATGGGGCAAATATGTGTTTAAGCATTGCAATAATCTGTACATCCCACATTGTTTTATGGAGGAGAGTTTGCAGGTAAAGTTTCTTATCAACCAACCTGAAACCTACAGATGCATCTTACTAGACTAGTGACAGTGACTTGAGCAATCATAAATGTTTTGACACTTCAGTTTGCAAAGATAAACACTGGCCTTTTACACATTGGTGTTGTGTTGGGATCCCCACTGAGTTATGGCTGTACTGATTGTTGCTTCTTTTTAAGTATTGCATTACTCTATTATTTTTTCAGTAATATTTGCTTGTCAGCATATAAATGCCAGACATTCTGTGGCTTATGGTGTTAAGAATGGTAATTGAAACTTCATCTTCCCTTTGCTTGGTAACTCCTGTATCCACTAATTTATACAATTATTCAACAACTTAGTTCCATTGCTTCATTAAGCTTGATGTTTAGTTTTAATACTCTGAAACTTGGTTTGCTAGAGTTTACCTGTGTTCACAAAGTAAGTAGTGTGAGTCACTTTCATTATTTTCTCACTGAAGAAGTTATTAGCATTTATGTGTAAAAAAATGAGACCCTTGTATCAAGGGGGAATATTAGTAATTCTGGTTTCCCTGTATAGGACTGATTTGTGATATTAGATAATAGTGGGATGTATTTCACAACAAATCTTCCTCTCCATATGTTTCACAGACAATGGAGCAGGAAATCAGAAAGGCTGCTTTCACTTAAATATTTGTACATTGGCATGGGAAGATATACATGAGCACTGGAGAGAGTATGTATTGGAAAAGTAAGGATACATGGATTAAGATGTGGTAAAACACCTCCTGTGTTTCTGATAAAAGGATAGAGGTAGATTTCTAAAAGGTTTATATGTTTGTGGTGTATGTGTCTCCACACACTCGCCTGTCCATAAATATTCTCCCACTTTCCTGTATACATTTGGTTTAGTGCTGAAATTGCCTATTGTTCAGTAAATGCATCCATTAACTCAGTTCCAATTCATTCTTTACCAGGAGAAGGGTAGATTTAGAAAACAATGGGCATTGAAGTGCAGAAGTCTGTTGACATGAAATTTTTAAAAAATTGTGTTAAAAATAAATTTGAAAAAATAATATTTGTAGGTAAAATACTGAGATTATCAAAATTAATCATGGGATGAACTGATGCAAAATGTAGGTATTGAAGAATCCAAATTGCTTTATTCATGAGGATCATCTTTAATTATATAATTCTAGATACACACATACTATAGCCTAAAAATGTATTGTAGGTTTACAACTGACTAGCTGTTTGATGTGGCAGAATGTAGTCTTTGCATATTTATTAAAATTATTCATAACTGGTTGCAGTCTAGATGAACTGCTCTATTCTTATGTCTTGCTTCAATACATTTTCTTACCCATTTTATCATGACATTATATTGGAAATTTTTCTAAATTTTAGAATGATCCATGTGGCATTTTCCAAACCCCTATCAGCATCTGGTAAAAACATGTATTTGCGGTTTACATTTAAGAATACTTTCAAAAGGTTTAGTAGCAGTACATGTTTTCTATATATAATTTTTTGCTGTTCATTTTAAAAAATGTGTTATTTAGATGAAAAAGGGATATACATTTAAAAATTAGGGCTATGCATTTAATTAAATTCTATGGGCTTATTCATTCTCCAGCTTACAGCTATAAATTGGTTCTTTTAAAAATAAATGGTAGTGAAACATGTTTATAATGCATTTTTATGGCTTACCCACAGATGTCCTAGCAAAGTTACAAAAATCAGTTATATACCTATGGAGTGTGTGGTGTCTTATACCTCCCCCAAGCTTGTCAGTGCAACAAACTTCTGCTGAAGTAAAAAAAGCAGGATGGGGAGGCTTTCTACCAACATGATGTGCAATTAGAATGACTTTAAGATAGTCACAGTTACGTTTTCTGGTGGCTGGTCTATAAACATTGGCTAATTTGTGTACACAGGCCAGACATCTTTTCTTCCAATAGAATTCAAATGAAAAAGTCTGCCTGCAGAAGTATACATGCAGAAGGAAACTAAGGTGATACATATCATGTATCTTACTTTGCCAACCACATTGTTTTTAGGGGTTTTCTTTTAATGTAATTTGGAAGAAGAAAGGATTTGGCTTTCAGAAAGAAAAATACAGCTTAAAACATTTCCACATTTGCAGTGTGGAATAGTTGTAAGTTGGTTGGGTCTTGTTGTATGAAGGTGGAGGAGTCTGATGCTGTAGCTGAAATCTTTTACTTTATGGTGAATAATTTAGAAATGGGTTACTCTGCTGCCATTTGCATGGTGATGCAGAATTTTTTTTGTTTGCTGTCAAAAGCAATTAGAATCTAATGAAATTGGGTGCAAACCATGTGATGAACACTTTGCATGTGATAAATGTCTTGATGTTGAATAAAGGAACAGTCCCGTTTTAGGTGTTATTTTTTCATGTCTTGCTGAAATACACTAAAGAGTCTTGTTTATAATTAAATACAAGGCAGTTTAAGAAAAAAACAAACAGATCAGTATAAAAATTAACCTTGACAAATCTGCATGACAAACAGCTTTGTGACCACTGCTGCCATGACCATGGTTTGCCTGTAGAAGGCCTGAGATACTGCAATTGCTTTTCATTCAAACAAAAGACACAGTCCCAGCTGTGCACTCCCTGTTCCCAAAGAAGTGCAGCATCTTTGTGTTGATCAAAAGATTTTGCAAAGCATCAAAATTGCTTAGACTCCAAGTGATGCAGGAAATACTGTTGCAAGAGTGAAGTCTTCCACATAGGCTTAATTCTGCAAATAAAATGGGGGGAAATGAGGAATGAGGAAAGCCAGAAGAAATGTGATGCAAAAATCTGGTTTACTTTATCTCTCTGGGGAGGTTTCTGGCTGAGTTTGCTGGCCAAGTGTAAGTATCTGTAAGGAGAAATCAAAAAACTTTCTTTTTTGGCCAGCTTATTTATCTACCTCCAGTCTAAGATCATCCTTACATAAACTAAATAAAATATTTTTCCACACTGATATTTATTCATTTAGTTCCTGTGCTCAAATGTTTAGGAGTGATGTACCAGGTTGGGGGGCTGCCTTCTCTTTTAACTTTTCAGCAGGATACTATGAAAGGTCTTTTTCCTTTACACAATGTGTGATACAGTGGTTCAGAACAGTAGGATCATAATAAAAGTTCACTGTTCAACTTCATTTTTTCTTGGGCAGAACAAAAGCTCCTCTCACAAGTTTACCCTGTGCCTCTTCCCAACTTGTCATAATGGTTTGTATGCCTGATGTGAAGTATGCCTTCCTGAAGTGATGTTATAACAGAAATCAGTGTTCATATGGTGGTTACTGGAAGATTTTGCTGTAGCAAAAGGTGGACAAGAAATATACCTGAAGTGACTGGATTCTGAAATCTTAGAGCTCAGTACCAGTGAATGTCAAACCATGCACTGATTTGAGAGGGTTGACCTGCCTCAGACTGTCTGTGCAAGAGTGTTTGTCTATGGTTAGCAAAGGGATTTTCTCTGTGTGCAGTCCAACATTTTACACCTTTAGTTGGGTGGCAGTTTGAGAGAAGCATGGTTCTCCAAACAGCCTCTTCCATCTGTTCTGCCAGCACAAACAGTGTAGATAAAAGATATTTGATGAACTTTCTGGGATTTTTTTAATTAGAAGGCGTCTCTTGGTGGATATCCAGCACAAAAAGAGGCAGACTGGCTGGAAGCTACTGAGAGACCAGGATGGGTTTGCATTTACAGGTTAATAGCAAGCCAGTGGTATTAATTTCTTCATTAAGTCTCTGCAAGCAGTGACACTTGTTGCTGCCTGTGAGTCTCCAGGTGGTGGCAGGCTCATGGTTTACTGTCAGCACAATTGTTTTGGGGATGAAAGATGGACCACTTGGAAAGCTTAACCTTTCCTTTCTCCTTCAGAGGGCAAACAGCCCTTTTCCCGCTCAGGACAACACGACATCAATTTTACCAGGGAAGGATGGAAGTTTTTCAGTCTTGTTTTTTAATCAAGATAATGTACAATTTGGGCCAATAACTACCCTTCTGTCAGTCCTTCTATAATAGCAGCCAAGGAGATACTGTCATCAATTTTTGTATATCCTTTGGTTTCCTGTGAATCTATTCTGTTGAGGGGAAATGCTTAATGCTCTTGTTACTGCAATCTCAAAAACTTTTAGAGTCAGTAAAGAGTAACACTAGCTCAAACTTTGGACCTTGTTCCTGAACTTCAATTTAATGTAATTGTTATTTACAGCATTAGAGAGTGGTAAACAGCTACTTGTGCCTGCTGGTTTTTTGGGGGTTTTTTTTGCTGTTGGTTTGTTGGGTGTCTTGGAGGTTTTTTTCCACCTAATGATGCCAACAAAAGTGACCTGGCATTTTTCCTTTAATTAAAATGGGCCTTTGTGAATTAGTGTGTGAAAATCACGGGATACAGCACTAATTGGAGTTTAGGCAACTGTTCCCCTAACCTTTCACAGTGAAACTTCTAAATGAAATGTTTCAGATAATTTAGTAGCTTGAGAGTTTTTCATAGCTAGATATAAAATAATGATTCTTGACCTTTTTTGGACAAATAATATTTTTTTTTCCTGAGAAAACCCTTACAGCATCATTCATTTGTGGTTAATCTTACCTGTGGTTTGACTGCTTCAGCTCCTATTTGACAGCAACCTAAGGACATAGAAAAGACTTTCTGTGGTAAACCTCTGACTCATTGAGCTCAGCATCCTCCCCCAAGAGGCAGTGGGAGAGATACTATTGAGGGAGAGCCATGCCCAGCCTGACTTTAATGTTTCCAGGGCTGGGGCATCTACCACCTCTCAGGATAACATGTTCCAGCACTTTACCATCCTCGTTGTAAAAAACTCCTTCCTTATGTCTAGACTGAATCTACCCTCTATTAGTTTAAAACCATTACTCCTTGTCCTATGAGAAGAGATCCTCCTAAAAGGTCTGGTCTTATCTTTTTTATCGGCCACCTTTGAGAACTTAAAGGCTGCAGTATTTTTTCATAGGGTTGGTGCTCCTGCCTGCTGATCACTTTATTGGCCCTCCTTTGGACTTGCTCCAACAGGTCCATGTCCTTCCTGTGCTGAGGACCCTGGAGCTGGATGCAGTGCTCCATGTGGTGCTTCACCAGAGCAGAGCAGAGGGGCAGAATCACCCCCATAGACCTGCCCACCACTTGCTCACTTCACTGGAAAAATCCAGATCAAGAGTAAAGTCCCTGATAACATTTACAGTTGTCTTATATCTTTAGGCTCTGATCATTTATATACTGGAAGTTCACAAATCAGATGTTTGTCAAGGATGTATAGCAATAGCAGAAGCTTTTAACAATGTTAATGGGTGTGTAGCTAATAGCTAGATATAAAATAATGATTCTTGACCTTTTTTGGACAAATAATTTTTTTTTTTCCTGAGAAAACCCTTACAGCATCATTCATTTGTGGTTAATCTTACCTGTGGTTTGACTGCTTCAGCTCCTATTTGACAGCAACCTAAGGACATAGGAAAAGACTTTCTGTGGTAAACCTCTGACTCATTGAGCTCAGCATCCTCCCCCAAGAGGCAGTGGGAGAGATACTATTGAGGGAGAGCCATGCCCAGCCTGACTTTAATGTTTCCAGGGCTGGGGCATCTACCACCTCTCAGGATAACATGTTCCAGCACTTTACCATCCTCGTTGTAAAAAACTCCTTCCTTATGTCTAGACTGAATCTACCCTCTATTAGTTTAAAACCATTACTCCTTGTCCTATGAGAAGAGATCCTCCTAAAAGGTCTGGTCTTATCTTTTTTATCGGCCACCTTTGAGAACTTAAAGGCTGCAGTATTTTTTCATAGGGTTGGTGCTCCTGCCTGCTGATCACTTTATTGGCCCTCCTTTGGACTTGCTCCAACAGGTCCATGTCCTTCCTGTGCTGAGGACCCTGGAGCTGGATGCAGTGCTCCAGGTGGTGCTTCACCAGAGCAGAGCAGAGGGGCAGAATCACCCCCATAGACCTGCCCACCACTTGCTCACTTCACTGGAAAAATCCAGATCAAGAGTAAAGTCCCTGATAACATTTACAGTTGTCTTATATCTTTAGGCTCTGATCATTTATATACTGGAAGTTCACAAATCAGATGTTTGTCAAGGATGTATAGCAATAGCAGAAGCTTTTAACAATGTTAATGGGTTTTGAGTATAAAATTCTAGGTGTCCTAATTGAACTAAGGAAAGTGCTGAAAGTTGCCATTTTTTAGGAAGCACTCTGCATAGATTTTGAACTCCAATTAGCAATCTACACTGCAGTAGACTAGATCAAAATCAATATTTCTGCCTGGAATTCACACAGCCTCTTTGAGAGACGAGATTAATATGGTTACTGTTCAACTCTGTGTTCTCAATCAGCTCAGTATGTGCACTTGTCATTCATATTTTGTTTTTAGCTTGTTATTCTGACAGAAGAGTCTCTGAGGAATGAGAGGAGAGCCAGTTTGAAGAGTAAAGCCATGTAACATTTACATATTTTCACACTGTTACGGAAGCCGGCTGTTAGGCTTTGAACATTATTTATTCATTTGATGCTGCTATTTGTTACAGACCTCTGAAATATGTTACTGACAGTAACTAAACCATCCGTCTCACTTTAGGATTTCCACTGATTGCTAATTTTGTTGACTAAGTGGTGGAAAAAAGCCTCAAAATATGTTAAAACTAAAAAGACATGGTTCTATTAGATTTTTCCTAATACCCTGCTCCCATACTGGGTTGCAAGAGAAGGTTTTTTTTAATGTTGGCACATGCACTGACAAAAACATCATGTTGTAGGTCTTGCAAATCATGCAGATCACTTCAGTTTGTGCTGGTGTGTTCTAAAAACCATGCAAATGAGCTTTCCATCATGGTTGTTTACCCAGTGGGTGGAAATACAACCATCATATTCAAACAAGTTGAACCAACTGACTCTAAAAGCAATTACTGGCAACATTGATTTTTCCATTAATTGGCTGAACCCTCTGAAACATGAAGTCTCTAAGGACAGCATCTGAAATGTCTTACTGCTTTTATTGCTGTTATGATTATTAGATTTTGGATGCTTCCAAAATGTTCTGGACTCTTTTCAAAATACAAGACAGGTCCTGATCTTGAGAACTAAGGAGTCTGAAAGACAAAATGTCAAATGGAATAAACACTTCCAAAGTGCTTTATAGTTTCGTTATTACTTTTGATAAGTGTTTAGATGCTTCACAATATTAATGGGGTCTTATTGAAAATGTTGAGTTATAATGAGATAATTCTTCCCATAGTATGTCAGAAGAGATCTGGATCAAATCCTGATTGCTCAAAAATTTATTCAGTTTCTGGTGGAAGAATTTTCAAGACTTCTCAAGAAAAATTAGTTCACCCAAGATCTTACTCATATTATTCTATTTACAGCTTTGTATCCCTTCTTTGACTCCCTCCTTGTCATTGCTGTGTTTGTTGTACAGGTCCCATGAATAGAGGTGTTGTATAATTCATTTAATAGCTATAGATACCTACACCTGCAAGGCCTACTCCTGCAGGGTGTTAATTTTTGCACTTTACTGGATCAGAGCACAGGTGTCTTCATTGGAAAATAACTCTTCAGAATGCCTGTGAATGTTTAAGAACATTTTCAAGTTGTCAGCCTTTTTCTTGAGCCAAAGACAGTGGCTGATTTCCTAGAATAGCCAGTAGTGCAGTGGGAAGAACCAGATGTTTCAGTAATCTCTGAAGCAAAGATTTCCTGGATGCTGTTTTTAACCCTATTTTATAGTCCAGGTCTGACTGTCTTTCCCGCACTTTTGCTTGTTTGGGAGAAGTATCTGCTCTACTGCACAAAAGATTAAAGCACATTCCCTTCTACTGCTTGGTCCTGACATTGCAATATAAGGAGTTGCTAGCTAAGAATAAAGGGAAAAAATTAAAAGGTTCATGAGACCATGGATAACAGAGACAAGGTATATCAGTATTTATATCAGACACTGTTTTTCTTCTACTTGCTCTCTTGCTTGCCTAGTGACTGTTTAGTCATACAGTTAATTTGTGTAGAAAGTTTTCCTCTGAAAAACTGGGAACATACATTTTTGATAAGTATGTTTTCTGTAGGTATGACAGCATGATAAAGTGATTAGCAGAGTTGAAGAGAAGATAACAGAAAATGAGACAGAGTTACAATTTAAAAAATCACCCTTGATGATTTTGGAAGAAAAAAAGCATTTCAAATATAAATAGCATTGTGTCCTGAACAGAGTAGCCTGCATTTCAGCAGAGCTGATGTAAAATACTGACTGAAGGAATACAGTATTCTGACTGCTGAGCACTGGATCTGCAGAATGAGCTCTGGGATCACAGAGGGTCAGCATATTCTACCACATCGCTGCAGAGGTTCCTCATGTGACATGGAAGAAGTAATGTACCTGCTGTACTCAGTTCTGTCAGCCCCATTTTAGGGTGTGTATCCAGCTGCAAAAACATGATAACCAATTAGAGAAAGTCCAGAGCAGAGGAACAAGTCAAGTCAAAGGTTAAAAAAGTTCACTTACTAGGAAAGATGGATGAAGTTGGGGGGTTTCCCTGAAAAAGAATGTTGTAATATTTTCAAGCAAGTCTTTGAAGAAGAAGGAAAAATGTGTGAGTGAAGATAAAAATGTTCAGATTCTCAAATTGACTTCTTTTATCACTGGAGATCTTTAACAGTAACTGTTCCTAAAGGAAACATGAAATCTACAATGTAGGTTCAGTTTGCTTTCAGCTTTCTCAGCAGAGTTCATTGGAAGGTAACAATATCCATTGTCTTAACATTTGTCATGGATTTGTAGTCCTCTTATTTCACCCATCATGTCACTTCTTAGCATGTTTTGCTAGAGGGAGGTGTGGACTACACACGAGGCACTACAAGTAGGTTTTCTGATTTTTTAAAAAAATCTTCTGTCCCAGCCCTTAAGACTCTTTAACATAGATCAGTAGAGAAGGGAAAGGAGTTAATTTACTTTAAAAGTAAATTAAAAGTTAAGTTGCAAATAATAAAGTTAAATAAAACTAAAAGTTAAAAAACTTTAAAATATTTTCATGTAGCTGAAAGCACAACTTTATCAGGAAAGAATGCAGGCATTAAACTCCCAATTTTCTCAGTAAGCAAAAATAGCAATTTGCAGTAGAGAAATGTGGCACAGCATACTTTGCCTACCTTATGAGATTGTTTTCTGCTCTTGTCAAATTTGGGTTTCAAAAGGTTTTTCCTTTGGAGACTTTCTGGAAGCAGCAGTGAAGCCTGAAAAGTTGCCTTCTGTAATCATCTGTGGAAATTTCAGTGTGAAAAGAGAAAAAATAAAGTTTCAGAGTTTTGTTATTCAGCATTAGTTGTTTGGTTTTTTTTTCCCAGAGATGACTACTAGGAAAAGGAAAGAAAAAAACCCAAAATTGACACATCAAGCATATAACTTTAGGATTGTTGTTCTTGTTGAGGCAATTAAAGTGTGTATTATAACAAAAGTAAAAACTATTTTTCTGGAAGAGTGATGTATTGACAATTAGCCTTACTAGAAATTCTTAACTTACTGGAGAGCAAAGTAGTGTGTGCTGTGCTTTGCTTGTGATGGGAGTTTTCACAATGCAGTGACAGGAAAAAATATGCAAAAATGCTTATTGTCTGCTGTGCAGAATGCAGACTTACTAATGCAGGTTTTCAAGCACAGGCAGGTCTTCTGTTAGAGTAGAATATGTGGGGAAAAAAATTCTCAGTGAAACAGGAGTAAAAAATAAGGGGAGATCTCTTAAGGAGTTAAATGTACTGTCAGACTTGTTTGTGCACAGTAGCCAGGTCAGGAGCACAGGACACTGGAGTCACAGAAAAGTTACTCAACATGTTCATTTATGATCTCAGGGGAAGATGATTTTATAATTAATTTCTGCCACTCAGTAAATCATGTTTTCTTGTGCCAGTATTCTTTGCTAATGGGAGGAGCACCTTAAGCTCCATCAGGCAGGGGAAGCTGCCCATCCACAGCCCTGTTTAGGTCCTTTGTGAAGTGAAGTCTGACATATTCCAGCTACCTCAGACGTCCTACAGGTGCAGAGCGTAGGCAGTGTGGGAACTGGGAAGTACAGTGATGCCAGATATCTTAAATACCAAGTATTTCAGCTGTCTGCAGCACAGTCTTTATCATGAAGTGTCAGCTATCATTTCCTTCCTTTTCCTTCATACTGTCCCTTTTAACAATAATTTACAGGACATACAATCTGCCATTCACTGTTTAATACCAGGAATGTGTGGATCCTCAGCATCTCAGACAACTACCTTGTTGTACAAAAGGTTTTGAAATTAATCAGATTGAGAGACCTGTGTGCTGAAATAAAGTATTTGATATGATTATCGAAAGATAGATACAAACTTTTTGGGTGTTGAAAAGCTTCAGTGGTAATTGTTGCTCACATTTTATGGTGGCAGAAGAGAGGGGAATGAGGCAGGAGAAGTGACCATTTTAAGGACTGGAGCTGGAGAGGTGACAGACATCACTTCATCAAACATAAGCACAGCTTTAGTAAAGAAGAGTAGCAATATTCACAGCAAAGCCCAGCAGTTCAAAAAGGTATGCTTAGAT
Source organism: Emberiza elegans (assembly GCA_024865655.1). Lineage (NCBI taxonomy): Eukaryota > Metazoa > Chordata > Aves > Passeriformes > Fringillidae > Emberiza > Emberiza elegans. The sequence goes on from JALJVW010000206.1 coordinate 24,794,262, forward strand.
AGTCTATACATTCTATCTTTTTGGTCTTCTTGTTCACTTATGTGTATGGTACCTGATTTTTTTATATATAAGCCAAATTTAAAAGAGCTTTTTCAAGATCCATAAACCTGATGATGCTGTATATGCACAATGAAAGCAGATGTGTTACTCTGTATCATTATTGTTTGTGGAATTATTTAAAAATCCATCTTAGTGTTTTGTTGCCACCTTTCCTCTATTTACACCTGTTACATTTTTGGTTTATGAGCAGCAAAAGCAAATTGTCACTATTTGCTATAAATTGAAGCTTTTAATATCTATGTCTGTTCTACAACATTTGTCAGCTTTGAGTATTCTGTCAGTAGAAAATAAAAATAGCAGGAAATCTCAGCAATAGTGACACTGAAAATTTATCTGCTTATGCTCAAAAGGTGTAAAATGCAGGTTTCAAGAATAAGCAATTGTAGTTTTCCTTAAAAAATGCATTTGCTGTGGTAACACTAAACTCCACATACATCACCACCAAAATAAATTACGAAGAATTTGTATGCAGGGTAGTTGTTTACACAAAATACTATTAAACCCTTTAAACATAAGAGATAGCCAAATAGATATTGTTTGTCAGACTCCACGTTGGGTGCATTGTTTGACACAAAGATGAAGTTGTAGAAATGCCCTGAAGAGTAGTTCTACTCAATAACTGAAGTGTTTTATCAGCTTATAAAACTTGACTGTCATGTCACAGTGTTTTAAAGTGAAAAGATATTTCAAATTTAAACTTTTTCCAATAGCATTCTTTATTTAATCTGGAGGTGTGCTTGGTAAAACTGGTATGTACAAAAAATTAAATTAAAAGTTTATATATGCTGTTATATTTTGTTGCTCTTATTTTTCAGTGTTACTGAGGAAAATGCTCTTTCAATAATTTTCCTGAGTTTCTCCTTTGTTTAAGATTTCCTTTATTTAGTAGTATTTTTCTCTCCTTGAGGGAAAAAAAAACCAGCTAATACATCAGCTTTAGTGGTTTTATTTGTTAGTGAAGCCTGCTCAGACCAACAGTACAAACTGTGAGGTTAAAATGTATTATATTGTGGTGGATTACTTGTTACAGAACAGGACTGTTTTGGGACAGCCCTGGCTGGATTTTTACTTGTCCTTAACTGAAGTGTTTTGCTTGCAATGGGACCGGTTCAGTTCTACCATCACAAGTGTGTTATATCTAGCCTGAAACACGGTTTTCCCCCTAAAACAATTTCTCCTTGAGATTGACTTTTCTCTCATTTTATTTGTGAAATGTAAAACCAGGCAGTTATGGTTTTAGTCTTAGGAGATATTCTGGCAAATACTTGTCTCATGAAGTCTTTCTGTTCAGTAGTGAATGGCTAATGTTTTAATTGTGTTCTTCTTTTCTGGCAGTCCAAAAGCCAGTAGCTATCATTTTCCTCTCCAATAAACCATCTTGTTCACAATCCTCCTTTGGAATTGTGAGGCTCGTTTTGCCAGAAGACGAATGTGATTTAAAAAATACTTTCCATTTTAGGAGAGAGTCTACAAAAATTTTATCTGATCAAAAAGTAGTGTTACAAGATTGAATTCCTGTCCACTGCAGAAGTAATTTTTGTCTGACAGTGCCTTCAGTCTGCTGTCAGTGTCTTTCAAGAGTAATACAGGAATGTAAGGATGGAGGGGGGGAGACTTACCTAGAGAGGGATAAAATTATTCCTCTGGGAAATACTTTTTGTTTGTTTATTTCAGAGCAAAGGCTTGAGTCTGTTCTTAAATGAAAGGGCAACACAACCTAGATGGGCCCAGCTGGGAGAATGTGACATATATTACTTGTGTCATTTAAATAAAGGCAAAAAGGTTCTTAATTATGTCTTTTTTGTTTTGGATTTTGTTGAGCAGAAATTGTAAATGGGTGCACAGTCATGATAAAAATGATGGTTTTGTCTAGGAGTTCATTGTGCAATTGAAGCCTGTAAAACATTTTTTCTTATTCTGTAACTTTCAAAATATTTATTAGTTTAAGATTATGCATACCTGTAAAAGTATCTAAAAGTGACTTGTGTACTCCACATCTAAAAAAATATAACAAAATCTTTTCAGCCTGGAATCATATTGAAAAAAATGTGAAAAATTAGTCTACTGGGTGACAAAGCAAAATTTATTATTTTAGATTAGATGTACAGCAGAAACAGTTGAGGAGTTGCAAACCCAGACCTTATAAGATTTCAGTGGCATTACCCAATTAGGAAGGGAAGGCACTTAAATCACCTAAAATAATTGCTATTGGAAAACTTCATACAATAAAAAATACAAATCTGCAGAAATGGAACTGAACTCTCCACCCTGGGAAGGAAATGATCAACCATGATGTGTTAAGAGTGCTGTTAAATAGTGGCATGATACAGTGGAAGAAGAAACTTTACTAAATGTTTCTCATAATCCAGGAATTTAGAGAGATGATCTGGGACAGAAGGAAGAAGGGAGGTGGCTTGGGTTGCAGCATGTCATTTCTTTCCAGCCTCATTCTGCTGCTGTCTGAAGGTAAAAATTGCTTCTTTCCATATTCCCTTCACCATTGTTCCCACAGAAAAGCAATTGAGCTGCATGGACCAGACCGAAATCTGTTTTGTAATAGCAGTAGTGGTCCATAACACATGCCATCACCTAACCCCAGGCACTACATCTGGCTGCACCATTACCCTCCAGATGGCAACTTTTGCCTTTGGAAGGAGCTGTATTTCCATCTCCTGGACATTCCTTGGATGCAGCCAGAGTTCTTGTTTTCAGGGGAAAATGCATAATAGTCAGGTTACTGGAGATGGATCTACCTACAGCTCTGTGAGCAGAAGAACTCATTATTCAGTGATGCAAGCATGGGAGTTCAAAGAAGGTTATGCAGAAGTCACCCGTGGTTGACAGGAGGGCAGAGTGACACATACCAAAGAGAAATGCATTGAGACTTGGGTGGGCACCTCCTGTTATTCCAGCATCTGTTTGGCGTGGGCAGTGCAGCAGTGAATGTGCAGAGGCACATTCTTTGAGTGCCTTTAGCAGAAGAGCAGCTGAGGTGTTGTACTGTGCCAGGAGGTGTCCCAGAGAAAGCGTCTCTGGCTGTGGTGTGTTCAGTGCTGGCCAAACACCAGTGCACCCATTAAAATATTACTCATTTCCTGCTGTGAGATAGGATTAGGAGGAAGACAAAGCAGGCTCAAAACTTTAAAAGGGTATAAAGAAAAGTTTATTCACAGTACTAAAAGATTAATAACTATCAGAACACAACCTTTAGAACACTACTCCTCCCCCCTACATCCTTTTCTTTCCCACTGACAATGTACAGAAACAATTCAGTCAGTTTATCACCTCTAGAATAGTCTTTCTTCAGTTTACTTAGGGAGAAGAGTCCCTCTTGTTATTTTATGGAGACTTCTCCACAACAAAACAGTTCTCTCATTGCTTTTAATTTCCACAAATAGCAGCTGCCTGGGAATCTGCAAACGTGAAGTCCCTCCCATCTTTCACAGCTTTCCCACAGCTGTTTATGGGTCATGTCAACTTATGGGGTACTATTTTAAGGATGAGCTGGTCAAGAGCAAAAGTTCTCTTTATCTATCTCTGAGATCATCTTCATCTCTGGGAACAGAGGCCTTTCTTCTACTTTCCTGGGGTAAATGGTCTTCATCACTCTTCTCTCTCTCTCTGTTCAAACTTCTCATGGGATCACAGCTACTTCAGCATCTGCTTGTTTTAGCATGGGTGCCTTTGCTCATATCTACAATTTGAACACTTCTTCCCCCCATACTTCTAATGAGTTATGTGGAAAACAGAGTCTGATGTATCAATTATATTTTCTCCATAGCCTTGCAAGAGGATTTCAGCCCGGGACTTGAGGCATCTCCTCAACCCTCCCATCTGGGACTTGACTTTTTCTTGCTTCATGTCTCATGTTGTTCCTCTATGTGTCTTCACTCTGTCCTTTTCTCTCACCCAAGGGAGGATTGAAGGTCTGCAAGTCTTACCTGTGCATTGAAAGAGTTAATATCTCTTTCTCAGAGGAAAACAGGGCTCCTTTTACCTGTCCTCTGTGGAGGAAACTATATCTCCAGCGCTTCCAAATGGCAGCTGGGTGGGGAGCAGGTGCCAGTGAGCTGGTTTTGCATTGGAGCCATCCACTTAGGTGATTTTTCCTGAGAGGAGCTGCTGTGAGCTTCCTCTGTGCCCAGCAAAACTGACAGTTTTGAATACTGACACTTTGTTCAACCACTGGATAGCTGAACACGCCTCTATGAACACACGTTAAAAATGAACAAACCCCAGGAAAAGCTCTCTTTCTTACCTCGGGTAACGAGGTGTGGCCTGGGCCAGGCCTGCTCCACCATGGCCCTTGCGGCCTGGTGAGGGGCTGGGCTAGGCTGGACCTGCAGGTGGCCTTGTGATCCCTGCCGTGGGGGGAGGCCAAAGCAGTGGTGATGGATCTTCAGGCCCACGGGGGCTGTGTCAGGCTCAGCCACATGCCCGGTCTCTGGCCCTGCTGCGCTCAGTTCCAGCTGCAGGGCCGCTCTCTGTGTGGGCTGCGGGGCCGCCTCTGGGTTTTTTCTGGCAGCCGTGCTGGGCAAGGGCCGGGATCTCGGCAGCCAGGCGAGGACTCAGCTGAGGGCCTCTCCTTCCCCTGCCCAGCAGCCACTGGGGCCAGGCCTGGCCCTGCCAGGCAGCAAGGGCCATGGTTGGAGCAGGCCTGGCCCAGGCCACATCTCGTTACCCCAGAAGAAAGAGAGCTTTTCCTGGGGTTTGTTCATTTTTAACATGTGTTCATAGAGGTGTGTTCAGCTATCTAGTGGTTTAACAAAGTGTCAGTATTCAAAACTAATCAATTTTGCTGGGCACAGAGGAAGCTCACAGCAGCTCCTCTCAGGAAAAATCACCTAAGTGGATGGCTCCAATGCAAAACCAGCACACTGGCACCTGTTCCCCACCAGGTTGCCATCTTGGAAGCGCTGGAGGTATAGTTTCCTCCACAGAGGACAGGTAAAAGGAGCCCTGTTTTCCTCTGAGAAAGTGTCTTCTGGTACCTGTTGGGTTTCAGTGATTTGAATACATGGAGTCTGACATGCCACTTGGGCAAGGTTGCTGATCCATGGTCTGCACAGAGTCACTGCCGCACTGGCTGAGATGCTACAATTGATTCAGGTCAATTCAGCTTTTGGGGCTGGAAGCTATTTTTAAGACCTCAGCTGCTACAAGGTTCCCTGCCCTTTCTTCAGTGCTGAGGCTCAGGGCAAGGGTGACATGCACGGTCTCAGGTCACATCACCTCCCAGCATACCAGCTGAGACCCTGAGACCTACCAGAGCACATCTTCATGTCCTGAGGCAAAGGTGCTGTACCCCTCCAGTGGGGAGATCACTTGCCATTCACTGGGTGGCTGGAGGACATGAGCAGACAGCTCCTTCGGGAGCAGCTCCTCAACTGTAACTCTGCAGTCCAGCATACAGATGGTGACTTGTTTGTCAAGTGATACCATTTGTGAAACTGTATGTAGTCTGTGCCTTAGATAGCATAGGGGATCTTTGTCCATCTCATTTTCACATACGGTCAGCAAGCATATATGATTTAGGCAAGTTTTAAATACATAGAACTTAAAAAATATTTTTCTTTTACCCATGAAATATCTCACCTGCCTTTTGATAGAGTTATAGAAGCTTCAAAGCAACCATATAATGATATGAAATAGTTTTCTTTTAATAACATCTAGTGGTCCCAGTTCTTATTTATGTTTCCTAGATTTGTAACTCCAACAACAGTATTTTTAAAAGTCAGATAAAGTGGTCTCATCTCTTGGTTATATTTTTTGATGCTTCGGAAGATCTGTTTAGTTTTTATGTTGGAAGCCAGCAGTCTGTTTTAGAACCTGATGAAAAACATTGAGAAGTAATCATAAAGCAAAGCTTTGGGAAATCACAGGAAGCAGAGTTCCTGGTAAATATATTAGATCTGTAGTACGATTTAAGGACAGTACTTTTAAGGAGAATGTGTTTTGCAGAAATAACATTTGTCATCAAGTCATTCTTTGCAGGTAAGCACCCTTCTTTTGGTGCTTTGCAAGAACTCCTGGGCATGTAAATAATACCAGGAATGTCCCTGGGAGCAGGGTCTAATGTGGAACAAATGCTTCTCTGGTGCTTCTTCTCCCAGAGAACTCTCCTTTGTGCTTCATATAGCAGTCCAAGCTGATTGCTCAGATATTTTTAAGAAAGCTTTTCTTGCCATCTTCTGTCACCACATCTTTACACACTTCAAATTGTGAGCAATTATTTCTTCTTTTCAGTCCAGCTGTTTCCTAGGTATTGCCAGTTGAAATGGTTTTCCTGTGCTCATTGGTTCAGTAGCTTTGGTGAATTGGTTCAGTGACAAATGCCTTTCAAAGTTGTCCCTCAGACCCGCAGAACAGTGCTCTGATGTGACAGGTAATCCCAGTGCCTTTGAAACAGGAACTCTCAATATTCCTCAAACAGGAGCTGCATTTTATTATTCACACTTGGGCAATGGTGATCTTTTTTTACTTTCTTGACAGTCTGTGTGCAAAAGAATATGTATGTGTGTGTAATTTAATGAATGAGTCTGTTGTCCTTTTCACCTCGCTACTTCCTCCCAATCTTAAAAATAAAAAGGAGAAAGAACCAACCTATTTCTTAGAAGCAATTTTGATTAATGCATTGCTTCAAAATTCTCGCATTAGGAAATAGAAGAAACCTATTTTGGATAACTGAATTTTTCTGGAAGTCCTGCTTTTAAAAGTGGGTTTATATCTTTGCCTGGGTTAAGTGATACAGCAAATGCTTTTGATATAATATTTGTGTTTCATCTGAAGGCTGTAAATATTTCTTTTTAGATCTGACTCTGATAACCCTGTGTCTAGCAAAAATTCTCCCTCTGACTGAAGCATATCCATCATTCTTCAGAGTATCCATCATTGCACATTCTGATTCAATAAGAGATTATATCTTATTATCTTTCCAGTGAGTCACCATATTTATGGGTTTAACTGGTATTGTCCAGATGTATCATCTTTGATTCAGTGTTTTGGCTACTGTGGGACTTACTCCCCATACACCACATACTGGAGGTTGCTGTTAGGTGGTGCTGAGCCATCCCAGGGCCCACTTTTATCTATGAGTGGTATCAACAGATAACAATTGAGTTTTTGTTAGTGTAGAGTATATATATTCAGGCTTTTTGAAATGAAATGTTAAGGAAAACTTTAGTTTATCTTGTAATGCTGAAAAGTCTAATCTGATTTGGTAGTTAGGGGTTTTCACGTAGTTTCTTTTTCACAGAGGACTGCACACATATTTACTGTTGTTTGGTTATTCAGTGTTATGCTAACTCTCCATAAATATTCACTGATTTTATGTGGATATATCAGGTCTTTTAAGAATTGAAAGGCATGAGACATATTCTGATTGAAACTTTAAGAAGTCTTAATTGTGGTGGATTATGTGACTCTTGACAAGTTTTAGGCTTTTTTTTTTCTTTTTTTTAGGTGATGCTTCATACAGCTTTGCATGTTGTTCAGACATCTGTTTTAATTCTCTGTGCATAATTAGTTGAAAATTGGTTTGGTTTTCTGCTTTTTGTAATTAGAGTAAATTACCTTCTAACCTTGTCAAAACTCCTAAAAAAACCACTGCAAATGAAAACACAGGAAGAATGCAGAACCAGGTATGCTTTTAATGATGACAAATACTGGACAGATTTCACAAGGTTAGAGGTCAGACAAGACATCTTTTCTTATTTGTGCATTTTCAGAAAATAATTTTAGAAAATAATTGAGATGTGTTTGCAAATAGAGCAGCCAACATGAGGAATTGTGCTTCTGTGGCAGTAGTAGTTGCCAGTAAGGCAGTAAGAGACAGAAGTTAGTTACAGAATTTTAACAGTTTATAGATGTTTAAAAGATGGAACCACTAGTCAGAGTAATATTTTTCCATTGCTCATTACTAGTGGGATATGGACAGTTTTAGCCTGCATGCCAGGGATGACCCTTTCATAGCAGTATACAAGTAAATTAATTCTTAGATCATGCTGTTTCCTGAAGTACTTGAAACACATTGTTAGCAATATTTAATAAGGAGGAACTCTTTCGTTGCTCAGAGCAGGGGCTAGGTTTGGTTTCTAGCTGCTCTGGTGCTTAAAGCATTTTTCTTGGGGCCATCCAATTACAGCAATCTGTTAACCTCTTTGGAGAAGAAAACTGAAATCCATGTCCAGAGAGATGAATGAGATGGACCTGGGGGCAGACAGCTCACCGAATAGGCTTTTGATTAAAAAATTACCTTGTTCTTAAGTACTGATTGGGGAATTTCTGAGAAACAGATGAGAACCTGATATAGAAAAATTCTTGAATTTCCTGCCAGAGAAGATTGTTCATGCAGGCTGCACATGGCCTAAATAACCAGCTTTTAGAAAATCATCTTTGCAGGAGTCAATAATTTCAGTGCATTTTTGAGACACAGTTGCTAGTTTTCCCAATAAATGTTCCTGATAGCTCTTGCATGCGGGTAGCAGCCAAGCAAAGAAGTAAAGTAATTCTCATGGAAGAAAAAATCCTTATTCTCAAGCAGCCAAGGCATGATCCAGATAATTTACTAAATTTTTTAGTTTTTCGATGTTTGGAGTCCCTTCACGTAATGCCTTAGACTTGCCAAATTAAAGGGAGTGAGAACTTAAGTGATGAAAAGTATCAGGCAGAAATTCCCCAAGTCAATCCCAGGAGAATGTTATGGGCACCCAGAGGAGGGGGGGAATGCTTAGTGAAGTTACTGGGGTGTTTTGGGGAGGGGGCTGGCTCAGCAGCCAAAGGGAGGTGTTATTTTAAAGTTCAGTAGGCAGATGCCATGCAGAGGAGAACATCTCTCCAAACTCTTTAGTCACTCACAGGTCACTTAAATGGTAGATGTATTTGCACTCCAACATACTTTTGCATACTTTGTAAATCCAGTCTCAGAGGAATCCTTCCAGTGCCAAATCCTCTGACCTGGTGTGGCCTTCTCTGTACCTTTTTTCTGAATTTTGTTTGGTGAGTTCCTATATTCTGGGCATGTATGACTAATTTTAAAAGCTGCCTAAATCACACATGTCCGGTGGGGTCAGAGCTCATTTGATCTGTGTCTTGCAAAGTTGTTGACTCTTCCTGAATAGAGACTGGTAAATCTGAGTTCTCCAGTTTTTGTTGTAATATCCAAGCCTCACCATTATGTCCTTTCCTTAAAGCTGGAATTGGTTTTAAACTTCACAAAATTAGTTTCTTCCATTCTGGTGAGATTTCTGCAGATCCCATCAAGTTACCAATCAGTCATTCCCAGGAAGGAGTGAGAGCAGGTGTGGGGAAGAGTTGTCAGCTATGTGCCATTTCACTTGCAGATCCCTGTGGTGGACCTGGACATTCAGCTGCTGCTGCTGCTTGGTGTGACTTGTCTGCTGTGTCACCCTTCTGATTCTGAAACATACTGGCTGGCTGGCTCGGCAGGTTTCTTTGTACTGCCTTTGTATTCCTGGATAAAATTTCTTGCAAATGTAGTAGCTCCTCCTCTGTCTTGTTGATTTTCAGGAGGTATGAGGCTGTGGTGCTTGTTGTCAAGATTTTTTAAGGGGTTTTCAGCCTTCCTGAGAGGTAGTTAAGTTGGTAGCTTTTGAGTTAGAGTATTCTCTGTCAAAGAAATCATGATTGTTAGAACAGAAAGTGTTCCTTCACAGGTAAGTAAAAAAAAAAATAGAAGTCCTTATTAATACATATAACTGTAAAATATCCATTACCTTTCTTCAGTTCTTTTCTGCTATGTAAAGGAAAGACCTTCAAGGTTGTCTTTCGTTTGTCTGTTTTTGCCTTTGTGTTTCATTTGTCTGTTTTTGCTCTGTCCATCTGAATCTTGTATCCTGTTAATTAAATGTAAACCTCCTTGCAGTCGTTTCATTGGGTTTTAATCTACTCTGCTGGTGTCTTTGTGTACTGTTTGTGTTCCCAGTGTGACTGCAAGGAGGTAACATTTCTGAGTCATTTGTGGGCTTGTTTGCTTATCAACGCTAGCTGGTCCACCCACTGAATTTTTGAGTATAGTATTGACAGTGGTCTCAAAGGCTGGATCTTTTACCCTGAAATGCTAGAAAAGAGTAAAAGGTTTATCTTGTAATCTCCTGACTTCTAAAAGTAAAATAGAGAGATTGTCCACTGACGTAAGAGGTCCATCACGCTGTTCCAGCTTACACCTAGCAAGCCCCATGGGATGTAAAACAGCATGCTTACTGCCTGGCTTTTGTCTGTTCTTGAGAGGAAAGTCTGATAGCCAGCATGCCAGAAAGCATTGGAGCTGGCTTTAATGAGTATGAATAACAGTAAAGATACAACAACATACGGCTCAGCAGTCCTGTGCAGCTGAAACCCATAGCTCTGCTTCTTCACTGCTTCTGTTGTCTGTGCTGCCTTGGCTGGGAAATCACTTCTTCCCTTTCCATGCAGACCTGCAGCTAAGGAATGACTCATCCCTTTCTTGCACTGACATTGACCTCAGCAGTTCCTCCTTTTCTGTGTGAGAGCAAATGAGAGGAGAATCAAGCCTGCAATCCCGAAGAGAAGAATTGCTTAAATTCGATCTCATGAATAAGTACTAAATCCTAATTTCATACTATTTCTGGTCTTCAGATGGAGACAGCAATATATTAGGAATTAAGTAATAGTTTTGAAGCAGGATTGAAAATGCAGCATCTGCAATTGCTCCATTATGACCTTATCTGTGTAACTGCCCCCAGTGACGGGTCCCCAGCAAGGAGACCAGGCTTGATGTTGGCTGCTTCTGCCATCCAGCATTCTGGGTTTTTGCTTTCTTCTAAAAAAGATCAATAGGATAAGTTCTTACTAAGAGATTATGTGCACTGAATGATGACCTACCAATTTCTGTTGAGTTACAGTAATGCTGCTGTTTTACAACTCAACAGTTACATTTTAGGTGACTCTAGTGCTTGTGCCCTAAAGCTTGTTGTTAGGTATTAAGTCCCTAGTAAAACTGTTCTGACATCACTTTGAGATGCTGGGGTCCAGCTTCCTGAGCTGGAACAATGTTAGCATGGTTTGGTCAGGTATTAATGTCTTCCTCTCAGAGAAGGCAGGTTTGATTTATGTAGTGTCATTTCAGTGAGCTCGTGTTCAAAACTCAGACACATGCAGTGTTAGTGCCTGGTGTTTGACACTTTGGAAGAAGATGTTTTCATGTTAGTAATTCTGAGTAGGGAAAGATAAGATCCTTGAGAAACAGCTTCCAAATTGTGAGGTAGACTTTCTACTGTCCAAAAGTTAATACATTCAAAATGATAAGTTCTTTGTTAGTTATACATCCTGTGTCTGTTACTAAGGTACGTAATAATTACTATCTGAACTCCCTTTGGTCTAATAGTAATGCTGTTCACAGCAAGAGTATTAATACTTAATGGCTTAACTAGAAAAAAAAATGAAGTTTAGCTTTACCAGGTAAGATTGTAGTAGTGAAGCATTTTTTAAACAAACTAAAAAAGTAAGATCAAGCTTTTCTCAGCTGCCCCTTCCACTCAAACACTTTCTGTCTCCAAGAGGAGGGCATTGTAGGGGCTCTGCAAGAAATTAGTTGTTGCCCAATGCTAATAGCTGAGCTGTTGTTTCTTGGGTTTTTGTTTTGTATCTGCTTTTTAGCAGGTCTTCTTGATCAAGCTATCTGTATCTAAACTTACATTTAGGAGAGAGTGAAAACCAGCTTGTTTTTATGGTAATGAGATGTCCCATGTTTTCTTTACATTTGCAGTTTGTCCATGTTAGGTCAATGCCTTTACTGCCTGTCTCAATACCTTAACCACTACCTCCTGTTTGCCAGGGACAAAGACCAGCTGGAGTGAGACATTTGCCAAAAATTGCAGCCCAGTGGTGGGAAAAGACTTGAAACAAAACTAGATCATGAGGTTAAAATCTTTAATAATGGTAGGTAACACAGGTAAAGCTGTGTGCAGTGAAGGATCAGGGATGTGTCATTCCAGCATCCCAGACTGAAGGACTTTGCAGGCATCCCCTTGTCTCTCACTACAGCACTCCTGGTAGAGCCGTCTGATTTGAATGTGGTTTTGCAAAGTTCCATTCCCTCCTGAGCAGTGTTGCAGTAAGTGGGTCCTGAGGAAAGCTGTGCATTGATCTGACAGGGATGTTGAAAGATCATTACTGCTGAGCAAGCCCGGGCCTTGTAAAGCTGTCACGTTAACGCAGCAGTGCCTGTAACAAGCTGTGTTCGTACGCTCTGCTAGGAAGGGAAAAGCACTTCCTCTCCCACATGTGAGGTGAGGTGTTCAGTCAACCTGGCTTGTGCTCTCTGCTTTATGGAGTGTAAGAACTTCAACATTATTGTCTGGTTTATATTTATTTGTGTGCCCTTTGAACTGCAGGCTGTAATAGTCACAGATCAACAAGACAAAAATAACAGTGTATAGTAAGGGGAAATAAAATTTTTTAAGTGATCTGCTAGGAAAGGACCAGCAGCATCAGATCAAGGATGCCCAGCTCAGAGGAGTCATTCCTACCTCTCACACCAAGGATAAGTGAACGGGGTACTGGGCACCCCCCTGGACAGCCACTGCAGAAGCAACCCTGTGTTGGGAGCTTGTCCTTCATAAGAGAACAGCTGTCACCGAGACATGTGTGGATGGTCTCAGAGAGTATTAGGTGCCTTGCTCTTCTCACAGAGTAATTTAGCCTGTAAAAGAGATCCACACACTTGTTTTTACTAAGCTGCTCATGATGTAGGAATGTGCTGGAGTGGCGGTTTTTTGAATTTTGTTTGTTTGTTTCAGGAGGTTATTTATGAACAAAAAAAAAAAAAAAAAAACCCCAAAAGCAAGAGTAACAGCAGGTATGAAGAGTTGCAATTTTAAAGTCTCACACCAAATCATTCAACTTTCATCCCTGCCAGAATTTATCTATAAACAAAGGGGATGATTTGTCTGAGGTGGGACTTGATGTGAGATTTTAGATAAAGAGTAGGTGACATACAGAAATGTTTCATAAGAAATAACTGTTAAAGTATGTTCATAGCTTAAAAAAAGGTAAAGAAGGTAGTGGTAACCTGTCCAGACTATTTTTCAGCCTGTTAGTTTTGCTTAGTATACATGTGGCATGGTGTGAGTTTTTTTAAAGCATAATTCTATGTTTCCAAAGACCAGTCAAAGGAAAATGGGCAGCAGTGGAGGTTTGAGTGGATCCTGTGGTGATAGGAGTGCTGGAGATGGATGGTCAGTGCTGGATAAAAACCTTCTTTATTTTCCAGCTGACTGGCAGCTAGAACTAAAGTCCTGATACCACATATTTTAAATTAGTTGGTGGAACAAACCATTGGCAGATTGCTCAGGTAAAAGAGCATTGATATACCTTAGGAAACATCTCTGAGAAAAATTTTAATTATTCAGCTTAACTCCTCATTTTTAGATACAGAAGTATCAATTAGGCTTAGAGGGTTTAAGCATAGAATCCAAAGGAGAAATTAACGCTCTTTGATGCAAGGGAGTTTTACCAGTAACTTGAAGCTGGGAGTTCCTTGCTGCTGATCTGCTGGGATGAAAGTATGCCTTGACTACAGAGAAATAGTGGCACTCCTCATTTCCCCTACTCCATCACATGACAGGTAGTCTTAGCCCTCTTGTTTACCCACTTAGTTGGGGTTTTAAGCTTATCTATGAGCAAAGGAATTGTGCATACAATTTTATACATAAATCCTGACTGAGACCAATGTTGGGTTTGTGATGTTTAGCCCACTGTGGACAGCTCAGCTAGCCATTGAGGGCACTGAATGACTCTTCTCAACTGAGAAAATTTCACAGTAGGTCACTCTTCCTTCCATCTCGGTGAAAAATCGTGAAACCTGGGCATTTTGTTCAACACAGAAAATAATTAGAAGCTTCAAACCAATCAACAGGACTCAGATTCCTTTCTCAGGAGCAGCAGGAGTGTGAATGTATTAACCCATGGTGTTCTGCTGGAACACCAGCATCTTACCTACCCTAATGGTGTAAAAGCAGCCTTGTGTTAGATTCAGTCCCCCCTCACTTAAAAAAAAGGGGGGATGGGGGGAGGAGATAAATGAGTTACTTGAGCAGTTGAAAACAAGTATTGATTTGTAGCCCTGCAGATGCTTGATATAATGTCAGTTATTATGAAAGTACATGGATTTGGTATGAAAGTCCTCAAAAAAAATATATTGGATAATTTATATATAGATAAAGAGATAAATATGTTTTAAAACTAGAGTTTGTGAGCATCTATTTTTTACATATTGTTGCAATGAAATGTGAAACACTTGTTCCCGGGTTTTAAGCTGGTCATCTGCATGAATTGCAGTGCTGCTGTAAATATTTTTCAACATGGACAGGTAGATGCTCTTGGAAAAACCAGAACAAATTCTTAAGTTGCCAATATTGTCACAAAGTGTCCCTGCGGAGTGAAGCTGTTTGACAAAGTGTTTCCCTGGTGATTTGGCTGCAGATGAAAATGTCTCCCGCAATAAAATTCTGTGCTCAGGTCTCAGTTCTCTGTGATCGTCAATCAGCAAATGACATATCAAGGATTTTTCTGCTGGGCTAGTTAATATGGTGAGGAAAATATGTGAGGCATTGATACTCCTATTTTCATACATAGGGGTTTTTCACCCTTAAATATGCATTGTTTTTAATTATACATATATATTTTGTTGTCTAGAGCTTCCTTTAGTAATCAGTAGTGCTGCAATAGAACTAATATAAAACTATCTTTTATGTACTTAGATTTTCTTGCCTGGAGATAATGCCTACTCTCTGAAAATCACTGTCAATCATAGGGAAGAGAGAGCTGGAGGAAGAGTGGAGAGATCTGCATTTAGTGACAGCATTTCTACCCTCAGTGCACTGTCCTTTGTGGGTTAATATATTCATGTTTTGCCAATAAATGGCATTTTGTAGAATTTTTGTGGCCCTGTGTGTTGTAAATGCAGTTTTGCTGGGGATAATCATGTTCCACATCTGCTGATACTTTCATAAGGTATCATTAATGGCTTTAGAAAGTTCAATTACGTGGCTGCAAAGAAATAAATCACCTTATAGTTTAATTACCTCTAATATAACAGCAGCAAACATCTCCTGGGAAGCTGCCTCCTGTGTTACTAAATGACTGTCAATGATGAAGTTGCTTTCCTTAAAGGATGCTCTGTTAGGGAGATTGTTTCACAGTGTTTTATGCTACATCTGTTTTATGCTGCCACTACTAAATTTTATAAAGGAATTTAAAATATGACAGATGTCAGTAATAACTTTTATTTCATGCCTGCTTTTTAAAGAAAAAAATGGAACTTACTGCAGTTCCCATAAAGATTTATAAGAAATGTTTCATACTAAATCCTTTTTAAGTACTTTTAAAATATTTTTGAATGATTATATGGGATCCAGGAAAATATCCTAAAGCACATTGTAGCAGATTCCCTCTGTGCAGTGTGTGCCCATCTGCTGTGAAAAATATTAAGAAGAGACCTTCATTTTCCTACTTAATGTCTCAAAACAGATACTCCTCTTCAGATCCAACCACCAGAGAGGCAAAAAGGGAGCACAGATGGAAAGATGAGTATCCTGTATAAAATAAGAAGTGATAAAAGGATGAGAAACAAGGAAGGAAAAGGAAAGAAGAAAGCATAAAAGTGGTACAGGAGGAAGACCAGAAAGAAGATGCAGGCTGACAAGCTGAAAGCAGAAAAGAAATGGGAAGAACCAAAATCCTGAACGGGGAAGATATATGAGAAAGATCAGCTGATTAGGCAAAGGGAAGAGATAGGAGGAAGTGAAGTAGCAGAAACCTTGAGCATTTAGTAAAAGCAGAAATCAAGGACACAAATAATCAAAGGATAGGCTATAAGACAATATTTTCTGCCTTTCCTCCCATCACCAATCAGTAGTGAGAGGTATGACAGACAAATGTGAAATGCACAACCAACTTGTGTTGTCCTTTTCTTAGGACTCTGGTTTTCCTTTTTGTGATTTTGGTTCACCATGTTTACTCAAGGTCAGCTGCACTTCCTTTAATACCACTTAACTGCTAAACTCAGTGACTGCTTTGAATTACTTAAATCATATGATTTTAGGATCATAGTTTGAACTAAGAGGCTTTAAAATTATTCCAAGCCATTTTGAATCATCTCTTCCTCTTGCTTCTAGAAAAGTGCAGGTATCAGTACATCCCTCCCCTGTTTTAATCCAGTAACCAGCAAATGTTGTGACTTGATAGCTCAAGTGTATAAGGGTGTGCAGCCTTCAGTGTAAATACAATGGTGATGCATAATCTCAAGCATCTTCCTGTCCCTGGGGTGGTGAGGTGGCTCCAGAGGAGCTCCCAGGATTTAGGCACTGACCAAGATTCATGATTATGTGCAGGGATGTGAATCCCATTGCTGTTCTGTGGCCCATCCTTTTATTTGCTGGCTAACAAAGGTTAGGTAGAGCAGGAAGATAAAAGAGCAAGGCTTTTTGAGTGATAAAGCCCTGGAACGTTTTGTCTGTTCAGATCAGAGCGGACCAGGGACTTTACCCTGCCCTTTTCTTTGGGCAATTTCTTTACAGCAGGGGTGCATGCTTGTTAACACTTTACAGGGTAATAGGTAGGTTGTTAACTAATGGCTGTTTTCAGCCTCTAAGTTGTAGGCCACAACAACAAGAATACATTCTATTTCAAAGGGGTTCTTTTTAAAGGAAAAAAAGGGGTTTTTGCTGAATTCAGGAGGTGGGAGTTAGGTAGCACTTAATGTATTGAACACAGTGAGGGAAAATTTGAGCATAAGGTACGGAGACATGTAGGTTGGATTTGGATGAGCACATTTGTGTGTGGAAAATTATATACTGTCTCAACAAAAATTACTTTTTCCTTCTGAAAGAAAATGTTTTCTTCCATGCTCTGGGAGAAGTTACAATTCTCCCATTGTAGCATGTGTAGTTTTTTCCCCCATACACGTAAACAGAAGTACCATTAAACTAATTTTTTGCAAAAAGAATATAATTCCTTCAAGGAAGTTTCTTTCTTCAAAATGTTTTTATTTTCTGTGTTGATTATTTTATCTTAAAGCTGTGAACTCCTGGCCTGTTCTTCATTGTTCTGGCAGGAATAAAAAGTACAGCATAGATACATCCCCCTCTTCCTAAAAATAATTTCCAAATTAGAAAAAAAATGTTCAGAAAGGCTCTGAGAATATCTGATTGAAAGTTGCCGCTACTGAAATAACATCTTAAGAGTATAGTAAAAGAAGAACAGAATCAAGCTAAATGAAACCTTCTTGATTCTCTGAAGCCAGAATTAAAGTAAGTATAGAATGAGTGTAAAGTGAGAAATAATAACATACAACCTGGAAAAAATGCAGGTCAAAGTAAAGTCCTGCTCTTTTGTCCTTGCCTCCCTGTTTGTTTTGGCTATCTACAATACCAGCTGATATTCAATGCCTTTACTTAGCAGGGATAGCTTTTAAAAGGCAAAGCTCTCACAACAACCAGGATTTTCAAGGGAATGTCCACACTCTGCCTCCAGTGATAGACAACATGTTTGGGTTTGATTTGGCTCTTTTACCTAGTCTGGAGTAAGACCTCGTTTGGGGCAGCTGTGATGGTTTGTGACACGGAACAGTGGAACTGTGTCAGAGATGTGGGGACATCAGCAGGGAGTAAAACTTTTTAGAAATATTGTACAGGGAAAAGAGGAGATTCTTCAAACATCTGAGATGAATGAGTGCAGAGTGAGCCCCGAGCTGGCTCGTGCTGTTTGCAGGATGCTGGGTGTTGCCATAGAGACCAAGAAAGGGGGAACAGAGGAATTTTGAAGAGAATGTCAGCTGGGGCTTTAGTAATGCTAACTTAGCATGTGATGTCTGCCAAAGAACCCTGCTGGGGAGCCGGGCACTAATGTGGTATCAGAGCAGGAGAGCATCGAGGTCACCTGGCGTCTGCTAAGAACAACTGAAGTTCACGTCTTGGACATGTGAGGACGTGGTGGAAATAAACTCAACTTGCCTTCGCATATGGAGGTTATTTCCAAGTTATAGGAAATGGTTTATATAGGTATGTTTCCTGACAGAGTAATTGCTTCTGGTTCCTCTCCCATTCCTGAAAATATTTAAATATTTGGTTTTCTCCTAACAGTGACTACTGTGGAGATAATTGCAAAATCCTTAGTGTCTTGAGATCACCACCCACACATCCCAGAGGCTACATAGGCTCTCTTGCTCTGGCTGCCTAATTCTCTTGGCAAATAAAAAAAAAATTAGACTGACCTTTTCCTTGTGCTTTGGCAGTCATTTTGTGCTCTCTTTAGTTTTTCCTGTTGATTCAGAGAAAACATGGAGTTGACATTGTGGTTGGTTTGTGTTAGTGGAACAGATTCAGGAAGGTGTGCTACCTGCACAGTTGTCTTCACTAGGGTCCTGTGTCTGAGCTCTTGGATCTTCAGAGACAGGTAGTGAGTGACTCCCAGGCAGCTGGCTGGACCTAGCACTGATCCCCTCAAGACTGAGGAGCCACCCACTCTTCATGGAGCTGCACATTTCTCCCAAAGCTGCTTGGGCTGACTGTTGTGTATTGAGCTGAGTGTCTTCTCTCTTCAAGCAGATAGTTTTAGCTGTATTGTGACTATACTATACAGTAAGTCACTACCCAGGATTTGCACTAAAAAACTCATTCTTGCTTTAATACAAGTTACTGTCTTCTGCTAAATGTCTGAAGCCCATCAAGTGGGTACAGTACTAAAGATGTCAAGTAAATTAATCATGGGCAGGAAGGAGAGTCCGGACAGAGTTTGTCTCTATAGCATGGAATCAGAATCTGGACAAGACTAAGAACTGATTAAGATATATGACTGCTCTGATACAAAGTAAATAGCATTTTTAAAATTAATGTCCTTGGCATTGGCTGTGTTAATACTTCCCTTTTGCAACATTTATTTTTTCATTAATGGAGCTAATGTGACTGAGGGATGGATGTGAAGAAGTGCCAATCACCATGTATGTTTAAACGGGGAATGGTCTGCTGCAGTGTGCTCATGCTGACTGTGCTTGTTCTTGAAGTTATGGTACTCAAAATCATAGAATAAGGAGAACAGCATCTAGGGGGGTTATGCTCCTTGCATCAGTCAAGAGCCCCCTATACCATAAGGGCTTCATGAATTCAGGTGGTCTGCATGCTCTTCTATTCCTTCATTCCTTCCATGCTCCCTTTCCTCACTGAAATGAGAGTTGCCTGCATGTTTCCTGCAATATACCAGCTTCATCTTCTTTTGCCAGGGCCAGTTGCTTTTCCATACCTGAAGCTTTGTGTGTCTCTTATCCTTCTTTTGACCTCAAAGCTCTTCCTTCCTCCCTTCCATCTTTCCCCTGGCTTGGTTGTTTTTCCTCTCCCTGAGGTAATTTTCTTCTGGGTGTCAGTGTTCCTAAACTGTACTTCAAGTCCTTTAAGGAGAGGGAGGAAATGGGGGTTTTGCTTTGCCAGACTCATTAACTTTGGCAAAGAAGGTGGCAGCCATTCCATGGCTCTTTGGTCTATAGGCCATTAGTCCCAGGCCTGGATGGCTGAAACAGCTGCATATGCTAGCCACTGCAAGAGGTCACAAATCCTGTGCATAAATATACCTTTTCCCTCTCATTTTTTTGCTTTCAGCAAAATGAATATAACATTTTTCATTGCCTAGAATATTCCATGAAATGTTGGAATTTATCAAATAATCTAGCATCCTGAAAATATCTTGTAATAGACAAAAGTATGGAGAAATGCCACTTCACCAGCAATCATAATACCCAGGGATGAAAACTACCCTACTGTACAAATAGGTCAGCAGTCCTCAAGCACAGGTTTTTTTCTGGGCTAAATCAGGTTTTTTACAAAGCTTTTTCTACAGACTTGTCTTATAAGTCTTTGGCAGGAAATCAGGTTGCCCATTATTTTGTGTGTCTCTGTTCCTTTGTTCTCACTCCTCACCACTCTTTATGTCAGCATTACACAGGCTTGTGGGCTTTGAGTGACAATGAAGTTTTCTCCACAGCATATATGCACATCCCACTGTGCAGTTACACCTTCCAGTTCCCGCCATCTGACTTGTGTGGGGTCTTTTCAGTTAAAAAATTGATTGTTTTCTTCTTTTTTCCTCTGCCTAGGATTTCCCATGCCTTCATCATGTTAAATCTGGTAATCTAAGAGCTGACCTAGCAGAAAGCAGGCACCCCAAAAGAGAAATATTTTTTAGAGCTGGATAACTATGGTGCTGGAAGTGGTCTGAGCAAACGGTACCATGAGCATTAGACTAGGAAAAGAAGTGAAGTTTGTATACTTTTGTCTTTGGTTACTGAGGTTTAGTTGTGTTTATTTTGAATTTGCAGTGTGGTTTTGTATTTGTGACTTCAGTTCTCCTTTGGTTGGGGATTTTTTTTTATTTTTTTAATGAAAGTATATATGTGCTTTTTGTTAGAAAACTAGTAGAACATGGAAATTTTCTTGAGCAGAAAGAAATACAAGTGGTTCTGGAATTTATTACTTTTAAGATTCAGTGTAAAATATTTCCAAAGGACTTTTAGTTCAGAGGGTGACATGAAGCATAAAAAAATACTTGAATGTACTAGTATTTAACTTTTGAATTCAGTGTTTTTCATTAATCCAAAAATATGTTGTATATCTTTCGGTTTGGAGTTCAATCTTGATCCAGTTTAGTTGCTGTGATAAAGCCTGCAGTCCATTGAAGCCCAAAGAGATTCATAGAGAGCAGTTGTTCACTGTAGTATCATTTCTCAAAGATAAATTATGCAGCAGTAAAGACAAGTTCATAAACTTTATTGTATTGCTTTAGTAGCAGTGCTTTAGGTTCTACTGGGAAGGCAAATTCAACACTAAGGCCTTCCCCAAGGTTTATTAATTTATTTAAAATATTATTATTTATTATTACTGTCCTAGAAGCTGCCAGTGTCATTTTTTTTCTTTTTGGACATTTTTCTAAGCTCAGTAGTGGGAGAGGGAAGAAGAGGATAGTCTTTTCTTCTTGGTCTTCAGTTAATCCTTCTGACTTTCTGCTTCCACTAGCATGGAGAAGAATCATACTGTGAGAAGATGATGATACTCTCCTTACTTGATTGACTCAAACACATGCAGCTTTTTATAGGCTCACCATTTTTCTTCAATAGCATGCATCTTTGTCATGGTTTAAAAAATATCTAGAAATAGTAGTTACAGTTCTTGAAATTATGTGCAGCTATGAGCAATATGTACCATCCACATTTTCCATATGTCAAGACTGTTCTAGTTTTATGGGCATAGTAAAAAATTATAAGAAGTAAACAGTCAATTGAGTGGAACTTAATAAATACTGAAAAAAATCAGGATCAAAGTACTTTGCATTAGTATTCAAAAGAATTTTAGGAGAAAATATTTTTCAAGCCCTTACATGGTAATCCTGAAATATTAGGTCTTTCTGGCTGTTGCAAGCTGTACAAATGCAGTGTTGAAACCAGATTATTTGTGTATGTTTATCTTTGATTCATTTTTCTTAAGAATTTCAGGAGATCTTTAGGCAGCTCTCATTTTTGCTATTTAAATCTGAGTTTTGTTTTAAGTAGAATATAGGCATATTGAACTATTGCTGATCTAGCTGATGTTGGAGTCTTTTCAGAGATGTAGTTCAAACTGTAAGTTACAAGACGGGAAGATTTAAAGAAGGGTAAGAGGGAGAGTTTTTGTCTTCACTGGTTATGCAGGTATATATTTTACAGCACAAGTGCATTTTTCATGTAAAATCCAAGATACAGATTTATTATTTTTGGGGGGCACAGTATCTCTAGGTGATTTGAGATCCAGGGAGCTGCCTAGCTACATCATGGTAAATTCAGCTTTGTCCCTGTGAAGGTGTTACAGAGAGGAAGCAAACAAAAGCTACTTCTGTAGTAAAAGTCTCATTTTGGTAGCAAGATGTAGCCAAGCAGAGAGCTGCTACCTAGTCTTGGAGTAATTTTTTAACTTCCACTGCCTTTAGAAAAATCCTAGGAGGTGAACATGAGGAAATTAAGAGCAATCTCAATAATACAAGCACAGTCATGGTGAAAGGATCCAGATGTTACCTCTCTATGGGAGCAACAGTGTGCATCTTGAATCTCATGTATCTCTTTTCTGAGTCCCGTTTTCTAGAGCATGTGCTAATCAAGGGGGAAGCTGTCTGGAAACACCATTAGAAAGCAGCCTGTCCACTGTGCAGTTGTTCAACTGAGGATGCATGTTTTCTGTATCCAAAAACATCTGTTTGTCACCTTGGAGCACTGAGCAGTGAGCTGAAGGTAGCTGGGTGCTTCACTGGAAACACAGCTCTGATGAGTGCTGGGAGATACATTACCTGAGATGAGACTAAGGGAAGCAAGCCATCCTCTGCATATGCTCTCACTTAGGCACCAAGCAGCTTTCTGACTTTTAGGGACTCAAATGTTTAATCTACATGAGCACTTCTCTATTGGTGCTGCTCATTTTGATTGTCATAATAGACCAGAAAAGAGCAGGTGAAAACACGGTGCCAGATTCTCCAGGGCCTGAGTATCTGCATACGACTGTTGTGTCTAGGCAAAGTTGGTATTTATAACAACTCTGGAGTGGTGAACAAATGAGGCATGCTATGAGGGAGAAGATGTTTTAGGCCTTAAAGAGGGATTGATTTGTGGTTGTTATTGCTGCCTTTGATCTGCCAACAGGGATCTGAAACTAATCCACCAGAGCAGCACAAGTCTGATATATAAAGCCAGATGGAGATGCCAGAATAGGTTATGCCTGCTGTCTTTGACACTGCCTTATCATGAAGTGATAAAACAGGTAGTACAAAGCAAAGCAGGCAAAGGATGGGAGTGCACTGCAAGAATGCTGCCAGCGGTGTGAAGTGACTGCCAGTTGTTAAAGCCACTGCAGGATCAATTAGCCATTTGCAGCGTTACCCTGTCCTGGTGAGAGGCTGAGGCACACAGCTGCACAGAGCACTTCGTTGCCATACAGCATCTCTGGGTGCTTCCATGCTAAACTGAGGGAGTAGAAAATGCAGAGTCCCTGTATTTCAAAAGTAATCCCACAAGTACATATGGCCATAGAAATAAAAAACAGTGTTTGCATAAGGACTTCTACTTCATATCCACACTATACTTTTACCCCAGCTATGGAGTGTATCAAAGTCAATCTCATTCTAAGATGCGCTGTAAGCTGTGAATATGGTCTAGCGGCTGAGATGTTGGTGGGATTTTATCACTTCTGGTTGCATTTTGTTTAGAAATTAGAGCAGTTTAGGGCTATTAATTCTCTATAGATCTCATCATCATCTGAGTCAGCTAACTCGTTGCATAAGAAGAGCTTTATATAGATGTTGATCAATTGACAGTAAGTTGTCAATAAATGTATCTCCTAGACACTGCAATTGACAGGCTAATGAAGTGCATTCTCAGTGACAGAGAGCTGTTGACAAATCTTTTGTCACTTTGCTTTTCCCACTCCTGCATTTCTCATAAATCTGCTCCACATCACAAGCTGAATGCTGATATTAGAATCACAGAATCACAAAGGTTGAAAAAGACCTTTGAGATCATTGAGCCAACCATGAGCACAGCAGTGCTAATCTACCACTAAACCATGCCTCTAAGCACCACATCTACATGTAATTTGAATACTTCCAGAGGTGGTGATTCCACCACTTCCCTGGGCAGTCAGTTCCAACGCTTGACCATCTTTCCAGTGAAGAAATTTCTTCTAATATCCAATCTTATCTTCCACAAGGTGCCTGTTTGCTGCCTTGTGTGCATAGGCTGGGATTTGGAAAACTGTTGGTTGAGAAACCAGAAAGAACCAAGGACCATGTCGCCCTCCCTGCAATGTATTCTCCAACATGTTTCAAAGAAGATGCAAAGTAGGTGATCTGCAGTTTGTCCACCAAGACTGCAGCACTGTGTTGGGATCCCTGTTGTTGCACTTTTTGTGCCTTTGTTGTTGCTGTGGCACTTAGACTGATTCAGTGCAAGTGATTTCAGCTGCCTGTTCCTTTTCCTCTTGCCCAGAAGGAGGTGGAATCACTGGTTTATTTTACGTCATGCTTGAAGGTTTCTGTGGGTGCCTTTTGCAAATATCTGATGAGTAAACTAGTTCTTGTCCTTTTCAGTAAAGTTCCATGTTTTTCCTTTAACTCATGAGCATTTGTAAGCACCAGCAATTTAGGATAAGTGCTGCCTACCTACAGCAAAAGGATGTTGAGCAAAACCAGATCAGTATGCATAATCCCACCTTCCTTGCTAAAGAAACTATTTTGGTCAATGTGTGCATTAAAAAGTCACAGTGACTCATTGGCCTTAGCTATTACTAGCACTTCATGAGAAAGCATAATTTTCACTCCACTCTTCATAGCCAGCCTAGATGTTGTTCATAGCTTGTTGTACATAGTTTGGGGTTTGTGAGCCACACTGCAACTGCAGTTTGCCTTTAGCTTGCATGGATAATTGACCTTAAAGGCCAAACCTTGAACCCAATGAAATCAGAAGCAAAACTTGTATTGATTTTTTTGAAATCAAAAACAGGCTGATGCTGTATTGCCATTTCATCTTGACAGACACTGGGGGAGAAGAAAGCCTTTCAAAAGGCTTTATGTTTTTCACACTGTGGGCCCTGAAAGACAGTGAAAGTAACTTGGGAAGTTGTGTGGATTGGATTGGATCAGAACTTAACTGATGTCAGTGTTACTGCTCTTTTCCAGCAGGTTGGTCAGCTTCTTGCTTTGCAAGAGGGAAGGCAGCCAGTGTAAAAATCTGCCACAAATTAGGGATTCTTCAAAGGGTGAGGATTCACATAGTAAGTGAGACTTCTTATCTCACCCACTTCATCTAGCACTATGGAACACAAGTTCTTGGAAAAACACTGCTGTCAAGAAGGCATGACTATATCACAGTTTGTTTCTGGTTGATGAAGGGAAGCCCAACCCTTTGCTCAAGGTGTTAATGGCATGGAAAAATACTATGTGATTTTCCTGTTGTTTTAGAACCACCTCCAACTGTGGGCAAGTTTGTTTTACAGAACAGAGCTTTAAGAAAGAGGACAAACTAAAAAAGAAATGGTAAACATTCAAGCAAATGTTACTGTCTTGTGTTACTCAGGAGCTGGTTCAGTTTGCTGATTGCTCAGTTTCAGTGTGGTCTGAGTAATGAAGAGCTGACTAGTGAGCCTAATTTGGAGTAATTCCCTGAGTACTTTGAAGCATAGCAAAGCCAGAAAAACTCTAATGAAAAATAATGGAAAGGTAGCTGGGGGCTTAACTTATGATCTCTGCTCATTACAGTAAGCGACATTTTCATTGCAGTGTTGCCATAAAGATTATTGGCTGCCACATAGCATAGGTCCCTCCTGAAAAGATTCTGGAACAGCTTTGTTGGCACAGTAAAAGCCATGGAAAATCACCAAAGATTTGCTTAAAACCCAGTGATTGTTTGCCAATTATTAAGGTTGTGATGCTTTGTTCGAAACTGGCTGGAAAATTAGGTGAATAGTCTGTATCATTTTATTATGTGGTTTCTGAGTGACCGTCTTTGGTCTTCCACAGTAAAGTTATATAACTGGAAAACCATTGTATTGGTATGTTTTGTTTCCATATAGAGCTACTCGGTCTTTGGCTTTCAATATCTCAGCATTTTAACATATATGATGGCAATGATTTGAAATTGGCTTTGAATCACCCTTTTCCTTTGCACATATGTTGACTTCTCAGAGTACAACTTACCAGGTGTCTGTAAGATTGACATAATTGGCATGTTTGTGCCCACATTGGCCAGGGAGTAGGTGAAAGGGCTGTGTTTGGGAACTGGAAAGACCTGCATTGACCTGTTAAAGCATGTTCAAAAACACTGTCCAAGAACAGCTCTTCTGCAAAGTGTATCCATCATGAATTAAACAAAGCCAATTCATATGGCCAAGTGAAATTGCAGTGTCTGAGATGCAGCACTTCATATGTGATCCTTTGTGTCAAAAAGTGACATTTTCAATGCAGTGTTGCCATAAAGTGAAATGAGTTTGCTCTATTCTTCACCTTCTTCCTGGTAGTGGTTTGAGCAGCTAAATCCAGTGTCCTGGAGGAACCAAGTAAAGTCCTTCACTGATGGCAGTGAGTAACTGCTCCATATCCCTGTTCTCCTGTCCTGTCAGTAGCAAGGCTGTCCACAGCCTCAGAACACGTTTATACACATGGCCAGCCATGGGCAGATTAGCATAATGGGAGGACAGATGGACACATAAACACAGAGAAGACAAACAACAGCCAGACTGTATTCCTCAATACCTTCCCTGCAATGCTCAGGGAAAACCCTGTGTCAGGGATCTATCTCTCTGATACCTGGCTCCCCAATCTTGATGTTTCAAATATCAAGCCCCCAGACCCAGTCTCATCAGCCTACATCCCCTGAGTCTTTCTGGAGGCTGATCCTGGAGTCCTTTGGTCACTCCACTATTTGGGACTCAGCCCATGCTATTGACCAGTTGATCTGTGTTGAACTTGAACATGCTGATGGGACATGTATGCATGCTGCCAGAACAGAGGGCACACTCACACAGAAAACAGCTAGAAACAGGGATTAGGGAGGACAAAGTCAAAGTGATTTGGCACAGAGTTCTGCCAGTCAAGTGTTCTGACCTCCTCCTGCTTGCACACTGTTGACCTCATTTATTCCCTGCCTCATCCTCTCTCTTTTTCCCTGCACTTGTTCTCTTCTGTCATCCTTGGTCACTCACTTCCACTCTTGCTCTGTCCTCATAAGAACCTATAAGTCCTGTATAATCCTTAAATACTCTGGTTCAGTCCCAAAACTCTGTCTAAGCATCCCACAGTAAATCCTGTGCTTCCTTTACACAGTGGTCTGCAGAGCTCACAGAGCCTGCCAGAGTTTCTTGTGTTGGGTCACACAGATGGAATGTGTGACAGGACTGGGACTTCCTCCTTCCCCTTTGAGGGTCTCAGAGGTGGTGATTCAGAAGGGTTAGTTTGGTTGAGTTCCTCACCTTGTCACTGTGTCCCTTGTCACTGTTCAATCCTTATGTTTATTTTAAGGAGCTGTTGGAGAGCTGGCCCTGCAGGCAGCTGGGATGGCAGAGGTGTGTGAGCCAGCCCAGCAGAGCAGGGCAGCTGATTAAACCCCGTGTGTGGGAATTGCAGCCTCCTGAATGTTCTCCATGCTACTGCCAGTGAAACTGGCCATCCTCAGTGTGCAGCAGAGCAGGCTCAGATTAACTCAGACACTTCAATTTTGCTTAAAAAAAAAGAAAAAGAGACTCTCTGTATCAGTATTTCCCCAGGGTCCCTTCTATACATTTTATTGGTACACTTTGTCTAGTTACTGGAAGAGAAATACATACCTGCCGGACATATAATAACTTAAAGAAAGTTCCTTAGCTTGCACTTAGCTATTTTTGCCCTCTGTTTTTCTTTTTTTAAATGTTAATCAGGTACACAGCAAAATGCATGTAATAAATCAATAATAAAGATTATGTAAGGGCATTTATCTGAGCAGCAGTATAGCATTCAGAAAGGAAAGTGAGCACTGTTTTACTGAAGCCCAAAGGACTCTACGCAAGCAACAACATTAAAATAACATAAGAATGAGGAGTACTGTGCTCAGCTGTCTCCAGGAGGATGTCTGTGCTCCATGCCAGTATGTTTTGTATACTGTGTTTGCTGCCTATCCAGGGTTAGTTTGAGATCAGGCAAATGGCCTTGAATGTTGTCCCAACAATGTGGTTTGAGGAAATAGAACAACTGTTGATTTATATAACTCAACAGTTGTCTTTTTCCTTCTTAGTGGTGCATTTTTATCTGCAGTTACCTGTGCTGGCATCTGCCAAAGAAGCTGAGCATGCCCCTTCAGTTTCTGTGGCTCCTGATTGCTTCTGATGAATTAGATGTAGGATGCCATTTGTTCTAGTAGATACCTCAGCCCTCAGAGTTTAAACTGATGCCTGCATCTGGCATGAAATTGTTTTTTCTGGTCCTAAGTAGGAAAGCACTATTTCATCTATGGAAACAAGTAGGAAAATTCTCCACTGCAGTCCATGGCAGTTCTTACCCTTAAGAACTTCAGTTTCTGGCCTATGCAGTTTTTTCATGCCTGGGGTGAATTCACGGTCTGCACATGCAGGCTGAACAACTCATTGCTCCATTCAAAATGGAGCATGAGAAAGGAGATCAGGCCTCCTGAATGTGCTTGAAGATCGGAGTCCCAGGGGAGAAATTGTTCATAATTGAAGTAGTCTGGTAGGACTGTCCACATGCAGAAGCGAATTGTTCTCTCCTTTGTGCTCTCAGGCTGCTGTTTCATTATACTGGCCTAGCTGGGGTTTTTCTTATCAGCATAATAGATTCCCTAGATGAAATCTTAATTTCTGTTTGTCTCTGTTTTGAAAAAAATAAGAATAAGCATGCCCTGTCCTTTCTGTCTTTGTGACAGTTCCATAGAGGCCCCCCTTGTGTGTCTCTTTGGATTTGTAGCATGGCTGAAAATTTTCAGTGCTGGGGTCCCTGAGATAGGTCTTTCAAAAACTAGATGTTTGTGTTCCTTGTGCTTTCAAAATTGTGTCTGCCAAAAGCCACGCTTCTTGTAAGATCTTTCAGGTTGGGTATGCAAAGTCATTAGCCAGCTTTGCAAATCTTGGCCTCTACATTTTCCTTTAAAAGAAATATTTTTTCTTTTGCTAGGCTTCTATGAACTTCCAGCTGTGCTTCCCTAACAAGCTTCACATTTAGAGTACTTGCTTCAAAAGGCTGCTAGCCTCAGAGAATATAAGGAGAAAGCTTTCTTTTATCACTGTGTATTAATTAAAGAAATACCTAACACCTACTTGGAATTCCTTTATGGAAAAAAAATACATTAGTTCCCCATAACATGCAAGATGGCGAGTTCAAAGAAGCAAGGATTAAATTAACCATTTTAAGAGCAAATGTGTCTGGCAGAATTAAAATTATGCATCTCTTGCCAGCCCAATAGTAGGGCAAGTGTTTGTAAATCATAGTTACCTCAACTCAAATCTCCCCTCACTGATACATCAGGTCTGGGATCTCTGAGCTGAGGCCAGAGGTTGCTCTGGTCAGGGTCTGTCTCTGACAGTAACCTGTAGGGATAGAGGGTGGGAAATGTGGCACATAGAGTTTGAGCCTTTCTTTTCTTCAGGTATACAGAGCAGCAAATAGACTGGGGTAGAGGGGTCGAGCAGAAGGGAGCCCTGTGGAAAACTGAATGGTGAAGTAGCCAGTGAGAGACACGTGGGATTTATTTTGGAGGGTGCACATTCTACACAGATGCTGAAACAGTGAGCTCCAGAAAGTTTTGGCAGAGTACTTTTTTTTGCTTGTTGAGATTTGGAGTGTTTTTAGGCAGGAATTCTGAGTAAGTCAACTTTGGACTGCGTGACTCAGCAGAGTCTCTAATGTAAGATTGCTAACAGCTTGTGAGAGTGCAGAGTGGGAACACAGAGGGAGTGGTTGGGTGGACTCCATCTAGCATTTTAAAATAGCTAAAGATGAGTGTCTGTGTGTCAGCTAGCTACCCACTGTCCTCTGTAGCTGGTGAAAATCTTTAACAGAGCAGTGCAGCTAAGCATCTCACTGCAGACACTTGTACTTGATCACCCAGAAAGCTCTTTACTCCACTGGCTTCATTAGCCAAATCTCCACTGACTGGGAGACATGGGCCTGAATCCTTAGCTCTCCACCTCTGCTGAATCCTCTTTTTCTTACCTATTTTGTGCTCCAAAAAATGAAACTAGCTAAGAAAAAGAAAGAGCTAATCCAAGATGGGAAGAGATAATCAGTTCCCCTAACGAGTGCCTGTGGGTGAAGACCAAAAAAAAGCATTTGAGGATATTAGGGATTTCTGGTGTTGCAGAAAGTCTCTTTAAAAGGAGAAATGCAGGACTTAAGGGGAATTAGGAAGAATAGTGACAGGCAAAGTCTGCAGGAACTTTGGGTTATGAAGATAATTGAGGGAGGTGGAAGGAACAGAAAAATAACACGGGTTGTTACACTTGGGAGTGTCTCAGGGCTGGGCTCTGGCGTGTATATATTTGGGGCAGTCTGAAGCATTAAGCATCCCAGAGTGGCAGTGGGCTATAGAGGAAGGCACACTGTTCACAGACCTAAAAATAGTGGAGCAGTTTCACAGCACTTTGAGGGCTGAGGTTCAGTGGCCCAGAGGCTCTGGCAGCACGTGGCACTGCCAGCACCTGCCCCCTTCATGCAGCCAGTGCTGCCTCCATCGTGGAGCAGGAGAGAGCTGCACAGACAGGGACAGGCCAGAACTGAGCAGTTCTGAAGAAACTTGCAAGAGCTTCAGATGATGGACATCGCTGGCATTGCTGCCATCTGCTCTCAGAGCACTTGAAAACAAAGGGCAAATAATAAATGAATAAAATGAATCACTGTGTCTGGTTTTCCTTATTAAGAATCCTAAAGCTGCAGTTTGCCATTCGAGTGTAAGGAAAACAGGTACTGGTTTCACTCACCGTGCAGTGTTCCTCTTCACTGAGATCATCTGAGTTACATCACAGACTAAAAACATTATTGGTGAACTACAAATATAATATGATACTTGCATAGTAATTTTAACCTCCACTGTTTTCTCTCACTGGTACAGTACTGACCAGTTAAATCCCATTATGTGTCCCTTTCCTGGGAGAGAGAATACATGGTTTGAGGGGATGTTAGCAGCTCCCACATAGAAAAGGTCAGTCCCAGTCACTCAGAGGGGACACCAGAGCAACAATTAGCTGTGCAAAAACTGGTGTGGCCAAAGCACCTTGCTCTAAGTGCATGTGAACTGTAACTAATGCAGAGTAGCCAGCATGTATCAGTCATGCAAGCACTTCTTTCAGCTTTGGGTTTGTAGTGATCCCACCACTGATTCAGCCTTTCCCTTCTCCTGCTTCATCAGCTGGGGCTTAGGACTGTTCTATTGAGGTCACTGTGAATATCCACTTTGAGGCTTGCTCTGAGCACTAAATATCTGCCTGACCCTGAATTTCACCTTTTGAAAAATCAAGCAGAGCTGGAATGTTTCACCTTTGTTTCCCTGATTACAGTACATAGCTGGAGGTAGCATCTCTCCAGGACCTTATTTAACAGTGTTGTCCTTTTTATACTGTATACTCACTCTGTAGATCTGTTACAGACATAAAGTGAAATATCAGTGTGTTTCTCATGGCTCAGTCTTGAAATCATCTTTCAAAATGCTTAAACTCAAAAAAATCAGTGCGTGCATCAAACACTTTGCAATAGTTCCCTAGCTTACACAAGTTCTCTAGCCCTTGGCTAGCGAGCATTTTGTTGTACAAGAGAGAAAAATTGAAGGTAGTTGTGCTGAATTTGTTTTTCAGAGTAACTCTTTTGACCTCTATGAATTGAAGAATTTTAACTGTGGTTCTGTTTTTAAGTTCAGGGACTTTAGTATCAAGACTATATGCTTTCAAGTTACAAGGTTCCATGCCTGATCTTATGCTGTAAATTGCAACATTTAGCAATTTGTGGTTTAATTTAGAAGGATCACCTACTTTCCTAAATGCTTAAGTAATGTGGCAAGCTGAGGTTATTGATTCTCTCTGAATTTATTACAAGAAAGCTGTATTCACTCTTGCCTCTTGGGAATGCCCCTCCTGAACTGCATGCTTGCTAGTGACAGCTTAGACCCCTGATACATAACCAGAGACCTTGCCTAATATCCTTGCAACTACTTTAGGGAATTTTTATTAAGTAAAAGCATCATTAAAGTAGACAGAATGATGAAGTTTAATGAGCATCTTTCTCACTTGATGTTGTTCGTTTTGCTGCTGCAGCAGCCATGCTGCTGTCGTTTGTTACTTCCAGTGGGGCAGGTGGAGAATTCAGGAAGATTTTGTTCACATTTATATCTGCATACCAAGAAATTTTTTTTCATGAAAGATATTTTAAAAATATATACAAGGAAAGAAAGCCTTTCAGAGTCTCTGTCTGAGGGCTTTCTGCATTTTCAGTCTTGCATGTAATCTCCCCTTTAATTTTTATGTAATGAGAAGTCTGCCTACAATACTGGAGCTGTGGTTATAGTAACCAGGTTCTGACTGTAAGCAAACTGCAAACATCACAAATATTTGTTTGCACTCCAGATTTTGTCCTTTAGCAGAGGTTTTAGCCTTGAAGCTGTGTGTAGTGTCCTGCTCAGAGCTGTACCAGCACTGTGAACAGATGAAGTTTCAAAATATCTAGTGGGCAGGCACTGCCATGAATGTGTTATCAGCACTTACCTCACAAATCTGCCTTGAAGCCATAGCCACAATCTGCGTCAAAATTCTTTTGTGTGTTTATGGAGACAATCTGCCTTGGCTCAGGGTCTGGTCATGCAAACAGCTGTGTCAAGGTGCCATCCTCTAGCACATCACCATCCGTCAGCTGAGCAGCAGAACTGTCTGTGGGCATGTCTTCAGCTGACCTCTGCTGCCCAGGATGATGTGCAGGTGTCTCTGCCTAACACATCTGACTCTGCATTCATGCAGAACAAGAGCATGTACCTAGTTTGTACAGATTGGCTACAGCTGGTTCTGGGTCTTTCTAGTAAGTACTGAAATCATTAAAGACTTTATGCAAACTTCGTATCTTTTAAAACTAAAGGGTTATAGGTTCTTGTGGAAGTCAGATAATTGCTTCTCTGTGCAGATAAGCTCCATTAGTGTTTTTATTTTGCCTTTTTTTTTCCCCTGCAGCTTTTTTTCCCCTGGGAGTTATAAAACTGGTGTTTGTTGTTATACCAGGAGTTCATTGAGAATTTTGAATTCTCTTTTTCCTAGTGTAACAGAAGGCAAATTCTGTCCCAGAGGCATTATCACAGTCATTATTGTATTTAAATATTGTTGTGAGACCATATGTCTCCTCATATCTGATGTGTGCAGACAAGAGAGAGAGACCCTGTGTGTGAAGGCTTGTACCATCTAAATACATCTGATCCTTGCTCTTTGACAAGCAGACTCCATGAAAGATTTTAAAGCACTCATCTTCAGTTGGGATAGCCATGTGCATTGAAACTCCTCTCATTTTCCCAAGGAAACCAAAGAAGATATATTTGATTTTCTTATTTCAAACCCAGTAATTACTTTGCTGGATGAAACATTGGTGCTCATGCTGATAGAAGTGGTTGGACATGAAAATAAATAACAAGAATGTGAAAATGCTGTAGATGCCTTCAACTCATGTACATCTGTTACTACTAATGTAATATTTGCATGGGACAAAGGGAATTGCTGGGGCCACCAATACCACTGAATATTGTAAGGAGCAGATATCAAAAAATATCAAAAATATCTCAGGTCAGTTGGTATTTTTACTGCTTAATGCATGCTGTGGCTTCTGGACCTCTTTTCGTAGTCAAAAGGCATTACCCAAGTAGACTTTACCAGAACTCTGAAGTTCATTCAATGTCAGTATTCAGGTTTTCTGAATTTGGAAAGCATCTGTGTAGTCAGTAAAATTCCCACCACACCCTTTTTCTTCTGAGGTCTAACAGTTCACATGCTTGAACATTTGCTCTGAGAAAGGAGGAAATGAGAGGCAGAATGAATGCCAGAAAGAACACTTGAGAGGGAAACTTACATAAAGTTTCCAAAGCAAAAAAGGGGAGCCTAAACCAACTTGAGCAAAAGGTAGGATATGTAACACTTGACATCCACTTAAACTGTCTCAGTCCTGTTTGAGTTGACACTAACAGGACAAAGGAGCTGTGGGGCAGCAGGATGTGGGACACAGGATAGTGATAGGGGACTTGTGTTCCTATCTACAAAGGATTTTTGTGCTCAGGTACAATGAATCACTGGATTTTCTGTTAATCGGTGGCTTAAGTCCCAAATAGGGACTTCAAAAAAGCCAAAAACCAGCTTGAAGGTTAATTTTGTATTTACCTAACTAGTGCTGTCTTCTGAGAGTTACAAAACTACTGCTGAAAGTGGTTCAAATGCTGCGCTGCATATCATTCAGAACAGGATGCTGCTTGTTCCTGATTTCTTCTATCCTAGGTCAGTTTCTGATGGCACAACCTCCTTGAATTTCACTTCTGTGCTCTTCTGCTGTGATAGATTTTCATAATACTGAACCATCTCCTTTCATAGACTCCCTCACTCAACTCACCTAACTCCTTCCAAAACAGGAGTTATTTAGGATGTATATTTGATTAATACACATATTTGGATAAAATACAGCCTTGTGCTGCTGGAGCTCTGTCTCTGCAGAAATAAAATAAAAATATGTGTATTGTAGCTCATATGAAGCATGTAGTTATTGCAGAGGGTCAGGGCTCTCTGCTTTCATCAGGAAATGCCACCTGATCCCTTGTTGACAGTAGGTGATGGCACACATAAAATTTCAGTAAGGTGAAGTAATGTCATAGTTTACAGTTGTATTTTCCTTGAGCAAGGCTGTTTGGCTACAGTACACCTTGACAGCAGCCTGCTTAGCAGTATGATGTAAAACTTCAACTGCTGAGAAGGTGAAAGCAAGTGCTGCCTCTTCACCCCACCTTACAAGAAGCTTTAATCCCATTCCACAGTCCAGGAATGCCAAGGTTGAAGTATCTTCCAGATACAGGAACATAAAGCTCAAATCAGGTGGTAACTTTTAGTCTTCTGACCATAGAATTAGAATAGTAAATAGAATAGAATCACAAAGGTTGGAAAAGACCTCCAAGATCACATGTAACTGTGATTTGGAAGAACAAACATCATCACTCTGAACATCCCCCTCTTCCTTCTTCTCCCAGCTTTCTATCATGAGCAGGATGTGGTATGGTCTGGGATATGCCTTGAGTCAGCTGGGGTCATCTGTCCTGGCTGCATCTCATCCCCACAGCTTGTGCACTCCTAGCCCCCTCACTGGTGGGCTGAGGAGCAGAAAAGGCCTTGGTTCTGTGCAAGCTCTGCTCAGCAATAACTTAAATATCCCTGCATTAGCAACACTGTTTCCAGTGCAAATCCAAACCACAGCCCCATGCCAGCTACTATGAAGAAAATTACCCCAAGCAAAACCCACAAAATGCATCTTCAAAAAGCACTTTATGTCAATAAGTGAAATTAAGTTTGAGCTGTGTTTATTTTGGGTAGGTTTTTAATTTATTCTAATCAGGATTACTCATAAATTATCTATTAATTACTGTGTGATATTTAGCAAGATCCTTTCAGCCATGTAGTCCATTTAGCTTCACAGTGAATGCTAGCCATCTTAATTGTAGGATACTTTGTCAACATTTAATCAGTGGTACTTACTAATGTGGCATTGATGTGTTGGTATCTGTCCCAGTGCTATCAATCATGTGTGAGCAGCAAAGGCAGCTGTGACACCATTGCTCTCTGTCACATTATCAAGCCCCTGGGTTTTCTGGTTAGGGATGATGCTCACTTTGCTCTAAGCAGGCACTCTATCTCTCCAGTTCAACCCAATTTTTGTCATTGTCTACTTGAATACACATCCTTGCAGCCTTCCGAGCCTTAATCCCATAACTGCAGAATAAAGGTTGCTAGTTTCTGAAGGCAAAACTGATTGCTCCTTCACTGCTCCAAAAGCTGCTCTTCCCTGATGTTACTCCCCTGAAAAGTCACAAAAACCCAAATGTTAATGACTGCAACTTGAGAGCTAGTAGAAAATTCAGTGTGTTGAGACAAATAAAGACCTTTTTTTTTCCCTAGTAACTAGATGCTTTGTTTAATGTGCTGCAGAGTAAAAAGTCTGTGTTTAATGGTTGTATCACAATTTTTTTTCTCCTTTCCTTACAGTCTTTATGGCAGACACATGCAGGCAAACCCTGAACCTCCAAAGAAGAACAATGACAAGTCAAAGAAGATCAGCCGTAAACCTCTGGCAGCCAAGAACAAATAAGTGCCTGGCTTCTGCCTCTGTTTTACATCTGTTGCATTGGTTTTGCTTGTGCCTACAATATTTCTACACATCTCTTATTACATGTAAGAAAGCAGGGATTAAAATTAAAGGCAATTTACTATGTATAATGCTTTAGAAAATACTGCTAAGAGGGAAACAAAATTATATATGCTCCTAACTATGGTCACATTTATGTAGCCATTTAATATATCACTGTCAAACATATTTTAGCTTTTCTATTTATATTTATATTAATGTCCTCTCTTCACATGTATCACATCCTGTTAATATAGGGGATTTTGCACTTATATTAAGATATTAAATTTCATAGCATATTCCAAGTGATTTTAATAAAGCTCTTCATTTGTATTGCTGTTTAGTTTCTTCAGTAGGACTTCTGAATAGGAAATTCCTTGAGGAATGTATGTGTGTCCAGTTTCCTGTAATAAGGTGATTCTTCTGTAGGAATGTGTAGCATTTTATCTGATGCAAGTTAGTTAAAGTGCAAAGCATTTTGTTCAAGCAACATTTTAATCAGTTTCTTTTTCTTTTTTTATGGTACTGTGGACTGCTCTTTTTGCCTTGAAGGTTATTTTGAAATCAAGGAGTAGGGGAGGGGAGAGAAAAAAAATTTTTCTTTGTAGAGAGCTGCCAATTGCCAGACTCAGTTTGGGGAAGAGAACTTTGTCACTTGAAGAAACTGGTACTTCTGCCAATTTTTCAAGTTATTTTTTTTCTTTAGGCAGAAAACCCAAATAATGTGTTTAATCTCTGCTTAAAGTGCTTATATTGAAGAGCTATTCCAAATGGCTTTCGAAAATGCCATAGGTTCTATATTTATCTGTACAAAGCTGGCACCACAACCAAGCTCAGAAGCTGCAAACAGTTTAACAGCTCAAATAGTTTCAGGTTCTACCAATGGAGAAGAAAAGCCTGAAATCTGCAGACAGTGTTTCACAAACAATTTTATTCTTAGGAGAGCAAAAGCCAACAAGGGAACTCAAGGTACAAGAACAGATATTCATACCTGGATCGCTTGTGTCAAGACCTTCCTGCCCTTGATTTCCAATTTAATGAATTTCATACCCGAGCCACCCATGGCTGAGTGTCGGCTGCCGTCCCATCCGGCCAGAGAGCTGGGAAGCGTGCCCAGACTGCTGAGACAGGCCTGTTTGTTCAGGGGGAAAAGAAAAGGCTTTAAATATCTCATGCTACAAGTGATGCCTGCTGCAAAAGCCAATCTGAAGTTTCTGTTATCAGCACCAGTCTCTCGAGTGCATTTAGGATTGCCCCAGCATTTAGGTAACACGGTTGCCTTAGTCTGGGAATAAGTGTATTGACATATATTTTGCAACAGATTTTTTTTTAATTGGCAGGCAGAGCTAGGAAGTTGGCATCAAGCTTTAGACACACTTTAAGTGGTCTTCAGTACTTCAGAAGAATGAAGCAGTCTTGGTAGGCAGATGGAGAACAGTAAAAATGGTAGACTTGTCAGGAACAGTCAATTCTATCTGTTGCAAGCTCTGCATAGGATTTTCCAGACCCCTTAAGGGATCTGCCTAGGGAACAGGTCCAACTGAAACAGGCCAGTGAAGGTGCTAGGTTGGATGCATGTAAAGAATTCACAGCAAAAACTGTGCCCCATCTGGAATGAACACAATTAAATGTGGTGTAGGGATTAACACGTGAGAGCGCCTACTGACAATAATAATCATGCTACAAAAAGTCCTGAAGAAATGTCAATGAAATGTCAGAAGATCCCCAAACTACTATAGCAAATTGGTTTTGGAACAAAATAAATAGCAAGGGCACATCTACCAGGAAGGGGTGAAGAGACTCTGGATCGTTCTCTGGAAGTGAATGCTACCCCAGCCCTGCAAGAGGGCACTTCCTCAGGGTTGCACCACGGCTCTCCTGACAGATGCCAGACACCTGCTTTGAGCCTTGGAGACATTTTGCATGCACTCACTTCCAGCTGAAGTGGATTCACCAGTCTTCCAAAGTCTCCCTGGGTACACAGAGACATGGCTTTCTGTGAGTGGGGTGGCAATGCAGCTTTCCTTTGGTTTGAACAGAAATCCAGCCAGAGCTGAAGGTTCATGTGGTGTCTGAGACTGTGTCCATCACCGACTCTGTATCCTGGGGTTCAGGCAAAAAGAAGTTTCTACAGAGCTACAAGTGTTTCAAAGCATGGGTTAATGTCTCTAATGTAAAATTCAAAGCGTGTTGGGGAAGGCCTGATGATGTTATTGGGGGCTACAGCCCTGCTTTTAAATAAGCTTATGGTTTCACATTATCAAGCCCCTGGGTTTCTGGTTAGGGATGATGCTCACTTTGCTCTAAGCAGGCACTCTATCTCCAGTTCAACCCAATTTTGTCATTGTCTGTGCTCATACACATCCTTGCAGCCTTCCTTCCCTTAATCCCATAACTGCAGAATAAAGGTTGCACAGTTTCTGAAGGCAAAACTGATTGAAGGGCCTTCACTGCTCCAAAAGCTGCTCTTCCTGATGTTAAATCCCCTGAAAAGTCACAAAACCCAAATGTTAATGACTGCAACAGAGCTAGTAGAAAATTCAGTGTGTTGAGACAAATAAAACCTTTTTTTTTCCTAGTAACTAGATGCTTTGTTTAATGTGCTGCAGAGTAAAAAAGTCTGTGTTTAATGGTTGTATCACAATTTTTTTTCTCCTTTCCTTACAGTCTTTATAAAGACACATGCAGGCAAACCCTGAACCTCCAAAGAAGAACAATGACAAGTCAAAGAAGATCAGCCGTAAACCTCTGGCAGCCAAGAACAAATAAGTGCCTGTTTCTGCCTCTGTTTTACATCTGTTGCATTGGTTTTGGTTTGTGCCTTTTTAATATTTCTACACATCTCTTATTACATGTAAGAAAGCAGGGATTAAAATTAAAGGCAATTTACTATGTATAATGCTTTAGAAAATACTGCTAAGAGGGAAACAAAATTATATATGCTCCTAACTATGGTCACATTTATGTAGCCCCTTTAATATATCACTGTCAAACATATTTTAGCTTTTCTATTTATATTTATATTAATGTCCTCTTTGCTTCACATGTATCACATCCTGTTAATATAGGGATTTTGCACTTATATTAAGATATTAAATTTCATAGCATATTCCAAGTGATTTTAATAAAGCTCTTCATTTGTATTGCTGTTTAGTTTCTTCAGTAGGACTTCTGAATAGGAAATTCCTTGAGGAATGTATGTGTGTCCAGTTTCCTGTAATAAGGTGATTCTTCTGTAGGAATGTGTAGCATTTTATCTGATGCAAGTTAGTTAAAGTGCAAAGCATTTTGTTCAAGCAACATTTTAATCAGTTTCTTTTTCTTTTTTTATGGTACTGTGGACTGCTCTTTTTGCCTTGAAGGTTATTTTGAAATCAAGGAGTAGGGAGGGAGAGAAAAAAAATTTTCTTTGTAGAGAGCTGCCAATTGCCAGACTCAGTTTGGGGAAGAGAACTTTGTCACTTGAAGAAACTGGTACTTCTGCCAATTTTTCAAGTTATTTTTTTTCTTTAGGCAGAAAACCCAAATAATGTGTTTAATCTCTGCTTAAAGTGCTTATATTGAAGAGCTATTCCAAATGGCTTTCGAAAATGCCATAGGTTCTATATTTATCTGTACAAAGCTGGCACCACAACCAAGCTCAGAAGCTGCAAACAGTTTAACAGCTCAAATAGTTTCAGGTTCTACCAATGGAGAAGAAAAGCCTGAAATCTGCAGACAGTGTTTCACAAACAATTTTATTCTTAGGAGAGCAAAAAGCCAACAAGGGAACTCAAGGTACAAGAACAGATATTCATACCTGGATCGCTTGTGTCAAGACCTTCCTGCCCTTGATTTCCAATTTAATGAATTTCATACCCGAGCCACCCATGGCTGAGTGTCGGCTGCCAGTCCCATCCGGCCAGCGAGAGCTGGGAAGCGTGCCCAGACTGCTGAGACAGGCCTGTTTGTTCAGGGGAAAAGAAAAGGCTTTAAATATCTCATGCTACAAGTGATGCCTGCTGCAAAAGCCAATCTGAAGTTTCTGTTATCAGCACCAGTCTCTCGAGTGCATTTAGGATTGCCCCAGCATTTAGGTAACACGGTTGCCTTAGTCTGGGAATAAGTGTATTGACATATATTTTGCAACAGATTTTTTTTTTGGTTGGCAGGCAGAGCTAGGAAGTTGGCATCAAGCTTTAGACACACTTTAAGTGGTCTTCAGTACTTCAGAAGAATGAAGCAGTCTTGGTAGGCAGATGGAGAACAGTAAAAATGGTAGACTTGTCAGGAACAGTCAATTCTATCTGTTGCAAGCTCTGCATAGGATTTTCCAGACCCTTTAAGGGATCTGCCTAGGAACAGGTCCAACTGAAACAGGCCAGTGAAGGTGCTAGGTTGGATGCATGTTAAGAATTCACAGCAAAACTGTGCCCCATCTGGAATGCACACAATTAAATGTGGTGTGAGGGATTAACACGTGAGAGCAGCCCAGACTGACAATAATAATCATGCTACAAAAGTCCTGAAGAAATGTCAATGAAATGTCAGAAGATCCCCAAACTACTATAGCAAATTGGTTTTGGAACAAAATAAATAGCAAGGGCACATCTACCAGGAAGGGGTGAAGAGACTCTGGATCGTTCTCTGGAAGTGAATGCTACCCCAGCCCTGCAAGAGGGCACTTCCTCAGGGTTGCACCACGGCTCTCCTGACAGATGCCAGACACCTGCTTTGAGCCTTGGAGACATTTTGCATGCACTCACTTCCAGCTGAAGTGGATTCACCAGTCTTCCAAAGTCTCCCTGGGTACACAGAGACATGGATTTCTGTGAGTGGGGTGGCAATGCAGCTTTCCTTTGGTTTGAACAGAAATCCAGCCAGAGCTGAAGGTTCATGTGGTGTCTGAGACTGTGTCCATCACCGACTCTGTGTCCTGGGGTTCAGGCAAAAAGAAGTTTCTACAGAGCTACAAGTGTTTCAAAGCATGGGTTAATGTCTCTAATGTAAAATTCAAAGTGTGTTGGGGAAGGCCTGATGATGTTATTGGTGGGAAGCTACAGCCCTGCTTTAAAATAAGCTTATGGTTTTCAAGCATTAGTCAGACTTTCATTAACTGCAGTTGCAAATTTTGAAAGTGTTGGAAGAGTCATGCAAGCTCTCCTCTGCAGGATTGCAAAGTATTGATTGGAGCATTCTTGTGTGCTCATAGCAAAAAAATCCACCCAACCTTCCCACTTCTTCCCTCATGAAGGAGGAAGAAACACAGTTTTGACAAGCAAAAGCAGGAATGAAGGGCCTGGGGAAGAGTAAGTGAAAGGCATAGAGATGAGAAGGATAAAAGAAATCCTAGAGGGAGAAGTACTGTACTGAACATGGTGGCAGATTGGGGGGGGGAAAGAAGTTTCTTGAAAAGAAAGATGAAAAAATAAGATAATGATCTGAGAAGATGATGAAAACCTGAAATGCATAAAGCTTTACAAACAGAAAACAAAATGGGTTGTAAAGGAATGCTCTTCAGAGGCACAGGGCAGAATAAAAGACAAGGGAAAGAAAAGCAAACTATCTGGGATGTAATGTGCTGAGGTTTTAGTGTTTCTAAAAATGTGGCAGCTTCTTAGAGCAAACTACACAACAGTTTTCATGTGAGTATGATGATTTTATGTATCTGTTCTCTAAGGTCATTCCTTTTTTAATATTTAAAAACAATGCTCTATTTTACTGGGTCACATTTATTTCCCCATTGTACTCAAGGAAAAGAGTTGCTGCATCTTATTGTAGTGAACCACTTAATGAACAGTGCAGCTCATGATGGTCCCCATGGTCATTTCTCCAGAGGATCCATCAAACTGAGGCCCCTTCCGATGAGTCCTTGGTTGCTACATCTAGGTGAGCACCTGTGCTGTGCCAGCTCTGGAAAAGCTGCTCTTTGCTTCACTGATCAGTGTTGTTTCACTGGCCTAATTGAGAATGAGACCCCTGATCTCAGTTGCCTTGAAGAGGGTGTCTTTGCCATGCGTTCATTCATTCATTCAGGGTCACTTGTTCAGGTTGCCTCTTTGGGCTACCCTCTCATACAGCCAACAGCATGTCCCTTCAAAGGGAGAAAATTATTCCTGTGAAGTGAAAGTTCACTTTTTTACAGCTTCTTGTTAAGGAAAGCTCTTTGAAAACAGTTAATTTTGGTAATTCTGTTTTGATGTTGCATACAGTGAACTGGCAAGAGTATGGCAAGGTTTTTGTGTACTAAACACCCTGACAGAGGAAACCTGTTAAAATTACCATAAACCTGACATACTGTGCCTGTGCAAAGAGTGGCCAGGGGAATTAATGTTCCTTGCTAAGGGTAGAGCAAAATGAAACCAGCAAACTTGCTTGTGCAAGCACCATCCACAATTTTCTTGTACTTAACAGTGTCAACCCTGTATTGCCTCCTGCAGTCCTCCTGATGGACAGGTAACACTTATATAGAAAAATCTTAGTTCTGAGAAAATGAGCACTGCTCTTGCTCTCTTTCTTACTTAAAAAATATGTGAGGAACAGCAACTGTGATTTTAAAATTTCACCTTTTTGTGATTGGTAGTCTAGGAATAAGTTTCCTATGGAGTCACTGGTGTTCAAGCACCTTTATTTTGCTTTTAGTCAGGTCTTTCATGTTAAGGAAATGGCAGTAGCATCTGCTTATCAATTAGTTTCCATCCTTACAGCTGGCAATTCACAGCTGCAGTATGGGGATTTCTCCTGAACTGGCAGCTTGTTCCAAGGCATGATCTGAGCTGGTGCAGCCCTCGCCTCTCCTCCCTCCAGCACTGTCTCTACTCCCCATCCTCTTCCTCTGGGCTCTCCCCACCATCTCTGTATGGGGCTGGATCCTGGGCTTCTGGAGGACTTGGGGAGAGAAAAATGTTCCTGTTCTGCCTGACCCTCTGCTCCCAGGAAGCACAGTGAGGTCAGGAGGCACTTCCAGCTGCAGCAGTGCTTGGGTGTTCCACACTGGTTCATGGCTTGGGGCTGGGAGGAAAGCTGGGAGGCCAAGTCTGTGCCATCCCCACGCTTGCTGAGCAGCAGGAGCTCCAGAGACGGGGAATATTTCCAGTTTGTAGCGGGTGGTAACTGTTAATATCCTCATGACAACCAGGAGGAGTGAGATTGTCATCGGTTATATTAGTTGTTAATTTTGTAAATATTAACAATTTCTAGGATTATGGCACAGGATGTGAGCTGTCAACTTGCTTTATTTTCCTCCTACTCCTTCTTGTAATGACACATCTTTTATACTCTCAGATTCATGCCATGTGCTTGTTACCTTGCACTGACACCAGGGCTGGCAGGTGTTCTGGGATGAAACCATGATAACCTCCCAAAAGTTAGACTTTCTTCCCCTCCTGGGTGCTTTGTTTCCTCTTACCTAAGGGGAAGTAATTTGCCTGAAAAGAGCAGTGATTTATAAATCTCTGTGGTTGGTTTCCATCCAGCACTGCTGCCAAAGCTGCTGCCATTGGCACGGCTGAGCTCCTGCTTCCCCTTCCAGCTCACCTGTGAGTGCCTCAGGCAGGCACTGCCACTCCAGTCCCCCCCAGAGTAGGAGCTGAGTTACAGCTCACAAGGAACCATATCCCTGCTGTGAGAAAGCCCTGAAAAGTGACATTTTTACAATGTGTCTCAAGAGCAAAATTTTACCCATATTTTTAGATCAAGAAGCATGGCAATTGCGTGAGTACCAGTCACAGGAGTCACCCCTGCAGCTTGATGGACGTGTTCAGAGGCAGCTTTAGCAGCAAGGTGCAGCTGGGGGCAAGGCATTGGGGAAGGTGGCTTTTCCAGGGCACTCACTCCTCACCTTGGCTCCCTTGCTGCTGGTGGGAGCCTCTCTGCTGCTCTGCCCTCCTCCTGTGCTGCTGGCAGCCCTGAGCGTACAGCCAGTGCTCAGCCAAGCAGAGATGAGCCCCAGGCTGAATGTACATTCACAATCTTCCTGATATCCCACTTATTCCAGGTAATGTTTCAAATGGCCTTGTCCTGCAGCAGCCCCCATCACAAGCAGGAGTGGGGAGCATGGCTGTGTCCAGCTGGGTGCTGGCAGGGAGACAAGCTGCACCTCCAGCCTGGCGTGGTCCATGCCTGCAGAGGTGCCTTGCGAGCACCGGACTGAATACCCCCACTGCTTCAGTAATCATGGAAATGGGGCACCCTCTCCCCGGGCACCCATCCTGCAGGGCCCCAGGCAGGCAGTCTGGCAG
Source organism: Emberiza elegans (assembly GCA_024865655.1). Classification (NCBI taxonomy): domain Eukaryota; kingdom Metazoa; phylum Chordata; class Aves; order Passeriformes; family Fringillidae; genus Emberiza; species Emberiza elegans. The sequence continues at coordinate 24,838,460 of JALJVW010000206.1, forward strand.
TGCTCCTCCATCCTCCTCGTGGTTTTGCTAATCTTTGCTTTGGCAGCGTGGACATTGCGGGCTGCTGGCAGTGCAGTTCCCCAGCGACAGGAAGGTGGGAGCAGGCAGAGCCTGAGGCACAGGGACACCTCCTGCCCTGCCCTGGGGATGGCCCCTGCCATCCTCGTGTGAAACCCAGCACCCCCGGGGGCCGCACCGAGCTCGCCCAGGAGCTGAGTGCCGGGGACAGAGTCCTGCTGGGGCTGGGAAGGGCACGGCAGCGCCTCGGCAAGGGGCAGCCAGAGGGGAGCAGAGCCAAAGAGCTGCTCTGAGGCAACACTGTGGAGGCTGGGGTCTGGATGGCTCAGACTCTATACAGGAGAGTGGATTTTAATAATGGATGTTGTTTGCCCTCCAGTTATGTAGTTTAGGGTGTTACAGCAGTGCATGGAGAGCTGGTGATCTTGTCAACTGCCCTCTCACATTGGTGGGGTTTAGAAACCAAATTGTTGGTGGCCTGGTTTGAGCATCCTCAGCCCCTTCTTTGCTCTCATATCCATTCAGATACTTTGTTTTATGGAGCTACTCAAACATGCCTGGCACATGTGTTTTCCCAGCATCACACAGAAATGAGCACCTGTGTTTGGAAGGGAAGAGAGCACTGATTTGGAGGAATGCAGTGCATGGGCAGTTCCTGGGATATGATTTCAGCAGTTTCCATCCAGACTGTACAACGGGACTTTCCTGTTTTCATTTCTGGTCAGCTTAGGCTACTCAAAGGTTTCTGTTCTGCCAGTTTCTACCCAGAGACTCATTAAACACCTTGTGGATCAGACGTTCAATACCAATCCGCTCTGAGGGCAAACACAAAAATCAAAGCTTTGACTGCGATGCCGGTGCCTTGCAGATACCGTGTGTGCCCGGGGCCCAGCCCCAGCGCCGCCGAGCTGCCCGTGCCGCCAGGGACCATGCCCGGAGCACCTCGGGATGCACTTTCCGCCTGTGCCGGCAGTGGGGGCAAGAATACAGCCGGAGAGGCGAGGGAGGAACACCGGAGCGCATCTAAATCCCGGGCCCGAAATCCTTTTCATTCCCCGTGTTGCTGGTACGAAAACATGCCGAGACAGCTCACAGTGAGCAGGACTGTCACCCCCAGGCTCGGCAGGGTGTCCCCAGGGAGGCTGCTGGTATTTCCTTTCCCCTCACTTTGCTTTTACATCAATTTACTCCGCCAATTAAGCAACCAAATAATTCAGAAGGCAGCCATGTGGCACTGAGTGCTGTAGCTATGGCTAAAAATAACCCCAAAGCCTCGGGAAAAATAGCTCCAAGGACTGTGCACCCAGCCCAGCCCCGCTGTGGGGTGTGCCCCATCTGGGGGGCAGCCAGACCTCCCCAGCTGGATTTGAGGCAGGGATGCTCCTCTGCCCCTCTGCCTGGGGCTGCCACTGCTGGGGCAGCAGGGAGGGCACAAAGGGATGCGCACCCGGAGCCTGGAGCCTCCTTCTCTATCCAAGGCAAGCACTCACTTAGAAGTGGGTTCATGATCTGGGCCTGGGTTTTGAACCTGTGGCTGATGGCTTTGCAAACCAGGCAACATGGACTAAAATTTACCATTCCTTATTTTAGAAAGAAAACAGAAGCACTCAAGTAATAAATATTAAAAAATGCTCTCTTGGAAGTCCTTGAAATTACAAACCCCAATAAGGGTTTGGGAGGAAAATGGAATTTCTTTGGAGTAAATAAGAAACCAGGGAAGGCCAGGCTGCCTGGTGTAGCGCCACAGCTAGACCCATGCTCCTGCCAGGTTCAGGAAGTTAATAAAAATAGAACAGTGTATCCAGTTTTGCACAGAAGTTTTCTGTTCTTGTAAACCAAATGAAATTAATCATTATATTTATCTACAGGGTGTTCTATAAAATCAATAAGCACTGCATAGCAGTCAAAATATGACAAGGCACTTAAACTTTGCCAAATCAATCCAATTAATTATATCTTCGTTAGGAAACAGTCATTTTTATAGAGTCAGTGGGCTCTTCAAGGACCATAATACAAGCTTGATATAAGCTCATTGTTTTTTACTTTATGATTGCCAGTTGAAAGCAAATAGAGATCACTTGCTTTATAAAACTGTGAAAAAATGTGTGTATTTAACATACCAATATTATTTATAAGCAGCAGCTAATGTTTAAGTGCCTCTTGTATGCCTTGATAAAAGTGGTTCATGATTCAGCCCTCTCAGATGTTCAGAGGATGTTCTTCTACATTATTGCCATCGTCATTTGTCTTTCCCCTCTGACATGTGCAGTTTTTTATGCAGGAAAACTCTGTAGATGAGGCTCATCAGCAAGGAGGAGAGCAGCCTGAATACCTATGAGGTGTCACTGCAAACAAACACTGCTGGACATCCCAGCCTGGCCCTGCCATCTTTTTTTACAGCAGCCTGGGAGCTTACAAGGCAGAAATGGGACCAGAGAACCCTGGAGAACAATCTAGCCTATTAATATAATGGATTAAAAAGAGAATTTTCTGTCTACCAAGAGTGGAGGTGCAGGTTGATAAACACACTCCACATGTAGGGCCTTAGAGGAAGGGAAAGCTTAGCAGGTGATAAGGACTTTTCAGGGTGACAAGTGGAGGGAGAAAGGTTTGGTTTGGAGCAGGGATTGCAAGGGCAGCAAGAAGAACCCTGGGATTCATTGGGAGCTTCTGAAGCTCGCAAGCCCTCTGGAAAATGAAAGGTAAGAGGCAAATACTGCAAAAATAAATGCACACCAGGCAGTGGGCATTGAACCCAACTCCTCAGTGCAGGAAGGTGCTGCTCCAAGGTCCTCAGGACCTGCACATGCATCTCCCTGGTGAGTCAGTGCCACATTTTTCTTAGAAATAGTCCTTACCAGAGAAGTCACATTGGTAAATGCAAAACAATCCCCCAATAATGGCAAATACTTGGGTTTTGCTGTTTTATTGTCATTAATAGCAGACTCATGATAAAAGTCTGAATCTGTGGGGGAAGGATGAGATGAACTGCTTCTGTCTCATCAATGCCCAGATCCTCCCAAAACTAAGGAGAGTGTCCAGCAAATGACAATCTGGTCTTTTGAAGAAAAAGATGAAAAGTGAAGAGAAGACTGAGTTTTGTTTCCTTTCCAAAGCATGATTCTCGTTTTCAGTTAGAATTCATCAGATACAGATGAAAAGAGAAAATAAATTTGTGTTTCTGCAGCAGTTATTTGCAGTTCCATGGTGCACTACTCTGCTTCCTGAGATGCCCTGCATCAAGGTGATGCCAGCACTGGGGTGTCACTGGCACTGTGAGAGGTTGCCACCATCCCCAGCAGACAAGGAGGGGGTGCAGGGGCCCTGGGGCCAGGCACAGGGCTGGGTCTGCAAGGTGAGCCTCTGCCATGGCAAGGGAGCTGCAAAGCCACCAAGTGGGGCTGCTGCCCACCCCAGGGTGCAGGCGCCTGGGCTTGCCTCAGAGGGAGAGGGGACTCGGTGGCAGGAGCCCCTGTGGTGATCACAGGACAAAAAGGCTTCACACCCCTGTGAGCACGAGTCTGCAGGGAGGTGCATTGTAACCACCACAGAGGAAAGCTGGTCTCAGGTTTAAACTTCTCCTTTCCCCCTTCCCATGGGTTTTGGATGCTGTAAGAAATAAAACAGGGTGAATAACTGGATGAGTCTCAAGCCAATTTTTTGATGGTGTTGAAATCAACGAGGTTAACAGGAGTTCCTCAAGCCAGCAACAGGGGAAAGGAGGAAAAATCTGTGACAGGAGGAGGTGATTAGCAGGTGGCAGCAGGGGAGCCCAGCCCAAGCCAGAAGAGCTGCTGCAGAGCCCACTCCCTCTCAGAAATGCAGAGACTCTCCTGGGATGGGCAATCCAGTCCTGGCCAGGATTCAGTGCAAGCCCACAGAATGGAGCACTCAGCGCCACCCACCGCCCTGGGGCTCCTTCCCTGCATTCAGCTGGGCCCCTGCTGTGGGGAATGGGAGGGCAGAGCTGTAATGAGGCTCAGGGCAAACCAAGGAGGGGCTAGGTGCAGTGGGGGATAGCAGATGGGGCCAAGCACATCCCCACCTGTGCAAAGCCTGTCCAGTGGCTCAGCCCCTGCTCCCAGACCCAGCATTCCCAGGACAGCAGCAAGAGGAGACTGCCCCTGCCAACACAGCACTGAGAAATCCCTTGGAGGAGTGAGTGACAGTAATTGGGAGTAATCACAGCAACACAACATGGAGACAGCTTTTTAGTAATTCACCACTTCCTGTGAAACAATATCAATAATCCCCCTCTAAAGTGATGGTTAGGGCCAGCCTCATTATTTTTTTGCATTTTGTCTTAAACTAGTTGTAAACTGAGATAATCAGTTCCTGTGGGATTCTTAAGAAGACCACATATCTATTACACATTTCAAACTAGCTGTTTTCCTACCTTCTCTTTGTTTAATGTCATTTTTCATTATTGACCCTATAGAAGAAGAAAAGGAATGTCCTTTTTCACTCAGACCTGCTCTCCTGGTTACAGGTGCCATGGCAGACATTTCCTACCAGCAAAGAAAATAAAATTAGGCCCAAATTCTAAACAGGTTCACAGAGATCACAGCTCCTGTCTTCAAGGTTTTGCAATCTCAGTTTGCTGGAACACAACATGACACTGCAGGAGACAGAAGAGGATGTCAGCAGCCACTGCAGCAGCTCACTCTGCTAATAAGGGCTACCCAGAATTTAGGCTGAAGTGTGACTGATGGCACCATGCAAGACCAGTGTCCAGGTAACAGCCATCAGGCCTAATTTGGGTGCAAAACTGCTGATGAAACCCAAAGCACATTTGCTCTGCCTCATGCCTTAGCTTTTTCAGCTGCTAGAACTTCCTGCCTTCCTCCTCCTCACCTCACAAGTTGTCTGGGGGCTGTTCCAGGAGGATGGAAGATATGTTTGCAACCTGTAGCACCAATGGTCACAAAATTCAAATGCGATTGAGTAGACAATGCTCATGTTCTGTTCAGATAAGTCTCATCCAGACAATATTTTCCATTTCAGTTTTTCTGCCAGCAAGAAGGCCCATCTGCCTTCAAGGCTGAGCTCACCACGCTGCTGAGACACCTGAAGAAGTGGCTGCTCCTCAGCCTGGCTTAGGAGTCAGGTGGCACCACCCCAAAAATAATGGATTTATTAAACCCAGGGCAAAGGCTCAAACTTCTGAAGGGAGGGATGAAGGTGGACTGGGGGGACTTGCAAGATACTATGAAGAGAAATAAACTTTGGGGGCCGGGAAAGAGTGTGGTGCCCTGCGCAGGGGCAGAGGGACAGCCTGCCCTGGTGGGGGCCCTGCCTGCCATTGCCTCTGCAAGGACTGGGCACTGAGGGCTCCTCACATGAACTCCTCTGTATGCAAGGTCTGTGGAAAAAAGCAGTATTTCACATTTCTGAGAGCCAGGGCTCCTATGTGGGTGTCTGGAAAGCTCTAATAGCATGACAATGGCAATCCTCTGCCCTTATTTCACAGAGCTTGTCCCTCATGATTCCAAAAGCCTGGCAGACTTCTTGTGAACTTTCCTTCTGGGCAAAGTATGTAAAACTGCTTCTGTAGTACAAAATGCTTTAATCTGAGATTTGGTATTCTGGTATGGATCTGGTATTCTTCTTTCCATCAGTCACAATGCCCCTTTCGGGCAGCCTGGGAAGTGACCTCCCCTTCGTGTTCCTGCAGATGGGCTGTGGGAAATGCAGACAAGTTGTGAGCAAACTCAGCTGTGACCTGGCACTTCATCCCTGGGGTTACCAGCTGGGCTGGGCTGGGTGGGTGCAGTTCAGAAAGAATGTGAGGGATTTTTCAGAGCAGAGGTTAGCACATAAACCAGGGAGCAGAGGTCAGAGCAGCACAATTAGAACATTTGAGGCAAGGAAGGTTTGGGTCTGGATTTGTGCTTGGCCTTTCTAAAATGTTTTGGGAGGAAAATGGACAAACACATTATGCATGATGATTTTTGGCATATGGAGAGTCTTAGTTCTCCCATGGCTGTCGGGCACTGGAGTGTCAGCACTCAGGTCCAGAAGAAATTCCTAATAACGTTTTTATGCTGGTGACAAACAGGCTTTCCCTGTGCAGCCAAGCCCTTTCAGCAGAGAGCCCTCTACCAGGCGGGTCTTGGTGTCTCCTCTTCCCCCTCCTCCCTTTTTGAATTGGCCACAAGACCTGGATGACTGTGAAGAATCTCTGAATGGGATTAAGCACAAAGCAGTGCTCTGTTTCTGGATCCTAAACAGAAACTCTACATCCATCCTGGTGTTGTTACAGGTAAAATCTGCCCCTCTGTAGAGTACAGAAACTTGTCTCTAAACAGAAATTTAGACACCGTCTCTAAAAACAATCTAGCCTATTCATATAATGGATTAAAAAGAGAATTTTCTGTCTAGCGTGCTCAGATAACTTTGTATCCATCATGCTGGAAATAGCTTCCAGATAGCAAAGCTCACTCATCATGCAAACTCCTTCTGTACCAGTATGTAATCTTTTAATTATCCACTGCAGAATTACTTGTCTACCATCACTCAAACCTGTCCAACTCCACCAGTATGGGTGTAACAGCACTTTCTTGGGCAGACTTCAAAAATCCCACCAGTGCCTAGCTAGATTTCTGTATTTATGGGACCTATGAGCACAGGCAGGTGGCTCTGAGTAAACCATGACAAAGCTGGGGCTCCCCTAATCTGTCCTAAAATACAGTTCTTATAGTTGTCCCACTCCCTGCATAGTTTTGGCATCCTCACAGTAATTAAAATATATTCTGGAATTTATTCTGCTAATTTCTGGAAGAGAAAAGACAAAGCCTTTTTCACGAGCAAGCTATCAAAAGCAACTTCTTTGATTACTAAGTAAGGCAAGAAACTGAATCAGCTCTGTTTCCTTGCAGCACTTTTGGTATTCTGTTGGTGTTTCTAAGATTTCTCATCTCCTGACACACTGAGACATTCATCTTCAGTTTCAGTCAAAACCCACAGGTTTGCAGAAAAGTCAAAAATTTGTCCTCATCTACTGCCTGTGATGCAGTCAAATGTTTCAGCCCAGCAGCTCTCATCCCTTTTGCAGTGCTTGCTCACGTATGTCCACTTCTGCCCAGCTCTGTGCCCCTCTCGTGGTGTTCTCAGCCCAGGGCTGGGTTTGAAGAGGCTTCACTGAGCACTGCAGCCTTGCAAGCATCACCAGCCTTCGAGGTGCTCTGCTGAGAGGCTGTTAAACAACAGCACAGCAGGAAAAAAGAGGGAGCAAAATATCAGCATGGCAGACCAACCTCACAGAAACACACCAACACAACCAGGAGTGGGGACAGAACATCAGGTTAAACACAGAGCTACAGGATAGTGCCAATGGAGGAAACACAGAGAGAAATACATTCTTCAGAGTGGAAAAAAAAGGAAGAGGCATTATAATTCTCTGTAAAATTCTGAAGTTGAATATACCTTCTAGCTGTTGATTGTTTTTTCCCAAGCTGCTGAACAGAATAATTCTTATGGAAAAACACAGCAAATATGTGAAGAAAATATATTAGGAAATCAGAATACATTTGTCAATCTAAATCACTGAGCTTTAAAAAATTACTGGATACAAACACCATCAGTAGCACAATCTGCACATGCATGCTGGAGGAGCAATGCTGGGGGTGCAGGGACAGGGCCTGGGAAGGCAGGGAGGCATTTTGGGGTGCAGCAGCATGCAGAAGCTCTTGCTTCTGGTGCCATCCCTGCCCTGAGCACTGCAGCACAGACCTGCCAGCCAGCAGCTGCCTCCCACCTGGGTGCCAGCATCCCTCTGGCCCTGCTGAGCTCCTGCCTGTGGGCTTCTCTCCTGGCTTGGGAAGGAAAAAGCCAAACCATGCCTCATGTGAGGGAGCAGGCCCCTTGCACAGGAATGACCTTGCTCACTTCTATAATCCCTGTGGCTGGAGAAGACCTGAAATAAAAGGATTTTTCAGTCTATCTGTCCAAGGACTGCTAGCAATCAGTACTGAGTGCATCCAAATCACACTCCCAAGCAACCCACGTTTAGCCCAAGTGTCCTTTTGGGGCATTGGTTGCATGCAGACACATTTATATGTCTGTATTTATGCATTTCTGTCACATACTCAGAGCTGCCCAGGCTGCTCTCATGTGGCACAAATCCTCTCTTTGCCTGAGCTTGGCCCTGGCAGGAAGAAGAAAATCAACCCCATCCAGCTGCAGTCCCAGAGTGCTCTTTTGGTGACAAAACTGCAGGTCCTGTGAGCTTCCTTAATCTAATAGAAACAAATACCACTCCTAGACACTGAACTCTTCATACCTGACTGACAGGTTTGTGATCTTGGACTGACTCTGATCTGGACTGACAAGCACACTTTTTAGCTGTAAAAGATAATACCTTTCATTCATACAAAAATGCAGAGCACCTGAGTGAGAAATATGTTGTGTATGCCTGACAACTGGACAGAAAAGCAGGGATTGATGACTCTAAAATCCCCCAGGTAATTAAATATTATTTCAGAGCTGTTTGAAGAGCAGATGTCCTGTATTAACAGCATCAATTAGAAGCCAGTTCTGTGTCACTGGCCTGGACACTGCCAGCAGCTGGAGCTCTGTGTTTTGGTTTCACTGTAGCTGGGCAGAAGACTAAACCAATTTAGGTGAGATGGTGAGAAGGCTGGAGTAAATGGGGTCCTGGTGCTGTCCGATACTGCCTCCAGCACCATTGCTGGGGAGATTACTTTGATATGAGAACTTATTTTCAAGTCAAGCATCCCGAAATCTTGAGCAGTGACTGGGGTAAGAAGCAGTAGTGCAGCCATGGTCTTCCCATTATCCCTTTTCATGTGACAAATGACAGTTTTACCTGGCACTATGGCAGCCAAAAATCCTGATTGCAGGTGGCAAAGGAGGTGCCAGTTCCCTTTCTCCTTCAGCAGTTAGGAAATCCTGTGTCTCCTGGAGAAAAAAAACCAAAACAAAAAACAAAAACCAAAAACCAAAACAAAACAAAAAAAACCCAAACAAAAACACAAAAAAACCTCTTGAAATTTGCCCTTCCTTTCAGAAAAAGGTGGTTGTCGATTGTTTTTCGGAAAGTGGATCTGCTCACCTTTGGAGTGTGATTCTGCAAGACCCTGTGGCCAGAGAGATGTTGGATGCTGCCAGGCTGCAGACTCAAGGCTGCTTTAATGGCCTCGAGCTGCTTGGTGTATTAGCAGCTGAACTGGTTTTTGGCGGGTCCCACACACTACTGAGCACCCTGCTTTCCTGGCACAAGTGGGCAGCCTCATCCTTCTCAGTTTTGTGAGCCATGAGAGCCTCAAAACAGCATTCTCTTTAACGGGGAGCAGTCAAGGAGAACTATGCTAATTATCTTGGGTAGAGGATCCTTTAGGTCTTTGCCAGTTTTTATCAAAGCATAAAAAGCAATTATTAAAATTAATGCAATTTACCATGTGTTCTACTTCTAGCAAAGCTATTTTTGGCAAGGGTTTCCATCTGTCCCATTCAGCAAGATCAGGCACAGACTTCTCAGAGTCCTCATGTGGAGCTTGGCTAACACTTGCCTTTCTGCAGAGGGGAGCACCTCCACTGCAGCACCCAGTTTACCTGAGAGCCCAGTTTACATCACCTGGCCACTGTGTCCTGACCAGGACAAATATTTTAACTTCTTTCTGTGTTGCCCTCTGCTGGCACTGTGGGTGCCCCTTGGTGAGGAGAAAGCAGGTGGCCAGTGGGAAAGGCTGGGGGCTAAGAGGAAAATTTGTCTGCAGGTTTTCACATTACAGCTTTTATCTGTATTTTTCACAGTTCTAGAGCCTGCCTTAAAGCAATTAGAAATTAGTTCATTTACATTTTCATACAGCTGGAGACAAAACAGCACAAGGAGAATGCATTTGTAGGGAATAAAGACCAGACTCCAGGAGAGTGCCCATGGGCCCATTGACATTCAAAGTCAAAAAGCCAGGCACAAACACCTGGATAAACAGGAACTCAGCAGGTGGGATTGTCCAGAGTGGAGGCACATGAATCTTCCAAGTGACTTGAGTTCTGGGGATGGTTTTACATTTGCCATCCCCTCACAGTCCTCCGGCAGCAGCATCCTCTGCACTGAGATCCCACCTGTGTACAGGTGAAGGAGACCCCTGCAAGGGAAGCAGCAAGGGCAGCTCAGTTTGTCCTTTGTGCCCCTCATCTGAGGCTGCACACATGAAGGAAGCTGTGCAGATGAAGGAGAGTATTCCAACATGGCCTGCTGGAATCACAGAGGTGAGGCAGTTTGTTTTGGCTGGAAAATAGAAAAACCAAACAGCATTTTCATTTGTCCAGTGAATACACCAAGAGGAAGGGAAGCCCAGATGTGATGCTGTCACTGAGATACCCACTTGCTGGCTTCAGATGAGCTATTTATTAGCACTTGAAAGTGAAAAAGCTGCAATAGATTGAGTGGGGAGGTGTGATAGAGATATAATGAAGAACAGAAAACTAATAAAAAAATCTATGTTAAATGCCAAATAAATGCCTACCTGGTGTAAAGAAAAAATATCTGGGATATAAAACCCAAGGGGATGATTAAATAAATAAAAAGGAAACTGACTCAAAGTCTTTAGACTCGGTGTCTCTGGTGGCTGAATCCCACAGTTTCCATGCTTTGCAGCACAACAGCACATTGCTTTCCACTTGCCATATTTCCTGAAAAAAGGAACCCGAGCAACAAAGTTGGCAGCACAATTTGGTTTGTGCTTAAAGTCGTTAATATCCCTACCTGGTGAGAGACAAATGTTGGAGAAGCCCTCAACAGACAAGGTGTCTGAAGAATTTGCTCAAAGCTGCCTTGAAGTTGCTGTCATTCACACTTGCTGCAGCATTCAAAATAACAAAGATTCCTCCTGCAGACACACTCCCTGTGCTGCATTTTGCCTGGTTCCAAATTAATTCTAAAAATAATGCCTAAACATGTTTTTCTCAACATATTATCACCGCAACATTATGGCAGGAAATGCTGCTCTCCAGAAATTGCATTTCCTTTGTAGCCCAGGTGCACAACAGTCTCACTCTGCTCAGAGGCACTGCTCTCTGCTCAGATATCCTCCTCTGATCCCCTCCAGCAGTGCAGGGAGAAGTGGCATTTATCAGCACACTCACTGGAAATTCTTCATTTCATTCTCGCTCCCAGGCATTAAAATCCATAAAAGATTCTTGCCTCTTTAAGATATTGAAAGACTGGTATTAGTGATTTAGAGTTAATGAAACAGGAGATTCCAGGGTAAATTCCATTCTCACAAATAGCAGTGGAACTCCAATGTAAGTTCAGTGAGCTTCCCTGTGTGGCAGCAGAGGAGCAAGGGCTCCCTCCAGGCCAGCAGGGTCACTCATGAGTTAAGTGCAAACAGCATTTGGCACTCCATCAATTAGCTCAGTAGAGTAATGCATGCCAGGGATTGAGAATGTTTTCATGGAATATTGTGTATGTTATCCTGCTCTCTTGGATTACACAATAAAACACAAGATAGCAGGTTCCTGAGTTGTGATAGTCATAGGTCTTATTGTTCTGTTCTGATTTCACAAAAACATGCATATTTCTATTTTACATTTGTATGCATACATGTGCATGGGCATATGTGTGTCTCTCCATATTGAAAACATATTTGTAATGTCTCAGTGCATGAAAGCAACATTCTTGCTGAAATTTTCTCTTCCTGGAGATCAGAAAATCTCTGTCCCAGATGGCAGTCATGCTCTCTAGCCAGTCATGTTCCATTTCTCACTTGAGGCATTTTGGATTTGTGCAGTAATTGTGCACACTAGAGTTTTAATGCTACATAGAAAGAACACAAACAGTCTAGCTGAAAATGCATGAATTGCATAAGAATACATGCATATCTTGGGGGAGGGGTGAATACTTCTATTTTTGTCTCCAGTCTGCATCCTTTACTTGTTATTATTGTTAAATGCCCAAATAATATGACAGAAAATAAAATAACAAATAACAAACCCAAAGTTACATCCAGTACAGGATAGCTTATTAATAATGGCACTGGCAATACATTATGCTGGAAAAAAATGCACAATGGTTCCTCTGCAAGGCTTGTATTTCTACAATGCCACAAGGAATGTCCTGGTCCCTTCCTCATTGTGCAAGCATAATCAGTCCCTCTTGGGAAGGAGAGCACTCACTGTATCTCCCTGTGATTTGCAACTCTGTTGTAGCAAACTAATTTTAGCAGAGTGGACAAACAGGATTGAAATAGGATTCCAGGAATGTGATGCAAATAAGCAGACACAACTCTGATCTCACACGTGCCAGTTAACATCTCAGTTTACAGCTTCCATCAGTGGAGTTATTCCTAATTTGTGATGGATTAGGCCTGCAGAATGATATTGCAACGTGCCTTTTTTAACAATGCAAGGCCAACTCTTGCAAAATTCCAAACACAGTTGCCTACTATAATAATCAAAAACTCAGTGTCTTGCAGGACCACACCAAAGTCCACTGTGTGCCATTTTCTTGTGGGGAAGATTGTTTGGGATCACATGGTCTCCTGCTTTAACTAATGAACAGATAGGGAAGAAAAATGAATGATCAGAAGTAATTGCAACTTGCAAAGTAAATTACACCATTAACTGCTCCAGAAATCAATAATCAGGCACAAAAAGAAATTCAGTTGAGGGGATGACAGAAGAAAAAATAAATCTCTTGGGCATCTTGCCACTCTGGGGATTTTAATTTTGAGTTTTCCACTCCCATCTATCCATTCTTATTGCCCATCCATCAACCTCTTGATGAATATAAAGGACTCCAGTATGAAATGCCAGAAGATTGCTGGGTTGGTAGAACAATGGAAAGGAAGTCTTTCGGGTTTGGAGAAGGAAGGGTAAATCACAGATGACAGTTTAGAAAAGCTTGTCTGCTCTTGCTTTTTCCCCCTAACATCTCTCTTTAGTGGCATTGGCAGTCTAATAACCATTTCAAAGGTAACCAGAATCGTTCTCATGGGCAAATCATCTGGAAATCTCCTCCTGATTGACTCTAACTACTGACATAATTTTTAATAGAAGTACAACATGATATATGCCTTTGCTTATTGGTATAGCTTTAAGCAGGGACAAAGTGGTTGTTTAATCTTACTCCCATGTTAGAGGCATTTATCTTCCACCCCTTTGTATTTACTATTTGCATCCTCATAAGAATGCTGACACTGTAGCCTTCATTATTAGCAATACTCCTTGATTTAATAGCATTTATGACTATCTCTATATTTTGGGCTTTATTAATGAACACTGTGAACTCTTCTGAGTGCCTCCTTGTGACAGGTTATCTTCTATGGATTTTGGCCAGAAGGGAGTTAAAAGGAGGAGAGTGGACCAAGCAGAAAGCCTACATGGAAAATGTTGGGGTTACATAGGTGGTGGCAGAACACAACAATTCTTCATTAAAAGAGGGTAATCGGTTAAAATGAAAGGAAAAGTGGGGTGTGGACAGAAAAAATATGTTTTCAGCACGTACAGCTGACCTAGGCTGTGAGCTGGACCCTGCTGCAAGCAGATGCTGTTACAGTCTGTAGGGACACTGGATGCCAAGGCTCCTGTGAGAAAAGCTGGTGGAAGTGCTGTGCAAAACCCCTCCTGGTTGGAAATCCAGTTCCTGAAATGCAGAGCACTTACGGGCAAACAGAGTCAATTTATGCAGGAAGCATTTGCTGATCGGTGCAAGCATTGCTCAGTTCCCCCTCCACAGCACCATGGCTCTTAGAGACTCCCCAGAAACTCCAAATCCCGGCCCCTTGTGCAAAGCAAAGCACGGCCTGCCCTTGGAAAGGGGAACAGGCAAGAAAGGGATGTCAGTGGGTGCAGATTCACCCAGAGAGCATGGCTCCAACGCAGCTCTGGCAGCTCTGTACCATCACCAGGGCAGGAGCAATGAGCTGCTCAGGCCATGCTGTGGCTGGAGAGGTTCTCGCATCAAAACCAAAAATAATCCCGAGGCTGACCATGCATGTGCTTTCCCAAGCAGCACTACAGCCTTGTATTCACCACCTTAGGTCATGACTCCAGAGGGATAAAAGAGAGAGAAGACACAGACCAGCAGGCTTGAAGGTTAATGGGAAAGAAGAAACCTGAAAGAACTTTTTTTTTTGCTTGGAACTAGTGTTTTATTTTGAATAAACAGGGGCCTCACAATTATGAGAATCTTTTATGGTTAATTGCTGCTACTTATGTTGAAAATTACCAAGTGTCATATATGATTCTTTTATATCCTTAAACTTTGTCAGCTGAATGTGTAATCTTTAGGTCCCTATGTGTTTAAGACTTATTTTTGCATACACAGTTATGTTTTTATATCTGCAGTAATTCACCAGTCAAAACATGACATGCATGATTTTGGTTCCAATCTTTCCACTTTAATTCTGCTCTCACTCCTTCCCCCAGTAACCAGTCATATTTGACTGATCTTTTCAGATTAAAAACTAAAAAGGAGAAATATGTCAAATTTATTTGCAAATTTTTCCTTGTTGAGCCCTGTCACTTTAGCGACAGCCCTTTCCCTCCCATTTGGGTTTGAAAATTGGATGTAACCCTTTCAAGGCTGGATACATTTTCTTTGGATCATTTTCCTGCCTTTGCATTCAGAGAGACAGGTTTCAAAAGGCTTTAAAATTGCAAAAATCTGAATTTTTATGTTGAAAATTTGTCATATATGATTCATATCCTTAAACTTTGTCAAAAATGAATCTTTAGGTCCCTTTATTTTTGCATACACAGTTATGTTTTTATATCTGCAGTAATTCACCAGTCAAAACATGACATGCATGATTTTGGTTCCAATCTTTCCACTTTAATTCTGCTCTCACTCCTTCCCCCAGTAACCAGTCATATTTGACTGATCTTTTCAGATTAAAAACTAAAAAGGAGAAATATGTCAAATTTATTTGCAAATTTTCCTTGTTGAGCCCTGTCACTTTAGCGACAGCCCTCCTCGAATTCCCTCCCCATTTGGGTTTGAAAATTGGATGTAACCCTTTCAAGGCTGGATACATTTTCTTTGGATCATTTTCCTGCCTTTGCATTCAGAGACTGGTCTTCAAAAGGCTTTATTAATTGCAATAAATCTTAATCTGCAGCATTCCCAATCACATATAAAGGTAGCTTAAATCCCTTAGTAGCAGAGAATAGTCTGGGAAAGGACTTCCTATGTTCCAAAGGACAGATAAAAACTTCCAAAAATCAGCAAAGCAATTTTTTTTTTTGTTACACACCAAAGCTGATTTCCTTTCCATGAGCATGAAAAGCCTAATTTTTATTAAGGAATACAGTGGGCATCTTGGAGCTCTATAAACATGTTTGGTCTTCAGTCATCCTGACCAAACCAGGTTTTGTGAGAGTTTGGTTAAAGCTGCCTGTACAATCTCCTGCCAAAACTGGTGCAGGACATGGTCCCCTCCAGGACCTGACCCAAATGCCAGTGCTGATTTTACCAAACTAAGGAAACAGGCATAGAATAGGATACCAAGGATGTTTTGGGATAGCAACATGTCATTGTCATGTCTGTCACCATGGTACCTTTGAGCCACCTATAGTGATAGGAATATTTTTCCCTGTTTAAATTTTCCAGCATTAACCTAATTACGTGTTGGAATGAGTGCATGTTTTTTCCTTGCCCATATCACTGGGACCCAGACTAAATGCTAACCTTTAAGTATGTCATTAAACCAGTGTTTATAACAGTGCAGTGTAGCAAAGCCTTAATTTCTGAGCAGAGTGGAATTCAAAACACGTCTCTAAAATAATAATAAAAGAGATTGAAAATAAAAGTCAGAGCAAACCAGATGCAGATAGGAGTGAGCAGAAGCAGTGTGGAGCTTGGCACAGCACTGGCACACTCATTTGCTAGGCATATGCCTTTTTCCATGGCACTCCTGCTTATTGTAGTTGGTAAAAGGTTGTCCTTTTTTTTTTTACAGAGTATTTTTCCTGGGCTAACTTTGAATTTAGCAGTGCAGGCGTGAGGAGCCATTTTGTGCCTGGTGCCTGCAGGATGTGTTGCCCTGTGTGCCAGTGGATGAATTTGTAAATGGTTTTCTTCAGTTTTGCCCTGTGTGAGTGCTGAGGCAGCAGCACCCGTGTAAAATGGACATGCATGTTATGCTGCATGTCTTTAAGCCCTGTGTGAATATTAACTAATTAGTGAGTAAGGGCTGTGATGAGGTTGTTGCAAATGGCAGAAGCTGCAGGAGATAGAGCTCAAACCCCACCTGCAAGTCTGAATGCACAGGGGCCCAGAGAACGGGAAAGGAAGCAAACAAGCTGAAAGGCTGGAGCCAGCCAGCAAGAGGGCTTCAAAAATACAAATAAATTTAGCACATGAAGACTGGCAGCGGCTTATATAGGTTTAATGGTTACACTAAGAATGGACTGTCAATCTGGACTGTCAGCCTTTAGCATGGAGAGATTATAACCTCAGTGCTACCCAAGCCTTAATTACAGCAGATCCATTTTTTGACACACCATTTCAGGACAACAAAGGTCCCACAGTAAAAAGAGTTTCCTACTCTGCCTTTTAATTTGCACCAGGCTGCTGAGATCTCTGGTGCATAATTTCTGAGCACTTTGGTTTCCCATTCTTAGTTTTCCAAGAAAAGACAATTTTTCCTAGGGAAATAAAGTTAATCTGGGAACTAAATCCAAGGTCACAGGTTATGTTCCAAGCTAACATATAAGCTCTGCTGACAACCCAGTATTGCCTTGATCTCTCCATTCTGGTTACTCTGGCTGTGATTTTTGTGGCTGTCTTCTTTGGGAGAAGGTCTGCAACAGCTCAGAGTGAATGAGGCAGTATAAGTGAGGATAAAACTGTTAAGGATAAGGTTGGTATGGTAGGACCAACTTTAAGAATCAGGCTTATCACGGCTGGAGTAGGGAATTGAGGGTGTCCTTGATGCCAGAAGGTCAGCCAGCATCACAATGGCTTCCCAGATCAAGACAGGTTTGTGTTTATTTGAGGATGAGATCTGTCCTCTGCCAACGTGTATCACAGCCATTGCAATGAAGGCTTATGCACCCCCTGATGTCACAAAAACCAGCTGGCTTAGGGATGACTAAATGCAACACCTCAAGGGCCCAGCTGCAGGCTGAGACAGAGCACTCACTTCTGGCACATCTTTTCAATTTTTCTTGCCCAGAAGAAAAACCAGTGCTGAAAGCCCTTTCCCGTGGGGTGAAGAGAGCAATGAGATATGAACATAATCCTCCAAGAGTGTTTGACTGCCTTCCTGGGTCTTGAGGGGAAGCCCTTAGCTAAGGGAACTGGCTAGCTTGTGTCAGTGCCAGATAAGGAATTTTTTTAAGACAGAGCATTAGAGAAAAGTAAAAAAAAAAAAAAAACTTTTTAAAAGGGGAGGGAGGAATATTTACAAGTGCATGAATGGAAGCTTTGTCGACAGTTTTCTTGGGAGATAAGGAGCTGGACTGGCCCATCTCTGCACGGCATGGACACACTCGATGCCTTTGAGTCTCTCAGGAAAGAGCAAAAGGAGCTGCTGACATTTCTGCTTAAAAGGAAGAATCAATGAATCTTTGTTTCCCACTGCCTGCTTGTTTGACCTTATTGTGTTGCAGAATAGAAAAGAAATAAAAGAGAACGGTGAGGGGAGAGCAGATTCGTGCTAATAAAATCCAAGACAAGATCACAGCCCTCTGATCATCACTGGAGATGCCATTATTTGGTTGTTGTCCTATTTGCTGCTGTTGCTCATTTCTGATTCTTGCCCTGCTGTAATAAGTCACACTCTTTCCAGCCATCATCCCTGTATTGACAGGCAAATGTCACCCAGCTTTGATTGACGTCCATTGCTCCTGAATACAGAAGTATGATTTAGGAATCAATTCTGTTTGTTTATTTAAACAGCTCTTTGTGTACCTTGTAGATCTGTAAGCAGGACAAGTGCTTTAATATTTTCTCGACAACATTGCCACTGATACTGCACATTCACCTTCCCACTCAGTCACAAAGGTGCCCATCAGACCCTGGGGGAGGAGAAGCCTTTCATGCACAAAAAAAAAAAACCAACCCCAAACAACAACAACAAAAAAACCCCAACCCCCCCCCCAAAAAAACCCCATTAACAACAAAAAACAAACAAACAAACAAAAAAACAGCCTCCAAGATTTAATAAAATGCTGCCCTGAGTTAAACCAAAGAGATCTTTATATCAGGTCTTAAGCATCTGACGATTTGCATACACCCCGGACTTTTCTTTGGCTTCTAAACAAAAGGGAACACTTTCCCTCAGAGCCGGCTTGCGAGCAGAGCAGCGGCTGGCTCTAACACCGGGAAACACTGTAGTCAGTGATGAGCACGTCAATTTTAATTCACAGGAAAAACTATTTCCTTTTCTGCCCGTGTGGTTGCAATTGGGACCAGGAGGAAGAGGGAGATCCGAAATTGCCGTTAATCTCTTTATTATTGTGATAGGTATATTTTCAAATAACTTTTACTTGGACAATTGGTAAAGCATCCCTGCATTTAAAGCGGTATTTCCCAGAAAACGCCAACATGGCAAAGTGGCCTCAGGGAAGCGTTAAGCAGGAGGTGGATTGACCTTTTAATTCTCGATCGGTGACCCGAAGGGTACCCAGAGGCTGCTAAGCACGTCTCTTCCTTTCGGTCTGCTTCAGAAAGAGCTGTCATCACAAGATGCAGCTAGTGAGTGAGGCTCACGATTTCGCTGTTCATCCGTTTGCGGGAGAGGTGGGGGAGGGAGAAAAGAAAAAAAATATATATTTCCCACACTGCCAGAGTAATGCCAAACTCTCTGTGAGTGGGAAGAGCAGAGCAGATGCTGGAATGAGATGCCAAAGCAGCTCCCCTTTCCCCTGCGCTTTTGGGTGCCTATAAATTGCTCCAGCGCGCTCGTCAGCCTCCTCCTCTCCTGGCAGGTGGCACTCGGGCAGGATCCCGCTCTCCCTTCGGCTCCGGCTCCGGCTCCGGCGCGGGCACAGGGCGGCGGGCACCGGGGCTCCGGCCGGGAGGCGCGTCCCCGCTGAGGACTGTCATCCCTGCGAAAAGAGAGAGAGAGGGAGGGAGAGAGCGAGCGAGGAGGCGAGCGGGGCGATCGCGAGAGGAAAGGCAAGTTCCAGGGAAAGTTGACTCGGACTGGCACAGCCTGCAAAAAAAAAAAAGTCGATCGCCAGCGGGAGCATAAAAGTGCGGGCGGCCGGGGCGCGGCGGCAGCTCTTCCTCTTCCTCTTCCTCTCCGCTCCGCTCCGCTCCGCTCCCGCGCCCGCCCCGCGGCCGCAGCGGAGCGCCGCGACCCGCGGGATCCCCGCGACACCGGCGGCCCTCGGGAGGGCGGCCGAGCCCCAGGGGAGCCGAGCTCGCGCGGGCTCGGCGTTTTTTCGGCTCTGAGGAGGAACCCCGCCAACCATCAAGATTTTGTCCAAAAGCAGACAAGAGGATCGCCCTGCGCTGAGCCGGCTGGTGGGCAGCAGGCGGCGGCTGATAGCGGCCGGCGCGCTGGGGGTGGTGATGGTGCTGCTGCTGGTCATCCTCATCCCGGTGCTGGTCAGCTCGGCCGGCACCTCGGCGCACTACGAGATGCTCGGCACCTGCCGCATGGTCTGCGACCCCTACGGCGGCACCAAGGCGCCCAGCACGGCGGCCACGCCCGACCGCGGGCTCATGCAGTCCCTGCCCACCTTCATCCAGGGGCCCAAGGGGGAGGCCGGCCGGCCGGGCAAAGCGGGGCCGCGGGGCCCGCCGGGGGAGCCGGGGCCGCCCGGCCCGGTGGGGCCGCCGGGTGAGAAGGGCGAGCCGGGGCGGCAGGGCCTGCCGGGGCCCCCCGGGGCGCCGGGGCTGAACGCGGCCGGGGCCATCAGCGCCGCCACCTACAGCACCGTCCCCAAAATCGCCTTCTACGCCGGCCTCAAGCGGCAGCACGAGGGCTACGAGGTGCTCAAGTTCGACGACGTGGTCACCAACCTCGGCAACCACTACGATCCCACCACCGGCAAGTTCACCTGCTCCATCCCCGGCATCTACTTCTTCACCTACCATGTGCTCATGCGGGGCGGCGACGGCACCAGCATGTGGGCCGACCTCTGCAAGAACAACCAGGTGGGCGCCGCGCCGGGGAGCAGCCGGGGACAGGAGGGCAGGGGCGCCCCGGGAGGACGGGGGGATCCCCGAGGGAGCGGACGCCGCGCGGGCGGCGGGCGGAGCGGCGCGGGCAGGGCGGGAGGCGGGCGGGGAGGGGGAGCCGGAGGCGGCGCGGGTGCGGGCCGGGGGAGCGGAGCCCGAGCCCGGGCGTCGGGAGGGCAGCGATGGGGACCGGCGGCCGCCTCTCCGCAGCTGGCGGGGAACCCGAGGGCGCCCGAGGGGCCGGGTGTTCTGCAGAGCCGAGGCCGCCCGGGTCGCTGGGCGAATGCGGACTCGACGCGCTCTCCTCCCCGAGCGCCGCAGGCGCCGCTCCCAGCCCGCTGTGGTCCCGGACAGCTCCCGGCCCGCCCCGGCCGCCGTCCCGGGCGCGGAGCGCTGCCCGCAGCTCCGCCGGGACGGGAGCGGGGGCGGGCGGACAAACAGCGCTGCCCCCGCAGGGACGAGGAGAGCCCGGAGCTCCCTCGTGGAGGGGAAAGTCCCTGGCAAGAAAGGGGAGCCAGGGGCGGTGGGTGAGCTCAGGAGAGGGTGGTGCTGTGTCGGGAAAGGGTGAGGCGGGTGGGAGGAACGCAGCCACGGCACGGGACGGGGCGCCCACGCAGCGGAGCGCCGGGCTTGACACGCTCAGCCCCCGGAGGGTGCGAGGCTGCTTCTCCCTGTAATGGAGCGAGCTCGGCGCCCGCAGACCTGAGCCCTTGGCGGGCCGGCCCCGGCTGACGGACCGTGCCAGGAGGCACACCGGGCGTCCGGAGAGCCCGGGCAGGACCCGAGTCTGTCGGCATCCCCTGGGTAGGATGAAGGCATCGGAAATAATTAATGGCCTTGCGATGCTGTCCTCTGAAACACAGAGGAATCATCCCTTTTAATTAGGATAAACGTAGCCGCTGCCTGTTACATTGCCCCCTTGTAACCCCTCCTTCGCAATTTTGCGCCTCTCCCGTGCGTAGTTCACAGACACGGTTAGGCTGGCACTAATTCCTCGGGCGCTTAGAGGCACCGCCATCCCTCCAGGCCCTGGATGCCCAGGGACAGTGTGAGGTGCCCAATCGTTCCCGTGTCCCCGGAGCTCCGCGGAGCTGCCCCGGTTCCCCGCGCACCGGCGGCTCAACAGGTCCCGCCGTGCCGGAGCCGTCCCGGCGAGCGGGGGCCGCAGGGCGGGCTCGGGGAGCCCGGAGCCAGCGCTGCCGCTCCCGCTGGGCTGTTCCCCTCCGGCGGGCCGGGCCGGGGCAGGGCTCGGCTCCCCGCCGTGCCCCCGGGACTGGCAGCGGCCCCGTGTCCCCGCCGTGCCCCCGGGACTGGCAGCGGCCGCGCACGGCCCCGTTCGTTCGCGCGTCCCCTCCGCAGCCGAGCGCGGCCCTTTGTGCTCAGCGCGCACGGGAGCCGCGGCCGCCGGTAAATTAATCTGATATGCCACTTAACCTTTTCTGCACGGCTCCTCAGAAGCACTGTGAAAACGGAATAATGAGGACATCAGCGGCAATTAATTAAATTAGAAAATATCTACCATAAATACTGTATCAGCAGATAAACCAGGACTAGGAGAACTAAAAGTACATCCTAAAATATTCACTTTGATATCTTCCTACAAAAGCAATATTCTTCACCGCAGAAATACAATTTTACTTACAATTAAAGAATTGATCTATGTTTACCCATATTTATAGAGTGTTTACTTTCCCGAACCCTGAAAAATAAATACATAGCAGTAGTTTTAAAGAAGCATCCAATTACAAATATTCAGTTGAACCTGAGGTCTAACCATTTCCAAATATAGATACTTCTAGTGCCAGACATGAGGCAAACTCAGAGTTATTCAAAGAAGAAAGAAAAAAACCCACCTAAAGAGAGGTTCTATCTGTACATTTGTATATACTATACAAGATATTTAGGGAAATACCTGCACATCAATGGTTTAAAATCGACCCACAGTTTTAATGCCACAATGATTGATTAGGATTTATACTTGAAATACTAAATGCTGATGTGACAGGCTTTATGTATATTTGTAAGGAAGCTCAGAAATTTTGGAAGTAGTTAAATGGAGTGGCAAAGGCAACATTATAAATCCCATGTTCTCTAACAATTAAAAAAACTGAAACATTGAAAACTGTATGACTTACAGGACAAAAAAAAAAAAAAAGCATTCCTAAGCAATACATATGTGAAACTTCAAGGTCCGCAGTGTTACCACATTGTCTGCTTTCATGGTTTTCAAGCCTGAACAGGGAAGTACTGAGGTGACACAGCTTAGGGATGTGTGTGCAGGCTGAGAGTGTAGCTTCATGAAAGAACTTACATGGAACTTGTGAAATGTATTGTCTCATAATGCTTTAATTTTGAGATGCATTTACCCTCTTGCAGCACTACACTCCATTCATTTGAGGAGAATTTATTTGAGACTGTTCTCCTAGGCTTTAAAAAGAAATTGTTCTGGCTAACCAAGCAAGAAGGTAAACCCACTAAGAATAGCATACAGGACCTTTGCTGTGACACACAGGGCAGTAACATCTGCATTTTGGTTTCTAGACTTTCAATACCCAGAATCTTTGTCTTTTTTTCCAGCCAGTATGTATTATGTAGAATCTTAAAAATTAAATATCCATTGCTATTGTAGCCAGGGTCCACATGCTGACTCCCTTAGGATTGTCAGTGATGTAATTCAAATTCTCCCCTACCATCCACAAGATTTTATACAAATCCACAAAGCAGCATTTCTTTAGGAAGTAAATGGGAATTTGAAAAGTCCTTTAAACCATTTTTCTCACCATTTTGCAAGATCCTAGTTCTCTGTGAAAGATCTTCTACCTTGTCTGTAGCCTTTCCACTCCTCCCCACTTGCCCTTTCCATTTCCACTGCCAGCAACCACCTCAGTCCATTATTTTCTCTGGAAGATCTTTCCAGGGTTAATGGCCCAGAGCCTTCAACTCTGCCCTGCCAGTCACCATTCCAGAGGAAACATCCAGTACTTAGAATAATTATTGCTTAGAAAACTAGCAAAATAGATCACCTCTGTGAACAATACCAGGCAAGTCAGGACCAAGAAGTCCTGAAATAGTCGGGGTTTATCATCATGCCATGTATCAGTTTAAATTTGCAGCCTGTCACAGCTTTGCCAGCCTTTGCAGCCTTTCTCACTGTTCTTACAGGATGCATAAAGAATTTCCACCTACTGTGATTTTTAAGCCGCATAATGCCATAAGATCCTGCATGGTAAAAGAACCCCCTCCTTTTTAACATTTCAATATTAATGTGAAATCATATCACATGAAAATTTAATTTGGAAATTTATCATGTAAACTTTGAAAGGAATCCATGGAAAATTGTGACTTATAGCCTATTTTTTTCAGTTCAGAGCAGAAAAAATCCCACATATAGTACGCCAAGTCATGCATTATTACTTAGTTCAGATTTGTAATGCCACTAAATCATTTACTGCTCTGTAACTACGCTAGAACAAAGACAAGCAACAAGCAGATGACGTGTTACTCTGAAATAAATCACATACAACCATGTTTAAATATTTTACCAAACAGAGTCAAATTATATATAAATGATTTGGAGACTTACAATGGCACAGGCTGTTTATTGCTGAAAACCAACATATATCTTGAAATTACAGATTATTTCCAGTTTGCAAGAAATGTCAAATTTAATCAGTAGTGGAATACCAAGGGAGAAATGGGAAAAAAGTATGTTTAAGGGAAAGTTGCAAATGAAAAGCCCTCAATGACTTGTAAATTTCAAAAACTCTTACAGCAAATAGTGACTTGCCTGTGATTTTTCAAAAGTACATCTCTTAAAACACAGTGAAATTAAATCTTTGCTTCCTGAAATGTGGTAATAGCAGTTTTTCCAAACCCACACTGCTTGTGTGCATGAGTGTGTGGGGGGTGTACTTCTTGTATTCTTTTTTGCAGCATGATCCTATTGCTTAGTATGACAATAAACTGCCTCTGGGAAAAGTCCATCTTGGAGACTCCCTGTGGGCCTCCCTGTGGATCCTCAACATTGTCAATCACTTGTCCCACTGGTACAAAAGTTACACCAAATGTAAAACTGGCACACGATCAGAACCAGTCCTCCCAACTCCAGCTATTCTTACACATATTTATTAAAAGGCTCCAGACATCGATAGAAGATCAGGCAGTTGTGTATTCATCAGATGACTGAGAAAGGAAAATATTATTGCTTCAGTTTCAGAAGTACAGCAGGAGGAAATAAGCAATTGCCATAGGAATAAACTACAATATACACTTGCCAGATGTTTAAAGTGGCAACTCATGCATGCTGAATAAAACTTTGAGGATATGCTTTAATTTCAGCAGGCAGGAAAAATTGCCTGAGTTTTCTTAACCAGTGGTTCTGTATTTTGTGTAGGTTCGAGCTAGTGCGATCGCTCAGGATGCTGATCAGAACTACGACTACGCCAGTAACAGCGTGGTCCTTCACCTGGAGCCAGGAGATGAAGTGTACATCAAATTAGATGGAGGAAAAGCACATGGAGGAAACAACAACAAATACAGCACATTTTCTGGATTTATTATTTATGCTGACTGATAATGAGTAAAAAGACCCACCAAACCAGTCGAGAAACGAAGCCTGCTCTTCTCAGCGATGGATTGCGTGGCAACAGTCAACGAAACAAGCACCCCAGCAGAGAGTGACCACTGAACACCTCAGCAGTGGGGGGAAATGTTGAATGCTACCTGATTCACATCTGTACAACACAGAGAAACCTTATGTTAAAAAACCACAAACCAAGTTAACAGATGTGCGATCCACTTCCGCCAAAGCAAATACTTCCTCATTGTTACGTGTCCATGTGAATGAAGTTCTGCATAGATCAGATTTTTATAGGGAAGGAAAGCCCACCTAAGGACACTGAGTTCTTTCTTCAGTGTATATGATACTTTGATGTGTTATGATCTTGCTGCTTTATCCATACTTCAGCTTTGGTTCTTGTGACTTACCTGCTAACAATGATGCTTGGAGTCCACTCATAGTGTGGTGAGGAATGATTTTACAATAAAAGGAAGAGGTAATCAAAATATACTTTCTCTCTGCAAAGAAATTGTTTGCCTTGTACTTTTCTTACCCTTCCACTTAAAACTAGAAACTAATCAGCTTTAAGCCTTAACTCAATGTTTCTGTTTTGTAGATTTACATTAGACTTTTAACATAAAATCAATCCAGTGGAGTTATTTAAATTTTGTCTTTCCCTTAGCTGTCCTCTAAAAGAAAATGATAGAAGAAACATTATTTTCCCCTGAAGAATAGAACAGTTGACAAACTATTCTATTGGACCATATCCCTGATTCCACCAAAGCTCTCATTGCTATTAGTGGAAAAGGGAATTGGCTTTTAATTTGTATACATGTAAATATATATTTAGACAATTATTAGAGGCCCATTGTTGATGGTTAGTAGTGTAAATATTTAGAAAGCCTGGCATCCATACCATCAGACTAAGAGGCAGAGTGTTTTCTTTGCAGCAATTAGTCTTCATTAGTCTTTTAGCACTTAGTCTGTACCTGGGTTCTATTTTAATAAAGTAGTTACAGATTAATATACTGCAGATGTTCCACTAGAATTTCACAGGAATACAGACAACCTTTATTGTCTTAGGTGTCTTGTCTCACTGAAGTCAGTGGGATTTTTCCAACAAAGGAAGAGTGGGAGATCTGACACATGAGAAAATGCTGTCACACAGACCTTTTCCATGGAAGCTAGTACCAGTCTGTGGTAAGGTGTGCCTACGAGATGGACACAGAGAAGCATTTTACCAAAAATGATAACACATATGCAAAGAAAGAAGCAGATATTTACATGCAAAAAAAAAAAGTGTTATAAAACCTATTTTTCTCATTCATATAGATATAGATATAGATATATAAAGTCTCAAAGAAGCTTAATCCATATAGAGGATTAATGGCTTGGAGAATAAACTAAACAGAGATACATAGTTATAAAAATGCTTTAAAATCAGTCATAGCAGTAATGTCCAGAGATTTTTTTTTATTCAGAAAATGGATTTATTATTTGCTTTGGTTTTGGGAGGCTATTTCTCTTAGGTTAAAACTTTCAGATTTCAAATTTCAGCAAGATTATTAAATTTCTTTAGCAGAGTTTGTTATTTATTTTTAACCTTTTGGCAAAATCAAGGTAACATTTCTGTAAATCATTAAAGAGTAACAGAGGCTACCCCTAGCATTGCTATTTCATATACTCTGTCACAAGCAACCTTGTCTAATGTAATAGGGGTACAAACTTAGATTTATCTGCACTAAAATTTCCAAAGTGTCTGCCACTCTGACAAAATCCTCTCCAGTGCTGGCTACTCAGCAAAAGTCTGATAGGGATTTTACACATTGCCCTAAAAGTCTCGTTTGAATGAGGGAACCTTTTCTCAAACAGAACATGTTCCTCCTTCTGCTTTGAGTCGTTCAGTTCAAAACAAACGCTGAGCGAGCCCAGGCTGCTGAGAGGATCGCCAGGCAAACTCATCCAGGGTTTACCAGGGGACATGGTGCTCGCAGCTGCTTGTGTATTATCTCACCAGATGGGTAATGCTTCTACCTTATGACAAAGTGCCAGCTCATGTCTGTGCATTGTAGTGGTTACTCCTGTTTCATTTCTACAATTATTTCAGGCAATTATTTCAGTACCAGATGTGTACCTGACTTGTCTGCTCGCTCTACTGTTGCTGTTGCTGGCCAGTGCACTCCCACAGCAGTGTAGCTAGAGATTCCCTGTGTAGCCTACAGCAGTCCTGCACCTAGAGCTAGGGATCATTCACAACCAGCAATGTGCATTTACTACAGTGTGTATTGGTAAAGCTCAATACTACAAGACATACATGGTCAAATTTGAAGAAGCTTCTGAAATCAGGCTACCATTGCTATCGGATAACACCATTTTTTAGATAAATTACCTTCCCTGGTTAAAGTTAGACAAGAGCAAAGAACACACTTTAAGTGAAAACCACATATAAGGCAAACATTTCTTCCTTTTTCATCATATCTTGATATACTGATTTGTAAAGACTTATATCACAACCTTTGTTATAACTAATACAACTCATTAAAACTGTATTATGTAATATATTTTGAGTGCTGGTGTTGCATCCTTACAAAAAGAAGCTGGTATGTGTCAAATTTGACATGATTGCTGTGAGACTCCAAGTTCATGATAAAAAATTAATGCAATTAGAAAAAGACATCTGTAATAATACTGCACATACTTTAAGAGGTGATCAAAATGCTTTATTCAAAAATATATTTTTCCATGTATTTTTTACATTTTCAGTTACAATTAAGTAAATTGTTAAACTAGAAAGAAACCTTATATTTTTTGATTTGAGATTCCTCTTGCCTTCTCTTGTCAATGGAAGCTAATTAAAACTTCCAGACCTTTCAATCAAGTATTACTCAAAGAATATGAGGATAATGAGAAGATTGACAGTATTACAAGGATTAAAATCAGCCCCTGAAGACAGGAAATTTAACTGAAAACCATAAATTCCTTCCAAGGAAATTTCCTTCCAGGTGACACATCTTCAGAAGTAGTTTGGAGGTAAAATTCAGTAACAGTATTAGATTATGCTTTTGAAACAATTATTTTAAAATTTCAGTTGAAAAGATTCTGTAGGTAGGCTCCTATTCAGTAAATCATTCATAAGCAAACTTTCAGAAGGGAGAAAGTGTAGAGACAGTACACACTTTTGATGTTCTAATTAAAAGGAAAAGTTACAATTAGTTTGTTTGTATTGAGTTTTTCAGAATTTTTTTAAGTGACTGCTCTACTGCAATCTGAATTTTATTATGCTTCCTTATAAATCAGGCATATTTATTCATTGTTCCTACTTAAAAGTCAACCACCGCTTTGGATTTGCTAGTAGTATTTTATCAATTTTATCTTGGGATATGCCTCTAATTAGCATTTTAGGAACTATATTTTTTAGGATATGTGAATATCCATGACCTCCATATTTCATCAACCTGTTCTTGGTGTGCACATCATGAGCCATCAGAATTCTGTCTTCATAGCCTTCATCAATCAGCATACGAACCCTGCAAAAGTTGGAAGCATCGCTGTCAGTGAAAGTTCTCATGTAACAGCACTTCCATTTCTTACATTACTGTACTGCTGGACTGCATTATAACACAAAATACTTAGGTGCTCAGAGGAAATACTCCTTACATTTCCCTGAAAATAAAATACATTTTTTATTGCATGAAAAATATCCCACCTCTGAAAACATACCACCGCTTATATCGAAATGGAGAAGTAAAACTTTGCTTTTGGCACATTGCGAAGTTTTGCATTTCCAAATCCATAAATTCCACAGAGGAATTCAAGAACTTCAGCATCACCATGCATGGGACAAAGGTTTTATATAAATCAGTAAATAATAATTTCCTAGATAAACTCCTTCTCAGGAGGTTACTTTTTGCTGCTGACACAAGGCTGGTCCCATTTGCTAATGACCAGACTCTGTGTGTGAAAGGCCTTTAAAGGAGCCTGGCTCAATTACATAAATACTTTCAGATCTTTGGTTGAACCCATTTAGCAAAGCATGTTAATAAAACGATGAAGTTGCCATATTGTACTCCATATAGACAGTTATAATCAAAACACATTTCAAAGATGTTCATTAAAGAAGACAAAGAAGACTGGCATGGCACAGCACATGCCAGGAAATAAGGGGCATTAATTAATAAGGCAGTGCAGCTAAACAGCCTTGGCAAAATGACAAGTCAGCTTGGAACAAGAAGTCATCCTTCTGGTCACGCTCTTGTAGCAGGACTACTACAAGTCCTTCTGCTTCATGTTTCATTCAGGTAGTCTCCTGTACTGCATGACTGTCAAGTTTCTCAGTAAGCTTCCATTTAGGTTGGCAGAGGATTACAGCACTGAAGTGGCAGGGACTGACAATCAGCCCTGGAAAGTGCTCATTCCTCATGAAGGCCTCCAATTCCATCACTTGCCAGCACTCTGAAATCCTAATCCTTACCTTCCTGACAATGCTGTGATTAGCAAGGAAACAAAAACTAGCCTTACAAGTACCCACAAGGTTTCTGAAAGCCCTTACTAACAGTTTTTTATTACAAGTAGTTACAAAGAGATACATGTAGCAGCTCCTAATCAGCACGGGCAGCAGAAAGAAGGTAAATAAGACAGATTTTGGTAAAAAAATTATTGTTTTTCAAAAACCCACCATACATTGTGCCATACAGTGCACAACACTACATAAACCATAGTTTTACAACATCACAAGAATCTCCTCCAGCCTGAAATACAGAAGCACCATAAGCCAACCAGAAAGTAAAAGTAATGGCACCGGAGGGACCAAGTTTTTGCTGACCAAACATATTATTAGAATCACCTCCTTTAATACTGGACTCATTTCATGGGTTGGCGAGGCATATGATCCTTTCCATGCTGAATCCATTGCTCCTTTTTGTTCATTCCTCTATATTTAGTTAGCACCTTCTGACTCCAAACTGCCCCAGAACAGAAGTCAGTGTTTTGCTTACATTGGCAGCAGACTGCATCCAAACTGCTGAAGTACACAGACAGCTAAACTGAGTTAAGTAGGTATGTTATGACTACAGAAGTTTGTGTTTTAAGCAAAAAAAGATGTGAACAAGTATTTTCTATTCAGTATTTTCATTTAGAGGTCAATTTATTTTATACTTCTGTGGTGCTGTTTCACAAAACAAAACCCTAAGGAGATTGCCCCAGCCATCCTTAGTCCACTGAGGGTACACTGATATAACTCAAATACACACACTGACACTGTGCAATGAGAAGACAAAACTTTCATCTTTTCTTCCTTTGAACAACCTGCTGCAAGAAAGACTCCAGAGAGTTTCAGGAGAGATGAGGGTGGCTGAGCAACCATCATGGATGGAATGAAAACTGTGCCACAGTTGAACATGCACTTGTTAACCAAGGCCTAGTCCAGTCCTCTCTAAATATTCCCCAGTGCTTCTGTAGATGCTGACTTTCCATGGCACAGGAAAGGGCACAAGGCACAGCAGAGGAAGCAGCTTTACTCATTCCAAATGGGAAAACTGCAGATTCCTCGCAACAGTTTAAAATACTGAGTGCAAGACTGAGAGTATTGTTAAGAGAGAAACAATTTCTAGTGTGAAAAGCAGCAGTAAATGCTTGGGAGGGTGGAAGAACAGCCACAGCACCTTCTTAGGAGAGAACAGTTTGAAAACAGTTTCAAGATTAATCTGACAATGAGGGGGAGGGAAACTCTGTCTGAGATGTAAGGGAAAGCTAGAAGTTACTTCATTAGTAATCAGCAATCATAAAATCTTTCTCATCAAGGAGACTGAAAGAACTGTTTGTGAATCTGGAAGGTAAAAAGACACAGGCAGGATGGCAACCCACCCCTCAGGCACCTGCCACTTCACTGCTCACACACACTGTGGACAAACAGCATGGCAGCATCACACCTCCAGATGGAGTGGAAGGAGTGAGGTGTCCATTCCCAGCTGATCCTACCTTCTCTCAGTTTCTGTACAGAATGTATCTCCTTGGCAAAACTTTGTGTTAGCACAGCACAACAGATTGGCCGTGCAGCTGAGCTGAGACTGCAGGTGCTGATGAGAATCAGGGAAGAGGTATCCTGCCAGTGGGACCAATATTTTCACATTGTGAGTGAGTGTGAGGAGAATGGGAGCTCTGAAGAGACAGGAATCACATCCTTCAAAACAGAGAAAGGGCAAAAGGACAGTGGGAGGAAAGGTGATAAAGTGCTTGGAAGAAAAAGGGCAGTTTTCCAGGATGGAAACACAAATCCATCCAAAACAACCAATGAGTTTTGCTGGGTTAGCAAAGCAGTGAGGGAATAAAACAGGTTCAGATGATGTTTAGTAGCAGCACTAAGTTTCCAATGCTATGTTTCAAACAGAAGTACTTAATCCTAACATAAATGCAGCATTGTAGCCTTTTCCTTTTTAGAGATTGTATAAATTCGACCAGATCAGCATGGAATTAGGACAGAGAATGAAGTTTAAAAAGCTCTTAATCTTCTTCTTAAGTAACTTCCTAGAACACTATGATTCTGCATCTTCCTCTCAGACAGAAGAAATGATATATGTTGCTCTGTGTGACAGCAGCAGGGAAAATGGCATTATTTCAGCAAGACAGAAGACAGTTTTGAACAACAAGCACAATCACTCTGTGATGGTCTTAAAACAAGTATTTTTTTATCAATAATACTTTTTTATGAATGGCCATGCTATAGCTAAAGCTGCATGGGAGCAGATACCTTGCAATTCTCTCATTGTCGCTGGGCATGTCAATATCCGGATGGAACTGGTAGTGAAGGAACTCTGTACCAAACAGGTCATACTCTAAGTAACATCCAAGCTTAGCAAATTCCAGAAGTTTCTTTTTATCAAATATGGTCCTGCAGAACATAAATAACACAGAGTCAGCACTGTAACAGGAATAAAACATCTTATGGTATGAGGACAGGTACTTTGTGATCTCCTACTTGCAAGGAAAAAAACAAATAATCTATGATATAATTCACCTATTTGAGAAACAGGACTCCTGTTTGACACATGCAACTTAAGACGATACACAGCATTGTCCTTCTTACATTCATTTGGGATTTCATGCATTAAAAAACCAAAGCAAAACCAACTCTTTCCCTATGAAATAAGGAAAGCCTCTACAATAATCTTTAAATGGAAAGAGGAAAGTTACTTACTTTTGATATCATTAACCCTCTCAACAGACAACCTAACAAGGAAGGACATTTAAGGAGGAGGTTAATTCATAGTGATGTTAAAAAAAA
Source organism: Emberiza elegans (assembly GCA_024865655.1). Classification (NCBI taxonomy): domain Eukaryota; kingdom Metazoa; phylum Chordata; class Aves; order Passeriformes; family Fringillidae; genus Emberiza; species Emberiza elegans. The sequence goes on from JALJVW010000206.1 coordinate 24,870,416, forward strand.
AAAAAAAAAAAAAGACAATGGATTACTCACATAAGACAGATTTACTTTCCCGAAAGAGTTACAGGAGACAGCTTCACCCAGGGTTTGTTTCATCCATCACACACCAGCAATATACAACTTTGTCTTTAGTTTCTATTCTGTACACTGATGTTTCTAGATTGCCATTAGAACAGCAATATATCATTGTTTGCACTGGGATCTGGCCAGAACGCCTTAAGGAAACGCTCTCACCAAAATACATAATGGCACTGCGAGTATCTGGGACATGGCTTTGCAAAAGATTTGAAAAGTGAAGGAACAAAGCTTCTAGCACCTCTCGCTCATTTGGAAAAGAACAGCAACAGAAATAGGAGTTCTCTGGAATATTTTGGGTTTTCTTTGAACCATTTTTACCAAGTGTATAAGCTGTTCAAAGAAAAATAAAAACACTCAAGTGATACAATATTATCTTTACAGCTGCTACACAATTTTATTTTTTTTAAGAAGAAACCACATTTCCAGAAGAGCATCACAGTTAACCAAAAGGGCAGTAGTTTGTTGAGGGATTTTTTTATTATTGCAGATATTGATGTCACAAAGCAGTTTTACCTTATACAATTACATCACAGTCTGTTGCTATGGAAATGACTGATGTCATAATTTCAATATTATGACTTAATTACAGACCAAGTAGGAGGAACAGATGGGTTGAGAGAGAGAAAATCCATGTTCAAACAAGCCTGCCATCAGCAGGAGTGTAAGACTTGCCAACTGTAATTAATAAAAAATGTTATTTTAAAATAAATGTTACAGTTTACAGAGACTGAACATTTATCACCAAATGAGTTTTTAAAGTGCAGAGCAAAAGAACAGATTATTTTAGATCCAGCCCAGCTCAGTTCACAGGGAGACAATCGCCAAGAGTCTTCAATACCATGCAGGTGGCAAAAGCACCCAACAATCTATTTCAAGATCACAACCAGAACAGTTTCTTTTGAAAACTATTGCCGGTGTCATGCTTTTGGGTGTTTTATCCCAACAAAGAGCCAGAGAATTTCATTTCTTCAGTCACTGGGTCCCAGAGTGAGCCACAAGGATGCAGCAACAGCAGCAGTTCCCAGTTCAAATTGCTGATCTCTGAACTGGAATTAGGTGTTTGGGCAACACTGAACAGCTGAACAACTGAACAGCTCTGAGCTCATGGAAAAGGAGGTAAAGCACCCTGTAATTTGGAACTCAGCCATAAATACCCTGGGGACAGACACCAAGCTGTAATGTTGCCCCGAATTTGTAACAGTTGCTGTGAGACTTCTAACAGAAATTACTCAAGTGAGTTGAGTCAAGATGTTGATCTCCTTTGTAACCTTAACCCCTAACAAATGACTAAAGCAGAGGCTCAATAGCTTTTGCTTCCAGCCTTTTAGTACACTAGTAGTTCCACCATGTGGAACTGCTACCTTTTTTTAAGGTGCTAAATTGCAAGACATGGTAGCTAGCATTTTAGTTTTATCACTTAATTGCAAATCCACTGGAAAACTACCATTCTGTCTATGTGAAATGCAGACATGAAATATGGAGCTATGTACAAATTTATCTCACATTTAAGGGACTGGGATGCTCCCACATGGATTTTTCTTACTGGAGGAGACTTAAAATGTTAAATGCACATTGCAAAGCCAAACTTCACAGTAGTTTATGTTACAGCAAGTGCCAACCTGAATGTGTGAAAGTAATGATAGAAAGAGATAAAAGGAAATGTCATATTGTGCATCAGTGGTTGTTATTGAAATTGCACCTCTGTTTTCCTACTTATATTGCTTAATTTCCATCAATTAATTATTTAATTCAACAATTTACAACAGTGTATAGGAGGCAAAAAGCCATAATAGTATATTTATGTTATATCAAGATGGCTGTGTAAGTACTGATACCTGCAGCTTGCTCAGTCCTCTTTCACAAAAAGTTTCAAGTATTCAGTTTTTTCTCAAAAAGGGGTGAAAAATACAGCTATAGATACAGTGGAACACAGGTAAATATGAAAAGGAAGTAATTTATAAATATTCAAATATTATTTCATGGCATGAATTTTATGCTCCTAAAATCATCAAGTAAAACAAGGAGCTCTGTGTGAATAACAAACACCTGTAGCTCGATTTGCAAGCTCTTAGAGCCTGTAACCATGAGAAATTTGGAGCACAGTGCTGTTGCCTGCATTACATTCACACTGAGGGCAAACAATCCAATTGCTGAGAATCATATGACCACAAATAGTCTCCATTATTCAGCAACTGGCCAAACTAATCAATGCTTGGATATATTCCAACTCACCATGAGCAAGACAAGGTCATACAAAACTGATTTGGTAATAGAGGCTATATTTCTAAACTGGAGACAGAAAAGCATCCCAATTTCTCTCTGTGCCTCATGTGGAGCTCCTGGCTTTTAGAGGAAACTAAAAGTTAACTACCTGGTCTATGCTATGGACTATCCAAAACCCAACTATTTTCTTTTTAAGCAGTACTTCCTCTCTCTGGTATTATAACATTAAAAATCTGCCTTTTGCTTTGACCCAGACTCCAGCCAAATTAAGGAAATCTCCATTAGCTTCTGTGAGATTTTGGCAAGGCCATTAAGAATGACCCAGCTTTCAAAAACACTGGAAGCACAGCAACTTCCAACCCCATTTAGTGAGAACTGCTCAGCGTCCAATGCTTTGTAAATACAGGGATTTGTGCAGGGATACAAATTAATGAAATTCCCATTTTTAAAATGTGGCTACAATGATTCCTAATCCCTCTGCCAGGCTTTCAATGACAACACTTAAAATACCAAAATCTCTTATCAATGTGAATCTAAAACCTAATCCTGACTGTAGTGCTGGAGGCAGATCAAGCTCTATATAAGCACTTATTTTTGAGTCAATTAACTTGAGGGTAACACTCTATGTCACCTTTTCCCAGTCTAGTTCTGCAAAACCCCAGTGAACGTGGCAACACCACAGGAAGCCCAGCAGAATAGTCTCCTTACCTGTCGAGGTGAGACATGACCGTCTTTGAAGCATCAGCCCCAGCCTCCTGCAGGATGCGGATGATGTGGAAAGGGGAGTCACTGTTCCTGCCAGGATGGATGATAACAGGGCACCCAAGCTGGGCCTGAGCCTGTGCTGTGGCCTGAAGCACTCTGTGTTCACTGGGAGTCAAAGGCCAGGAGCAACCTATTTCTCCCACCACACCACACTTGATATTAGTCCCATCTGCTCCTTTGAGTACCTCATCAACAATAATCTCTGTCAGCTAGAGAACAGGAAAATGAGATTTTTGGTTATTATTACTATTTGGATTAAATAGCATCAAATTTGGCCTATGGATGCTGGGCTAGCTACGCTCCCAAGGTCTTTCTGAACTTATCTAATTAACAGCTGGGAGTGTGAAAACACTGCAGTTAAAATCTGGTTTCTGTCAACTAATGTTATGCTAGCCATTCACTAAGACCAAAATAAACACAGAAGCAAATCAATTTAACAGTATCCAGTCACACATATTTCCAGGTTTGCCAAGAAAGCTGGCCTACATGTAATTTGAACTCTGATTTAGGCAGACATTAAGTTTCCTTGGGAAAAAAAAAAGGTTAGTTTATTCCAAAACCTTTGCCTTGCACTCCTGAATTGGCTTCAGACACAATTCAATGTAATTTTTGCAAAACAAGAGATGAGAGAATAAGGAAACCTTGTCATACATATAGGGAAGAGAGAAACTCTGGCAAGCATCCTGAAAAGACAAGTTTAAGGCAAAACCTGCTTATGGAACGCCAATGTAAAACAACAGATCTGCGGACTTTAGAACTACAAAACAAAGCTCATTTGACAAATTTACAGGATCAAAATTAGCCTGCTTTAGAGCGTGCATAGACAAAACCCATCAGAATCTCTTAATAAAACTACTTTGTTATAAAAACTTTATTTTTTCTTTCCCAGAATAGGCCATATATCTTAAGCATACATTCAGAACTGAGAGCACAACATGATACTGATGATGGCCAACCTTCTAACTACTGAGTAGAGGATATCTGTGGGTCGCCATCAGTCCATCAAACACAGAAGGGAAACCTTTGCCTTGAGGAATCTATTTGTGTCTATGTTATTTGTATTTATTTGTATTTCAAGCAATGGAAGAACATTTAGGAAAAGCAGTACTCTTGTGTACAGTTTGGGCCAGCTTGGGTCCAGTTTTGTTGGCAGCACTGCTCAAGTTTTGATCATTGATTTTTAAAATTGACTCATTTGTAAACTGTGACAGATTTAAAAAAAAAAGTCAGCTTTATTCATACACATTCACAGACTCCTACCTTGGAGAGTTCCATTCCCTCTTCTCCTCATCACCACATTTTCTTATTAAAAGATGAATATTTATTATTACAGGAACATCTGGGGACCTCAGCTATTATTAACACACTGTCTTAGTCACTGTACAAACATGCTGATGTAGACTATGCCCTGCAAAGCCTGGACAAATGATAGAGAAGAGAGCTATAACACACAGCCTGAGCAGAGCAGCGATTTACAATTATCTTATAAATATTGTAATTATTTATGCTTTTTACAAGAATGCTGGGTAAACTCAATGGGAAGCAATTAGCCATAAAAAGTGATAGAAGAGGTAGCAAGGATAAACTCCTTCCTTAAAAAATAATAAAAAACTCAAGATAGTTTGTGGTGTACCAAATGTCCACACATGAACTACAGTATATTCCTTTTACTGTTGCATTATAAAAAATCCCTCAAAGAAAATGGAGCTTAAGAACTGGAAATTCTGACAGATAAACCAAGCACATTAAAGTAGTGTTGCTCCAGATATTACACACAAGCAGTAATGCTGTTCCCATTTTCTATGCTGAGCACCTCTGTATTCCATCATTTTACTGGAACTTCTCTCCAACTTTGGCTTACCCAGGGATAATTCACAGGACAGAGGTACTGAAGCAATAGTTAAGACTTACCTGCTCCACTGTCATGGCCTGTGTTTGAGAAGAATGAGTGGAATCCACATAAAACCCAGCACCAGCAATAATATGAACTCCAGTTTCTTCAGCAAGTTTCTTCAAAGTATTCATATCACGGCCAATCCCTGTAGTCGTGTTTTCCACAATCGTCCCACCACCTGCTGCTTTAAAATGCAGCAGCTCCTCCCTCACAGCATCTGTCTCCTGATACAAAAGAAGGTTTTCTTTATGGCTGTAGGGATTTTGCTTAATCCAAAACAAGTTCTTCATCTCAATGGGCCCATTAGACAAAGGCTCCTGGCCTGGAGAAGGTGGACAAAAGCAGCTGCTGTAGTTCATAGTCAAGTGTTCATGAGTCAATGTGTAGCCAAGACAGTCTGGCTCCACAGGGCCCAAGACAGTCTGCACTTTTCCACTCAAGGAAGGCATTTTTCTTTAAGGGAAAAAAAATCAGATGCTAAAGGACTCTGGGAAAGAAGAAAAGAAACAAAAACATTTCAGAAAGAGCAGTGTTTTCTCAGGCAATTTCTGAAATCCCTCCTCCCTCTCGCACATGTACCTATACTCTGCGTGTGTTTGCTGGGATGTTTCCAAAAGCTGTTTGTAGCAGGGTGGTCAATATGAAAAACAAGGCATTTATTTTACCCAACTGTGCTTGTATCAGTACTCCAGTAACATAAACACACCACATTCCAGTACATGGAAATTGTCATCATTTATTGTGCTGCAGTCAGTATCACATTAAGATAAATGTTTCCCATTTAATAAAACCACTGTATGTTCATTTAGGATTCTTTGCTCTTCAGCAGCTGTCAAATTTTGTCAGCTTCAGCCACCAGATGAACACACTTGGCACCAAGGCTGAATATTCCTTACTGGTATGTTCAGTATATTTATCTCTGGCCTCCAAGACTCAGTATCTCTCTCACAAACCAAGGAAGCAGTCTGTGTTTGGGCACCATGTCTGCCCCTCTCTATGTGGAATGATGCATGGGTGGGAGTGATAATCTGCTCCTCTGGCTTCAACAGGTGTAGGGGTGATAATCTGCTCCTCTGGCTTCAGCAGGGCTCAGGTTTTCCTACCAGCTGTGTTCTGGAGGTCTGGAACAGCCCAGGAACTCCTCTAAGGCTGACAACAGCCACCAAAGATACAGCATGGTCCACAAACAGCAGTGAAGAACCCAAAGTGCTTCAGCAGGCAAGTATTTTGGCAGTTAAGAACAGACCTTAATCTAACAATTTACATGTGGCTCAGCAACTCAGACACTTTTTAATTAATCTTTAATATCAATGAAAAAATGTTACTTCTCAAAATTTCAAACGAGCAGTGACAAACACTGAGGCTACACAGGTCTGCAGTTGGTTCATGTCAAAGTCCCTGTGCCAATTTGGCCTAACTCACTGCAGGTTAGGATTAACTGCAGCTCTCGCCATTGGGATTTTGGGTTTTTGTTAGTTCATGTTAGATCTTCCAGATGCTAGTCACAAAGGCTTGAGGATATATAGTTAAAATCCCTAGTCAACCAAAATCATGAGTTATGAAACAAAATACATGTTTAATCATGTCCAGAGGAAAGGACTAACTAGAGCATGCATTATTGATTAAAGAGAGAGGTCTTTCCCATTTCTGCCTCCCTTTTAGTGAATAATGTCATAAACATGGGTTTGTTACTGGTAAAGCCCTCAGAGAACATTTTCCTTTTAACTGCTAAAGTTAATCTACCAGGATGACAGAAAAATTGAAATCTGAAGGGCACTGAACTCTACATATCAAAGGGCACAGGAACATCAAGATCTCTTTGGGGATACTTTGATCTCATGAGAAGCAGTCACTGTCAGAGCAGCAATGCACAAAAGTGACCCGGCCCCTGGAAAACGCAGCCATGCCCAGTGAAGTCTACAGTGCTGGTGTTCATTGTAATATGAAGAGTTGGCCATCCATAAAAAAGAGAAATGACTGATTGACTATGTTTACTTGTCTTGTGTAAAAGCAGATTAGGAAGAACTGTTCTTTTAGGAATTTTGTTTCTGGACCAGCATGTTAACTTGTTTGAGAAGGTAGAAGAATAAATTACTCTCATAGAACAGACTGCTGGCTGATTAATAGGATGATTTATTTTTCTTCCAAACAGATTAAGAAGTGCATGATTTCAGAAAATATTATTCTTGAGCAAATAATTAAAAGCAAAATACCTGTCTTAGTCAGAAACTGCTCCTAGCTGCAATTCAATTAAACAGTCATTAATTCCATCCTTGAAGAAGGCTGGTGCTCTATATAGAGCAACCCACTATTTTGGAGAAAGTTCAATGATCTGAGTCATTCTTATATGCATAGCAAAGCAACTGACAAAATTCTAAGCATTACCTTTGCTTTATTTTTTTGCGCCCCTCCCCTTTTTTTAATGTTAAATACCTACACTCTAGCATTCAGTAAAAGACTGACATCAAAGACTGATAACCACCCTCTACATTAGGTTCACACTTCTCTTTCCCCATGTTCACTGACAATTTTCCAATCCATTTATTATGTTAGCAAACCAAACCTATATACAATTAAATACACAAGTATTTAGTTTCTTTTGCTAAAGCTTGACACCAATTAATTACTAGTTCCCATGACAAGTTTTTCTTGTAGCAGACACCAACTTGTTGATTTTTAAACTCTAGATTTCAGATAACAGCTCACATACAGAATTTACAGAACCTTTTGACTGAGGCCAAGGATTTTTATAAATAGAAGAAGCATCACAAAAAATGGAAACTGACACAAACGAGCATTTAAAGCAGGCCTAATTTTATCTTCACGAAAAATGTATTAATATGAATGCCTGTTCCTGTTAACTGACACAGTTTTAGAAACCCACCACTCTTAATAAAAGAACTATAAAAAAATAAAGACAGTCAACAACCTGTGACTGGAATTATTTTTGAAACCACTGTTCTGATATCTTCCCTACAGTCATTCACATAAAGAGCCTGCCCTGGTTATGGTATGATACATTATTCCTATTAAGATTCACTTGATGGAATCAGAATTAAGCATTTTCAAAACAGATTTTAGGTGCAAATAGCTTTTAAATGGAATCAGGATTCCTACTTAATTTAAGGAAGTATATGTTACTACAGGAACCCCTGTTTGTGTGGTTTACTCATGACTTACATGCCATGTTTTACACAGAACTTCCTTTTGAAAAAGTTTCTTCTTTCATACACCAAGGACTGCATTCATATCACCTCATTTAGCCATTTAAATTATGTATGTCTACTACAGAACAATCATCTGGAGATGGAAGGACCATCTACAAGCAATTCATCCAGCTTATTTTGAATGGCTATAATAGGACAGGACAAGTCACTTTCTGTAATGTTATCCTCCTTCCATGGACTAAAGAGCAAGCCAAGAAACAATCCAGGACAAGACAAATATATTTTAGATGGCTTTACACAGGATATGTGAATTATATTTCCTTAATCTTGACCCAGTCTGAGGGGATGGGAAAATGTGCTGATTCCTATCACAGAAGATAAACAGGTAGGTTCATATCTGGCAATAACAGCTTTTTTGGTTTTGAAAATTGCTAATTTATGTGGTGGTATTGCCAAGGAGATCCTGCAGAGACCAAGACTTCTCAGCTCTGGGTGTTGTCTAAGGAGAGAGATAAAATATATTTCCTGAAAATTACAAATTCAGACTAAAAAATGAGAAAATTGCTTTAAGATATAACCAAAACTTGTATTATTGCACAAAAGCTGTGAAGCACTACCTTATAATTTTTGTAATAAACTCTGGACAAATCTTTATAACCACCAACTGTATGGTGCATAAAATACAACTCTCACCATTATCCAACTATCAAATCCTGGTGAAGTAAATATTTTTCCTAGAGGTATTGTTAAGAGAAAAGAGACTTGCTACTAGAAAGGTCATGGTGCTGCATTCCTGACTCTGGTAAAAACTCCACTGAGTTCAATAGATGTTTTGCCTGAATACTGATGACAAGATTTATGTTTCTGCTTTTCCCATCTGAAACGTGTGCTTCAGTCACTGTGTCATTTTAATGGCCTTGTAATGGGAAGTCCCCCTAGGTTTGGATTAGTTGCTTCCTACAGTAATCTCATATTGCTGAAACATTATAATCACATAAACACAGTTTCCATATGCTAATTCTGCATTTGTTTTGATTCGGTAAGCACATTTTAATGGCATTAGCACAGATTCTCTGTAGACTGGTGTGAGACTCATTTCATTGTCGTCACATTACAATGTGAGATTAGAGCAACATTAAACCCAGATTGCTGTGACATAAAATTTACAAAAAAAAAAAAAAAAAAAAAAAAAAAAGGCTCAATGGATATTAACTGTACCCAGAAAAAGTTAAACACAGCTGCCATTTAGAAACAAGGGCTGCCCTGGCTGCATCAAGAGCATTTTAAGTGGGTCTTTCCTTTATAACCACAGAGCCTTGGGAAATGTGATACAGCACAAGCTCACTCTGTATTTACAGAGGGAGGAAATGTTTTGAGTATTCAATTCTAGTTTGAGCAACCCCTACAGAACATGGAAAAGCCACTAATTAGAAATATGTGACACATCTGTAGGAAATTTCTATTAGTTAGTCTATGCTGTGTTATCTCACCGTTCCCCACATGTAAACATTTTGTGACAAGGGAAACAGTTAGCAAGACAAAGGAAGAAGAGAGGCAGAAGGTGAGAGAACAAAGAGAACACGTGTAGACTATGTCAAGAAGAATTAAAAAAAACCCTTATTTTTCTCTTCCCTCATGTTTCTGCCAACATTGTAGAGATTTACAGAAAGGATTCAATACTGCCCACACAGTTCTTCCTCTTCCCCACCAGACAAGCAAGCTTTCTAACCTCTCCAGATCTATTCCACCTTCTTCAAAAATATATTCACAAGTGCTAATTACATTGTAAACATGCCTGAAACCCAGCACTCCCTCGGACACGGATTTCAGTAAGCATGGCTTTTTTGCTCATGCATGCTGTCAGGAAAGCACAGCTACAGGGGCTGTGGAGCTGAGCCTGCCACAGCTGGGTGGCTGAGTGCAGCAGGAGGACAGAACTTGCATTTGCTCCAGGACAGATGCAGACTCACCTGTCATTTAGTCCAGCAATTCCCCATGCACCAGTCACTGCAAAGGAGTCCAAGACCTATGACACTGTAGTCCTACACAGGCTCTCTCACACCATCACTAGTTCGCGTTATGTGAGATAACAACATGTCTTATATTGCTTTTAGGTTATTCCGCCCAAGAAAAAGAATTCAAAAATGAGTGGAAGTGCTGAAAAAAATTGAGGTTTCTGGGCAAACTTAGGCCTCTACTGTAGAAATGGTAATGTCTGAAAGAGACAGATTATTTTCATTAAAAGTCATAAAAGTTCTTCCCTGTTTTCTGAATTGACATTGGTCAGAATGGCATTGGTCTTTTTCCTCTCCCAAAATGGAGCTTTGAGAGTACCATGGTTTGCTGAACTTCAAGCTAACTTCAGGCTTTGTGTCCTAAGGAATGATGTCACACCAGAGACTTTTCATGCCTTGAATAAAGTTCTTATGAGAGAGGAAACGAACAATTAATGGTGCCTCTCTCCCACACAAACTCCTGCCTGACCCCACAGGAGTATACGCTGCAGCTCCTCCCTTTGTGGGCCACCCTTCATTTCCCACCTTTGGGTGGCTGTATCTTCATGCAGCCTGCACATAAACCTCTTGGTGTGCAGGATGTGTAAGCCCTTGACTAGGTAAGAATTGGCCAACAGACTCAAAGCCTAAAGAATTCTTGGGAGAATTATTTAAGAAGCATCATCTACTCCACCTTGCCGCATTTTTTCATGAAACACATTAATCTGGAAATACTCAAAATAGTGGGGTAATGTTGTGGCCTTTAGTGACCTACCTCTGGTCCCCAAACAATTCAAAAACATATTTCCTTATGAAGTCAAGCCAAAAGAAATGCTAAATATTGCTTTTCACTATATTTTCTATATATGGTTTGAGCAACCAAAAAACCTTTACACTGCAGAAGCGAGAAAGAATACTAAAAGTAAGACTTTTTATAAGGTTACAGTATGTGCTATGAAAAAGAATTAGGAGAGCTTTAGACAAGCCTTATACAATCCAACTATGATAAAGAGAAGTCCCACCAAAATATGCAGGTACACACACTCCACAGCAGCTACACTGCTTGAGCAGCACTGTCAATGTTCTACAATCTAAAAGCAGTCACTTAAATTTTAAGAGAAATGTAAACACTAGTACACACATGGGAAAGGCCAATATATTGCCACCCTGCCCTCAGAACCTCCAAAAAGCACACTCAGATAAGGAGCTGGGTAAGCGAGAAGCAAAGCTTTTAAATGTTCACCTGAAAGAGAAAACTCTTACAGCATCTTCCTTCTGTGGCTCAGCTCGTGGCAGACAGACCTTGCAGCTTGGCATGGTTTGAGGGTCATGTTCTGGCTCTAGCCAGGCTCTAAGCCAGGCATATCCAAATCAGATTGCTTCCTTGCAGCTGAACTGCCACACCAGGACAAGAGCAGCAGGGGGGACAAACCCCAGGGATCAAAGCAAACACGTGTGATTTGCCCCAAGAAGCAGAGTCCAAGTCACCTCATATATAGAACTTTGCACAATTCTTTTCCAATTTGGTTAAAGTTTAGCTGTTGTGACCAGAATAGTCAGACTTCCATTTTACCTTATTTCTGTGCAGATAACAGTCTCAAAATCTAGGCTTTTCTGAGCAAAGTCACATTGAAGTTTCTCTTCCTCAGAGAGATCTGAGACCAGCATACCCCTAAGTGTTTTTTCATTAACATCTCTTTAGAAGAACTTCAGGGGATTTTACATTTTGGGCAGCTTCCAAAATTACTCCTGATAAAAGGTCAGATAAAAATTCTCCCCCAGGGTCAAACATTACATTAATTATATTTTACATGCACACACAGTGTTTTTAGGCCAAAAATCAGAACTGAAGTCACATTATGCTATATGCAAATATGGGCTAAGTCCTGCATGTTGATACATACATTCATATTCTTAAGACTTAACAGACTCACATTTGCTTCTCAAGGGTTCTGGGCTACAAGCACATATTCTATTTCTTGTGAGGACAACAAGATGTAGGGAAAAAGTCTCCTTTTCAGGAATGCATATCCAGCCTTCATTCCCTCCAAATCTCAAATCTGAAACAAGCATACATCTTAACTCCACTCTTTGTTGTTATTCTCATTGACTTTCATTGGTTTTCTCTCTACTTGAAGCCACATACACATATTTTCACATGAGCTTAAACATTTCAGTTAGCGTGCTGGGTGGAGCATTATCACTCACTTGTGCAGTCCTAGAGAGCCACACCAAACCTCTCCATGATCTTTACATGCAGAAATGCACCACACAAATCTAAGCAATGGATGAGTGATATGCATTACTACCTCTTGATCAAGACTGAACATTACCATCTAGAAAAATTCTGATGAATGAACCCCAATGTCAGCTTTGCCACAGACCACAGCAGTCACTGATCCACTAAGATCTGCAAAGCCATGCATGCTGGAAAAGAGCATGGTGATTTGCTTTAGAGTCTCATTCAATATCACAGACTGCAGCAACTGGAAAAAGCAGGGGCTTCCAGAAAACCACTGTCTTTACTAGGGAGTGATGAGCTTAGATGCAAAGAACTAAATTCAATGTCCCACTACTGCAAAGAACTGTATCACAAAATTTGCAACCAATCTCAAGACCTAATGGGAAAAAATACCCTGAGAAAAGCCTTTGGACTGTGAATGTTCTCTGTGACTGTATCAGGAAATGGAAGCAGTACGTCCTTCTCAAGGTCCACTCTAAAGAAACGAGCCCACACAAGAAAAGTTAATGTGAGTCAAGGGAAAGCTCAAAGCTGACAGGTGTAGCTCAAGGAGTATCTCTTACCTCAGAAACTTTACAGTCTGCATGCTTTGTCAGTGGTCAGACTCAATGACCTCTTGCTTATACAACTCCTGCTTTTAAGTTCTTACCCCCATCTTGGTACAACAGTGGAATGCTAGGAACAACCAACACACAGAAGCTGGCAAAATTGTTAGGTCTCCTACATATCCTTCTATTTCTTTTCCAGGTATTGCTGAATCTTCAGTCTTAACCAGAACTGGACACAGAACCCTGCCACTCTTTTGCCTTTTTGTATCAGAGAATTTCTGAAAGAAGATACAAACTCAGTATTTTTGTCCTGGAAACCATTATCTGTCTTTCAAAAAATACTGGCTACCCAGTCTAAAGTGAACAACAAAGAACAAAGTCCTGCAATAAAGCTTACAGAACACCAGAATTCAAGCATTAAAATCAGTTGAAGATTTCCAGACCCATCTGAATATGACCCATCTGCCAAAAGGTACACAAATCACAGCAAAAAGAGAGGTACACTCCTTTCACTTGATCACTAACCCTCCCTGTAGTGACTGTGGATAGGGCAAAGACAACTGTGGGATAAAACAATTCTCCTTTTACATTTTGAGGAAAGAGATGAGATCCCAAAGGAGCAGAAAAAGGGAGTAGTTCAGCAGGTAACACACCATTCTTTGATCCTACCTCCTCCACAGAAGTTACTTCAAGAAAAACCCTGTGGCTGTGGCTACACAACAGTAGGTTTCAGAATATCTTTGAGAAGAGCAATTGTACATTTCTGAGATCCAAGTGAAAAAAAAGTGATTTACTTAAAGCTGTCATCTAAAAGGTGATGGTGGTGGTCTTTCTTCTTGCTTCCTTTTTATCTGAGTAGTTAAGTACTTGTGAAACATATCCCAGCTATTGTTAGGATAAAATGCTTTTGTTGGATTATTACCAATATACATATTACTGTCAGACCAAAGACATGACCACTGCTTAGAAAATTCTGAGGAAGCTTTTTAATTTGTGACCAGAAAAATGACACTGAAGCAGAAAAGCTACCCTACCAGTGTTGAGAGGATTTATTTCTTCTTAGAACTAGAGGGATGGTATGCTCCCCTTCCCCTCCAATACAGCTGGCAATGCAATTTTCCAGAAATGCAGAAAATGTAAAAGAGTTCAAAACTGTTCTGAATCAAACCAGAGACTTGTACCTTAGGTTTCCACAGTCTAGATGGATCTCTAATTCTCTCATACCAGACAGGTGGCCAGTCTGATACAAGCAGAAGCCTCACTGTTTTCATGAACCTTAAGAAGTCTTGGTCTCATCTGACTAAAAAATGAATTTGTTCAGTATTTCAAGTCCTGAAAGACAGGAAAAACATTTTAGATCTACATCAAGTGAAATAAGGAAAAAAATTCACAGAATGTTCAGAGGCATAGTCCTTTAATAAACACAGAACTCACTGGTGCCATATGCTTCACTATATACTGATTTTTATGTGTGAGAAGCAAGCTGATGGCTCCTAACCACAGAGGGAAGCTGTGACACTTGTTCCTGCTGCACCATGCACTAATTCAGCAAGTTAGCACCGGTCACCTACACGAAATATAATTAAGCATTTGAATGCCATTGTTGCCACCTTTGATTATAACTATGAAAATTAATGTGATGATGGTGACAGGATGGAAAATATTATATCTGTTAAATTCCAAAACATAAGAGGCATTAATAATAATAAATGACACTTATGTAGTCTTTCATAAAACAATCCCAGAGTACCTGACAAAATGATGCAAAACTACTTATTAGAAGCATTGCTTCACCCACCACTGAAACACAGCCGCCAGCAGAAAGAAGGCAACAACCTTTAAACATTACAGAACATATTATGACAGAGGACGTTGAATAATGTATCCAGTGTAAAGCAGAAGGGAATTCCAGACAAGTAAAACAAAATTTCCCAGAAGTAAATGACCTCCAGCTAAAAATTTGTTTCATTCAAGAACTGTCACAAGCCTCTAGCATACAGAGCATACCACCTTTAACAAGAGACACCTGAAAGAAAAGAATTATGTTCACAGGTATCTTAGAGATCATATATACATTTAAGTACTTGCTATGCTCCTCAGAGTTCCTCACCAACAGGACCTGTGTGCTTCAACTTACGACCAAACTAACCACAACACCAGACCTAATGCAGAGGGGGTGCCAAAACCCAAGGCCACTGCCCAGCAGAGGCTTTGCCACCGTGCTGCAGCACACTTGGCAGGGGGAGCTGAACTTCCCTCGCTCCGATTGACCCGGCCTTCCGCAGCAACCCAGCCGCTGCCAGGGAACCTGCTGCAACCGTGTCTCGGAACGGGCAGCGAGCCTCAGGCCACCGAGAACACGCACGGTGCAGTGTCGTGTCCCAACAGGGCACACAGACAAGTCTGGAGCTTTGCTGCTGAGTCCTGACAAGCTTAAGCAACTCTGGAAGCATCTTGCAGAGGGCTGCTGGTGCTTCCAGATGGAGAGGCAGCTGAAGGCAGGCTCTGAAGGTCCCAGTTTTGGATTGAGGCATTTGTTCCCTCACACAGACACCCTCGGGAACTGTCGGGAGAGGAGTACTAGAGAGGACGTAGTTCCAATATTTAACTTGTTATGGCTGTACAAATATTAAATACCAGCACTAATAATAGCAGCGTAGCTGCACTCACACAGTGAAGCCGCCTTAGCTCGGGGCTCACTCTGTTGGTAACTATCATCTGGCGCTGTAAAACGCTTCTGCAGGGAGGAGCTGCTCGTCCCCTCACACTCCACACGGGGAGCCCTGAGTGACCCAGCGCCGCCATCCCGGCCACCTCTGCCCTCGCCCCGCAGCCGTCCCTCCGCCGGGGCTGCACCGGCTGTGCGCTCCCCGCCCGCCCCAGCCCCGAGCACCACCGGCCGCCTCCCGCTCTGCCGCCTCGGGCCTTGCCAGGCCGGCAGCGGAGCGACCGAAAGCCGCTCTTGCCCCTTAACTCGGGCGAAATTTCCCAGCCCGGGCGCCTTCTCGGCCCGAGGGCATCACGGGCGAGCCCGGCACGGCTGTGGGCCGCCGGAGATGGCGGAGCGGCTCCGCTGGCGTTCCCCACACCCCGCTCGCTCACCCCGCGGCCCGGACCCTCCGCCGGCAGCACCGCACCCCGCAGGGCCCCGGCCGGCAGCGAGCCGCGACCGCCCCGAGCGGGGCGGGACTTCCCGGGGACGGGAGCGAGTGGCGGAGCAGGCTGGGGGGCGGCGGGGCCCGGGGAGCCCGGGGAGCCCGGGGCGCCGCACGGGTGGGCGGGAAAACGGCCGGGAACGGAGCGCTGCCCCTCTCCCTCCCTGCCGGGACCCGCCCGGCTCGCTGCCCGCTCCCCGGCCCCAGGAATTCCTCCGTGAGTGAGGGGCAGCTGTGCTTTTTGTCATCCTTGGCTCCTGGTAGGAATGAGAGTCGGTGGCTGTGAACATCCTGCCTGTCCCTGTGCCCCTGTACCCCCTGTTTGCACAGGGAGGAGGCTGGAATCCACGGAGTCTTTTTGGGGGGAAGGGGAGGTGGGAGTTCGCGCTGAGTGCTTGGGCTTGCAAGAGGCAATGTTTTCTAACCTGCCCTTTAATGCAAACAGAATGGTTGGAGAGACACTTCCAAGTATCTACACACAGGATGACAATGACTGATTCTGGAATAAAATGCAGGTCCAGAGTATGAAATGAAAACACAGCTAACACCAAGTTAGAATAATGGAATCATTAAGGCTGCAGAAGAGTACCAAAATCATCGAGTCCAACCTTTGACTGAACACTACCATGCCGACAAAATCATGGCACTATGTGCTATGCCGCTTCCCCGGGGCAGCTCATTCCAATGTTTTTTAACCCTTTCAATAAAGAATTTTTTTTTGATGAAGAATTCACCTTCAGAATCCTTTATCTTTCCTTTTGAGGATTTCAGAAGTGTCTTATTTGCCTAAGGCTCACAGCATCCAGTGTGGTACCATTCCATTTTATAGAAGGGTAAATATGCTGGCAACATGACTAGCAAAGGCATAGGGGACAGAACTTCTCTAGCGCTCATACATAGCCAAAGCTGCAGCAAAGTCACCCAGTGCATTGTGGAGACGTAACCTGAAGTCAGAAAGCTTTTCTGGGAGAAGTAGTTACTCTTTTCATTGCTATGTGTTCTACTTTGACTCTTCCTTGTTCCCATTCATAACGGGCTGGGACCAGCACTGCAGCATGATGCCTGAAAACGGATTCTTGTGTGCCTGCCTTTAATATGGCCTGGGGGAGATGGATCCTAGCTTTTCTTCAGATCCCAGATAATCCTGTGATGCAGAAAGTGAGTGGGCAAGACTGGGAATGAAAGCCAATGCATGCTGATGCATGGGCCGTTTATCATCTATCCTACAGTGAAGGACAAAAGTGGAAGTAGGGATGAAAAATGAGGAGGGCATTGAAGTAAACAACTTTAGAGAGGTGGGAGGTAAAAGAAAGTTGTTCTTTTATGAAAGTGATGGAGAAATGAAGTTTTGTCTTAAAAAAAAAAGAAAGAAAGAAAAGGCATTTTGAGAATACTAGACCTGAGGGTTAGAATCCATGACTGCTGATACTGGTTGGGGGAGGACACAACCTTTGGGATCTCAGCTAAAGGGAAATTACTGCCCAGAGAGGGAAAGTAAAGGTGAAGACACAAGTGAAATGCATGGGATCTTTTGGATTAGCATCCACTCACCAGGAATATGCAGTAGTGATTAATACAATTAGATGGCTGGAGCTAAGCTGCTGGGATGGCTCCAGTTGTCCACGTCACTTGTTTTTATTTGCTTCTCATATGAAGTCAAGTGAGTAGGGATCCTGCAAAGATTAAGTGGAGATATGAAGGCCTGTCATTTATAATGGTTTGTATTTCAACATGTTCTTAATTTTGGGCAGTCAGTGCAGGAGAAATTATGTATGAGAGGTATGTTAAAAATAGTCATGCAATGCTTTATGGAACATCATTTGTCACTGGTCATATCCAACCTGTTTTGAAGATTTGTGATGAATTTTACATAAGGCCTGCACTTCTGCATCTTTTGTGTTTTAAAATATACAAGCAGTATTAAAACTTGGGTAGGTACAAGGTAAAACCACATTCAATCTGCATTTTTACACATGCAGAATGAGATTCTCTTTAAAGCAATCTTCACTATGTCCAAAGCAAAGTAAGATACTATATTTTTAATTTTAGCATCCCTGACTTCAACAAAACAGAAGCTTGTAAACATGAAATAATGGGACTGCCTTGTTCAGACCAAATGCATAGTGAACAGTGAAAACAAGCCAACAGCTGGCAGAATCTATACATATGACACTTGGTTCACAATTTAGGTGATATACAGCCTTGTGTAATGTATCTGGCATTTGTATCCACTTTTCCAAATCTGAAAAGCAAGCTGTGGTCTTTCTAGAAATATTGAATTGTTTGCCAGATTAAATAGTTCATGAAATTGGGAAATCAACCCACCACCCTTGCCCCCCAAAGCCTCTCAGCTATGCAAACAGCAGTGACAACTGTCAGTAACATCACAAGCTAAAATATCCATATTGCATGGCTCAGAAACAAGGAGAAGTCATTTACTATTTAAAAACAAACAAAAAAAAGGACAAGAGAAGGTATTCTTTATTTTGCCAGGTCTGCACTAAAGCAAAGCTTGATGTCAGTAGCTTTTGTAGAAGTTACAGTTTGGTCAGGGTTAAATCACACCTGTGCTTTTATCCACCTCAACCATGGCATGACCTGAAGGAGCATTGAAGCCAAAGTTCCTTTTCCATTTGGGTCACTGTTGTAAAACTCTGTCCACTGTTCAACTGTGGACACAAAATAAGGACCAAATACTTTGCAGTGCCCGAGCTTCCGTAGCATTTCCTCTTTTTCCAAAGGTGAATAAAGAAGAGAGCAGACCAATAGTTGCAGCATCAGCCCTGGGTGACATAGGGGGAAGTGCTCTCAAGGGTCCATACCCAGAGGGTGCATAGATCCCAAAACCAGGTGTGTTTTCCCAGAGCAGAGGGGTTGTGAGAGGCACTGTCACCTGGTAGCTATGGAAACAGCTGAGCCACTACACTGGGACCCCAGGGAGAGGGACCCGTGAGACTGAGGGATCTCTTCCAGACTCCAATCTTCTGCTTGGGGCTCCATTTCCCAGGTGATATAGAAGATAGAAAAGCCATGTCATGTTTTAGTTTTACTCAGAGAACAATTGATAAGGTTTGCATGAGCTTATAAATGCAATATTTTTCTTCTTTGAAACAAGCCTCTTTTGGGGGGGCTGTAAATCACTACAGCATTCATTAATCCAGCTGGGCTGTCCAGGGAAGTTGTGGAGTCACCATCCCTGCAGGTATGTAGAAAACATGTAGATGTGCTGCTCAGGGACGTGATTTAGTGGTGGCCTTGGAAGTGTTGGGTTAATGGTTGTACTCAATGACCTTAGAGGTCTTCTCCAATCCAAAAATTCTATGGTTCTATGATTCTAATGTGACTGGAAAACCAGCCAGATTAGAATCATAGACAAAATATCAGGTACAAGCAAGCAATTCTTCAATATCATGCTATATATGAGTTCTTCTTCTGGTATGACTTGAGGACAGAAAATTCCAGTTTTCTATAATAAAAGTTAGCAACTGAAGGCCCCAGATTACTCTTAGTCTTGCTTCAGAAAGATGGTAAGCACAGGAAAGGAAAAAGAGGCAGAATGTAATTTAGGCACTATTTGTGCAAGGGCCATTGCAAACATAAGCATTTGCACACACTGTTGAGAAATGGGAAGTGAGAGTACCATTTGCACACAAACACAATATAGCCCACAAGTTGATAGGATGAATAAATAGAACTCCAGAGCATAAAAAACACTGCAGAGATAATTCATTCAAAAAGAGTAAAGTAAGAAAAAAATTAATCCTGCAGGGAAACCCTTTATTGATCATGCTCTTTCCAAAGGGATTCCATGAACTTAGAGGGTGAGAAAGAATAATTTGGTTGTCAATTTAGTGTGTTCCTATTGCTCTTAAATGACAGAACGACAGACAGGACTCCTTCTATGCATGCAGGACATGAATTGTATGGTAAGTAGGGTTTTTAAATCAACCATGGCTGTTTGGAAGGGGCTTCAGGTATGACTTTTTTGTTTAGGAAATGGGATTTTATTGATTAAGTGTTATTCAATGATGACAGTGTCTTTTTTTGAAAAACTCTGGTGTACTGAAGATGTAGGTACCAGTCTGAGTGTTAAATTGCAGATGCTCCAAGGAGCAAATAAAAATTGGAAGAAATAGGCAATACATAATATTTAAATAGAAATAACACAAAGCTATTCATTAACAGCAAAAGTAAATATGTCTCTGGAGGCAAAAGGCAGAGCAATGTTGACTTTGACTAAAGACTTACTTAATCCTACATTCTTAGTTATTACTTGAGTTAGTGGAAGGTATTTAGAAAAAGCCAAGCTGGCTGATCATTAAAAAGTTTGTAGAATTCAGCTTAATGTTATTTCAGAATACCATTGAATTCAATTCTCTCAGCACCTTCATCTGTTTTTCTTTTGACTAGGCTAGAAACTCTAAGCAGCTTGTATGGTGGTACCTCTCCTGTTATCTTGTTGATTAATATTTTAGGAGGTAAGTATTTTCAAGCTTTTGTTTGATCCGAAAACATTTTTTTTTCCCAGAGAGGAGTATGCAGACAAGTATTCCTGGGAGTCTGTAAGCGTCTGAGGTGTTTTCAGCAAAAAGTGCATGTTCACCTTCTGTGTTAAGAAAATTTTTTTTCAAAGAATAATTTTTCAAAGATAAGTTTACTGGATCTAGATGACAAGTGACTGCACAGACTTTTTAAAGAAAATGACAGATTAAAGTTACATATAACCTTAAACTGCAGGTGTCTTACTGTTGATGATGACACAGTAGAGGAACAGAAGAAGGAGAGAAAGGAAAAAGAACAGAGGAGAGAAAAGGTTCACTCACAGAGTGGAAGATGGGCTGATCGGGCAATTTGCATCATTTATAAGGCCTGCTGGTCAGCAGCAAAAGATTCCCGAATAAACATTTCCAGCTCTTTTCTAATTTTTCTTTTACAATTCAACAGAAAAAAAATTAGATTAAATTTTACTGTTTCATTCACTGTTATTGATTTGAACATCATTTTATAGTACTCTGAGGAAGAAATTTTAAACAACTGCTGCTTTGTTTCTAGCTCAGTCCTAGGATGACTTCATTCAGTATCACAAAATTCAAGCTTATTTCTGCTGCTGATCAGTGATAACATGCATGAGTAAACCAAGAGTTGTCACTTCAGCCTGCCACTTTACCTTCATTTTTTTGATAAATCCCAAGAGCTGCAGATAAATGACTTTGATACCATCTGTACTTGCAATTAGTACCAAAGTTACAAATATGTTCATGTGGATGTAATTGAGGGCAAAACTTGAGGCTGCTAGATTTCAATTCACTGTACAAACACAATTTCTTCCAGTTATTTGACACCTTTTAAACTTTATGTCTTTAATGAGAGAAACTGAAAATGAGAAAACTCCTTAATGAGGGGAATTGAAATGGAGATGGCTCTACAGGCTCAAAGTAAGCCATAAAAGGAGGCTAGACTGTTTTGTTTGCCTACTAACTTACTGGATCAAATCCTATCTCCTTAAATCTGTTCTCTACCTCCCATTTCTTTATTGGAAACACAATTTGTTCTTTATTCACCTCAAATTTCCATTGCTTAGGAAAAGGGTTCTGAAGGTCACAAGACTGCTTATGTTTAACAAAAGATAAAATGTAGCTTACAAGCCTTTGGTTTATTTGCTTAAAGAACATTTTAATTTTGTTTAAATGTTTCACTGTTAATTTGGGCGCAGGAAGATGCTATAAGTAGTGTTCTTTAAACCTCAGAATGAATTTAGGGACATGGGGTCGGGTCTTCTATTCCCCACTCTCTAAGCAAGCTTTTTGAAATTAGTGAGAACACTGCCCTTGTTCTGTCCAGATGGTTATTGAATTATGAACATTATTTAGTAGAAGATACAACTGATGGCAATTTAGAAGCATATGAAGTTAACGTGAGACATTCAGGCTGCAATCCAAAGTGGAACAGATGGATCTGAAATTGGTTAATGCTAGATCAAGGAAAGCTCAAGTATTTGTACTTAGGAATGCTATCTGGGTTACCCCTGGTAAATGTGATGCACCCATGCATGCCTTAGCTTGCCTGCCCTTTGCACTGAGGTAGCCTGATCCAAGGAACTGCACCATCAGCAGAGGAGTTACCACACAATTCTTCTAATCATTTCTCTGTTGAGTAAAACTTTTATAGTTCTGACTCGAGCTATCCACATACTGAAAGTTTTATTTGTGAGGACTTCTTTTTGTAAACTTCTGTTATTTGTCTGTTTTTTTTCAGAAGTAGGGTTTCTTTATTTTCCCTTCTTGCAGGATGGCCACCTGCTACCACTTCAGCTTTAACTGCATCTTCTTGATCTTTTATTCTTGCTTGTTCACTTACTTGTTGTTTTCACCTGTCTCTCTAAGTAATAATAAGCATACATCTTTCCATGCTTCAGTGTCCAGCTTCTTGCTCTGCTCTATCTTCTCAGTTTTTGCTCTCTGTCATGGCTCATGAGACACATAGTTCAAAACTTTCTTTTAGAGAATGAAAGATATTGTATTTTCTCCAGTCTTCCTCTGACTCCTCACTTTAACCTTGAGCTTCTCTCTGATTTTTTTAAAATAAATCAATGCCTACCACTAGACCAAATAATTGCCTCTCTATACAATGTAATATATTATTATTTCATATTTTATTTAAAAATTATATTAGTTTGTGCTTACAGCAGAAATGTAATACAGCTTTAGGCCTTACAGAATCATGTTTGGGAGATTATGGAACAATTGTTCTGATCCGTGAAATTAACTACTGAACACTAATCACACTAAATCAGATTTAGCACACTAAAAGGGGATTCAATTAAAAATTTAAATGCCCGAGGGTTTTACTTTCTGATTTGCAGAACTGAAGCTTACTCTTACCAGCACTGACTGTATTGCTTTCCCTACCACGTGTGTCAAGGACAGTAATTGACACTGGAATCCTCTCTTTACTGCCTCTCTTTCTGGACATAATCTGTTTATTTGAAGGGACAGTCTCTCCCACTCCTCCTGTGTTGTCATTTTTTCAGTCAGTAATGGTGCTTTGATGGTAGGTCTGTAAGTGATCTGGAAGGTCCCCTGGGATCAGACTGCTGTTTAAGAATTGAGCCCTGTCAGTTTGCCTGCCCTGCCAAGAACTTGCTTTTATCTATGGTAATTGCTTTTAGAGCTGGGTAGCGAAGAGGCTCTTCTCTGAGACTCCCATGCTTCATCCTTGCTTGTGGCAGACTAGTTTCACAGCTGCTCCAGCCCATTTTGGAGTCATTTTTCTTTCACCTAGTGGATATAAATCTGCTGCATTCTGCCTACAATTGACTGTCCCTCTGCTTTGCTTTAGGACTTGTCCATTCAGCACTGCTTAATGATCCTGATCCTGCAATCCCTTGGTGTTTACCATAAATTGGGTGGGAGAGGGGTCAAGTTTGAGGCCAACTGATAGAAGTAGAAATGACTGCCCCTTTCAAGTCAAACTAGGGTGAGCAATTTGTGCTGGCTTGCTCAATCTAGGATGCAGCTGCAGTCCATGCTATTTAAAAGCAAATGTTTACAGGAGAGAAACAGTTTTCACAAGGCAAACAATTTTCTCTGGTTCTAACAGATTTTCTAGTTATTGATCAGCACAGCTACTCCTTGAAAGGGAAAGAAAGAGCTCACTGGGGTGAGCAGCAAAGTGGCAGAATTTACACTGTATTAATTTGTATGATACCAACTGTATACTCAATGGTATTGCTCCCAGTCATATTACATAGCTATAGAAATTTCAAGGCTGACTACTGCCACTTCCAGGGGCTGTAGCAGCTGCTGGGGATTGCGAGGGTGAGGATGACCTGGATTAACCATTTGCTTGCATAATTTCTCAGTTACAAATTTCTAATAGGGCTGAGAATCTGGCTTGAAAGTAGTTCCCTTCTCTGTGTTGTGCATACCATGCACGATGTAGACATGGGGAAAGGGGAAAACTGACAGCTCTTCAAGAATAACTAACTGGAGATCCAATAAACAAGTAAACAGGATTTTCTTCTATTGAATGTTTGTGGGATAATGGGACAAAAAAAAAAACCTTTTTTGTTTTTATTTTACATTTACAAAGAGCTGATTGAGTTTTTTATTCTTTAGTTAAGTCATGTGCCTGCTTTAGACAACATTTTGCATCATTAATTCCCCTGATCCTGCAGGCTGCTGCATGTGGGAAGCCCTGTGCTCCCATGTGGAGCCTCACCATTTTTAATGGTGTGCTGCGTGGGCAAAGGCAGGTCTCCCTGGAGAGAAACTTTGAGCTTGAGGTGCATTAGTCAGTCTTCCTTTGTTTGTGTTGCTCTTGCAGGCAGAAAAAAAAAGAAGGAAAATAAGAGGTAGCAAAGAACTGAAAGCCACACACGCACGCTCATCCACATGCACGTGGAAATACACATGCACAACAACAAAACAGACATTAAAAGGAGTTTTTCTGGTTAATTTTTGTGTTCTCTAAATTATAAGCTGACAGTATCCCCTTGTATCCTGAAACAGCATTATCAATTGCAACATCTTACAAGGAGAGATTTCTCATTTCCCCATGTTTTGATTTCTGAGGTTAAAGCTACAGTTATTTTATATGTACATTTTAATTTTTTATTCATATTTGCTGTTGAATCACAGTTTTACATCCACATGAAGAAAGTCAAGGACAATTCGCTTTCAGCTGAAAACATTCTTTCTTCAAAAATCTGGCTGCTGTGTTCTTTGATTTATTGCCTCGTTGGACAAGATACCAAGTATCATGCCCCAATATTCCTATTATGAATGGGAGTGTTTTTTTCTCCTCTCTCAGTGATAGATAAATCAGAAGAGCTTGCATTTTTTGGAGGATAAGTTAAAATTTCTGAATATTAAGTTAATTATCTCAGACAGTGCACTTAAGACACCGTACCTGCCTACTTAATTGCCTTACACAAGTTGTAAGTCTAAGTTCTTATATTGTCATGCAGATTGTATAATCACCTGTGCAAAAGAATGTGAAAATTCTACTTAGTGAAATCCCACCTCTTATTTGTACCAGTGACAGCAATCACACATTGAAGCCCATGTTTTCAGAGAGATAATTTTCTGAGGAAAACAGATGGGATAAACTAAGAGATAATAGGCACATTTTATAAATTTGGGATATATTTTTGTTTCATGATTGAAAATCTATCAATTCAGAAGTATTATCTTGGTATATTTAATGTAATTGTCTGTAACATGGGTGCCAGTTTGCTAGAAATATGCAGACCCAGTTCCAGCTATTTGTGTTCTAATAATTTGTGGCTCCCTCTATTAAATTTAGGTGAATATTTCCAACTCAGAAATAATTACATGCCAGAGTTTTGGACTCAGCCAGACTCAATGAGATTTTCCAGCCAGTAGCCCTCAAAACCCAATCCAGATGATGAAGATCCTGGTCATAGCTTCCTTTCAGTCATATCACTTACCCCAGGGACCTGGAGAAGAGGATGCCTCCTTCGACAAGGACACCTTTAATTGCTGGAAAATATGATGTTCTGTAAAACAGCAGGCGACTTGTTGCTAATTTGTCTAAATTGTCTAAAATAGTTACTTTGTCTAGAGAAGAAGGAACTCAGGGACTGTCTGTTGTTCAATCCGTCTTGCTGTTGGGAGTGAAACAGAAGCAATACATGGTAGGTCAGCTCCAAAATATATCTGCACAGAAAATAGAGTGAAGCCATAAAAAACTTTAAAAAAAGCTTTGTCATTTCTTGCATCTGAACTTGACAAAAATATTTTAAAAGTCTGCTAATATTTAATAGAATGAAGACTGAGATATTCAAACAAGGACTAAGCAAATATTCCGAGCCAGATAAATATCTCTATGATTGATATCACAAAAGCAGCTGATCTTATGAAGCATCAAAGAAAGGTATGAATATATCTTTAGGACTGCTATACCCCTAGCCATCCTCCCACAGAAAGACCCTATTAAGTCAAGGTAAATTGTACCAACTGCCTCAAAGTGGTGCCTGTCTCTTCTAATTTTTTTGATACAGCAAGTTGAAGTTCAGTGTGATAGTGGTAGTACTGACCTATTAAGGTGAAACTGATAGGAAAATGCAGTTGTCACCTACAGCTTTGTTATTGTGGTGCAACAGAAATGTTCTTCTCTTGAACCATTCTTGCTTGAAAAAAAGGCAGCAGGCCCCTCCTTTCACTGTCCAATTAGATAACATTGGTATGTTTTGCTATAAGGATGCATTTTAAATGGGGTTCTTTTTAAAATGCATTTGGCAGCCTGAAGACACTACCAGAACAAATTAGTTATGCTTAGTGCTGCATTTGAACAGTACCTTTTCAATTGCTTTGAAAACAGAGTCACTCCTCACTTCTAGTGGTTTATCACAACTCAGTACAACTTTGCAGTCATTTTGCTGAAACTGGCTCGGTTACTTTTCCCCTCTTTATTGTTTTGGTGTGAATTTCATGTTCATGCCAAATTAACAGCCCTCAATATTTTCCCTTTTTTTTTTTTCTTTTTTCTAGTGGACATTCAAGCAGCATCAGTGAGAATTCAGTCAGCCAGCCAATGGCAGGAGAAGGTAGTTCAGACTCGTGCAGGGTGTTTGCTTGTCCTGCTCACGCTGCCTCAGAAGGAGCACTGCAGTGCTCTGTGGCATTCATGACAAGTCATTGGCTTTTCCTCACACAAGTTTGCCAGGTCTGTCACTTGCTGTAGGAAAGTGTTTTGCAAAGTTTGATTAAAAGTGCTGTTGATAGCTATATAGGAATGAGTTTAAAAAAGCAGTTAAACATGATCTTGAAGAAGAGAATGGGCTACCTGTCTTAAGTGTTTACTTAAGTACTCTATTATAAACTCACATTCTCAATATCCAATATATTTATTTTACTAAAAGCTCTCTGCTAATATTCTCTTTTGCTTAATATTGAAAATTTGTCTGGTGGTGATCAAGCCCTCCTGTAAAACTTTATAAAGCCAGGTAAATCCAGGACATGGCTTCATTTTTATGTATCAAAACATGCAGATATCTGAGGGTACAGGGTATTTCCATGTGTGTTTGAGTGACTTAGGATCTAGCATCTCAACTGATAGGAACATGTTGTTTTAGTACAGGCAGGACTTCAGGTTCAAAGAGGTATATTTTTGCAACCATGATATAGCAGGTGTCAGGCTTTGCTTCCCTCATCCACTTAGAATTCAATTGTGTAAACTTTACACCCGAGTACTTGGACCATGAACAATTTATCTGAAGATGTCAGTCAAACAGTCAGCAGTACAAATACTTCCAAATGCACCTGCAATTGATTTTGCAGATACAGAAGAAGAACTGGGTCTCAGTACAGATGAAAGCACCCAAATTTTTTTCCTTAATTAAAACTTCAGGGGTTTTGTTGTTTCAGGTTTCGGGTATTTTTTTACATATGCATAGGGCAGGAATAGGGGCAAAAGAAGATTTTCAAAACTACAGTTTTGGTGAAACATCCAGACAGGAATTATAACATTATCTGTAGATCCACGGTAGGTTTTTCTCAAGATTTAAGACTTCAGATTATCAATCTACTGACACAATTTTTTCCCATGCTTAGTTGACCCAGTAAGAACCAGGTGAGGCCTACAGTGAATTTTTTTGGCACAGAAGTGTTAGTGAAAGCAGCAGTAATTCCTCTACCAGCTGGCTTGTGAGCCAGGGAGACCATGGGTCAAGACCAGGGTAAGAGGGCAAGGCAAAGCAGAGGTCAGAGCTCAACTCTTTAGTCCTTCAGTTTGTGAGCTGTTGCATCAGGAGAACATTCCTTTTTTTCAGGCCATCAGTATGTTAGCATTGAATCCTGGTGCACTGAAGCACCCAGGAATGTGCCTTCCTTCACTAGGAAAACAGAATGGTGCAACCCTCAGAAGGAGCCCTCAGAATATACCAGATCTGCATTAAAGCAGCAAAGACTAATTTGTTCAATATGTTCAGGGACCTTGCTTTTGTGTAGCTGTCTCAAAGATATGGTGTTTGGTCCAGGCTGCTGGTAGTCCTACAGCTTCAATTGTGTATGCACGTGCTAGAAAATGTGGGAGGTATGTGTATGCTGCCCAAAACCCTGGTAATGGATTTGGATAAAACATTGTTATCTTTAAGCTTGGAGTATAGTTTAATATCTTTGTGCACTCTTAAATAGCTCTCAGGTTTCAGATGAGAGCTGTCTGTATTTTGCCATGAGGCATGTGTTGCAAGAGCGTGTAAATCAATCTGGTGTCTCACTGTAAGAAAGGTGCTTCATTTCAATTAAACCTGTGCCCCTAGCATCTTTTAATGGCAGACTAATGAAACTGAGATGGCTTGTGTAACTGGGGGAGAAAATACAACCAAATGGTCTCATTTGTGATGTAAAAATGTAGACACAATTTACTAATAGTAGCTAAAATATTAAATATATCAAGAAACTTCCTCTCCTGAAAACAAATTGGCATTTTGGGTGCAATCCAGCTCATTCTAATGTGGATTTTCAAGACAAGGCTGTTTCTTCATCCTGTCAGAATATTCTCATTTTCTATTTCTTTGTATAAAATGTCTGCATTTCAGATGTCTGAGAATCAGTGGATGCCAACAAAGAGGATCTCCTGGGTACCTGAAACCAAAAGTTTAGTTTTTGCCCCCACAGTATTTAATAAATACACATATATATAAGTATTATATATAAGTATGTAATAAACACAGTATTTACCTTTTCTAAATCTCTTGTTTTTTAAATGAATTTACAAATTTTATCAGGAGGAAAACAGGAAAGGAAGGGAAGGGAAGGGAAGGGAAGGGAAGGGAAGGGAAGGGAAGGGAAGGGAAGGGGGAAGGGAAGGAAGGAAGGGAAGGAAGGAAGGAAGGAAGGGAAGGGAAGGGAAGGGAAGGGAAGGGAAGGGAAGGGAAGGGAAGGGAAGGGAAGGGAAGGGAAGGGAAGGGAAGGGAAGGGAAGGGAAGGGAAGGGAAAATCTTGTTTAAAGCAAGAAAGCTTCAGAAAATAATCTTATTTGCAATATGCATAATACAAAATTAGCTTGTATTTTTGAAGCCTTATTCATTATGCTTCTAAGTGCAGCTTTTAATGACAACATATCAAATAACTAATGGAAAATGCATGCTGAAATAATCTTATGTATGCATTAACATGAACCTGTTTAGGCAGACACACAGACTTTATAATTGCTGTATTTATGAAATTATAGTCAAAGTTATGAATTAAATTATATTTGTTTGCTGATATTAAGGTATTGTTCAATAACAGTAATCCCTGAATAGGCTGAACATTTCCAAAAACAGATGAATATTCCATATTTACATTTTAAAAACCCCAACAAACAAACAAACAAACAAACAAACAAACAGGTGCCCTGCATTTCATAGATTCATCATGGATCATGGGTTTTAGAGATCCATGTGTTTTCCAGAGTAATGCTTTTCTTAATAATGTTTTTTAAGAGAAATATTCTTTACTTCAAAAATAAAAATATCAACATTTACAACTGACCATTGTTCATAGTGGTTTCTTAAAAATTCAATTTTAAACTTGAAAAAGAAACTGAGAGGGCAAGACTGATGTTGCCTGTTTTACCCAGAACTTGGACTGGGTATTACAGATATATTCTTTCTGCCAAATAATTATTTTCACATTCTATGAGACTATTTTGTCTCATAGAATGTGAAAATAATTATTTGGCAGAAAGAATATATCTGTTGCTGTTCAATTGTCTTGCTAACTGGTTTTGGCTCATCATGCTAAAATTTACAGATAGGTACAAAATTCACAGTGGAATAAATTGTATATGCTATGCTTACCTCAGGAACAATTTTTTTTAATTAATTCCCATATGAAAACCTAGACTAAACTAGTATCTAGACTTAGAGAAAATATTAAGGTGATAAGGTGAGGGTGTGATTCAGTAATTCTAAAAATGACATGGGAATCCCAGTAAACAATCAAAAGATGCTAATCTGATATTGTATGCAATACAACAATGTAATTCCTGCCTGCTTACATCTGCCATTATCAAACAGAAGTAGACAGATTGAATTATCTCAATTCTACAGTGGCATTGGCTCAAGTATTATTTGACCATTCCTTCCCATCTTGTCTCTTCACAAAGGGTACTAAAAACCACAGAAACAGTTCTGAGAAGAGTTACAAGGAAGGTTGAAAGAAAATAGAAAGAGAGCCATGTTTAATCCATTCATTTTTCAAATATTTTTTATTAAGGGTAAAATTAAAATATAAGATCATTATACATTAAGGATACATTCATGTTGAAGGATTATACATTAATGTATTAATGTATAAGGATTATACATTAATGTATAATTATAATACCTTATACATTACATTGTGATAGCTGGTTGTATGTAGCTCTTTATCTGAAAAAGTAAAAATAGTGAACTTGAGCTAGACAAACTCAGATTGAAAATAATACTCTGTTGTTTAACAAGTGAGAATAATTAATCCATCAAATATTTTATTAAGGGAAAGAGCAAAGTATCCACATCTTGATTGTAAATCAAAGGATGCATTTATACTTGATCCACAGTCATTCAATCCTAACTTTTGATTGTGTTGTTACAATGTTGAGACAAAATTCTCTGCTCCATAAGGCCCACACTCTTGGAGCCCATTAATTGTTTTTGGTTGCTCTGCTTCCATGACAGCACTCTACACTTCTCTAGTACTCTCTACTGAGAACTCTTAATATCTCTGCAAGACAGCATCATATCTAGTGCTAGATACTGCATCAGGACTCTGGAAAATCAAGGTCCATGCGGACAGTGAGCTAGTTGTTTCACCTCTCTGTACCTGAGATAACTTTGGGATGGGGACATGCATCAGTCCAAGGAGAGTGATTTTGCCATGGTTGCTGGTTCAACAGCAACCCTTGGTTTTCAGCTGCTGTGCAGCTTTTTAGCTAGAAAGTACCACTTAGTTCCCTCCTCAGCAAGGGTTTGGAGAGAGCCTGGCCACTCTGTGTGCCTCCGCTCCTCTCCACCCTCTGTTTAGCTGCCTTTAGGCTGTGTTGTGTGTGGTAATTAGGGTATGCTGACCGTGTGACATCCAGGGAGCAGTGACCATGTTTTCCCCTTTAACTTTCCTACTGTTATCTTTTTGTCCTCAGTACCTTCCCAGAAAAGGTTTCAGATAGGTTTGTTGGTTTACAACTGCACTTTCAATGGTGCCCACAGTAATAATTGTTCATATTTTTAATGTCTGTGAACATCATATGACTGCTGGTATTACCACAGTGGAAAATTCCAGTTGTAAAAGAGAATTAAATTTCAGTGGTGATCTGAAAAAAATCACATGAAACACCTTCAAATGCCTTATTTTCATTATGTGTGTGTGCATCAATGTGCCAGAACTTGTATGCAGTTCATTAGCAAGCCGTTGGTTATTAGAGGTGGCTTCATCCAGTTTGCAGATTAACATTTGCTAGAACTGAATTTGAAACATATTTAGCTACAGCTTTGCTGATGTTTTTAATTGCAGAGAGAGCTATCTTCCTGTCAAGCTTTTTATTTCGCTTAGCCATGAAAGGACACCTTCTTTTAACACTTTTAAAAGACTCTGAAAGTGCTCTTCAGCCACTAGTAATACTAATAAAGTCCAAATAGGGAATGTTTTTCAGCCTCCTTGGAAAAGTTTTCTTGATTGCCTTTTCCACATGGGGATTAACCCAAGCATATTCACCTGTTTTCAAACTGGAGAAATGAGAAAATCAGATAGACTGGTTCTCATTTGGGATAGACATAAATGTTTTGTGAATGGGGTCATGAAAGGGGAAGCTTATTCCCTGTCCCAGGTTTAAAAGTCAAAGTCACATTATATGAAATAAGGGGGCCCAACCTATTCTGCCCTTGTTATTTTGTTTGTGGTCATGCTCACCTCAGAATGACTGAAAATACAGTATTTTGGCCAGTGATCTGAGAAAAAAAGATTGGGATGCAAATATTATCTCTGAATATATATTTTTTTTAGTTTGCCACCAGCTTCCCCCCTGCCAGCAGAGGGGAGTTCATCTTTATGGAAGCACACCTATATTTTCCGCAAACTTTTGGCCTTTGAGCAGTTGATATATTTGTGACAGAAAGCCATTTTACCAGAAAAATTCCCACCAACTCCAATGTTGATCTTTTGGAGGGCAGCAACAGGACTCCAATTCTATCAGGAATTCCACCAGCAAATATAAAAGTAGAGTGTTTAAAGCATATATTTTCAAATATTTTCTTCTTACTTTGAAATGTCATTATTTTTCTTCTTTCAGCTGCTCTAAGCAGCAGAGTGAAACATCTCCATAATTTGTAAAAGAATATATAAACTTTGTTATTTGAATCTTTCTTCCAGGTTCAAAATAGTCTTTATATCTGGTTAAGTATCTTAACTATTCTTTTGTTGCATTAAGATGAAATGGCAACTTTTATATGTAAAAGGCCAGATGAATCTTTCCATTTAAGATTTCTCAACTGTAGCTGTAGAGCATGAAAGCTAAGACCAAATTACTAACATGAGAGAGAAGTGCATTACTGTGCTATTGTATCTGAAGTGCAAGAGGGCTGACAGGAAGGGTAGCACTTGTACAATGTAGGAATAGATATTAAAATGTTCACCACTGCATATCTTCAGCTGTGCACTCAACTTCTGAAACGGGAGTAGAAATTGTAATGGAAATAAATTTATTGTCTTTCAAAATCATTTACGTTTAACTCATGATTTTGTAGCATCCATTGCTCTAAATTCCTACAGCTATAGTTATGCAGTTTATAAAACACTACTCTCCTCAGAAATATAACTTTAAAAAGAAAACCAATTGTTCTTCCCAATCATCAAGATAGATTTTTCCAGTAGAAAAACTGTCTTCCTTCCCTTTATCTAGGCTCTGTTTCTCTTTTCTGTTTGGTGCCCATTGTCAGCAATAAAACAGTAAAATTGCAATGCCATCAATTGGCTCAATAAGAAACGCTGCTGTCAAATATTGAAAAGTTTGACCCTGTTCAGCTAAGGGATTCTTGACTGAGACTTTGAAAATTGTGTGTGCAATGAGTAGGAGATTTGAAGAAACAGTTTAGTTACTAGATAGGAGGAAGAAATAATAAAATTTTAAACTTATTTTCTTTTGAAAATCAATTGCATGGCATCATCAATTGTATGCACATGTTGATAGATGTCTGAATATTAACCTGTGTGTCTATAACTTCTTGGCTTGCTACATTTGCCAGTTCTTGTGACTTTGTTTCTGATGGTGTAAAGAGCTTGAAAATCTTAACAGGGTTTTGCAGTTTTTCTGAGAAGGAAAAGGTGGATAAATTTACATCAGATCTCTGTGATAAGAGGCTAAAAGATATTTTAATGGAGAAAGGGTATAAACTGAAAATTGTGATCAGAAGACTCTGTGTCACTAAGGTGGCAGGATTGCAAACAGTTTTCTCTGCACTCACAAGAAAGAGGTCTTAGAGGCCTTTTTGGCAAGACTTTTGGGATGCCATATTCCCTGACAGGTCATGTGTACTTTGGCTGATGACTTTTCTCTGCCTGCCTGGGCATTTTCTTTTTTTGGCTGACATTTTAAAGAAAATCACAAGCCACAGTTTTATAACAAATCTTGTTAGGAAAATAATTATTTCAAACTTTCAACCTAATTATTTTAATGATTTTACTTTTAAAATGTTTAAGACTTCAGTTTTTCAACAAAATTCTTTATTCTGTAAAATAAGTGGTGTTATTTCTTGAAGGTATCTCATGTTATTAATTAGAATTTCTAACTATCTCCAACATACACTTCTGTGGATTAAGTAACATTCCTAGAAGGCTTCACTATGGTTTTTTACACTGATCTGGCATATTTACTTGTTCAGATTATTCTTAAATGGTGCTATATATTCAAATGAACCCATCATGATTTCGATGAATACCAAAGCAATTAATAATGATTAAACACTTACATTAAATGTCATTCTCTCGTATGTATTTCAGTTAGAAAAAAATTCTGGCATCTATTTTTATTTGAAGAGAGTCACATTGCCCACAGAAAATTTCAAGTGCATACTCAAAGTTTAGCAATTAGCATAGATCAGAAGGCCAGAAACGGAACAGACAGCGAGAAGCGGTTTGGAATTTTGGTTATTTCATAGGAGGCATGTGCTTTCTCAAGCTGTTTCTTTCCTGGAACCAAGATGAAAATCAACATGTAAGAAAATTATTTCCCAGCTTTTTGAAGAAGAGATGAGAAAGGTTTCTTTGTTGCTATTGCCACATTTGGTTATGAAAACCAAGAACAGGAGTTTGAGTGCAATCACTCCCTGGGTCTTTTGGCAGTTCTGAGGTGTCAAGAGTTTTGTTCTGTTTAGTATGTCATAGTGGGTGTTTCAGCTGTCACTTGTGAACCAGACTGCAGGGCTAGTGGAGGCCTCCCTACTTTCCCTTGCCTGATTTCTTTTGTGACCACACATATTTTTCTATACACAGACCCTAATAGTGGGGAGGGAAACAGGAGACAATCAGAGGAGTTTAATATAACTCTGATCATATAAAATATAATAAGCCTTGATTGAAAAGAAGGTGATAATATACATGTCCTCCAGGGACAGTTTGGGATTTATTTATGACAAAATCTTCTCCAAAAATCAAATTGAAATGGTTTTTATTTTTGCATTTTGCAGGCCCCACCATAATAGGGGCCTTGGAAACTTTCAAAGGACAAAAAGTAAAACAGTGGTAAGTTTAATTCTTGTACAGCAGTTCAATATACCTAGCCACAAGACTATTGAAATTATTTCCCTTTTCTGGCATGATTGTGGACTAGAAGGACATGAATTGCTGAACTCATAATAAGATTCAGTAATCCTGATAAAAGTAAATTATTTACCATTTACTGCTCCATTTACAGGCTTGATAATAACTATATTATCCAGAGTCTTTCACTGCTCAGTATATTCTCCTTTGCTAAAGAAGAATTAAATACAGCATCTGATGGAGAGGATGCAGAGCAGATGGGCAAGTGTATATTGCAGCTTCATCGTGGTCCCTCCTTGCAAGGCAGCCTTTATGAAAAAGAAACACATGGGGTTTTTTCCTCCCTCTTTTCTCAGAGTGTAGCAGAGTGACATTAATCTGCCATGATTGAGATATCAGTTTGGTTAGCAGGCACAAAGCAACCTTAAGCAAAAGGGCAGAGCAGCTTGAGAAATGTTGGCTGTTAGTGCTTGGTAACAAGCCGATGGAGAAGCCCTGAAGTGGTTCAAATCACAGGCTGCCTGCTAAGTGGTCTTTGGGGAGCCTGCTCTGCATCTAATCCCAACGAGAGAAATATGAGCAGCAGGGGACTGGAGATCAATGTAGGTGCCTTGCTGGGGATATTAACTACCCCACCTTCACTTCTGGCTCCTGCAGCATGACAACTTTATTCCCAGAGGGCCAGAGGATTCTGCTGGGGTCTGTAGCAAAGTCTGTTGAAAGCAGGAGAATTGACATTTTGCTGATTGTCTCGACTGCTTTGACATCTCACAAACAGTACAAATGATCACTTATGTAAAGGTTATTTGAATAAAGGTAAGATCCCTTGGTGTGACTTAACTGTAAAACCATTCCAGTTCAGTTTAGATGCCCCTCAGAGATTTCTAGTCTCCTAAAATGTGCATGTACTTCTAATTTGCCCGTAGGCTAGGAAAAAGCTGGAATCTGAAATCTGCAGAGCAGACTGAGCTTGCACAATACACTGAAACTAGGCTTATTCCAAAAGGCTCTTCCAGGGCTTTAAACAAGACATGAAAAAACACCTGAACCATTAGTGTCTCAGGGAGCTGAGGTGGAGGCAGCCAGGGAGCTGCTGGAATGGGTGCTCCTGCTGACAGAGTTACAGGGTAAGTGAAGGATTTGCTCTGCAGCAGGAGCTTTGCTGCGCAGCCCCAGGGAGCTTTGCTGCCCACTCCACAGTGTCATGGGGAGGGTTCCTCCAGCAGCTGGGGAAGGGATGCTTTTGGGAGACAAAAACATGCAGCTTGAGCAATCATTTAGCCTCTCAGTCTCTGAAAACATGTGGATTATGTTCATAGGATTTTCTCAGCAGCTCCTCTTAGGACTAGAATGTTGGGGAGAGAGAGGTGTGCTGGTTTGTTTTGGTTTTCAAACAAATATCAAACATTTTTAGATTAAACTATTTGAGGAGACAAAATTTTAAGAATCACCATGGAATATTGCAAAGGGCTTGTGATATTTCAACAGTAAAATTGTGTATTAGATGTAGCCTGGACACTCATTCTTCATAGCTCCAGTTGTGGGGAGCAGCACAGACACTTGTGCAGAATTCCTCTGAATGGGGAAAGCCCATGTTCTGATGCCCCAAACCAAACCTGCCATGTACTGTCAGAGCACATCTGGAGATCTGTGCAATTAGACCCTGTATCTGCATGCCCATATAGACATTTTTTTCATTAATTGTATAATTAACTGTATCCAATTAGCATATACCAACATAGCCAAAACAAGCAAAAATCTGTCATGGAAAATTGCAAGCACAGTTTTAGATGGTATTTTCCTTCATATCTGAATGATTCTCAGATACTTTGCTGCACTGATAGATACTGATAGATCATAAGAAAAAGTGAAGTTCCCCTAGGTTGGTGGGAATAGTTGGCATCTCTGGGTGAATAAAAAGTTCAGCTTTTCTGCATACTTGTCCAGAGCTCTGATTTAACTTGATGCAAAATAATTTTTAAAAGATGACACCCAGTACTGCTGCATTGTGCCATACTTAGTTATGTTCCTGAGATAAACTGGAACTATAGGAAGGAGATTTTGGCCACTTTATTTGCAGAGATGTGCTGACAACCTTTGTAATTCTGCTCTGCTCCTACTTCAAGGCTCCTGAGGGATCATGCGTTTATTACAAAATAGGTGAGAAATTGGTAACATATGGACATTGTGAGAGTCACATCATAGTTAGGTGAACGGATTTCTTATTGCTCCTTCAAAACAGTTTCTCCTATAACATCAAGATCTCACCAATATGTTGAAAGAACCCCCACATTTGTGTGTTCCATGCAATGTAACTAAAAGCTTTGTACCCAAGTTGTGATACTCCTTACTTAGGAGGCTTTTCTTACAAGTCGTGGGCCAGAAATCCTCATTTACGTTAAACACAGTAAAACTTTAGCCTACTACTCCTGCACAGAAAAATTTTTGTTGCACAGAAAAAAATTTTGATAGAAACATTGTGGTACAATGTTTCTATCATAAGATCTACACACCCTACTGACACAGAAAAGCCCACTGTGGGGAAGAGAGCTGGTGATTTTTTATTGAGTGTTTTGGTTGTAAAGGTTTGCTAGAGCTCTTTTTTAAAGTGACAGTGCTGTCCCATACATACATGAAGAACATGAGCTGATGCCAAGGTTTAGCAGTCATCTGGAATTGCCTGTTGGATTCATACTTGCAGTTAAGTATATGCTGATTTTTACAACAAATTATGAAATGCCAAGTAATTATTAATTATTGGACATTTGCTATACAGTATTGCCTATCAGTGAGTGACTCCATCTGGTCTGAAACTATTGCAAATATTCTAAAGAAAGACTATTTAAGAGTAGAAATGACTTCATAAAATGGAAAGTAAAAGGATGGAAAAATAGAAAATAAGAACTATTTCCAACTTTTTTGGCACTGAGGTTCAGTGAAATCCTTGTTAGACTTTTCAGAGTCCTGTAAGAGACCAGCCCTCCATGCAGAGCTGATCACATGAATTTCTTTTGGGTTGCCTGCCAACCCATGTTCTAACCAACATATAGGTTCATCTGTAGCTGCAAGAGGAGTGGACAAGCAATGAGAGAAGAAATTATTTTGCTCTCCTCATTGTCATTAACAGACTTTTGTTAGATGTTCTGTACTGAGGAAAAGTAATTATTGTTAACACTGTGAGGAATATTGAATGGGCAACATTGATTGGCACTGAAGTCACATTTAACGACTCTGCTTTGGTAGAATCTTTACAGGAGCTTTATGTCAGGCCAGATTTGTTTCTAAAGGTCCCCAAAATCAGTGTGCTTGATCAACCCTCACCTTTCTCACTGCAACTTTCTTGCTTATTGTCATATTTCACCATTTGTCCTCCAATAACAGCAGGAGGATTCTTTTGCTGCCTATGTTGGCTGACCTTCCACATGCCATCTTAATTTCCTTCTAACAAGGCTTTTCAAATGTAAAGTTGCAATTTAATTGCTGAGAAACATTTGAGCATGAATAGCAATAACAGAACCCAGGACACTGGGGATGTGACTATTTGTCACCATAATCCCACCATTGAAGTGGAGATGATCAGCTGGTCCAGGTCCATGTAAGTATTGCTTACACTCAAAGCTGAGAGGCTTCCCGAGTTCAGAGTGTAAATATTGTCCTGTCCAGTTTGAAAACCAGGACCCCACGACCAAGTTGGATTTCTCAAACATCACTGAGTTAGCGTGAATGAGTCCTCCACTCTTTGGGTTTCATTGTGATTTGGGATTGATGATGCACTTGCAGCTCCACTTAAGGAAGGATTTTACTTCAGTTACACATCTGCTATTGACAGCCAGCTAATGATGAACATTTGAAATCTTTGGGCCAGGAACTCCACTAGTATCCTTTCAGTTGACATGTACTGATTTCCTGAAGGCAGCTGAGGATGTGGCAAGTTACACAGACCTATCTTGCTACTTCTTTACCTATGGATGGTTAGAGTGAGCAGCTTCTACTAAAA
This sequence comes from Emberiza elegans, assembly GCA_024865655.1. Taxonomy (NCBI): domain Eukaryota; kingdom Metazoa; phylum Chordata; class Aves; order Passeriformes; family Fringillidae; genus Emberiza; species Emberiza elegans. The sequence goes on from JALJVW010000206.1 coordinate 24,909,216, forward strand.
GTCCAAATATTTTCTTCTCTTGAACCACAGTAAAATTGTACATAGGTCCTTTCCCCATTTTATTGGTTATTTCCCCTTTTCCTTAATAATCATTAGTGGTTTTGGTGGGGTTTTTTTTCTTTTTGTCTGTGATCTGTTTTCTTAACTTTCTTTTTAATTCCCTGTTTGACTCATTTCTCTGTGCTTTCTGAAAAAAAATCTTTTTGTTTTTATTCCTAGGTAACATCTGACTACCTTTTCTGTCTTTCCTGCTTGTCACCATATTCCCTGCCAGAATCAGCACAATAAGTCAGGGAGAAAGAAATGTCTTGTTTGTCAGTGCCTTTTCTACTTCCTGCTGTCCAGACTTCAAGGGTTAATTCTCACTCAAGTTCAAATCACAGGAATCCTAAAGAGGGATTTTTTTCCCATTTGCCTAAACATCCTTCCTTCATTAGGATTCCTTTCCAAATAAAATTATGAGGTTTAAGTCTGACCTTGCCCAAGTGAGTAATCAAAAAAAATCTGTGTTACACCCCAGAAGTGCTTTTATTTTCCACTGAACAAAACAAATCTCTTTCTTGCTGACCCTCAGCTGCCTCAGAAGCAAATCACAACAATTAACAGGTGAGACTCATATTCTGCAACTTGGTTGCCACTTGACAGCAGGATTTCATCAGCACTTAGCTGCTTTTTTTGCCTTCCTTGGGGTAGCGTTTCTGGTGGTAATCACCTCATCTATCAATTACAGTGGGTGTCTCCTCAACCATGGCTGAGACACTGCAGACTCCTGTTACTGAATACTCATCCCCATGCCAATGGAAGGTATTTCTGGTGTTTTAGGAGAGGAATGGGTGCAGAAATTTGGTATGGAGCACTTCTACTGCCAAGGAATGACAGACATAGGAAGAACTGAATGGGGAAACATGTGGAGGGTTCAGAGAAATGGCAAGTTTACTCAATGCTTTTTGAGGCCACTTCCAACAACTCTGGCCCTTGCCCAGAATAAGCCACCCACTTGCAGTTTTCTGCATGTAATTTCTGATGCTGCAAACTGAGCAGGAGGTCACATGTGACCAAGTACAGCTCATTTAGATGTGTACAGCTAATTTAAATCAACTCAATGGTTTTCTGTACACCAGAAAAACAAATCATTCAATTGCTGGCAGTTTTCTGACAGTAGGACTAATATTTTGCAGTGTTCGAGCTGCACACAGCTGTCTCAGCACCTGTGGCCATCTTCACCCTCACAGCAGATCAGAGCTCACAGTGCCTGAGAAGCCCCTCGGTTCTGTTTGTGGCTTGAAACGAAGATGACAGATTCCAGGGAATGATCCAGACTTTCAGCAGATGCAACTACTGAGTAATATCTATTCTAGTGCCTATCATGCACGAATCCTGGCTTTCTGCTAGAAGTAACTCTCTGTTTTTATGTATGTGTTTTTAATTTGAATCCTTGGCACACAGGGACTAACTGGAGTCTTTCATATTCCAGAAAGCGAGCAGCAAAGGCAGAATGTAGCAGTTTTCTCTCAACTAACAAACCCTGCTTTTTGTTGATTTATTGTTTATTTTGCTTCTGCGTTAAAATGTGGTGCTTAAGAACTGTATTTTAATTGCAAACGAAAGATACATAGCCGGCTTGCTTCCGTGGGACGGATGCCCGTCTTCCAAGAATGAGTGAGAGGAGAAGGCTTATTTGGCTTTCTCCTTGAGCTCTGGGGAAGGTGAGGAGCACGGCAGCAGGGCCGGGGCAGGCGGCGGCTAGGCCGGGCTAGGCCAGGCTGGGCCGGGTTAGGCCGTGCTAGGCCGGGCTGGGCTGACCTAGGCCAGGCTGGGCCAGGCCGGGCTGGCCTAGGCCAGGCCAGGCCAGACAGGGCTGGGCTGGGATTGCCGTGACTCAGCGGATGCGGGGCTCCCTGGCAGCGCCGCCGCTGTGGCTGCGGGGGGCCGGGAGAGCGGGGGCTCCGCGGAGCTGGGGCGGCTCACGGAGCCGGCAAGGCGGGCACAGCTCCCTTGTGCTGTGTACATGATTGCTCCATCACCTGCTTTGTCTTCCCTTCTTTAAGACCTGTGTTTGTTGCCATAGTGAGAGGACACGGCTCAGACAGAGAATGGTTGCTTTTCTTTGACTGAGGCTTAAATAAAAACAAGGGTAGGACAGTTCTGCGTAGTCCGAGAGAGAATCCTTCTCTGTCTTCAGTGTTTGCACCTCATCCAGTGAAAATTGACACTCCTAGAAAGAAATGTGCTCAGGATGGCACATTGCATCCTGCCCTGGGGAATTGCACTGGAGGGACTGGAGCTTTTGGGACATGACAGAGAGAGAAGGAATAAAAAAAAGAAGATGTAGAAACAGAGAAAATTTAGTTGATTTCCTGGATGCAAAGGGTAAATGGTGTGGGAATGAGCAGAAGAGAAACATACCCATACTGCCTGCAGTAGCACACTATGACCTCTCCAAGGCAGAGCAGAGCAATGCCATAGCCAGGAAGGAAGGACACACTTCTCCCAGGGCTTGAGCTAGCAATGATGGATTTGTGGACCTCTGGAGTGCTCTAACATAGAAATTGTCTGTGGTGCACTTGTATCCTAGGGGTCTAAGAAAAGGCTTGTGTGTGATTCATGTGCCCTTCAAGTCAGCAACTAGACTTTTCCTGTCCACCACAAACTTTCTACACAGTTTTTAATCTAAGTACCAGTAGAAATGCACACTGTGACATGTCTAGCTATTTTCTGGTTTCACCACCTAGAAAGACTCAGAGGCAAGATTTTGCTCACCTCTGTTAAATCACCATCTTCATTTCTGACAGTGCCGTGAAGGTAAGCCCACATAGGCAGAACAAGTGAGCTAGTAAGAACAAAAGCAGTCAAATATCTCCTAAAAAGAAAGACAAACATCCAGGTACAGAAGGCATTGATCATGCTGCCTGCATGATCAATGGGAGTTTTGCCAATGACACAAATGAGAGTGAATTGGCAGGAAAGAGAATTGGAAATATTTGCAAAGAAGTACACCAGCTTTGCATGTATAGAAGAAAAAGCAGCTGCATTAGCAACTGTCTCATTAGAAAGTGCTCAAGGAAATCGAGATTCATTGCTTCTATCTCCCAGGCATTAATTGTGCATTTTTACTCTAACTTCCAATTAGAACATTTAATTGGTCCACACCCCTTTTTTCCCCACCCTCTATGCAATAATCTCCAGGTAGAAGTTAAGCTTAGAAGAAGTGAGAGAAGTCTCACACAGCAGAGTGTATGAGGGTGTTCTTTCTTTAGAGACTAAGACTCCAGCAGTCCCTGCCCTGCAAGTGCTGACCAGTGCCACGGGAAGACTCAAAGTGATGCTGTGTCAGTGTCTTCACTACACATGCAGAGAGACCCCATTTAAACCTTCACTACTGCACATACAGCAGGGGAGGGGTGTCAATCCTTGGCCATCTCTCTCAACCACATCTTTGCCACTACCCATTTTGCAAAAGTTTTATGAAGGCTTACCAAACACAATGGGTGGGATGTTAAACTCAATTTGCAAATTTGGAGGCGCCTTCCAACAATATGATTCCTGTTGGTAAAACGTTGTTTTGGAAGATACATTAATGTAAGTGGTCTGTGACTTCTTATGATGACACGTGAGTGTTTTGGAGGGTACCCTGCATGACCTACCCTTGGTGATGTGAAAGAGTGTCATGGCAATTGCAGCTGAAAGCAAAACTTATCAAAACACTGGATACTGTGTTAGATTTGAGCTTTCTGGATTGCCAGAAAGTTTTTCTGGTGAATTAGAAGCATATCCCATGACTCTACTAATCAGCTATGTTTCCATATGTGATACGATCCTCTTCATTAACCAGATTTGTTCCTTCATCTCAGTTCTCTAAAATACCAGTTTTGCTGAACTACTCATTCTTGCTTTCCAACAGTCAGTTATGAAAACTGCAGTTTTGAAAATGTTGCTTTCCTGTGAGCTGTCTCAGGCTTTTGCAGTAATGATACCCTAAAATACTTCTGTAGGCAAATGTCTACCCTTTATTACAGAAGCAGATGCTCCTTTTACTAGTGAAGGGACAGCTACTGCCATGGCACCCTCTTTGTCAGTCACATGAGAAAATAAAGCAGTACCAAAATATGCTTACAGCAAAGATGTCTGGTGTTTAATCTTCCTGTCATGTAAACAGTGTATTTGTGGGTTTTTATATATTTTTATATTCTGAATATAGAAAATGGGATTGTTGCACCAGAAAACAGCAACAAATCAGACTATTATGAAGAACTGGGTAGCCAGAGAATTAAAATAGATTAGGCAATAGAAAATTGGGTAAAATGTAATTGCATTTAAGGAAGAGTGATATGATCTTTTCATGTAAACTGGGAATTCATAGGTTTGAAAGGAAAAAGGAGAAGAAAACCAAAGTCTGTTACTCAATGCTAGTGTCCCTGTAAGCAATAATTATCCTGCAATAGTGAAAGATTCAGATTTGGTACTAACTTAGCATATGAGCCATAATCAAAACAAAAAGAGGAAAGTATAAAAATCATTGTATAATATAGATTATTTAAAATAGTTCTCCCTCTCTGTGTGCTAGAACCACTAAATAAAATTAGAATTGGTGCAGGGAGTGAGGATGACCAGAGGAATAGATGTTAAAACAGTTGGTTGGTACAGCTTAGCAGACAGGCTGGGTGGAAACTGGGAGAGCATATGATAGTGCTCTATAAATGCATAAAGGACATATGTAGTCAGAATCAGAAGAGCTATTTAAGCAGAAGAATCATATAAGCCCAGAACAAATAAATACATATTTTAAGATTAAATCAGAGGAAAAGTGTTTCTAATTGTTGGTGAGATTGTAAAACAGCCTCACGTAAGAGGTAATTTCAGCAGCCTGAACATGAGGAGTTTATAGTATGGTTGCCTGAAATGGCAAAATAAAGGACCCAAGACCTTTTCCAGTTCACATATGTGTTTTCTCACTTTCACATTCAAATCAGCAAAGAGGAGACAACAAAGGTGTGCAAATGAACAGGAACTTTGAACCAGCAACAGTTCAGCTCTGCTCCACACCCATCCATGCTCTGGCAAGATGAAGAGCCATAGCCAAATAACCATGTTCATGGCCATGGCTTTGCTTCAGACAGCGTGTAAAGAGTCACCGTCTGTCACCAGGGAGTAAATTGTGTGAATCACTGTCTTCCAGTTAAATGTCACCACTGCTGCAATATCTCAGACAGCCACTTATAGGAGGCATCATTGGTTAGGGCCCAGCAGCAGAAGCCTGTGCTGCAAAAAATAGACACAGCGTCCTCCCTCTGCTTTACACCAAACTGCTACAAATGCAACACTCAGTTGCTAATGTGACAAATGACAAATTCAAACTGTGTTTAACTGATTCGAGCCTATTCCATAAAGTTTCTTGTCAAGGCAGCAAGTTGCCTCCCTGCAACAATTTCTGTCATAGAAGAATCTAAGCAGAAAAGGATCTGGGAGAGTAGTAATTGAAAATTATTGGTTTATAGTAAAATACTCAAAATATTTGCACTGACCCCGCTGCTGGCTCTCTGAACAATCATTCCCTGCCTTAAAACAGGTAATTATTTTCTTCTGTGTCACATGAAAAGTGCCCTTTCTTGTCTTGCATCACAGATTTTCAATTCCAATTAAGTTGCAGCCACAATTTTGTGTGAGGAATTGTACTTTCTCAGAACAAAGCAGTTTTCTACTGTACACTGTCAATGTGTTCTCCATGGCTGACTCGCTGCAATTCACCCTCAGCACTCAGTTATGCATAGCATGTGGGGAAAAGCACTGAATTAAAATGACAGGATTGTCCTCAGGTTCTGAATATTATACTAAGCATGCTTTGGCATCTTATATTTAGAGTGAGTTATTTTATGCTCATTTCCTCTTGACACAATTTAGTTAATAGCCAAATTCAGTCACAAAACCACTTGTAAATAAACACCTTGTTACAGATTACAGTGTTTTCAATCTCATGGCTCTTTGGCTCAGTCTATCAGCCAATAAAACCTGCCAATACAGTATATTAACTTCTGTCATGTTTAAGTGTTTTTATACATTAATGGACCTGCTTGTAATTTCATCATATAGGCTACACGTTCCTGGATATACAGCATATATGAAATAAATAAGCTGTCCAGAGAAGACATTTGTATTGGATGTTCACTGTTGGTTTCTTCCCATACTGCCCTCAGATGCAGAAGTTGCCCTGGGAGATGAATGTGCCAGGATAAGTTATCTAGGGCTCATAAAATCTTTTTTAGAAGATTGAAATAAAGTCAGTGCTTGCAAAAGACAAATCAATTGTGACATTTCTGAATAGAGTGCGATGCATTTAATTAGCACAAGACATACTGGCAAATGCTGAATTACCCAATAAATCACTGAATGCTGGAGCCCATACAGAGCTGGGAATCAGCTGTCTTGTGAGATGTACAGCAAGTGATAATAGGAAGATCAGGCCATTTCTCCACCATTTTCTGCTAAATTTCTTCCATTTTGACATTTCCATGCCAGACAATTTTAATTATTCTGAAACACCAAAGAAATTCTCCAGCTTTATCTGAGAAATCTGTGCCAATATCTGAGTAATGAAATATGTATTTTATAATATGCTACAGGTTTGCTCTTCAGTTGGAGGCAAATGGTGGAAGTTAAGCCTCTAGGAATAAAGTATTTATAAGAAAATGTACAAAGTTGTTCTCAAGGGAAAGTGTTGTAGGACCAGGCCCTGTAGTGACAACTGACATTGGCCTTGATGTCTTGGGGTCTCCCTGTGTGATGAGCAAAAAGGGCTCCAGGCTTTTTGCATCTGTGAGAAAGGGGAGCAGAGGAGAGACTGAGCTTCAAGGTCTGCATGCGCTGTGGTGCTTAAACGTCCTGGCCAGCAGCTCTCTGCTCCCTCCAGCAGTTACAGCCCCATCTGGGTGCATGCAGGCAGAAGTGCTGTCCTCAAAGCATGGTCCCTGGGCACTCACTGTGCCCTTGCAGGGCTGCTGATCCACCTGCTGTGTCACAGGACTGCTTTGGTAGCCATTTAACAAAACTTTTATTAATGTGTAAGAAGTCTTTCCAAGTGTTTACAGTGCTCTCACCACCTCCCGACCTGAACTCCTTCCTTTCATCTCCCTTCCCTGTGCTTCAATTTTAAATATTACAAAAAATTCAGTAGCTAGGGTAGTTTTCCAGAGACCTGAGCACCTGAGGTACTTAAGAAACAAACCACAAAACCAAACCAACCAACAAACCAAACAAAAAAACTAAACAAAAACCCAAAACAACAACAATGCCAACTCCAAATAAATTCTTAAGATCCTAAGATGTATATGTGTGTGCCTTTTTTTTGTATTTTGCACTTAGTATATTTGTATTTACATCAGATTCTTGCTTGCTTATTGCTAAAAAGTTTAATCACAGCTTAAAAATAGAGTTGTTTAATGAAAAGTGATTTTACTATTTAAAAAAACTTTATCTTCAGACTAGACTGAGCTATTTTTAGGAACAAAACACAGAAGGCTTGTACAGCAGTACTCACAACAGTAGTGCTAATGTTGTGCAACAGTGAAAGAAAACTGCATGTGCAACTACGCCCATGGGATAAGGATTTTGAACTCATTAGAGGGCCTGTGATTTTTAAAATTTGGTATTTCATGATATACCACCAAGCAGGAGTGGCCTGCAGTGTCTGCCCAGCATCCTCTATTATTAGGCAAAGACCAGAACACAGCCTCTTTTTAAGAAGAAATCCAATTGGTTGGTATGTTGCTTGTATTTGATACTTATTTAAATCTGTATTTATCACCACTGTAAAAATCAATATAAATTTTTCTCCAATGCCTTATTTCTCCATCTCTTCTGGCTGAATATGGTCAGTTCAACATTGATATAGAATATTTTGTAACCAATCTTTCTTCTGTAAAGCATTCATTCTCTTGCCAGTTTTACATGGTCCCATGTTAATTTTCAGCCTAGTAGTTATCACAGCCCTGCAACAGATGATCTAAGCCACTCTACCACTCTTACAAAGGAGAGGTATGACTCAGGTGACACCTTAGGCTTCTTCTTATCCTCAAGGAATCAGCAGGGTGTTCATTGGTGCTGCTTAAGTTGCCCAAGAACAGAATTTCAAAAAAATCAGACCAGGGGTCTTTTGTTTTTATTCTGTTCTTATAACATCAACAGCCTCCAGCTTTTGAAAATTATTTTAAGGGAGCCTGGAGAGGAAAAGGTTCAGGGGAGACCTTATCACTCTCTACAACCCCCTGAAAGGAGGTTGTAGCCAGGTGGGGTTTGGTCTCTTCTCCCAGGAAATCAGTGACAGGACAAGAGGACACGCCTTAAGCTGCACCAGGGGAGGTGTAAATTGGACATTAGGAAAAAGTTCTTCACAGAAAGGGTGACTGGGCATTGAAATGGGATCCCCAGGGAGGTGGTAGAGTCGCTGTCCCTAGAGGTGCTTAACAAAAAACTGGATGTAGCACTCAGTGCCATGGTCCATTTGAAATGGTAGTGTTGGGTCATAGACTGAACTCAATGATCTCAAAGGTCTTTTCCAACCTAGCTTATTCTGTGATACTGTGAGCATTTAAGTCTTTGAAATTATTGTTGTAAATAATGATAATTAGTGAATATATACAATTATTCTTGTGGAAAATTGCAGCAGAGTAAATCACAAGCCTTTGAAAACTTATCCTAGTACTTTAAAAGTAAGGAAACCAAGATCAAAGCAAAAATCTGGTAGACAGGTAAAAATAAGAGAGGTAAAATCATTCCATGTCATCTCTACCCTCTTGTACCTAATCCTACAGAAGGCTGAGTTCCCTCAAGCTCCAGGAGCTTCAAAGCTTCCTTTTGCTCTAGATTTCACTAGTTCTCCTGAATGTTATGGTCTTTGAAGGCAATGAAGCACACTGATCACTCTATTAGCCATTAAGCAATACACTGTCTCCCCTTTCCTGTAATGAGTGGGATAATCTGCTTTGTCTGTTTATTAAGTCTTGTAAGGTCACAGAGTTGGTAAAAGGTGTAATTTGCATTCCTTTGCTTCTCTGTGTCTTTCCTTAAGTTCAGAGCAGGACAACAGCAAAGCAAAGCAGAGTTCTTTCTATTATTTATAAAGATTATTATATCATCACTTCCTAAAGTATGGAGGTGTTCATTACAAACAGTCTGTGAAAGGCCAAGGACTTAGAAACCCATTACTGTACTGTTGCTCTTATTCTGCTTATTAAACAATGTTTTCTGCAAATAAATAAATGCTTAGAAATTCTTAAGCTTCTTAAAGTGGAAGGACATGTGAATTGATGTGTATAAACTAAGTTTATATACATAACATATTAACAGAGGGACTTCCAAGTTGCTCAGGTTGGGGCTGTCCACGTAAGGGATGCTATTTTCAAGCACATCCTCACGTATGTACCTTTCAAGCAGCAATTGTTATGTTACATCCCATAGACCTTTGTGCTGGGGTGACCAAATGTAGCCATGCAGTCTTTGATTCCTTGGTCATTTCATTCATAGGCACTATTTCAAATTATTTTTAAAAGTTGTTTGCAAACCAGCACCTGACTAAAACCCTTTGTGAGCCTCTGTGTCCAAAGCCACCCATTCTGAATTACAGAGTGTTGTCAAAGCAAACATGACATCCAACAAGACCATGTCCTTCTCCATCTCCTTCATTCCCCATTGCAGTGCATGCTGGGGAGGTGGCCCAGTGACTCCCACTGGGGGCTGCTGCTGAAAGTGCTCTGAGAGGGAAGGGGCTTTTGATGTTAGCACTGCTCGAATCCTTCCTCCCAGCTCTTGGGCCCTAGGGCTTTCACATCAAAGCTGAAGCATTACTGCAGAGAGCAGAACAGTTTGCCAAAAAAAAAGAGGAAAGTCTGCCAGAAAGAAAGCTCATGAACATTTAGGGTGTGTTTAAGAAGTATCAACCTTCAGTTCTTGCTGGAAACAGCTCAGTAGTCCGAGCAGACCTGCTTGCCATGGGAACACCAGTGCCTTCTCCCCTACCAGTGTTTCCTACAGCTCCTGCAGCCTGGCCTTGGAAAAGGGAAGCTGCCCCAGCCCAGAAAGGGGATCAGCTTCTGATCCTGAGGAAGCTCAGGGCAGAACAACAGACATCTCTGCTGAGCACGTTCAATCACTTTGATTTTAAGATTAATAGTGCTGATAAAAGCTGTGGGTGATGATTACTAAAAATTTACTACACCATTTAGACTGCTACCTTGGAAGTAGACAAAAAAATTTTTTTGCCCCTTCCTACAAAATCCTGATAAAGCTTTTGTGCCAATTGTGTTAATATTCTCTTCCTCTCCTCCGTGTCTCTAAGTCATTTGTTATTTTCCTTTGTGCTGTTTTGAGTCCTTATCATGATGTTGATACTGCCCAGTTGGGTTTCAGAAGCACCCAGATCATTTTGTTCATCCTTGTTTGAGTCTCTGTCATTAGCAGAAATTTTAAGCATGCTACATCCTAAGACTTGTGTTTTGGGATTTCCACCAGTAACTTTCCTGTTCCTTTTCTCACTGCTTTTGCAGTCAATTTCTGAGCAAATATATGATTCTTACACTAAGGACGATCTCTTCCAGCTTAACTGTTCTTCATATGGCACCATATGTAAATTATCTTAAATTTAGGTAAATTAAATTTAGGACTTTTCATCGGCAATTACCATACAAACCCCCAAAATATCAAGACATTTTGGCTTTATGTATTCTGGAAAAAAATCCCATATTTCTATCTTATTTCCTGTATGTTTCCATATCTTCCATTTTTCTTTCCTTAAGAATTCTTTCTCAAGTCTTGCATACTGTTGATGAGCCTCATAATTATAGATATTCAATTAATTGATGTTTGATGTGTGGCACATCACTATCTTGACTAGCTCACTGGAGACTCTTCATGGGGAAATTCCAGTCCCTTCTTTTGCATATTTGGAGCTGTAGGGAGTTGCCTTCCACTTTAAATGTGCTATTTTCTATCTCCCTTCCTTCCCTGGTGCCAGTGAGAATTGAATCTGGCCTTTTGTTGGAAGCAGCAAGCGACAGCGTGTACACAAAGCTGGGAATTCAGAGAGGGGCAGATGGGATTTCAGAGGCTGTTTTTGATAATTTGTCCTTACACATTTGTCCTAGTACACACGAGGCATAACAGTAAGCAAAAGAAGGGAAAATTAATCATCTTGCTAATGGACAATTTGTCTCCTGGATGCTCCCTAATGAGGGGGGTCCCTTACAAGCTGTTGCCTTTGTAGAGCTCAAACCCCAGGTGTCACTGTAAGTATTTCATTCTGTAATGTGGAATTTACCTGCTGCATTTCCTTTTAGTGAAGCTCATTGTCGTCTTTGTTGAGTGTGTTCTGGATCAGAGATATCTGACCTACCTGGGTCAGGGCAACTCTCTGGTATCAGCACAGGCTGGGGATGAATGGCTGTGGAGCAGCCCTGCCAGAGGGACCTGGGGGTGCTGCTGGATGAGAGGCTGGACATGGCCCAGCCATGGGCACTCACAGCCCAGAGAGCCAAACGTGTCCTGGGCCACACCAAGAGCAGCGTGGGCAGCAGGGTGAGGGAAAATTTCTGCTCTGCTCTGGTGAGAGACACAGCATTTGGAGCATGGCACCCAGCTCTGGGGTGCCCAGCACAGGAGGGACATGGATGGGTTGGAGCAGGCCCAGACAAGGGCCACAAAAATGATCAGAGGGATGGAACACCTCACTTGTGAGGAAAGGCTGAGAGAATTTGGTCTGCTCAGCCTGGGGAAGAGGATGTTTTGAGAAGACATTCTGGCAGTCTCCATGTACCTAAAGACAGCTTATGAGACAGATGATGACTAACTTTTTAGCAGATCCTGTTGTGATAGGACAAGTTAAAATGGTTTAAAAGAGGGTAGATTTTAATTAGATCTAAGGTAGCCATTTTTACAATGAGGGTGAAGGGACCCTGGAGCAGGTTGCCCAGAGAGGTGGTGGATATCCCAGCCCTAGAAACATTCAAGGTTACACTAGACGGGGCTCAGAGGAACCTGATCTAGCTGAAGATATCCCTGCTCATTGCAGGGACTCTTGGAACAAGAACCTTTAAAGGTCCCTTCCAACCCAAATTATTGTGGAGTTCTATGATCTTCACAGTCAAGAACAGTAATTGTTAGCTCTGTTTCTGTAATTCCTTGAACTAAAAAAGAAAAGTAAAGCTTTAATTGGTTAAATTAGGACATAAGTATTTTATTTCTTACATTTATTGCATCTATTGTATCTACAAAATACCTTTCTCCTTAGCATTCCAAATATGCATTGGCATTTGACAGTATATATATTTTGGCAGAGATGAGAGCAAGTTAGCAGGCTGATGGCATTTTAATTATTTTATTGAGATGGCATTGGCCCAGCATGCTTGTTGGAATTTACAAATGTGCGTTGATTTATATTTTATTTTGTAAACCAGGCCCAAGAGGCTGACTAATTAGAAACATGACTCAAAGCTATAAGGGGTACTTATTGATTCAGATCATGAAAAGCCCAGAATGATCAAAAGCAAACATCTATCTCCCTCTTCATCTGGGGTTCAGGAGGTTAAGTGCCATTTGTCTCAAATCCCTGGCATTAGCTCTCTCTCTGTAACAGAGAAGACAATTAGCATCTACATCTTGGTTTTAGTACGTACTGTATTGTTTAAAACAATGTGCTTTTCATTATTAAACTATTCATAATAATCTATTATCAACCCCTTTCATTAGCTGATATTTTGGGTTTTTTGTCCCATTAATTTATATTTTTCATTCTATTTATTTAAAGTTGGAAATATATGGCTTCATTTTAGAAGAAACAGCATGATTGGCTAAGTAGATAGGTTTTGTGCTGTACATCTAATTAAAATACCATGGCAGCATCTAATCACTTCATTAGTTACTTGGGACCAATTTTAAATGGCATCAACAGTTCTGTGTTGCCATAATGCAGCAAAAATGCTAAAATGTTAATGCATTCATGGAGTAGTGACAGAAAAGGCAAATCAGAAGTGTTTTGTACTGTCTGTGCTGCTCCAGGTCTTCACTGTAGCCTGGCTTCAGGACTGACTAGGAAGGCGACGTGCATGTTGAAAACAGACATTGAATTCAAACTCATCCTGACTGCACCTGAGAGAGAATTTGTTTTCTGGGGAAGAGAACAGGAAGCATCCACACCTGCCCTCTGTTCTGCCAGGGTGGGACCAGTTTAGAGCAGATCTGGACACATTCTTCTGTGCCACCAAACCACTGCAGAGGGGCATTCTGTTTTCAAGGGCGTATCAAATTTTTGGACACCTTTTCCAGACTGAAGAGTCTAATGTAAGAAACGTTGATTTCCTTTCTAGTATTTAAAAAAAGCACAGATAAATGTCAGGCTCTTTTGAGTACTCTTCTGTTGCTCTGCCTGTGTTGTCTCACCATGGTGCACATGCAAAGCAAAGCTAATTGCATGAGCACTGGGGTGCAGTAAGAAGCATATTGGAGCTGGGCTTGGAAAGCGGAGCTCGCAGGCCTCTGCCTGCTGCAACTGCCTGTGCCAAAGCCTTCATTACTATGAGCTGGAAATATTCACACCCTCCCACACACAAGGACTGGATTGAGAAAGTTTCATATTGCAGAGTTACTGAAATTATTAAATACAAAAACAAAGGATGTCTCATATAGGAGACCGATTGAGGTTTAGCAGTGCCAAAGGGAAGCAGGACTCTCCCTTCCAAATCAATGGGCTTCAGAAACAACTGCCAGCAAATCATTGCAATTTCACTGCTGCTCAGTGCCACAGCACAAGTGGCTTAATACACTTCACTCTGCAAAATTAAAAAAAAAAATCCCAGTATTTTTTCCATTGACAAGGTTTATAGCCTCAAATGTGAGATCAAGCACTGAGCATCCTCAGCTTTCCTTGCTGGTGCAGCTACCTGAAGGTGCTCAGCATGGGCTGAACTTGTTCTCTATGTGCTGCACTCCACTTTCTTCCTCTAAGGTGCAAGTTTCCGGCAGTCACAGAGTGTCAGGCACAACCCCACTGGATGTCTGCCTGCTTTGTCCCTACCCAGTGGGTGACCATGTTGAACAGGAGTGGGAGCAGTGGAGGCTGAAGACATGGTGACATGGAGTAATCCACAGGTTACAGACATAACTGAAAGGTTTATGCCCCCCGCCAAGTTACTCCATCCCAGCTTGCGGCCAGTCATGCAAAAGGCTAAGTCAGGACAACTCCAGTTTGCTCTGACTCAGCCTGTTCCATGGCAGGGCTTTAAACCACACTTACATGGCATCTATTTACAACAAAAAGAAAAACATATCTGCAGACAGTGTTTAAAAAACAGGCTTCTATAACCAAATCTGATTTAGGATGCAGCCTACGAGACAGCTGATTTAATTGAGCTAATCTAGCAATTATGTCCAGGAAAAAAAACCCAAAACTGTTTGTGCACAGGGGATTTTAAAAAAGCTCCCCACAGCGGAAAAGAATGAGGAACCACTGCCTGAAGTTTAGTAAAACAGAAATTTCATTTACAAATGGCTTAAAAGAGATGTTGTCATGTGGCTAGAAGAGTAGGTTGGAATCATCTAACTAAATATAGCTATCCACATCTGAGTTGATCAGCTTGACTAAGTTACAGTCAATGGAGGAATGCTTGATATGGTAAGCAGAGCATAAAGCATGATTCCTTTCTTCCTAAAGGTGTCCAAATTAGATGAATCTCAGCCCTTAAAACACTTGTTTCTCCCCAGAAAGGAACCTCCTGTGACTAGCTCAGACACGGATCCTTGCATTATAGATGTGTGAAGTTAAGTGAACAAACCCTTCTCAATGTGACAAGTATTTTTGCTTTTTCAAACATTCATACCATTGCTTTTGTTCCATGAAATATTGGGACTGCAGTCACCTTGCCTCCTTACTCTTACTGTTTTGGTCTGTACCTTATTAATTTCTTTGTGCTGCAAAGGCTGTCAAGAGGACATTGTTCTTTGCCTGACATACCTACTTACTGCAAAGCACTGTGTACACTGCTGTATAAATAACATCTCTGGGGAAAAAAATGAATAATTGAAAGGGATGGAAAACTTTGTTCAGTTGACTGAAATAATCTAGTAGAAGCTATATGAGAACAGATTCTACTGGGATAAAATTTCCCAAGCATATATCCTAGGAATTAATTTTGACAGTTCTGAACAGAGTTCTGTAGAGACAAACAATTCAACATATAGATTTAGGGGACACAAGTGGTTAACAACAAACCAGAGACCTGCTCTTGCTGGAGATAAGCTTATTGATGTCTGTTTCTAAAAATCTTCCACATCTGGAATTACCAATAAGAGAACTTGTTCATCGCCTGAGAAGAGGAAGAAGCCCATTTCCTTATAGACCAAAGTGGTTTATTTTCCATCTAGATTGTGAAGTGCTTGGCAGCACCCTTTCACTTTTCCTGGTTGGTGCTGCTGAAACTAACTATTTCCATGGTATAGCACTTACTGTCCTACTGCCTGCATTGCCACAAGAAGTGGGACCACAAGGATTTTCCATGGAGACTCTTTGAGGGTGGGTGAAGGTCTAGTCAGGTTTAGATTGCACTAGGTGAGGGTTCTGTGGTGAAGATTCATGAGTGGATGGCTTTTGAATATTACTGTAGACTTCTTCTCTGGTCATGAAAAAGTGATATAATTTTTCTTTTCCTTTGTATCCTGTTAAAGATTTTGGTATGAGACTTCCTTTGGTGTTTTTCACCTGTCTTATTTAAATTAAAAACTCAGTGTGTTTTTTCCTGCAGTGACTGTGGCTGGATTCCTGACACTCTCCTCCTGCTCCAGCGTGGGGTCTCTTCCATCAGGGACAGTCCTCCATGTACATCTCCAGCATGAATGCTCCTCACAGTCTTCAAGAACTGTTCCAGTGAGGGACTCTTCCACAGAGTGTAGCCCTTCAGGAACAGGCTATTCCAGCATGGGTCCCTCAGGGGATCACAGGTCCTGCCAGCAAACCTGCTCCAGCCTGGACTCCTCTCTCCATGGGGTCACAGATCCTGCTAGGAGCAGGAGGCTGCTCCCAGCATGGGTTTTCCATGGGGTCACATATGCCTTTCCCTTTTGGTATCACGTGCTCTGGTGTGGGGTCCTCCATGGGCTTCTGTGTGGACCTCCACGGGCTGCAGGGGAAACTGCCTCAGTGCCTGGAGCACCTCCTCCCCTCCTTCAGCCCTGGTGTTTGTGTCTTCAGAGTTTTTCCTCACATATGCTCACTGCTCTCTCTTCCTGCATTAAGATTAAGTTCAGGGTGTTTTTCCCCTTTCTTACATGTTGTATCCCAGAGGTGCTCCCACTGTCCCTGGTGGACTCAGCCCTGGCCAGCAGCAGGTCCATCCTGGAGCCAGCTGGAGTTGGCTCTGCTGGGCATGGAGAAAGCTTCTGACAGCTTCTCACAGAAGCACCCCTGTAGCCCCTCTGCTACCTCAGGAAGTGTCTGAAGGAGGTGTTATTCCATTGCACACACACTTAGGAAGTGGAGAGCTGGCCCACGGAGCAGCAACACCCCAGGCCCGTGCACACCTGGGTTTTTAGGGGCAACCAGGCAGGGTCTGGGCAGAGAAGAACAAGCTCTGCAGCAATAAAGTCTTAAGAAGAGGAGCAGAGCTGTCCCTTTGGAGAGACCAAGTGGGGGTGTGCTGGGTAACTGGCAAATGCAGGCTCTCAGCCTCCCCCTCTCGTGAATGTGCTTACCCCTGTGGATAACCCCATTTTATCATCTTCAAATGTTTGTGTCATTTCTGTCTCACAGATAGACAGGGTGTTAGCAAGGAAAATGCTTCCCTGAAAAGTAGCATCTTCTGTATGCCCACATCAGTACTGTCTTTTTTTAGACTAGAGCTGAGAATTTTATTTTGTTTGAAATAATAACATTTTGGTTTTTAATCTTTTCCTGCTTTGCATTGAATATAGTGTTTGTGGGGGTGAGACCAAAGGAGAATTTTCATTTGTTCTAGTGACTGGCATTTTCTATAACTGTTTTCTGCCCATGGCTGTCCTGTTGCTAACAATCAGACTTGGCCCTCCTGTATTTGCTATAAGCTGGACCGTGATAATGTTGATAATGCCCTTCAATTTTTGCAGATTCTGCTAGTTGCCGCTCAATAATAGACCTTAAATTGTAGCTTCTCACTGAATGTTCATCCTTAAGAAAAAAAAATATATATTTAACTTGTGCCTTTTATATACTTTTGAGCAATTCATAAGGAATTATGAGAGCCAGTATAAATTTGTAGAGTATCTATCATGACACATTAATTCCCTCTCCAATAAAACCCCACATATTTACATTAAAAATTCAACCAACAAGAAAACTCTGTTTGGAAAATAAATTGCCCAGGATCAGACTACTGCAGCTCTCTGTCCTTTCTTTCCTCTGCTTCAGGTTTCCCCAGTCCTGGTTAAAAGGGCAGGGCCCAGGCCAGCTGGTCTCTGTACTGTCCCAGCAGTGCACTGAGCCCTGGGGCTGCTGCCACCACCCCTGAGGCATCTCTGGAGGACAGCAGGCACAAAGTGGTCTTGGTGGCCACCTCCTCCTTCACACCTCCCAGCCCTTGGGAAAAGCACCACAGGTAGCCACAAGAGTGGTGCAAGGCAGCACCTCCTGAACCCCAGCTGCTGCTAAAAGCATGTGCCCCATGGTCAAGAATATTGTCCTCTACTGAATGAAATTGAAAATGCATTGAAAATGCATTTATTTACATGTCAAGATTAAACATGTAATAAAGACAGACCAGTCATATTTCCTGCAATTTTCTTGTAGTAAAGATAATGGTAAAATATTTCATATTTTAACAAATTCAATGAAATATGAAATCTGGTGCTCTTTAAAAACTTATGGCCATTGACTAGTGTTCATTTTAATTCTTAATGCTAGGTATGTAGGGAGATGGTCACTCCCCACCTAGAGTTACAGTAAAGTTCTCACAAGAAAATGAACTCAAAATCTTGTAGCAATAAAAAGCCAGGTGCTTATTTGGAATATTATTACTTTTACATTTCATATATCTGCTTCATCATGTTCCTTATATTGGTCAGTGATCCCATAAAGACATCTCTCTTGCCAAGGCCCCTCAAATGCATCTGAGGTCAGTCTGACCTTGTTGAACTGACTGCCAGCAGTTTTTCTTGCCAAGATCAAGGTAATCAGCATCTGGAGCTGCCTCTCTTGTGATTGCAAGAAGGTACTGTACAGCCTACTGTTAAGGTGGGAAATGGATAAACATCCTGATGGATCCCTGAGCTAAAGTATCAGGTCATTTGGATATTTTTATGTGGCACTGTGGTGCCCTGTACACCTCCACTAAGCCATGATTTTGTACCACAGGATGAGCAGGGTATGAATACACACTTATGATCCCTCCCCTGCACACAGTCCTGCTGGTTTCAGCAGACTTTCCACACATCCAAAGGGTGGTGGTGGGTGGCTCCTACTTTTATATGAGAAAGAGCTCCCAGAGATGGTAGCTCAGATTCATGGAGAGGGCTGTCTAGCAAAATTTGGGCCTTCATAGCCTGTAAATGATTCTGAATATGTGGAAAAAAAGTTTAAATAAACGTGCAAACAAATGACCTGGGGATGCTAAATGATGATAAATTGAAAGTTAAATGCTAGTGGCAATATTACAGAATGTTACTAACTAGCTCAAATGGCAAAAGTTTTTTATGTATCATATGATGCCAAAGTGAGTGGGTGACAACAGAGGTCCAAATACCAGCAGGAATTATTAGTGCTAATATTGCCTTGAAAAGTAATTACCAAACATTTAAAATCATGTTTTTACATTCCCCACTTAACTGCAATCCCTGACAGCTGATTTGCATTCCAAATAAGTTGGCAGACAAAATGATGGGTTTCCCCAGTACTGGGTGTTAGTTTGTGCTGTTTGGAGATGTTTTCCTTTATTGTCTGGTGGCCTCCCTGGCTATGGTATGTGCAGCCCTCTAATACAGTTCATCTGTCTCACCCTGTGTGTGCCTGGTTTTCACTGGCAAAGACAATGGAATGTTCCTGCCCAAGGCTAAATGCCTTGCTGCTGGCAGTGGGTGATTGCTCAGACAACATTGGTGTTCCTGTTGTCTCCAGGTTCACCAGGAGAGGTGATGCCTAAGCTGCCTCAGGCTGGCTGGTCACACAGCATGTGTGGGGAAGATTCAGAAGTAGCATCTAGACTTTATGAGTCCATTGGTCTCCAAAGGACTTGCACCACCTTAATTACCCCTAAAACATCTGTCTCTTCCCCTACAACATCACAGAATGGTTTAGGTTGGAGGGGACCCTGGAGGTCACATGCTCCGTTCCTGGTTTAGAGCAGGATTAACTTCAAACCTTGACCTGGTTGCTTGACTGCCCAGTTGCATTTTGAGCATCTTCAAAAGCAAAAATTCCAGAAGCTTGCTAGGTTGCTTGTTCCAGAATTTGTTTAATTTTTCTGTCAAGATACTTTGTTGCATCCATTTTACAGCTTATCACTGGAAAGAGTCAGGCTCCATGTTCTCCATATTCTCCCATGAGCTGGTTGAAGAAGACAGTAAGATCTTCCCATAGCCTGATCATCTTCAAACTGAAAAATTCCAATTCTTCACTATCTTTACATATTTATACTCCTGATTTGTGCTCCCACCCTTTAACCTTCTTGATAGTCCTCCTGGGCAATCTCCCATATGTAATGTTTTTGCTGTACTGCGGAACCCAAATCTAGACACAGCACACCAGATCTAGCCTCACAAGTTCCAGAAAGAGGAGAATAAACACTTCCCTTAATCTCTGGGTGGGTGTGCTGTTCACAGGCAGCTCAGCACATGGCTGTGCTTCCCAGCCCGAAGAGCCTACTGCAGACTGGAGTTCAGCTGCCTCTCCACCAGTGAGTGCCCACAGCTGGCCCTGTGCAGTTGCAGAGGATTATTTCATCTCAGATGTATGGCAATACAGTGATTTGTGAACTGGCTGAGGTACCAGAGAGGGAATGATTTGCCTTTTGGGTAAAATCTGGTGTGGTTATATTTGTTTGTGTAAATGGCATACAAGGTGTTTGTAGTACCTCTCCCACCAAACACGATGAGATGCACAGTGCACTTACAAACTTTCTGTTTAGTCATTTAGGATGAAATGAAAGCCTGCTTTACAAGACAGACAGTAATTAACGACAGCTTGGAGAGGGTTTAGGTTCATCTGTTAAATCAGGTTCACAGTCTTTTACCGGTGAAATGAACATATTGGGAGGAAGGGGGGAAGGCAAACAGAGAGGAGGGATCACATGGACCACAAAGTTTCCTTTCTGCTTTTCATGAGAACATGAAGGACACAAGGTACTTTACCTCTGTTTTTCTCCATCACAGAGAAGAATATGGCACAAGGCAGCAGTTAGGCAGCATCACCATCACAGCAGTGGGGCAGCATCTCTGTGACATGATGGGCCCTCTGTGCCACGTCTGGCGAGCTCAGTGGGCCACAGGGGACAAGGCTGTGGCTCTGCACTGCTCCAGGGCAGGGATATACAGTCAAGCAGGAGATGTGTTCTTGAAAAATTAAAATAAGAGTAAACTCAATCATCTGAAGAGTGCTGGGATCAATCCTGGTCCAGAACTGGATGAGATGGGGCTCATGTGTGCAGATTGATGATGTATCACAAAGATCATGAATTGCCTGTTAAGGAGTCATTCAAATCTCTCCAGTTTGGTAGGCAACATTTTTACGATGAGTTGAAAAGAGACTGAATATTAGATCAGCCTATAATTTCTCTGAAAGTTGCTGTGGGTTTATGCCTTGTATTTCTGGGTTGGGATTTTTTTTGTTTTCGTTTGGTAGTCTGTGTTTATGTTTCTGTAATTGAAATGAATGGCAGATGACTAGCTAAATTCCTTTAAGAGACTGTTCCCAGAGACATGGTGTCAATAAACAGAAGTATGCAGGATTATAATTGTCTGTGATCTGTCTAATAGAATAATAATTTAATATGGGTAGGCACAAAGGGTCAGCTCTTTAGTTCAAATTAGCATGTCTCCACTGAATTAAACAGATCTCTGACAGACTTCAGCAGCTGAAGAAAAAACTCAGAATGTTCAAGCAAATTGTGATTTCAAATAGACAATTCACCCTAAAAAGTGTGTTCAGCAGTGGTACACTCAGACTGCATCACAGAAGAAGAAATGTCACTTTCTGTAGAGTGATTTGCTACTTCTTTCTGTACAGCAGTCTGGAAGCATGTGTGAACTCATTATGTTGTTGAAAGAAGAATTCAACAGTGCCAGAAAGTGAATGCTGCTCTTTATCATCAGCAAGACACTAAAAGTGAGGTAAAATTTAGTAGAAAGAATTAGTAAAATGGGAAAAAAGTCTTCTCTTCCATGAATGCAAAAGTATTTTTTTCTGATTCCCAGAACACAACCTGTGTTGATTGGATGACATGACATTAAAACTGCTGACACACTCAGAGACGGGCTGCTTGTTTACAAAGAATTGAAATTCAGATCCATATTGTCTGAGCAGGGCTGGCTGCAGACAATTTCAAATTGTTTTCCTTTCTCTGAACCATTTACCCAACAATGTTTTCCCCCAAGAAGTACTAGCTTCTGCTAATCACACAAAATATGTCTGTGCAGCAAATTCAGAAGTATGTTGTGGCTCAGGGGCTTTGTCATCTCTATGATCCATTAAAAACTTTCTGGTTTTACACTTTTTATTTTCAGAAGAGAGATCTCTAATAGACTGATCATCTGGAGAGGCCTGTGGGCTATGAGCTAGGCTGGGCTGTGCTGAAGCCTCACGACTCCACCTCCTGGCTATTGGGAGCTGAACAGAAAATCCATCTCCGAAGTTGCTGTGGTCAGGAAAGAACCAAGGACTGGTGGTTGAAGGCATTGCAGATAGTTTGGAGAGAAACTCCTGAGCTATGGCACTCATTGCTGTACTGACTTGTTATCAAGTTATACTTACTTATTGTACATCACAATTGTTACTCGAAGGAGACAGGCCTGAAAGGACAGCAATAATTTTGAAATAGGCTGAAAATAAGTGAGCAGGCTTAGAAACTTCCTAATTGTCCTTCCCTGTAAATTATGGAAATGGAAGATAGTTCTGAGTCAGTATGAATAGGAGATTTGTGTGATTTAAGACATGTTTGCTTTTGGAAGTTCCCGTACTGCTTGCTGCTGTGTGAAAGGTGATGGTTATTCCACCATCCCTGCAAACACAACTGATTTGTGCAAGCACAGACTAAGAAGCCTCTAAAGCATTGCCTCAACATGAAAAGCATGTTGTGAAATTCCTTATTATTATAATACTTATGGATCTGTGTAGACCATTTATACTCTGGACTTTGTGTACAAGACAGATGACTGGCCTGTTTGCATATGGCTGCAGAACACAATTTGGACAAAGAATGGTGTTGCATCACTTAGGATATGATCTTTTGCAATAAAAGTTTTTTCTTGGAGTGAGACAGAAAAAACTGCTGAGGTGTTTCATGGCCAATGTGCATTTTGTTTGGATGTCTGAAGATGATGATTTCCTCCTAGCCTGTTAGAAGGCTAAAGCTTACAATGTTTTCTGTTTGCTTTAAGATATGACAGTTTCAGGGCATGTGAGATCTAGAAAATAAGGAGCAGCTCAGAAAGGGTTAATGGGGTATGAATGGAGGCTCTGATACATCCAGTTAAAAGATCTAAGGGATATATAATTTTAACAGCAGGCAGAAAGTTCAAAACAAACAAAGGTGATGGTTTTTGCATTCTGTGGAGGTAGTCTGTGTGGTCCCTTGAGTCTGGGTGCTGGGAATACAAAGAATTTGAATGGCTTTAAAAACATGAGTAGATAAAATTAATTGAAAAAAAACCCATCAGTATCCATTCAATGAAAAGGCAACACCTCTTGTTCAGAAGGTCTCTGAACTACGATGTTTTTTTGGAGTCAGGGACTGATCTTGGGGGAAATAGAAGTGCTTCCCTTACATTACTGTTCCTCCACTGTTGACCACAGACAGGAGCAGGGTGCAGTGATCAACAAACCCATGGTCTGCCTCAGTAACACCAGTCTTGTATTCTTACATTATGCTGTGTTATGGATCTCAAAACTACTGTAAAGATCTGTTATAACTGAGAATGACAAAAGGGCTGGAGGACCTCTTCTGAGACCCATCTCCTGATGTTAATTTGGTAACAAATATCACTTCTTATTCTATAAGAATTTATGGATCTGTACTACAATGTATTCATTCTATTTGTCTTCATTGAAACCCTAAGATATTTTCAAATAGTTGGTAACAGCTGATTAGGGACCTCTTGGTTTCCCTAGGACTGTTTCAAATCAAGACCCCATGACATCAATTACATGAGTTTTGAACTGGAGTATCCATTTGCATGATCCTTCATCCCTACACTCCAAACCAACAAGACAGAGGCGTGTTACAAATGTCAGATCAAGCTAAACCAATTTGCATTTTCTGGGGTTTGCATATATGCAGTCTTGTCAAATGAAAGCCATAACAAGGCTTGATGCAACAAAGGACAGAGTGAGCTCCTTATGCTGTTTGTAGTGGGAGCAGCTAAAGCCTCATGCCTCCTATAAAGGCAGTATGTTTAAAGAGACTGGGAAAGATGCCCATGTTCTAGCAATTTTTTACTTGCCAGTGTTAAACAGAAAACAAGTTATTGCCACAGTAAGAAGTCAGACTTTAAAAATGACAGAAACATGCATCTTGGACCTGTTATATATATATATTCATCAGCCTCTACAGGAGAAGAAAGCATATTATAATGTGATTACCCACAGCAAGGAGCTGCTGAAGTGTTAATAGCAATCTGTCCTCTTGAGCTTGCAGAGCTCTCCACAGCAGCCTGGAGACTCTTCTCTCTTTAAATTCAAGCTTATTGTCTCAAACAGAAGTTATGTTGCAAAGCACTAAAAGGTATTTTAATAAAATTGTGCAGACTAAATTGCTGACTACAGGAGAATTCTGCAGCTTCACAATAGGAATTGTAGGGTTCCTGCTGCTTTCTTAACTGCATGATAAATTGCAAGCTTCTTGCTTCTGTGCCACAGGCTCAGGGAGTATTGCATGATCACCATTGCTTTTCTTATTTACTTTTCATGCCTACTGCTGTCCATATAAAAATGTCTCTTCTTATGCTCAGGCTCCCTCAACTTTTCTCATTGGTTATATAGTGGAACAATTAGTTTGGCAGTTAATGTAAACATGTATCATGGATGTAATGTTAATTACATTTTAATTCTCTGCGTCCATTACATCTGTCACCTCAGCCTGTGCACTTGCTGTGAGGCTATTAACTCATTGTCAGGGCTCTGGAGATCAGTTTACTCAGATGTCCACAGGGCCTGGTTCTGCAATTTCACACAGACAACAATACCAAAATCTTCTGTTTTCACACAGAGTTTGCAGACTGTTTTGCTGTGCAGTGCAAGGTGTACTGCTCTACTGTTGTCCTTTATGGCTGGAAGCTACCCCAGGCAGGAGTAATACACGGAGGTTTCTTTTCACCCAAATCTCTGTGACTAGAGTTTTTCTTTGTAGAGGTCCTCAGGAGCATCAGGAGATTGGCATTCACCACTGTTTAGGTAGAAGTAATTGGTGGAATTTTGTTTGTTTGAATATCTCACTGAGGACCTAAGCCAAAGTCAACTTGACAGAAAGCCTGGTACTGGCTACAGGAAGACTTTGCTCCAAACTCAGGAGTGAAGACTTTGCTCCAATCACTGTGAAACCTGGATAGGTCAGATGGGAAAATGCCGTAGTAAGAAGAGCAAGAGAGCAGATGTGAATATGTTACTAAAAAAGTAGGGGCCTTCATGAGATGCTTTCAGTGCTACTGAGAAACTGAGTTAGGCAGTCTTCTCCTAAGCCTTGGTCATGCTTGTTTGCAGGTGTAATCTGATGGCTTCTGCTCCTCAGTAAAGAGAATGAATACATTTGTGCCTGAAAGAGACCCCACCTATGATTTCTTTCTGAGATCCACCAAATAGACAGTTTTAAATCTTCTTTAGTTTGTGCTTCAGTGGTTCAGTTAAATGTTTTTAATCAGGATGTCATACTGTATCAAGGGATAGAACCTTTGGAAATCTAAGTGTATTATGTCAGCTGTCACTTTTTATTAACTAAACTTGTCAAAAATGCTAGCAATATTTCAGTGTTAAATGCTAACATTTAAATTTACATTTAAATGGGATGCTATTGTTTTCATTAAAGTGTGTTGTCAGTGTTCCTTATATTTGCATCTTACATTGTACTTAAACCATTCTTTGATAACAATATTTATGTCATGCTCAGTCTTTCCCATGATTTTGCTTGTGATGAGTGCTAAGCTAACAAGCCTGCAGTGAGCCCTGCAGCTTGCCCACCATTAATGCTTTACCTGTTCTCATGTCTGCATCAGCCATCATGCAGCATCAAACACAGACAACTATTTTAAAAAATATAGCTTTTGATGTAGGTTATATATATTCTGTAGGTTTGCATATATTCTGTATTCAAAATTGTCAGGTCCCGTGCTTTTACAGATATAGCAATGATAATCACAGCATAACCTCTAAATTTTGATGCAGCCTCTGGCTCTAACTCCTGCAGTTAACACAAGTATTGTCAGGTGAATTTACTGCATGTGTACACTGGTTAATATTTACACAATGCTTTGAGGACACAAACTATTGAAGTCCTAAATGATATTCAAACCTACATAAACTTACTGCTTTAGGACAAGGATTAGAAATATGCCACCTGAGGTGATATAAAACCTTGGTGAGCAAGAGTGTAGTTCTAAGCTGATGTTCTAGTACGACAGATGGGATTCTTCTCTATTGAAAAACCCAGAAACACCTTACAATTATCTGACCAGAATGAAACACTGTATTGTCTAAGTTGTGACATGGTTACGAGGAAAGGACATACAATGACACTGAAAAATTGAATCAAATATGCTATAAAATAACAGTCCTAAAATAGTAAATGTTGCAATGAATTATTAAAGTTGCTTATTTTAACATTTTATTTACTGAATTTTGCATTATTAAAATTACAAATCATGAACTCACATTGTGCTGTCATTGAATCTGGCCTCCCTGAGATTTGCTTTGTTCCCATTCAGTCTATCCAGCTGGTTAATATGAACTTGGTTCCTGAGCCATTACATCCTTGTGATTCATGCCACTGACTCCTTGCTGCCCATTCCCTCTCATCTGAATTTTCTTGGCTGTGCCAGGTAAGCTTTGTGAAGTTCCAGCACACCATGAATCTCTCATCATGTGTTTTCCCATGTGCAACACCTCTTGTCCTCCATGTCCCAGGGTGCTAAGCTACTGCCTTCTTTCATTTAATTTTATCCCTGGCACTCAACTTTCTTGCAGTACTCAAATGAAAAAAAAATTAAAGTTGCTTGGTAAAATGAAATCCCTCAGGAGATGCCCAGCATATGCCAACTTTCCTGTGGTTGTTTTTATACTGTATAAATTTTCATATATTTTTGCTAAATATATAGTATGGTTTCATGTACAGGTCAATCAATGGATTCTTTAGCATGGTAACAAGCAGAGACTACTCCTGTGACATGCCCCAAATGGACCAAAGATTTGAGATAAAATTCCTTACAGGGAAGGGAGGAATCTGTAATGCTAAAAACGGAACATCAAACAGAAAACTTTTAGACAGAGTGAAAGCACAGAGGTATAGAAACAGCTCTACCTATACTCTTCTGAGTCGCTGAGAAAAGCCTGGATCTGTCTGTCCCATCCAAGGAAATAAGGCTGGCCCAGGTGCAGAACAACATCCCAGTCTGTGCCCGTTTGTGTGTCTCCTCTTCCATGTCTTCTCCAAAGACCACCTACAGCCCTTCATGGAAAACATGTAATGGACACAAAAAAAAAGGAGGATCACCCACCATGATTTAAAGAGACCCCGAGAAGGCAGGTAGCACGGACAATTGTATCCTCTTCAACATCATTTCTGTTCTTCTTTGAGGTCAGAGAACCTTGACAAGGCTGATTCCTTCTGGGCAAAGCTGCAGCACTGATAAACCCGGCAGCAGCAGCATAAAGCAGGGTCTGTCTTCTCTTGTAGCTTGGATGCTTTATATTCAAAACTATCTATTTATACCATTTCTCATATGAATGCTAAAATTGTATCTGCCATTTTTAAAACAACACTTATCTGTTCTGGTGAAATAATTTTATTTTTGAAACTACCTACCTTGTGCACGTAGTCATACTGCTGGCAATGACAGCTAAGATTTGACTCAGGTCCCACTAGAAACAGTGCCATTACACCTCATTTGCCTTTTTCTCTTTGAAACTTCTCCTGATAAATGAACTTTTGGATATTTTCAAAATATTGGTTCAATGGCAAGTTAATTTTCAGATTATCAGTGATACCTGCCTAATGTCTGAACGGGGATCCTAAGTCAACAGTGCTAAGCCAACTGTGTCTAAGCACAGCGCTCAGTGTCCTTACATGTCCTCAGAGCAGTCTGTGTGGGAGGAGAGGCTGCCCTGCTCATCAGACAGGGTAAGCATGTGCTTGGCTTTAATTACAGATGGATGGTTGACAAGTGGCACTGTTAAACCTGCCACCTATCGCTACCTGAGTCTGAGCTTCTTGCCTCGCTCCAGGGAGATGCAGGCAGTGCTGGCTGAGGAGTGGAGTAGGAGCTGCACCCCAGCCTTCCACAGCTGCTTAAACCTGGTCTTAATCAGCTGGAGGAGAGGCGTGGAAGTGGGATGTGACTGCTGTCCTCAGCTACCTGCCAGGGGTTAGAGAGAGGCCAGTTACACTCCTCACAGAGGTGAGCAGTGAAAGGAAACATTCCCATGTTGCAGCAAGAGAAATTCAGATTAGAATCAGAGAATCATTGAGGATGGAAAAAACTTCTAAGATCATCTTGTCCAACCATAAACATAACCCTGACAAGTTCACCACTAAACCATGTCCTTAAGTGCCACATCTTTCAAATACCTCCAGGGATGGTGTCTCAGTCGCTTGCCCACGGCAGCTTGTTCCAATGCGCGAATTCTGTAAAGGAGGTTGGGTGAGTCATGCCATGAGCGTGGTTTGGGCATCACGCCTTCCTCTCCACTGACCCTGCAGGAGTGAGCAGTTCAGCTGGAGGTGGTTGCACTGCAAACACCAGCTGTACCACAGGACCTTCTTGTCTACCCTGATTGGAATCACCCATCTGTTTGCCCTTTGGTCCTTGAAGATATTTTCAGAATAATTGCTTCCTTAATAGTCACTGAACTCTTTTTAAGGACAGATAAAGTGCAATCTACACATTCTAGCTTATTGTTATAAGTGGGCATGTATTTGATATCAGCAAATGTTTCTGTATATGTTTTTCTTTTTCCTAAAAAAACCATTGCTTTCCTTGGGCTTAAGCTGTCTTTGTCATTAAAAGTAAATCCAGGAGACCAGGTAATCATTCCCAGAATATTTCCATTTCAGGCTAATGACAGCAAAGAACCCCTGAGGTGGAATGCAAGTTAATACTGCTGTCAATTTTTTTCAGGTTTCTCCTGTAGAATTATTTATGCTTTCTCATGAATGATTCCCTAGAAGGTTAATCAAAATAATATCACTGATATTTCCTTCTTTGGTCCAGCTATCAGTTCCAGAGCAGTATGTTTATGTGGAAAACCCAAGATACTTTTCCAAGTGTAATACCTTGCACCAAGGCTTTCTGTCTCCCACAGCAATAGGAAGAGGACTTGCAGATGCTGGCCTCTGCAATGTGCTCCATTAGCTTGGCACAGTCTTATTTTGGTAGGAGTCCAGTCTTGCTGGGATTTTTGCAAACTCTGTCAACACAGACGGATGCTCAGTGCTGAATAAGCTTTGTTTACTATTTGTGCTAGAAGTGAGTCAAAAAGCTCTATGACCACCTTCTAGCCAAAAGGCAATGCTGGAGTTTTCTGTGCAAAGAGGATTTGGAATCTTAACATTTCCAGAATCATGTAGGGAAAAAAACTGAAATCCCACAGATACTGAAGAACATGTGAAATATAGTTTATGTGAGTGTGCCAAAGACTTCTGTCCAAGCTGGAACAAGGGGATGTCTTCTGATCCTTTTGTTTCCAGGCAATTTTTTTTTTTTTTGCACAGCCTCAACCAGTCCTCTAGACAGAACGTAAATCCAAGAAAGTTCTCTTTATAGTATTTCGAATTAAGTACTGCACAGATATTTTGCTAACATCTGTCTGCCTCAGTTTAGGGAACAGAAACTGATTCATCTGAGGAAGCTGCTGGCAACTGACATACAGAAAAGCTGAATCACAGCCAGCACCAGGATCATAAAAATGCACTGTTTTGTTCAAAGGGAAGAATTTTGTCATTAGCCATGCCAAAACCTGCCCTCGTTGACAGAAATGGATGAGTGAGCATTACCTTATCTCAACAACCAGTTTACCAGGTCACACCCTGGCAGAGTCCTAATTGCATCCATGATCTCACAGAGGTGACAAAGCCAAGCTTGTTCCTGGCTCAGGAGAAGTTTCTCTATATGTATATATTTGAAAATGGGTTATGTGGCCAGGCAACAGGCAGCCCTTCTATGAGAGTGCTTTGTTCTCTTTGTGCCCTCCTGGGAAGGCTCTGTTGTGAAGGAGATGAGATGGTATCTGGAGGCAGCAGGGACCACTGCTGCTCAGCGGCCTTACTCTGGTGCCCTAAGTGAAGTCATCCCTAAATAAATGGGTTGCTACCTCAAAAAGCCCATCAGGTGAGAAATACACCATCATGGACAGGAGAGGTAAGGCCTGCCCAAACTCTCTGTTGCTGAGGATGGGAATTTTGGGGAGCAATACTTTCAAGGAGGAGGCTGATGGAAAGTATTGCTCTCTTCTCCAGTAGAACAGTCATTAGAGAAATTGCTGGAGATGGCACAGCCTAGGATTTTGCAAAACATACATTTCTTCTGAACATTTCTAGATTATTTTAAGAATTTTACTTCCTGACTCATTGCTTCTGAAGACTTACTAAGGAACACTGCAAACACTGAAATAAGTAAAAGAGAAGGAAAAGTCATGTCTCTCCTAACTTTTTGTGCTTTGTCATCTTGGAAGGTGCCTTGAGTCCTTTTTTTCCCCTCACTGCAAGTTGTTTACACCTCCTGGGAGAGACTCTTAACAGAGGAAAAACAATTACATGGCTCTAGGAATGTCATCAGGAAAATACTGCCTTCTTTTGACTCCATGAGAGCAAATGTGCAGCTGAGCCTGATAATGTGGGCAGATGCTTGTACAGTACCTTCAGCTCATGTGATAAAAATTGAAATACTGCAGCAATTTAATAGCCCAAACATCTATTCAAACAAAGGCATTTGGTATGTATAGCAGCACAGTAAAAAGACATTTGGAACAGATAGGCAAATAGCTTAAGCTGAGAAATAAAAAAGCAATGTTAACAATGCAAGTAATGCCAATCTATCCAAAGAGAACTTACCCTTTCTCATTTCAGCTGATTACATCTGCCTTTGCTACTTTATTACATCACTGATATCCACAAATATTAAAGACTTTTTCATGTCTTTTAAGGAAAATTTTTAGACAGCAGGAGCATTAGGAACCTATCAGCCTGTGTGGTAAGGATGTGTTCACAGTGATCCATTGAATATTTATTTTGGCAACAAAGGTTGAGGAAACAGAATTATGCATCTTTGCTCATGTATTTAACAGGTCATTACACTGTACAACAAAGGGATTTTAGGCTGTTTGCATATTCATTTTCAGGTGTTGTCTAAGAAATAATCTAAGCATTTGAAGAAGGACCAAAGTAACTCACTGCACTTTAATTTTTTAAAATAAGAAACTGACATTTATATGGAAAAGCTGGTTTTTAATGCTGTTACACATATCAGTGAAGTTTAGTGTCATAATGAATTACCATGTGCTTCTGGAAACAGTTTTAGAAGACACCTTAGATCCCGGACCTCCTGCATCAACAGAATTTCTTAATTTCTGCATTATGCTTCCATTATTGGATTGCTGATTTAAGTTGATATAAAGCTAGAGATGCAATGGCTCATGTCAAACACCTTCCTCACTGATCTCATTCTGTCTTGAAGTTATTATAGGTGAATTAAAGAAACATCCTTTAATAAATTATACTCCCATACACTCCATATATGCAGGTGTGAAGAGCAAGAAAATATTTGTATTAATACCTCATCCATCCACATCTTTTAGAAGCTTAAAAAAAAAAAAAGAAAACCCAACCAAATCTGTATTTCTCTTTCCCCAAGCATTTCAGGGAGGTTATTGTAATAGAAGTTACAGTAGGCTGTCTCATAATGCAAAAATAGCAACATTGTCCAAATATGGTACCAAATATGAGCTGACATATATTAGGAGTGGGGTAAAATATGTTCTTAAGTGGCTGTAGCTGAATCACTGAGCCAGAGTGGGGTAAGGCAAGGAGGTCCTGCAGTGTACTGTGTG
This sequence comes from Emberiza elegans, assembly GCA_024865655.1. Taxonomy (NCBI): domain Eukaryota; kingdom Metazoa; phylum Chordata; class Aves; order Passeriformes; family Fringillidae; genus Emberiza; species Emberiza elegans. The sequence continues at coordinate 24,940,678 of JALJVW010000206.1, forward strand.
CCTCCTGAAAAGGTGGTACCTGGGGGAAGGCCACGAGCACAGTGCAGGTCATGTCCAGCAGCTTGCAGGATAAATCCTCTTTGAAAGGAACTGACCATCTCCAGATGGTTTCATTCATGTTATCAAAAACTTGCCAAATAAACTGGTTCCCAAAGGAACCTCCTCTTTTTATGGAGTTGAGAAATGGTAAGTTTCTGCACTAATGAGGAAAATATAAATAAATAGAAAGGGCACAGTGTAAAGTGAAGGGTCAAATGCATGCAGCTCAAAAAGCTCTTACCAGAAAGCAGGGCCAGACTCCCAGCTGCTGTAAATGACTGACTTCATTGTCAATGATTTGAAACTCACTTGTACCCTGTGACATCTTTCCAAAGGATGCTGTGAGTCAGTGCTGTGCAATAACTAAAGGGTTTTGTGTGATAAGGAATAAATCTATAGGGTTGTATTCCTGCAAAAGCTTAACCTTTGAATGATAATTTCATAAATGAGCCATTAGGACCATGAGTGAGTAGGGCTGTAAAATCATATAGAGAAGAACTGTGATCAGCAATGGATGCAACTGTCCTGAGGACAAGTTGTGACCTTCCAAAAATCAAAGTAAGCATACAAAAATTTGGCACTTTGATCCAAAAGTACGCTTTGACCTCTGTCTTCCATGGTTTTTATCAGGATTATTTCAGAAAACATTAACCTATAGGTGGCATTCAAGGATAGCAAATTACTCCAATTTTGCACACAGGTATAGTGCTGCCACACTTGGTCACACAGGAATGTGCTAATTTTTTCACAAGCCGTGAGTGTTGCAGTGTCATTCTCAGTGGTACAGGCTGGACAGAATGGGAAATGTGCTTGCCCTGCCGTGGCTCTGAGAGCATTCATCTGCCTTTCTCCACCAGGCTCTGGGCCACACTACAGACCCTCCTTTTTTCTTTAGGTGCTGAATTGCCAAATGGGCTGGGTAGCAATGGGTCCTGGGCTGCAGCATGAGCTGAGCTCCAACCAGGTCTTCCTGCCCCTGGTGAGGGGCAGCCTGAGCTGTGCCCATCCTGCTCCTGGGAGGGGAAGGTCCCAGCACGCTGCCAGCTGACAAACCTGGGTGTCACTGGCAGGGCTGCGCTGAGCTGGCATTGAGCAAACAACTCATGGGGGCTTCCACTAAGTGCTCAAAGCCAGCTCTGGCTATGCTGTTGCAGATGGATCTGGACTACAAATAAAATCCCAAGCAAACTTTATTTCCTGTCAGAGACCAATCCTGACAACCCACTGCCTGGAGTGTCTGTGAGGTCCCACTGGGTGTCTCTCTTTAGATCATACCTGGGGAGGAGGACCAGCCTGCCAAAAGCAGAGAAAAAATGAAGTGCTTGAAAAACATAAAGAAAGTAATAATAGGATCCCAACATTCTTTCCTCCAAACATTGGTGCAGCAGAACTTGAGACTAGATGTAAATGAGGAAGCGCCTGGGAATGCTCAAGGGCAGTCTGGGACATCACGTGTGTACTGCAACAGGGTGCTGGCTTGCAGGTAAAAGGATTCTGCATGGCTTGTTTCCTCCAGACATCCAACACTGTCCAAGAGGGCCCCACTGTACCTGCATGAACACCCACCCTGCCACTATGGGATTTCCCTCCTGCCTGGTTGTTGGGTGGCATTTAGCACAATGCGCACTGCAACCATGTCCTGGTGCTCAGGCTGCCCTCAATAATGGGAGATTTGCATTTCTTTGAAGCAGCATGGCAAGCCATCTCCTTGGTCCTCAGCCCAGAATAACTAGGAAGCAGGGCATGCATTCAGGATAAAACAGCATGGCACCATTTCTTTGCTAAGACATAAACCACACAGGAGTGTCATAATGTGTGCAGGAGCAACCTGTTCTCTGAAGTGCACCTGTAATCCACCCATCAGCACAGGCCAGTCCTTCAGAGCAGCTTCATGAGCCTGAATCATCCTGGGATTTCATCCCCAATACTTTCCCTACACCATACCTCACCCTGAGTGGCACTGGGAGATGCTGCTGTGCACCCATTTCCATTCATTTCTGCTGGAGATCCCCATTCAGAGTAAAACTCAGGCACAGCTTTTTTATCTGCTAAACAGGACTATTAAACTTCTCAAGTCTCCTGCACCCTCATCTCATGTGGTCAGTGCAGTCGGTGGCCTGGGGCAGACAGTCTGTGAGCACAGCTGGCACTGTCCTTGTCACAGGGCAAAGCAGCCAGTGCTACCAGCACTGCCTGCCTTCACTGAATTCAGAGGTCTGCAAGGCATGTAATCCCCTAATTCTTCACTTAGAAGGTTTTCTTAATAAATCTATGGTGCATCCAAGGTAAAAACCTCTTTTGCTGTTTTGTGACATTCTCCTTTGCAACCTGTCCACCCAGGACTTTTCCTCTGTGAAATCTGCAGAGCATTGTTGGAGGGTTAATTAAAGCAGTCTGTTTCTACAGCACGTTCTGTCTGTTTCTTCTTTTCATTATTAGATGTGATGACACATTTGCCTGTGTGGCTTCCCACAGATGGCACGGAAATTTTGTGATCAAATGTTAAGAGTAAACCAACTGTCAGATCTGATCACAGCTTCCTGTATTGCTCTGCTGGTGCAGGAATACCATTTTAATAAAGGGCTCCTGCTTTTTAAAGTGATAGGGTTTGCAGCAAGGATGAAGTCTGAGAGTAAGCCTAGCTCAATATTAACAGACTCAGGGCTCTATTGAGAAGCTTTATGTTCCAACTATAGATTTTATTTGCAAACACTTCTAAAAATCAGTAATACAAAACGAACATTATAAGTGATTGTGGTTTAATTCACAGGCAATTTTCATGGTAAACTGAATAAAATGCCAAATAATGTGGGTGGTGAATAATTCAAATGCTTTGAAAATCCTCCCTTCACAATAATCAAGTGTAATGTACTGCACAGATGCACGCATACACACAAAAAAGAAAACTCAGACATTGCATAGCTTAGTTTGGTTTAAAACAGAAAACTAAATTATAGGGAAGAGATTTTTTCTGAAGATACCCATTGTAGTGCTAATAGAAGGCATATACATGCCTAGCACTGATCAGCTGACCTCAACCTCCTCTGAACAGCTCAGACTTGTCTTGGGGACAGTAAATTTGGATCTGACATTGAAGAATCTGAGTAGGTGTTCTGGCTGATAATTCAGATGTTGACAGAACAGCATAAACTATGCAGATCAAACATTTATTTTGCTGTTTTAGCTTTTTCTGCTATTCACAAATTATCTATGAACAGAATTTGATTTTGACAGATTTGTTCAATATTCAAAGTACTCAGAACCTGTTCCAGGTTATATCTTATTTGCAAATGGTTTGTTTTCAGTTTGGGTGTGCATTCAGTGATTTGTTGAGCATCATCCTCTGCTGCTGGTTGAAGTAAAAGATTTTACAACAGAGAAAGGAGAAATCTAACCTCCTCACACTAACTTGCATTAGAGCAGAAGGCTCTGCCTGAATGGTTAAGTTGTGATTTTCTTGCAGAGAACTGACAGAAGCACCTGGTATCTCTGGGCCTCTTCCCTATTTCACCCAGAACTTGAGCCACCTGGACACCTTTCCCAACTTTGGTTCTTTCCCTAAACGTCCCATAGGACATTTCACACTAAATCCTTTTAAAATGTCCCATAAGTTTTGCACAGTTCTTCCCCTGTACAATCCAAAATAAGTCCCACACCCTGGGCATGCTGTCAGCCCATGGTTTGTGGAGCTGGCTGGGGAGGGAAGGATCTCTCCTTGACCCACCTCAGTGGGTTTCATCCCAGGGACACTGGTCTGCCTGGCCTCCTTGGATGGCTTTGGAGTTACTGATTTGGCAGCTTTGGTTTTGTGCTCTTCACTGTGACCTGGTGTGGCATTTGCTGAGTCTTTGGTCAGGAAACCTAACCAAAGGGTTTGGGCATCCTCTGGTTTTTTCCATTGGCATTGTACAGAGAGGGGAACCCTGCCTCAGTGGGGCAAGTGGTAAATCCAGCCAGTGGTGAAGTTTGTGAGTGGAGAGGGGAAAGCCCTGGATATGAAAGCTGGGTGCCTCAAGCCAATGCCAGGCTGACACTTGCACACTAATCAGATACTCTTCCATCTCCCTGGAGCTCTCCAGAGACTGATTAAACAGAGGGATCAATGGATGGCTTCACAGTAATTTCACACTCAGAGAAGATTCCTTTCACCTTCCGTTATAATTAAAATAACTGACATTTTTCTGTGTTAATAAGCTGCTTTATTTCTTGGTGGGTTTGTTGGGGCATAACAAACTCCATCATGGACTGGTTTGCCAGTGTACATTGTCCTTTTCAGCTCTATGGACACAGATGGTCTCACAATGCCACGTGAAAGACCAATTTGACTAAGATATGGTATTTAGTAGTAGAATTTCTCATGCACATATTAAATAGCATATTTAAAGGTCATAGCAATTTAAATTGTGATCTGATGAACCTTGTGGTTTAGTGCATTATGCATTAGATATAAGTATTTTCAGATTTCAAAATCAAAGACATTAAAAACCATTATTTTGTAATTTTATTCTGAAATTGTTGTTTTCTCTGCTAGTGACCTTTAGTGCTTTTACCTTGGGCAGAAGCCATAGGGTTTACTTTACACGAGTTCCTAAAATCCTCTTGGCAGGGGGTAATGCCCAGCACAGAAAAGAACAAGATCACAAAAAATATTTGTAAAATAATCCAGACTTGAAAATATGGTACACAAGTCTTGTTTCAGCAACACAAAATAAAGTATCTGGTTTTCAGAAAAATCCGATCAACTTCCTAAGGGTCTGGTTAAACTGCTGGGTGTAAATTGCTATTGGAATTGACTGTTAAAGATCTTGGTTTAGCCGGTTAAACATCTGCTGGATTTATTACAGTTTTATTTGTACTTCATCTGTATCTGGTACAATTAAGCCAATCAAAGTAAGTGAATCAAATCTAATTTACTCTCTAATGGACCAAGAAGGAACGAATAAACACAGCACTATTAGAGCCAAATGATTAAACATGTCTCTGAGGTATTTTTTTTCTATTTCAGCATAGAAGAATCATGGTGTTTATGCTGTAATTAATCACTAAGGAGTGATGTAAACTAGTTTGAGCATTCATTCATTTTTCATATGGTTTCATAAAAATGCTAAACAAAACATGTGAATGTAATGGAACAAATTCCATTGGAATTTGGTACATTTATTCATATAACCATTTATGTTCTATCTAAAATCATTATAGGATTGACACAGAGAGGCATATTTATCAAATTGGATGAAAATTTGTTGTACCAACCTTTTTCGCATTACTAGGCCTTTTAAAGACAAAATTCAGCCCATGTGTAAATAGCTGTCTAAGGTGCATGTATCATGTTCAGGTTCATTAGGTAAGCATAAAAGTTAAGGTTACATAATCAGGATTCATTTGATATATTAAAATTATGCAAAATGGAACTGTGTCTACTCTGCATTAGCTAGAAGCTGCACACTGTAAGCCTGGAGTCCTTCCTACATCCCATCACCAGGAATTAAACCTCAGCTTGCAGCTGTTTATTTACACTGCCAACTGGAAGCAGGATTTAATCTGAAACAAGTAATCTAAATAAGAAAACTATTTAGAGCATTAACAAACAGAGGGCCCCTCATGATTTAACCATATCATATGAAAGCCACCCTTTCCTTTAGAAGGACTTGCTTTTTTGCGCCAATGTGATGATTTTAGATTTTAATGCTCCAGAGGGGCCATTTATGGAATAGTTTCCTTTGGTGTCTCTGGAGACACTTTGTCACAGCAGGAGGCAGCTGCAGCCCCATGGGGTTGCTTTGCCCCCCTTGTTTCTCATTGCACTTTTGCTGTCATCCTTAGCCTACATGATCTCAGGTGAAGTTATGTTTTGGCTCTTCCACTATAGGAGAGAAAGCACAGTGGAATGTATGAATAGGCTGGAAATAACAACCATTCTGTAAATGTGAATGTGTTTTATTCCATGTGAAACATCTTTGCAAATATCAATATTCGGCAGTGACTAAGGGTTCCTACAACATCCTGAAGTTCTTTTTTTTGTCGGGACTTTGTGAGGGTACCCCTAGGGCAGAGTTAAAAGGAAAGTCAGAAATTACTCAAAATATTTTGTAAGAAAGCATGTTACTCTGAAACATGAAAGTTGATTTGGATGTTTAGCAAACAACAGAAGATAAAAATAGCAGGATTTGTACTCTGAAACCAGTACTTTTGACAACTGAGGCTATCATCATTCATCAAATCACTTGCTTTAAAAAGCAAATTCACAGTGACAGTTTTCAGTCTGGGCTTGTACAGTATCTAGTGTGAAGGAGTCCTGGCCCACAGCTGAGGCTTCAGACTAACATACCCATCAGACATACTATGTTGCTATAGCAAATTTACCACTGCCTTGGCAAAGACTATAGTGCATATTTTTATCAGTCAGTACCAGTCCCAAAAATATTTTTGCAAGTGGGGCCACCAAGCTGAGGGAATAATTTCCACAGCCTGTGTCAACGTGTGACTCCTGACACAACTGGGATGTGAGCTGCACTGGTGGCTTGGGGGGCTCCCGGCTACCTTGGGGGGCTCCTGGCGGGTGGTGCAGCCCCACAGAGGCATTGCACTCGGGCTGGGGCAGGCAGGCCTGTGCTGAAAACACACCAGCACTAAGCCTCAGCACTTACCAGCCTTTGGAAGGCTAAGAGAGGCAACAGGGCAGGTGCTGCAGTTGTGAAGCAATTTCAGCAGACCCTCTGTGCTGCATCCAAAGAGCTGGACAGACAACCACATCACCCACGTGGCTCCAGACCGTCCCCAGCCAAACAACTGGGCTCCAACACCACTCAGCCTGTGAGCCCTGCTCAGCTCTGCAGAGAGGACAGGTTCCAAAGTCATCTTGTGGCTGCCCCTAACTGTATGAGTTTTCTTTCCAAAGCACAATCAGCTTTAAATCATGGCTGGCCTGTGTAATTTTTCCCTGAAATGGTCATTTTGCCCTGAAATGGTGTGGGAGAGCCTGGATGGTCATTGAGAACTGAGATAGCTGGAAAAACAAAATCATTATAAATCTACAGAAAGATTTAGCCTGTACTAAATTTCAAATATAGATGAAAGGTTTGATTTTTAACAGGCATAAAGTGAATGAACTCAGCACTTGTGGTCAGTCACCTATGTGTGTAAACATGCCATTCACACACATCCTGCCTTTGCTTGGCTTGCTCTGCTGATGTGGCACAACCATGATGACAAGCTGCAGACTCCCAGGGCATTTGTACCATGCATATTTTATATCAGGAGAGAGGTGCACGCCACAAACCTGCTGAATAATCGGCAGATCTTTTGTGATAGTCTTTTCTTCATAATGTTTTATTTAAGGAATTGAATCAATAAACTGTTCCTGTAGTACCATCGAAGCACCTGTTGCCTTCAGCGCCTGTTGGGATCAACGATCCATGGAGTCAGTTCAAAGGATGCAGGAACTCTGCCTTGCTGTCCTGATGAGATTGCTGATGCCAAGGCAATGCTTAGGAACTGGATCACCTCGAGGAAAGTGAAATCTGCACACAACATTTTCTGAGCTGAGTGTGAGAATGGATGTTGAAGTGCAACATCTGCCTACAGATTTCTGTTTCTGTGATTTTTACTCAGGCTTACAGCTGGGTGTTAAGTAATGCAGTTCTAAAACATATGTAATAGCAAAACAAGCTGTTTATTTTCAAAGTGGCAGACAAATTCAAAATGACAATGAATAATTTAACTAGCATGATTAATAATTACTTCCTCTTAAAAATGTGAAGAGAATTACTTTGATAGGAGAATTTAACACACTGTACCTAGCAAACATCATTTTTGAAAGCCACTTAAAAATACCCAAACTAATCACCTGGAAAATAACTGTGTGCCAAATGAAAGGGCCAGGAATCTCCTGGGACTATGGATCAAAACTTTCAGCAAGCTAGCTTTAATTAGCAGCAAGACAATGAGACAACATCTTTCCAGAGTCATGATGCCAAAGCTAAAATTCAAAGTAAGTATCACTGAGAACGAGGTGTGGATATGGAAAGGAGCTTGATCACCCACAAATGAACAAAAGGTAGGGTTGAAAGACAGGGAAAGCCTAGAGCTCTACCTGGAGAGGGGCTAGAAACGGGCTGCAAAGGTAAAACTGCAAAGATGGCTTTGATGTGAGGCATGATCAGAGGTTAGAGAGGGAGTAACAACCAAAAGAAAAGAAGCTTCATGAGAGGTCAGCTCAGAAGCAGGGATGTAGAGGTACTAGATGTTTATGGCACATGAAGAGGGCTGGTGTTTGGTTCTTGATCGCTGTATAATTTCTTTTGTGCTGTATGATTGTATGACAGCTGTTTAATACTATTTAATACATGTTTTACTCATGTGTTTGGGCAAGGCTGGAAGTAAGGCTCTCTGTCTTAGCTGAATACTATCATTTCAGATTTACAACATCGTGCTTTCTCCTACTGTCACTCCTTCTGACCCTAAAATTGTTCCCACTGTTTTTGCACAGTAGGGAATGTGTTCCAGGCAGGAGGCTCATCCCAGCGTGCCACACAGATCTGTCTGCTGGGAAATGAGCTTGATCCACCTCATGCTGGAAAAGACTCGGAACACCAGACTAGCTGATAAAATTGTGTTGCCACTGACTATGTTTTTTAAAGAAACAAAGGGAGCTGGTTGTCTTCGCCCAAAGGAATGATTTAAGTGACAGGGTGTTGGTCTGTGAATCTCACATATGTTTTTTGAGTCTGGGGCCAGAGAAGGAACAGATGTCTAAGTTTGGAAGAAACACTCTTCCCTTTTTAGCACTTCCTATTGACTATTATAAGGTGTCCCCTCATTCAGTAGTGATTTCCATTCCTCCATATCTAGTTTTCCCTGTGACTAATGTAGACACCTGGCACTGGGTTTAATGGAGGCGTGATGCTCCTGTTGTAGTGATGCTCTCTGGTGAGCACCTCCACAAGGCTGCAAACCCACAGTCATAGTGAGCACAGGCTGCAGCAGCTGTCAGGTTCAACTCCAGTCTTTTCATCTCAGCTCTTTATAAGTGTGCTAAAGAGAGCAAGGTTGGTATGGAAACTGCCATTCACAGAGGAAAAGCACTTTGTACTGCAAGATCCTGCAGGAAGGAGATGTGTCAGGAAGTGAATGATTTTTTGTTTGTGGTTATGGCATCTCCAGAGTTGGTCTTACTCTGTCAGTAGATGTTGCTATACAAATTAGCTTTTGTATAAAATAAAGAGCTGTTGGAACCACTCAACTAAGTCAAGACTGGACAGATATTGAACTGCTAACTTAGTACATGTGTTTCACCTTCATGAAAGCCTTGCATTTTTTTAATCTGTTCTTCTTTACAAGCAGTTGTACATATTGCTAGCTCCTTTGGCAGAAACAGTGCAATCACGAGGACATGATGGCCAAATTGGCAACATTGGCTCATTCTCGGTGAGGCATCACAGTATCTGCTACGACTGAAGGAGACTTTCAAAACTGGGAAGGGCATATTTTCTTTCTGCTACCTAGGATTTACTGTCATTTTGGAGTTACTTTGGGTTCTGTTTTGATTTTATCTTAAACCAGGAAATACTAGTCATCCATTCTCATCCTACGGAACCTAAAATGCTCATCAAAATCCACTTCAGGTTTAAGTGTATGGCACTGTCTTTGCCATGCACCCTGTAGGCTGGTTTCCCAGCTGGCTGCAGAGAGCTGCTCACAGGTTTTTGGTTCCTCAGCCAAACCAAAATGTGAAGCTGGGACTGTGCTCTTCATCCCATCTCCACCTTGGAAACCTGCACAGAGAGTTGAGGAGGTCACACACAGCACGATTCCAGATGGTCACTTGGGCACAGAGGCTGCCAGCCCCTGTTGCCACCCCCTGAGCCCCTGTTGTGCCAGCCCATCACCCATCCCCCAGACCCCCAGCACCCTTGGACTGTCCTGGCCAGCCCAGGGCTCACAGGGACACCATACCTTACCCAGCCCACAGCTGGCAGCTGGAATGTCTGCTCCCAGAGCAGACCCCACTGTGGGACCCACTCCTCCCACATAATTCCTGTTGCCAGCCACTGTCCCTCATATCATCCTTCAGGTCTCTATCCTGCACACTCACGCTGCAAAGATGGGCTTTCATAATTAGTTTCTGTTTTTTATAAGATCCATTCTGTGACATGGTTTGTCACTTTATCGTGGGAACACAAGATTTTATTTTAAACAGAAGTAGTTTTATGATTAAGTGCAGAGTGCTGCCAGTTTTTTCTCCTCTGTGGCTCCTCTACAAAAGTATTCGGGTGGATATAAGAGAAGGTAGATCAGAAACTTCTTCACAATGTGCCAGAGAATATAAAACTGGAAGGCAGCTGACAAAAGGTGGCAATGAGACAGTAAGAGAACCATGTTGTTGCAGAGGTATAAAAACTTAATGTTATAAAGAGAACATTGCTGAAAAATAAATTTAGGTTATGAGCACATATTCAAAGAGGGCTTGAGGAAGGCAGAAAAATTATATTCATGTAAAAGAGGTAAATCCTGTGGCTGCAGAGTTTTGAGAAGCTTCCAGACAACAGGATCATTCATTGGCCTCAGCATGAGATCAGGCTGGGTTGGCACATCACCTGTCACAGCCAGGCTAGCCCATCACTTATCATACCAACTCCTAGCTGCCATTCCATATATTTTTTCTATACATCTAAGAGTCAAACTGCCCCTTAGAGCAATGTCTGAAAGTACTGATTGCACATACCTCAGTGAGTAATTGCAGTCTGAATATTAGTGTTATAGACTGCATGATTTAAAATACCCTTTTTGATGGTACGGTGTGGATAAATTTGGATTACATATGTCTCCTTATGTAAAAGAGATTTTCTTTTTTGGTAACACATTGTCTGCTGCATTTGCCTAGCACCCCCTACCATATGCTCTTTAAAACAAGCTGTTGCATTTCAAGAATTGTCCCTAGTAATTAACAGGAAAAATATTGTATTTTTGGGGTTTTTTTCTGAATAAACTAGAAGACCTTGCATCAATTGAGACTTATTTTCCCCTCTGGCTACTTGCTCCTGTAAGCCACAAAATCACTTCCTTCTGTTCAGATCCTCACCTCCTGCCTGTCAGTTCAGCTTTTGGCACCACTGCTCCAAGTAAATACAAAGCAAGCTTTTTCCAATCATCATTTCAGACCCCCTTTCCATTTTGTCTCTGAGCTTCCTGAAATCCTTAAAATTAATTTGCTCTGAGATCTTCTTTTCATCTCTGTTTTGCTCTCTTCATTCTCATGCGTAGGTTTTTCCTCTCTTGCTTCCAGAAACCTATGTCTGAACCAGTCTCAGAGCTGCTATTTGCATCCCCTTGAACCTCTTTCTTTTTTCTGGACCAAAAATTAGCCTTCTTCTTTAATTCCAGAAAGATTTTGCCTCTGTGTCTTTCTGTTCTTCCAATTAATCTCCCTAGAACTTGAGCAATCAATAGTCTGGGCTGTATGGGCTCCCAGTTCCCTGTTTCCCTCTCAGTCACTGTAAGACCTTTCCTTCCAGTGCATCAATTCTGGCCCATGAAATTTGCTTTTGATACCTATAGGTATATTATATAATATATATTTTTGTCTATTACAGTAAATCTCAAAGTCCTTCAACCCTGATTTGCCTTCTTCTTCCAGTTTCTCTCCTTTATGGTCTGTCTAATACCCCCTAGATTCTCTAAAGCTTTCTTAAATCCAGAGTGGTGGCAGCTGAGAGAGTTGTTCATCACCATCCAGTTCTCTCCTTCGTGTGACACTTGCAGGCTTGCTTGGCATTTAGCCATCCAAAACTGAGAAAACAAGAGAATTGTCCTAAGAGGAGAATATCTTTCATCTCTTTATGCATGGAGTCCCCTTCTTTGAAGTTACCCACTGATGTTGTTTTCTGTTAGTTTTAAATAATTTTCAATCACTATCTTAGAAACAGATTTCATATAAATCTATAGCAAAGTTCCCAATAAAATGAGGTTCATCCTCAACCAGAATTTTGCCTAGGTTTTGTTAATTTGGGGCTGTTTTCTTTTTTTGAAATGGGGCCTGGAAGGGAAAAGGTCACTTGAATGGAAATCTTTGGCAAAGAAGACTTCTTCAGGAATATTAAAGAATCCAGAGCTCCAAAATTAGGTCCTCTTGACTGAATGTGCAAAAGAAATCTTGAGTTAATTGCTGTCTTAAGCAATAAAGCTGTTGAGATGCACTACAAGCTGCTCTTAATTCCAGCTTTAAGTATTTTAATTTCTTATAAAGGAATTTTGATTGCTTTGGACTGGTCTTCAATTAGGAAAATGATCAAGGTTTCCTAGAAAGTGAATGGGAAAAAAGGTGTCCTGAGAACTGTTCCTTGTCACTTGCTTATCTGGGTTTCACAGGGTGTGACCACAGCCTGAAGATGTCCACAGACCATTGCAGAAGGCTGAATGCTGTAGAAGACAGAAATAGTATATGAAGAATACTTTAAAGGGATTGCTGGGGTTTTGACTGGCAGGTGTCTTGCATACCTTAAGCAAAATTAGGCCAGAGGTAATCTTCTATAGGCATTTTGATATTTTAGGAATAGTAGTGGTTTTCTCTGTTGACAGTGACAGTTTTTGTGAGCTTTCTTCTAACCTGGACAATTAGCTTGCATGTCCTACATATCCAAAACAATTGCCTTTCAAGATATTTCAAGTGCATTTCCTCTGGAAAGATTTCTACCTTTCACACAGCCTCCTTTGAGATAGTTGGAAAATCCCTGTTTTCTTTAGATCAAATCACCATTTAATTTTGGCATGCAGGGACTTTGTTCAATTTACAAAGACCATCAAGCATCAGGATCAAATACAGCAGCAGTTAAACTCTGCCTCACAGGGAAAAGTTAATTCAACACTTTGATGTATCAAGTGATGATTTAACTCCTCTTGGGAATCCTAGGTGATGGATTTGCTCCTTCTAAAACAGCAGCTGTTCCAGTTATGTGTTACCAATTAGGAAATAATTTTCCTGTATTTTGAGCCTGTAGAACATATGGCATGTTGAGGTCCCCATAATCACATTCATATGTACCCTCACCACTGATTACTCCCCAGGGAACCTAAAGCTCTGCTAAATCAGTGTGTAGTCCCTGAAATAGACCCATACATGGTCCAGTCATCACTACTACAGGAGTAAATCCCCAGTGGTACAGCCTCCAGCTACCTCTCCAAAATTGCCTTCCTCTGATAAGATGGCTATAGACATACAGATGTTTTAAAGTTTATTTTTATTTAATTTTATAATGAATACTTGTTTCACAGCCTGTGCATTTTTTTTTGTTCTCTGTGTTTTCCTATTCTAAACTCCAAATAAGAGGATTTTTCCTTGAACTTTGTTGCTAGGGAATACCTCTGCTGTATATCACATTGAGCATTGATGACTGTGGTAAAGGAGGTGTTTGCATTTTCTCGCCAGAGCTCTGATCTGAAGTGGAAATGAATTATGATTGTCTTGTACAATGGCATCCTGAATGGCTTAGAGGGCCAGACAAACTGCCAGCCAACAGGGACATTACAGCACAAGGCTGTAAAACCAGATCAGAAGGAGGATCTGAGCCATACACATACTGTGGAGAAGCGTGAGAGTCGTGGAGAGACTTGTTCTGCCTAAGCCAGGAGAAGAAGAGGTTTCTGCTGCTCTGTGCTGAAAAGGAGTAGATACACTCTTGTTACTCATTCCCCATAAAGCTGAAAGCTGCTGGGTTGGAGAGGAGGAGCTTGTCTCCTCCACGGGCTGGGGAGAGCCTTCAGACCAGCTGGTGGAGAATCTGCAACCTGCCAGCACCTGAGTGAGCTCTGCCCACAGTCGCTCACAGCCCGTCTCGCTCGCAGACAGATATTTTGCCACCTGACTCAAAACAAATCTCTGCTCAGAGCACGCTTTTTAACAGCCAGCTTTCATCACTGCTTCCAGATACCTTCTCCCTTCTCTGCAGCCTGGAGAAGGATGGTGGTCTGGGAGATTTCCAGAGGAGTAAATGTTAGCAATGCTGGGAGCAGCTTCCCTGCATTCAGATGTGATGGTAATGAAACAAAACCAGTGTTGCCAACTATCACATCTTTTTCATATCTCCTGTAACACACAGTGTTCTCTAAAGCTTTGGTTCAGAATATGACAAGAAAAATCCGTCTTAGCTTATCTTAAATTCTATTGCATATAACTGCTTAGAATTTCTGAGGGAATGTAGGTTTCAAACAAAATTTAAAACAGCTAAAAAGCTCAGTGTATGTTGATGTTCATTTGGTTTGTGTACTTTGATATAGTAATGAAATTAATGGCATTTATAGGTAATCATTTCAACTGTCAATGGAGGAAAGTGTATAAGAAAGAAGTAAAGATTAATTAAATCTTTGGGAGTAATGTTGCTGGGTATTGCTCCTTATTCTGTCATTTTAACTCTAGGCAAATCAAGTATTAGGCTTTTAAGTTATTTTAAATAACAATATTTTAAATAATATTATTTAATTTAGTTTTAAATAAAGGACGTTTTCAACATTTTTTTAAATCATGTTCAAGCCCTGGTACTTTATAAAGCATTGATGCATGCATATACCCTGCAGAGTACTGGGATGGCAGAGAAGGCCAGTGATGAAAACAAGGAACATCACACTCTGAGAGGGGAACTGTAACAAAAAAACAGGTATTATCTGTCTCATGTACCATCAGCATGGAAGTGAGAAATTATCACTGTTCTCATCTTGTTATATGGAATTTACTTCTTCCAAATTCAGCCACAAAATACATAATTCCAATTCTGCCTGTGAATATGTGGTTGCAAGAAGAGTATACCTGAAGCAAATGCATCAGTCATTCAACTCAGTAAAGACCAGCAGGAAAGATACATTAAAAATAGCTTCTTAGTGTGGAATTAATATACAGGACTCTCGTGGAGTCAGTGGTATAATAAATACAGAGGTGAAGGAGGGAAACCTTTCTAATTTTTTTTATCCCCCTTTTTTTTCCCTCACCCCATGCTTGGCAGGAAAAGTTCTAAGAAGGGAACTGTTTGCCAAAAGAATCCATATGCGCTATCAGCTCACTGCGGTGGGAGCCACTGGGCTGTACCAGATGGAAACTTCTATCTCTGTGAATCTGCTGAAGGATGACTTAGTGAATTTCTTGCCTGTTCTGCATTGTCTAAACATTTATAAATTACTTTCAAACCTGGGATGCAGTAGAAACTTGTGGGAGTTCCTGTCTTTGATAGGAGCATGTTTAAAAGACTACTGGCCACATTTGGCATATCAAGTGTCACACATACAAACTTCAATGCTGCTCCTCCCACAAATCATTTGTACCTTAAACACACTGTGTTTTTAGAGGTGCCACTAATAACACACAATTACAGTATCCTGGCTCTGCCTGCCACAACCTCTCTCTTTCATTAATCTTGGAGTAAAAATTCCAAAACCTAGCAATATCTTTACTATATGTACATTTCATTGGGGCACCAACCAATTGCTGCATTACTAATTACTATTAATAAATCATTGCAAAAATTCAGAGATCTTAATTGCATCAGAATAATGGATCTACTCTAGAGAGAATGCACAAGGGGTAAAATTATCCTGCAGGATTTGCAACTGTTTGCCTTAATATTAATAGATTAATTAGCAAGTGCATTTGAGACATGATTGCCTGGAAAAATTTTCTTCCCAGACTGATGCAATGAACACAACAGGATGAAACTTTGGTTGTCAATGGTTACTGTGTAACCAGATCTCTGAAGAAATTTATTTTTATAATAACTTACAAAATATTGGCATCATCATTACATGTTCAAATGTGATTAAGAGTTCAGTAAGTGTGATATTTTAAACCATGTTTAAAAGCTATTATAATGTTAATGCTCTTGAAATAAATCTTATCTTTTCCTAAAGTAAAGATTTCCTTTGGTCTTTCAAGACCCACATATTCTCACAAGATATACAAGCCCAGTGGATTGTTTTTAAAAGACATTTTGCTGGTGGTTGGAATTGCCACAATCTGAGCAAAATTTAACTGCGACAAGTGGTCTATGGAGAATGCCTGGATGAAAAAGAACACAACAAAGGCTCTGAAATGCACAGTGGTACGGCACTGAATCAGTGCAGCTGGGAGTGTGAGCTTCTGTTCAGACTAATTGGTGATGCATTATCAATGTTGGAGTGATATGTTTGAAAATAGCTACCCGTGATTGCAAAACACAGCACTGGTGCTGTCTACCAACTGTGCTGCTGCTACAAAAGCCACTGCAAACCTGGTACAAGCAGCATCCTTGGCTAACCCGTGGCAGAATATGTCATCCCATTTTGGAGCTATAGGAGGGGACCATGTGTCTGGACTGATAAGTTATGAGCCAAAAATCTTTGATTTCTGACAGTTTCTTCCTGCAGCAAGTGAAGTATCACACAGTAGTAAATTACTGTCCCAAGAAGAAAGAGCAATGAGTTTAACTCATGGCAAAAGAATCCCAGGTGAGACAGTAGGTTAAATTCCACAATGACAATGACCCAGTCAGACAGCAGGATGCAGGGCATGCAGCCTGAGCATCTCTGGAGACGCAGAGCTCTGAGCCCAGTTGCTGCAAACAGCAAAGGCAGAGCTGATTCTGCACTGATGGAGAAGGAGGCAAGCAGATCATATGTCAAGACTGTTCCTAGTCTTATTTTTCCATATTTGTTATTTTCTTGTTCTGTGCTCTGTGTTTCGTTGCCAGTTTGTATGTTCATCTCATCTATATGCTGCATCTAAAATTAAGCAGTGTCCTATGTCTATATAGTTAATAGGTCCAATAACATGAATTGGATTATACAACAGGGCTGCAGTATTTGATCTTGAAAAATGAAACAAAAAGTACAAAACCACCACACTACACTGATGTTAATGTCTTTGCAGATTGAAATCCTTGGCCTCTAGCCTTAAGGAACTTGGTCTCTTCCATTTCAGAAACTGTCAGAGCTCTCATACCTTTTAGTTAATTAATAGTATGGGCTTACATATAGTCAGAAAAAACTGACAGGACTTTAATCCAATATGATGCAAGTTTGTCTTAGAAAAATTCCTAAAAGGCATAATAGGAAGGCATGATACTTGAACAGCAAACCAGCCAGAGACTGACTCTATAGCAACAGGCAGCTGATGGTCTGCCTTCCCCAGCTGTTAAGCTGCTGTTTTACTAGCAAAGTGTCTGCCAACCTCACTCTCCAGACAAGATTTTATTAAAAATGAAACCAGCTTAAGTAAAAGTGCCTATGCAGATGTTTCAACAGCAATTAAAAGATTACTGAATTTTGCCTCAGATTTTCAAATCAAATTTTTAATTAACTTTAATTAACTTAAGGGCATCTAGAAAAGATGAGAGGGGATAAAGAAACTAGACAATCAAAGCTTCTGTATTCTCAGAAAGAATAATCATTTTGCCTTCATGATTTCAGGAACTACTTGCAGAAGTCTGCAAGTGGAGAGAAAGTAGCCCTTGATTTCAAGTCATTTACACTCAGCAGTGGGTTCTCCAGCTCAAGTGCTTGGGCCAGGGCCATTGAGTTCTCAAGTTCATTTGAAATAAATGGATCTGGAGTTGCTGCAGATCTTTGTACATCTCTGTGTAAATTTTGTGGCTTACAATGGCCTCACAGATGCAGAAAATAGGAAATACTACTTCAATTACAGACATCCTCAGCGGCTTTGGACAGACGTAACTAGCAAGATTCTGTGGCCCCTCTACCTTAGAAACCCAGTATTTTTCCTAAGGCCTTCCTATGTGCTGTGAAGATAAAATCTGATGGTTTAGTTTTGACAGTCTCAGTAAGGCTTAGCAGCAGAAAGATATTCTGGCTGCAAAATAGACACCATTCATTGCAGGACAAAACAAGAAACACTCCAAACACTGAAGAGCAGTAAAATGACCCAGCCTGAAATAATCAATTACCAGCATTGAGGGCGCTAAATAAGAGAGTAGGAAATGAAGGCTGAAATACTCCGTGTGTCTCAGGTAGAGCAGGGAAGGGAATCATGGTTTCTATGCCTTGGATGGCCAGTCCTGGGGAGAAAAGATTCCTTTCTTGTTAAAAATTCTATTTAAAACCTGAAAGATCTTTTTCAGCGAGACTATGCTTTCCCTCTGAGTGCTTTTTTTGACAAATGCAAGTTTTCAGGCAAAATTTTGTGGCTGAAACATTCCAGTCATCTCTAGAACTCAGCTGGTGTACAACAGATCCCACCTACATGGATCCCTGGGAAGGAGCCCTGGAGGGAGTCCCACCACAGCAGAGTTCACTCCATTGCCTCTGGAGCTTGGGACCTCTTAATAACTTCTGTTATTTCTCTGAAAGTAAAGCCAAAAACAAAGCAAAAGATCTAACACAGAAAAACAGGAGGAAAGTCAGGATCAGAGATGCTGTGTACAATGTGTGCCTTGTCCTAATACAGCAAAATAGATAGTTCAGTCAAAGACACAGAATAACTAGGTTATTTTCCATAATCTACTGGATTTTTGCTAGGTAACCAGTAACCAGTAAAGGAGGATTAGCCAGTAATCCTCCACCTCTTTTTCAGGGGTTGTGAGCCACAAGTGTCTTACAGTCCCTCTAATATCCCACTTGAGGGAGAGTCTATCACCATTTAAGAGTTACACTAATAGGATGTTGAGAATGAAATCTTTTCTTTTTTCATTGTGCAGTGCTCCTCCATGTATTTTTCTAAAGGCTGGCTACTAAAGCTGTCATGAGCCTCCAACTCTCTTGGGCACCACTATGATGAGTGCATAGCATAAATGTCTGGGTGGATACAATGAAAAGTTAACAAACTGCTCAGGTAAAATCAATCCTGAAATCATGGCATGGTAAGTCATGGAAATGGGCAATTTGGCTTCTAATAGACACTATAACAAAAACAATGCTCTTTCTTTACCTTGCCACCTACTGATTTTAGACTTAGACTGTAATTTCTGTTTGTCATGGATCCACTCTTTGTTTTTATAATGCATAGAACAGGGATGTCCTAATTGTAATGTGCCCTCCTAGTTAGGCACTATTGCTACCACAAGATTGGTAACACTTATATAGTCAGTCTTTCCAAGAAGGAGGGTAATAACAGTTAGCAAGCCGCATGAAGAGAACAATGAAAT
Organism: Emberiza elegans; assembly: GCA_024865655.1. Taxonomy (NCBI): domain Eukaryota; kingdom Metazoa; phylum Chordata; class Aves; order Passeriformes; family Fringillidae; genus Emberiza; species Emberiza elegans. The sequence continues at coordinate 24,959,832 of JALJVW010000206.1, forward strand.
TGCACCTGCTGTTCCTAGATTGTGTAAAATGTTCAAATGGTCATTATTTTCTTATTTAATATACATGTAATGTTATACATGTAATGTTACACATGTAATAATTTTCCAGATCATTCCAAAATCAGTGAGAGCCTGTATTAATGTCACTTGTGATCATAGTGCTAGCAGCAGTGCTCCTTAATCACTTGAATATGAAAATTAAGAAAATGGCATGCTATTACAAACGGGAAATGCGTGGGATAAAACACATCTTCACCCTGGAGGGACTGAGTTAAGCTTTCTTAAAGCAACATCTTTCAAGGCTGCCCAAGCTTTTCTTTTTCCATTTCTCTCATTCTTCCTGCTAATATAACTGCACACCAAGCCAAAAGGATAGCATAAACCTTTTCAAATATCTGGTGTGTTCTTCCTGCACAGCTGAGAAAAAGAAATTGGAAAAAGTCAGATTGTGATGCTAGTCCTTTGCTTTCCAGGGAACGCTGCCCAGGCTTTGGCTCTGCAGTTAAATCTCTTAGAAAGGCAGGGGTAGAGCAAAGGGTTAGAGTTCATGTTTGGGTCTCACCCAACTCCTCTATTATGCTTTCATTAACACTCAAATTTGTACAAAAATTTTAAAAATCCCTGAAGTCTCTGCCAACCAATAATAATGAATGCCAGTATTTTGATACATGAAGCAGCTGGTCTCTCCTACTAATATTTCAATTAGCAATATGAATGCTAGTTATAAATATTTCTGTGCACTTTGGAAATCTACAGTTGGTAGGCTTGGCTGGAGAAGAATTAGAATTGCTGGCATTTTATGACATAGTCTGAATACCTCTTGATGCAGCAGGTGGACAGGATGCTGTATAGATACTATTCAGGCATGTGTTCATATTGCAAACAAGATCCCAGCATGGGCTGCAGAAAAGATTTGGTATTGATTCCCATTTTAGCCTGTCTTTTGGTTGCTTATAGCTTTACAAAGCTGCAAATGCTGTGTCTATGAATTTCTATTTGGAGAATAAATTTGTTTTTGGAGAACTCAGCCAAAAACTGTTTGAGGAAGTGCTGGTGCTCTCACACAAGTTAATGCATTTGAGGGCCTGAAAACTTCCAGTGCTCCAAGCAGGAGCATGAGGGAGACAGAAAGCTCTGTTCATGTGTGTCAAACCTGTGCCCAAATTAGAATTTGAAAATTCACTTGGCGTAGGATAAGTTGAGGCTGATTCAAATGTAGTTTCTAAATGCCCTTACAATTTCCCAATGTGCAAACTCTGCCATGTGTGAGTATACTGGGAGCCTGCAGGTAGCAGAAAACTGAGATGAAGGGAAGAGGTAAAGGAACAAAAATGGAATTGAATGGGAAAGGGAGCTGAGGTATGAATCAGACGCTGAATAGATCCAGTGCCAGCAGGTGTGTGGAAGACTGAACTCCAGGGTGGGAACCAGCCTGGGACAGAGCCGAAACCAAAGTCTGGGATCGTCTGGAGGAAGAGACCAAAGTGGTCACACCACCTGGGCAGCTTCCCCTTTGTCTTTGCCACCGCCCATGTCATGAGTTAAACATGCAGCATGAGGGGTTTTGGCTGCCCCAGGAAAGCAATTCTTACTGACATAGTCTTCTTGTTTGGATTTTCTTTTTTCTTTTAGCTAGAGAGCTGTGTAGCTATTTCATTTTGTCTTAAAAATAGAACTGCAAGAAGAGATCACTCTTGTTTTGCCTTGCTCTTCCCAGCAATCCCCATCTCTGTTGGGGAATGCTGCTCCCTGTTCCTGTGCTTCCTTTCCCCTCTGCTACATTTGCAGTCTGGCCATGTAAAGGAGCATGTGGCTTTTTATATCCTGAAAACTAATGCAGAGGTGTTAGAAATACTGTCATAATTGTTTGAAGAAAACTGCTAGCCTTTCCAGAAGGAGAGGGAAACAGCAGGAGGGTTCTTTTAATGTAAGTTTAATTATAATGGCCAAGTAGCTCAGCACCATCAGACCGTAAGTTACAGCTTCTTGTTTATGATACACCTGCCAGGAGGAGTTTCAGATTCTTCAAGATATGTGTCTAATAACTGGTGTCAGTCCCTAAAGGCACAGACCTTCTGCTCCATATCCATCTCCACTTTAACTTGATCATTTTTTATTGAACTATGAAAACACGTAGCAAAAAATCCTCTAAAATTAATAACTTATACAATGAAGTAAGATTAATGAAATTCTTTATAAAACAGTTTAATCAGTGACAAGGCTAAATGCTGCAGTTCACAAGATCTGAACTTGGAACTTCACAAAATAAATAATTTCTGTTTACTCATGCTGAGTTTATGCCACTCAGACGGTAACAGTAACCTTCAATGGACGTGCAAAGATCCAAGGCAAGAAGAAAAAAGCCAACAGATGGCATTGTATGTAATTCTTCAGCAGTGTTCACTAACTTTCTTTTCCTTTTGTCATTAAATTCTCTAATTTTGCATGGCCATTTGTGAATGCATCAACAGTACTCACTTTAGTATGTGACACAACGCTTTTTCATGCCCATGAGAATCATGTCTAAAATTCTCTAGGCTAGTTTTAGCACAGCTATAATAGCTTGAATGCAGTCTCAAAATATTTTGTATCTGGATGTTGGTTTTTTTTTTTTTGCCACTGTGTTTTACCACTGACTATCAAGACTATTGCAGAAACACCTCCCAGGCATGTTATTGTAGAATGTCTGGTGGGTGTGCAGTAGACTTCAGCTGTGACTGTTGTTGCAGAAGTGCTGGGCAGCAGTTTTGGAGTCTATTACTGACTGTGTGCCAGCCTTCAAATCTGGTGCTAAACTTGGATGCTTGTTGAGAGTGGTATTACTCCCTTGAGTATCGCTTGCAGGATTAGGCATTACTTACACAAAGTTCCACAAATGGTACAGTTGTGGAAAAGCTGAGAGTAAGTGCTCTGGAACTCCACTGAGACCCTGCGGAGGGTTTTGCTTGATTTTAACACTACTCCACATCACAAGGAGCATCATCTACCAAGACATCAGTGGTAAATCACAGCCAGAAACAGGATCAGGCAAAACTAACTAAAACAAATTTTAGTTTTGCAGTATTTTAATTACAGTTCTGAGGATAAAAAAAAAGAAAAAAAGAGATTTGAAGCGGACGATTCCTCCCACAGACCTTTTCTGACAATTCTATGTTTCCTGAAGAGCACAGTACACAAAAAAAAATGGGTAGAGTTGTAAACTGGTTGCTTTACCCCACTTTTCACCAGAACTTGCTAGGTTTTCCAGTTCCATTTCCTCAGGTTCAAAATGGAAGTGTGGTCTTCAAATATAGAAATAAAATTCAACCTGTGGACATGAAGTATCCTTCTTCAGAGTTCACTGATGGAGCTATAAAGTCTCCTGAACTGTAAGAAAATATTTGCAAAACTTCAAGTCTTTCTCTCCTGTTTTGTTCTGCCAAACAACTCTGATATCCACATCCACATGTGCTCTCTTGAAATCTGCTTTTCCTTGTCCAGATAACACACTGCCCTGGAACATCCTTCAACACCTCCTCCACTTGGAATAAAATACTCTGGGTTTTCATTCTGTTGCCACTATTTAGACACTACAATAATAGATTTTTTTTTTAATCAAAGTGAGATATTCCTGGGACAATGTATTTAAACACAAATTAAACCACTAAATTCATTTTTGGACACCTATATAGGATACTTGATTTCCAGGACATCAGAGGTAAAATAAAGCAGATTTGATCCTTCCTGGATATCAAGCCAGTGCTTTATTTAGATATCTAAAAACTTTAAAAGGATCCTAACTTCAGATGCATCCAGTTGGTAATGCTGGTGCCACATTTTTCTCAGGAAGGTAAGGAGATGTGGAGTCTGAAATGGGGATACTCAGAGGATGGGAAAGAGAAATGCACATTTTTCTGTCATTCTGGTGGTGCTGTCATTGTCTTTCCCTACCTGTTGATATCATGACTATATCACAAATGCAGTTTGCTGTCTGTTCCCCAGCAAAAGGAACTCCTAATATCAGCAGGGAGCCCTGTGGCCACGAGGGCACAAGCTCAGCTGCCGCTGGCCCTGTGGGAGCAGAAGAAGCAGCCTGAGGAAAACTACAGCCTTTTTGCATAAGTCAGCAGATCTACAGCTGCAAATCCGAAAGAGCACTTTGTTACCTTCCTAGACCAAACAGTGTTTAGGAATACTAAACCTAAATATCAAACTTACCAATGCAAGCAGCCATTCGAGAGAAGAAACAGATGCTCATTTGGTAAATGTCACAACAATCCCAAAGTTGTTCTCTGATGGAGTTTAGTAATCAAAAAATCTAAGCTTCCCCTATCTGAATGCAGGCTGCCATTTCTCAGGGCCAGCACTGAGCCTTGCTGAGCAAGAGGGCAGGCACTATTGCAGCACCCCAGTGCCAGCAGCAATGCCCAGGAGGCGGCCAGGGGCAAGCCAGCCCTGCCAGGGTGAGGAGCCCATGCCAGGACAAGGGAAGGGACCCTGGGAAGAAGCAGCCTTTGACAGGCTTGGCCCCAGCTGCCTCTTTGGGACCCACTGACCCACCTGAGGTGCTTGGAGCTGATCTGGGCAGCCAGGGGGGACTATGCAGATATATTCCTCTGATTGCTACTGCTGGACCCATTCTGTGCCAGAGTTGAAAGGTGAAAAAATAGCTGCTGGGAAGAGAGGGAAGAAGTGAGAGGTGGAGAGAAAGCAGTGATTGCAGGTGATGAGGAGCATCACCAGGAGCAGAAATCAGAGCAAAGCCTGTGCAGTTGGAGGGATGAAGCATTACAGTGGAGACCCGGAGGAGAAAAGGAAAGGAGCGGTCTGAGTGTCTGTGCGTCTCTCATGGTGAACAACAGAGATTATTAACAAGGCCTTTCAGTTGTTACAGTGGCAGAAGTGTAAGGACCAAGAACAGAACACCTGCCATTTTATGCAGGTAATAAGTTAACCTGGACAGCTGACACTGCTGTGCAGCCTTCAGTGCTGGAGAGGGTATGAAAATATCAAAGGTGGCAGTGCCAAGAGTCCACAGGGAGCACTGGAAATACTCAGTTGTGCCGTCACTCTGAGTACCTTGCTCACTTGGAAAGTGGTAATGAGAAGACATTTACTTAAAGGCTGATATTTAAAATAGCAACCAACAGTTTTACAAGCATTGATTTGTACCAGTTAATAACTGTGTTAGAAAAATAGAGGTATTTTTAACAGCCAGCTCCTCAATCTGAAAGCCTTGACATGTGAACAAGCTACTCCCAGAACGACAAGTTACCAGAAGGTGATGGCTAAATTCAAAATTGTACTGCTGTGGCTTTAGATCAGCTTAAAATAAATTCAATTAAATCAAGCAAAACCTCTATTTCTTCCAATATATCCAGAGGTCCTATAGACTTAATAGGAACTGTTTTGAAACCATGTGAACCTTCTTTAAATACAATTAAGAAATGCCTGTGGGTTGGCCAGGTTTTGAGTCTGCCCGCGGCAGGAGCACATAAAAGAACCTACGAGACCCTCGTGACCAGAGTTAGGTAAATGGGAATTCTTTTCCTTATTAAGAAAGGTGCCTGTGTGTGCTTATTCAGGCTAGGAAGATGGCCCTCAGGACCCTGAAAATGAGGTGGCTTTGTACTAGTGCACAGATCTGCACGACTCTGATGCCTCCTTTTGTACACTGATAGCTTTTAGCTGGTAGACACATTAAAAATAGAGACAGCTTTTGAATAGGAAAAAAGCAGTAGCCAAGAGCTGGAGAAAATAATTTTTTAAAAATTTTGTTGTCTTTTTCATACCTAGAATTTTCTGTAACTATTTAAGACTGTGAGCAAAACCAACCTCTCCTTATTAAAAATGTGTGTTTCTGAAGGGATACACATATCCAATATAACCTTCACTAGGCTCTTCTAATTAACCAGTCTGCTTCATAATAAAGTATCTAGCTGTCACCAAAATCAACACTGTTCAGTTATTAATAGATTAGGGAAAGAATGTTAATTCTTCAAGCTCCTTTTCATTTGGTCTCATTACTTTGCAAGCCAGATGGTTGCAGGGCCAGGCCTGTCAGCAGGCACTGGCAGGAAGAGTACACTTGCCGAGTGGCAAGATGCAGCACACACAGCATCTGGAAACCTGCACCCAGGGGCAGCTGCTTGCAGTTCCTGGGAATTATTCTGCAGGGAGCAGAAGAAATCATGAAATGATCTAATTTCTGTTATTATTTTTCTCACCTCTCCCTCTGTGGTACCCATCACCATCTCCAACACAGCGGTGGAGTGAGCCTCCAGCTGTGAAGGAGGAAGCTCTCTGCTCATTTTAGGTAGCCACCTAATTGCCTTTTTCCTTATGGTGATGGGCTGTATGGTCTCTTCTGAACTGGCTGAGGTGATGCCAAGTTGGAAGAGATATTGCTATCTACATCCAATTTGCTAAGACTTTCTTACTGCAGTACAAGTCTTAGGACTATGAGAAAAGCACTTTGTCCTGCTGATCAGCCAAAATGTGTGGGGCATTCCCAGGCTCACACGGCAGCCAAACCCAGAAAGAGAAGTTCACCCCCACTTTCAGCCCAGGCAAAAAGACTGAATTATAAAAAGGTGGGTTTTTTTTTCTCCTCTTGGATATGTATAAAAGAATTAGAGATCTTGAAAGATAATCACCATTAACACTTGGTGAATAAAAGTCTAATCTGTTTTCCATAAAAACTCTCCAAGACAGAAATTTCAAATTGACCTGAAAATAAAGTTTGAGAAAATTTTTCTCAGGTTCCCTTTTGTCTCCTTGAGACAATACAGAGAAGGGAGCTCAGAGCAATTCAAGGCTGGGTCAGGTTATCTTTCCATAATGAGGCAGGACCAAACATACCGAAGCCATTCTGGAAATATGTTCTGAAACTTTCCATTGGGAATTCTGCCATCTCTCTGAGTAGCCTCTAACAGTATTTTTCTATTGTTAGAATTAGCAAGGTTCTCCTAAAGTCAAACCTAAGTGTCCTTTGCTGCAAATTAAGCCAATGTCATCTTATCTTTCCCCGTGGTGAACAATTGATTACTTACTCTTTTAGCATCCATATTCTGTCAGATTTTTAATGCTTCCCAACCATAAACATAATTTTCTGCGTATTAAATTGGTGTCTTATAACAAGCTTAAATTTTCTAAGTTTCTTTCCATTCTTGTTCCTCTGTCTGTCCTCAGTGATGGTTTGTGCTCTCCCCAGATGACCAGGGTATCCATGACTGATTTTTTCATCTTGTTCACAGCTGAAAAGCAAAACTAATTTAAAGTACACTGAAATGTTTGTCTTAAAAGAAAGAATTTAAAATTATGAACCTTTTCCACAAAAAAGTAATTTTCCACCCTTTTATATGAAATGGCCTTAAATTAAAATATTTTGCTATCCCAAAACCACTATATATCTCATCAACTCCTTAGGCATAAATGTAGAAATGGCAATGTTTTTGTAAAACATTTAAGTGTAAAGTCTCTGAATGGGAACAGGGCACCAATATACTTCAGAGAGGTGGAGAGACGTGTGAAGAACATGTATCTGTTCTGGTCCACTTTTTTTGCTGTGTGGAGGCCAAGCTGCAATTTCCTTGTCCTTTTTGGGTGGGATGAGCCGGATGACACAGGCAGGACCTCTCCAGCCTCATCCCACTGCAGCCTGCAGCCCAGAAAGGGAACGGCCACAGTGGCTGCTGCAGGCTGGGGAACTGGTAATGGTAAAATTAATGGCAGACAGAGATTAAAAACCATCTGATGGCTCTAATTATAGAGATGGGTTATGGAGTTTAAATACAAAAGGCTTTCATTCAAACTCCTGTGTATGATAGTCATATGCAATTAGATATTGTAGAAGACCTAGATGAATAGTAATGAAGGCCATTTTAGAAGGGCCAGCTAAAATTACCAAGAAAATGAATTGACAGAGGAAGAATAGAGGCATTGATGAGGAATTTATCAGGAAAAAATAGTCTTGTCTTTTATCTGAATAATGCAGAGGGAGGGGAAGCAAGGAGCAAAATCAAAATGGTAACCCACCAAGATAAAGATAATAAGTCCTGTAGATTTTAGGAAACAAAATGATCTCCAGCTGGTACCACACATAGTGAAAAAGAATTATTTATGCCACTATTTACAACAAGGAGTTGCTCCTGCAACTTTATTTTGGCCTTCACTAAGCTGTGTTTTCTCATCAAAGCAGAAGATATCAAGACTTCAACTGTTACATTTGTTAAAGTTAAATTTATTTCACTTACATACTTCCATGACAAAGAGTCTGTATCTATAGAAAGGATGAATGAGCAAATACAAGAAAGACCAAACCTTCCTAGATTTCCCAGTTTTGCCATGGGGTCATAGGTCTGGAAGGTTCCCTGGGGCTCATATAGTCTGTTTATCATTCTCAAGGCAAAATCAATGATAACCACAACTCTCCTGAGAAAAGCTATTTAAATCTATTTAATCTGTTTTTAGTGAACTCCAATAGTGGATGTGTTGCAGATTTCCTTGCCATTCTTACCCATTTTTTATTACATACATATGAAAGATATATTTTAACATGTTTTAAAACTGTCTTGGAGCAATTGAAGTCCATTATTTCTTTTCCTGTTTATTCCTGCATAGATTTCTCCCATCTTCACTACAGTTGTGCAAAGGACTGTTATCATTAATTCTCTCATTGTCTGGTTTAGACAATCTTTGTTCATTTGTTCTTGCCTCATACATCACTTTTACTGGAGCTTGATCATGCTTGACACTCAGCTTGTGATCCATGTCTAACATTAGCTGGATCCTGTGGTTCTCAGGGATGCATTTATCTGAAGTGCAAGGCGTTATGGTGAGGCTGGTTCAGTCAGGGCTTTTGTCTCTGAAAACCTGAGGTATGTCCATGGTAAACCAAATCCCTTCTCTGCAAAAATTGCTTCTCCTCTAAATGCCTCATTTCCTTAAAAATTCAGAACATTGTTTGCCTTTGTTTCTACACAGTAAGTTAAGAAGAAAACCATTAATAAACACAAAATTTACCACTTTGGTGTTTCTTCTTGTTTGAGGGAAAAGGGGAATTCAGGGGTGGGCAGTGGCAGACCTGAGTCAGGGCTCAGCATTATCCTTGCTTTCCCTCTCTTCCATGGGGTTTGCCACCAATTAGTATGACCTCCCAAACCAAAATCATTTACTGCAATATCTCAAGTTCAGCATCCCAGTTTAGAAGTATTGATAGTGTATTTAAGATTTTCAATTTCAAAAAGGATTATTTTAACTGAGGGAACTAGCTAAGGATGACAGACTCTGTACCTCAGAGGCAGAAATGTTCAAAACATATATACCAGCCTAGAGGGAAAAAGCTTGGAATGATCAGCTGCAGACCTGAAGGGAAATAGTAGGGCTAAGAAATAAAGCTATAGGCAAAGGAAGAAGGAAGTGATCAATACATAAAACTAAAGTGTTGCAAAGTATTGAAATAGAACAAGACTCTCCAAAAAATGAGTGTTGCATTAAAGTTACAGAAATTTAGCAGAAAATAAACCACCTTTGGTTGCAGCTGATCCTCAAAGATCAGAGGGGCTGGGTGTGACTGAGTTTAAGTTCTGATGGTAGTTAAGTCAGCCTGCTATGTCTAGTTAAGTTCAATAAGAGCTTTCACAAGTACAGGTTCACAAAAAATGCAGTTTACCAATTCAGGTCTTGTTATGTTCAATAAGGACTTGCACAACCTGGGTTCATGAATAGTACAGCTCCCTGAAGCAACAGGAAAGAAGGTTCAGGATTGCTGGTGACAAATGAACCAGAGTGTTAATACATGTCACTACAGAAAGGATGGCAGCTGACATCTATCAGTGCTGTACATGTGTGTATACACACACACACATATGAAATAAATATTCCCAGCTCTGGTCCAACAGAGTTGAAGGTACAAAGCTCACCTAAAGGCATCCTTCCAGGAGAGGAGGAGAGACACAGTCCACCAACTGATGCTGAGTAGGCAGAGGTGTTTTCCCCCTGTGACCCTTTGTGCTCTGAAGGCACCCTTTTATACTACACATTTTTGTCCCTTCCCAAAGGACAGAACAATGGTGTGCTACAGGCAGCAGTCAAGACTGTCTGACCTTGGCCAGAGAGTCTTTGCACACAGAATTATGCCTTAATGGAAAAGTTTTACATCAAGGCTCATTTTTCAGGATGAAGGGGGAGTACAGATCTGTGGATGCTCTTCTGTGCCTCTTCTTGGCCGTGAGAGCCTCACCTCACTCCAGCCATCCCTCTGTTGTTAAGCCTTGCTTGAGCCAGGGAATCAAGTGCTCAGCTCATGCTTTCCCCAGCTAGTATCACCCATTCTTCAATGACTTAAAGCAACACTCTACTGTTCTGACCATCTCCCACATTGAGTCAGACCTCTCAAAGAAAATAGGGGGAAAACAAAAAATAAACAATACAAACAATAACAAAAAATAAGTATTCATATAACAAAAAATTAGAAGGAATTAGCTGCTATACATTCAGAGTGGAGAAAATTATGAAAGACAGACTGGGTATGGCCTAAAGATTGATGAATATAAGTCCTCAATTTTCTATAATGATATACTAGAAGCCTTTCTAGCATTTAAAAAGAATAAATTGTAGAAAAACGCCTTTTGGAAGTTCATAAAATCAAAGGTTATATTAGAGGACTGCAGACCAGCAAATACAGTATCTATTTTTAAAGGGAGGGCAGAAGAAATGTAATCCCAGCAACTATGCTATAGTTTGTGGTCATCCCAGAACATGATGTCCGTGGGTTTTGAGAATAAGTGTGAAAACAGTGTTGTCAAAGACTCAGAGGTAAACAGATGAGGATTCATCAGGCCAGGAAAGAGAAACTAAGGGGTTCTGTGTGTCCCCTCCTTGCAGCCCTGGTTGGTGCTCCATTGGTGGTGCAGCTGCTGGAAGGGTGGTGGGCAGTGGTGGAAGGGCTCTCATGCAGCTGTGAAAAGGCACCAGTCAGAGCACTGCTGTTTCCAGATCTGTAGGAAGAAGATAGGATGAAATTCAGCATAAGATTCCAATGTTTTTTTCAGATATCCTAGAAGAAGATACCATCGGAATAACTGTGATTTCCCCTGACAATTTGTTTTTCCATGCAGCAGAATTTAGCCCTAAATTTAAAGAAAACTTTTTACAAAACCCAGACAGTCATGAAGACTAGATTACCTATGTAAGATCACTAAAGTTTAAATTATTCTGACTCTGCCCAGACTGATAACAACTCTGTGTTATCCTTCAGTTCTGCCAGGAGCATTTGACCAAAATGTTCTCAGAAAAGGAGTATCTCTCCAACTTTTTGTGGAGAAAATCAAAGCAGGTTCCAAAACTTTAGAAACTCGATGTTAAGTCCTTGGAAGTTCCTTGTCCTTTCCTGTTGGTTTCACATGTTTATGAGCAGCTGCTGCAGTGTGAGCCTTGGTGGACTGGGAGCATTGGAAAGCTGCGGGGCATCACTGAAAATAGGTTTAGGCAGCTCTGTAGAGAGCCCTGGAGCTGGAGAGTGAGGGCTGATTGCTTTACTGGCATAGCCTCCCTAAACAAACAGGTTTTTTGCTTTCCATCTCCTGGTCCTCAATTTGCTCCTGGGAGTCCCCCAGGATGCTCAGTGGTGACAGACAGGCACGTCCACCCTGAACGTGCTGCCCCCAGGGCACTGGCACAGCCCCGAGTCCTTGGGCAAACCCAGCTCTGCTGCTCACACTTGTTTTCCTCTCCTGCAAAGGTTTACTGTGAATCTTAATAACTTGCCTGAGACAGAGAAGGATTCTCAGTCTTTCTTCCCCAAGTTAATGTCAGCATGTCTGCTAATGTAGGATAAGCTCAGCTACAAATCAAGTGTTTTTTCCAAGCTAAAACAAACCAAAAGATTTCAAAGGCATTTCATGCAGGTTTATAGGAGAAAATCCTTTCTGTACTTGCCTCTCAGTGTTTAAATCCTTCAACCATTCCCTAACCCATCTTCTTTTTTTATGATCTGAAACAAAAGGCACTAGAGCAGCTCTTTCCTCATCTCTCATTTCACCTCCCTTTTCTTCAACCCACAGCAAAACAACAAGGATAGTGCAAAAAAAGTATTTTTCATTCATTTTGTAATTTTGCTTTAAACACATGACACCCTTTCCTGACAGCACAAGATATCTCTGACATGAATGGGTTAAGATGAGAGAAAGAAAGAAATCAAATGCTGAGTTAGCATGAGGGAAAGAGAGACATGAAGTGTAACTGAAAGGAACCTATAGCTGACAAAAGCTTGTTACTTGTTAACCACCAAATTTGATAAAGATTGTCTTTCTGGTAGTTGCAAAGATCAGGTTCTGTGTTCTTTAATCTGCCTCAGTGACTCAGTCACCATCAGCTCCATACAGTACTGTAGTGTCCTTATCAAGCTGTACTGACTTATTCTGAGATTTTAAGTTTTCTTGTGCTGTTTCAGGAGGCAGATATTTCAGATGGGCCCACAAAGCCAAAAATGCAACAAACCCCTAAAATATTCATTTTTAAATGGTTAAAACAGCGTTCTAGTAGTAGAGGACATTTAGCACAGTTTTTAGGATTGATCTAAAATGCCTGGGCATGGGTTGTTAGCCCTAGTGACTGCGTTGTGCTTCTACAAGAACTTCCTCATGGATAAATGCTTAGTTACTACTTAATGATTTCATCCACGATTACACACAAAACCATTGCTAAAAATACTCGCATTGACATAAATTCCTGTGGAATGGTAAATAGGAATGAAGCAGAACAGACAGATATTTTAATTAGTGAAAAAACATACAGAGCCTTGTGTGTGAAACAAAGCCAGCTGTTGAAGGAGACAGGGGAACATGAGACTTCCCAGTAAGGCTGTAACTTGCTGTGCTGCCCAGGCTGTCTCATCCAAGCATCCTTCTGCACCTTCCAGTCTCTGTTTTCTGCAAGCCAGCGGGACAGCTCCAGAGGACCACTAGTACTGCTGTGAAATTTTCATGCCCGTTCTTCTCGACAACACTTTATTAAGCAACACTATTAATTTCTTGTTTACCATTTGGGTGGGTTTGAATGTGGTAGTTGAAGTTTTTCGACTTACAATTTAGGAAGGACTTGTTGAAGAGGCTGGTGGTGCCCTATAACTTACACTCAAGGACATTTCATGGTAATACAAGCTGATGTATATGTACTGCTTTCAGAGGTGTTCCTGATGCGTGCCACAGAAACACAGAAAACACTTTCTAGATGGCAAAGTGTGGCCACTTTTCCTTAGACCAGCACTGTGCTAGCCCTAAATAACCCTCATGAAGCCTTTTGTCTTTTCTTCTGACACCAGCGTGCTGTTGTTTTTATCCACATTTTCTGCCAAATTGCGTTCAGGAAATATGAGTGTCTGTATCTTGTGACACCCTCTAGTTTCACACAAACTGAATCATACTGTACAGTTCAGCTGAGTAATAAAATATAATCTGATTGGCAGGAGGTATTAAAGAAGGCCACATCATTACAGATCCTCTTTTAACCCAGTTTAACAAGTTGCTCCTGAGAAGTTATTTATTCTAGCTGTCAACATCTTGTTGTTGAGATGACAGCGATCAAATCTCTGTTAGATCCTAATCTTGTTCTTCTTACTCCACCTTCAAGTATCTGAGAGCCTCATATAACCAATATCACTTTTTGTCAGCAAAATGATTTGTTTGACTCTGATCATTTGCTGGAAGTTAAAACAATGTATTTTTTTAATACCTACAACAATTATTAGTATAAAATGGGGATGGAATAAATAGCAGGCAATAGTGAATCGGGGAGCGTTGGAAGTCTGAATTGTTGCTTTGTTGTGCACTCTGATTCATACAAAACAAGAATTTCACAATTACAGAAACTTAGCAATGCATTCCCAGGTGCACAGATGTCACATCAGCAAATTATAAGTCAGAGACTGATGTTCTTCTAGTGTCCTGGGGACGTCTCACTAGCTAGCCAGACCCATCTCTGTTACAAAGTTATAAAAGTTATTTTATTATGACTCTTATGATGCTAGGACTGGGAGGGAAAAGCTATATATTATCTGTCAGGCAGACTCCACCTCAGCTTGAACAGTCCTGCGAATTGGAAAATTCTAGCCCCTAAATGTTGCATTCTATCCTGATTTTAACTTCTCCAGTCCCCCAGCCTTAAAGACTCCTGCAACTCTATCATGCCATGCATTATACTGAAAAGTGAAATGTTTTAAAACTAGAATTTTCCTGAAAGTAAAGTTTAGAATGCTAGTTGGAATATGGGAATATTTTTTTAACTGTTGGAAACTTAGTATTTTAGGCTTATGACACTTTTAAAGTAAAACCACCTACTGAGTTCAAAATTATTCATTTAATAAGTTACCTGTCTCTTGGGCCATTTGTGAACGCTAGAAGATCTCATTCCTTCAAAGGAATCTGAAAGCAAGTTCACTTTCAAATGTGGAAATATTAAAGGTAATACTCCCGATTTTCATCTGAAATCATTAAGGAATGTTCTTCTAGTGGAAAAGTTTTAAATTCAATGCACAGTATATTTGTGTCAGAATGGATCCAGCTGATGTTTTTGAAGGTCTTTACAAAAATGTGAAATTATTGTACCTGATGGAAAGACAGCCTAATCAACCCTGCACCCACTTGACCAGGCAGGAGTGTTGATCTGCTGGAGGCCAGGAAGGCTCTGCAGAGGCATCTGGACAGGGTGGCTCGATGGCCAAGGCCAGTTGTATGAAATTCAACGCAACCAAGAGCTGGGTCCTGCCCTTGGGTCACAACTAACCCAGGCACCACTGGAGGCTGGGGGAAATGTGGAAAGATGCCAGATAGAAAAGGACCTGGAGGTGCCGATCAACAGCAGGTGAACATGAGCCAGCTCTGCCCGCACAGCCAGGAAGGTCATACGTATCCTGGTCATATATTGGTCAAACCAATCCTGGTCTGTAGGAGAGCTAGTGTGGCCAGCAGGACCAGACAAGTGATCATCCCCTTGTATTGGGCACTGGTGAGGCCACACCTCGAGTGCTGTGTCCCGTTCTGGGTCCCTCAGACAGACAAGAAAGACATTGAGGGTCTGGAGTGAGTCCGGAGAAGGGCAATGGAGCTGGTGAAGGGTCTGGAGCACAAGTCTTGTGGGGAGCAGCTGAAGGAATTGAAGGTATTTAGTCTGGGAAAAATGAGTCTCAGAGGGAACCTTAGGGCTCTCTACAACTACAACCTACTACAGCCCTGAAAGGACCTTGTAGCCAGCTGGGGGTCGGTCTGCTCTCATGGGTAACAAGAGAAAAGACCAGAGGAAATGGCCTTAAGTTGCACCAGGGGAGGTTCAGATTAGATATTATGGAAAATACCTGCTTTCACAGAAGGGGTTGTCAAGCACTGGAACAGGCTTCCCAGAGGCACAATTGAGTTACTACCACCCTGGAGGTATTTAAAAGGCATGTATGTAGATGTGGCACTGAGGGACGTGGTTTGGTGGAGGGCCTGGCACTGCTGGGTTAACAGGTGGAGTCACTGACTTTAAAGGTCTCTTCCAACGTAAACAATTCTGTGATTCTCTTCGTATTATGCTGATTCATTGCTTGTATTTTGGGATCTTATATTTTGGAGACTAGCATTTTTGTGCATAAAAGGAAGATATGTTATTTTCTGACTCCCTTTTCATAGCCTGGTTTTCTGCAGTGATTTTAATGAAGTATGTATTTCATATGTATGTATGGAAAAAAAGCTGTATCGCACCTCGTCATCCCTCATCTCCTCCTCAATACAGCAGAGAGTCTTATGTTTTTAACATTATTTTTTTTCCTTCACATCAATGAATCAGTTTGGCTTCATATTTTGACATAGTTATTTATGAAAGCAAATACCCTTGAAATTCCTACTAAAACATTGATTTCTACATTTAGTTTGCTGACTTTCTTTTCAATTTCACTGCACCTTTTACATAATTTAACAAAATAGTACTTATACATTGGTTTATACACAAAATAAGAGGAAATCCTTCCTTTTTCTCTCATAGGAATATTTTTGAGAAATATATTGATTTCTCTCATTGTTGGAACTATAGATGTAAGTGTTGTGGAGGTTTTCATGGCATGTATCTATTTCTGGCATTTCTGTGGGAATTTCTGCATTTCAGAGCAACACGTTTCTGCATATATGGGTGAAGGAGACATTAAGATAGAAAGCTGGTTGTAAAATGCTGTAGAAGGAAAAGAAAATTCTCTAGAAGCAAAATGACTAATAGAGGTTATTTCCCATGGATTTGTCTTGCATTTGAATTCTGTAGCGTCCAGTAATGCTCAAGTCTAGATACACTACTTTGCAGAAGACTTCCCTGAAAGCAAGCTGGAATTAGGCACAAAGGGATCTGCCCAGGGGCTCCTATTGGGGTGAATCACTGTGCTCAAGAAATTCATGCCCCAGGGAGGAAATTGGAAATTCTGGACCCCTCAGTGAGATAATGGGCTGCTTTGAGACTGGTGTGAAATGGGTGTTCAACATTATCCCTCCACAGCAAAGTGTTTGACTGATTGTGACAGGAGCTCTCCAGATGGGAATTTCAGGCAGTGATGGAGATTCTCTCCAGGCAACGATTTGTATGCTCAAATGTGTTGATTAGTGTCCTGATTGAAATGTCCTGGAGATGCACAGGCTGCTTCTGCTGTAGAACTCACTCATATGTGTGCCTAGATAAGACACTTGTTAATACTTGAAACTGTTACTGCAGCTACAGAAATGTTCACATAGCCCATTTTTGATATGTTGTTAAGATATTTAACAGTTGTTTTATGTGTTGTTAATTACATGCTGGAGGTGGTCCTGTAGGACCATGAGCCAACCAGGTTAGAACTGAGCAGAGCAGCAGCTCTGGGAAAGACCCTGCTGCAAAGACTCCTTCAGCAGAGATTCCTGTCACCACCAGCCAGCCACTGGCACTCATGTTTGAGGGATCTGGCTCCCTATGCAATTGTCTTGTATGCCAACACTTCCTGTTCACGCCTGTGCAAAACCTAGAAAGTCAGGATCTCTAACTGACCTTGAGAATTTTCCTTCTTTTTTCTTCACCGTCATTTGATTTTAACACATTGCAAAATACTCTGCTCTGCTAGGTTATATGGTAGTCATTCAAATACTTTTATGGTGAGCAGGGATTAGAGCTTTGAACCTGTCTTTCTTCCACCCTCTGGGTGAATGCTCTGGTGGATAGATTCTTCTATAGGCTGAGTACTTTCTTTTTTTCTGATCGTGTTTCCAAGCAAAAGTAATCCTTTGTAAGTTGTGACCTCATAAAATTTATTTTAACTCCCAAATATTATTAGATGGAAATAGGTGCCAAGTGCTTAGGCAGAGCAAACCCCTTTTTGGATGAAGCGTCATAAATTCTAAGGTATGATTTATTGGTTGAGTGTTTTATTTGGTGTCATACTTCTAATCTGAGTAATTTAAATTCCTTTCACTATAAATACAAAGACACAATTCAAGGATATTACTTCCAATAAATGATCCTATTTCTTTCCATTGATTACAAAGACATCTTTGGGTAGCTAGGTCATATGCTAGCATTTGCTTTGCAGATTGTGAAAGTTAGGCAAAATTTTCTCACAGGGTCCAAGGCTGTTTCAGGAAAAGCAATGCAAGCAAAGGGAAGGAAGATGCTCCTCCCTTTCTACTCAGCCCTGGTGAGACAGCTCTGCAGGGCTGTCTCTAGTCCTGGGCTCCCCAGGCCAAAAGAGAGAGGGACACACTACAGAGACTCCAGAGAGGGGCCACAGAGATGTTGGGGGGATGAAGCATCTGACACATGAGGGCAGCCTGAGAGAGCTGGGGCCATGCAGCCTGGAGAGGACAAGGGTCTGGGGGATGTTATCCAAGAGTATAAATCGCTGAAGAGAAGGAGTGAAGAAGTTAAGACTGAGCTACAGTCCTCCCAGCAGCCCTCAGTGACAGGACAAGAGGCAATAGGCACAAACAGAAGTACAAGAAATTCTGCTTAAACATCAGAAAAAATGGATTTTTATTCTGCAGGTGGTCAAACACTGGAACAGGCTGCTCAGATTGATATGCTATCTTCATCATTAGAGATACTCAAAATCTGCTTAAACATGGCCCTGATCTACCTGCTGTAATTGACCCTACTCTGAGCAGGAGGTTGGACTCATCCATCTCAAGAGGTACCTTCCCATAATTCTGTGATTCTGTGGAAATTATTCCAATTCATTCCACCTATGTTTAGTCTATATTGTATATAGACTATATACAATCTATATCGATATCGTTTCTTATATAGTATTTTGTTTCTTTAAAGTTTTATCTTAATCTTAAGAAATGGGCCACGTTTCTAGCATAACATTTCAAGAATATTTTCAAATTTCAAAGATTTTGCGATATTCTTAAACTGACCCTCCCATAAAAGTACTCACAAATAATGAATCTGAGAAAATTGCCTAATATTTAGGAAATTTACCACATAACAAAAAAAAGATATGTAAAAGAAGCTTGGACTTTTGTTTGCAAGTATAAATGTATCTAAATATGAGCATCTTGTGTCTGAATATAAATGTTAATCTTTTATGATCTTTGTATAGGGCTTTATCTTGAAACCCTTGCTCAGGTAACAGAAATTGTCTCTAACTAAAGATCAAGAGAAAAGTACTTTGAAGATATATTGCTTCATTATGTAAATTTTAAAAATTTACTGTGCATTTGGAGCAATAATTTTATCCTGTGACCTAATTCTTGCCTACAACTATACCATAAACATACTGAAAAAAAAAAGTAAAGATTATCTTTTGATCTCCAACTCTGTCTAATTAGGACAAAAATCTTGTTTTCAATAATAAAAGCATTCCATAGGAGAAGACTGAAGTTTGCTTATTTTCATATGCAAAATTAAACCTCTAGAATACCCCTGCATGAAAGTTAAAATCATAGAAGCATGGAATGATTTGGGTTGGGAGGAACCATCTAGTTCCAGCACCCTGTTGTGGGCAGGGACAACTTTCACAAGACCACATTTCTCAAATCCCCATCCAGCCTGGCCTACGACACTTCCAGGGACGGGATAACCATTTTCAGACAACCCATTCCAGTGTCTCACCACCCTCACAGTGAAGACTTTCTTCCTAATAATGGGGTGATTTAAGACCCCCATGAGGACCAAGACTTCTGAATGCAAGGCTGCTCCAACCTGTCTCATCTGCTCAGTCCCATCTGCTCGGTCTTCCTGGTCAGGTGGGCTGTAGGAGACTCCCACTACAATGTCACCAGTCCCTGCCCTCCCTGTAATCCTGGCCCACTTCCCTCCATCCCTCCATGCATGGAGGCAGAGCTCCATGCACTCCAGCTGCTCACTGACACAGAGGGTGACACCTCCTCCTTTCTCCCTGCCTGTCCTTCCTGAAGAGCCTGTGTCCATCTATTCCAACACTGTGGTCATAGGATCCATCACACCGCATCTGCACAATGCCAGTCAGACCATGAAGGCATATGCATGGCTCTAACTCCTCTTGGTTATGGTGTCTGCATTTGCATAGAGGCATTTAAGCTGCCCCTGCCCATGCCCTCCCCTTCCTCCCTCCCTGCTCCCTCTGATGAAGCTGACTGGAGTGGCTGCAATTCCTTGTGCTGCTTTTCAGGTGCTCTCCTGCTGATGTGTGATCTCTCTGCAGGCTCTGGGCATCTCTTGCGGGCCCTGGCACCCACCCTCATGGGAGTGGGATGGACGGAGGTTACCTAGAGTAAAGCCCATGGCTGAAGATGCTCTTCCCCTTCTCTGACAGAGGGACCCCAGCAGCCCCTAGCTGATCACATTTCTCAAGGACAGTCCCATGGTCTGAACTACTCAAATCCTGTGGCATCAGTCCTGTAACCACTTGTTGATTTGCCACATTTAACTGGCTCTTTCAGACCCCTTCCCTTTGAACAGGAGGACTGATGAAAAGTTACCTGTTCTCCAGAGTCCCTTACCACTCCTCCCAGTGCTTTGCAGTCTGTGATATTTCAGGATTTTCCTGGCTGTACCACTGGTGTCCACATGAAACAACAGGTAACAGTAGTAGATCACAGTCAGTGGGCTCCAGGAGCCTTGCTAGTCTCTTGGTGGCATCCCTGATACAAGCGCCTGGTAAGCATCACGCCTCTCTGGAGCGTGCATCGGGTCAGCAAATTGGTGCTCCAAAACCCTCAGAAGAGGGTCACTCCTACTACCACTCTGCACCTCTTTAGAGTTGCTCTGGTTCTAATACAGGGAGCAGATTGGGCTGCCTTACTCAGTTCCAGCATCTCTCTGATGTGTGGTAAATTAAAATTAGATTTGTTATGTGAAAAGGCTCTCAGAACAGGATCTTTGTTATATTATACTAAACAGAAGATGAAAAGGCAATATTCCTAGTACTAGAAAAATAGGGCTTAGAACTTCTGTCTTTGAACCACAGCAAAGTATTTGGCTGAAATTCCAGTGAAGCAAATAATGCATCAATAATGTTTGCAATACTTCCTTAGGTTACATATGCAAAACAAGCAAGAGGTTTACTTAACGTTGGCATAACTATTCCCCCTATTAGTTTTGATCAATTGCTCTGTGGTCATGTTCATTAGACAGCCTAATCTGAACTGCAATTAGATTTTATCCTTTTAAAAGACAAAGCAGAATCCCAAGTCATTAATTAAAGGGTCTGACTACAGTTGGTTACAAGATGGATGTTGCATACCCTTTAGTGATGACTCAACTCAGCAAAACAGAGCACTTTAGTTTTAAGTGGCAAATACACCAACACTAATTGAATGCAAGCTTTTGCTCTAGTACAGCTGGAGAAAAGGAAATAATTCCATGTTTTGAAGACATGAAATGCTAATGAGAACCATATGAATAAGATAGATTTACATAGGGCAAACTGCAAGTATGAGGAAGACATTTGAAATAGGGGAGAGTGATTAATATACAATCCTGCACCACTTATAGGTTGTTTTATTTCCCCCAGAAACTTAAAAATATTTAGTATTTAGTGTTCAGACCCTCTGTATCTAATGCTGTAGTATCCCAATGACAAAAACCAATTTATGGTACCTGAGAAATAAAAAAGCTCACTGCTTTCTAACAGATTGCACTCCGTGGGTGTTCCTAGTCCTTGCTTTGGGGTAGGCTGCTCTCTCATGCTATCCACAGTGGAGGATCTTCCCCTTCCAGTTATGAATAAGTCCATTCTTGGTCCCTCTCCTCCTAAAACCAGAAAAAGCCTCACAGGAGTTGCTGATCTTTAAGATCTGAAGTTTTCTGGCCAGACAATAAGTTGCACTGAGCCACTCACAAGGCCATGTTACACCAAATGCTCCAGGTTTATGTCTTTGCTTCTTCAAAGATTTCATGTATAACCATGAATAAATCAGAGGCATTTAAACCAATTTTGAAGGCACATAAGGCGTGGTATTTTTAATGTATATTTTTAACTCAGGCTTTTGTGGGTAAAAGGGCCACATTTCTCAAACTCCCAGGGGTCCTGCAAGGCTCTGAGTACCTGTGGTAACTGAGGAGAAGCACAAAATGTGAGGTTGGAGGTAAAAGTGAAATTTGGATGCAGTAACTAAAGTTTCAAAGGAATTTTTAAGGGATTTTTTTTAATTGATGAGAAAAAAAGTCAGAATTTCTTTAAATGCAGGATTCACTGAGCTATCATCTGGTGTCTATTTGAATGTCTTTCCCTTTCCATGAGTTTGGAATGACAAGACTATTACCTGGAAGCTTTAAAAGGAGAAGGAAAAGCTGATCACTGCTAGTGATGGAAAAAAATATAATGCAGAGCTTGGCAGTAAGGGCCTGCAGCTCTACCAGTCATCTCAGCATGTAGCCGGAGTTGCTAACTCAGCTAGAAGGCAGCCAAAGCACACAGAGAGGTGCTTTTTTTGTTTTAATTAGTTTATTGTCCATTATTAATAGAAAACCCACAGAAAATAAAACCACAAATTGTAGACAAACACAAAAGCCTATTTTTAGTCAGTGAGATATGGGAAGAAGGTACATTGCAGCCACAGGAGGTTGTCTTCCATTTCTCTGAAGTTTTCATCGCAAGTTTACCTCCACAGCTGTCTGCTGCATGCTGCTAGCCAGAACTGCTCTCAGATAATACCAAGTGCCCTTGCTGCAGGCTGAGGGGATGGCAAAGAGAAACCTTGCAGCGAGCTTGAGGAAGGCTGCTTAGCATACACGGCCTCGAGGATGAGACTGAAAATGAAGAAAGAGCTGGGTTCTCCCACAACAGCCAAACAGAGCAAAAAAACAGGAAAATATTGGAGCACCATCAAGAAAAGCAACAAAACCAAACATAAAATTGAAAGAGGAATTGGGCTTTACCTAAGAGCAGCATTACTAGCACAGGGAGTCAGAATTTAATAAATTAATTTTTTTCTGCTTTTACTGATTTTCATGTAGGAATTCATAGACCTTGGAAAAAAACCCTACATATCAAATCTCTGGTTTATCTCTTTCTGATAGTGAGCAAAATGCAGAGCTGAAAGCACCAAGGTAAACCATCATCTTCATCAAGTTGTCTTCAGCAGACAACTGGCGGAGTAAATTATGCCCTGACTTGTATGTGATACATCATTCAATGTTAGAGACAATCTGAGTAAATTCATCCATGGATAGGAAGAAAAAGGGGGAAATGCTGCTATTTTTCCTGGCTGTGGGGAATTAGCTACAGAATAAGTAGTTAATTTAATGATAAAGAGCTTTCTTGCTGAAAAATTTTTAAAGCAAAATATGAGAATAGGTCTATATTTAAGGTACTAAAATAAAGGAATATTTACATAAACAGCACAAAACTTCCAATGTTACAATTCTAGGAAAAGAACATGCTGGATTTTTAGTTCAAAATTACTTCTATACTCACATTTAAGGTACTTAAAACATAAAAGTTGGAAGCAAAATGAAATATTTGAAACTATAGAAATTACAATTTCACCCATATTATTACTTCATGAAAATTTTCAAAATTTTGATTTCTTATATTTGTATGTTTTAAATTTTCAACATTTCTAAACCTTTTTAGTACAAAAATATAATATCTCCTCTTTATTCATTAACTCTTCTTGAATGGAATAATGAAGACACTTAAATGTGTACTTTGCATGTGGTTAAATATATTCCTTAGAGGAACTACATCCAACCTCAAAAGTAAGAAAATTATGCCTTTGATTGAATATTCACAGAATTAAATGAGCATTTCCCACTGACCCAACTGACTTGTATTTCTAGTTCAACATGAAGGGCTTCACTTTCAGAAATGCAGATGTATTGCTGCATGTTTAAACACTCATAGGCAAGTAACTGCAAACTCTTCCACTGATCATGAGTCGAGATTGTCCTCCCAGCCTTGCAGACTTTTACACACATTGGAAGATGACGTGTATTTGTGAGCCTTTCATGTATCTATATGGAAAATCATATAAAATATTTGTATGTTTTTAGCTGCAGCTTCAGAATAAACATGTTTTTCCCTCCTAAAACGAATACCAGAAAACCCCCAGACACTGGTAGAAGCCTAGAATTGTTTCGGGTTTTTTGATATATTGCTGCCTACTTGCTCATTAGACAACCTCCCTCTTTCTAATTTATCACTTTAACATCAGATTCAGTACAAAGAACCAGCCTCTGCGAAAGGTAAAAAAAATAATTATAAATTCTACTGACCAGTTCACATTAGTGTGAGTGCTGGCAACACTAAGGTGTTTCTATTTATCACCATTTACTTTGATGGGGCACCATTCATTTCATTTATCATTTGATTCTTTTCAATTATTTCTTCTTGGGAAGAAGTAGAATCAGCATTATTTAGTTAGGATTGTGTTTGCCCAACAGGTTTTGTAAAGTCCACTAAAAGAAAACAGTCACTAGATACTTGTGCATTGGGTCTAGAGTTTTCCTTCAGTATCTGCCTATTTTGTGATTTAAAAACATATCTGTGTTTTTTAGTGTTGCAGGAAGCCAACATAGACTTAGGCATTTAAGTTTGAAAGAATGTAGCAAAATAATGTAACTATTTTTTTTCCCAACTTCTGGGTAACACACTTTTGTCTAGAATAACAGCCAATTTGAAAACACACCAAGAAGAATAGTTGAAATTTCACAGAAATTAGAATCCTTTTGCTCCAAGTGAAATAATTCAAACACTGTGAGACATTGTGGAACATTGCTGTCTACCTTACTGTTTGGGTTGAGGTTAAGAGGGGGTTGAGGATTGTGTTGTTTATGGGGTTTTTTCCCCAAATTCAGAAGCATTTATCCTCAGTAAATATATGGAACCCATTATTCCAAAAATTGAATTAAAAAGCCAAAATTAGCTCAGGTGTAGCACAACCTTCTTAGGTGCTCTGAGTCATTATGGGTAAGAAGTCTGGGCCACCTCTCACACCTCTTCTTCCCCTACCATCATCCTTCCCAAGAAAATACTGAGAAAGCTGCATATATCCAAAGGGCAACTTAGTTCAGGGAGGGCTCCTGGACAGTAGATCTCAAAGCAGTTCTCTCAGCATTTCTGCCTAACTCCATACCAACCAGCTGGATATGTGGGGCATCGTGACTTTAATCCTTCCCTCCTTTTGCTCTGGGAATTGCAGATATGTTGGATCCTGATATCTTGGGCAATAACAACTGTCTCTTGTATCAGCACCCATCCCTCAGCCCCTTTGAATTTGCTCTTTAAGTACCAGATGATATCATATGGTGAATAAATACAGAAGTGGTGCCCAGGAGAACAAGGTGACAGTCAAATATCAGATGTGTAAATTTACAAGTGTGAGTTAATACATTGCCCACAAATTGCTTTTACTTTCAGTGAAAAATTTCTCTCCTACTTCTGGGTTTTTTTGTGACTCTGGACTTCTCTTGCCACAATCCTGGATGCTTGGATGTTTGAAAACATTGAAAAGGAGGAGATCCTCTCCCGAGAACTGGTGCAGACACCAAGGAAACAGTACATGTGAGGGTCCAGAACAACTTTGGCTGAAGCAACAGGGACAGAACTTGTCTCACAGTGTTTGAATTATTTCACTTGGAGCAAAAGGATTCTAATTTCTGTGAAATGTTAACTGTTCTTCTTTCAAATTTTCATTTCACCCTTTACAGGAGATGGTCAAGGCCTTTCTGGGAGCCATCTTCAGATTGCCAGTTAAACACTTAGCAATACCTGCAATTAAAACTTCTTTGTGTTTCACATACAAAAATGATTACAAGAACACTGAGAGGTCTAGTGGGGGCTTTGGGAGCCACAGAAGAGGAGCATAATATTTAACACTGCCTTGTAAGACACATCCCAGGCCTTAAGCTTCACAAACCTCTGGTTTTCTATGGGTAACAAAGGGACATGGGAAAAGAAAGTAATTTAATTGTCAGAAATAAAAGCAATCTTCAACAGCTTTTTAAAGAAGGAATTGCATGAAGATATCCCTAACATAAGAAGCCCATAAATATTTATGCATCATCACAAAAGTCACACAGTCCCATCAAAAATTCCTGTACCAAAAACCCTCTGGAAGATAAGGGTGGTCCTGTTGGACTCTAGGACTCTTGCCTTTGACAAAACACCAACCAAACTCATGGACAATAGCATCACCTGTATCCTCAACCTCTCTAAATAATAGAAAAGTGTTGTGATTATAGGTCAGGAACGTATCTGCCTCTGTTTTGTTTGTTTGCAAAACAGGGACTCACGGGGGCACAGCAGGGCAACTGGCCCTCCATCTGTTGTGCAGAGCTATGGGTTTTTTCTGCAAGGTATACAAGAAACAACCAAAACCTCATTAGGAGAGCACAATTTGACCTTCACTTTAAATGTGCCTTAGTGTGCCTAAGAAGCTACAGCTCGAGATCCCCAACCTCACCAACCAGTAGTGGGGAAAAGACAAAATAGTCACAAAAAACCCCCCTGATTTGTGCACCAGCAGAAACTTCTTGAAAGATCACATGGAACCCACAGGCTCTGACTTTTATTCCATCTCCTCCATGGTGTTTCTCTAAGATATAGGAGTGATGTCATAGCCAAAGTTGCTGACATATTCTGAGTTTTGCAATGCATGAAGAACAGGGATGATTTATATAAAAAAAGTAGGATACAGCATCAAGTTCCCCTTTGAATATTGGTTTGAAGGCTTGGAAAGGCAGATTCAAGTGCTTTTACGTTCAGAACATGTTCAGATGTTCAATGACTTTTACAAAAGTCTCTAATAATTTTTAATCGAATTTAGGTGTTCCCGCCTTGTACACTGCCCAGTCTTTATCTGCAAAATCCTATAAGGATTTTCAGACTTTTAGAACAGCTTCCTTCCCAGGGAGGTACCAGCTCTGCCCCAGTCCCACCCTTACACCACCCCAAGACAGCCTCCAGGACAGCACTCAGCTCCCATCAGCGCTCCCTCTCTGCCCAAACCTTGGATGCGATGTTTCCAACATAAAAGAATATTACCCAATTGTTTGGTCAAAACTCCCACACTCTTGGCAGTGAGGAGGAGGTTAATGAAGGTTGGGAGGAAGAGGCAGATGGGTGTGGAGAAAAGGTATGGGGATTTTTGTTGATTACACCTGTTAGACTTTCTGAGGTATCTGGATACAATTGTTGTACAAGCTGTGATTGTGTTAGACAAACAGATTCTATACATTGAGTCTGTGAAAGGGCACAATCTGCCAGACATTCCCCATCACAAGAACTGAACATGCTTCTGACTAAACTTTTCTTCATAAGTACTTTGCTTCTCAAAAGGGCAGCATCTGGACTTTAGAGTGCTATCATAAAGCCTATCTTTTGGGGTACAAGATGTACAGCATAGGAGTAGTTTAGACAGTAAACCTGGAAGGCTATTAGACATCAGGAAAAATACCAAAGGAAAGAACAAGTGCAATTAATAAAACATAAAACATTTGCTCCATAAAAATCTAGAATATCATCATTACTGCTTCAAATTAGTTGAAGAGTAATTATCCCCAAGATGCTCCAGCACCTTCTACATCTTGCTTTCAAAAGTTTAACAAAAACAGGAAGGAACTGATAAAGTTAAGGATGTAAAACTCTGTTTGATTATTAAGGGGAAAAGAATGAAGATAAATTATTTTAAGTGGAATGACAATGCAAACAAAATTGGACAGCTCTAGTTATCTGTGTTGTGAGTGTGCACATGCAAGTATCTGAACTGCAGTGAAGGTGACCTTGCATAGTCTCATCTCATAGAAAAGCAGATTTAAATTCCTATTTATCTCAACTATTGTCATTACTACTTTCAATAAACAATACAAACCTAGTGGAAGAATCCAGCTGATTGTTTATGCGAGTAAATGCTTGATTTGCTGAAATTGAAAGGCCTTTTTTGCTGAGGTGATTTAGAAAAAGAATTTATTGAACACTTTTAGGGGCATAGGAATGCTTTGTGAACAAGGTGGAAAAATTCCTTATGAAGCTTTACTTTAAGGAAGGTCTTCTCACGAGACTTGTAACATGTGAATCAATATCATAAATATTTCCACTGTTTATCTGTGATAAGGAAAAAGGAACTTCTCCATATCCCAGTGGTGTAAAGGCAGCAGAAAATTCAAGGTTAAGATTGTCATTGAGGCATATTCCTCCCCTGGTGAGACCAGGTGAGACTCAGTGAGGACAGCAAGTGTGTGCCCTGCAGAGGGGCAAGGGTGGTGAGCCCCACAAGCCCTGGGTG
Organism: Emberiza elegans; assembly: GCA_024865655.1. Taxonomy (NCBI): domain Eukaryota; kingdom Metazoa; phylum Chordata; class Aves; order Passeriformes; family Fringillidae; genus Emberiza; species Emberiza elegans. Next base: position 24,987,509 of record JALJVW010000206.1, read on the forward strand.
CACCAAGGGAGGGCAGGTCAGGTACAGCAGAGGAGCAGACATCTCCTCCTTGCAAGAAAAAAAAGGGAGTGGGGGAGGAGAATGTGCTGAGAGTGTATGGAGAAAGTGAAAGGAAAGAAAGATGGGCTGCTCAATGCCCTTCCTTCCCAACAGATCCTGAGAAGAACAATACTGTGCTCTATACTGTGCTAAAACATGACATTTAGACTTAAGCACTTTAAACAGTCCCCTGGGCTATGTTCAGGGTGCAGAACAGCTGTATGTATAATTAAGTAAAGCTAATTACAATAAATTAAGTTAACTAGAAAATCAGTCACAGCTTTCATTCCTAAAAGTTCTGTTGTTGTCAGACTTGAAACTGCTGCAGGGCAAGATACTGGGCCACTACAGATTGTCAGGGACCTAGTCACTCTGTTTTATTTTTAAGACTTAATTTGTAACTGTAAAATGTTGGAGTAATGGGAAGGTTCTTCATGTGTTCCAAATTTAGCATCCAGACAAGGCTGCTGATCTCTCTGGGATGATTGTAGCAGTGAGGTATATGCCTTCTCTTTCTCTTGGCTACAGAAGACTGCTGAATGTTCAAATTGGCACCAGAATAGGGTGTGAATGTTTCCTTTGCCCATCCACCCAGCCATGCCTGCACAGCTCTACTCTGAAACTGTCACAGGTGCAAAAGGTTTTGTTCTACCACAGCTTTTAAACATAACACAGAGTCCACTGAAAATGAAGCCCAGCTCCAGGAAAGCCAGCAGAGTTATATAAACATGCTGTTGGTGAGTCCTCTCAGAGAAAAGGGCTTGCCTACCCATTTATTGAGATTCCTGCTTCAAGCTGTGCCAGGAAAAAAGAGGCAACCTGCCAGGAGCAAGCCTTATTCTGTTGCAACTGGTGGAGGATGTAATGCAACAGATGAATTTGTTTGGATTTATGGTGGAATCGCTGTCTTGAGGATCAACTGCAGGGAGAATTGTTTGCAAAAGTTTTCTGGAGAAAACATTGGGCAGAATTTGGCTCTAGCTGAGAAAATGTGTGAAGCACAAACCCCTGAAATCGAGGCAAAACACCTTGAAAGTGTCACTGTAGCTTGCTTTTATCTTACTTACAGAACATCTGCTGCTGTCCACTCCCAGACACAGGACAGTGGGCTGGGCAGATCTTTAAACTCACCTGATATGAGTATGATGATTGCACAGTTTGCTTTTCCAGCTGCAGGATGTATTCAGGAAGGAACAAATTGTGGTTCAGCTGGCACACAGCAAAGAGAAGCCAAAGGCTGTGAAAATTCCTCCTGTGCCTCAGTACTGGATGCTGGAGTTGCAGACCAGATTGTGAGAGGGAGAACGATCTTTCTTTGCAGAGTAATGACTTTACTTTGTGCAAGGAGAAGGGAATTACGTTGGCAGAAGCTTTGATTTTGCCTTCTCCCCACAACAAGGCAGCTCCCTGTGCTAGCAGATATAGACTGCTCCATGCATCACTGCCTCAAAGTGCTCCCTTTTCTTCAAGCCTCTCCTGGAAAAGTGCAAAAATTTCCCTTCCATTGCCCCAAATTAGGGCAAAACCTGGAGTGAGTCTCCTGGTAGCAAAAGTGCCATTGAAAACTACATTTAATTCATCTGCATTTACCTTATTGGATAAGAAGGGATGTCACCACAGTAAAGATTTTTGGAATAAAAATGAGTCAGTAACTATCTTTAAAGGACTCAGTTAAAGAGTAGGCGTAATGCAATCCATACAGGCTGTGAAGTTATTCTCATCAGGAGGCTTAAAGGAATGTTTCTGGGAACCAAGGTGAATTAAAGTTTGACCTTCTTTATAAAATTGTCTTTCTCAACACTTTTTCTTATATATATACACACTTGTTTTCAGGTTTCAGGAATGAGCTGCATTGATCCTGCTTTTGGAGATCAGTCATAGTGGTAAACAGCAAGTCTCTGTGATTTATGACTGAGCTTGCTGATAGTACCTTAGAGATGTCTGAGCACCTGCAACTGGAGATCCAGCTTTAGGAAGCACCAACTGAAGCCTTTCAGGTATAGCTTTTTCAGCTGTGTTCATTTGTGAGATGCAAACAAATCAGATGGGACAACAGTGATTATCACCAGTGATACTGATCACTGTTCAGGCCATGAAAAACAGATCATTCTGCTGTTACAATATTCTTCAACATCCCTTCCCCCATGCCATCCTTGATCAGTCAGTCCTTTATTAAGCACTACACATGCAGAATTTCTCATAACAGTAACAATAATGAAGAGACAATATCAGGAACTATAATGCATAGCATACATTTGACAAAATTAGTAGAGAACTTTTTAGTTGGTAAAGTATTCAGGGTGGTCAAAAGTGTTTTTGATGTTGTATTGACTCACAACATGATTTCACACCAGCCACCCCAAGAACACAGCTACTGTGTGCAAGTCCTAGTTAGTCATCATAAATGTCAGCAATGCAAAATAAAACAGTATTTGGGGAGACTGAGATTAATTAACGTGTTTGCTTGCCATTGTACTTAATGAAAACAAGGGCAGCATAGAGCATGCTCATGCATAGCCATGCTCACACCATTATCTTTTCTTTCTGTCTGACATTGATGGATATAAAGGCATCCTGCACTGCAGATAAACCTGTCAGTGACAGGAAAGACTGGCTAGGGAAAGACCCTCCTTAAACTGCTAGCTTCAAATTCAGCCATTTTCACTGCAGACTAAACAACACAAGAATAAACTTGGCTACATGGGACTGGATGTTGTCATGATATTGGCAGACAAGGCTGTGGTACGCTTCAGCTGCACTTCTGGCTGCACAGCATGGAGCTTAGGGGGAAGTCTACCACTCTCTGAGCCACTGCTAAATCTGCCCCTTGGTGTTGATAGGAAAACATCAGAATTCCTGAGAATCATCAGATGCTTTGTAACATTACATCTTTTGACACCAGCACAGCAGCAGCAGCAAATAATTGTGGGGAAAACCCTGCAGGTAAATGGCATATCTGTATTGATCCAGACCTACTTAGAAAGAAATTGAAAACATGCCACTCTTTATTAGCAGTGATTGAAAGCACAGATTTTTAAGACTCATTATTCTTTGATAGTCTGATCTGCTGTACAATACAGGTCAGAGGAGCTCTCTGGCACAAGGCCAATATCCATGTTTCTAGGGTGTATTTTCTAGGAAATTAAGAATAGCTTTATTTCTTAAAAAGTCTGTGAAAGAACTCTCTCAGTCCTTCATAATGTATTCCAATTGCTAATCACTCTGAGCACTACTATACTACTCTTCCTAATCTCCACCAATCAATTCACAGACATTAGGAGTGAAACTTCACCAACTTTGAGCAACTTAAGTAGTGCTCTGGAGCTGTGACAGTCACACTAGGTGCCTTTCACAGACAGTAGAACAAATAGAAACTTTAAGGGAGTGATTCATCTAACCTGTTTTAGACATCTCCTTCAGACTGAGATGAATTGTGCTTTACAATCTACTGAGAGTATTGCTTAGATCTGTATTGACACACAGAGCTTCTAGATGGACTGGCTTGAGCACAGTCATCTATATTTAGCCAGATGAATCCTACCATCATGCATGACTTCTTTCTGTTGAAGAGTTTGGACTTTCTCAGTTAGATACTTTTGGACTATAAGCAAACTGTCCCTTAGCCCTGATCTTGTTAAGAGGAATAAAGAGGGTCCCTTAGTATTTTACTTGTTTCCTAATACTAAAAATAAATATTTTTACAGTCTTCACATTTTCAATTTCATTCTTGGACTGTGAACATCAGAACTAGAGATGTGATCATATATCAGGATGGTAAATACATCAGTAATAGGAACAACACCACTAGCTGTACTAGGTCAGTCCCAAGGTCCATCTAGATAAATGTCCTGTCTTTGACAGAGGTGTGCAGTGGATGATTCAGGGAAAGTTTAAAAAAGAAAATAAGTGAGTGATATTTTCTAAACTCTTCCACCAGCCTCCAGCTTTATGACAAATACAGACACCTCTGTTCTCAAGAGTGAAAGGTACTTACAAGAATTTGTCTCATTAGCACAAGCTTTTGGTCTCCATAATCGTGGAATCATAGAAAGTTTGGGTTGGAAGGGACCTTAAAGATCACCTAGTTCCAACACTCCTGTCCTGGGCAAGGACACAGCCACAAGACCATGCAACTCAGCCTTGACCACTTGCACACACCCACAGCTTCTCTGACCAACCCATTTCAGTGTCTCACCACCCCCACAAGTAAAGTATATCTTCCTAGCACCTCATCCTAACCTACCCTCTTTAAAGTCACTATCCCTTGTCCTACCACTACATACCCCTGTAAAACATAATATTGTATGAATGACAATGAGATTGGCAGTTTACATATAGAGCATTAAAAAATAATCCTTCTTTTGTTTTGTTTTGTTTTGAACTTGCCATTCTCTTTTCCCATCCTTACTTGAGATCATCCTGTTTATCTTCATTAGTGATTATGTGTTTCAGCACTGAGCATCAGATCATCTGCTTCAAACCCCAAGAATTTTTCAGAATTTCAATTTCTGGAGGTGTGTTTTTTTAAAGCAGTAGTCTTTGACCCTGACATTTTTGCTTGTACTAAGTTGTTTAGCATTACCTACCAAAGCTGCAGCCTCAAAAGGAAGCACCAAGTGACAGGAGCTGCTCTCTTCACATTTGCTTTGGAGGAGGAGGAAAACTCCTTAGTGCTGTTTACAGTTTTGTAACAGAAGTATAGTGAAGTGCTCTGATAAAAACTGTTGTGAATGAGTGAAATCTTTCTATGATATTATTGACCATTATTGATTACCATATTCTTCCTTCTCAGCTGAGACCCTGAGAGCTCAAGAAGCATTCAGGGGCTTTAAGTAGACTAGAAAATGAAGCACAGTCTACAGCTCACATCAGGCTCAAACAGATCTGGTTTTACTGTTTGTGTGCCTAAGTTTTTTACCAGGAACAGAGGGTGGCATGCTATAAGCAGCAGTGCTACCCAGCAGGCTGGGCTTAACTGGAGAGAACATGCAGGAGCAACTGGAACCTGTGAGTGGGAAGCTTATTTTGAAACCAGAGGTACCAGCCAGGGGAGATAGAGTTACTTAAAAACCCCATAAACAGTGAAGTATCCAGAATTGGGAATGTGCAAAGATAAGAACCATGAACAGCCATGGCCCAAAATCACTGGTCTGTGATTGTATCTTTTGTGTTCTTTCCCTGACTTGTCTCAGATCACACAAAACAAGTTTTCTGAGGGAGAAAATAGGACTTTCAGCCTATGCAACATAGCCAAAAATAGTTAACTCCAAAATGTTATTTACAATTTTTATCTTCTTCCTCCTGGAGGTAGAGATGCTGCTGACATCCTCCATAGGAAAGATGCCTGCCAGAGGGTGGAATGCATGAAAAGGGATAATTTCCTGAATCATCCTACGAAGGCGGCCACACTATGGAGGAGGAACAGAGCGACCTCTTTGCTTCTTGCCAGTTTTACTCCATCTGCAGATGGATGTTGAACGTAGGGAGTAGGAGGTAGAGGGGAGGCACCCAGGGAGTTTTGTACCTCCCACTCATCACATTTGAAGACACCAGCCCACTCACAGAGGCTTGCCCTCTCTGCTTTAGGCTGCTCTTTCATATATTAAAGAAGACCAGGGAGCCATGTTGAAACAGACATTCTACATTCAAGTTAAAACAGTTGTTTTATAGTTTCATATTTTCAAACACATTGTGGCTCACTCTGTGTGCAAAACTTAAGCACAAACCCTGAATCCTGCTCAAAGCTTCGGGCGTGAGGGGTCAGTCTTTATATAGATCCCTCATAAAAGGCAATTTTTGTTGCCTGTGAAGATGAAAAGAAGTAAAGGTAAAGGTTTCAGGACATTTGAGGTAGAAAGGGACATGCCTGGCTCTGTAGAAGCAGTAACTGCAGGAAAAACACGTTAGTCCTGTTGCATCTACTAAAAATTTTTTAAATGTCCATTTAAAAAATTCCATACAAAAAATATTTGAGTCACTCATGCTCAGGCAGCAATTAGTATCTCTTACACTACCAGAAATAAGAAGGGTTTATAATGATGAAGAAGTGAGCACACAGTTAAAGAACAGAACCTGCGGCCACCAGCCTTTCATTTTTACACCATGAATAAAAGAACTTTCTAGGGGTATCAGACAACCATGAATTCTCATTGTAATATGTTCTTTCATGTACTAAAAGGTTATATTAAAGTGCCCTTGGATTATACAATCTGCATATATCAATTGACAAAAGAGTACCTGTGCTTGTATATATGTATAGGAATAAAAAGAAGAAAAGGAGGCGGGATAAATGATAGAATTGAATGCAAACAGATTGTCAAATTAAAAAAAAAAAATATAAATTTAGGACGTAAAAAAATTATAAATATAATTTTATATAAAATAAAAAAATGAGGTATGTAATTTCAGGTTTAGTAAGGATTTTGCAATCTAATTGTGTCATTGATGTAAGAGATCTGTTTCTACTGACACCAAAGTCCCCTGAAGATTGTATGATTGTGGCCAGGGGTGACATTTACCCTGGCTCTAGCTGCTCACAAGCAGAAATACAACTTAATCCACTGCATTTGAATTGCCATAGTTTTATGAATCTATAAGATCTGAAGGATCTATGCTTTTCTTAAAACATAGTAACTCTGCGTCTGAGGAAAATTTTCTATTGGAACTGCAGCATCAAAAAACCATGACAAAAATCCTGTGGAAGAGCAGGTCCATGGTGTAATTACTGCCCCCAAATCAGCTGGCTTTAGTGCAGTACAGAGTAAAATGTTTTGAGACAAAGAGCTCCTGAGCTGACCAATAACTCAACATCCACTTTGCTTGATCTTTGTATCACCACTGAGAAAGAATAAAGCTTCATGTCTGCCTATGCAGGGTGAATATAAATTATCACAGTATTTGCTATCGATACAGTATCACAAACCTCAAGACAAAGCTGAGCAGATCTGCATCTCTAAGGAATATGAGATCATACACATGACTGACACAACTGCTTCTGCAGGGTTTGCAATAGCATAAATATAAAAATTGACTTTGAATCAGAACGATCTTATTAAATAAGCATTCATGTCAATGGCATGGACAACACAATGTTTATTTTATCAGACACATCCACTTACTCCCTTGGTTCAACAAAGCATTGTATATCGATTTGACAAAGATACTGTCAAATCATGTTGACTGACTGCTTGTGGTACCAGTACAAATCTTAATTTATATTCTGGAACTGTGCCCTCTCTGCCATCTTGGATCTCCCTACAAAATCTTCTAAGATGCATGAAAAAAATCTATTCCGCATTTTTCAGATTTATGACTCTCAAATGAAAGAAGGAACAGAAATAATCTTTCCATTTGTCAGCCTGTCACCTACATGGAACAGACAGAGCTGCTGCTGATGCAAGAAAATTCTATCACAGGTGCAAAATGGACATTTTCTTTACAATTTTTAAAATTCATTTAGCATAGAAATCTAGGAAATTTTCAGTAGAATACTCATTTCATTTTATGAACAAAAAGACAAATCATAATTCACTTCAGGTTTTGACTTTGTTATTTTGTGCAGCTCAAAAGCCAGAAAATTCTGTGTAGTGCTCAGAGGTGCATGTGCCTGGTTTGGGGAGATGTAATATGCAGAGCTGCACTTTCACTTCAGTCTTCCACCCAGGAGACAGCAGTGGGAGTCCCTCCCAGCTCCCTTGAAATTATGAGGGAATGAGGATCACCCACTCCAGCAATCTTGCTTACTGATTTCCTCAATCAGTTATGGACTGAGACTCTCTCCAGACTGCAGATAACTAAGGATGAGTTAATTTTTTTTTAACACAGGAACATGTTGCTTAGGAAATACATGCAAGCGTGACATTTTATCAGTGAGCATTACTTTGATGGTAATATGGAAAACTATCTGAAACATGAAATAAGGAACAAAATTTAAATAAGAATGAAATCAATACAAACTAAAAACCTAAGAAAAAAGGGTAAAAGCCCTCACCTGACTCATCATATTGGCATGCAATATCCCCGTATTCCATCCCAAAAGCTTCCACAGGAGACAGATGGGAACCTGGAGAGTGAAATGTGACAGGGAATGTGCCAGGTGCAGAATGTTTTGCTATGTGCTTCCCTCTCAACCATTCACTTCCTGGGAGAAAGCAGCCATCTCATCCTCCCACAGCAGCTCATCCTGAGCCCCATCTGACAAAGCACTTGACCACTGCTTCCTGCCCTGACCTGGCGTAGCCAGACCCTACTCTACTCTCTGTTATTCTCCTGAGTCCACATAAAACATTTATTTTCCTCAAATTTGCATGGGTTCCTCTCTCCCCCTGCTTTCACTCTTTGCCCTCCCATTCCATCTGTAACCTGAAGCCCCCTGGGACAGTGGGACATGCTGCACCTTGCAGAGGGATGCCTTGCTGCCCTCCAACTTTCTTCCTCCTCCCTCTCTTCTTCCTCTCCAAAGGATGGCAGGGGATAGAGAATTGGAAGCTATTAAATACCAACAGGAAAGAGAATCAAAGTGCAAAATGTAACTAAGCTGGGAAAACAAGTTGTTTCCAATCCCAGACGTTAATGCCAAGTGTTTTTGCTAATTTGTTAATGCAGATGCACCATCGTATGACTTGAAAAATAATGAAATTATTATTTGTGAGCTTTTTCATTTAAGAAAAGAGTGAAGACTTGACATTACAGAATGAGCTTTATATCTGTGTGTCTGACCTGTCTGTGTGCAAGACTTCAGTGTGAACTTCAAATGAAAGAAAAATCAGATTTAAACTATAAATGGGTAGGGAGTTAAAATGCAAAGTGAGATTACTGAACTAGACTTACCATATATTTTGAGAAGATGAACTGATTTTTAAAGTGTAGAAGCACTAGCCTGTCTGGACTTCAGCAAGGAATTTAGCATGATGCCACCTCAATAATATTACCTGGTAGCATGAAACTAAGTTCAGAGAGAGGATCTCTGGAAAAAGAGTTTCCATTTTAGTTCTTAAAGCAGGCTGTGTTTCAAAAACAGAGATCCATTAGAGCAAACAGATTCCAGCATGGAAACTCGATTTTTGCCTCATTTTGAAAAGTTCTAGACTTTTTTGCTTTTTATAGACTTTATTTTTGCAATAACAGGATACTTAACACTGCTGGGATAGTTTAAAAATCTGCTGTGTCCAGAATTTAGAAATGTTCTGCAGCTCACATATATAATGATGCATTATAGACTGGAAACAAAATTCTTTCATATTCTAATTTCTTACAAATAGAATATCTATTTTTTCTTAGATTCAAAAAGATTAAAGTAACAGAAAAAAAAAAGGAGAAAAAACCCCAGAGCCTGCACTCCTTTGCTTTTGCCATGATGACATAAGTAAACCTCTAATTTTCTGAGAAAAGTTATTTTAAAGTTCTGAGACCAGAGCACTAGATAATTCACCATTTTTATTATAAGACTACTATGTTTATCCTTTGGTTTTAGTGGAGTTGGCATACTCATAAATCCCACCTTCCTCTGGCTGTTATTTCTGTCTGGTAAATTATTTTTTTATTCACAAGGCAATAAAAGGTCACTGGAAAGAGGAATATAATATTCACTCCCATAAAATAAAGTTAAAGAGTATTTAGCATTTATATCTTTCCAGGGCGGTAAACAAAATATGGTTTATTTGACTCAATGAAGACCTACGATACTGAAAGAGATAAATCTAATGACTTGTTTTAACAAAATAAAATAAATCTTTCAAGACAAACCTTCAATAATGCTGTGTTGTTCCTGTGAAGGTCCACTGCACAATTATACATAGGTGCACATAGAAAGAGCAGCACTTCGGCTCTTACCTGCCAGAATTACTTATTAGATGCACTAGTAGATTTCTTAACCACTTCTGGAAGTAGAGCATACTTCTAAATTGTTACTGTATTAAATTATAAAAGCAAAACATTGCTTAATAAAGTTTAATACTAAATTTGATCATAAAATTACAGGAATAAAAGAGGTTTTCCATTTTTCATGAAGCTCTGTTTTGACTGAGGCCTGATTCCTGCAGTGTGTTTTCAAGAAGGAAAGTAAATTAATTCCTTTTGAAAGGAAAATTTAATCCTACTTACTAGGAAAAATTACTTCTCTAGCTTGGTTTAAAAAAATACATAACAGCTTACCAGTAAATGCACCTAAGTGCGTACTACAGACAGGATAAGCCAGAATTTTTTAGAACACAATTGTATGTGAAAACACAGTGAAAGAATGCCTAATAAAATACACTTTTCATTTTGCAACTACAATATTCCTTTGAATTTTCTTTTTTTTCTGTGACTTCTTCATATTCACATTCTTTAAATGCAGCCTGCATGAATGGGAGCTCTGCCAGAGAATCATTCTGGCCCCAAATAGTTCTTTAGCAAAAAGTAGAATTTTATATTCACAGCCCAGATTTTTCCTGGTTGAACTCATGTATTAATTGTGATCTCTTACGTGGACATCCAACAGATTAAAAAAATTAGAATTATTCTGTCAACAGAGAGTTGAAATAAGATTTTCTCCTAAATGTGGACTCCGTTTTTGAGTTTAAAAGGGAACATTTCTGCATCTGCCCTATGGCTTCTGATCAGTCTCAGCCTGTCCAGCTCTTTGCAAGCCAGAGCTCACTTCATTAATCTGCATTTAGCACAAGTAGCAGCAGTGGAAGCCCTCATTTCCCAAGAGCTATTTATTCTTACATTTGCTGGCGAGCAGATGCCCCACCATGGGAGGGGACTGTTGTAGGGGAAGTGCTCAGTGGCAACAGCACCAGACAGAGGGAGGCCAGTCACCCAGCTAGGAGGGGTGGTGTGGGTGTGTGTTCCTTGCCCAGCATGCAGGACTTGGGCACCCACTCAGCATATTCCAGTAAGGCAGAATTTGATAGAAAATTCTGTTGATGGCCTAAAAAAATTATCTTGCAAAGTTAAAATTTCTGTGACCTGGGAAGCTTAGATTGAAATAACTGGCCCATGCTAGCAGATGGTAGAGTTTTCCATTTCAAGTTTTTACAGAAGGATTAGAGTGAAAAAGCCCCATAACTAGCTTTTTATAATTCTTTATTTCCATCATTGTTCTCTGAAGTAGGATAAATATTTTTATCGAAAAGGAAAGAAAGAAGGAAAGAAAGCAAATCTGCTGATGGGAGGAAGAAAAATATAGAAGGAAAGAAATGAATGAAAGAAAAAATGTTTTGAGGGAAATTATGGCATCTGCAATAGATGCCATAGTGTGACAAAGAACTGGAGTTTTGGAGGAATTGAAACTGTAACTTCTTACTGATGAGAAAGAACTTGAAATAGAGCTATTATCAATAGCTTTGCATAAATTATTCACATTTCCTGTCAAAGACTCTCAAAGTATTTCAGTCCTTGGAGGTGGGAAAATGGAAAAAGGAAAAGAACAAGTCGGGTTTCCTAAAGCTAGGAATCTAAACAGAACTGACTGTGTTCTCCCTTACTGAGTTTCTTACTCCCTTTCCAGCAATTCCCTTGGAGTTAAGGCATAAAATGTCTCCTACTACCCAGGTTCCTAAGTTCAAGCAGACTATCACGTTGTTTCTTCCTGGTAAATAAGCCTGAATCCTTACACAGTTTTCCTCTCAATCAGTGATACATCGGGCAAGTCTGTTTTGAAAAGAGACTGACAGATTCAGCAGAACCAAGCTGTACTTCCAGTGCTCTTCTAACCACTGAAGACAATACTTTCAGAGACCCTCCACTCCATTCCCTGCCCCAAGGCATGAGCACCTACACCAAGATCATCTCCAAGATGATCTACTTGCTACTGGAGTCTTAATAATGTGAAGAAAGTGGGAAAACAGTACCAAAAAACCAAAAAGAAAATAAGAAAAGTGCTCACCTTTTGGGCACTGTCATTTTGATAAGCAAGTTACTTGCACTGACAATCATTTCCATACTATTCCATTAAATAGATACTAGAATTATTTTCAAGTGTAATACAAGCAGGGTTTGGTCAAATCTGAAATAGTTCTCTAAAAGTCCCATGTACCCACACTCAAAGTCTTAAAAATTAATTCTTCCCTTGTTCAGCTGCCCAACTGTGCATCTGGAAAGTTTGCTCTTATGTGAGGATCTAAACATCCCATTCTTGCAGAAGAACAAATTTCCCCTAGTTGCCTGCATGAAAATCCACATCCCCACTAAGCATTTGGTTTTTGGCTATTTCTCCTGTTTCAGTGAAGGACCACTCTGATGTGATGCTGGAAGCTGCCCAAATGCTGTTGTATCTGGTAGAAAGATATTTCCAGAACAAGACCTCAAAGAGTGATTGAGGCTTGATGGAACTTTTTCTCCCTTTCTACCTCAGTATTGAAAATCAAGTATAATCACTATTTATACTTCCACCTGAACAGCTCCCTGCCTTGGGCTTCTCAAGTGGCACCATGTAACTTCATAACTCCCATAAATCAGGTAATCCTGTGTACTCAGTCCTAGAGGTGCCAGGAACTCATTTTTTAACCCAACAAGATTTATTGGGTGGTGATTTTTCATGCCTTCTGGCACTTCAAGACAGTGGATATTTATATTTTTCTTCCCAACTTATTCTCTAACATTTCAAAGCAATGACTGTATATCACAGTTTGTGTTCTAAAAGTATCACCTCATGACGAACTCCCTACGCATTGATACGCACAAGATCTGAGAGTTCTGCCATTTTTTTCCATGGCTGACTGTGCTGTGGGTTTTTACAACCAGACAACATATATATCTGGTACACTGTGTTTTGCACTGCTGTTTTGAAAGACCTTGTGATGTACCAGTATAATGGATCTCCCCACTTTGATGTTTGTGAAAACTTGCAAGCTACAGATTATATATTATGCTCAGCATGACAATCTGTTACCAAATTTTGTCACCAATTTTTCAAGAGAATGTTATGAAGACAAATTACCTGTAAATAGGATACTGCAGGGAGTTTCTCTCTTAATACTGAAGTGTCCTGATACTCCAATGATTGAAGATGGAATGATTGTCATCTTTGTCAGTGAAACTCGATCTGTGGTAGGAATCAGTAATAATACAATTTCACAGGTGTAGTACTGTCAGCTGAACTTTCCTATGCCCTGACTGAAACAGTGAGAGTTGAATGTTTCCGAACAGCTAAACATCCAAGGCAAAAGAAACAGTAGGAAAACCGCACATTGAGTCAGGCTTAAAATACTTACCCTGGAAAAAAGCTCATGCTATAAAGCCTGGCAAGGAAATCAAACACACTGGAGCAATGAAGCACAAAATGGTCTAGACCAATTTTTTTTCTATATTACTCTCAATAATGTGATTTTTTTCTTAAGATATCTAATGCAAGATTAGATGCCTTTTCTACCTTGTGCTGTATTTGTCTTTTTGGCTAGACTACTAAGGAGTGCAGAGCTGACTGCAGCCACGCACATCCCACTGCAGCCACATATCCACTAATTGTCAGCTCAACGGTTCACAAAGACAGGTCTCTTCATTATAAGCATGACACTGTAATACAAATATGACTGGATACCATCATTATGAATTTCATAATACTAGAATGTTAATAATATTTTGTTTTTATTTATTTATGCTTTACCCTGTCAGTAAAGCATAGTTTTGTTTCTAGGAGTTTCTAACTGTGAGGCATTTTACAGTTTAGACATTCCCTGACTACAACCATCTGTAATCTTACTCTTGCTGCTAGGCAAGCCATTGCCCTATATGTAACATCACCTAAGATCACATATGTGTGCTCCTTAATAATGTGAAGCAATGCCCTGTTAGAGTTTCTTATTATGCAGCATTTGAGAACTAGTGCCTAGAAGTGAATAAAACATGGAAAAAAACCCCACCTGAATTTTAAAAGAACTATGACTAAAGCATGACACTTAGTGCCTGAGAGTTTATTAAAGTTGCAGAGACTGCTTTGATCTGCATTGTACTTTAACAGTAAAGGTAAAATTGCTACAATTAATCTTGAGTTTGGGGGTGTGATTACAAAAGAAGAAGCTGAATTGCTCCTTCAAGATTCACAGAACTAGGAGAAACGCCGACACTTGGAGGAAAACAAACAGTTTGTACAGGAGGTGTCCCAGACTGTTTTTAAGTTCAGGGTTAGGACTGATTTGGGGTCATGGTCACAGAAAGATGCTAATTTATACAGCTTGATGCTCAGATCAATTGCGGTTTGGAAACAATTTCTGTTCCCATTAACTATGTCTAAATAATGGTTAGTGCTAGTAGGGGTTCTGATTAGATTTACAAAATGTAGATAAATTATTACTTTTGCTACGTGATCTTGGAAGAAAGAGGACACAGAAACAGGAGACTGGGCAAGAGCAAGAATAATTTTTTTTATTCTTTGCTTCTATTGGCTCTAAAGATGAAGTCTGATTAGTGCCATAGACACCAGGAACTTACTTTTTTCTTATTGCTACTGTATGAAATTTAACACCTGAAAAACAGGCTGACAATTGGTGTGAAATGGGAAATCAGTTATGTTTGATTTTGGCCAGGGGAAAGGTGTCTAAACTACTATTAAGGATTATTGTTAACAGTAGAACAAAGGCTGGCAAAAACATATTAGAGAGAGCAGTGCCTGAAGTGCTTGGTTTATTCTCTACCTTGCCAAATCCCTGGCCTAGTCAGTGACGCTGTCCCAGCTGGCAGTTTTCCATCAGTCATTTTCATAGTTGGAAAAGAGTGTTTATCATCTACAATGAGGACCTTCAAGTACTGAGCAATAAAATCAGTATGTGCTGGTCCTCTGCCGGCCTGTGATCTAACTCCACTTAGCCTCTACTACGTATCTCAGAATAGAATGGAATAAAAACCATTTTGAAATTTTCTTGTAAGTCCTCAACTAGGTCTGTGTGCAGTATCGATATCACTAACAGTATCAAGCCTCTTATCTAACACATAACACTAAACTCAAGTGCTCTTTTGCGGAAAGATAGAATCCATACCATGCCTCAGTCAGACTAGCTCTCATGCGGTCCAACACAGCCACGAGCCATCCACTGTCTTTTCAGCATTGTGCCTAACCCTAAACTTGAGAAGGGATTCGTGCCTGAGGCTCCTTTGCAGACCTTCCTGGAAGGACCCTTCAATGACATTGGTGGCATGGTCTCCCACTGGGCCTGGAGTGCAGGCAGCTTGACCTGAACCTGCTGACCATCAGTAGAATAAATTTGTGATTAATTATAAAAAATCCACAAGAATAAGGAAGATTGTCAGACTTACATGATCAGGTAATAATAGAACAAAAAGGAACAGTTTTAAGATAGATTTAGATTAGATATTAGGAAGAGATCCTTTACTCAGAGGGTGGTGAAACACTGGAAGAAGTTGCCCTGAGAAGCTGTGGGTGCCCCATCCCTAGAAGTGTTCCAGGACAGGTTGGATGGGGCTCTGAGCAATCTGGTCTAGTGAGTGGCACCCCTTCCCATGGCAGGGGTGCTGGAACTAGATGATCTTTAAGGTCCCTTCCAGCCCAAACCATTCTATGATTCTGTGATTCTATGACTATGATTTGCATACTCCACATGCCCAAACTAAATCTAGTTCCAATGATTTTCCGTAACTATCCCATAACCAACCCTACCTTTAGCATTATGGCAAAACCCCACCATCAACAGGCACATAAAGGGTAGGGCCTGTGTGTCCCAGCCCTCATTCTCACTATAGAAGATGGGTAGAATCCAAACATTAAGCAACTTTAACAAACTTAGAACCCTATCCACAACCCTACAGATATTGCTAAACCAGCAGCACTCACAAAGCTCTTAAACCAACATGGACAAGGTCTCAGAGGATTAAGGTGTAAAACTATCAACCCAAGCCTCAGTCCCACTCTCAACCCTAATTCAAACTATAACCTTGAGTCTAATCCTTCTTGCCCCTTGCTCATTCTAGTTTTGTCCTAGGCTTGTACAATGAAGAAATTTGAACAGTTAGACTCTGATTTCAGCCTTTTCCCACACACAACAATGGATCAAGAAGAAATTACCCATTAATCTTTTGTCATAAATCAGTTTCAATTCAATTGTTGCAGAAAGCCCCAATACCTGGCTTGGTTAAACTAATATCAATAAATCAATGCATTCCATATTGTGAATTTTGAAGACAAAAACAAAAAGCAAGCTTTCATCCCTTGGGATTTTAATGAAGAGTAAGCCAAGAAACTAACATACATTAGGTGATCCGTTTCAAAAGTTTAAGATATTCTATAAGCTACATTTATTCTTCTGAATGCTCAGTTGTTTTGGAAACTTATAGAAGAAATTTTTCCAAGAAATACCAGATCTAAATAAAGAAGACTATTATATTGCCTCTCAAAAACACAAACACACTAAAGTTAGGACTTGACAACCAACAAAACTGAAGCAACCTGTAAAACAGAAAGCTCTTGGAGAGAACATATGGAACACTTAGCAGGATTGCCTGAACCACAGGACTGCAGAGAGAATTTATGATTTAAAAATTTACAATAGTAAATTTTTCAGTTTGAACAGGTTTTAAGCATGTAGCCTGCTCCCTCTGAAGGGAAGCCACAGCAACTCTCAAGAGCTTCTCAAGAGAGGAACAGCCCATATTTTCAGCCTATCAGTTCAAAATTTCCTTCCTAAAGTTTTTCAAGTATACATGTAGGAAATGTAGGGAAGAATGATTCTTGGGAAATATCTAAAGAAAAACAGCTAATATTTGGATGATTTGGATGCATACTAATTTCACATGTCCCATGGATGTATAATTTAATAGATGATACCAGAGAATGTAATATAGATTATGTTAATAGGTTATGGATTGTGCTAACAGAGTGAGTGCTTGTGGACTCTATAGAACAGGAGAGAAAATTTCTTCCTTTAAAAAAAAATTGTCTATAGCAAACACAGAACTGTTTGCTCAATTAAAGAATTTAAAAAGAATTTAGAGATCTTGCCCTATAGTTTCCAGTGTGAGCAATAATTACAAAATCTGAAAAGCATATTTAGGCTCAGTCCTGCCACCTTTATTGATGAAGAAGTAAACCATGTCACCTTATTGCCCTCAACACCAAAAGAGGGGGTGACATGTCAGCAGTGGTGACACTCCAGCTTAGCCTGCAGGGCTGGGGGAAAGGACTCCACTTTGCCCACTCAGAGGTGCTGGAGCTGCAGCCCACCCTGCCAGTGGGGTTGCCAGGGTTACCACAAGGATCTGAGTGTGGAGATTCAGGATTGTAATAGAGAAGCTCTGCTTCACTAAACAAAAAAAAAAAAGAAAAAATAGAGACAGATGATTAAATACTAGAGGATTGCTGCAGAAATAAATAAAACTGAAGAAAACATTAACAGGTATATACAGGCAAAATGCCAGAGCTGGTAAAATGATTGCTAAATCCTGAACTACATGTTAATTTTAAAAAGAGTTTGATAAAGCTGGGGAAATTTGTTACACAATTACTTTCACATTCTTTACCACTCACACAGTATGCTCACATTTATCCCAGCTATATCACCAGGAGAAAGATGCATCTTGTACCTGGTGCAGGGTAAGATGAAGCCTCAGCTCCAGCCACCTATGCTGGTTCAGCACAGCTCCTCCTGCATTTGGCTGCAATGAGTCTCATCCAGGAATGTTCTAACTGAGCTACAGGCTAATTCAGTGTTCAGTTGCAAGGCAGCAATTGAAGCAGGACAGCTGCTGTGCACTGTCCCTTTTTGGCCCAGCAGGTCTGTGTGAGCAGGGTAGGCAGGGCTGCAGACCAGAGCAAGGCATGAAGCCACGCTGCTGAGCGTGCCAGGGGCAAATGGGCAGCCCTGTATGAGCACAGCAAGAGCCTGGCTAATTTTATTACAAACCCCCTCATTATTACAAAATTACTCAGCTTGTATCTGACTACAGAATTGAACTCCTGGTATAAACACAGCTTTAAAATATCAGTTCAGAAGCTACCAGTGGTTGCTGTGAAATGCACTAGTACTTCCAAAGCCTCCTAATTTTTTTGAGAAAATTCCATCAGAGACTTAAAACTGCTCATGCCTTTCATCATTTTGTTTTGGCTTAGATTTTGGGTTTTTTTCTGCTTCTGTATTATACTCTGCATTGAGGAAATTGCTTTCCTTGCCTTCAAAGAATGAATTTAATGCAATTCATTCTTGACATGGAAACACATACATTTTCATGGTAACCATGCAAAATCTTATGTTATCAGGATAAGATCAGGAAGAGGTGACATGTAACAGAAGAGATTGAGAGAAACCTTAAGAGTAATGTCCCATCACTTGTATAATTATTTGCAATACAATATCATACTGAGAAAATACTTTGAACAACAATTACACTATTTTTGGAGGAATGGCATTTTGTATCTGAAGTTCAAACATCTACTAAAAAAAAAAAATGAAGAAGGCAAATATAAGAATGAAAAATAATAATTAGTAAGTCCAAAAGGGCACTTTACCCAGGGAAAAATAATTTTCTGACCTTGGCTATTTAGCCTTGTATCTTTATTTATTGTGCAGGTTGTCAAGCACTATAATTAAATTAGAAAATAGTGGTTCATTATCTTCAAGTTAAGCCCACATTGTGAAGAATTCCACAAAGAAGCATGAATGCTCATTGTTGCAATTTCTGCTTTTGCCATCTTATTTTGGTGAACATGCAGTGATTTTAGGAGATGAGGGAAAGTGAACACAGGCCAGAGGCCCAAGATATTTTTATTCATAGATCTTAAATCCATGTAAATGAATATTCTGTTCGTTATCTGCAGTAGTGATTGGTTCAAACTACTCCAGATGAAGGAATCCCTTCATCTGGAATGATGAGTCTTGTTTCCCCTGGACACTTACAGGGATTTGGCCTCAGTTGGTTATTTAGGCACCTAAGTGGCCATTTCTGTATTTCTTAATGCTTGGCTTTCTCATAGGAGGAACTGTGAAAGTCCAAGGCTTCTGGAGGTTGTACTCAGAACCTTTGCATTTCTGTATTTCCTTTGGACACATTCTTCAAGCTGTTGTGTGCAGGGGAGTGCAGGACCTGACTCCTCCTTCACCCTAGGAAAGGTGTGATACCTCCACAGCCTCTGCTTGGCACACTCCCGGGGTCAGTACCTTCTTCTGCTGCTTTTCTCAGGAGATTTTAAGCTTCTTTTTACTCTTTCCATATCTCCAACTGGATGAGATTCAAACTGGAAGAGAATGTAGACAGGAGACAAAATACTGCACATGGTGCATCAAAATCCCGAGGCAGTAGCCCTTTCATGTCACAAACAGGTTTGGGGTTTCATTGTGGTATGAAGTTGAAGAAGAAGATGACAAAGATAAAAAAAACAATCTCCTAGAAAGCATAGAAAATGTAGGGAAAAAATGTAGACAGATTAATTGTTTGTGCTAATGGTGTGAAAGCCTGTCTTCAAAATATTCAATGTATACATGGATTTATTCACCGTTTTTCTGTCTTTCTACCCATCACCACATTTCTGCAGCTTTGACTTGCTAGACCAGAGAACTGCATTAAAAAAAAAAAAAATTAAGTGTTTAGCAGTAACAAATGGATATAATACAATTTCAGTAGTACAATTATCACATGATTCTGGGGGTTTCACAAAATTAAAGGGATTTAATGCCTCTCTAAAGGTTTATAGTTTGATGTGAATCTATAACTCAAAACGCCTGCCTGCAATTCAGCTGTCCAAGAAATATATATTTAAGATGCACACAGAGCTTTTGATCTAAATGAGAAATGTGAAGAAAGAAGTTGCCATGTTAAAAATGTGAGGGTACATTGAGGCTGACTTTTTGAATTTTGTATTTTTAAGATAAGTTTAGAGGCAACTAAAAGGATTTTTCCACCATATCTAGAATAAATGAGAGGACAAAGGGACGACTGTCCAGAGAACAAACGATGACCTACGAGATTAAAAAGAAGTCTCTTTGTTGCAATTTTTTCATCACTTGTAAGTGACAAAGTGGCAAAAGACAGGTTTGTGGCAGCAGCAATATATTTTCTTCAGGGCAGGAAAATCATCAACAAGGTGTCTGTATATGTGTAGCACTGCTTGAATATGAAAGCAATTTTCTGAAGCCCTGTGGCCTAATTCTCTTGTTTTCATCAGGAATGAATATTCTGGATCACAATCTTCAGCAACTGATAATACCGGACATATTGTGAAAAATGGATGAGTAAGTTCCTCAGATGACTGTTGGACAGGGCTCCAGTATCACTGACAGCAATATTTGCATTTATCTAAAAAGAGATTAAATGCTAACAAGGTTTCAGTACATTTATCTGCCTGCCTTCGGTGTATGGTTCCCATTAAATTAAAGGGGGAAAGAAAATACGTAAAGGGAATAAAATATAGAAAAAAAGAAACAAAAAGCATGCTGCATGTAGAGAACGATAATCTTCCATTTTCTAAAATACATTTATTCTAGAAAAATATCGACTAGAGATGCAGAAATACCAGCAGCGATACAATTGCTCAAAAGTATAGGTAATGTGGGATAATGGAAA
This sequence comes from Emberiza elegans, assembly GCA_024865655.1. NCBI lineage: Eukaryota > Metazoa > Chordata > Aves > Passeriformes > Fringillidae > Emberiza > Emberiza elegans. Next base: position 25,008,038 of record JALJVW010000206.1, read on the forward strand.
TTATTGAATATTCTACCTCTAATGTACTAATACACCTTCAAGAAAAGTAATTATGCATCTAATATTCATTCTTAATATCTTCTGAAAAATGCCTCAGACATATGAGAGCCAGCTCTTTTGCAGAAGGATCATATCCTCCAGCAATAGATGGCAACATAATTTACAAGCTTCTTTAATTATTCATCTCCATCTAGCCTAGCCGGCACCTTCATTATCTTCCCATTCAGAGCACCCTCCAACTTGGAGTAAAAGCTGTGCCAGGAACAAGTTCTATAGACAGCTTCAAGGGATTCTCTTTTCATTGCCAAGCTGAGATAATTGTTGACTTCTCCATCCACTCAAAAATCCACACAAAAACTCACCGTGGCTGTTGCAGTTATGAAATTGAATTAATGCTTTTTGTAAAAAGTTTCTACACTTTCTACACTGCCTTGAAAATTATGTCAAGACAGTGTCCAATATTTGCGTTTGATTCTACTCCTCCTGAAATCAAAGGTAAAAACATATCTTAGGTAGGAACAAAATCAGAGATGGAAAGCATTTGACTTCATGTAAAACTTCCAGATTCTGATCCTGATGCAGGCAGGAATATAATCTAAGTACAGGCTTTACCTTACCTGTGTAAGTAGTCTCATTTCAGGCACAGCAAGATTAAAGCAGATGGAGGTAAACATAGGCAAAATTGTCTGTTCAGTTCTTTCCATGTTTAAACAAAGGCACAAATTCCCAACATTTCAAAGCCCATTTGGACACCTCTGAGAATATCTCTGAGAAGCTGAGCAGTACTTGGGAGATGTTAAATCATGTTTCTCCAGTAAACAAAGCTGTGATAAAATTGCATTTAAAAAAAATTATGTGGTTAGTCTGATAAGAAAAATATTAATATTTTGTATTTAAACTTATTGAGTCTTTATTTTGATAATTTGTAATTTTTTCATTAAAAATGCCTTTATATGAATTTTAAACCAGACTGTCCAGTTAGTGCAAAAATTAAGACACCAAAATAACATTGGGAAAATGGTTTTTGGAAATATTGATTATTTGTTATTTTCAAACAGAAACTTTCCACCTCTAGTCACACAGAAAGGTTCATTAGCTCTCTGCTGCAGGAGTAACACAGTTCTGCTGAAGACACATTAGTAATTTGTTATAAAATTCATAAAGATGGTTTCCTGGGGCCAAAGCACTGCCTATCCACAAAATTCAATGGAAGCTAGCAGTGTTTAGTCAAGGACAGCCCCTGCCCATAGCTTTATTTATTTCTGCATTTCTGGAGCAACAGAATTGTACAGTCATCACGAGACACGTCCTCCAAAGTGATAGAGCGTGGGTATGCATATGCTGCACTCGCTGCTTCCCAAGCTGCAATGAAGCACCAAGGGCTGTCTGCCTGCAGGACCCACACCTCACAAGGTGATGGCATCTCCTGTAGTGGGACTCTTTGTTACACTAGGAAGTATTTTTTGCTTAACCTCTAGGAAAAATGTAAAGACAGCAATCTGTCTCCAACTCCCACTCTGATAAGCTGTGAATAATAAATGTCTGAACAGAATTATGACAAGTGGGGCTGCTATTTAGGATAAATATAATAGCGGGCACTGACTACATGGAGTGCCATAAGGACAAAGGGGAACTATTGGTGTTGTTAAACACTACCTGCCTAACTAGGGAAAAGAATGTTCTTTATACCTTCAGTCTAAAAAGGGAATCATGGATGCATTTCTATCTAATTCTTTTCAATGACAGTATTTTTTGACACTTTCTCCTACATTGGATTTCAGAACACATTTAAATAGAAATTTTGCATGTGTATTATTACTGTACATATAAAACCGATATAAAACCAGTATTGTGAATGTCTGCAGAGCCTGCTATTGTCTATTTGAAAACTGAATTGAATTCGCTATTGAATGAGTTTATATTGCAGCTGTAAAGATAACTTTTGTTTCTTAAAGGAAAATTGTAAAAGTATACACTATTATAGTATAAGAAAATATTAAAAGTGCTTTGCTGTGAATTTCAATGCAATATAACCAGCACCAGATCCTCCACTTTGATTTCTTAAATTTCTTCAAAATTAAAGATATAGCTAGTCACAACAAAATTCCATTACTGGATTGTGGAGACCAGTCTGATTAGGGCCTAGGACTCTGGGAGGGAGCTCCAGAAAGATCAGACTATCAGCAAGAAAAATAAGTCTATTATTTACCAAGATATTGACGTTCTGTCTCTTCATTCAACTACTTCTAACACCACACATGAGAACTACAGTACCGAAAATATACTGTATCAGGAATGGCACACAAGATCTATGAACAATTTGTCCCTCCTGTCATTGCCAGAACAAGCCTCACTGCAGATCAGAAATGAAGCAAACCAAAAGAATAACCTTAAAAAAATCTCAAGCAGCAGATACTACATTCAAACAACCCATATATGAAGGCCTACATTTTCAAAGTTCAAATTTGGGGGAAAAAAAGGTATAATTTGCAAAATTCAAATTGTGTGACACAGTATTTCTATTAAATCATACAATGCATATATACATCAGTGAAGCATTTCTGAGTGTGTGCATCTAATTTCTCAGTTAAGGTACCAGTGTCTCTAGTTTATCATCTACTTGATGCAGCTATACATGGAAATCACATAGGTATTTTGTTCAATGTAAATATAATAAATAATTTCAAGAATGAAAATTACTTCAATTCTTGCATAATAAAAGAGCAACTAAGAAACTATAATACTGGAATGCTTTCTATGAACAATATTTCCACAGTATTTGGGATACATAAAATAAATAGTCCTGCAGTGATCTCTGGACCATCAGTCACATAATTCCTTTCCTACATGCATCAGGCTCCATCTGAAAATCTAAGTCTTGTGTCCACAGCCCACTGTGCTGGTTTTGGCTGAGGTACAGTTAATTTTCTCCACAGTGGCTGGTATGGGCTGTGTTTTGGATTTGTGCTGAACAAATCCAAAGGTTGATAATATAGACGTATTTCTGTTGTTGAGCAGAGCTTACACAGAGCCAAGGCCTTTTCTGCTTTTGGCACTGCCCCAAAGGCAATAGAGCTGGGAGTGCATGGGAGGCTGGGAGGGGACATAGGTGGGAGAGGTGACCCAAAGTGACCGAAAGGGTATTCCAGACCATGTGGTGTCATGCTCAGTATACAGAAGGCAGGGAAGAAGGAGGAATGGGAAGACATTTGGAATGATGGTGTTTGTCTTCCCAGCTTTCCTGGTGATGGCTGAACACTTGCCTGCCGTTGGGAAGAAGCAAATGAAATCCTTGTTTTGTTTTGTTTGCATGCAAAGCTGTTGCTTTCCCTATTAAACTGTCTTTGCCTCAACCCGCGAGTTTTCCTGCTTTTACTCTTCTGATTCTCTCCCCATCCTCACTGGTGGGCAAGAGACCCAGTGTCAGCGTGGGGCTTGGCTGCTGGCTAGGGTTAAACCACAATACACACACACAGTATTTTAATAAGTTCTCTCTCTTAAAGGTTGTAATATTTCTTTGTATTTTAGCCTAAATTTATTTATTCATGTTTGCTCATCTGTGTTCATTTGAGTCAACAATGCCCTTGAGTTTAAGCAATTCTCAATTCCTTTTGTCCCACTTCCTGATGTGATTAAAGCAATCACATCCTCTTCCAGCTTACTTTTTGCAAGACTCATAGAACCCTGCTGTAATCTCTATCTCCTTGATCATCCAGAAAACTTTTCTTTGTGATTGTTTCAACTTGATCTCAGCTTTATTGCTTATAAGTGAGCAGAATTTGATCAGTAGTCCTGATGAGATCTCTCTAAGGCCTTATAAAATGGCATTCATGTTTCCTTCTCTCTTAGAAATATTTCACCTGATATATCCTGTTTACTTTTCACAGTCCTGCATCCAACCAGCTTCAGTCATCATTTGGCCAACTAAGACTGTGTTCACATTGCTTAAAGCACCTTCTACAGGCAACAGCAGAGGTCACAGCCACAAATGCTGGCAAATGCCTCCTGCCCATTCTGCCTGGGACCTGCAGACCTTCTCTAGTGAGCACCACCTGTGTCCAAATTGCACAGCACATGATCTGCGTCCCCTGTGGTGTCTGCATGATATTCCTATGGCCCGAAGATTTCATACTGATTCTCTTGTGGCTTTCCAGTTAGGGTCCCCAAAATAAAATGGAAATTGAGTATGCCAGAGAAATGCCAGACCAGGGACACTTTTTGGATGTGGGTGATACATGAGAGATACTGGGTTTGCTTGAGCAGGCTTGGATGGCTACACACAGGAAGGAATTAATGGTGATGTACAAGATACATGCAGAGCAGGAGAAGAGCAAGAAACGAGCTGAGAATTTCCATCATTTCACCAACACACTTGTGCATATTCCTTTTTTCCTCTGTTATTCCAAAAGATTGTGACCCCTCTCTTGACAGAAAAGGTTTCTACTGCTCTCCATTGACCAGACAACTGCACATGATTTTCAAGTTTTCTTTATAGTTAATAAAAAAAATTACAATCTCCTTTTGATTATTTTCTGCAGCCATTCCATCCTTAAAATCTCTGCTGTTCCCCTACATTGAATATCAAACATTAATTTGTATTGATTCAATGATTGTTTACTGAAGAAATAAGACTGTTCTCTACAGACACACCATTAAACAAAACAGCACCAGTGAACAATAAAACTCCTCCATCATGCAATTATTAGAAAGGTCCATGGTGTAATTTTCCCTATTTCAACTAGCTGTCTCAGCCCAAGCACCACTCAGGACTTACCACAAGCTGGCAAAGAGTCTCAATCAGCAGTGTGCATGGAGGCAATGTCTTTGAAGATGAAAGGCAATTAATAATATGGACATGGGTTATGCCATGCTGTTGGCTTCTTCATCAGAAAATAGTCCCAGGCCCTCTTAATTTTCTGGTGTAGATTTGGCTGACAACATTATTAGCTGCACCTAAAAATATTCACCTTGTTTTTCTGCAAACTCTTAAATAAATTTAAATCGGAATTTGAATGCATTTCTTCAATGTGTGCCATGGTTTGCCATTTTGTCAGACCTTTAGAAGTGAGACATTCAGTTAGAGTCATCTAACGTTGCAGAATATTCAAATTTCAGAATTTGAATATTCTGAAATCTAACTGTAAATAGCTCACTTCATCTCTGTGATGAACAGAACCAGTTTCTGCATTTGAATACCTCTATATATATAACCTTGGCACCTTTTGCCCAGCTTCATTACTGGCATAGAAAACCTTGTATTTTAGTATTATGGGGCATTTTCCCTCTAACACTGAACCCATTTGATTCCTGAGTTATATACAGAAGATATTTTCTGTCCACAGAAAAGTGGGACTGTGAAAAGAACATAGGCCTACAAAGGTGGTCAGGGATTGTGATCATACAGAGTTTGTGCAGATCACAGAGAGTTTCAGAGCTAAAACCTTATCAATACAGATACAGCAGCTCCAGCCATCATCCAGCAGAGACACACACATCTGTATTGCTCCCTTACATGCACCACCAACTCCAGAGTGACACCACACACACCTACAGAGCTCAGCAAGATCAGGAACTGCCTGTTTCAGACTTCTATGACCCTGACCGGCTCCTCTGGGTTCTCAGTAATTAATAAGTGATCACCATAATGTATTATGCATTCAAAAATCTATTTTTATATGGATATTTCTTCATTCTCCCAAGTAACATAGATGTTGAATTCTTACTAAATGCATTGCTCTAGGTGACTGTTTCATACTTGGGCTGTGTCTCTGTGCCCTTGCTTTCTCAGCTGCTCTCACCAATGCTCAGGAAATGCCTGGGTTGGTTTTGTTAACATTTTTATAGTACAGGGAGCAAAGAGGGAGGGGATAATGAAAAGGAAAAGAATCATTTATCAAGACAGAATTAAAAGCAAAACTTTAACAAAAATTTATTTGTGTTAAGATTTTAAATGGCATTTGCCTGAATTGTCTGGGAACCAATTTCCACTCTCTCTATCCTCCTGTGGCCAGAAGGCTTATACAATGCATTTTACACTGTGATTTTCCCCATATTATAAGAGGTGAGTTATTTCAGATTCTACTGTGCTTTCAGAGTTTCAAAGCTGAGTCTTAACCTTTAAATCTGCTTATTAATACTCATGTCATGGCTCCTATTGAGAAAGAGGTTTAGTGTCACTGTCCTCAATCAGTGTCCTTTCATTCACTTTCATTAAAGAACCATGTTTTCCTGACAAAGGATAACAAATGGACGCTGTGGGTCCCTAATGTGCTTTTTGACTACAGAGCCTGTACCATTTCTCTGAAGCAATGGCAATTATTTGTCATTTTAATATGACTTGGCAAGGAGATCCAAAAACATATGACCATTATTCATCAATATGTATATCTTGTGCTTGCATTAATATTAGAATATCATTATTATTACCCTGACATTGTATGAGCTAGACAAAATTACATCATGTAAAAAATGTATTAAACTATGTTTGGCTGTATCCATGCAGCAAGGCAAAAGTAATTTAAAGACCTGTAGCAGCTCTTTGTTGAATGCAGCAATTCATTCTGATTAGTGGTAAAGTCCTTTTACCTGTGTATTAATGAAATATATTTCAATACTGCTCCACTGTTAATTGAAAACAGCATAGTTCTGGGTTACTGTTGTTACCAAACATACCCAATGATCACATTAATTTTCTTTGTTCTTAAAATCTCACAGTATTCCTTACTCCTGACATTCCTGGTAAATAGAAGGGGAAAAAAAAAAACAACAAAAAAAGTCAATTTCTGTTAATTTGGGCAAAGCTATAGCCATGTTTTGCCCATTTTTTTAGTTGTTTTTTGCTGTCACTGTTTTTGTTCAAGCTATTGCACATCTTGAGCTTGTATACAATACTTGAGTCCAGAACTAAGTTCATTATCATAGTTTCCTGTAGAGGAATAAAAGAGCTGTGCTTATGTCAATGTCTGTTGTTTTAGATCCAAAACAACTGACTAAAGCCAGGGGGATACTCCCATTGTTTCTTGGGTTTGTTGAACATGAAACTAAAAGTGGATGAAGGAAACATGCTAATAATATTTAATACTTTTCTTCTCATTCCACTCCACCTCATAAATAACACTGCTACAAAAAAAAAAAAAAAAAAAAAAGTGGAAAAATCTCAGAATAAAAGCTCTGTAACAAAATGCAGGGACTTCAGCTTCTATCCAAGCAGGCTATCAGAATATTTCTCTCAACTAAGTATGACTTGAGGGACAAAGACTCTACCATGAAATAACAATTGAGGAGCTACATTTTCGCAGATGACGTGCTTATCTGGGTATGACACTAACATAGCTTAAGATACAGTCCCTTCCACTTCGCAATGCAATAAGTTCAGGCTTTCAAGGACACTTTCCTGGCAAATTGTTGGAAAACACAGTTCATAACTAAACAGCAATGGCAAAATTAAAAGAGGTGATGGAAGATGCAAGTGGCTTCAAAATGCTCAAAAAAAGAGTTTGCATTAGAAAGTCTGGAACTAGCATGATATAGTAATTAATTTATTAGCTGAGTAATTGTATAAACTTGATTTTTCACCTATTTCCATCTCAGCTGAATGAAGATATAAGAACTTGATGCTCTGCCTACAAACTTACATCTGTGAGAGTTTTTCAGGTCGCCTAACCCCAAGTGTCTCAGTCCTCCATTTAGTAGGCCTGAACTAATACCCACTGTGATCTCCAAGGGGCATAGGGCTCTTCCTTTCATTTATTCTCCTTAACTTTTACTTTAAAACAAAAGCTACATTATTCTACTAATTCTACATAATTTGTCCATTATTTCCTATTTTCTCCAACCGTAGCACTCTATCAATTTTGTATCAGAAATTTCAGTTAAAATTAGCTTACTGTAAAACATTCAAACCCATCACACCAACCACGAACCTCACGGTGCTATGTACTTAGATCATTGTCCATTCTAGGAAGGACTGCTCTTTGGCCTTAGTAGGCAGAAAAAGTGAGTTGTAATATGCCATTGAACTCCTCCATGGAACAACGTAATGGGAAGCAATAGCTGAATCAAGCATGTATGACAGCCAAACAAAGGCACATCAATTATGCAGGTGGAGGGATTTTTTGTAGAACACCATTTTGTGCAATTCAAAGACATGAAGAGAAAGAATCAATAAATCAACAATATGCACAGAACAGAACTGGGATTATAGCCCTAAAAAAAGCCCTGCAAGAGTTATGACAAGTGCTACCTGAAAGAGGCTTATAATTCCTGTAATTTTGAGCACTCTTTGTAAATAAAGAGGATGATACCAAGATATCTAACTCCTTCACACAACTTTTCCTAGAAGAAATATCTCATTGACCAATTGTCCAAGTCAAAAAAAAAATATAGGAGTATTTTTTTCAGTACTTTTACATCATCTTCACTTACATGCCAAATAAGCAGTCCAGGCAGAAGGAGATAAGTGGGTCTGGTCAGAGCAAAACTAAAAACAGCAGCAGAACGGGGAATAAAAGGGGGAGTGAAGATGTCAGCAGCGTGAAAATCACATAATGCAGTGAAGAACGTGCAAAGAGACATCTGGACAGCTTTTAAATATTGGTATCTGTAAAGATGATTGCAAAGGGATTCCTATGTGAAATTTCATGGTCATTTTCTGTTCTTCATTAAGCATAAGAAAGTTTTAGATATGTCAAATTGGAAATATATTTTTTCAGAAGTCAAACCCACAAAGGGACTCAGCAGCTCTAAAACTGCTACAGATTTGACAAATACTGAAAGAGACTGGAAACAGGAAGATAGTAGTGTTCCCATCTCAGAACTTGGGCATATCAAGTTCTGCAAAACAGAAGGGCATCCTGCTCTGTAAAACATAGGAATCAAGTGAACAAGTTATGTTTAATATCTTTGTCAATGACACAGACAGTGGGATCAAGTGCACCCTCAAAAACTTTGCTGGTGACATCAAGCTGTGTGGTGCAGCTGACACATCTGAAGGACAGGATGCCATCCAGAGGGACCCAGACAAGCTCAGGAAGTGGGTCTCTGAGAACTTCATGAAGTTCACCACAATGAAGTACAAGGTGCTGCACCTGGGTTGGGACAACCTCCAATCTCAATACAGGCTGGGAGATGAAAGAATTGAGAGCAGCCTTGACAAGAAGGATTTGGGGGTGCTGGTGGATGAAAGGCTGGACATAACCTGGCAGCGTGCCCTTGCAGTCCAGAAAACCAATTGTACCTTGGGTTGCGTCACAAGCACTGCAGATAGAAGGTTCAGGAAGGTGATTCAGCCTCTCTACTCCAGTCTGGTGAGACCCACCCAGAGTGCTGCATCCAGCTCTGGGGTGCCCAGCACAGAAAGGACATGGATCTGCTCAAGCAGGAACACGTCAGCTATAAAGACAGACTAAGAAAGCTGGGATTATTCATCCTGGAGAAGATGCTAGGGGAGACCTTAGAGGAGTCTTCCAGTATCTAAAGGGGGACTTATAAAAAAATGGAGAAAAACATTTTAATAAGGCCCTTGCAATTGGACATGAGGTAATGTTTTTAAACTAAAAAGGGGTAGATGCAGACTACATACAAAGATTAAACTTTTCACAATGAAGGTGGAGAAACATTGCAACATGATGACCAGAGAGGTAGTAGATGCCCTATCCCTGGAAACATCCAAGGCCAGGTTGGATGGAGTTCTGAGCAAAATTATTTAGTTGAAGATGTCCCTTCACATTGAAGGGGAGGTGGACTAGATAATCTTAACAATCATTTCCAACCCAAACTATTGTATGATTCTATGTACAACAAAATAATGAAACAATTGCAGAGCATGATCAAAGAGGAAGAATCTAAAGCTTAGCTACATAGGATGGCTCTCTGAGAAACAATGAGCTCTGGAGGGAGTGAGGTCTGGTTAGGTGTTTAATATCTTCTCAGAGTTCACTCACCAGGGTGTGTTTTTAACACCACTTTGCAATTGACTTTCTGTTTTCTACCTTTTGATGCAAAATCAGTGAGCATGTGGGATGGCCGAAATAGTTGCATCAATGATCAATTATTGCCTGGAGTGCTTAAAAGCATGCCTTTTTGGTGTTTTCTCAAGAGTATATATTATGGTAGGAGCAGCAATATTTCTTCAGTCTTCTGAGAGCATTACTAAGAACAAAGAAAAATGGAAAAAACAGCACAATTAAGATCATCATCCTTCAAAAAGAATAGCTATACTGCAAAGCACAGAAAGAAATCACAATTATTAAATATTTTTAATATGTACCTGCATTTGGCACTTTAGTTGTGGATCTTTAAGATTTGTGTTGCTTATCTTTCCAGTTTTTAGTAAACAAAATAGAGTTGGAATGAGCTGAAAGAATCACTTTGTGCAAAATGGTTCAAGGAAGAGCTGAACTTCATTTGAAATAGCAAATTACCTGCTGGTGGTACAGAGATAGATTCTAAAAATAACCTAAAAAATTTAAAACTGCAGCCTTTATTAGTTTCCTGACCTGCCTTACCAGTGGGAACCTACTACTGGACCCATTGGCTTAGCAGCGGGGAGGCACATGTCAGAACAAATGGCTTGAAGTGAACAGTGGCAACAGAGAAGCTGAGAGTGCTACTGAAAGAAATATACATTAAATAAGGCACAGTAATAAAAATCTCGTGTAAGTTTTATGTCTTTTCAGGACTGCACATTTGTGTAACTGCTCTGAACACAGCACCATCTTTTCCTTATACTTCATTGGAGAGGACCCAGAGGAACACACTGTGCATGTGCTTGGTGGCCACCAGTTGTGGTCTAAGAAATCAAACTTTGCGTGAAGTTACAAACAATGGGCATAAATATCTGAATGATATAAAGAACAGTTTTCCAGGATGATCTAGAACAAAGCTGTTTAAAGTCTGAAATACAAGAAATCCCTTAGTGATCTTAAGGATTTGAAATAGACACAGAAAGGCAGTAGTGGTTTTCATGACAGTTCCTTTAGAATGAGACCAGAGCGCTGGAGAATAACAGTGATGAAACAAGACCTGTAATTTTTATCATTTGGGCATTCTCTTTTACCACTTGATCACCTTTTATATTGTCTCTAGATAAAACAGATATGTAAAAAGAAAAAAAAATACACAAGGCAGCACGGCTTATGCTAAAATACAGATATAATTAAATAGATTTAAGTATTTTAGCTTCAAGCAAAATTTTTCTCACTTTACTGGTTTTTGGGTCTATCACATTGGTTGTTTTTTGCCATATTTTGAATGATGTAGCAATTTTCTGATAAACTCTCTGGGACAAGGCTTGTGTCCTACAGTTATTAATAAAATGCACAGAATACCAAAACTTTTGTCCCTCTTTAGGTTTCCGAGAAGTGACACTGAGAAAAAAAGCCTAAGAGGAAAGAAAATAAATAAGGGTATTATCTTGCACATTTTAAAGCCACAGATGATATATATTATACATTTGTTGCTGCTCTTTTCTTCCTGTGAAGGCAAATATTATCTTGAGAGGTTAACTAATGCATACTGGCAGCAGGTATCCCAAACACTAAAGTGCTACACCAAGAACATTTTCAAATACCCCATTTCTAGGTTATTTACTGTCCTTGACCTTGACTGTCCTTTGAGAAGGAGAGAAAATTTGGTATTAGCTTTGATATGCAGTAGGAAAAGCTAATCAAACTCACTTGAACTTCCATTTCCAGCATCTGTGTTGCCTTTTGATGAGGAAGCTGCAAACTGAGAGCTTAACCCAAACCAAAGACACTTCTCTCAGGACCTCTGGCTATCCTGACACAGTAAAGAAATTCTGTGTCAACTTCAACACGTTTTTAGCTAATCTGGCATCCTGCAGAATTTACCCTCAGCATCCCAGCTGTATTTTGATCTGGACAGCCTGGAATTTTACAGTAAACTTTTGATAGTAAAGAGCAGTCAAATTCCTTTAGACCAAAGGGAAATATTCCAATAGGAGAGTTTTATCCCATTCTAGCTTCTTTCTAAATAGAAACACTGTATAGCATTTCTTTTACTTCCACAGTGACATTCTTATGAATAGACAAATTTTTTTCTCATAATACATAAGTCTTTCTTTTAGTGAATCAGTTCTATAAAGGTAAAGATGGTACAGCAACAACACATTGGCTTGGATGATATAACTGGGTTGAACACATTTCACATATATGAGATCAAGATATTTCATAATGTATAAAAATCAGGACAGTGTTCTTAAAAATGGAATATTACAGCCACATGATCTTATCAAGAAAAAAGCTTTCAATAAAACATATTTATATCTAACTGACTAATATCCAAAAGTATTCTCATAAACATTTTGCAGTCAAGCGAGCTAAAGCTACTTTTAAAAGAAACTGTCAATAATTTCTAAAATAAAGCATAAAAATAACTGAGGTGTCCTTTTGATCCTTGTGAGTATACTTTATTTGTCCTTGAAAAAAATATATCCAATGTACCTTTCAAAATGATTTATTATGTGTTATTGTTACAGTGTTCAATATTGTTCAATACCGAACTACTGTACTGATTACCACTCTCCCAGTCTGCTTTAGTTCTATCATGTGCTTTTATTTACCACCTGAGGCAAGAACATTTTAATTGGTTTAGGGAAGCTTGAACTCTCTTTTATCAATGACACACTTCATCAAAATAGAACAAAGCCAGGAGCTGTACGTACTCTTCCAGTGTTGCAAAACAATGGATTTGTTTGAGGGCTTAAGTTTGGAAATTGATCTCTGCAGTGTAAATTACTTAGTCACTTGAATAACAACATCAGAACATCTTGACTTTTTCTTCCATTTTTAATAGTAACAAAATTTATCAACAAATTGCAATAACTTTCCATATTTTAACTTCATTCTAGACCAATATATTCTGCAAACTGACCCTAAATTTGTGCTGTACATCTACCAAAGATCTAGACTATAGCATAACGTGGTTTAAAGCACTGTGAGTGACAGAACTAAATCATGTACACATCGATTTTAAAAGTTTATGTTAAAATAATCCTTACATGAAACAGAGAGAGAATTGTAGTCATGTTTGAAATAAGTTTCATTGTTTGCAGTGATTAGAAAAAAAATCAAATTTTTCCACATCAGTGCTGTCCCTTTAAGAAAGCATATGTGACTTAAGGAAGATATCACATGACTTGTAAACAACAAAAGTAAACTGTCTTTCTATTTTATTAAAAGTGCTTAGCTAAAATATACATAATCCCATTGTAAGCATTGCATTTTTAAAACTATTTTTACAAGAAAAATATATGTATCAACAAAATGTATGAGTTAAAATTAATTAGAAAGCAAGGAATAAATTTATTAGTCTGTTTCTATCAATATTTTCAACTGTGATTACAAATATATTACTTTGAAATATGACAAGAATTAGACAAAATAAATATTTTTTCATGAACGACAAAGCTAGTGAACACTTTTCTCCTAACAGGTTACAGGCTACATCCTTCACAGGGATTGCTGCCATAGCTCCTGCTTTTATCACAGCTTTCTGTCTGCGAAAAAGGTGAAATAGCTGGCTGGTATCACACACATAGTGACCCACCAGCTGTTTCAGTTCATGCACTGGCTCCACATGTACTGACTCATATAGGTTGTTTTGTTTTTACTCAATGACATAGATATTAGCTATCCAAATACCAACTTTCACAAAACTTCTCAAAATTCATTACTTTTAAAATCTCAGATCCCTGTCCATATTCTTTGGAATTAGTTTTAGGATTCAAAAGTTTTGATGGATAACTGGAAGGAAAGATGTACAGTGTTATCTTTGCTGGGAATGCCCGATGAAAGCAGGAATGATAAATCTGACTCCATCTTCTCAGAAGGCTAAATTATTACTTTATAATATTATATTATATTAAAGAATTATAATAATTTACTATATTATAATAAATTATAATAATATACTATATTATACTAAACAATACAGAAAGGATACTTATTAAATGCTAAAGAGATAATAATGAAAACTCGTGACTCTTTCCAGAGTCTCAACACAGCTGGGCACCAATTGGCCCATGCGTCCAAACAACTCACACCAGAATCCATTGAAACAATCACCTGTGGGTAAACAATCTCCAAACACATTCCCCATGAGCACAACACAGGAGAAGCAAATGAGATAAGGATTGTTTTCCTTTTCTCTGAGGCTTCTCATCTTCCCACAAAAAAATCCTGGGCGAAGGAATTTTTTCAGAGAATGTGAATGCCAAAGTACAGAGAGGCCAAAAGAATAATTACATATGCTTTGCTTCTTTAGGAATTCAAGTTTTAAAAATGCAGTATAAATACACAATGATGACGATCATTACCTTTTGGATTTCCACAGCAGTACTTTATTGCATGTCAGAGACCCTTCAGTTTCACTGGAAAAGACTTCTGCTTCTCCCAACATTTATGGCACTTGAATTCTGCCTGTTTGCTGCAGGGGGAACAAGTCTGCAAACTTCAGACTCTGCAGAGGATGTGCCAGGCCTCCATGGAACTTGTTAAGATGTCCAATGGCCCTGCTTCACAGATTCTTCACAGGCTGAGATGAGGAATGCCTTATCAACCCTAAATCACGTGAGACAGGTTGAGAAAAAAAAGGAAAAAAAAGCATGATCTCCAGAACAAATCATACATTTAAAAATATTTACAGAGTACATTGACATAACTATTTGTGTTGGGTTTGTGTGACGAGCTTTAGGGAGTGGGGGGCTTACAATGACAGCAGTAACACCTCTGGGACAACAGACTTAAAAAGGGGAAAAATCTGCTGTGAAACAACAGCAGCCAGAAGAGACGAGTGAAAATAGGAGAGAACAGCAACTCTGCAGACACCAAGGTCAGTGAGTGGCAGGAGGAGGTGCTCCGGGTGCTGGAGCAGAGATTCCCCTGCAGCCCATGGTGCAGACCGTGGTGAGGCAGCTGTGCCCCTGTAGTCTGTGCTGAATCCTTTGGCAAAGCAGAGATCCACCTGCAGCCCACGCTGGACTTCCCAGCAGAACAGATGGATGTTCAAAGGAGTCACCCTTTGGGAAGACCACACTGGAGCAAGCTCCTGACAGGACCTGTGGCCCTGGGAAGGCAGGAGCACACACTGGAGCAGGTTTGCTGGCAGGACTTTTGACCCCATGAGGGACCAACACAGCAGCAGGCTGTTCCTGAAGGACTGTACCTTGTGGAAGGGACCCACATTGGAGCAGATCTGGGAACAACTCATATTTTAATACAGATTTTTTCATTTCACAGTTACATAACTGCTTCTCTAACATCTAGTAAGGAACTTGGAAAAATGAGATTTAATGAGCATTGTATTTTACAGTGGACCTTATACTCTTTATCCATTTTTGCATTAGAAACATACATGATACAAATATGTAAGAAGCTAATGCAGTGTAGCTTGTTTTTTCTCCAGCTTGAAAACAGATATTGGCATTTATTAACCACTTTAGGTAGGGTGATTGTTTTTTTTGGGGTCACTGATCTTTAAGCTTTTCCTTTCAGGCCTACCATTACAATATAGCTTAAAGAAGTTTTTAAACATGTTAACTGGAGCTAAATATATTCATTATTTTGGTAAAGCTTCTCAGATAGCTTTAGAAGCAAAATGAAACAAATCTCTCTCCCACTTTTCAACTGGTCATGACTCTGAACAAGCATTTGTATTCAAAAACTCTAGAGATGAAAACAGCATTCAATACTGGGAATCCATACTGAGATACGGAGAATGGGATTTATATTTCAGAAGACCAAATGGACTTTCTATTACCTCCAGTGTTCCAGGTGAACGGCTGGAAAAGCATCTGGCAAATCTCTGCCAGACTCTTAAGCTGACACAAGGTTGAAGGTCTGGCAGCAGCATTTGTGCCAAGTTTCATACTAACAAAAATATGGCCAGGTATTAAAGATGACTTTTATGATGCATTTGGCAACCAGCATCAAAATATTTCCAACGTTATCCTAACCAAGATTTTATATAATTTATTCTGAAAAAGGAAAGAGACTGTCATCTAGAGAACTATTACCAGTATTTGTGGGATTGCTACAAAAAGTAGATACCTCTGATCTAATTTTAAATAGCTTCCCCTATTCTGTTCTGCTTGGTTCTGGAAAGATGCTTTATAACACAGCTTTGTTGACAAGTCATAGGTAAGCACAGAAAAATGGCAACACTTCCAAACAATTTGTTAAAAATCCATCCAAATTTGGACCTCCTTGGACTTAAGATTCTGACCACATAAGTTGGCATTACTGTATTTCTTTACCATGTACAGTTATATGTAAGAGGATGCTCAGAATTGTATATAATAGGATGGTATATTTTTCATGCTTATGAAAGCCTCACTGGCAAAAGTGCTAGTAAGGTGTTTATTGGAAATACTTTTAAAATTTATTTTCAGTTTTACTTTAAAAATGCTTCAAAAGCATACTGCAGGAGACACCTGTCCTAATTTACAACAAGTCAATAACAAATTTTTGCACTGAATCCTAATTCCATTCAGTAATCTAAAATATTAATGTTGACACACTAAAACTTAAGAGTCAAGAAGACAAATCAAATACTGCAGACCATGCCTATTAAGAAGTTCAAAGACGGCAAAAGACCCAGCTCTAGCAGGATCTCTAGGCAAAAATAAAGGTTGCTATAACACTTGGTAATATGGGAAACCTTTGGTACATTATTATTTCACAATTTTATACACACACCCAGTTTAAAAGAGTGCACTGTAAAATTATGCTCTATAGTTTCCTATAAGGTCTTGTTGATATTACATAAAACAGTGTGGAAACTAAACTAGATCCTATGATTTACAATGTCCGTTCCATGCTATTTATTATACTGAATCAGTTTATATATATATATATATACACCATATATACATAATATTAATCTCTGGATTGTTTTGAGTTAGCACATTATTCCTAAATTCTATTCCCTTTTTTTCCTTTTGTTTATGGGCTGCAATAAATTCTTATTGTTTCTCTTTCTTCATTTTACAAGGTAAAAACTGTTCTTAATGCCTCATCTTATGGGTATAAAAATGGAAGTTGATGGAGCACACTGTTATGATTTATACAACTTCACCCAGAACTGCCTGTGTATTTAATTTCATAGTGAGACTATAATGTCTGTATATCTACCATTTATTTCTGAATAATATTATTTAATACTCAAAATACATAACTTGGTGGGGGAGGGGGAGGGAAAGCATTACAAGAGAGAAAACCAAGAATGGCTAGAAACAGATGAATTATCAATGTACAACAGCCAAGTTATCTGAAGTCTGACTTTAGATCTGAGCATACATTGCACAGTGGTTTTGTCTTGGTGCTTTTCCTCTCCAGAGAACAAAGCCTGAGAGAACAAGGATGATCCTGTAACTAGTTACTAGCTTGCATGCAAACATTTCTCTTTCAAGCTTTCAAACACTGGACTGTCAGTGGGGGAAATCTCAATTTTCTGGTAAATTTTCTGGTTAGTAACATAGTGAGAAAGCACCAAGATACTTCAATTCAAGTAGGAAACTGCTAAGGTGTTAATCAAAGCACTCAGTATACAATTTATAGTAACTATGTTGTTGTTTCAATAAAATGACTTCGCCTCTCCATTGAAGATGAGACTTCAAAATTACTAATAAACTTCTCTCAGCAGAAGGAATACATATCATCATCATCATCATCACTATTAGCCTGGGAATCAGAAATTACAGGAAAAAAGAAAACAGAACCACAGGAAAAGCCAAAAGTCTAGGTTTCAGCTGGATCAAAATTGGTGTAGGCAAACAATTGATGAATGCAATTACTATGATGTTCTTATGAGAGAAGTTATCAAATGAAATATCAAGATGACATAGAGAAAGTGAAACACATATAATACTGTTCATGCACTTCTAAGGCTCAAGCAACACACTATTACAAATGAAAATTCACAACTGATTTCTTCTTCTTTCTTTTTAGTTAGCTTCATTTTTATATATTTCCCTGCAAAACAAAACTCCATTGACCTGTACCTGTCACTCCAAAAATATGAATGAAGAGAGAGAAATTTCTCTTACTGGCATCAGTCCATATACATTCAATGACTACCTTAGACAGAAGCAGTAGGAAAGCACCACTGGCAAACACACCAACACCCTACTCAGTGTAAGTCTATTCAGACCCAAATGCTGAAGGCAGTGGCTAGTCCAAAGTGGCTAGTCTCCTATTCCACAACCTATACAGGCAATCTGTTACAGCATTTGACCACTCAGGGCAAAGATTTTCTCCTTGCACTGGGATGGGTTTCCAAAGTTACAGAGCTCTAACTTCTGGTCACAGGCTCTTATCCTCCCACTGTGCTGCTCTTAGAAGAGCCTAGCTCTGTCTTCTCAACACTGTCCTGTTGAGGGAGGCATATAGAGCATTACCCTTCTCTACTTAGGACAGGAAAAACACATCTCTCCTTGTACATCATGTCCTATAGCCCTCTAGATATCAAAATAGCTCTCTGATGTACTTGCTCCACTATGCCAGTATCTCTTCTGTGTTGGGGAGCCCAAAACTGGACACAGGACTAGAAATGTGGTCCCACAAGTGCTAGACAGAGGAAAGAACCATCATTTCTCTTCAGCTGCTGGCTGCCTTCCTCCTAGCACAGCCCATGATGCAGCTGCCCCTCTTTGCCAGAAGTGCAGATCACTGGTGACTGAGTGCAGCTCACTCAGGCCTCAGGTCCTTTAGTACCACCTGCTTCCCAGCCAGCCAGTGCTGCCCTGTGCTGTTCCACAGGTTTATTCCATCCTGGCACTTTGTATTCTCTTTTGGCAATTTTCCTGAGTTCCCTGATAGCCCATTTCTGGAGCCTGACAAAGTTCCTTTAAACAGCAGCCCTGCACCCCAGTGTAGTGAACACCCTTCCCAATCCATACATCTGCAAACCAGCAAAGGATGCCCTTGATCCAGTCATCCAAGCTGTTACTGAGAACAAGCATGGTTGGAATCAATCCCTGAGACAAGCAACTCATACCTCGCTGCCAGATGAGTTTTTGTATTACAGTTCAATGGTTGAGCTAATTTTCTACCCATCATACTGTCTATTTATTCAGCTCACCAGTTTGGCTGTAGGAGCACTATGTACACTTTTAAAGGCCTTGTAACACGGCATCCATTACTCTTAATGGCTTAGCTGGTAATCTCATCACAGACTAGAAGGTAGATGGTCCTCCCAGACCACATGGCACAGAGGATATATAGCTAAAGAAAGCTTATCAGAGATGAGAGGTGGCCAGAATATATAAGAAGCACTTCCACAGCAACCGTTTCCAACTGATGCAAACTCAAAAATCCAGAAATCTGGGAAGCAAGCAGTTAGTTGCCTGATGGCCTTGTATTTTCTTCTGAAATTTTTTGGGGCATTTTTCTTTCCCCAGGGTTTCTGCTCATTGCAAAGATGATGCCCTCTAAAATTCAAAAGAAGGAATTGGGATTTTTGTTTTCTCTATCAGTTGTAGCAAGTTCTCGTGAAAATGCATCAACACTGGAAGCTCAGAAGTGCAAGACTTAGAGTATGTGTCCTTCTCACTCATTTGAGAAATTAACAGATTTCTTCACTAAAATACACAAAACTTGTTAAAAATTTTGCCATGCTAAGCCACACATGGATTTTTCTTTACAATGTCATTTGAAAAATGCTCCAAGCCAAAAACATTTCTCTGTCATCATGTGAGTCATCATAGCACGGACTTACATTCACATCTCCTGATGAACTCCCCAGTTTTGCTTTCAGTTGCACTGCTACAGAATGAAGCTATCATAAAATGAGGAGAGCAAAGCTGCACTAGGATTCCACTGTACATAGGTGATGCTGCTGAAAATATACTAATGCTGACTGCTTATGAAGATTTTTAAACCAAAAATAAATTAGTGAGGCAATGGGAGAGGCAAATGGCTTCTGAAACCCATCCATTTGCACTTCATGTAATGCTAAGTTTTGTAAAACACTATGCAAGGATGTACCATATGTCAAATTACAGAACAGGCTCTGACACTACCAGTTTCATACATTTAATAACAAGCATTTAAACTTCAACCATTTCTAGTGACTGTGACAAAATGCTTGAATATCAGACCATCTCCTCTGTTTTCAACAGCCAGCCATCTTAAGATGAGAGTTGCCATAATACTTTAAATTTATGTGCTGATTATTTTTATTAAAGCAGTGTTAGCAGCAGTCCCAATGTTGTGCTGAATAAATAGTTTTCTTTTTTAGCATTAATTTTCAGGTTTCTAAGAAAATGTAATACCCAAAGCTACTTAGTTTATTTCAAAGAGGCAGCAGGGAAGCAAAAAGAAAAGAAGAAAACACCTCTTAATAGGCTCAAGACTTTCTGGAATTGTTAGTTTCACAAAACCCAAAGAAAACCGAATTTGTACAAAACAAGGAAACTTGTTTATTTCCATCTAACAGCAAAATTAAAATAAAACAGAACATTTCTAATACTTGCAGTTATGGTCTGTAGGGACTATGAATCATTCCAAGGAATCATTCCAAGTGTTTTATTTGAGGAATAGATGGTTTTAAGTAATAATCAAATGTAGTGTTGAGGAAATGCTCCTATTTATCTACACAGTTTTTAACTGAAAGAGGAATGTGGTATTGAGGATATGTTCCTAATTAATCTAGACAGTTCTAGATCACAATCTCCTCTTGAAGCTTTGATGTCTATCAATTGCTGCTTAGAATGACAGGAGAGAAGTTACTAGATTTTACTAGTATTTATTCTTCTAGGTTTTTTTCAAATAAAAGAATGGGAAGAAAACAAAAATATAAGCATAATTTTGTTTGGGGAGAAATTTAAAAGGAAAAAATAACCAACAACCCAAAGTCTAATGCGGTTTATATGTTCAAGAATAAAAGTTGTCAGTAAAAATGCCAACAGTATGAAAAATGGAGACAAGTCATGGTTGTTGTTGGAAACTGTAAATTTGAATCCTTCACTTTGTGTATTCCAAAGCAGATGTTCAGCTGCTATAAATCAGCAAAACTCCCTGACCCTTAATTTCTTAACCACACAAATGTGCTGAGGGTTTTTTTTTTCAACAAATTTAGTTAAGGTAAGTAGCAGTACTCTAGCTATTCTAAGAACTACAACACCCTCTATTGGGCAAAGAATTTTCATTCAAATATGGAAAACCAGCTAATTTCAGTGATCCAAATCAACCACTGGTTGCATTCTTCCAAAGGTTGAGCTTGAGTGCAAGATGCACACACAAATAAGTTATATCTAAATATAATAATGTATAAAATCCTAAGATTTATTTTAGTGTGATGATAACATTTTATAAAGAGAAAGTAGGAATTAATCTTTTGATAAAGAAAAGACCATCTCAACTCAATAATGAGGTTACTCTTGAACCCCCTTTCCCTGAATTTTCTCATTTGATAGGTGCTTTTCTCAGTACTGCCCAACATCTCCTCTGGACAAATTAGTGTTCCCAATATGGGTGCTCCTTTTTAATTTGATATTTGCATTCTTCCTTATGTATTTTTAAAACGTCCTAAGTATGTGTTACTTTTAAAGGTTACACTATCACAGGCCCAAAGAACTTACAGATTCTTGCAAAGAGAGAGAGTATCAGTATGAAAGCAGATGGGATTTTCAGATGCCTCTATGAAAAGAGATGAAATAATGAATTTTCATCACAAATCAGAAGGATACAACAAGAAGAAATACATAGTAACATTTAGATTAATACTCCAGAGAGAAAACAATGGTTTGGGATGGAAAATGTATGAAAAAGGCAAGCATTACTAAAGAGAAGTACTGTAGATGAAGAGGAGATGAGAACCAGTGTGTCAGGGTTTTAAAAAAGAGGAGTTTGAAACAGAAAACCTGTAAAAGTTGAGAAAAATAATTTAGAGAGCAAGATACTTAAATGGGCAAATGGTTTTGATTGCCCCACTTAGAGAAGGAGGTGCCTATCCCTTTAGTCCAGAACACTTTCTGAGTATTTGTTTTCTCCTATCAGCCCTCTGAACCACCTCTTCATTCTGCATTCTCCCAACACATCACCTTCTTGGAAACAAAACCGCCCCAGTCAAACCAACTTTCCAAGATAAAAAGAAAAGTTATTCTAAACACATTGATGGCATCTTCTGCTGGAAACCAGTCCTTTTAGAAGACTGGAACTTTCCTGTTTAATTTTGACTAAGTAATGCATATTTAATTATTTTAAAATTTCAGTGCAATTAATATATTTCAATTCAGCTTTTTTTTTTAATCAAAAGTTCGGTTCCTTGTATCAAATAACTTTTTCCTTTGAAATGCAGTTCACATTACTAAATTTGATGAATCTAAATGTGTTTTATCTTTCCTTTTGTGCATTGTCACTGAGGTAAACTCTGTAATTAACCAGAGGATACTGACTGCACAGCAAGTTATTAGCCCACTGAATAATTTGGCTTTAAGCTTGCCTGAGCCACTTCTAACTAACAATGCCAGAGGTATAGTATTAGTATTACTGTTTTGGAAGTTGTCATCCTTAATTTAATTATACTACTAATAGTCTTAATAATTACAGACTTTTTTCCTTGCCAATTACAATGTCCTTTTTATTTTTCTTTTTCTCATATAAAATTGAAGCCCATAATCCAAAGCATGTTCTGAGAGCTACACACTGAGCGACCATGTAAGGATAATGTATGTTTAAATTTACCTGTCTTTGTAAGATCATTTTATCTGGAAATAATAGAGAACCTCAGGATGGTTTGGGAGGGCAAAGATGACTCTTGTCTTTAAACAACATGAAAATGCCATGGCAACTTGCAAAAAATGCATAAATGACTGTTTCTGAAATAGTCCATTTTCCTCTTCCATACACTTATGAATCCTAAATGAAATGCAACAGTGAGTAGTATGGTTAAGTTCTGATGTAGATTGTACTAGGAGTACAGGGATATTCACCCACTGGTGCTTCTGCAAATGATGGAGTTTTAGCTCCAGCAGTTTTAAACAGCTTACTTAAATTAATCTATTGTCTATAGTATTAAGACACTATTTATATATACGTTATATATGTAAGAAATAATATATGGTATAAACACAAGAAAAAACTCTTTTTTACCTTGCTATCAAAGAAAGTTGTGACTCTCCTGAAACTCCTTCTCATTCCACAAAGATGTCAGTCCCAAGCATTCACATGCACAGGACAACCACTGGCTTGTTTAGTCTCATCAACAGATTCTGAGGGCAAATACCTACTATGAAATTGCCCTTTTGCTCTCTTCTGTAATTTCAGTAGGAGCCAGTAAACTAAGAAATTTTTCCACCTAAAACTAATTCATAATTTCAAAAGAGGAAATAAGAAACACAAGAGCTTTCTGTTTCTCAGACTCTGACTCATCTTCTGAGAATTTGGTCCTGATACATAGCTCAAAATAAAAGTTTTACCCTCTTCTCAAAACAAGGAAACCTAAGGAGAGACAAAAGAGTATGAAAATGTCAGGACCATAGGATGTCTCTTGAGACCGGAAGAATTTAAATTTTGGGTCCCAATTTTCCTCCCAGTCTTTCTCCTGGCAGAAAGCACCTTAATCTGCTCTAGATTAGAGGAACTTTTTCCTTTGCCAGACAAAACCCCAGTTAGGCCATCCCAATTCAGATAAGCACGACCATGTTCTTGTCTCTTCCATATAGTGTCCCACTGCACAAAACAGGGATCAGCATCTCTTCCCACCAGCACTTTGCCATCACTGCTACTACAATTACCTTAACCTCTTCAGTGAGAAACAGTTGGATGAAGGAATGTCAGCCACGTCCAGATCTTGCCTCTGCTACAAGGGATGGAGTCATCAGCATTCTGTAAGCTGGTGACATTCATCATTCCTCAAACACAGATGTGTACACAACAGAATTTTGAGCATGACTTCTGATATTAAAATTTCTCCTCAGTGATCACCCTGAGAGCAAATAGTCATCTAGTACTTCATGTTTCATTATAAACAAAGTTCACAGCCAGGAAGCAGGCATCCAACCCCAACAGGTAGACAGCTAAACATTTTCATGATTTGGTTCAAGAACATTTTCTAGCCTACCACAAGTTTCAACTTCTTAGTAACGTTTGTTTTTTTTTTTAATACAGATCTGATTGATAGACTGATTTTTGTTTTGCTGGGTTGAGAGGGCAGAAGGACAGGGTGAGGTAATTAAAAGAGGGGAGTAAACAATAAAGGGAACTGTAGAAAGCTTTAATACACATTTTTACCTCCTCAGAACAATTCAGTAATACAACACCATTACAATTCCCTATGGATCTGTATGAACTAAGTAGTCTGCCATTAATTAATATATTTGTTTTTCTCACCACCCAAGCCAGCTTTTTTAAAGACAAGTACGGCAAAACTATCTCAGTGTAGATGAACTTTACTTAGATATGTCTGGCAAAAATCTACAATGTCTGTAATTTGTACTGCTGACTGTCAACAGTTCATAGCAGTAAATCCATAAAATTTCAATAAAAAGTTTCACTAAGATATTTAATTCTTTAAAAATACATTAAGTAAACCAAATAGGACTGCACACTTAGAGACTATATGCTTATGTTCTTTACCTACTCCTTCTGCCTAGCAGAGAACTGTTCTAAGATGCAATATACTGCAACCAACAGAATCAACCTAATCTAAGTGAGTTTGGATTAGAAATTAGAAGGGAGAGAACAGTATCTGCTATGTTTTCCTAAACCCCAATCCCACCACACTAGTTTGCAGAGAGAATCAGCTGCACAAAGAAAAAAAGCTGCACCTTAAGTCACCAAACCAACCACATGATGGCAGTCCAACATTAAAAAAAGGGGGAAAAAAACCTGCATTAAGAGAAACTATTTGAAAAAGTAATATAAAACTGATACATATTATTTATAATATAACCAAACAGTGTTGGAGAGCAGTAATTTTCCACCTTTCTCTGTTTGCACACCTCTAAATACTTGAAGGATTTAAAGACCCAAAATGCAGATAAATATGCTGTTTATCTTCCATGAAGCCCTTCATAGATGAGTTTTTACATCCCAGAGTCCACAGAAAATGGATTTAAATACCAGTTTCATAATTTTAGAAAATACTATTTTGAAGTAGTAGTATGCAGATTTGCACTGTCTTTGTTAAGAGTTCTGACTTCAAGTCACATTTATTTCTGAAATCAAGCATAGCTGTCAATGTGCTATTGTACAACTGAGCTTGTAATTTCTTCTAATCATGCTTTTTAGTTTCCTCCTCACTAATTGAAACTCAACTATCTACACAAATTCACACACAAAGCTTCCTGTCCAAATCTTTGATAGGCATATGCAACACATCATTACCTTATGAATGCCCAACACCTATTAGAAACTGATGACATCCAGAGTCTCATTTACTTGGATACAGTATTTGCCACAGTTGATATATAGTTTGATTTTTACCATTTTTATTAGTGAGGCTAATGATTTCAGTGATATTTCATGGTATTTCCAAAATAATTTCCCAATGCTTTTCCTAACCAGCATGACAGATTGTTCCAGTTGGCACATATCCCCAGAACTGCTCCCTTGTTCCTAGATGAATTAATTTTTATTTGTCTATATTGAATTGCATGTTCTGTATGCCAACCAAATCAAGATGGGTGAAATCATTTAACATCTTGTGTCTCTCATTACTGTCTTTGCTTTCGCCAGTATTGTGAGTAACTCTGAAAATGTGTTTTCTCATACCAAATTATACGGATCAAATTAGCAATATCAGAGTTCACATCAGTTGCTAGTGAGAGCATTTTTACACAATACAAGGCATTAGCTGCAAACCAGTCACTGCTACACAAAAATACTGCTACCACACCAAAATGTGGCAATTTGTCATTCTAACTCAGGTTGGAAATACAGATTTAAATTTATATTGTGATGTTACAGGAGATATGAGCTGCTAGGTCACCTGCAGGTCTGTAATCACAGATTTGAAGCTGATAAGCATTCTTGGTACTCCACGGTAACAAAGTAAATTTGTTGCACTTTAATTTAGAACACATTAAACTGTGGAATCTCTTCTGCCTCACAACTCTCCAGGTTGTGACTCAGCTTTTCCTTACATGTGGAAAAGTTTCACTGTGAATACCTGTTTGTACCTATGAAATCAAAGGGCATGCTCATTAACTTCATTTCCATATTCACCGCAGAGTTATAGACTCATTCAGGCTGGAAAAGACCTGTAAGATCAAGTCCAACCTTTGATCACGACCTTGTGACCCAGATCATGGCCCTGAGTGACACATCCAGCTGTTTCTTGAACACCTCTAGTGATGGTGACTCCACCACCTCTCTGGAGAGTCCACTCCAATGCTTGATGACCTTCTCCATAAAAAATTCTTTATGTCGAATCTGAACCTATCCTGGTGCAGTTTCAGACTATGTCCTCTCATCCTGTCGCTGGTTGCCTGGGAGAAGAGCCCACTCCTCACCTGGCTACACCCTCCTTTCAGGTAGCTGTAGAGAGTGATAAGGGCCATCCTGAGCCTCCTCTTCTCCAGGCTAAGCAACCTCAGCTCCCTCAGCCACTTTTCATTCCTCACTCTCCAAACCCTTCGCTGGCTTCATTGCCCTTCTGTGGAGACACACAATGTTTTTCTTGAAGTGATCATCCGTGACACCAGAGATGGAAGAGGAGGAGGAGCTTTTCCAGCCTTTTGGTGCTTCTGGGTGGTGCCATACAACTCCTCTGCTGTACAGCAGTGGCCATTGCCCCATGGCAGGTTCAGCATCCTTGTTTTACAGTGCCTTCTTCCCTCTCTCTACTGAATTGTTTTTCAGATTGCACCCTGAGCATCCATGACAATATAAACTTTCTTGCCTACGACAAGCCTAGGAACTTAAAAAGGTGACCTAAAACTTGCACTTCTTCCGCCTTGCAAAGCCTTCCTATTAATGGATATAGTCTGAAATTTGTTGAGCTGACTTGGACTTGCACCATTTTGATGATTCATTTTCTGAAATACTTCACACATATATACAACACACTTTAAAATAAATGTACTTTGGCATTTTCACCTGCTCATGGGATGTTTACAATTTCAAGTCTGGTACAACCTGTATTAAACTCAAAGTACTACAACAAAATTTGCTTTTTACTGCACTATTGATTTGAAAGACAGAAAACCTAGCAACATGATGGCCTTTGTTATAGTATGTACAGAACTCAATTTTGTTGTCATGATGCCTTTAATTCTAATTAAATTCCTTTTCATTGTTAGAAGTTCTTTTTTTATGCTAAAAATAAAAAAATGTCAATTATAATTGCATTGTTTATTCACAAAATCTATTCTGATAATCAATATTGAAGGAAATTGATGAGTTGTCAGTAATTATTCAAAAAATGCTTAACTGTGCATATGCTTGAAAACATTTGAAAATCAGAAGTACAACCACCCCATCTTCTGACCAATTTGTGGTATGACATGTCAGAAAACTCAGAAACACACTTGATATTGGTTATTTTCATATTTAATTCAGAATGATTGCACATGTAACAGCCTCAATATGTGCTCAATCTTTATCAAAGCACCAAGTGTATGAGGAAACTCAAGGAACTACTGGAGAGTTCAATGGTGCGCCACACAAATGATTAATGGATTGGAGCATCTCTCATACAAGGAGGGACTGCTGGATCTGGGCCTATTCAGTCTAGAGAAGACTGAAAGGGAATTTAATCAATGCATATAAATGAGGTATAAATATCTCAAAGGCAGGTGTCAAGAGGGTGGTGCCAGGCTCTTTTCAGCAGTGCCCAGCGACAAGACAAGGAGCAACAGCAATAAACTGAAACACAAAAAGCCTCCATCTCAACATGAAGTGGAATTTTTTTACAATGGGGGTGGCAGAGCACTGGCACAGGCAGCTCAGGGAGGTCATGAAGTCTTTCCCCAAAGACATTCAAAACCCACCTGGAAACTTTCCTGCCACAAGCTCCAGGTGACTCTGCCTTAGAAAAGGCTTGGGCAAATTGATGTGGAGATTGTCAAAAGGGAGATTCAGATTAGGTTATTAGAAAAATCTTTTTCACCGTTAGGGTACTCAGGCATTGGAATAGGTTGCCCAGGGCGGTGCTGGAGTCAGCGTGCCCCGAGTGTTTAACAGGGGTCTGGCGCTTAGCGATGTGGTTTAGGGGTTACAGAAGCACTGCCGGGTGATGGTTGGACCTGATCTCGTAAAGGTCTCTTCCAATGAAGAGAATCTCTTCCATGATCCTCTATCTCCAGAGCTCCCTTCCAACCCTACCGATACAGTAACTGTTTAAGAAAGTGGGCAAAACGCCGCAGCTCCATTTCGGCTGCACACGGCAGGAAGAATTCCAAGTGCGAACACACAACAGTTTCATCTCGGGAACCTTCACGCCGAAAGGCTGCTCCCTAAGGGACCAGCTCCGGCCCGGATTTGTCACAGGGACGCCCAGCCCCACACGCCCCCGGGCCCGCGGAAGCACCAGGGCCTGCTGGGGAAGCGGAAGGGCCGCCCCGCCCCGCCCGCCCCGCCCGGCTCGGCCCAGCCCGGCCCGGCCCGGCCCCGCCCGCCCGCGCGGCCCCGCCCCCGCCTCTCCTGCGCAGGGGCCGCCGGAGCCGCCGGAGCCGCCGCGCCCGCCCGGCGCCGGGGCCCGCCGCCGCCCCGCCATGTCCGAGGCGGGCCAGGAGCTCGTCCACCTGGTGTGGGGCAAGAAGGCCGGGCCCCGCGGGCTGGCCGACACCATCTTCTGCCGCTGGGCGCAAGGTACCTGCGTGCGCCGTGCCCCGCCGGCCCTTCCCGCCCCGCTGCCCGCCCGCCCGCCCGCCGGGCGCACCGCAGCCCCGCGCCGCCCCCCGGGCCCGGGTGCCTGAGGGGCGCCGTGCCCTGGGCGCTGCTCCTGTGCCCGCGCTGGCCCGCGCGGGAAAATGATGCAGCAGCTTCCCTTGCTAAATAATTATTTTGGTTTTTTGCAGCATAATCGTCTTTAGCCACACATCTCCACAGGAACTTAGAATTGTGTATAAAAGGATCTGAATTTATTAAATATAACAGCAGGGTCTTATGTCGTGATTTTACATAGCTTGTGGAAACGAACATAAGTTGTGCTGTGATTTTGGTTTTTTTGTGAAGAATATATGAGTCACAAATAGCAAAAGCGGCGCCAGACTTGGGACCGAGACCCACAGATTTGTTTTTTGAACTGGTTATTTGGCCGTGGAAGCAGGTGCATGCCAGTACTAGGACATGCCAAGAGATAAAGCACCAGTAACACTGGAACGTGTGGTATTTGTAATATGTTTTTTCTGTGTTTAAGTTGTACAGCCAATGCAGGGTTTCTTCTTGATGGAAGCTTGTTGGTGATCCTTAAAAGTGCAATTGCAATGCTCACCTATAAGAATTATATGCAAGGAATCAGTCTGTGTACCTGTCCTGGCTAAAGGAAGGGAATAATAGCCTTCTCTATAACTTCCTGGGGGCTTTGAGGAATTCTAGTAATGATTCATGTTCATGATAAAACTGTTGATTTCTGAAGAAAATTCGTAAGTGATAGTGGAATTTATAGATAAAAAATGTATCCAGGTCTCAGGTTAAAGTTGCTTGAAACTTAGTTTCCTAGTGTTCTCTGTTCCTTTTTATTTTTTTAACAAGGGTGTTGTCATCTACATAGTTTCTGTAGATTTGGGAGCTGCCTAGCTGCTCTCCACTACTGGACACAGTGTATTACCAGGCTCATATTTTTTTCCCTATGTTTATCTGTCTTCAGATAATTCAGTGATAAATATTTAGGGAAAAAAGCCAAATTCCTTCTAAGATCTAGAATTTAAGCAGGCATAGCAAAGCCCTTTCTTCTTCTAACAAAATTGCTTATTGAAATGTAATCACTTTCTGAAATATCTCTTAAGTTTTGGTAATGTTGCGGTTTCAGGACAAGGTGTGTGCAAAGTCAGAAAAGAAGAATTGGTGTTAGTAAGTTTAATTATTTCTTTAACTGGTTATGTTGGATTGCCACAATTGATATTTTAAAGATTGTTTGTATGAGAAATTTCAGCAGTTTCAAAATTTATTGAAATATGTGTTATAATGCGCTGTACTTGTGATTGAGTGAGGGTTTAATGGAAAAGGTCTCTGGAATTCTTGGTGGCTTCTGCAATGGAGCTATTTCCAATCTGTCTTTAGGGGAAGCGACTAGAATGTGTAGTGCTTCTGTTCCCTTCTCTATGCCCCTCTCAGTATAATCAATTTTGTGTAGCAAAACCCTGTGACATTAAGTTAGACTGTTTGGAGGTCTGGTGCTGAGAATCAAAAATGGTCAATTTCAGTTCACTTACCTTGTGTAGCTGCATAACTTTCACCCAGCTTTCAGTTTCTATTTTGTTGATAAAGTTCTGCAGCATTTACTTGCTGCAAGCACTGACTCATCAAGATTTAAAAGAAAAAAAAAAAACAAACAAATATATCAAGCTTTATTATTTCCAAAGACTTGAAAGTTTAAAAGATAGACCTTGTTCCACATCAGAAGTGCTGAAAGCATCAAACAACTAGTTTGGTGTTGGGTTTTTTTGTTTGTTTTTATTTCTTTTGATTGTAGTGCCAGCAGTGGCATTTATTTTGGATACTTGCTGAGCATCCTCTGATCCTTTCTCAAACCCTTTGGAAGCTGAGAGCTATGATTTTCATTTGGAAGGAAAAGTAGGCAGTTGGGAGGGTGTTGAGGAACGTCAGGCTGATAGCTGTCAGTTTCTGAGTGAAGGCAGCACATTCCAGGAATCCTGTTATGCACCAGACTCCTTGACCATCATACTTGTTTGGAGATGGGCTGGTTTGCCAGCAGTTGTAGAACTGGCCCAGCTCATGTGGATGTACTGCTGGATGTTAGTGGCAGTAATTCCCTCAGGTTTCTGCATTGGCAACTTGAAATGTATTGGTTTTATTCTGGATTAAAGGCATGGCTGTAAAGTTGTTGTGAGGGGTTTTTGTGTGGAGTTCTTTACAGAATTTTTGTCTTTATGATTGCAGCAGAATTTGCAGTTTGAACCTTGTGGATTCCATTTACCAGAATCCTCAAAGCAGACACAGGAATGTAGTGCAAAGCTTCAGTCTGCTCTTTGGTGTTTCCTGGCGTAGATAGATGTGAGGACTTGGGAAGGAGCTGAGAAGATGACTGAACCCTAAAGGAGCATACCTATGTTAAGAGTAAATTCCTCCATTGACCCAAAGGACAAATTTCATGCATAGAACTGTTCTTCAGATCATCCCCAAGGCATGAGACATCATGTCTATCCAATATAATTGTCTGGCAGGCTGGTGCACAGCATCCTTTCCAAATTACATAAGCTTTGTTCTCACTGGTCTGTGGAAAGAAAGGTATGGAATGGTCTTCTCCAACAAGCATTTAACTGTGCAAGCACGGTGGGAAGTACAGTTTGTGTATATGGATAACATACAGTGTAAGAAGGTCGATCTTGTCTGGATTCCTTTCTAGCTTCCAGTTGCCCAGTTTAATGGTAGCCTACCAGGTAGTTTGTATAAATTCCTCAATCCCTTACAGAACTACCTATCTCTTTATCCACAACCCATTCAGTGGAGTTTTGTTGTGGTATTGCTGTAGTAAATTCTCCTTTGTTTATGTGGGCAGGAAAATGGTTTTTGTTTGTTGGGGCTTTTTCTCCCCCCATAAAATTTCAGTTTCATTTTACTGCAAAGATACACTTGCAAAACCCAAAGCCACAAGCAAAATATGTATCATTCTATTCCCAGTGCTAGAGAAAGAGTGTAACATTAAGATGTGTTGTAAACCTCGTATTTGGGTGATAATGTGTTATTCCAGTATTTCTGTCAGGCAGTTCTTGTATCCCTAAAGAGAAAAACAAATGCACTTCCATGGTGAGAGGTGGCTGAAGACACTTGGTTTGTTCAGCTTGGAGGAGAGGAGACTGAGGGGAAACTTCATTGTGGCCTTCAACATGCACACAAGGGGAAGTGAAGGGGCAGGTACTGTTCTCTTCACTCTTGTGACCAGTGACAGGGCTTGAGAAAACAGCATGAAGCTGAGTCAGAGGAGGTTTAGGTTGGGTGTCAGGAAAAGGTTTGAAAAAGCAGAGGATGGTTGAGCACTGGAACAGGCTCCCCAGGTAAGTGATCACAGCACCAAGCTGGACAGAGTTAAGGAGCCTTTGGACAACCCTGCCAGGCACATGGTGTGACTCTTGAGCTGATATGGGCAGGAACAGGAGTTGGACTTGATGATCCTTGGTGGTTTCCTTCCAACTCAACATATTCTGTGATTCTGGGACAAAAAGTGGATAGTGCAGTGTCTTTATAGGTAGATTGGATCAGCAAGAGTTTTTCTGACATGGTTAGTGTTGCATGCTCTTTGCTAATTCCCTTGTCTCTCTCATTCAGGTGGAACTGGGTTTTGTACAGAGTGAACATACTGAAGAGACGCAGCATCCTTTATGAAATGATAGTTATATCTATGGTGTCTTGGGTGGAAAAAAAGATTTTTTAGAAATAGGCTGGTAATAAAAAGATGCAGGAAAGTGGTGGAGTAGTCATAATAGAAGAATGGATGGGTTTTGTAGTACATGCCACATTTTGGACCATGATGTGGCATATTAGATGAAGGACAGCAGTGGTTAAGTCATAGACTAGTTTTGATAAACTGTACTTAGATGAGAATTAGATACAAGAAGGAAATACAGACCTTCATAATTGCCAAATGGGGAAATAAGAAGAGTAAAACTTTGTGTTGTGTGATTATAGTGGACAAAGGATATAATGACAGATTTCTCAGTGTCATTACTCAAAATATTGGGCAATGCACTGGCTACCAACAGGAGTCTAGATCCACTTCATCTCCCTGCCACACTGCCTCAAAAGGTTAAAGCAGCAGAGCAGTAGTAATGTTGAAAAAATTGGGTCAATGCAGACTTTAATAGGGTTTTAAATGACATGGAAGATATATGGTAATTACATTATTTTATGTTTCTTGCAGGGAAATGATGCTAATTATACTAATGGATAAAAGCAGACTCTGATAATTTAAAAAAAAATGGCTGCATTACATCTTTTTTCTTTCTGAAATTTTATCTTGAGTGAGAAGAGCTGTATGATAGATATGAAAAGTTGAGAGAGAGTAAGCAGAAGTTACTCTGGACTGGAAATACTCATCTTGGTAGCTTAAAGGGTGGCCAGGCCATTCTTACAAATCATAAGGAAGAGTGTAGGGTTGATGAGTGTTTACAGAGATTGCCCAAAATGTGACTGTTGTAAAGGGTTAAAAAGGTGAGTGAGTGTGGTTTCAGGCTGAGGTAGACTTGAACCCAGCTGGAGTTTGGAATGTTGATGTCTGAAATTTTACCTGAGCTGACTTCCAATTCTGTAGAACTTTTTTAAAAGAGCAAGACCATACTGACTGAAGCTTTTTTTTTTTCTTAAGAGCTTTTAGAATCTTAGTATTTATTAAACATTAAGCAGCATTTAAGTAATAAGAATGTTTCCTTGGGTATTTTGTATGTGTTTTGCCTGTGGCTGTATTCTGTGAAATTCTGTGTGATATTGACTTTACATTGTCTGTCTTGAATTTGTATTCATTCTGGTGGATCACTTGATGTTCTTTGTTTTTAGGAGGCAGTTTTGAAAAACAGGGCAGGGTTAAGCTGAGACAGTTCATGCCTTCTATAAGAAGCCTGAAGAATGTGAAGCAAATTCAAGATTTCTTAAGTGTGGTTTAGTGGTACCACACACAAGTATGTTTTTTTTCTGCAGAAACAAATGATTAAAACAACTAAAAAGCTCTCTTGTTAAAGTGTGCTTAGATAGCATGCAGTAATGCTTCAAAGCAGAGAAGGACTCACATTTTTAAGCCTGCACAAACCAATTCAGAAAGTTGAAAGGACTGATGATATTTCTTGGTAGGGCATGTTAACAGGGCAGTGAAATGGCATTACCACAAGCTTTGCTTCAAGTAGGAATTAATGGAGCTTCATTGCTACATCAGGTGATGCCAGATCTAAGTATGTAGGCTTGCTATAGGCACCTAGGTTTTGGTTATAAAATACATCTTTGTGATGCGCATGTTTTCCATGTGGTTAAAAAAACCTGAACTTTTGGTCAAATGCAGCAGAAACCCCATGGCTACCCTGATCCTTTTAAAAACAAAAAATTCACATTGTAGTGGAACATTACTATTCTGTGATGAAGTAGGGCATACAGAACATGCAGTTGTTCTAACTCTTGCTGCTTGACATGATGTACTTGCCATCCTGTAGTGTGGATGGGAGGCCTTTCCTCAGTTCAAATTCACATCCAGGGCTTAGAGTGCTTTTGTTATGGCAGCATGGAATCCTACAGAATTGGGAAGAGGAGAAATTGTGGGGAAGTAGCATTGAACTTCCTTTCTGCCGAGACTGACACTGTCAGTCCATGACAAGATGCATGTGTATCCCCTTTCTGCCTGCCCCCACTTGCTGGTGTTTGCTGGTTGCTTGCTGACTGCAGTTGCATGGTTTCTAGATTGCAGTGAACTAGAATGACGTTGGCACAATCTTATCATTCCTTAAAAGGATAATGCAAAACACCTCTCCTTCTAAGTTGCTGTGTGTCAGCTTCATCAAGGTAATTGCATGTGCATTTATCAATGAGTAATGAAAGACATGAATCACCTCTCTTAAAGACAAGTTTAAGGGCAGGGTGGTAGTGGAACAATTTTGCTCTAAATGCTCCAGTATTTGCTTTATTATGTGACTGTAAGATAATTCTGAAATACAAATTATTAATACAAAGCATTAAAGCTGGAGGGGGAAAATTGGTGATGTTGCATCTCAGTAAATGTAGTGTATCTTCTGTAAAAGAACACCATTAAGAGGTTTGATTCAGGGGTTGCAAGTGAATATTTAAGTGCTCAGCATATCTCAGTCTTAATAGGATGTGCTGATAGGTCAAAACTGAGATCAGTGGGAGGCATACTGTGCCATTCATCAGGAATAGAAGTGTATTATATATGTTCAGTGAAGGTTCCAAGAGATATTTTCATTACATATGTAGACAAAATAATACACAAATTTTAATTTATTGATAAGAAATAAACTATCATAAAATAAAAACCATGGTTTAAGTTTGAAATTACTTTGTTTAAAACCCTAGCTGTTGAACCTTTGTGATCATGATTTAATTGCAGATATAAATAATTAATGTCTGTCCTTTCATCTGTACTCGTGACTTTTTTGCTTCAGATAGTTTAACCATATGCAGTTGCATTATCAAGGAAACAAAAACCTAATTTTTAAAGGTGAATAAATCAGGTGTCATTTCTGTTAGGGAAGGAGTATACATACTTGTTTACATATTTCATTAAATAAAATCTTTTTCATTTGACAGGATTTGTTTTTAGTGACTCTGAATCAACTGCATTAGAACAATTTGAAGGTGGCCCTTGTGCAGTGATAGCACCTGTACAGGTAAGATGCCTTTATTGATTTAAAATCAGTGAGCCCAAAATTTGTTCTTTATATATTTGGAGCTAAAATAAATATGAAAAAGAAATTGCAGATCAGTTGTATTTTTATTTCATAATTAAAGTATGGAGGAGGCAAAATCTCTGTAAAAAGGTAGGGATGATCATGGGCTGATTTTGGACTATAATTTTGCAGAAGGACATTTGTTTGAGGAAATGTAGTAGGCTGATCCAAGCAGAAGTAACTTCAAAATCAGGAATGCATTGTAAAGGGGAGGAGGAAAAGATCAGATAGAAATTTAACCCTAATCCTTTCACATCTCTTGAATTCCTTGCCTTTAAGGGTAATGTCTATGTCTCCTGTGAGTCTGGAGTTGTGTATGCCACTATGTATTATGTGTATGTGAAGTGTACTTGAGGTTCAAACCCAATGCTGTTGAATGTAGTTATGAATTAGTTATGTTTACTGATTTTTCCCCATCAAACCTTCGTAGCTGGTTTGATGGGGAAAAGTCGGTAAACAGGGCAGGCTCAGTGTCTTGTTCTGAATGGTAAGCAGCTTGAAACTCTTTTAAAAACATGCAAAAATGCTTTGGCGCTTGTGACATAATACAAAAGGCAATGTTGTCTTGTATTTTAATAATAATTTATTCTTTGGTAACAAAGGCATTCCTTTTGAAGAGGCTTTTTACCAGTGAAAAGTCTACTTGGAGAGACTGTCCAGGTACAGAGACCCTTTTTTTCCTCCCTCATTATTTTTCCATTTTATTTATTTGTAAAGCATGTATTAGTTAAAAAACTTAAAATATTTCACACTTTGTTGTTTGTTTGTGTTCTTCCATATTCTATGTATGCTACGTGCTTCAGAACTCCAATTTTGATGTCTATGCTGGTGCTTAATACTTCTGTGTTTTAGAAATATTTAATTGAAATCTGTTATTAAGAAAGGGAATGGGATACAAATCCTATAAAACCACATTTTTCTAAAGACAGCCTTATAATCTTTGGTCCAGTATAGTCAAAGAGCAATTAACGTTAGTAATTAATGAGATAAAAGTAATGGTTATTTAGATAGCATTAATGTATAGAAAAGATACTAGTAACTTATATATGACAATAGTTCTCAGCAATGAGACTCATGTAGGTTTCTGATCTTTCAGAAGAGGAGCAGAAGAACCTTCTCTGCCATACATTATGTGATATTTTGGAAATGGCTTGCTCTGATAATTCTGAGTCATACTGTCTGGCAACATGGATAAGAGGAAAAACAACCGAAGAAACTGCTAGTATTTCTGAAAGTCCTGCAGAATCTAGTCATCAAGAGGAGCAACCTTGTAAGATGTATTTCTATGCTAAATTACCCATCTCTTAGTGAACTATTACATGGTTTTTGAGGGACTACTGCTATTTTATTAATTCACAGATAGGGGGTTTGCCTTTGTGATTCCATTAACAAAAGACTAGATTTTTGTCTGTTGTAATTAGAGGCATTCATCCTTTTTGTTGAAAGCGATGTGGTGTCCTATCACTGGAGTTCTAACATACATGTTTTTTTAGAATTTCAGCAATTTCCATAATCTTCAATTTTATTTTGTAATTTACTGGGACTTGATACATCTTTAATTTTGAAACATCTACATGCTTCTTAACACTGCAAGAATACTTGTCACTTGTTGCTTTAGAAGAATTTTGTACAAAATTCTCCAATGCTTTATTCTAAATTATTCTGGATCCTCTGTTATGGAGAAGTAGCCTTTTTCCATTTGTTTGTGCAGTACCAAACAATTTAAATCACCTTCTGGTGAATTACCTTAATATTTTGTAGCTTGGAATTTTTCAGTTATCTGCTTTTTGCAATTATCTTCACTCCTTCATGAGTTACTGACATCAGGGGTCCAGGAGACATCATGTGTTGCACTAAGATGAGGCATCCAGTCATTTCTAACGACTGCAGTGTCAGTGACATGGAAAGTTTATCTGTGCACATATGATCAGAGAGTTGTATTTATTAATCTTTAAACAGGAAAGATCTAATGTGTTAAAAGATAAGCTGCTTTTTCTTTGTTTTTTTTCACAATTTGTGCCTTAAGAAGTATGAAAATCTCTTCACATGAGAACATATTGCTTATAGAGGTGCTATCTTTTGATGGAAGAAATATGTTACTCAGCAGTTTGTGGCATAACTACAAAGTAAGAATTGTACAAATAGATTTATATGTGCACAGCTAGTTATAGCAATTTGTAGTGCTGGAGCTCTTTGTTACGAGTCATCTTCATCTGCTTCTAGCAAGTGCTCCCTGTGCTTTAGAAGGCTCAAGCAATAATAATTAAAATGATATTTAACTGAAAAAACAGATGGTCAGTGCATAAGAGCTCCAAGGTGAGCATTTTTTAAGGTAAGAAAAAGTATTATACAGAAGGTTTTATCTGCAACTTTTCTATTTTATCCTTTGCAAGATAAGGCAGTTGTAAGTCTGAAATTCTGGGTTTTTTTTTTCTTTTTTAGTTGTCTCTGAAGCTCTTGCCAGTGATAGGAAGTTTGTTTTCTACATAAAGTGAGGCAGAGACTAGTTATCTACAGGATCTTTCTGTCCTGTTTTTTAATGTATTGCTTGATTGTAAGTGTAGAAAATGTTCAACAGTGTTTTTAAACACATACTCAAGTTAATAATTACTGTCAACACTGACACTTATGAACTAATCCATTCTATTACATAACTACATTTTTCATGTTTCTGTGCAAGTCTTCAAGTTCTGCCTGACTTGTCCTTAATAACATGGAATGTGCTCAAGGAAGACCAGGATACATTTCCCATGTACAGCCTGCTTATGTCAGGGGCCATGTTGGTCTCTTTCATTGTTTCTATTCTGCATTCCCTGCTAGACACTGAATGCACCTCTCCTATGTACAGCATTTTGCCTTCTATGTGTGATGCTGTACTCCTACCAATTTAAGATATGTTAGGTTTTGGCTTTTTTTCCCTTCCTCTGTCCTGCTATTTACCTGTAAACCATCTACTTAACCTTGTTAAGGGTGCGACAAAGATGCTGAGAAGATATTATGAGTAATGCAAAGTTGTGTAACTGCTAGTGCAAAGGAATACATTTATTTCTTACTTGGCTGCTGTACTCAATAAAAATAGAAACTGGCATTGTCATAGTTGATAGGAGTTAGAAGATGAGTTGGGTGAGCAGGGAGTATTACAGACACAGTTCCATATGGCAGGCTGTTTGAGAATTGGATATGGGGACATGTTTATAATAAAGCCATGAAATATGCTTAGACACAGCATGATATTCATTTTGAAGAATTTCTAAACAATTGTATTTCTCATACATCTCATGTTCTCTTGCTGTTTGTTCTGTTTCGTTCCACTAAGCACTGTGTTTATTTAGCATTGTTTGGGTTATGTATAGTTCTACTTCTCTTTAGAATTTCTACTTATTTCCCTTTATTTTGAATAGTAATTATCTTAGCATTTCACTCTGTTCTTTAGTAACAGAATGAAACTGCCTGTCATCCTGCTCTGTGAACAAAAGGTGGATTCGAGCACACTTACTGAATGCAGTAGCATTTTTCATCTGCTTTTGTG
The DNA here is from genome assembly GCA_024865655.1 of Emberiza elegans. NCBI lineage: Eukaryota > Metazoa > Chordata > Aves > Passeriformes > Fringillidae > Emberiza > Emberiza elegans. The sequence goes on from JALJVW010000206.1 coordinate 25,047,094, forward strand.
GTGTATAGCAGTCACTTGCTGGCCATGTGTTGGCTTTAGTAGTGCAAGTTCCCAGGTTCAAAGATTGCTTTATATGAGTTAGTCCCTCTAACCTTCTGCTTACAAAAACATGTGTTCTTCAAGCAAGGTTAGTTTTTGCAGCATTTTCTGCAATTTAGATCAATTGTTTCATATTTTATAAAAATGTCTTAAAAATACATTCTTTTAAGTCCAGTTTTACTCTTGGTAATCTAAGCAATTCCTTGTAGTTATTCAAATGACAAAAACTAAAATTCTTAAGACTGCTGCTGCTCTATTTCTTAAGTAGAAAATGAAAGTATTCTGTTGCTTGAGAATCAGTTGTATTTGCATGTAGGGCAAATTAAATACATCTTTCAAAATGCAATCAGAATAGGCATAAAATGCCTTTTGGGGAATTCTGGTGGGGAGAATTGATCAGTGATAATGGCTTCAGATCTTAACTGAATTGTATGCAGCCACATTCTGTAGCTCGGTGATCAGACATTTAAATACTCAGCATCAAGTGGGATCTGTCAGAAAGCAGATCTGTTTTGTGTATTGCTCTACTAGCAGAAAGATAAAGAAAAGTAAAAGTAAAGGTATAAAGCCTGTGTTGAACTTGGGAAGACACTAATGCTGTATTTTTTTATGTCCTGGATGCACACTAATTTGAAAGGCTGTTTATCAGTTACTGAAAGAAAACAACAAGAACCGACTTAAAAGCAGAATGTGTACCACTGTTTAGAGTAATTCTTCTTTTTTGCTTGTATTAAATAAGCATTAAAGGGGAAAAAATTAACTAAATTACAGTAACAGAAGTGTATATTCAAAGAAAAAATACAGCTTACCTACACTGATAAAATGATCCAAATAATCATGCTTGCTTTTCTAGGAAATAGTACTTCTTGTTGACCTGCAAAATTATATCTATAGTATGCATATGCTTGGTGACTTTGTGACAGCCACATTTTGTACAAAATCAACAGCTCAGGATATGGCAAATATTTCCAGCATGCCAGTGGCTTTGTGCTTTTAATAAATTGATTAGTCCAAATAGAAATGTTCTCACTAATTTGTATGGTGGAATCTTAATGTTGCAGTAAATTAGTTTATATTAATCAGTTAAATTTAAATGTCAGGAGAGGATTAAAAATACAATTAGAGCTTGAAAGTATTCTAGCTTGCTGTGTGTATCTTGTGTCATTTTTTTGCCATGTGTAGTGCTGAAAAGTGTCTCTTGTGTATAGCTGCCTTGGCTGTCGAAGAGCTTGGCTTTGAGCGATTTCATGCATTAATTCAGTAAGTAATATGTTGGAACATTTAAAATGCAATATTTTGAAGTTACACTAATATTCACAGGCCTGAAAGGGGTATGCTGAGGAACTTTTTGTGTGTTACTCATCAGGTTAAACTTGCATTTCAAGTTTTGGTTTGGGGGGTTTTGTGTTTTTTCTTTGCCGTTTATGTGGAATATTTTAAATGGACATTTAAATGGAACATTTTAAATGGAATATTATTTTGAGCATAAGTATTACACTTTAAAATAAAACTGGAGCAATGTAGTGTGATAAGTTGCCTAGATAGTTTATGCATTTCAAGTTTATGAACACAGGGTTCTGGGAATCTAATCAAGATTACTATTTAAGTTAAAGATGTTAATCCTCAATAATTATATAATGTCATCAGTACTTTTTCCTGATTTCAGATATCATAAGAAACATTTTTTTAAATGTTTCATATTTAAATATAGTTCTTTTTTTGGGGTCTAAACCCAGAGCTCACAGTTCTAGTGAGTTTATATTTAAAGGTAACAGCCTTTTATTTTTTTAGTGAACAGTTGGGTAAATATTATACAAATCAATCCCCAAAGAGTAAATAAAGAGCAGCAGAACTCCAAAAAACACCTGAGATGGAAAATGTTGCTAATTAAACTGAAATAACCACAGCTCATTTTATCAGTAGTAATTATAGTTTATTTTTAAACCCACTGTCATATAAGGAAATAAGAAAGAGGAGAATATAAAATTTTTTATAACCTTAGCTGATCAAAACACTAATTTCCTGACCTTCCTCCTCCCCTCTTGCTCACCCATTCAGTCTTTGGACTTGTGGTACCAAATTTTTTCTGTCATTCTCCTTGGAATCAGTGCTCTGGCATTTACCTTTAGACATCAGGTGGATTTCAGAACTGGCTTTGCCTTGCATACCGTGTACGTCATGTATACTCTACTGATGAAGAAAGGATGTTTAGAAATCAAGTATTAGCCAGAGTAAACCCATCTGTGGATATATTTTTGTAGATCTTGTTTTTTTAAACAAAGCTTACTAAAAGTGTGCAAGAAAACAGAAAAAAAAATGTATTGTTTGTGTAAGCTAAGCAAAGACTATGATCTAGTTTGAATTACTCAAACTAATGTTTGTGTTCTGAAATGTAATATTTAGCTCTAACTACCCAAGGAATTGCAAGTGTGTTGCTTCACTGGGATATTGGTGAATTTCTTCCTTTCCTTGGTTTTTATTTCAGTTTTTTTCCTTTTCAAACACATGATCACATGGTGTTACCTTATCATCCAGGCAGTCATCATATTATGCAATGAGATAGTATCCCAAATGTCAGTGTACCACTGTTCAGTATTTTGAGCAATTTACTTTTTCCAGAGCTAGTGTCTAACAAAGTCAAATTCTTACGGGAAATAAATAATTGCTTCAAAATCCTGGAAGATAGTCCTACCTGCTTAAGTAGAAGGTTTATTTCTCCATTGGCTCTGGGCTGGATGTTGTTCAGAACCCTATAGAGTGCCAATGGTTTTTGGTGACATAAAGTCTATTTGGAATTTCAGTAACATTGTTTTATAGAATTTAAGGAGTGGTGCAAGCCACTCAGCTCTTTCACACATTTATGTAACTTTATGGTTAATGTTTGCATATAAAAATCACTCATTTTTGCATTTTGCTCCAGAATTATTTATCATCTGCAGATGGCAGTTACTGTAACTCCAGAGGAGCTGCTGTGTCATTCTGTATAGAACATCAGATCTGTTCTACTTTTACTTTGACATTTTCATGTTAGGTGTTAGTAATTCTTGGTAGTGCTTTGTGACACTATTCTAATGCTTCATCTCAATACATACTTCTTTTCTGTTGTTTTTTGTTATTGTTTTTTGTCTTTAGCAAACGAGCATTCAAAAGCTTCCCTGAACTGAAGGCTGCAGTTTGGGATCAATATTCAGCATGGACAAACAGATTCGGAGTATTGCTCTTTCTGTATTCTGTAATACTGACCAAGGTTTGTGGGTTGCTTGATGTATTTTTTGGGTGGGTTTTATTTCTTTGTTAAAAGACAGTTTGATCATGTAACCCTTTTTCTGTAAAAGGTGAACAAGTAAACTGATGAACTAAGTCAAGTCCAGATAAATTGATGAAATAGAATCTTCATCTATGTTGCAGTACAGTTCCAGCCTGAAAGTTTGAAAGGCTCAGTTCTTTGATTTTTTTGGGTTTTGGTTTGTCTTTTTCTCTTTTGATCTGGGAGACTTAGACTTACAGATTTTGAAAACATCCTTCCTTTGAAGAGAAAGCAGCCTTTATCAGTTCATGTAAAAGCATCGGCCTCCCAGTGTTTTACTGTTGCATTCTGTTGTATAAATGTTGCAGCTCATCCCTTAAGACGGCAAAAATGTAAATGTTTGTAATTTTTCTACAGGGTATAGAAAACATAAAAAATGAAATTGAAGATGCAACTGAGCCATTGATAGATCCTGTTTATGGTCATGGAAGGTAAGCTGCAAAAAAGTTTGCTACCACTTAAAATAGATTTTTGAGCTAGTTTTTTGTCTTACATAATTGATCATTCTTTTAGGAAGTTACTGATGTTAAAAGAGAGACTCAGTTGTAACTTAAAAATAACTAAAAGCAACTGAAGAGTGTGTCTATTTCCCTGCTAACTCCTTCTAGTACATCAGTTCTGAGGAAATGCTTCTGTTCTCATTGAATTTTCAGGTGGATAATTTTCAAATTCAGGGCTACATTCTATATCAACTTCGTATTTGAAAGAGTGGAAATGATAATTAGGGTTCCTGAATTAGAAACATACTAGTTAATGGAAAATAGTTACAAAATGTCTGCTTGGGTAATTCAGTGATTTTTAAATTTGTTACAGATAACCACATTTTTTTGAAATAAATTTCATGTCCCTTTTAATTTCTTACATCTTACATAATTTCTTTCTGTTGTGTAGCCAAAGTTTGATTAATCTTCTGTTGACTGGACATGCTGTGTCTAACGTGTGGGATGGAGACAGAGAATGTTCAGGAATGAGTAAGTTGGTTCTAGTTTATGCTTGTTAATTTTTACATACTCTGAGATACTGACCTATAGATTGGGAATATATTCCATTTCTGTTTTGATAGTCTCCTTGTTTACTGCCCTTTGAATTAAGTAGACTTCAAATGGAAGTAAAACATACTTGCACAAAATTGCTGATGTGAAATACAGCGAATATCAGTGAATGCAGGATTGTCAGCTACAAGTTGAATGTAGATGTTATGTGGATGATGGAAGGGAGTGCAGTCTCTGCAATTTGGGAAGTTTGAAGACAAGGTTACTGTTCAAAACAGCCACCTCAAACTAGAGAAATGGATTGACAGTAATGTCCTGAGGTGCAGCCAAGTCCTACATCCAGGATGGAATAAACCCATGGAACAGCACAGGGCAGCACTGACTGGCTGGGAAGCAGCCTGGTAGGAAAGGACCTGCAGCCCCTGTGGGCAATGAGTTGCACTCACTCACTGGTGTGTCCTTCTGGCCAAGGAGGGCTGTGCAGGAGGCTGGCCCGCAGCTGAAGCATTCCCCCTGAATTCCCTGAATTCCCTCTCTCTGGCACTTGTGGGACCACCTCTGGGGTGTGTGTCCAGTTTTGGGCTCCCCAGTACAGGAAAGACATTGACATAGTGGAGTGATTCAGTGGAGGCTCATGATTAGAGAGCTTTTGTGGTTTTTGGGTTTCATTTTACAAATAGAGATTAAATGAAAACAGGAACAGTTTGAATTGTTCACATCTTCTCTTTAACTGCTGCAAAGACCATCTCAGGTTCATCAGCATGTTTCTTAAAATGATTTTCCATCAAAGTCAGCACAGAAAATACTTACTTGAAATGAGGTTCAGGACAGATCCATGCAAGACCTGAATCAAAATGCTCTGGTTTGATGATGAACAAGTAATATAATCTCCCTTGAGGCATTTTGGACTTGGACTTGGTTATGATTTCATGCAGCCTATGCTTTCAGACTTATGGAATGTCATTTGGATATTCTATCTAACTTTCTTCTATTTGACATTGTTGTCATTCATCCCCCTTATTTCTAATAGAAATTTGTTTCAATTAGCCTTCTGGGTTTTATCTGCATGTTTTCTTCAGTATTTTTAATTTTCCCTTTCTGATTTTGATATATCTTTCTGAATTTTTAGATTATGATCAATCAATCTGAGTTTTCTAGGAGCTTTCCTTTACATTAAGCTAAGTTGCAGTTCTGCAATTCCATGTATATGGGTTTTGAAAACTGTGAGTTCATTCCCTCATTTGCCTTTCAGATTATCTTTCTGGAAGGCTTTTTCTTAGTTATCCAGCTTGGAATTTTTTTCTTTTCTGAGAATGCTGAACTTGCTTTGGACATAGTATAAGTCACCATTTAGATTCTCAGCCAGTTCTGCCCTAAAAACCTAAAATGAGAGCTCCCACAGAGTCTGTCTTTTTGTGGAGAGCAGAGGAACAAAAAATGATCTTTAGTACTTCTGAAAGATCTGGTATTATGTGTCCTGTTAGTTTTTCTGACCAGTAAAGTAATTGGACTTTTTATTGGGAGCCCTCCATTTTCTTGACGCTGTTGGATAATTACAGCCAGAATCTGCTTATACACAGTCTTAAGTCTATAATCATGTTTGTTACCAAGCGATTTGTTATAGTCTATCAAAAAGAAAGATAAAGAGTAGCTGGTACTGTTCACAACTTCTTAGTCTAGGCTGAATTTTGGTTACATTGTCACATTTCCTTTATAAAGATATCCTTTTTGGGATCTTTTCTTGTTTGAGCATTTCTCTTGGATTTTTTTTCTTTTTGTGTGTAAAACCTTCAGCTTCTTTCATGTCAATGCTTATGAACTTTTCACGTAGAAAGGTTGAAGGTTTCAAAATAACAATGACTGAATACTGTTGTATCAGAAGTTTTGTGAAGTCACTTTACCTATTTTTCAACTATTTAGATAAGCAGTTTTTAATTAATAAAAAAATTTAAATTATCTATAAGCCATTGTAAAGATACTGCAAGTAATTTTAGCAGTGATGAAAGAACAGACTGAGTTGCAAACTTGAGGAATTGACCCTGTCTTTGCAGACTGTACTCAGAGTACTGGTTCCCACAGTATTGAATATTTTCCAAACAGGGTAGGAGTTACTAACTGGAATTGTTTGGCCACTGGTGGTAAAAATGCTAGTGAAATGATATCTCTTCTCTGACTATCTGCATGTTCTCCTTTAAACCTTTCTTCTTATTCTGATCTCTTCTCTTGCCACAGCTATCCACGATGGGAAGATACGGGGAGGTAGTTGGTATTTTTTACTGCTTTTTTAGGGCTGTTGTTCCTCCATGCACTGTAGCACTTCCCTAGGAATGCAGCCAGGGCTGGAACTGCTTTTCCCGGGCGGTGCCAGGGGTTTGTGGGGTTGGTGTGCCGCTGGGTGGCGCTGTGCTGATGCGGATGGAAACATGGGTTCAAAAATTGGAGTCCTTTGCAAAAGTGCTTTTCCAAGCAGGAGAAACTAACTTTGTGACAAGAGGCGCACATATTCACTTTCTTAGGTGATCTTTGGTGTTATCAGATGTCTTCCAGTCATCTTCTCTCTTTGTGGGGTGAGGATATTCAAGAATAAACTTTGATTTAGTGCAGCTAGTCTCCTTTTGTTTCTTTGTAAATCATCTGAGAGTAGTTTTGCTTTTGTGTCTCTCCTCTCTGTTGGCTCATTCTGAAGGAGGAATAGGTAGATCAATGACTACAAGCTGAAGTTAACCTAGGAGCTTCCTACACAGATACACAGTCCGTGTAGCTTGACTACTAACTATTCAGAATATTCACAGGGTGTGGCTACTGTTGTAGCCAGAATCACAGCACTCTCTAGTTACCAGTGAGAGTTCTCATATAGTTATCTTTCAGGGGAACAAAGTACTCAATCATAGCATTATTTTGAATAATTTTCTGAATAGTACATATTATTTACATGTGACTTAGTTGTTTGGTGTAGGTATTGGCTCCTACATCTGAAGCCCCTGTTTAGCAGACTGAATTTTGCATTGATTTTTGTTACTGGTTTTTAAGAAATATATGTGATGCATGAAATTTTCTAATGTACTCTTACTTACTTCTGCCACTCATTTCCTTCACTGCACATATAAATGTGCTATTTCTGTATGTTAGCTGTTCCTGAGTTTGCAGGATTCTTCACTAGTTTTTTTTAATTGGGCTATAGCTCTCTTTCCCCCAGCTCAAAGAAAGGATGAATTGTCTCAGCATATGGCAATTTACAGCCACTCAGCTATTAGCCAGGGAGATAATGGGGTTTTGCAAAGGATAATCTATGCTCCATGAATATTTTAATGCCAAGCAAGTTTGAAGGTAATCTGTAAAAGCACAGCTTTCAGATCAAAGAATTCTACACTGCAAAGATCGTTTTAATATGTATAGCTCACACTATAAGGAAGGAATTGTATTTCCAGACACAAAGGTAGCAAACAAGCTTGTGTTTGTAAGTTTTTTGGGGTTTGATTTTCAGAATTGGTATATGGGGACTTTTGCTTAACAGTAGAAGGAAAAACTAAACCATTACTATAATAACTGTTCTGCATTGTTGCAAAATTCAGTTAGGTAAACTTGAAGTTGGTGAAGGCAGTATAAGCATGTCTGGTGCTGCAGAGTTCACTTCTGCAAATCCAGGGATCTTTTAAATTCAGAATGGCTTCTTTCACTTGCTGTGGTGCTCATGCTTTAGCACTTTAGTAAAGATGTCAGTTTCATACTGTTGTACACAGATAAATGGTGTTAAAATTATGGTTGAGGTTTAGTGTTTTAGAGGGAACTTTCAAATATGGAAGTCAGTGTTCAACAAAATAAAGGAAATTCAGATAGTCTTAAATTGATCATAGCGTATGCTTCCAGTATGAGCTGCTCTTGTTAGAGAGTGTTTGGGGATCTAGCAGAGCTGCTCTAAGCAGACAGTACTTGGAGCTCCTTAGATGATGTATATGAAACCCCAGAGCTTCTTCCAAATCTGTGTAATTAGGTTCAAAGCTTGAATTTTGAAGTACTTTCTCTTTATTTATATTAGAGGACCTCAAGTAAGGCTCTGTAAGTGCTCTTCCAATCAGTAGTACATAAATATTTCAGCTATTTCTGGCAGCTGTGTGTGTTTGAGAGCTTTAAATGGAAGTCAGTGTTGAAAATCAAATTAGTTTTTCTACTTAAGAAATTATTATTTCAAAAATTGTGGTTTATTATTCAGAATGTGAAATGCTAAAGATAAATATGATCAAGGAACTTTAAGAAAAAAGAGAGAGAGAGAAAAAGCATTCATTTATGCATGTATATGGGATATTCTTTTCTTGAAGATAGCTATTCTTCTTAGATTTTTCTAAGCATAATTGTGCATAATTGTGATGTAAATTGTAAGTATTCCCCTCCTACAAAGTCCAACAGATTTTTAAAAGAGACTATCAACAGGAACCTCTTAAAACCTTGAGTCTGGATCTTATTTTATAGAGAGTTCTTATTTATAGAGATCATGTTTTATAGAGAGAGAAATTGCCACTTTTGAATATATCTTGATGATTTGCTATTGTTTCTAAAACTGGCATAACTTAAAATTGTTATAATTTGACCAATTTTGAAAGTAAGAAAAATGTCTTAAAACAGAATTTGCAGATTTTTCTTTAATAAATTTTGTGTTTTCTTTGAACAGAACTTCTTGGCATACACAAACAGGCAACAGTAGGCTTTTTGACGTTGATGGAATCGCTGAGATATTGTAAGGTAAGTTGTTTTCTACATAATTTAAAATTTTCCTTTCATTAAGGTGTTGTGGGCTTTTTTAACAGTATTACTAAAAACTTTACTGTGTACTATTGGAAATCTTAAAGAACTTTCAAAAAATGTTGGAATTCATATATTGAGACATATATGAGACCTATATTAAGACAAATATATGATAAAATGCTTTCTTTATAGTCTGTATTAAATTCCTTTAGCTTAGTGCAGAGTTAAAGAAAATAATGTAGTTGGCAGAATGGCAGAATGTTGGTGTATTGACTTCAACTGACTGTCCTTTAATTTATTAAATAAATGTCGATTCTAAATTAATTAATCCAAAGCCAATTAATAAATTAAGTGGACTTCTACCTTTCATTAGCATCTGATTATAATATTTTTCAGCATAGTACTTGTCTGCAAGCTAAACACACCATTTTATTAAACATTTTATATCAGTGGAGTTGTAACCATTCTGAAAACTAACTAAATTTTCACTAATTTGGTCACTAACTAGATGACATTTCTGGATTTGCTTTGTATTTCTGATTTTGCTGTACCTTTTTAGGTTGGCTCCTATTTGAAATCTCCAAAATTTCCCATTTGGATACTTGGCAGTGAAACACACCTCACAGTCTTCTTTGCCAAGGTATGTTAGATGTGGTTTTGGTAACCTCAGGCAGATAAACACCACATAAATTCAAAGTACAGATCTTGCTACAAGGTGATTTTTATGTGGCTTTAATCTAAACACATAGTCGCTAAAGCTGTTAATTAAGCCTTTCCTTGGAGGCAGAGTTGTTCCCATACTTAAGCAATATTTCATAACTTGCAGTGTGAAGTCTTCTGGTTTTATCTTAATTTATTGGGCTGGGGGTAGTTTATGCTTTGGAACACCATGCTTGGGATAAGTCCTGTCTTAAATTTCTATAGTGTAAGAGAGATTTGTGTAGTAGTTTCATCTCCCTGACAGTATTTCACAATTTTTAATCTGTAGGTGGTTGTTCTAGATTTTAAATAGATATCAGGACTGTTACAATAATTCTTTATTTATATTCTGTCAGATACCTACTGTAGCCTGTAAAACATAAAATGCTTTCGGGAGGACTCTCAGTTTAAAATTTTAGACCAGATTTTCCAAGGAGGCAGTTTCTGTTTCTTTAGTTGAAGACTGTAAGTTGCTTACCTTAAATTTTATTTTTATAGAACACTTGTTTCTGATTGAAAATTTTATTGAAACTTTGAATGGTACCTCCTAGTATATTTATTGGTACTTATTGGAAGTTAACTTCCCTATACCTAATATCTTAAAAAGTTAATTAAAACTTTTAACTATAAATCTTGAAAATAAATACTGGAACATACGACAAAGATAAAACTGTAAATTCTCGAATAGTTGAATTTCCTTAAGTAAAACTTTTGCCTAATCTTTAGAAAGACAATGCAAATGCCTAGATTTTTCTTACTAAGAAACGAACCTCCACAATATATTGAAAGTTTGTGTAGTAGTATTTTTTAATCTTTAAAGTTAAAATTTAAAAAATCCTTGAAATTAATTAGCCAGTTTTACTCATTGAATTTTTTTTGCAAATTTTTAATCCCTGATGTCAGATAAATATTCTTTCTTCCTTACTCCATGGAATAGAAAAGTCTTTTTCACCTTTGGATTTTGTTTTCTGCTTTACTCTCTCCCCATTTTTCCTAGTAAAGCTTCTTTATTTAAATTTTATCCCTAGTTTTTCTGAATGATATCATCAAAGTCAGCACCATGTAAACAGCAGTGTGATGCAAATAGGAATAATTGCTCTGTTAATGCCAGTCCAGTGTTCCTGTCACAATTAGCACGGCTAATGCTCAGTATCTACAGAGGCCATTTCCTGACAGAAATCCACTTCTAATGCTCTTTCTTTTAGGATGCTGAAGGCTGTTTCATGGGTTTAGAGTAACTGGGTATCAATATCTGGTGTCTCCAATTGGTTCTCCTTTCTTCACTGAACTCCACTTAGGCTGTATAGAACTTCAGCTTGTGATTATTAAAAAGCAGAATAAAGAATTGACATGGTCTTGGCAAAGAATTTCTTAGATTTTTTTGTTGTTGTTGTTGTTATTAGGCAAAGCAGGAGCCAAAGGTGTGTAAAGCTCTTACTTTTTGAATTTAAGTGTCTAACCTCACCCTTTCTAAAGTAGCAGTTGTTGAGCTTTTCAGGTGGAGCAGAGATGTCAGCTACAGTGGAGATACAAATTCTCTTGCCAAACAATCCTTGTATCAATTGAGGTTACATGTCAAAAACTGCAGGAAGAAACTTGAATTTATTGCCAATGGGAAATCAGCAAGTTGTTAAAGTAGCTTCTAGTTTGATGTTGAGTTTGATTACATGAGAAAAAAATGTTCAGAATGGGAAGAGAAAAATGAACAGTGGAGCCAAAACCAGCTCAGATTAAATTTTAAAAAAAACCAAAATTTAATTCTTTCAAGCTGCATATATTTTACAGGAGCATAAAGCCTTACTTTGAAATAAAATAATGTTAGGCAATTATTAATTATTCTTTAAAGCAGAACAGTTGTCAGTTTTGTCATTAGCTAAGTAATTTGGTCTAGAAATCTAGAAACAGCAATCTTCCTAGGCTACTGTTGCTATAGACAACTAGCATGGGAAAATTAGGGAACAGAATCTTCATTTCCTTGAGCATGGAGGTTTAACAAGCAAAAGGTTTTACTCAAATTCTGCATACTGCTCTACTTAAAGAAAGAAAGCTGACTGGTGTTCTTTAGTAGTCAGATGTTTGACTCAGATTTTTTACATTAGATGAGTGATAAGCATTTTTCTCCTATCAGTGGAATGAATGATAAACCACCACATTCTTCTATCTCAGAGCATTTTGATTTAAATATTGTGGACTTCTATTGTTGTCTGCCAGAATATATTTGCACTACTCTGAATGTGGACCATTTTTGTAGCTGTGACTGTGAGAAATGTTTCATTTTGTAAATAAATGATTCTGTTCATAGCTGCCATTCTAAAACTCTGTATTTTCAATGGATTTTAATGTGCAAAATGCAGCACAGTATCTGACTGAAGGTCACACTTATATCTTAAAGTGAAAATTAATTAACTAAAGTGTGTAATTGGGCTTAAGCTCTTTATAAATGCTGCTGCATGAAATAGCTGTAAACAGAGACAGTTGTGAGGGCCTAGTTTTAAGACAAGTCTACAGTGGGTCAGCAGTTTGTCCTGTTACTAAAAGAGTAAGTTTTCTTCTACCTGCATGGTCTTCATCTCCACATCTTGACTGTCATAGCATTTCTGTACATATCCAGTGAGTTATTAACCTTTTTTTAGTACAGAGATTTGGAGATAAAGAAAAATAACAAATAACTTCTTCATTGTTTTGATTGAAGCACATTTTATTAAAGACAGTATCAGTAGTTTTGTTGTCTTGGACATAAGCAGCCTGTCATGAGCCAAATAATTATTTTTACTTAGATCTTTTGGAAAGAAAATAGAATCTGGAAATATGTGAAATGAGACCTCACATCTTCATTTCTAGAGTAGACTGTCTTGAAAAATACTACAGCTTGTTCTGCAGATGGATAAATGTTGAAGTCAGGAAGCACATGCAAACATCTGTATTATCTAAATAGTTCTTCAAAACTCTGATAGTTATATGTGTCATAATAGAGTTGGAAAAACTTCGTGAATCATTGCAGGGGCGGGGAGGGTGCCTAGCAAAGAACCATAAGTAGTACCATCATATTATTTTTCTTCACAACTGTTGTGTGTATAAAATCAGAAAGCTGCTTAATGCTCAGCAGTCCAAATTTAACATTTTCTGAAAAAATAAGTGTGGCTATTACTCCTAGTGGTCATGGACTGTGCATTTGCAACAAGGTAGATTATCTGCATGCTACTAAATCTAAGCAGCCATCATTTCTGCCTCTCCCTGCCCACTCTTCCTTTCAGTGAATAGAAAAACTTTCAAATGGCTTCAGTCCAACAAAAGCAAACAAGAAATCTTTCATCTGACACAATGAACTTCCCTGCATGCTCTGTCAGACAGTGTGAAGGCAAATATGTGATATTGTAAATGTTCTCTAAAAGTCAGCTTTATTACTCCCGTCTTGTATTTTTTTTCTCTTTCATTGTAGGAATAAGAGAGAGTAGGAATTGGGGCAGTTCTAAATAAGGCTGTGATGTTCTGGATAAAATGCTGTACAGGCATTTCATAATTATTTTTATGGTACTCATAGGAAGTTATGACAAGCTGAGACAACTCAGAACTTTTAGGAATGCCAAAATGTGGTCAGACACTGTATAAAACAGTACCAACAAGTTGAAATGTTATGCAAAATATAACAAGAAAATGTTCCAGTGCAAACAATAGGAAGAACAGCAGGAGGTTAATAGGTGCATTCTAAATTCTGTCGTGACATGCAAATCCACATTGTGCTGAAGTTTGAATTCAGACTCAGTGAAAGTGAAAAGACAGCATGGAATACATGTTCGTCTGCTGACTTCAAGTGATTGAAACTGTGGGGACACTTCAGCTGTGTAGGTCTTTAAGAAATTTTCTTTGTTTCTATGTCTTTGAGCACACAGGCCATAACAGAATTGGCTATCCATTTTCAGCTACAGCATTGTGGCATTTCTAGACTTGAAGAGTCAGATAAGCAGAGAAAATGCCTGTCTGAGAAATCTGAATAAGTTACAAATTACTGCTTTTGAAGGAAAATGTCCTGTCCTGGACTCCTGGAACCACATTGGTTTCAGATTACATTTTTTTATTTCTCTGACTTTGATCACTGTATCCTGTTCTACACATTCTCATGGCCTTTCTTCTGCATCCTTGATAGCATTGTCTCTCAGAAGAAAGAACATTGACTTCTCTTCCCAAACAGTCTCTTTCATCAGAGTTCAGCTGAGGGGCACCTCACCAAACACTGACACTGCTATAGGAGAGCCTAAATGTGGGGCAGTGGTGTTTACCAGAGCAGGGCCGGGGGGGAGTGTGAGTTGGTGCAGCATTAAGCTCAGAACACCAACAGAGATTGTCAGTGGTGTGAAAGGAAACAAAATGCATGTGTAAAAATTCAGTCATTATTACTATGTGTTAACAGCTCTAGTTTCTACAAAAATAATCTATGTGTATCCTTTAACTTAAGAACTCTTCAGCTTAGGGAAGGGAGTGAAAAATCTCTATGCACCCATGACCAGTAAATCCAGGTAACCAAATTTTGAAAAATGTGTTTTCATCAAAGAAGAAATTAAGATCACATTTTGAAGATTCCACTTCAGAAAATGGTTACAGAGCACATGGCTATAGAGTCTGTAGTTTTCAGGAATAAGAGGAATTGATTCTGTTGGAACAGTTTGGACACCTAAATGGAAAAGATATAGATGTGTGAGACATCAGCAGAAATAACTTTTAGACTAAAGTAGGGTTACCATTTTCTGTGTGCTGTTTAAGAGCAGGGAGGCAAATGCTGTTCTGTTTTTGACAATAGTTTTCACCTGACTAAATCAGCATTGACTCTTCAAATATTCCTATTGTTAATTTAAGAGCTCCTTTCTGCAGGTGGAGAGCCATTTTTAAAATTAAGATTGATGGAGGGTGTTTCCTGTGGGAACTGTGGGCTCCCAAAAAGAATTGAAGTTACTGGTTGGTTCAAGATTGGTAGTGTAAATGCTACTGCTAAATGAATTCAAGTTTTTCTGAATAACACAGCATTTCATAAGTTCATAAGCAATCCTAAATGAGTTTTATAGTAGAAAGGCCAGCCTGATGGTTCCCTCTCTATTTAGTATTTTCTTGTGCAGAAATTGTTCTGTACATTTGGTTATCTGTGCTTTTATATACCCTCTCTAGTTCACCCAAGTGCTTAATTTTTGACCTTATATGTTAAGTGTGTTGGGAAGTATATCCTAACAGTTCATTCACTTGTAGGTTTAAATTTTTTCCATCTTGAACCACCTTTTTTCTGATATGTATTTCACATCATAGTATGGTTGGGGCTGGAAGGGACCTTAAATATTCAGCCCCTGTGCAATGGCCAGGGGCACCTTCTACTAGACCAGGTTGCTCAGAGCCCCATCTAGCCTAGAGCCCCATCTAGCCTACTCTTGAACTCCTCCAGAGATGGGGCATCCACAACTTGTCTGGGCAACCTGTTCTGGTGCCTCACCACCCTCACAGTAAAGAATTTCTTTATAATATCTAATCTAAACCTACTGTCCTTCAGTTTGAATCCATCTCTACTTGTCCTGTCACTACATGCTCTTGTTAAAAATCCCTCTCCACCTTTCTTATAGGCTCCCTTCAGGTACTGGAAGGCCTCAGTTAGGTCACAGCTAATAGTATATTCCTTATCAAGGGTTATCTTTGTGGAATCATTCCAGAAATTGAATTTTGAATGAGAAATTTGGAGTAATTTCTGCACAGAATTTTTTAAGAACCCTAAAAGTTAAACCACTGTCTTCCAAAATAGGGAATTTAATACGCTTATAGTAATACAATGAAGAGAAGGCAAATAAAATGAACAATTTCTCCACATGCCCCATGTACCTTTAGATGAGGTAAGAGGTAGAAATCACACCATCCTTTCTTTGCTTTACAAAGCACCTTCCCTTTTACTTTATCTTTTAATTGTAGCCTAGTAACTGTATATTTTTTATACCAGATAATGATACTGGGAATACTAAGAATTGGGAATGTAGTATTCACCATGTGACAGAGTGGTTATTCGGCTTATGAACTGATTATCTGCCTGTTGTGTATCCTGTGTGAGGAAATGGATCTCTATGAATGGCTGTTAATCCTTGCTCCCTTGTTATAAATACATGTTCTGGATGGAATCCGAGGAATTATTCTTCCCCTTACAATTTTTCTTCTTCAGTAAATGTCTTGAAGTCGTTAATGTATTACAGAACTTAGGAAACAGAGTTTTAAATATAGTTAGTGAATGCCTATTAAAGATATTTTTAAGTGAAGTGTTCTTGGGCAAAACAACAGGGAAATTATTTTGTGGCCATTTGTCTCTTTGCATGTTTTTTCTCCAAAATGTCTGAAGACCAGATGTTCTTTCTGAGCAGGGCACCATGTATCCTTGGAAATGGAGGTTTACATATTCTTTTATTCTCAGTTCAGTCTGCCTTATTCCCATGTTCCCAGACCCTACTGGGATAGATGCAGGAAACAGAGTAAATGAGACTCCCAGCATGCCAACATATGCTTCAGTAATAAGAAAAGGCATTAAAATAGTAAAGCCTGTTGTAGTCCTGTTCTGAAACTTGGCGCCAAGTTCTGCTTTTTGCAAAACTCACACACTGTCTAACAAACCTGTGACATGACAGGCTGAACTTGTGTAGAGAATCTCTATCAGGAGACTTTGGGTCATTTTATGAATGGCAGGAACCTGGTTGAAATCTGTTTGGGTTGTAGCTGTTGTTTGATCCACAAAACCTTAATACATGTGACAGCTGTGGAATCCCCAGGACTGTAGGGTGAATCCATGTACAGCATCAGATTTAATCCAAGTACAGTCACCAAGATCTTTATCAACCAATTTCTAAACACTTTTTAAAAGCATTGAAAAATAAGTTTATCCCTTTATTTACTCCTTTCAGAGTGATAACAGCTTTGTTGCATATAAAATAAAAATTACATGTCTGATCTCTTTTGATAAGGCAGCTCTGCTTTCAGGTTAGGATATGTGAATGAATGATTTGGAAGTCTAAATGTGGGAGAATGCAAATACAGAGAAAAGGCGGAGACAGGGATTGTCTGGAGGAGGGACCTTTGAACTCCTAGCAAAGGTGAAGCACATTTAGTGATACTTAAGCTATTACCTTCATTTTCTATCTTTCTTCTCTTACATAAGAAGTTACATGTGATTAGCTATGTGAATAACGTATTCTCTTGTTTCTAAAACTCATCCTCATAGCCACCTCATGTAGCAACCTCATTTAGGTATTTAAGTACATTTTTTCCAGTGTTGGTTTGTTTTACATAAGAAGCTTATGAAATCTGTTTTCTTTGTGGCATTTTCATCAATGCCATTTTCTTCTACCAGTTGACAGTTTAGGGTATCTTATATGTGTACTTTAAAAATAACAGTTACAGAGGGGTGCCAAAGTTGTCAGAGACTGTGGTATGAAAATATTGAAGCAGTTCAGGTGTATTTAGGGAAGAAATTCAGTCACTGCCCATGTGCAGTTAAGAAAGGTCATGCAGTTGGAGTGAAGTGAGATGGGCTTTACTGTATAATACAGCTGTAATGAAAAAAATCATGTGTTTTGTAGTAATAAAAGAATAAAACATTGGCTTTATAGAAGCTAATTGCTCTATTCTGCTACTGTTACAGTTAGCTACCTGAAATAGTATACTTCAAATATGAACATAAATGGCAATACTGCTTTTATTATATATAAAACGGCAATGTTTTTGAATTTTTAGTATTTTCTCTGTACATGTAGCAACATGTGCATATAAAGATTTCCTGAAATACTCCTTGCCAATACTAAATAACAGTGGATCACATGCCATTATTAATATCCTTTTTTTCTTCATTGCTTCACAAAGTATGTACATTTCACATGAAAAGATATAAAATATTACTTATAGATTAATGAAGCAGGCTAAGAATTGTCCTTTAGAAACACTCGGCATATTTGAGTTATAAAATAATTAATCCTGTCTGTTTTCAAAAAGCATTTCATCATTCTGGATTGAAGCAAGTCAGAGGGCTTTTGTTATCCCAAGAGAGAATTACATGGTTTAAGTGGGGAACTGAATACTGTAGGCTGGTTTCCAACATTAAGTGCAGCTTTCAGTATTGTTAGAACTGTAGTTAGGAAGATTTAAATTTCTGCAGTCCATCTTCACTGTTTTAAACTTTGCTATCAAATGTTCCTGTCATACATGTTCATTTCCCACCTCCTTCATTTCCCACTATAGAATTAGTAATACGTTAATACTCACCACTGTGTTGTGTAGCAATTAGCTCATGTCTATAGGCTGAAATAGTATTAGATGTAGAAATAGTATTTGATACTAGATATTAATTTTTTACATAGAAAATGGTAGCATAATAGTAGAAGCTAAAGTTCATCTTGAATGAGTTATATTATGGAGGTTTTGGAAGTCCTAGAACATGGAATTTGTCCACTTCCAGCTTGATTCCTCTTAAGAACAAAGTTTCATGTTTATATAGCATTGTATTCTGTCTTCCAAAAAAGAAAAAGCTATGTGAATATAATTTGAAAAGCTGGCCTTGCAAATTAAGCTTTTGACTGGAGAGTAGTATGTAATTTAGTTATTAGATAAGAATTCCAGTAAACTCAAATTTGCTGACTCTTGGTCTATAATTCCAGGAATGTATTTTTACTTTCAAAACAAAGACATTTTGTGTTGATGAGCAAAACAAGCTAGTAACTGAGTAAGAAAAATACTATATACCTAATCCTTATTGGTTTACAGTAATCTCTTATAATCTGTCTGTGAAAGCAAGGAACATGTTGAAGAAGCTCTTATTTTTTAATGAATCACCACATGAATTGTTGCCTTCTTGTGATGTTTTAAACTAAACCACCAACATCTGTGACATGTAACTGCAAATAGGTATTTGCTGTACTTTTGAGTTTCTCTTATTTTTAAAAACTGCAACACTGTGGCTTTTTTGTTTGCTGTCTTATTAAACCACCCTCTCTTAAAGGAATGGAGGATATATTGTGGTTTCTATAACTTATTTGAGTGTATGTTAAGCCTCGCTTTCCAGACGAATAGGCTGACAGGCTCCTCAGATTTCTGTTATTAATTCTTTTTCTTTGGTTTGTGTTCGTTTTTCTTCCACAGCCTCACCCCACCCTTGGATCAAGTAGGCTCTCTTTTCTGTCTGGTACTATGGCTGAAGGTGAAAAAGCGTTTTAAGTAGTCCATATGTAGCTTTTCTTTCTTCCCTGTTGAGAACTCGTTTCTGTCCTCAGCAAGGTACTGCAGGTACTGTAGAGTAAATGCAGTCATTTCACTTTTGCAAGGCAGCGTACAGCTAGAGCCAATTTGCTTCCTTTTAACCACCTTGTTGCAGCAAATTGCTTGTCATGAATGTTCCTCCTCCAGCGCCACCACTATCCCTTGATGAACACTTTCAGATTAACTGTGGTCTTTTCCTGGTCTAAACTACAAGGCCTGTATTTTATTTTCTGACCCCAATAAGAATTCCATTACTTTGGGGGTGGCATTCTTCCTTTTGTGTTTCCTCTTTTCTTATTCAAGGAAAGAATTTTCTTTTGGCATTTTCTGAATCCCAGATAGACTCATAGCCCCTCTTCAAGGCTTAGGAGGATACAGTATATGATCTTTGACAGCCTGCCATTCTGAAGTGGAAATAGTTGTGGCCACAGAGCTCTCGTATAGTGACAGAAAAGTCTCGGACCTTTCCTTCAGGTTTTCCATATGCATCTCTAAAGTGGAAAAAATGTTGTACTCCTTCAAGTATTGTTTGGGTATGTTCCAGTTGTTTGGCATTTTTTGATGCCTTCTCTCATGGAAAATGGTGTGCTGCAGAGCAATGGCACATGCTATTGGCCAGCACAAGAAAATCATGGTAAGCAGGCTGTGCAGGGCACTGCCCTGGCTGCAACAACCGAGGGCACTGTCCCCTGCAAGCTACTGGTGTGGGTTATGTCCCTGAACACAAATTGGAGTCTTGAATGGGAGTCTTCACTGGCCATCTCTCTGTAAAAGACTCATAGTCTTTTAAATTAATTTTATGCCAAATAATATCAAATGGTTTAGGACTGACTTCACAGTAAGTGTTCTAGGATTTGACTTGCTTTGTTACCATGGCATAATTCTCTTAACTGGCCCTTCCCAGACAGACTCTTCACAACAGTCTGCCTAGATTGACAGTAGATGATATGTTGGTATTTTTAGAACCAGTAACTTCATACCTCAGTGGTCTCAATACTTCCTCAGTGGCGCCTAAGAGGAGAAAAGATCTATGACCTTTCCATAACTGTTCAGTTCTTTGTATGATGGTAATAATGGTGTCCCATTTTAGATCTTAAGGACTCTCTTTTCCTTGGTTTGATAAATAGCTCCTAGGAAAATCTACAAAAGAAAGCTGCTATTTAATTTCAAGCAATGCCCAAATTCTATTGAGCCTTCATCTTAATGAGAGTCAGCAGCTGGGTTTTTGTATCGTTCTAAGTCTTTGAACCTTTTTTGCTACTGTAGTGATGATGCATTTCCTGCTTTTCAACTGATACCAGTCTGTGTTAAATTCTAATTTTTGGTTCACTTCCTAGCCAGTCCCTACAAGTAAAACTATCTGATACCTTTAGGACACAAACTCATTTGTATGCATGGTGATACATATGGCACTTCTGCTCTGTGCCCCCAAATAAAGCAGCATTCAACTAATTCTGTTCTCTTTTAGTTAAGTGAGTTGTTATATCTCAGGCTATAAAAAGCATTTCAGTTCTGGCTTTGGTAGCAGGATCTCTTCACCTTTGGAAGAAGAACATTCTCTGTGTGCTCCAGGTTACATAGAGTGAGTGTGGAGATTGATGGCAAATGAATGATTACAGCCACAGGAGGATCTGAAGTTGGACGTTGTAATTTCAGAGCACTATCCAATTTGAAATGCATTCCAGTCATGTGTGAAAAACCTGTGTGTCCAGATTATAATGATACAGTTACATAATACATCAATAGGATGGTGTTAAGTGTCTTTTCTCTTTCAAAATACAATCTCCAAAGGAACCTTACTGACACATAAAATCAAATTTCTTTTTGAACCAGCTCCTGACTGAGATGCTCTGCCTGGCATCCAGTTTCAACAATCAGTTGTGAGACTCCTGTAAAATTGAAATTGGGCAATGGATTCAGAAGTCAGCTAGAGAGATGGGAATAAATTTCAGACATCCCATCAATCTTGTTTTCTTAGGAAGCCATTTTGGAAAAGTTGATGCCTTGAAAGCCACTGATTATAGCATTGAAAAATGCACACTTCTCTCTGTAACACAAGACTGAATTGAATAAACTTCAGTTCTGCAGATGTGATTAAGTTACAGCAAGTTAAAAAGTTGATAAACAATCAGTGTTTCTATATTGTTTTTAGGTAAATTTTTAAGAAGAAAGTATTACAAAATATAATTCTTCTACATATCACTCAGTAGTGACAGTGTAGAACCATAAAGCACTTCATATGCAAGCAGATTTCATTTTTCAGGGCAATGAGTCTTTCAGGGTGTGATTTTTATAAAAATTCATAGCCTGGTTTTTGGTGTGGCTTAGCCATTATGTTCTGCTTCGGATTTGCAGAATGAAAAAGTTTGAGACTGTTTTCATTAAAACTTATGAAGAATATTTTTTGCCTCTGAAGCTAAGCATGGGATCTTAAAATAACTGGTACTACTGATGAGAATAACTTTTCAAAGTAATATAAAATGACTTGTTTGTGTATCACAAGAGCCAATGAGTGAAACATGATTTTTGGGACATGTTGTTCTTAGTATTGAAAATAATTATTATAATTAACTGTTTATGAGATTCCCTTATATGGAACTTTCACTGCATGGGTTACATCAAAATACAATTCATAAGGCTGGGGTGGGGAATCTATTTTGGCACATATGGTGAAATATCATCTTGGGCAGCTGAAATATGTTTTTGTTAGATGTTTATCACATTTTCAGTTTTATTGCATAAATAAAACTGAACCTATAGTATTTTTCCCCAGTACAAATATATTGACTAATTGAATTTTTTAAAGTTATCTGCATAGTGGAAATGAATGACATTATAAGTTAAGAGGTTGTGTGAGATTTGTATGTAAAGAAGCTTGCATTTTAACTTTTTATACTACAGCAATCCCAGTGAAAAGTTAGAATTATTTTACAGGTAAGAGAGGTTGGGTTTTTGGTCATCTGACACGGAGACAGACTTTTCTAAGTTTCCATCTGAAGTTACTTGCTTAGAGCATCAGTACATGACATTTAGTGAATAAAAATGTTAATATGTAACAATATGGAGGCTTTACCATATTTGAAAGATCCTTTAAAAGAGAGAGAATTTTCAGTGTGACTAATGCATTTAGTGACTTCATCTCTAAGTTCTTCCCATGTATACATACATGAACTGAAAAACTAAGGACCTGGAAAATTAAAATGCCAACAGAAATACACACTATTGCAATTGGACTATGAAAAAAAACGTTGGCAGTTGCAGAAGACTTGTTTTAAAGAATCTGTTTTGCATCACATGAAATTGTGGAAAGTACTGCATGAACAAGATAATTTTTGGGTTGGGAGGACAGTGCAAATGGTAATCTTTATTCTTGGATTGCATTAAGATTGTATGGAAGGAACTGCATACTTGTAAACCAAAGTAGAGCTATGTAGTTTACATTTAAAATTCTGTGTCTATGCCACTGGAAGTTACTTTGGGTTATATCCTTCCATACCATTGGAAATTCTAAGAGTTCTCCCTTGTTACATAGGCTTGTGAGCTGCTGATTTTTTAAATAAGAAACTACCACTAAAATATCCCTTCTTCAGACTTAAATCCTGAATATTTAAATCACTAATCATCTTGTTAATAAGCTTTATGTTCTATAGCATGATTGGTTTTAAACTGAGAAATAAATATTTACATTAGTTTATTGAAGTACACTGTGATAATGAAACCTATTCCTGTTTATTATGTTTTGTATTCCAGATTATTTAAGAGTTGGTCACATATTATAAAATTTCATAGTGTGTGTATGTGCCTTATATGATAACATAAGTGTTATCCATTATGACAGGGTATGTGCCCAACAGCTGCACAACTTCATACTTTTTTTGGCATCCTGAAACCAACTGTGTTGAGCTAATATAGTCTTTTTATCTGAAAGTACTTTAAAGAATTTTAGAACATATGTAAACATGAAGATACATTGTTAAAATATGGGTTTTCTTTAAATGTTCTAGTTATCATTAATTTATAAAATCAGTGGAAAATTTTTCATTAAACAGTGGATTTGTTTCTATTAAGTCATATTTATGGATCCTTAAAATTACATTATTGTGATACTGAATTAATATAAAAATCTAGCATTTATATTTCCAGTACATAAAGCAAGCAATTTCCAAGTTGTTGTCATCAGGAGAGATTAGCAGGACAAAGGGACTCCTTCCAAATTATTTTCTCCTATGCACTTTCCTACTTGGAGCTTTTGAGTACAAATTATTGGAATTGTAGTTTCCAATTACCTTTTGTGCCACAACATCTGCATGATAAGACTTGCATAAAAAATTTCTGTAGAAGTTTGTGGAATAATCTTTAGCATACTTCTTGATTGTTTTATGTCACTATCAGCAAAATTGCCAAATTACTTTAACTTTTCGTTTGTTGTATTGAAATTTTCATTAATTTAGGTTTCAACTGGGTGTAGTACGGCTAAACATTTTCTCAGTAATCTGTATCTGAAGTAAGAATGTTTTGTAAGTTTTCTTTGTGGGTATTTTTTTCACCTCCATAGGACATGGCCCTTGTTGCTCCTGAGGCACCTTCAGAACAAGCAAGAAGAGTTTTCCAGACGTATGACCCTGAGGGTAAGGGCAGTACTTTGTGCTGAAATAAGATTTTTTAAAATAGAAATGTATTTATTAAGAGAGGAATGAAATGCCTAGTCCTTAAGAAATGTTCAGTACAGGAGTCAATCTCCATGTGACATTGAGCACCCTGGTCTGCTGGAAGGTCACCCTGCCCACGACAGGCAGGTTGGAACTAGATCTTTAAGGTCCCTTCTCACCCAAAACATTCCATAATTCTATGAAGAAATTATTGGAGAATTCTGCAGTAAAGGAATCTGTGCAGTAGGAAGTAGAGTTTTTAAAAAAGACATTTTTTAACCTTGTTTTGTTCTTTGTAGTTAGCATAAAGCTTAAATAAAATTTATTTCTCCTATATTAAATTTTCATTAAAGAACTGGTCTGATATGATTCATTCTTCATGAGATTTTGTTCTTGAATGTATGCAGCATGCACGGAAAATTTTCTTATGTTTTGGAAAACAGAGGATGTCTAGCATTCAGGTACTATTTTAACTGATCAAAAGGGAAAAATGGTGCAGTTATTATCCCAAGGTACATCGTGGAGAACTCTATACAGATTGAATTCTTAGCAAGTATTAAGTGATAAATCCAGTTTCTGTATTGAACTTTCCTTTTTCTTTTTTTTTTTAAGTGCCAGAAAAGCGTTTAAAAACTCCTTTCCTTCTAGAACCCCAAAATTTGCTTGGAAATTTTACGTGTAAAAGATATGTTGTATTTCTATTTTTGAGTGAAATTTGTTCTGGAAAGCATTTTATTTCTTTTCCTCACAAGAAACTTTGCTGCTTCTTCAGATAATGGGTTTATACCTGACACACTGCTAGAAGATGTAATGAAGGCTCTGGACCTTGTTTCAGATCCTGAATAGTAAGTATAATAAAATTTAAATACTGCAGAAGTATCAATTAATGACATTAATTATCATTTAAGGCTTTTTTCTTGTTTCCGTTTACCACATATCTACTATAATTTTGGGTTGGTTTTGGGTTTTTTTCCTAGTTTGGATTTTTTTCATTCTGGGCACAGAGTGTTATTTTCAAATGTTACCCTTTAAATTTAAGTGGAGGAATTAAAATTTCTCTAGCTTTGGTAGTAATAACTAGAAGCAAAAAAACCCGTCAAACCTACTACGTTACTATATATTTAGGAGATAGTCAGGATTATATTTTTATATATTAATGTAGGTGAAACGGTGTGTCAGAAGAGCTAAACAGTCAAGGTATTCAGGGGGAAGTCTGGATTACCACTGGATCTTTCTGCTGAGTTGGAAGCTGAAACTGCTTCAGTTACAGTTTTGTTTCCACCAGCACTCAGGACCTAGAAGTGTTTATAACTGTCATTTATTTTCAGAAATAACACATTGATTCCCAGGGTTGGAGTTAAAACTCAAATGTTTTAGCTTGAATATGGACAGATAAGACTAATATTAAGTGACAGCAGTTAACCCTCAATGTCAAAACTTACCATGTTTTGTGACTAAATGCTTAACTCAGAAAGGAGAGCCAAGCACTGGTACTCTTTTCCTGCTCCAAAAGTTGCTTCTGCTCTCTTGTTAACATTTGGTCTAGCTTAGTTGGGTCAAAACTGGAATTACTGTGGAGACTGTAAGTTTACTTACCAGAGCCATCTGAAATGTGGTTGAGCCTGTTTTCAGTCCTTTCAAATGTTTATAGTGTAGTTGATAATGAAGTTTACTGAGTTGTTCTCTGGAGGAGAGGAGTAAAAATTGAAATAAAGAGATACCCAAACCAAAAGAAAGTACAAGACAAAAGAGTCACATTCATATCATAACAATAAGTGGTGAAATTTGCAAAAGACATTTTTTTAAAAGGAGGGGAAAGAAACAAAGCCATTGTTTAATATGTCTGAGAAGATGACTTTCACCTTTTTGTTCTACTTTCTCAATTTGTTGTTCTACTGTCTCTGCAGAAAAATTCTTTCTTTGTTCAGTGTTTTTTCCATTTGGTTGTTTGTCTTTCAGGGAATTTGTGGCATAGCCCTGTTGTATTTTATTTGCATAGCATATAAAATATAAATTGATGTACAAAGAGCCAGTCAAAAGACCTGCTGTATTGAAAAGCCATGATCAAAACATGGAATATGCAGTCTTAAATCATCTCCTCCTAAATAAATATATTGCCTATTATTATTATCTTGAGAACCTACTCTGTTTGGGTTCTAGATGTTCTGTCTTTTTAGTGTGGAACACAAGTATGAATAATGTATTTTAAACTCCATACAGGCTTTTTTGCTTGTTTTTTGTTTGTTTGTTCTTAGGTAAAATTAAAGGTCTTGCCTCCAAATGTGGTATTTAAATTTTTGATCATCTAATCCAAGCTTTTAAGTTTTTCAGACTCTCAGAATATGTAAAGATCAGACCTGATTAGAATTTTATAATTGTAGAGGGGAAAACTCCGTAGAGCAGACATGAAATAGCAAGGTGACTTAGCCAGTACTGAATGCCATTGCATGTGGTTTTAGTAAAATTTTTTAGTGTTTTAGTAAATGCATCTGAGAACCCACCTGTCTCATTTGTTTTGCCTGTTTCTAAAAAACATTTGATGCCCTTTAGGGCACTGATTTGAGCACATCTGTCAATGTAGGTTTAGCTTGCTTAAAACATTTTATGCTCTCTGGCTATTTGACCAGTAGTGGAAGCTTTTGTTCCCATGCACTTCTCAGCAATAACAGTGCAAAGGCCCCAAGACTTGTAACCTCTTGAGTTCAGGTGCCAAGCTTTGCACTGAGGAGCCTGAAGCACAATCACGTGTTCAGTAGCTCTGCTGTGGTACCAGTAACAGTGAAAGCTGCTCATAATCTGCTGAAGGAAAAAACCTCAGTTGAAACACAGTACAGTCCAAGTTTATTAAATCTACCCTCCTGCTTAACTGATTGACTTTTGTACAGTGGCCATATTTAAAAACTTACATGGTGTTGTATTTTTAAACAGTTCTTGTATTTCTTTACTGAGTATACACCTTGCTTTAATTTTATTACATAATTTTAAGTTCATTTTAAAAATAATCTGTTATGGCTCTGTTTGCAAACACAATGTTTTTGCAACTCTGCTGCAGCATTTCAAGAATCTGGGCAGGTTTCAAGCAGCCACTGACACAGCCAAAATTTTGTACTTTGAGAGCAGTGAGGATGAGGAATAGAAGGTTTGAAGTCCAGTATCTTGCAAGTTCTCAGTCATGGTTTCACTTGAGTAGTGATTTTTTTAAAAAGTAATAAATTAGCATTGTTCATAGGATACCACATTCAGTGTTACAAATTCTAAAATTCTTCTCCTAAGGACCTTAACGGACCCACTCTCTTCATATTTGCATAATACAGCCTCTGTGTGTTGAGGAAGAAGCAAAAAGAATTCAAATAACTTACTACTAGTTCTATGTTAGGACCAAGAAAAGAATAAAGATGAAGAAACGTAAGCGGTAGCCAAAAGGACAAAATGCTTTTGTGCAACAACCAAAAAGTCCTTGGAAACTACACCTTCTGCTCACAGCTCCCAACAAAAGAGACCTGAGGGGTAATTAAAGGCCTAAGTAGTAAAGGAAACATCTATGAGAAACTGAGAATGTGTGTTCTGAAAGGAAAATGTAGTGTAGTTCTTCCCACTAAAAAATGGGAAGAATTTGGATTTATGGAATGTTAAATGTAAATACAATATAAAGCAGAGTTAAAATCTGCAGACTAGTAAGTAAAGTTACAAAACCAAAAACTAACAGTATTCTGCTGAGCCCATCAGCACCAAGGGGCCTGCAAGAGGTTTGTAGTTCTGTTATAGATGATTCCCAATGTTTTAAAAGTATTCAAAGTTAATTAGAAAAGTGCAGTGAGTTCTTCATATTCACCAGAGAAGGTGGTAGGGAGCAGTTCTCCTCATCATTGCAGAAGATCAAAGAGGGGTTCCACACTTAAGCCTTTTGATGGGTGGTCAGAGTAACTAACAATCTGCGTGTCAAAATAAGTAAAAAAACGCAAAGTCCTGAAGAAACATCAGAATGACATTTCTGAACTCTTTTGCGTTACCTACCACTGTGAACTGTGCTGATACCAAAGAGTACAGGAATGAGAAAGGTGACAAATGAACAATAGGACTTAGAAAAGGATTTGAAGGCCAGTCTAGGGAAAATTCACATGTAAATGTTTCATGTGTAAACATGGATAGGAAGGAACATTTTTGGTAGATAAAGAATTGATCAAGGAATAAACATGTCACTTTTTCTTAATAGAGGGAGATAATTAGAGGGATTTTATAGGAATTTGTAGTAAGTCTGTGAATTTTATTATTTTACCAGCAAAGATTTGACAGTAGAGATTTGTCTGATTGTTGCTGATACAAATGTGTTTGAGATGTTAATAAAAAGAATGTGTAAGAGCAGCAGAAGTTACTAGAGGATACAGAAACAGAGAAGTGTCAATAAAGTAAATGTAGGTTTGTTGCTCATTGTAAAGCAATGCTGATTTCACATTGTGGGTCTGTGAACTAAATATTACTGGTCAGGAAACAGATCTTGAAATTTAAACTCATAGTGATAGCCAAACATATGGAGTGGGCTTCATAGGAGTTACGTCATTGTATAAATGGCTGATGTTTCACTCCTTCTTGGAAAGACAATATTATACAAAGCTATCAAAAAGGCATCAAGGCTCATTAAAGATACAGAATGCCATTAGTGCAAGGAAAAGCTACATTAGAACTGTTTGACCTGGAAAAGATAGACAACTGTTGACACAGTAAATAGGGAATGACTATTAATTGCTTCACACAATACAAAAATGAAGTGTCATCAAACTGAATCAGGTGACAGGTTCAAAACAGAGAAGACACTTATTCCCAGAATCCATAGTTTAATTTGTATTTTTTGAGCGGAGTTTATTAAGAGCCAGCAATGTAGATGGATTCAAAGCCAATTAGGCACATGCATGGAAAGAAAAACATATATCTTTGTGTTTTAGATACTGCCTGTCACTGAAGATGTCTTTGAGCAGCAGACTGCTGGAAGTGGGGAGGGTAAACTAAGGATGTGTGTGTGCCCTGTTGTTCTCGGTCGTAAGCACCCACTACTGAGCAGTGTCAGGAGCAGGATACTGGGCCAGGCGCTCTGTTGGTTTGACCCAATGAGGATGTTCCTGTGGACGGTACAGCTTGTAACTCAAGCACAGGGCTAGGTAGATGCAAATAGATACAATCTGCTGCCTGTAGAAATATATTGCTTAAATAGATATATAGTCCTGCAATTGACCTTCATTTGCAGTGACCTGAAATTAGACCGTAGTCATGCAGTAAGGCTTCCAGATTAGTATTGTTAGTATTTCCATTGTTTGTTGATTCTGGCTTCTTTGATACCGAATACGTGATGTAAATAAGAAATGTATCGGTTAAATTTAATTTTATTTCAGCGTACTTAGAAAATCTTGGAAGGTTTTCAAATCTCTGTTTAAAAACAGGTTGTTTGGCAGTGACAGAGCTATATTTCAAAGATGGCTGGTTTTTGTATCTTTAAAGAATGCTTACAAGACAGCAAAATGCCTTTTGGGCTGTAAACCTGGTTTTAGATTATACGGGTTTCAAATTATTTTACCAAATATGGTGGTCCTTCAGAATTATCACTTATTTAATTTAAAATAACAGATTACTTTTACTTAAAAATAACCATGTTTTGGCAACTTGCATGCCATTCTGGTGCAGTTGTCACTTAGGATTAAAAATAGAATAGTATTGCTATACTTGGCAGTCAGTACTGTGGTAGCACGGCATAACTTAGTCATGCAAGAATAAAAGTGTCTTACTCATACTTTTATATTCAATGTTTTTATCTTAGTGTAAACCTCATGAAGACCAAATTAGACCCAGAAGGACTGGGCATCATACTACTGGGTCCCTTTCTGCAAGAATTTTTCCCTGAGCAGGTAATCAATACTGATTATATAGCTTCATTGCTGCAGAACATTGTCTATTCTGTTTGGCTTTGAGATTCATTGAAAACTTCCATGAGTATCAGAAGAGTAATTTTTAATAAGTATTGCATTCATTCAACTCAGCTGATCAGCAGATAACTTCTGTATTCCACCACAAATGGTAGATTTCTGTTATCTGTAACTTGTCCATGATTTTGTCAGCTTTAAACTGGAAGGAAACTCCATTGTTTTAAATTTAACTTCAGGAAATATATAATCATTTTGGGTATGACACTGAACTGTTTCCATACTCAGAAAGTTCATGAGAGTTTGGTTTTTCTGAGAATAAATGACCATACTGGTTTTATCAATATTAAAAAGGTTGCTTGCAAACGGGAAAAGGTTGCAAACTTATTTTAAACTATTTTTATGTACATTTCTTGATAATGTAAAATTTTTGACAGTTTAACAAAAAAATTATTATAGACTTAGATTTAACATATGTGGAAGTTAGTTTGAAAATAGTTTTCCAATACCCTCTCAGTCTGTTCCATGTATTCTTTAAGACTGCACCACTACTGAGAGGCAGGTGTTAATTTAGCTCTGCTGTCCTCTTTCCCCTTTGCCTTGGATCACATTTTCCTGCTCTCACACTGCCTCCCTGCCATCAGGAGCCTCATTAAACAGATTTGTGGTAAACCAGAACAGGAAGATGGTCTGGGTAAGAGCTTTATTTACAGGTGTGTGGGGCTTGTTCCATGGCCATGCACATGCTTGTATTGGCAAAAAAGGCCAGGTTTACCTGAGGCAGAAGAATAGGCTGGTGGAAGAAGAAGAAGGGCTGAGAGGAGTACTTCTTTAAAGGCTTTTTAGCTTAATGTGTCACTGAAACTATGTGGCTTAATTTTTACAATCAAGGAAATGTGAAACTGATGGTTTAAGTGCAGTCAGCAAGATTCTTTTTGTTAGGATTGTGCAGCACTGGGTATAACATTCTGTACTATGAAACATTCTGGTCAGTCAGAAGACACTGGAAATGTACTGCCAAAGATGGTAGGGACTGAATATATCATATCATTCAGAGGCTTTCATCATCTGGAGGAAATAGAAGGAAGAGTTAGTGCTCATTTTCTCTGGCCTTTTAGAATTACATCCACATTGTATTTTTGCCAACTGTTTCTTCTTCCTTTCATTTGTTTATACAGAAGTGGAAATATATGTACAATTGAATATAATTTATTTCTTACAATTATATTACATTTGCAAATCTAGAAGACTCCACTGCTTCATTTTAGGCCCCAGGTGCTTAGAATGAAGTCCAGAATGCCAAAGAACATCCTCCATAATTGGCTGTGCCTAAATTGTCCAGTACCATGAACCATAGGAAGGTGGAGGAGAAAAGAGACATTGTATGGGACTGCTGCCTCTTGTGCCTGTCATAAGGACGTCATTGACTGGACAACAAAGCACAGTGTTGTCATGGGCAGAACCCTGCCTTGGTCACCTTGGTGGAGGAACTCTGCCTCCGTTTAAAATTGGAGCCCCTGAGTCAATGCCTGTCTATCAAGTGCTAATTCCCTGCTATATGTGATTCCCCACCACTCTGTTTTTCCTGTCCTCTTAAACCTTCACTGGCTCCAGTAAAAAACATGGGAATTGTTACTGCCTTATGGGTGCTGTTTGAGCAATCAGCATGATTTGGACTGGAACCTGCCAGTGTCCATTTGATCAATCTGTCTGTACTCTGTGCATCAGCAGTAGCCCTTACCCATACTGACACCTTGCTCAGAATTCTTTCTGAAAGTGAAATTCTGCAGAAATTAAGATTAATATCTTTGAAAGTCTTTCAAATACTGTGAGAAAATAGCAGATACCAGTGATAGTTGGAATTGCTGATGTTAATATTTGAATATCTAGCTGGGGCTTGGGTGATCTAGATTAGATTCCTTTGCTGAGAATATTCAAACCCCTATTCTTACTCTCCTAAAAAGTACTCAACTCCATCTCAATAGCAGAAAGGTATCTCATCTTTCCTTCTGAAAGCTGTTGGCTTTGAAAAATTATTCAAATCTATTCAGCCTGGCTCCTTACTACTTAGGGCAGTCACTCCTTACTACTTAGGGCAGTCACTTAGAGAGGGGGATTCCTGAATTCCATGCTAGCCCTTTTTTTTTTTGGAAACAATAACTGCACAAAATTCTTAACTTTCATGGCACAGGAACTGGGAAACAGCATTTTCCCTTCTTGGTGAGCATTACTTCCTCAGGGAAATGAATGTGTCCTCTTTCCATCCCAGGAGGGCTTAATTTTATTTATCTCTGTGAAGCAACTTCTGTAAGCAGAGTTACCTCTTAATCTTCCTTTTCACCACCCTCCCTCCACTGAATAGCCTGCATGGCTGTGAGAGACCCATAGAAAGACAGAGTTTGTGAATCATTCAAGAGCAGAAAAATGAATTAAGGGTTTTTGTAATCTGATGGATGTACTGTAACCTAAGCAGATTTATTCTCACGCCAGCCTTTACTTCCATGTGCTCAAAAAAGGGATAAGCTTTTCTTTGGAGCTTGGTCCAGTAGGCATGAAAGAGCTGATACTACACCTGATTTGTATTTCCTGGTTCAGTGAATCCAAACCTTTCAGTCCTCTTAGGACTACAGCATTTACACACCTGGAATGGTAAAGACCACCAAGAGCCAGTAGCTTTGCTGTTGGACATTGGCAGAACCAGTGTCTTCAAAATAAGTGTGGTTAGATAGGCATGGGAGTATATGAGCTTTTTAGCTCTCAGATGGAGGGGCAGAGATTGGATCTAGTCCTTAGTAAAACACTTTGTGGCCACTGTGACTGTACATGGCACACCATAAATAAACATGCATGTGACTGCTGCATAAGGTGTCTGACATTAAAAATTAGGATGGCTTCTCCATAGTCAGTGTTGAAGTTGTACTTCAGATTGTCCAGGTGAACACAAAATCATGGCTTGCTCTTGGGGGCATTACTCATTAATTTGCTGACATCTGTGTTTTTATTTCTGATAAGAAAGGTGAAATGAAGATTTTGTCACCTAAAAGAAGTGGCACTTTTAACAGTTTTCTCAAGTCTTACTGGTTGAACGCATCTGTCTAGTTGTAAAGAGAAGAGATTCAAGGCACAATGGATGCCACATGAAATTAACTGTCTTCTTTCTATTAGGACTCCAGGGTTTCAGAGTCATTCACTGTTTACCATTACAATGGACTGAAGCAATCTAATTATAATGAAAAGGTAAGATTTACAGTTAAGCCCTAATAAAGTCACCAAGCAAAACTGAATATAGTTAAAGGCAAAATACTCTACCTTGAAGCGGACTTTTTACAAAACTCTTATTTTGATAATTTTTTTCCAAAATTAATATTTGGAATTGGAATCTTCTTTGTGCTCCTAATGATATTTGAGCTACTATACTGGATTGCTTGGCCAGACCACATCTCTGCAACTCTGCATTTTGAAAAGAGCACTTCTCACACCTACCTGTCATAAGAGGGGGTCTGAACTGCAAGGGACAGTGGAGATGTAACACACACAAGGTGCAACTTCTAGAAGTAACTCTACATCTAAATTAGGTTTTTTAGATTTTTTTGTGAATTTTTTACTAGTACATGCTTGCATCAAAAAATTAGTAATTTTTTTTGAGCCATTTACCAAGGAAACAAAAATTACCTGTTTCATTTTCAGTGTTCTTGGAAAAAAGGGTATACCAGACACAATATGACTGCTAAGTTCCTGAAGGAGAATTTAGAGTAAAAGATTGTAAGGCATTAAGAGACATAAGGAGCAAATACAGACTTAAGCAAGACTTCTTCCAGAAAATATATCAACTCTAAGTCCTTAAAATTAGCCCTGTGAAATCTCCATTAGTTCCATACCCCAAAATGTAAGCAGAAGCATTCAAAGATGAGGTGTTTTCGATTTCATACTTCCATTTCATTAAAAAAGGAAGTATGTAAAACTTCACAGATTTGATGTGTGTGGGATTCATATTCTCTAAACCTGAGAGAAGCAGAGAAAAGAATGATCAAAACAATTCTTATCTCATTTCCTGCTCCTCTTGTTGTTCACAAGTGGAATGCATTGTGGAAGATTGTTTACCTGAAGGGAATTGGTAATTGGATTCTGGTGGGAGTGTTTTGATTCATTGACCAGTTGGATCTGTGTGTGTGTGTGTGTGAGACTGTCAGCTGCAGTTGGGTGCTTGTGCAGATTCAGTTTAGCTGTAGTGTAATATAGAATAGAATATTATAGTATAATAAAGTAATTAATTAGCTTTCTGATATCCATGGAGTCCTCCTCATCATTTCTCCTGGACATCGGGCAAAAATATCACCGATAGATGTGTATCATAACCAATGATTCTTGGCCTGGTGAAAATAATCATCTCATCTCCCAGTTCTTGAGCAGGCTGACAGAGTTGGGTTTACTTTGCCAGGTCATGTATGTGGAAGGCACAGCAGTTGTCATGGGCTTTGAGGAGCCCATGCTGCAGACGGACGACACCCCGGTGAAGCGCTGCTTGCAGACCAAGTGGCCGTACATTGAGCTGCTCTGGAGCACGGACCGATCCCCTTCCCTGAACTGACCTGGCCAGGAGCAACACCAAACTGGAGCTGACTGTGTGGAGTTATACACTGGTATCACTGAGGAATTGTAAATAATGATTACAAACACTTTTTCAGTGTTAATTGGAATATTTAATTTTTTAATCAGATTGATTTCTATTATAATAGTTTGTCTTTTTTGGCCACTGTAGTACTGTTAATGTGAGTTATCCTGAAAAAAAAAAAGCCTACTTACAAAGTCTTACCATTACTTTGCCATCTCATGAATATTTGAAAAATTCTGATATTGCAGAATCTGCATATTGGATGTCAGATCTTTAAACATAAAACATATTCAGCTTTCTCAGAATCATATAGGCATGTTTTATTATTTAAATTATATTAGCTTACATTACAGTACCATAATGTGTGGACTAGACTGGCCTTTGCACTGGATATGTTTTAAAGAATTTAAATTTTCTGCAGTTTTTCCTAAAATCTAATTTTACCTAAAGAGCTTGCACAATGTGACATAAATAAGATACATTTTTAGGAATAAGTATAATTCTTAAATACTCTTTCTTGGCAGTTGTATATTACTGTGGCTTAGTTATTGGGCATGTTAAAAGTGAACAGAAAATCTGAGAAAAAAATAGATATATTAATATTTATTTGAATTTGTATAAAAGAAATGTAAAAACAGCAGAATTTCTTGTTCTATAATATTTAAACTATTCAGAACTTACAATATTGCCAAATACCTCTTCTTAATTTGTCCAAACAGCAGTGTAAGCCAGCATTACTGTATGTGTTAAGTGCATGAGAACATCTGTTATTACATTATTATATTCCTTTATTTATTATCAACTTCTTAGCCCTAAAATAAAATCTTTTCCTTGAATCATATATTATTTGAAGTTTGGTTTACTTGGACTTGTTTGCTGCTTCTCTGAGATGATGAAAAGGAACCACAGGTTTAGAAATGTCAACTTTCAAGTTGAATGTATCTTGGGGGAGAAAAAGCCCACACCAAAAGGTTATTTCCTAACTTCCGGAATTACCATGAACATTCCTTATTGCAGACTGACAGCAGAGTATCTTAGTATTAAGAGAGTATTTTTATTAGATTTCTTTTTCTGGAAAAAAAATTCCAGATAACAATGATTTGAAAAGATTCCTTAATTGGACTCACTTTATTTAGAACACAAGTATTCTGTCTTGAAGTGGGGACTTGACATTAAAAACTAGTGCAACAGTGGTATTACTGCTGAAAAATATAGATAAATAAGGAGAATCTGTTTGTCAAGTATGGAATTTTATTTTTCAAAAAATGCTCAAGCTTGATGGGTACTTGTTTCAGCTGGTTTTACACATTTAAGATAAATAAGACTTCCACTGGCACCTTGGAAGGGGAAAATTCACTTTTCTCGCTTTTTCTCTTGAATTCTGGTGTCTGTCCTTGGCTTGTACTAGAGTATCTCACACCAGATTTTGCACTGAATCATAGCTTGAATCTGTTTGAATATGCATCTTTTTTTCTAGCCCACTCTCATAAAATTGATGTTCTATCTCACAAAAAAAAAAATAGAAGCCCAGCTGATGTGAAATCTGTCTTTAAGGATTAGTCTGGATTAAAACTTCTCCTGTACTCTAGATATATTTATCTGATGATAGTGTGGTATAAGAACCCTCATTCCTGTATCCGTTTTCCTTCATACTGCCTAGCTGTTAGAGGCCTGGATTCTGGTTTACTTCACTTATTTTTGGATACAGAGGCTAACTAGCAGTGCTTTATGTCATTCAGGCAGCTCATCTGAGAGCCTCAGCCAAGTGAACCTTTCTGGCCTTTCTTCCATGATGAGCACAATGGGAGAGATTCTGCCTTCATGGAAATTCACTTTTTGTCCCCTAAAAGAATGTGGTTATTTAGATGGCAGACTTAAAACATATAGGACATTAATTTTTGCTGCATTTGATTTTCTTTCACAGAAAAATATCTAGAAACCTATATACAGATTATTCTGCTCTAAGTGCTGCCTATGTGTGTGTATATATTGCAGTTTGCAAACTGAGGCCTAGTCAATGAAATCAGAGCACTCTATGGGATTAAATGCATGATGTAAATAACCAGAGCAATTGATAATGCTAACTGTAAGAAAGTGTGTGAGCTAAATATGCAAGTAAATGGCATTTTGATTAATACTCTAGGGGGTTTTATGTATTGCAGAGTCGTTCAATTTTAATTGCCAGGGAAAGGTCAGTATCTTCCAGGAGACAACTACTATCCTAGCTGAAAACATGGTGCAGTTAGCAGCATGTTGGACAGTTGGTCTGGAAAACTGGCCTTTCTTTCCCATGTCTCAAAACCCTTTGAGACAGAAGATACATGTTGGTCTCTTTTTGCTTTAAATTCACTTTCATAAAAAAGAGGTGTCGGGTGGGGGGGAAAGGTCCTGGGGTCAACTGCTGGGTAAATGGTAAAAGAAATTATTCCCACTTTAATGTATACTGAGGTTCACAGTCAGGCAGCTCCAAATCAGTTATCTAAGTAAATAATGGGAAGACTACTTCCAGTGCTTCATATTAGCCCAGATGAGTTATATTTGAAGGCTGATAGCTACCAAAACCATATTTGCTTTGTTGAAGTCTGAACTGTTTAAAGGTAAGTAGCCAGTACAAACCCAAATGTAAATATCCTTGTTAGAATCCATGCAAAGGGCCCTTTGAAACAGTGAATCTCTTAAGTACATGCTGGGCATTTTGGGTTTTTTGGATGCTTTTCTTGAAGTTCTGTTCCTTCAGACAGTTACAATTTATGCTTATCTGGTTTACATATATGGTTTCTCTTATCTCTTCAGTTCCTGTGTAGATGAGTTTAGGTTAAAGAAGCCCAAGATGGGTCTTGATGGAGCAGGAAAGTGTGGGAGTCAAAATCTATAGGGCGAGAGGAATGGCTGTGTCTACACATCAGTTCCCAAGCAGAAACAAGAACCTCCCTTAGTGCAACACACTGATTTGCTGTCCACCCAGATAAGTGTCTGCAGTCAGGCTGTGGACAGCTACTCTGGATTCTCCTGCATTGCAGGCAAGGCTGCCCAGCCCAAAACATCCAGCATGTTCTGGAGGGCACCTGCAGCTTCCCTGTGCTGCAGCTCTGCTGCTGGCAATAGCCAGAGGTGCAATGGGAGGGAGCACTGCATCCACAGCTTCCTCTGCAGCATCCCGTCCTTTGGACTCTCACACACAAAGTCTGCTTTCACCAACGTGGTAGATTGGCTCATAGACTCCCTTTTATATTGATTTTGTGAGGTTAATACCTATAACTAATGAAAAATCAGTATTTCCATGGGATCTCTTGAAAATAAACTGATTTTTCTGCAGACTGTATGCAATTGATTGATTGAATCTGCTCAATCTAAAATTAGCTTTAATGCTTTTCATGAAGGAATTACGTCTGCTAAGATTTTTAACTTGGGCAGTGTTTACAAAGGTAAGGTTCAAAGAGGAATACTGAACATCTTTTGTATTCCTTTTTCAGAGGAATACTGAACAGCATGTCATCCTGGATTCAAACTCACTCTCTTTGGTCACATCCTCCTCATTCGGTCTCTCATGGTCACATCCTCATTTTTTCCTCTTGCAACACAAAAATACTGTCTATGTAGTTACTCCAACTACAGTTCAGGAGAAGGCTTCTGGCCTACAGAAACAAAATTAGGAAACAATTGAAAGAAAAGGTAAGTTTTCCGTGGGAATTGGACATTTCAGCTTCTGTAGTGCCATATTTTGAAAAGATTTAACAGTAAAATTATCACTTATTTTGATAAGATTTATGCTAAAAGCCCATATAATTCTTTGAAATACATGTTCCTCTGCTAGCAGGTTCATTGCTAAATAATAGCATAGATAACATTAAAGCTGTGATAATGGAGCCTCCTACAAAATATTAATATTTAAGTTTTGCCTCAACAAATCTTTCCATAGAAGACTAGAGTCATCTATTTTTAAGATTGGAAACACCATAGTGACCTACTAGCATCACTAACTGCACATAATATTAGCTGTAGAAATTCACACCATGAATCTTATATTTTTTTTCATAAATTACTTAGTCCCACATCTGACCTTTCATTTATTCTGTAAGGTAGATAATGATTTTTAGACTCTTGGCTAAATGTTCTTATGAAAGCTCTCTGTCCTGGCTCCAGGTGTGGTTCTAGAGCCTATTGAGATTTTTTGGTTAGATATTCAAAGGAGTTAATGTATCAGACCACAGGTATGCTAAAGAGCAAGCTTCAGTCTACCAACAACTGGGGTAGCTGCTTACCTCTTATGCAGTGCAGATCAGTGTGCACTTCAAACATTTTGAAAGTCCAAGGAAAGGAAGATGTTAAATAAGCTTCTAGTGATCAGAACAGGTCCAGCTTGTTTAGGGAAACACTGAAAATTCTTAGAAACAAATAATGCTATTTTTGTTTATGTCTTTGAATTGATTTGGAATATCCTGCATGCATATGTCTATAGAGAGAAAAAAAAATGGGAAGAGGGTAATGGGAGGGGGGTACTGCTGTAGGTTAACACTTTGGGGGTAAAAGGATCTTGAAAGAGAATTCCTTCTTTTCATGCTGCCCTGCCTTCCTACAAGTTTTAGCACTGATAGCCATTTGAAGAACTTTTTCATTTTTTAAAATTTAGCTCAAAACTATCAGGTTAGGTGGCATGTGTTTCTAAATGAAAGGCAGGTACATGAGAGCTGCCTGTGCCTTATGCCTCTTCAGCTTCATTTGTGTGAACACTCACTTATCTCCAACTGTGCTAATTACTGAATTTTAACTGTTTTGAATGGATCAGTAAGTGACTACAGCACCAGAATGTGCTGCCTTCTCACGTCTGAGTGCCACTGCTCTGGACTGCAGTTTGAGCAGTTCTCCGAACCCCAGAAACTACATTTGTGACACTCAGCCTTGGAACTGATTGCTATGCTAAAAAGGAGCATTATTAACATCATCATCATTATCATTTGTTTAGCATAAGGCAAGTTCTAAATGCATTCAATTGCCTTAAAACTGCATGACTTTTAAGAGTAGGTGTTAATCCTAAAGTCATTCAGAAGTACCTCACTTCTGAATTTATTACTGGTGCTTAGATGTAAGAGATACTTGTACAATGTAAAATAATACTGTCAATGGTGATGTTTCACTGTTTAGCAAATAAATTTGGCATAAATACAAGGCAGGCAGAATTAAGGGATATTACAGGCCTGTGGGGACAGCTAAGGGTCACACAGTTAATGCTGGAAATAAACACACAGTTCTATTTTTGTGAAAAGGAATGTCAGTCTTATCTGAATAATCTTGCCATAAAGCACTTAAAATAAAACAAACACAAAAGTAAAGTAACCAGAACCTCGCAACAAAACAAACTGCACTCAACTGCTTTCATAGGTAGATCTAATGTAGCATTTATAAATGTGTTCTCTATTATTTTGATCTTTCTCTGATTCTGTTTGGACACATCTACATTATAAATGCTGAAAAACAATTCTCCTTCCTTGTTGCTGAGCTGATTACATGGAAAATAAAATGTTTCTCCTTTTCTTCCTACCTTTGTGTTGGCCAGAAAAAAAATGTTAATAATGCAGTCCCCTCAAGATGTGCATGTGATGCCACACAGCTTCGTGGGGGAAGGGAGCATTTCAGGCAGCCAGGTCCTTCTATACATTCTTAACAAAACCGGGTGAAACTCTGCTGTGGAGCTTGCAGGGGCAGAACAGCTCAAGACAGGAGTTACACAGCCCCATCCTTTTAATTACTTTTGCGAAGAAATTACCAGAGGAGCTTTCTAGAAGCACCGTTCCAGTCTGTGCCACGTTCAGTGGGTTATTTCTGTGGGCAAAGCGGCGCGACACCTGCGCCTGCACGGAGCTGTGCTAAAGGCTCGGCGCCAGTGCGAGGTGCCCCCTTCAGCTCATGAGAGCTCCGCGTAGCCAGGCACTGACGGGGAAACCTGGAGAGCAACCTGGAATCGCATCTTCGAACGCCTTCTGAGCTCTGTGTCCCTCTCCACAGTTTTCCCGTGGTTAGAAGGAGTATTTTTTTCGTTGCTGGGGTTCTTTGGTTTCTATTTAATAATGGCCATGCCGAGCAACCAAATAACAATCTGAGGGAGGTTTACATTTTTTCAATGCACTTCAGTTTCCTAAAAGAGATTTTCAAGTATCTTCAGTTCAAACCCTTGACAATTATGGCAGTCGAGAGAAATTCAACTCGAAACCGCCAGCCCACAGTCGGGCATCTCCCCCCGTGAACACGACCGCCCCACGGCAGCCATCGGTAGCCGCTGGGCAGTCACGGGGTGTCCGGCTTAGCCGGCGTTTGTCGCAGATTCCCGGCGGAATTCCCGGCGCTCGCTTTCCGCAGCCCCGCCGGGCACCGCGGAGCGGGCGGCGCTGCCCCGCCGCCGGCCGCGCGCCGCCAGGGGGCGCCCGAGCGCGCGTCCCCCGGGGGGCGAGCGGGGCCGAGCGGGGCCGAGCCTCCCGCGCCGCCCCCCGCCCGCGCACGGCGGCAGCCGGACCGCACCTCTCCGCCCCGCTCCGCACCTCTCGGCACCGCACGGCACCGCACGGCACCGCACGGCCGCCGCACCTCCCCGCCCCGCTCCGCTCCGCACGGCCTCCGCACAGCTGCGCTCCGCTGTGCCAGCGGGAGCCGGTCCGCGGAGGCGGCGAGGATGCTGCCCCTCAGCCGCGGGCGGCCCCGCCGCTGGCAGCACCCGCTGCTCCTCCTGTCAGCGCTGCTCTGGGCGCCGGCGCTGGTGGCTTTCAACCTGGACGAGGAGAAGCTGACGGTGTACAGCGGGCCCCCGGGCAGCTACTTCGGGTACTCGGTGGACTTCTACATCC
Source organism: Emberiza elegans (assembly GCA_024865655.1). Taxonomy (NCBI): domain Eukaryota; kingdom Metazoa; phylum Chordata; class Aves; order Passeriformes; family Fringillidae; genus Emberiza; species Emberiza elegans. The sequence goes on from JALJVW010000206.1 coordinate 25,088,135, forward strand.
CCGACCCCAGCACGTGAGTGCCGCCCCCCGCCCGGGGAACGCTGAGGGAAGGCGGCGGGCGAGCGGCGGCGTCGCGCCCGCGGTGACAGCGCCCATCGCCCGCCTGTCCCGATCGATGGCCCCGGTGACCTCCCGGTGTGTTTCGCAGGGTCAGTGTCCTGGTGGGAGCTCCCAAAGCCAACACCACGCAGCCGGACATCGTGGAAGGAGGAGCGGTGTATTACTGCGCCTGGCCCGCCGCCCGGTGCCGGCAGATCCCCTTCGACAACACCAGTGAGTGCGCGGCTGTCCCGGGACCCCCTCGGCTCCTCCGCCATCCCTGAACTTGGGCTTTGATCCGAGTATCTGCACTCGGATAGAAACCCCGCTCCTGGGAGTCTGAGTGCATGTGCTCCTGCAGGAAAGGGTTTAATGGTCCCCAGAGAAATAATAGGATTGTGACCTCCAGGATCAGTAGTTCATCTTAATAACTGCCTTTTTTCTTCCTTCTTCTCCTTCTGTGCTGAAAGGTATTTGTGGCAGATTCCTGCTTTTGAAAATACTTTTGCATGTTCAGAAGGCAAAGCCCCAAAAGCCTTGTCTCACACTTCTCTGAACCACAGAAATAACAGGATTTCTAGTGTTTGCTGTTATTTTCAACGAGGGGATTTCTGGCTGTTCAGATGGATGAAGTGCCTCATGTGGCATGCTTATTTAATTCTATTCAGAAAGTAGAATTTTGTTTCAGAATACTGAAGCTAGATGGAAACCGATTTAGGCACAATGTGGATAGATTATATCCACTTCCAAAATCCCAAGACAGATGTTTCTTATTTAATTAGAGGGAACACAAGTTTTAAACAATTCAAGCTGTTTATGTTTTCTGTTGTCTCTTTATAGGTTTTGAAAATAATTTAAACCTAGTGTTTGCAGAGACTTTAAAACTGCTTCCTTTATTTAGGCAGACTTTGACAGTTTGACCATTAAGCGAAAGTTATTATTCTTTAGGTTATATTTAATGTTAATATTTGTGGTTTATTGAAATGGGAATGCAATACAATTCTTTTTCTTTGTTTGTTTGTTTTCTGAAAGAAGTTAAATTAGAAGAGCTCACTTAACTGTAGCAAGTAAGCAGTGCAGTTCTTTACTCCTCCCAACTCCAGGCACCCACATCTTATTACTGTGTTAGTGTCTAGGAATACTGATCAGGATGACTTTCCCCATCATGCTGAGCATTCTTCAAAACAGAGTAAGTGGTAGTTCATGTGTGTGTATATGGCTACTAGGGCAGGTAAAACTAAAACAGCATCTGGTTATATATGTAAATGGAAATGTATATAGACAGTATGCATATATTATTTTTATTGTGATATGTTCTGAGTGTACATATTTAAAATAAAACCAGGAAACAGAGGAAATATTCAGGTATTTCCCATCTTACAGTTAGACAGTTCATGTAACAAAAGTAAAATGTGTTTTCTATACAAAATAATTTCAAGTTTGAATAGAAAACTTGCAGACCAAATGAAATTCCATCGCAGTTTTGAAGGGGAGTTTTGAAAAATTTATGAAAATCTAGTGATGAAACCTAGAAGGACATCAGACTTTCCTGTGGGAAACTTGGGACAGCTCCATGTTCTTTACAGGGATGTCCTTTTGCAGATACTATGTTTAGAATAAAGGCACAAACAAACTGGGAGTAAGTATATCAGTAAGGCTTTGGACTGTATCACACAACTATTCAGTTTGGAATCTCCAAATGGTGCTTCATCCAGTCTTCCTGAGCTGATTGTGTCCTCTGGATGGAATCCTGACTTGCAGACAGCTGAAGTTAAGCCAGAGAGCAGCTGTGGTGTGGGCAGAGATGCACTGTCCTTGTGGGAGGGATGGCAGCACAGGCAGGTTTAGCAGGGCTGTCCCTGGCTCTTGAATTCCAGCCCCAAGGGCCCTAAAGGTGTCATTTTGCACTGTTCAGCAATGTCCTCTACACAAGGACCCTGGGATGAAGGTTTGCATGGCTTGAACCACGCCCTGTTCTTCACTGCCAGCGACAGAAAGTCCATCTCCAATATGCTTTAGATGACTCCTGCTGGTTTCTGGATGTATGTTACACTTCACTCTTTTTTCTCCCAAACCCCATTATTTACAGGGTCAAGTTTATTGCCCCAAGCAGAGTAGTCCACATGAGCTCTGTCCTAGGTGAAACTATTTCAAAGAGTCTGTCACACAAAGTTTCTTTTGAAGCCTTTAGCTATGTTATACCTACTTGGACTTACATAGTCCCTGGTAAATTTGTGGGGTGTTTTCACTTCATGGCTCCTGTACAGACATCTTGTACTCATTATGCCTTCTCCTACAACATCACTCAGAAATGTTGCTATTCCCATTTTTAATATTTATTCTAATAAACAGAGAGAAGTCAGTCTGGGTTGTCAAAGATCATACAAAAAGTTGATGATGATACTGGTAACTGACTCAGGAGCTTTTTCTTCTTCTTCCAGTGCCTTTACCACAAGATTATTCTTTCTTCCAAAACAGAAACACTCAAAAGTTGTTAGAAGACTAGAAGTTCAGTTGTAGCAGCTTTAATATTGAAGATTAATGTTTCATGCCTTGTAGGAGATCTTTAAAAGTCTTGTAAAGCTTTGAGAATGTTTTCTGAAACAAAACAGAAGAGCTACAGAGGCTGCTTCAGAGCTGAAAATTTTCATTTTGATGCATTTTTATGCAATGCTTCAATTTTTCAATACTTTCTTCTTGACTAAATAAGAGCTCTTTCAGTTAGATTAGCTAAGCAAAGAACAATAAAAAACCCAAAACTACTGAATAATTTGGAGCGTTCGTAATTAAGTTCAGAAGTATAAACTGAGTGGAACTGGAAAGAACTGGAAAGAAAGGCAGTGTGAACCAACAAGTGGATAAAGAATTTGATAAATCACTGGTTTTCAGCCTCAAAAATTCAATAAGGAGGACTTCTAAATTCTAAAATATTGTCAAAGGCAGACTCACATATATTATATCCAAAGTTCAATATGTGAAATTGCTTCAGGTCACAGAAAATATAATTTTCACTGTTAAGTAAAAATTCAAGAGATGAACAAATCCAAGAGGTTGAAAGACAGTGGCTTAAATTCCATATGAGCATGGGGACTCATGTCTTCTTCTGAGGACTGGATGCACAAATGGAGCTCAGCTGTGTTGCATTCAATGCAAGTTATGTTTTGCCCTTGAGGAGGCAACATGCAGTGTGTGCACTTGGATAATGTTTGGACTTTTACTGCCACAAACAATATCTTAAGTGGACATCTAATTGGTAAGACTCATGTAACTGCACAGATTATTTCTGTTTCCACAAAAATAGTACAGCTAATTTCAAGTGAGATTCCTTTGTTTGCAAATGCTTTTGTGTTATTTGTATTTACATTGTTACTATCTCTGTCCTACTAAATGAAAACCGTGAGGACACTGACTAGTATTCTGTGATGGCTTTAAGTCAAGATTCTGGACATTTTCAGAGATCATGGTGTGGAGTTACTTTGTACTAATTTATAGTTATCATGTATTTTACAGTTACTGAGGTGTTTGATAATTGGCTTGTTAGCTAAAAAGGAACAAAATCTCTCTCCACCAACATTTAAGGTTTGTTAAGAGGCAATGACAGGCTCATGAGTCAGGAAAGGGAAAGAGGAAAAAAGTAATCTGTTGAATTTCTAAACTATTTATTGCCTTAGAAAGAAGGGACTTTTGTTCAAGGGATGATATGAGGGAACCAAGTAACTGACAGACACCTTAGTTCTAAACTTAGTCTTGCTTAGGTTAATTTTATGATGTTCAGTGTTGAGATAGGATGAGTTTTGGTTCTGTAAAGGCTGTTTGGTTGAAGGGATTTGTTTATTTATTTAGTTATGTAAGTAATATATTTGTATTTTTAAAATAACTGAAGTGTTATTTTTAAAAATGTCATTCTATATCATGAGCCATAGAGTCCCAAAGGGAGAATATGAGTGCCAGGCCTAAATCTGACGTCCTGACACTGGTGGGAGACAACTGCAGGTTTCCCAGTGGATCAGGGATATGACACTGCAAGGGATGCACCCAGTCGCTGGCAAGGTGCAGGTAACCTCCCTCTTACCACACAGACTGTGGCACTCTGTAATAAACTTTATTTTTGGATCATGCAAGCTTTAAATGACAGAAGAAAAGTCTTTATGGTTTATGACACCCCCTTACTCTTTCTTATTTTTCCTCAGAGGCAAAGATCAGCTCAGGGAGTAGACACTGTATTCCCAGTGAAAGATAGGAAAAAACCTTTAAAAAATGCATGACTGCTGTTGAGTGCCATGTTCAACCTGTCAAACACAGGCTGGGCTCCTCACTACTAGCAATGATGCTCAAAACCAAGACTACTGCTGACATTTCTCTGTGGCACTCTGCATGTGTTAGAATGGCCAGGATGGTCTGAGTGCTATGGGCAGCTGCATAACCTGTGTTAATGTGGAAATGTATGTGGGCTAAACTACCCTGCTGAGAAGATGGCTTAATTGGAGTCCATTGAGGTGCAGGAGTATCTGCAGCCCATTCCAAAAAGCCACATCACCCAGCTGAAATTGCTCAGATGGTTACTAATTTCTCAGGCCACCTATCCTGCTTTTCATGGTAGCTAACCCAGAGATTTCCAAAGCAATGAGGTTATTTGCTTGCAGTAATTAATCCTGTTGATGAAATAGCATTCCTGATAAGCAAGAGAGAGGAAAAGGAGGGAAGGAGGATGAAATTTTGTCATGTAGGATTTGAGCTGACCCATCCATAAGCAAATCATGTAACCGGACATTCCCATATGGGTTGGCCAGTGATATGGCAAGTCTTTATGGTTTATGACACCCCTTACTCTTTCTTATTTTTCCTCAGAGGCAAAGATCAGCTCAGGGAGTAGACACTGTATTCCCAGTGAAAGATAGGAAAAAACCTTTAAAAATTGCATGACTGCTGTTGAGTGCCGTGTTCAACCTGTCAAACACAGGCTGGGCTCCTCACTACTAGCAATGATGCTCAAAACCAAGACTACTGCTGACATTTCTCTGTGGCACTCTGCATGTGTTAGAATGGCCAGGATGGTCTGAGTGCTATGGGCAGCTGCATAACCTGTGTTAATGTGGAAATGTATGTGGGCTAAGCTACCCTGCTGAGAAGATGAAAGCAAATGGAGTCCATTGAGGTGCAGGAGTATCTGCAGCCCATTCCAAAAAGCCACATCACCCAGCTGAAATTGCTCAGATGGTTACTAATTTCTCAGGCCACCTATCCTGCTTTTCATGGTAGCTAACCCAGAGATTTCCAAAGCAATGAGGTTATTTGCTTGCAGTAATTAATCCTATTGATGAAATAGCATTCCTGATAAGCAAGAGAGAGGAAAAGGAGGGAAGGAGGATGAAATTTTGTCATGTAGGATTTGAGCTGACCCATCCATAAGCAAATCATGTAACCGGACATTCCCATATGGGTTGGCCAGTGATATGGCCTGCAGCCAAGAAGGAGCTTTAGCAGGAACTCTCTGTGTTTCCTGCTGTTGATACAGAACTGACTCTGCAGTCCTGTGTTTGCACTTCTTTAAAGCTCCCTAGATCTGTGTGCCAGGGTCAAGGCTCTGGGAAGAAGCTCAAAGCACTACCCCTGAAAGCACAATGCGTGCTTTAACCTGCTCCATTGCAGCAGGGAGCTGAGATAAAGTATAATGGAAGGGCTTTTAGTATCCCCTTACCCCAGGAAATACAGATTGAAGGGCAATGACTCTTCTCCCTTGTTTCCCTACTTTGTGAAGTTGTCTGGTTGCATTGCAGTGTAAGGCTGTGATACTCTGAAACTCAATGAGAGGACAGGGAAACAAGCGTTGGCATCATATTAAAGGTTTGTGGTCTGTCTTTCCTCTCCTGCCTACACAAAGCTAACTTCTTTTCAGTTTCTTCTGTATAAAATGGGTTTACAATGACTATTTTTGCCTTAACACTAAGGTAGAATTACCAAGTCCTTGTTTCAGCTGTGTGCTCTTCCATTCAGCTGCCAGGAGAGGTAGCAGGAGAGCAATGTCAAGAAAACTTTCTCCTCTCTTGATTAACTAGGCAACTTCTGAATCATTCAAAGCATCTTGCAGCCAGAAGCAGACTTAAATACCCCCTAAAGTGCACTATTGCATTTGAAATCTGGTAAAAAGCTAATAGTTCAGATTTTGGAAACTCATTATTGAAGTCACTTTCAGTTATAATACTTAACAGGCTGCATCAAGGTCTTATATTTTAAATTAGGTCCTGAAGGCAGAATTTCAGATACCCCTTCCCTTAAGTTTCTTCAATACACTGGGGTGTTTTCTTTGCTATCAGTTAACTCTACCAGTTTTACTACAATAGGTTGTATTTTTCTAAACTAGCTGGAAAAAATCTGAACAGCCTCTGAAGAGGAGCAGGGAAGGGGGTGTAAATCAGTTCTGACCAAGCACGCAGTTGATAAAAAACATGAGCTAATCTGGCCAGCAGTTGAGCTGATTGTAACAGAACCCAGGTACTATATAAGGAGAAGATGTATTGTGGGACTTGAGAGCTTCAGTTACATGAAAAAATCATTAGCTGCGGAGATGGTAAGATTCTGTGGAAAACTTAGAATCCTGTTATAAAACAGAATTTGTCTCTCAAGAGGAATTGCTGAGAAAGAACTTTGTTGTACTTTTAAATGTTGACACATTTTAGTCTATTATGCCAGTAAGACCTTATCTGGAATGTCATGGTTCACTTGTAGCATTCTGATTTATAATAGACTCTCATAAGTTTCTTTTGTAAGTCTCAACCCCATCTAAAAAAAGGAAAAAATACTCTTAGCTATGTTAGCTGAAACCCTGAGGTCTTAATTTGTTTTTGATCAGATTGTATTTAGGGAAAAAATCCTTCTGGGCTTGATGATTTCTTTTTGGTTTTTTTGATTCATGGAATGTCCAAGTAAAGCTTTCTAGATATGATCTATTAAATTAAAATTACTCATAAGAATAGCAGCTAAGCTGCAGTAAAAAACAGATATAAAATAGATTGTTGCAGAACCAGATAAATTCTAAATATAGAAGCAACTCTTCTCATCATGAGACTGCTTTGCATATCCTTATTCTTCCTCAACACTTTGGAGTCCCTTTTTTCCCCCAGCATTAATTCAAAGCAATTGTTTGGCTTAGTGGCCTGGATCATACCGAGTGTTTAGCTGTGCATTTGAATTCAGCCTCTCTGGGGAGGGTCTTATATCAATGGTGCTGTGAGTTACTCAGTTACCTTTGCTTTGTAACAGATGGTAGCATCACACTCTTATGGTAGTGATATGGTGGTAGGATTGTCAAGATTCCCTTGCTTCCCTCACTTCTAGAAGATGGGAGCAAGTGTGCCAGGACCCTTCCTTCTCCCTCTTCCCTTCTGTAGGCCAGAACACTAAAGATGCAGCAGAGCTGCTTTCAGAGTTAACTGAGGTTGCTCAGAGCCTTTTGTAGCCAGCTTCTGAAACCACTCCAGAGCGGGAGAGCCACAGTTTCTCTCGGGAATCTCTTCTAAGATTTATTCAGAAATTCCCCTGCTGCAACTTGTGTCTTGTTGCCCCTTTTCCTTTTGCTGCATGCCTCACATGGGAGTTTAGCACTCTCTTCCTATTGAACACTGGAGGAAGCACAAGTAGATCATCCTTTGCTTTCTCTTCTTTTGGCCAAACACCTGCAAGTAGTGATGTCTGAAAACTGTACATAACTGTACATAACATAAAGTGTTATCTCCATGTCAGGGATATTCACTTTCCTTTACCTGTATAAATTTCTAGAGCTATTTGTTTGTTTTATACATTTGTATTGACATTCTATACAAATATGGATAGATTTAGATAATTGTTCAATTCTACTCTGTGTAATTATAATTATGTACAAATATATTAAATCCATGTATTGTATTTTAACTATATTTTTATATGATGGATGTGCACAGATGCATACACAGATGTATCAAAACAGGTATTTAAAAAGGATTTTCCATCCTGGATGTAGGCACAGATCTGATGGCAGAGTATAGCTGAACCTGCTGCAGATGCCTGGTTAATGAACATCTGTGTTTATCCAGGATATACAGGCAAATAGACCCAGAGCATTTAGATATAATACTTTTCAAAATTCCAAAATGGTGAAAACTTACATGAAAGAGCTGCAGGTGTATTACATAGACAGGTATTTTGCTTTGACTAGAAGCATTGTTTTCCTGTGTTAAGTTTGATTAAAATATTTTCACAGAATCATAGAATCATTTAGGTTGGGAAAAACCTCTGAGATCATGGAGTCCAAGCTTTGAATGATCACCACCTTGATTTGCTTTTGTTCATTTGAGTATTTTTAAATTATGAAAGATGCTGCATTTTTTAATTTAAAATTTTCAAGAGCTGAATGAACCACACTAAGTAATTACCAGTGTTTGCCCATACATCTCTAATGCAGGTATTAACTAGTACAAAAAATATATATATATTGGTAATGGAAATGTTTGATTCATGCCTATTAAGCTGTTTATGATGTGCTGACTTTGTGACTGAGAGGAGACCAATTCCCATAGAAAGCACCAAATTTACTCTAATGTATGTAAATGATGAATTTGGACTAACACCTGCTCTAGATTCAGGCTTTAATTCCTACAAGTGAATCTGGGCTATTGCTGTTAACATGGGTTTCCTTTTTGCTGTCCAAACTCAAATTTTTTCTATTTTTCCAATTACTGTTTTGGCAAAGTAAGGGACTTTTTTATTTTTCCGTTTGGTAGCCCCTAGGTACCTCAGCTAAAAAACTGGGTGAAGGAATGCTGGTTTTCATAATCACATTTCTGTATGTCCAGAGCTGCTTCTGAAGCTGGTTTGTAGGGCAGTACCATGTATAGGAGTCATGGCTCCTGCAGTAGAAAATGAGGTGCTTTGGGTTTGTTGAAATGCAATATAAGGATGTTCTCATACCTAAATTTATATCTATAAATCTCTCTGCTCTTTGCATACTCCTGGTTGTCTGGGCCTTAGTCTGCAGTACAGTCTCAGGCAGTATCATTACGAGTGGCTCCAGAGCTGCATCTCAAGCCAAATTTGCGAGTCCTGCAGACTGAGACCGTCTGGAGCAGCTCCTGGGCTGGCTGTGCTGCAATCCAATCCAGCTGTACTCAGCACTCCCTGGACCTCTCTGTGGACAGGCCCAGGCACTGTGTGCCCAGCCCAGCTGCGGCCTTGTGCTCCTGCACCAGTGTCACGTATCATGATACAAGATAGCCTGGACTCCTTCCGAAAAGGGGCCAGGCACTCTCCTCCTGAAGAGAAGATGATATGTGAATGCAACCTGAATTCCCACCAAGTTTTTGCTCCTCACAAAAATACAGCTGTGGGTAAGGTGCAGTATAGACTTAGCCTATGGGCCTCAGATGCCCATAAATAGCACAAGGAGAGATATTTCCCTGTCATATAATGGTTTGTCAGGATACAGAAATGCTACTTTTTGCAATGCTTAGATAGTGCTGCTTTGAGCAATACACAGGTTTGGGGTTTTTTTTTGGTTGGATTGGGATTTATGTGGGTAAATGAATAGCATTTATCTGAGTCTAATCTAAGATGGTCATCCATGGCTATTTACAGTTGGTTTTAAAAAAAGGTACTTTAGGTACTTTTAGACCATGATTCTTCTGACCTTCTCGGAGTTTTGCTTTAGGAGGAAAAGAAGTGGCTTAAATCATGTCCTCACATGTAAGTGGCTGACTGGCTCAGAATGGACAATTGCAGCAAGGCACAGTAATGACAGCTTGTGTGTATTCAGACAAGTTAGTTGTGTATGTTGCTTCCTTTTGCTAAAGTTACATGGAAAGCAGTAGATGTTTTATAGCATTCTGAAATACTGATTAGTTGTTACATACAAAAGTCTAAACTAAATATTAAGTCATAACCTCAGAAACTGGGAATATGACTCCATAGCTCTAGCAAGGATGCTGAACAAAACTTATTAGAAAATTTCTATCAAAAGAGATTTATCTAGGGAAAAAAAAAAACCTATTTGTTAATTTGTGTTTCTGTGATATTTTTCAAATTATTTTATAATGAAAATCCCATGCCACATGGTGAAGGATTCCTACTACACCATATGCCACTAAATGTGGTGGGATTGTGCATGTGTGTATGTACAGTTCTTGCAGATTTATTGGTAAATTCAGCTGTGGTTTGATAAATCCTGAAAATGGTTGTCCAAGTTTTAAAATTTAGTTTCTTTTCAAATGTTGGTATACTTTGCCAGTAGACAAATATATTGTTTTGATGGAAAATGTAAGCTCTTTTTAAAGTTAGCATATTGGCCATGAGTATCCTCAGAGCCAGGCTTGCATTGGCAGCTGTAAGCTGGCCATGGCTGATTTTCAAGCTTCAAAAGTTTTGTTTGTATCAAGACCCCATCTGTGGACATTGATCATATTCAGATCTGCTGGAGCATTAAAAAAAAAAAAGAAACCTTTAAAGTCTGAAAGGGTCTGACTTCACTGGAAAAAAATAATTGAAAGTAGTGTTGCCAACAGCTAGGTAGGAGCTGGCAGCGCCTGCCATGCAGTATGTCAAATACGCCGTCTCTCACATCCACACAAGTTTAGGCCTAACTTCAACAAAATGTATTTTTAAAATTAATATTTTTAGAGTAATTTTAAATTATACTTCTTGAATTTTTAAGAGCTAAATATTCCTGAAATTTAGCTCCCTAAGCATGAACTTCAACAGTTGCTGCTGTAATTGGTGCAGCACAGAAGCAAATACTTGCATGAAGGAAGATGTTTCCTTAGAGACTTTCAAACTTTAGAAGATTCATTCTCATTCAACTTTCCTTCATGTTTATTAGGAAAAAATACAGAGATAGAGTACCCTTGTTCTCCAAGTATGGTGCATTTTTCTTTCTAATTCAGTTTATAATATTTATGAAGTTACCATAAGCTGAAGTCAGTGGTGAGCTAACATCCTAGAAAACATTCAGGTATCTCCTGTATTCCTGATGGGCAAATCCCAAGGAGTGTTGACTTTTTAACATGTTGGCTGTATTTTTTTCTCAGTTATTTAAAAAGTATGTAAATCCTTAAAATATGATCTGACACTACTTTTTTTTTACATTCCAAGGTATACAGTATGTGGTTTTATTTTCACTTAGACTTCGAGTGACTAAAAAGAATTGATTCTTCTGAAATCCCTCCTGACATGAACCAGAAACAAACATAAGGGAATGCAGATACAAGGGGGTAGGAGTAATGTCCTTCTTATGTATAAATTGAAAAGTTCATTAGTAATGACTGGTAAGGGAAGAGCCTAGCTCATGAACATATGGGAAATCAGTTTACTTCAGAGAACTGAGGGTGAAGGGAAGGGATGTCTGCTTTTTATTAAAACCTGAAATGCATTATAATTGGCCTGGATCTTTGCCCAGATGGCTTCTCTTATGCTGACATCTGCAAGAGTGTATATAAAGCAACATTAGGAAGCTGTCTCTTGTGACAGTGTGTACACATGTAATTCTGTTAAAAACTAAGTCCTTTGCTATCTGTAGTGTTGGTCTTTGAATAAGCATGCTGAGAAATGTCATTTGTTTGACAAAATCTAATTATGGAACATGGTTTTTACATGGAAAGTTTCTACTACATCTTAGTAAACTTATTAGGGCTTTTCACCTATTTTTGTAGATTCTTGTTCATTCTTCATCACAAATTTCAAGTAAACTTTGGTGGTTTTTTTTTTTTTTTTTTTGCAGGGGGAAACACAGCTTTTCTTACTCCAGTCCTGTGTATTCTTTTCTAAAGTTTAAGAGTTATTATTTTGAATTTTCATGTGTGAATTTAAGCTGGTTTCTGCTGACCAGTGAAAAGGTTAAATGATAATAAAACGTCAGTTTCCTATTGAATGGGTTGGATGATGACAAGTGGATGCAATGTAATATATCTGTTAATCTGTTCACTTGTGTTAAAAATAAAGTGTCAACATAGTGCTTCTTTCTTTGTCAGACAATAGGAAAATTAAAGTCAATGGCACCAGGGAACCAATTGAATTTAAGACAAATCAGTGGTTTGGGGCAACAGTCAAAGCTCATAAAGAGAAAGTTGTGGTAAGTCTTATGTATTTGATATTAATTTAGAAAAAATGTTTATTTTTCTCAAATGTATATGTTTAATAGCTTTCTGTGTGTACAATATGGAAAGAACTCTCTGATTATGCATGAATTATAAAAGAGAAGATGTATATAATTCAAAAAACAAAAGCAAACTATAAAATTGGGTTGAACTGATCAAGTGAAGATGATCCTGCTGCCATGTGAAAACAGCAGAATGTCATATTGTTGTGGAAGTGAATGACATTTTTTTAACAGATAAGGGACATATTTCAGAGATGCACAGTAACTGATAGCTGTCTGCTATAAAATGTTTGGTATTATAAAGATATATCTGGAATGTTAAATACAGAATGTAGTGAAAATGCATGTATTTGAATGTCATGAAATGTTTTAAAAGCCAAGAACCTCTGTTAATGTTCAGTTAGGAAAACACTTATCTCTTTTGTCACATTTACATTGTTTTGAAGAGCTATGTCATAGTGTTGGTGACACAGCTGCAAAAAAGGCTGATAAAAACAGCTGATAAAAAAGCTCCAAATCAAGATGGCTATCAAAATGCAGTATCTGCTCTCCAGTTTCACTGAATGTTTTACCTGTATTGATAGGGGCCCAGCAATGGGCAGGTATTTTTATTGCCTAGTAAAGTGCTGGCGATGCTGCTTATACACAGACATTTTATATTTCCAATTGCATTAAGGTTTACATTAAAAAACAGCACTGGAGTAATTGTGATAAGAATAATTGGTTTGATCGTTAGTTTTACTAGTTTTTGCAATTACCAAACAAAAATTTACCTTGGAATTTGATTAAAACTTCCAATTACTACTTTAAAAGTAGTCATAAGGGAGGAACTATTGAAAGGAATTGCTTTCACTTATATTGAATGCCTTCTAGTTAACCTGCAGAAGGATTTTGAAATGAAACTGGTAGCGAGTAAAACATCACCCTATTCTGTTACAGAACTAAGTAAACATAAAAATTATAGAAATAGATGAACATTTTTCATTTTCTGTACTCTGCTAAACAATTCACAGATTGAAATAAAATACTTCTTTACCACCATTTGTGAAATCTTAATCAAGTGATTAGAAGAACTCATTTTCAACAGATGTGCTGTGCCTGTACTGACCAGACTTCATTTATTTGGGGTAGCTCTTCTCAGAATCTGAAACTGACCTATAGTTAACACTTTTCAGGCAAAAAAATGGACAGCAAAGCTGGAAAGCTTTTTCTGCTAAGCTCTGTAGGCTAAGAGAAAATGTAATCAAACTGTCAGGAACTTGTTTTTTAAGCTACAATTTTAATAGTAAACTGCATTAATTCAGCATTTATGATTATATTGTTCTTGTTTCAATCCATTTGGCTTGATGTCAGCTGTACCTAAAATCACCCCCACAGGACACAGACTCCTCTTTGCTGCACTCTGGTTTTGCTCTCTGTTTCAATGTGCAAGGTTTCCTAGGCAGGGGTGTGTGAGGTGTCCCTGTTCCTTAAGCCATTGCTCCACAAGCTCTGGCTGGTGGTAAGCTCCGAGTAGCACTGTGGTTCATACAGCCAGTACTGATTGCTGAATGAAGGCTAATACAATATTGTAAACAGCAGCAATACCTTGCCAGAGGTAGACGACTTTGTAATTGAAAGAGTAGGACAAGACAGGACATGAATGAAGGATTTATTTGCGTCCTAGAGGCATGCAAGGTTGCAGGAGAGGTGGTGTCTTCATCTCCCAGGCAATGAAAAGTTTCAGGGCACAGGAACTGTGAGGAATGACTTACAGACCTGAGAGCTTCTTGTTCTTATTTTTCTAATTATCTGGATTACCTTCCAAAAAGATAATGGTTCTCTCTACACAAGTTGTATATCTTTTATCTTTGTCATATTTGTGACAGCACTGCTGTAACATTGAAGATTAAATATCTAGCCAAAGCTTCCTTAGCACAAAACTATTTACTCAGCCTGTTGAATGCCATGTAAGTGTATCCTGTCCATGAAGATTTGAACCAGGGTTATAAAGGGATTGTTACCAGTCAGACACTCAGATGATTGTGATTGACCATATGACAACAACCTGACAAATCTCCTGCTAAGTGGAGTCAGTTCTGCTGCTGGAAGTGAATGATATTTTTTAACAGATAAGGGACATATTTCAGAGATGCACAGTAACTGATAGCTGTCTGCTATAAAATGTTTGGTATTATAAAGATATATCTGGAATGTTAAATACAGAATGTAGTGAAAATGCATGTATTTGAATGTCATGAAATGTTTTAAAAGCCAAGAACCTCTGTTAATGTTCAGTTAGGAAAACACTTATCTCTTTTGTCACATTTACATTGTTTTGAAGAGCTGTCTCATAGTGATGGTGACCCGGCTGCAAAAAAAGCTGATTAAAACAGCTGATAAAAAAGCTCCAAATCAAGATGGCTATCAAAATGCAGTATCTGCTCTCCAGTTTCAGTGAATGTTTTACCTGTATTGATAGGGGCCCAGCAATGGGCAGGTATTTTTATTGCCTAGTAAAGTGCTGGCGATGCTGCTTATACACAGCCATTTTATATTTCCAATTGCATTAAGGTTTACATTAAAAAACAGCACTGGAGTAATTGTGATAAGAATAATTGGTTTGATCGTTAGTTTTACTAGTTTTTGCAATTGCCAAACAAAAATTTACCTTGGAATTTGATTAAAACTTCCAATTACTACTTTAAAAGTAGTCATAAGGGAGGAACTATTGAAAGGAATTGCTTTCACTTATATTGAACGCCTTCTAGTTAACCTGCAGAAGGATTTTGAAATGAAACTGGTAGCGAGTAAAACATCACCCTATTCTGTTACAGAACTAAGTAAACATAAAAATTATAGAAATAGATGAACATTTTTCATTTTCTGTACTCATCTAAACAATTCACAGATTGAAATAAAATACTTCTTTACCACCATTTGTGAAATCTTAATCAAGTGATTAGGAGAACTCATCTCCAACAGATGTGCTGTGCCTGTACTGACCAGACTTCATTTATTTGGGGTAGCTCTTCTCAGAATCTGAAACTGACCTATAGTTAACACTTTTCAGGCAAAAAAATGGACAGCAAAGCTGGAAAGCTTTTTCTGCTAAGCTCTGTAGGCTAAGAGAAAATGTCATCAAACTGTCAGGATTTTTTAAGCTACAATTTTAATAGTAAACTGCATTAATTCAGCATTTATGATTATATTGTTCTTGTTTCAATCCATTTGGCTTGATGTCAGCTGTACCTAAAATCACCCCCACAGGACACAGACTCCTCTTTGCTGCACTCTGGTTTTGCTCTCTGTTTCAATGTGCAAGGTTTCCTAGGCAGGGGTGTGTGAGGTGTCCCTGTTCCTCAAGCCATTGCTCCACAAGCTCTGGCTGGTGGTAAGCTCCGAGTAGTACTGTGGTTCATACAGCCGGTACTGATTGCTGAATGAAGGCTAATACAATATTGTAAACAGCAGCAATACCTTGCCAGAGGCAGACAACTTTGTAATTGAAAGAGTAGGACAAGACAGGACATGAATGAAGGATTTATTTGCGTCCTAGAGACGCAAGGTTGCAGGGAGAGGTGGTGTCTTCATGCTCCCAGGCAATGAAAAGTTTCAGGGCACAGGAACTGTGAGGAATGACTTGCAGACCTGAGAGCTTCTTGTTCTTATTTTTCTAATTATCTGGATTACCTTCCAAAAAGATAATGGTTCTCTCTACACAAGTTGTTTATCTTTTATCTTTGTCATATTTGTGACAGCACTGCTGTAACATTGAAGATTAAATATCAAGCCAAAGCTTCCTTAGCACAAAACTATTTACTCAGCCTGTTGAATGCCATGTAAGTGTATCCTGTCCATGAAGATTTGAGCCAGGGGTTATAAGGGATTGTTACCAGTCAGACACTCAGATGATTGTGATTGACCATATGACAACAACCTGACAAATCTCCTGCTAAGTGGAGTCAGTTCTGCTGCTACACCCTTTATCTTAGAACATACCAGGACAGAACTATTTCAGCCACATATATGTGATATGCATCTTAAATTATAGGATCAGCTCCTGTGCAATGAGCAGTAATGGAGCAAAGATATTACTTGTGAAGCAGACCTAGAGAGTATTTGTAACATGGCTTAAATGTGACTTGTAGTCCTTGACAGATTTCACCTGCCAAGGGCTATAAGTGAAATACCAGTGTGCTTTTCAATTTATAATGAAATTATATGAAGCAGTGATCCTGCATTTTCTTCTGTCATCATTGCTATGTGAACGATACAACACAAGAGAGAATCCTTGTACACAGCCTATTAAAAACTACATTTACCAGATGCAAGAGTGTGCGAAAGTATGTGTGTCTTCTGATTTGTGTTTCTGTTTTCATAGGCTTGTGCTCCTTTGTATCACTGGAGAACCCTTAAAGACAGCCCTGAGAAGGATCCTGTTGGCACCTGCTACGTAGCAATTCAGAACTTCAGTGCCTATGCTGAATATTCACCTTGTCGCAACAGTAAGTATTAACATGAGCAGTCCTGTGTTGAAGGAAATGATTTTGCACTGAGTGTGTTGATTCTTTCAGTCTTCACACCACTGAGTCTTGATTGAATGAAGGATACTGTATGATGGTATTGCATTGAATGAAGGTGTAAGGAAAAATTAACATTAAACTATATGCCTACGATTAGATGCTTTATTGTATAATTAATTGAAAGAGGAGAAACTAAGGAAATTAAGTGTGTGCAGTTATAGTAATGAGCTATAATTGGTTCAATTTTTGTGGCTTTAAAATATAGCAAACAGATCTAGATAAGAACCAGACAGCATATTAAACCAATTATTTATACTTATGCTGAGTATAAATGTCTCATCACAAGGTCATGATTTGAAGATCAGACCCTGTATAGAAGCCCACAAGCCTGTATCATGCTCATGCCAATATCATCCACAAGAGCTCATTTGTGAAGAGCTTTCAGCATGGAAGAAAGCCATGCACATTAACACTGCTGTTCTACACTCCTTTCTGTGCTGTTCTGAGGATGTGGTAGCTCTCTCTGGGCCTTGCTTCTTGGGGAGTAGGGATAAACCACATGCATATTTTGAACCAGATTCAGCCTCTTAGAAGTCTGCAGAAAATATCACATGTTAGTTATTATCAGTCATTCATCTTGTTCAGCATTTTATGCCTATTGTAGTAGGGCTTTAAGCAGAGTTCTGTTGTGTCTTCCTTTTAAAGGCCAATCCTTGTCTCTGCATGGACAGGCACAGAAAGAAGCTGAATCTGTAAGAAATGGTGTCCTTAAGATCTGGTTTATGTACTTACTGATGTCTCACTGGGCCTTTGGGAAAGGCTTATGTTGTTTGAAGAGAGAGTTCAAGTGGCCCTTCCTACTCTCAGTTTCACAATGCTGCAGCCTTCTGGCACTCTAGCACACACAGAATTGCCATAAGATGCAGGGCTACACACTTTGCACAATTATATAGGGATTTGGAGAATAGAAATAGTAGTAGTCAGAAGCAGGAAAGCTGTTTTTCCATGTACAGATCCTGACCCTTACACTGTGTCAAGGTTTTTTGAGAACACCTTAGTAAACACTTATTTTGTATTTATGACAGATCAGACTGTGATGAGCATTCTACAGTCTTGTTGATTTTTTTCCTTTTTTGTCTCCAGCTAAATTAAAACTTAATCCTTGATGGTTGTTTCAAGGATCCTTTCGTGGCAGTAGGAGGAGAGTGTCCCAAGTAGCAGTTCCTACTTTTCAAAATGTTCACAAGGGACTGCATGGTCAGGGTCCTGCAGAAGGTCTTGATTTGCTCTGCCTCTTCTAAAAAATAATACATATTTTCACATATTTTGGCAGTGCTACATTTCATAGTGTTTCAGCTCCAGGAATATCTGTGTTATCTTCCACATGCACTAAAATCAATAAAATGCTTCTACCTTCATAATTGCAGGCAATGCAGATCCTGAAGGACAAGGCTTTTGTCAAGCAGGTTTCAGCTTAGATTTTTACAAGGTGAGATTCTGCTTCTGAAGTATTTTGACCAAATGTCATTATGATATATCTGCAGGGTTCAAGTACTGTCTCAGTGATCATGAGTTTATCTCTATGCTGTTGGATATGGAAAGTTTTGTGAAGTTGTTGCAAGTTCTTTGCTTCTTTTCAAGCTTCAAAATTTCTTGTTTCATTAATGAAAAGAAATAGTCAGCACCTGCTTTTCTCTGCAGCATTCCACTTTGTCTCAGTCTATCTTAACAGATAATTAGGCAAAAACTTCTATATGCTTCTATCTCAGTCTATCCCACTCTAAATGCTTTACTTGTCTTTCAGGAAGGAGTGAGGCAGGCACCAGCTAGTTTTAAAAATTAAAATATGTCACTGTTTAGTGAGAAATGACACAAAGCCATCAGAAGGCTGAGGGACATATAGCACCCATTTATTTTGGACTGCTCCTTTTTAGACACTGTTCCAATGCAGGTGGACTGATTGATCATTTAGTTAATACATTTCACCTGATTGGCTAATTAACAAAATGCTCTTTCATAAACAATATTTGAGAATAATAAGAAAACAGATAGTAGAAAAACAACACCTGCAGGTTGTTTTTAATAATAAGCTGTCCTTATTTATCTCCAGCTCCCTAAAGTCTCCCAGGCTGATTCTAGGAAAACTTATATAGATATCTGGCTCTCTGACCAGGCTGTCACATCCACAGAAATAACCTTAGGATGCTTTTGGTGGCAGACTAGTCATTGAGTAAAACCATGTTCATGTGGGGATGAAAGTACCTAAGGGAAAGGACTAGATTTTCTTAAATGCCAGGAGGGTCCAGTAACAATGTTGTGGGAGAAAGGATAAACTTTGTGTGATTGTTGTTATTGGGGCCATCATTTACAGCACCAGGGCTTCAGGTAACTTTGGCCTGACCATTGCCACTCTTTTTAGCGTTCGCCTGCTGCATTGTATAATTCTCTCTAAAACATTACTGTAGTTTCACTGAATTGGAGCACCCTCTATTCTGTTAACTTTCTTTTGTTACAATTAAGCAGCAATTTTTGAAATGTTATATTAGTGGTAAAATAAATGGTTTCCATTCAAGTGCAGATGCATAGGGTGATTTTGACTTTTTTAAACTGTGGATTTTCCTGCACATCCAGACACCTACATCCTTTCCTTGAGCATGGCTATTGTCCTTTATTGTGATTCTGATACTGTTTTGGTCATTTAAATTGTTTTTTTCCCATGCATGCTTAATTTTGTTGTGTTCTTTTGTTGTGTAATTTTATTTAATTCTGCTTTTTGTAGAATGGAGACCTGATAGTAGGCGGGCCCGGTAGTTTTTATTGGCAAGGTATGTTCATCTGGCTGGTTAACTGGATCTAAGAAGTGAAGGAGAAAGTATTGTTGTTCTAGATTTCCACTGGTTTTTTAGTTTAAGATAACCAATCTCTAATCTTCTTTCCAACAAATGTAAATCAAAAGAATTGTTTAACAAGTGACTGAGCATAAAAATAAGCCATGAAAATCCAGGATGTGGGTTGCATAGGAAGTTAAACAAATGCAAATAACTATTTTTATGTTGGCATTTTAATATATTTGTAATTTAATTAAAAAGTTGAATTTTTCCCTAGAAATACTGCAAGTTTAAAAATTGCTAATATTTGTAGAACAAATATACTATTTCAAAAATGTTTGTTACTTCATTTTTGAACACCACCTTTTATAGCTATCAATATGGATATTAAGTTTATTTGAGGCATCACTGTAGGTTCCAAGATGCAGTTTCTTGTGTAGATTGAGATTGTTTGAGTAAAGGATTAAAAGGTTATTTTTGTTTTAACCTATTCTTACATGTATGATTTAGCTGATTCCCAGCCTCTGCCTACCAGCTTGCCCACTGTCAGCCTCTTTGATGTCTGTTTTTGCATTTTTTTTAAAGAAGATCTAATTGATTGTGATTGTAGGGAATTCATAGCTTTGAATTCTCCATCGAGAAATTGCTTTCATTGGTCTACTACATTTGTACAGTGCAGTGACTTTAGTTTGAATTAGTAGATTGAAATGGGTCTGAAGGTGTTTTTGTAATGGTTCAATAGGAGGTTCAGTGCCTTGTTTTAATGATCTGTGTGTACTCTTGAGACTTCCAGGGTAATTATGGAGAAAGCTTGAGAGAAGTTATTTGTTCTTTGTGTGGTACTAGTGCCCTTTCTGTGCTGTTCTGGTGTTCTGCTAGCCCTGTTTTCTAGAATCTGGCCCCCTTTTAGGTCCCTTTCATTTATGAAGCTGTTTGAATCCAGGTCAGATAATCACTGCAAGTGTTGCGGACATCATTGCAAATTATTCCTTCAAGGATATTCTGAGGAAACTGGCACGAGAGAAGCAAACAGGAGTGGCACCACCCTCATATGATGACAATTACATGGGTAAGCTGAGTTCTGTATGAGTTAGTAATATGTTCCAAAAGGGTGAGTCTTACATCAGTATGAAAACAAGCCCTACATTACTATTGTCCTAGTTTTTAGAGGATTTGAACATGTTTTGCCTCAAGCCCAACAGCAAATCAGTAGTTTGCTGGTTACTTAGTGAGATTACTAACCTCCTTAAAATGATGCACAGTAACAGGGTTTGAAGGTTGAGATCTTGAATGGCATGTTAGGGTTTTTATTATTTGATATTAAATAATTAGCAGAAATACAAAATCTTCCCATTTATGTATTTTTTTCATTGCAAGATTATGGATTGAACTTAATGTAATTAAAGACAATTTCAGTTTTTATTAGATGAATTCAAATTCAGTTCTGTGGCATTTTGTGCAGTACTACACAAATACCCTATTTATTTGCAGTGATATTTAAAAGATACAATTGAAGTAAGCAATAACAAAACTAAATTTGAAGATTTTATTTAATTAATGGAAAAAAGGCTCCTTATCTACTTATTAGTACTGATCTCTAAGAATTTCTGGATACTGACATGTCTCTGCATGTAAGGTAGGTTTTTATTCAGACAGTAATAAAAGAGATTCAGTGGAATTTGAAGGCGTGTCCTTGCACTGTTTCCCGTGGATTTGAAATTAAAGTCCCTGATACAATCCAGAAGTCTTTCTTTACTGTGACAGTGGTTACTATCTCATAGGATTACTAAAACTCCAAGAGGTGCTTTACTGCATCTTTGGAAATCTGTTTTCCATATAAAGCTCAGCCAGGACACTCACACATTACAATACAATAATGAAGACCTGAATTGTGTCAATAGCTATTAGGGCAAAACACCATAGTACCTGGTGTTTTTTTTCAGATTAATTCTGAAGTATTATTGATTTAGAAGCTCATTTT
Organism: Emberiza elegans; assembly: GCA_024865655.1. Lineage (NCBI taxonomy): Eukaryota > Metazoa > Chordata > Aves > Passeriformes > Fringillidae > Emberiza > Emberiza elegans. The sequence goes on from JALJVW010000206.1 coordinate 25,109,606, forward strand.
GGAGAAGAGGGATCAATTTCTTATATACTCAAACCTACCATTAATTAAGTCATAGTAGTGTAATAAACAAGTTTCCTTTTCTCCACACAGTTTTAGTATACTAATGTTAGAAAACTTGCATTCAGCAGATCCATTGAACAGACAAATCTGATGTTCCTTGCATATTTTTTGAAAGAAATTGATTTATCAGGTTTGGGTTTTTTTTAAATTTATCTTTAAACAGGATACTCAGTGGCTGCTGGGGAATTTACTGGGGATTCTGAGCAAGGTAAGCACCTGTGTACTTGAATGAAAACCATATGGCTGTGCACTTTAGACTAAATTCCTTGGTTTGGGTCTCTGCACAGGAACATACCTATTATACATTTGTAATGCTGGTGAGACTTAAGCTCACTGCACTTAGTATTCTCAGAGATAATTCTTTCCTGAGACAGTATAACATAACAGAATTAAAGTAACACAAAAATTTGAATTCCATAAGAGGTGGCTCTCTTGAATGGCTGAACAGCTCTGTCGTCCAGACTCACAAAGCCAGTAGGGACATAGTACATTTCCACAAGTAAAGCCAGTGCTCCAGAACTGTTGCTGCTTAACCCCTCTGCAGTTAAAGTTGCCTGTCCTGCATTATGAAGGATTCAAAAAATAAATAAAAAACCACACAGTTTTGAGCATACATAATGTGTAAAAAGAGGTACCCCAGTAATAGAAGGCTGCATCTTTGGCTGCTTTTTTAATGCATGCTCAGAGTTCTATAATGGATGATTTTTGAATCAGTATTTCATGTGAATGACTGGCACAGAAATATTGCATAGTTGGCTGACTCGAGATTCATCCTGTGTCATGTTCAGGCTTTCATTAGTACTTCCCCTTCCCCTTGAGCAAACACATTCAGTCAGAGGGGAGTGCATGATCCCAGTGAGGAACAGAGGAAGGCTAGGTCAGTACAAGCAGGTGGCTGAGGCGCTCTGTTATCTGAACTCCCTGCTGCTGTCTTCTGATGTGGATATTCTGATGAGGCAAGGTTTACACCACATGACTGCAGGCTGAGACTTTGCTTCTTCATTGGTTTTTTTACTCATTTTTTTTCTACTAGTTGTTTAAGATTTTGCCATTGAGCAAAATTACTCCTAGAAGGCAGCTAGGTCTAATGTTTAATGTTCTTAGTCAGTGGATCCTTCCAATGCCACTCACAAAAATTTCCTTGTAATGCTTTTAGATAGACTGTGCAGAATTTGTCAAGCACTTACATGGCATCAAGTGAAATAATGGATGAAACTGTTGGTAGACAAAAAGAAAAGAAGTGTTTGTAAGGACAGTTCTATTTAGCTTCTGTGCTCTAATATATGATGCCATAATTAATTCTTGTTCCATCAGTACACAGCTGTCAGGTAGCAAGCTGAATTCTACAAGAACATTATTATACTGTGGTATGCTAAGCAATGCTAAACAGAAAGAGATCCATGGATAGGTCAAAAGTCAGAGTGTAATGTTTTGTGCAAGTAAATGAACCAAATGCTATAGTCCTATGAAATAATGGCTTGAAGTGATTTACAGGTCTTTCAGATACAGATCACAAATCAAAATCCTAAGGGATTTGAAATATGTCTCAAGGAAGTTTTAAGTGGTGTGGATACATCTTGCATGTACAGCTCAGATTGCAAAACCAGTTCACTGTTGATCATTTATCCTTTCAGAGCTGGTTGCTGGAGTCCCAAGGGGAGCACAGAACTTTGGTTATGTATGTACTGGACCTTCATTTTATGTTTTTCATAGTAAGAAGGCAATTAAGCTATTTGTAAGGTTAAATGCTACATTGTATTTTCTGTCTCCTTCATACAAAACTTTCAAATCAGGAAGAACTGCCACTGACTTGCACCCTCAGGCTTATCTGGCTGGGTTGGAATGCCTTTACTGGTTTGGGGTTTGGATGGTAAGCACTTAGTCTCTTCTGAAGTCTGTTTTCACTAGGCAGCCACAATTACATGCTCTGAGTCTGACTTGTATCCCTATACCCACTGAGTTTTATCAGACCTGAGCTCACCCACAGGTTAGCATATTTTTGTGCAGTGCTGTGTCCACAGTGCAGAGGAGTCCAAGTTCAGATTATTCATACCCATTGTTTACTGTCAGTGCTGTAAGTGTATGCACTGAAATCCAGATGCAAAGAGTCATGATATGCAGTTAGAAGTGAAGGGAGAGAACAATATACATTTGTGGATACAGCTGTTAACTTGTAGGCAAAAAGTTCCACAAGTAACCTGACTGGGAAAATAGATCACAGCCACAGACACGTTCTCTAGTTTTGTGGACCCCAAATTCCTGGTGTCTCTGGGACTTGTTTGTAAAATTTTTAGGAAAAAGTATATGTATAAAATATGTATATATATGTATGTATCTGTGTATACTTCTTTATGTTTTAAGTCCATGGTTTTTTCATGCCTAGTCACTGATTAGTTGGTAGTCTGTGATTTGCTGTTGTTCGGTGTCCAGCAAGGAAGAGAAATACTTTTCCCTATTTTTTTTCATGGGGAACCTGAGGGTCATGAAATCTTAGAAATTTGTTCAAGACCATACAGGATAGCTGTGGTGAGACAGAAAAAGAACTGTTTTTTCTTGGACCGTCTTTTAGTGTGTTAAATTCTTTTTCAGTGATATCATGCTGTAGCATCTCCATGTGTGCCTGAAACTTTTCTTATTCTTTTGTTTTCAGGTCTCAATTATTAATTCCTCTGACTTGACCTTTATTCAGAACTTCACTGGTGAGCAGGTAATGTCAAGCAACTATGTGATGAAATATTGTATCTGTAGTGCATCAAAGAGAATTATCACTAAAAAAACTATACATTTTATATCAAATATGAAAGCCTATCTGTTGTTTTTTTATTTTCAGATGGCGTCCTACTTTGGGTACACAGTTGCAGTATCTGATGTTAACAATGATGGGTAGGTTACGAAATATATTCAGCTCCACTGAACATTAATAGAAGTAACGACTGATATTTATTAATAAATGTAGGTTTTCAGGTGCTTTACCCCTCAAAATGCTTCTCTTGGCTTCTCTGCTTCTCTAATTTGAATTTTCCACACAGGCTTATCTTTGTGCAGCCACGGTAGCATGAGTATTTGCAGGCCTAGTTTGAGCAAATTTATCTTCCTGAATGTTTATTCAAAGCAGTGTGTCAGAGGAGTGTCCAGAGTCCTAGCAAACAGATCCAGGTAAAAGAACAGTGAATTGCACCATGGGGAAGAGGTAGATGAAAGTCAGAAATTCATTCTCCCATTCTCACATACAGGAAAATCTTCTTATCCATAGCTTCACTTCTCAAAGTAAAAAGCCTTCTAATGTCATCAGCTCTTCTTTTCCTCATTCCAGCACCTGCTGGTTGGCCATCCATATTTATCATCCTGAGGACCAGCAGTTGTCTGTGCCCCATAGTTGTTACAGCAAGCATTGTGTGTGTCAGAGGGATAACAATGCTCCAATCCCAGGGTCATGGTACCTGGGGATCATTATCCCTAAGATACTTGGGGGTTTCAGGCTCTGTTAAACAAAACCCTTGTTAACTTTCAAGTCGTGTAAACTCTGATTAAATATTTTAGAAGAAGAGGACTTTAGTAAGACAATATTCATAGTAGCTATCTAGCAAGGAGATAAAGATCCCTGAAACTCAGAGGCTTGGAAGTCTGCACAAAGATGAACCAGGATAATATTTAGAGATGCGGTGTACTCTTGCTTATTGCAAAATGCCTCAGATGTGTCTACATCGTATGTTTTTCTTGTGATCATTTCTTATTAAGTGCTTAAACATATTGCATGAAATAATTTTTCTGCGTTAAGTCATTGCTTCTCATCAGTGACTAGTGACCCTTTAAAGATTGAGAGAGAAGTTACAAGTAACAAGAGAAAAGTAACAAGGTGGTAAATGTTATTGCAATTACAAAAAAACCAACAACAGAACAGCAGCTTCAGCAGTTTCCATGGTGGCTTCATAGAACTCAAATCTTAGCAAGTTTCTGAGATTAAATTTTGTCATAGTGTCACAGCTTTTGAAAATTTCAGTTTTTCTAATACACAGAATCAGAAATTATTTAGTCTTACTGATGTATTACAAATGTGAAAGGGTGAAAGAACATTCATCTAAGGTGCAATAGACACTCATCAGACTTTCAGGGTACTTATTTAACTTCTCACTGAACCAAACTATTTCCTGTGCAGGTTATTTCCTGTTAACCCTAGAGTTACTTGGCAGACCTCATATTTTCTGTGTACCTCTAAAGCCACAGTTTATGTCAATAATATAATCAAACTGCTGTTGAGGTCTGTGTGGTCTCCCAGTCTATATCTTAAAAGAAATCTAAAGACTCTTCCTGAGATCCAAACATCCCACAGAAAACAAAACACAAAAAGCTCTACTGGATAAACATGTCTGATTAGATATGTAGCCTGCCTTTGCTGGTTTGCACATATTATCAATAGAAATATTTATCTGAAAGGAAGAGTAAAGGAGGGAAAAAAAGCAAAAGGAAATTAACACTTCAAATTCACTTAGGCATTTTGTTCAGCTAAAGATGAGGAGGTAGTGGTGGCCTCATCAGTATGAGAAACCTGATGAAGTTATATGCTGAAAAAAAGAACACAAGCTTTGCTGTAATAAGACTCATAATATGGCTCAAAGATTAGGCTCATCTCAGGAAAAAAAAGTTCTGTAGCTCTGGCCCAGCAGTTCTGTGGGAACAGCAAAGTGAATCATGCACCACAGGATTGTAGGCAGAACAGGGAAATTGAGGATACTGTTTGAACTACCCTTTAGTTGCCTGTTGCTAATACTGAGAAATCCACAATGAAACTTAATAAATCAAGTTTGCCATCAACTTACAAGCTACATTCCTAGTAAAGAGAAAAAAAGAGAGCACTTTCAATTTAGGCTGAATCAGTCCAATAAAAATAGTGAAATAAACTGGTTACTGTTTTTTTTATTTGGCCTATATCAAAGCTTTCTATAGTTATACTTTGACCTCTTGACATTTCCCATATTCCTGCTTTTTATTACTCTGCAGGATACAAAGGAATGGCACACAGTCTCAGCAGGTGGTCAGCTTTGGGTTTCTAAAGAAATTTATTTTTTTTTAATCAGAAGGGAAGTAATACTGGCTGGTTACTTTTCTGTGTTGGAGCAAAAATTAATATATAATTTATGTTAACTCTAGCATCTTAGTGCAATAATGAAATCTAATGAACCAGTTCAAAATACCACTGCACACTGAACTGCATTTCATAGCTTAATATTACTGTCCAGGGGCTTTTGCTTTTATTTACTCATATGGCTTTTTAAAAGTAATCACATCAAACTGAATTTGACTCAGAACTCTCAATTTTGTAAATACAAACCCCTATAATTTAAAAATCCAATTGAAATATCCTCTTTCACCAACAAAATGCATCATGCTAGCCACATGGGCACTTAGAACCCAACAAGTACACACACCCCCCATACCCCCTTGACTGCTTGCTCTCTAAATAATTAAGTTGTAGAAGCTGGGAGGTAGAACTGAGTATGAAGTAGGGTAAGCAGCAATTGTTTGCTTATTTTACACACTTGAAGAGGAACCAGAAGAAAGTAAATGAGTATCAGAGAGGGTTGGGTAGCTGACAAACTCTTCCTTTCTAGCTATAGTACGCTGCTCTGACAGCACAAAAACCCAAACTCTAATCCCAAACCTCGAGAATTGCCTAAGGGAGAGTTCCCTCTTGCAGAGGATTTGCTGAAGCTGCGTGCTTTGAGCTACAGGGCTCAGCTCTGAAGGAGAAGGGGGGAAATTTAAGAGTGAGGAAAGGAAGGCCTTGGTGGGGGCAATACATGTGAGTACCTGCAGGGAAGACAAACCAAGTGTTGTGGGTGCCCCAGGTGGCTCTGCTGCCCATAACCAGTTGAAAAATAGATCAGTGCAATAAATGACTGCCCTCCTTCCACCTGCACCTCAGTACATCAGTAGATGAGCCATCTTAGCTACCAGCTTCTGGTCCCTTCTCCCTGGACTGTTCATGAATTTTATACAGTCATTGTCATTTATTTTAGCAAAATTGAAAATTTACCATAAAAATAATACTGTGCACTTCTAGCTGGGATGCTGTGTTCCCTGTTCAACAAGCTCCAGCTCCTGTCTGCTTGCTTTCTGTATCACCTGGTGAATCTTGTGTTCTGGGTTAGGCTTCTGCTAAGAGAGTTTTAGTACACCACAGATAGTCTGGGTTTCTCTTTTCACCATTTTAGGCACTCTAGATATTGCTCTATGGACCAGGCTTTTAAAGGTATCTGGTTATCTATTTATTTTACATCAGTGTGCTGAGAGCTTTCTGACTCTCAGTCATTTGGTTCCTTGTCATCGCTAAAAAAAATCTTCCTTTAGTCTTAAAATTGCTCATTTGTAAAATATTCAAGGCAGCCAAGCACATCTTTTATTTCATGGTTTCTACAATGCTGAAGTCTGTAGGGTCCCAATGTACTGGGAATATCTGGGCTGTGAAGTACTGAAATAGTAATTGTTGATAGTGCTGCTGTGTAATGCTTTTAGTACATGGCATATGCAAAATTACTTATTTTTAAAAGAGCATTCATTATTTCTTTCTGTTGTTGCTATTGTTTCATGGCAACCATTTCAGCTGATATTCTGTCCCAACCACAAACATCTTCCATTAGTAGAGGAAGACTTTTAATGTCTAGTGTGAAAGGAAAATACCACCTTTGATGTCAAGTCAGCATCTGCTTCCTTCCTTTTTTAGTTATTTATGCCATAGGGCAAAATCTAACAAAAAAAAAAAAATAGGACATCTGTACCAAACTGACATGACATTTGGGACTGCACTTTCCTTTATGGAAACATACTATAAAACTTAGTAGAAAAATAACATTCCTAGAAGTATTTTGTCACAACTTATATAATGTGTAAGTTCTACAGTGAAATTAATTTTTTTTTCTAAATTAAATATTCTATGCTAAATTCTACAGTGTCTATCTTAGAATCATGGTGTACATCTGTGGTAAAATAGTAGCTGAGATACTGCTGAATCATACAGATTTTTTTTCTATCATGATTAGGAAAAACAATTCAGTGCAATTTTACTATTTGTCTTGCTAATAGATAAAGCCTCATATTGGAAATATGATGAATTGTGAATAGAAAGTTTTCTCTTGAGTTCTACAAAGTTTGAAAAAATTTTCACATTAGAGCAAGAGAATATGTTTTCCAACTTAAATAGTCTGTGATCAAGTATTCCTAGTTACTTGCAGTAACAGACTTCTTTAATACAGATGATCAATGACCATTGAATGTAATGCAAATTATTTTATTATTTGGCCTTGAGCAACCTTCAGCAATTAATCTGATACTATCATTTCATATCTCAGAATAATCCATTAAGAATACTTCTGCTTTTTATGAGTCTGTCAATCACACTTGTTTTTATTTTTCACAGTTCATCTTTTTATTCCCTCTAAATAAATGTTGGTAACATGTTTTGAAACATGACTGTTTAGAACAACAACATGCAAAATATGCTTTGGTTGGTCTGTCTTCTTTTACTGATTCTTCTTGGAGTAGCATAATGGACAGACCTTTTCCTCTTTTATGATTTGATTATGTCCTTTCTCTGTAATACTCTGTACAGAAAATCATGTGAGCACTGCAACTACTTGTGTACCTAGTATTGAACAGAAGTGTTTTCAGAAATAGGGCTTTGTCTCCACTTTCTATTTGAAGAAGTGATGAGGCATTCTCTATTAATTGATGCTCTATTTGTGTTTCATGTATGTTACTCAAAGATCTATTGTAAAATGATAGGGTTTTTTTCTTTTGGTCTCTTACTGATGTATAATTTGCAAAAACTAGATTTAATACTAAAATTTGTCTCTCGCTGGCACTGTTGGTGAAACAGATCTACAGAATTTGTTCTAGTGACACTGATTCACTCTTAGATCCCTGACTTCTGCATCATCAATTGCAAAGTGCAAGTTTTCACTGTCTATTGTGGGCATGAATTGAAGTACAAGCAGTTCCATTTAAACCTAGAAAAAAACATTTTGGCTGTGATTATGATCAGACACTGGAAGTAGTTGCCCAGAGAGGTTGTGGAGTCTCCATCCATGGAGATATTCAAAATTGAGCTGAGTATAGCTGTGGACAGCCTTCCCTAACTGACCATGCTTTGACCAAGTGTTTGAGCTAGGACTCCAGAAGTGCCTTCTTACCTCTGACTGTATGATAATTATCAGCTTCTTGTTTAGCAAATGTATAAACTGTGTTGTTTACACTCAGTCTCTCAGTGACACTGTTTTTTTGTTTTTTCCAGTTTAGATGATATCCTAGTTGGTGCCCCTCTTTTTATGGAACGAGAATTTGAGAGCAAGCCTAAAGAAGTTGGGCAAGTTTATCTGTTCCTGCAAGAAAGTGCATTCCTCTTCCAAGATGCACAAATTCTGACAGGCACTGAAGTGTTTGGTAGATTTGGCAGTGCAATCACACACCTTGGAGATCTCAATCAAGATGGATATAATGGTAATTTGTATGTAATGTAGTGTATTTCTAACACTGAAATTACAAATGCCCAAGCAGCAAATATTGTGTCTTTGCTGTGCTGGAAAAGGCTTTGTAACATATTTGAAATTCATGAGAATTTACCCTAATGCTAATGAAACTGATATTGAGACCCAAATCATGAAAAGTGACTGATAAGAGGACAGTCATATTGACTGCAGTATGATATTTTTACTAAATATTAGTATTTTTTTAAATAAAAATACTTTTTGTTTTCTAACTATAATTGCATTTAATTACTTGGTTAAGATATTTCATTTTTTTGAAAGCAGAGTTTTTCTCTCCTCAAATGCTTGGAAGAGTTTGATAATTCAATGAGGCTCAGTACATGGAGCGTTTTGTCAACAATGAAAGAATTGGGCAAGTACAAAAGTACTATTTTGGAGTCAGCCTTCCACTGGTACTTAAGTACTAAAAATCCAGAGCATAATGGGTTCTTTTAAATGCTTATAGCACATGCACACAACAGAATGTTCACGTAAGTTAACAGGCAGCCTACATTCAAGTGACTAGAACAACTAAACTTACTGCTTGGTTACCTGAGAAAGCTGGGATACCTTGAGCGCCTGGAGTTAGCCTCCTTGGCATGATCAGTGGCATCTTTGTTTTCCCTGTATGCATTTCCTCACTTCTTATTTCCAGGATGTTAGGGATCTTCAAAGCAGGTATCTTTGCATCTAAAACATCACGAAGTTTTTTCCTGGGAGATCTGTTTTGCACCGTAGTCTTTAAAATAGTTGTCCCACTGGGGAAAAATTAATGAACTAAGGAAAAATGAATTACCTCCTGGGCTGTTTTTCACAATGCTCTAGCCACTAGATTCTAGGGCAATGTCCTCATTGTGTGGCTGCTGTGGGAGGGATCATTCATGTCAGGAGTCATAGAATTGCACTGGGGTTCAGAGTGTACAAAATATGAATACCATCCTGTGGGTAGGAGAATACCCTCACTGACTTATCCTGGCATCCCACCATGGAGTTCAGCACAGCTGAACCTCATGGTGGAGAATTCCTGTTTTCTACCTGTGAGCAATAGCAGATACCCTCAGCTACTCTGGGCAGGCAGTGTTGGTCTCCTGTCTCTCCAGAATTCAGATGAGGGAGGCAGAAGACATTTCTGCTTTTCTCTGTCACTGTATAAAGACTAAGAAGACTCCAGAGCCAGAGTTCAGGTGCTCAATTCAAGTTTAATAAATAAATTTAGCATAATTTCCTAGATCAGAACCCAAAAATGAGAGCTACAGATACATATCCTCTGTTGTTTCCTATTGTCTAGCTCAGCTAGAACATCTGTTGGATCTCAGTCTGGACAATATTGTCTCCACATCCTGTGCACAGAAACTAAGAAGAGCACTGTGAATTCTGCTTCTTGGATATGGCACCTCATTTTTAAGGATTGAACTGTTTAATTCCATAGTGCCTAAGAGTTCTTGTGAAATTCCTGACTCAGTACTATTCCATCAGTAAAATGATGAATTGGTATAGGTGAAAACATTATATTCCACTATTCTCTTTTGCATTCTAAAGTGTTGGGTGTTTAAGGGGATGAAGTTTTTTGTATATGTAGGATATGTTATCTGGAAAAAGAAAATTAATTTTATCTAACAGCTGCTCTTTATTAACAGATGATAGAAGAAATCAAATAAAATTTGTACCTGTTTAAAAATACAAAAGTAGAAGCAGGCATTCATTAGATCTTGGTTTATTAAAGCTAATTAACTGCTCTGGAAATATGTAGAGGAATCCAATGTGGACTGGCTATTTAATATAATTAAATAACCTCTTCATAGGATTCTTTTATAAGCTTTTGTCATGAAAGTTTGACACAGAAAAAACACGACTAACATTTTGTATATTTGTCTTTAAACTGGAATACATTCAGAAGTACAGAATGTTGAAGTTCTTGCATGTTTGTAGAGAAGCAATTTGAGTCTATTTTCCTGCAGGGAGTTAATTTTTAATTGTGTCCATTCTTTTTATTCTTTTTTTTTTTTTCCTCTGCAGACATTGCTATTGGTGCACCATTTGCAGGAGAAGACAGAAGAGGGAAAGTGCTCATTTACAATGGACACAGTAACGGGTTAAACCCTAACCCTTCCCAGGTTCTCAGTGGAGCCTGGGCCTCTCAGTCCATGCCTTCGGGATTTGGCTTCACTCTGAGAGGAGACTCAGATGTAGACAAGAATGATTACCCAGGTAAGATTTTTGCATTAGAAAGGGAATTTCATACTTCCATTCTCTGGTAAATTCATCATGCCTAAACTGCTCCTTTTGGAAGGCAGAGGTCAGAATAAAGGATAGACATTTCTGGACAGTTCTAGTTTGCTTTCCTGAGAGTTAAAAACAGACAAAACAAATACTCCCTTTCCGTCAAAAGACATGATCAGAAAGTCAAGAAAGGGCTGAAATAGTTATATTAACATAAAACATGTGAAGTTTACAATGAAAACCTTAACCCTTTTCCCCCACTTCCAAAAACTGAATGGTCTCAGCTTATTGAACTTGTAAGGTCTCCTTCATCCTGGCATTCTTTCTTAATTAAAAACATGTTGCATTGTAGAAGGAGGGATTGGTTTGGTTGTGTTTCTGTGTTATTTTTTGCTGACCAAAGAGACACTGAGTTATATATAGTTAATGGCTTTGCATTACAAAAAACAGAGAGAATGCAAATTGCTTAAAGCAGTTATTTTATTTGGGCCTTTCCATCCCTTTTATGTTTTCATTTTGAGATATGGACTCTTTCTTTTTAGGTTAGCTTTGATTCTTCCTAATGAGTTTACCTGACATGTATTCACATTTATCAAGTTTGTAACATTAATAAAGTTTTTCAGGGAAGCTTTTGTTTTTTAAAGGAAATTTTTCCTACCATCTAAGTAGTCTGAATGTAAGTGTGCTTGTATTTACTCTCTCTCTCATCTGGAAACAAATCTGTTCTGTTTCTTCTCATCACAATTCAGAAGCCTTAGTAAGGGTGTGTAGTAAAACATGGTATTTTCTTACTCTGAAAGGTTCACCCACAGTAAAATCCTAACAGTCCATGCTTCCCTGACTTACTGTGAAATCACTCTTGTTACCCTGGGTTATTTCAAGGCTAGAGTTCTTAAAAGTTGTACTATTTCAAAAGTGAAAACTAATTTTTCAAAGGGACAAAAATAGGATCTTTTACCTTTCTGAGATGGATTGTAAAAGCCTTGAAAGAGGTATCTTTCCAAAAGTAGAAGGCAATTTCTGGGAAGGGGTGTTTACAATAGAAATTACAGTTTTACAAACAGAAAAGCTGACTGCAGAGTTATAAAGTGAGGCTATCATGAGACTGAAGTAAGAAGATCTTTAGCATTTGATAGAAGAAAGGGCTTTTAAACACTCTTCTGACTTTTTGTTTGCATATTGTTGATGTTGCTATTAATAGTCTTTCATTGTCCATGACTAATGAGGTTCTCTTGACAACAGAACTCTTTAATAAAAAGTTTCAGCATTTAAACATTTCCTAAAGCACCCACAAGGCCCCCAGCAAAACCAAAGGAAACAGGATATTGCATTCCTGGCATTTCTAAGATTGAAAAGATAGAGGGAAGGGAGAGATTCTTTGACTCACATAGAGAAGAGTAGTCCTTACTGCTGTATTAGCATACTTTATGTGGAGCATCTTTTAAGCTAATTTGTGGAAAGTTTGGGTGATCAGTCTTAATCTTTCTAAATGTGCACTGAAGAATTGTAGTATAATTGTGTGTTCTCTGTCTGTCATTGTGGCCACCACCATGCATCCTACTTGCAGAATTTCACATTGTGTTATCAGCTCACTATGTGTTAGAGCATTTGGTTTTATTACAGGAATTACCTAATCAAAAAAATGAAAACAAACAAAAGAAACACCACCCTGCATTTATAGCATTGTAACTAGCTTTCCCCCTGGATGAGCAGTCCACAGCACTGCTGAAAATCTCTCAGAAAATGACAAGAAAAATCCCTTACTATGAGTCAACCACCTCTTCCCTAATTCATGAAGATTTAGAGAACCAAAACAGAGCTGTAAAAATAGTGCAAACATGGCACAATGCTAGCACAAAAATAGAGTGCCTTCCTATGGGAAAAGGGAAAAAAAAGGAAATAATATAGGGAAATGCAAGCCTAGGACAAACACTCTAGGCAATGAATCAAATAATCCTTCTCGTGTCAAAGAGCTTTCCTTCTTCACCTCCTGACGGAAACGCCTGAGGGCACCCCTTGTAAAAGGAGGAAACAAGGTACTGAAGTTGGAAGGATTAGGAAGGAAGTTTTATTTTAAAGAAATGGGGTCTGGCTGACTATAGAAAATCTAGAAAATTAGCCTTTAATTCCATGCTTCCCAAACTACTTTTTGTGCCTATGATTCAAAAAAGGTTGTGAAAGATTAGGGGAAAAAATAACAAAAATTTAATTTAAGCTTTCTGGTGTGTATATTCTAAAAGCAATCATTTTATAAAAGATAAATGTAATAAAATCAGGTTTTTCTGACTTAACACTCGTTCAGAAGTTCTGTTCTCAGAAGTTCTGGACTGGGAGATGAGAGACAGCTGTAATGTCTGGCTGCAGGTATGAACATATATTGCCACTGTCTAAGGTGAGATTCTCCAAGCATATAGCTCTTCCATGGCTAGAGTTCAATTGTTCTGTATAACTACAGCTGTGCTTGTATAATTTACTCAAGCACTTTTGCCTGACCATTGTTCATGAAGCAGCATATCCATGCTAGGAAATGAGAGTCTGAGACTTGGGAGTTACTCTGTCATTTCATTTCTAGTGCACTGTATAGCATTTTCAGACCTTTTAGAGGTTCAGGTCTTCTTTAAATCAGACCATAATGTAATGTTTTTGAGAGCAGGTCACTGACCTAGAGGGCAGAAGATACCACCTGTTCATGTGGCTCCTTATCACAGACCACTGAGCTTCATCCTGGGATAGCTGTACTGACCTCCCCAGCCAGTGCTCTTTGATTACAAGTTGGGTAATGGAGTTACTAAAATGTGAGGATGAATCACAGTCAAATTTTTCTCCCAATGGAAAAAGGTTAAATCCTCTCTTGGCTGGGAGTTCAAAACCAAGATCTATGTATTAGTCTTCTGGAGAAGAGAGACCATTTGGTGTAGTGAGTAATCTCTTCCTCTCTTCATCCAAATTCCAGTATAAGCTCAGGAACAGAGAAGGAAACAGGGAGCAAATGAAGCCTCTGTAGTACACCAAGCTCTTCAAATCCCTCAGCTTTCCTGTGGATGGAGTGGTTTCTCTTTTCTCCTCTTCCTGCAACTCTTGCCACCAAAGGGAGAGAGTCTCCCTGACCCCCCACTTTCTGGTCTTCTTTAGGAAAGGCAGAGAGAATCTCTTGTCCCCCATGACCCAGCTGTATAATAAATTTGGGAGAAAACTGATCACAGGCAGGTTTAATGGTGGAGTAGCAGAGAAGACAAGGAAGAACATGATACAACCATACTGATAGAGATGAAAGCTCTGTCTAGCACCACAGCATGTTTCCGTCAGTGGCCAACAACAGATATCCTGGGAGTTTTACAGCTGTGATATTTCCCAGAAAATTCACCCACCATTAACCAACCAGAATATCAAGGTGGCCCAGAGTAAGAGATGGCACCTCCAAAATTAGTATCATTTGACAGACTTTTCTCTGTGAATTTGACCAATCAGCTGTAGAACTCATGCAGACGTTTGGCATGTGCAGCATTTGTCAAGGCACCCCGCAGCCCAGCTGAATTGCCCGTGAAGAAGTAATTCTCACTGTGTCCCATTCAAATCTTGAATGTTTCACTGGATAGTTTCTAGTTCTTACACTGAATAGACAGTGAACAGTTCTGCAGTCCAGTTATTTTACAGACTTCCAACATACTTCCTCTATCAGCCATGTGTTTTTGCAATCCTGTGGAAGGAATTCTAATATATTTAATTGTTCCTTGTGCAGCAGATAATGGCACACCAGTTCTGCTGTACCAAATGATTGTTCAGGCTTGCCACCACTGCTGCCTCTTCTCTTCTTCATATATTTTTATGTAAAGAGCGGTTAGTAGTAGTAGGTTAAGTATTGTTTCTGATAAAGATTTTACCATTTACCTGGGTTTCATATTTAACCAACATTAAAAAAGACCTGTATCTTCTCTACTGAGAAGAAATTTAGAATTAGTGCTTGAAAAAACAATAATCCCAAATATTTTTCATTGCTATCAGCAATTATGTTTGTACAAGAAAATAAAGTGGGCCAGGAACTGTGGTCTGGGCTTGAGGCTAATGGCACAGCCCAGCTCACTATTATCAGATGAAACCACTGGAGCAGGATGGCAGTACCCATATTCCCTTTTGTGAAAGGTCTTTGGCCCAGACCTTTCCCAGCTGCTGTCTGGGAAGAGTACTAACTTGCACACACTAAAATCACAGCTAATCTGTACTAACAACACAAAAATATGGACAGTACTTACACAGTGCTCAAGCACATGCCCTGTCTTTATTGCACAAACACAGGGTACAGACAGCTGAATAACTAACTAGTCAACATCTTACCTAAAAATGGAACTTTCCCTGGTAGGGTCAGCATACAAACAGAACTGCTTTTCCTTCTTGTTAGCAGTTCTGTCAGTGTAGTCACCATCTGTCTTCAGCTGTCCTGGCCCAGGTGTTGTCACTGTACCAGTAACAGGAACAGACCTCTCAGCATTGTGAAAATACTAAGATTTTTTTCAACAGGGAAGATTGAGTTTTGTTACTAAGTACAACCTTTGGTTTACATCTCTGCAGCTTTCCAGGAGGGAGTTCTGTAAATTGTGTCATCCTTACAGACACTCCAGATGTTATGTACCCAGAACTGTTCCTTTATCAGCAGACAGGGGTGATAATATGGAAGTCTCTGCTTTGCAGGCTTGGGGGCAGTGGGAAACTTTCAACCCTGGGAAGCAGCAGAGGCAGAAAACTGTGCTGATCATTCTAGCAGCTGTGTTGCTCATGCTGCTGCCTTCTCTGTGCTTGTGTTCATCACCTTCTGCCCCAAACAGAGGGCTTCTCCTCACCTAGCTGGAGTGCAATGCCAAGCTAGTGATGATGGTGGTAATTAATGGATGGTTGCTCCTTTCTCTGTAGTCATGTAAGAGGCAGAATCTAATTAAACTTTATAGTCAGATAAGACTAGTTAAAGGAAGCAGGTTAAGCATATCAGTCAGATAGATTGTACTAAGCCATGATATGCAACTTTCCCAGTCTTCTAAGCATGGCACTGACAAGCTTAATACCATACTTACCTGAAATACTCAGTAACTCTCCAGTACACAGCATGGACCCAGCGTTTGAAGGAAAAGACCAGTTAATCCTCCTGAGGTACATCTACATTAGTAAATGCAATATGCTGTCTTTGGTTCTGAACCATCACTGAACACTCCTTGTGCACACTATCAAACTCACTTTTGCCGAAACAGGGCTACTGCATGCTCACTTTTGTAGTCTAATAATTGGCATGGGTGAACTGTGTTAGGGCTATTGTAATGATACCACTGCATATAGTAAAGATACAGCATACAGGCACATTCTCTGCCACTGTTTTACTAGCAGTGACATAATTGTAACATCTTTCAGCAGGTGATCCATTTCTCTGTTTTCTGACAACTTATGTTCTAAGGTCATATTCAAAAGAGAAGATATGATCTCACTTATGCTGCAATAGTAAATTCTGGTTTAACACCATTATTCTGGATTGACAGTCATGAAAAATAGTAAATGGGATTAAAGAAATAACGGAGGTGATAAGACTGAAAAAGCATAAAAGATGGGCTTTTCCCATCAGTGTAAGTGCAAATACAGTGGTAACTGGAATTCTGTGCTATGGCAAAGCAGCATTGTGCTGTGTCTGAGGTGATGCTAGTGAGGGCTGTAACTCAGTTTATATAACCATGAGATTCTCTGTAACAGCAACTTGACAAGGTTTGCATAAAGATATTCTGAAATACCTGCTTCAGCACAATCTTCCTGCCTGTCTTCTGTGCTGGGACATCTGGGATGCATAATAACATCTTTCAAAGCAACTTCCACTGTCCTGTAAATCTGGGGCTTTTAGGGCCCCTTTGCTCCATCCTGAGCTTTAATGTGTGTTATCAAGGCCTGGAGCAGGGAAAGAAGCAAAGGCGTGCATTTTGAATTATAGCTTATTTTATTTATACATTTATTTGTCTTTTTCTATTAGCATAGTTCAATTTTCATAGGAACAAAAGAAATCCATTAATCTGTTTAATGGGAAAGAAATTTGTTTCTTTTGGCTTCTGGGCATCTGTTCAAAGTTGGCCCCACTGAGTGCCTGTAGTCTGTGATTATCTAGGTGATGATGCTGCACTTCCAGCTGGTTCATCTATCTGTACAGGGCTCAGACATTTCTAGGCTGTAAGGTTTCCACCCTCACATTTCAGCATATGTTCAGTCACTTTGTGGCTGATTATAGCTAAGCAAATAGTTTATAATGAATAACTTACTCAACTCATTAAACTTGCTTTCTTCTTGTGGCATATCCTCCCAAAGACTGGGGTTTCTTTGAATGTGTCTCTGAATCAAGATGATTTAACCAGTTCCTATTAACAGTGTGGGTAGATTCAGAACAGTGCTTTGGATGAATTGGCTATTCAAAGACTGTTGATTAGTTAATTGCTCAAATAAATTATACACTATTGTCTCTGCTCCCTGCCTGTTTAGATGCTTGTGTAAGTCTGCCTTACTAACTTAAGAGAGTCATTCTGGAATCAGTATGACTGAAGCTTCGTGTTCAAGGTATCCTACTTCAGCACAAACACAGCTGTTGGTGTGTTCTTTTGGTTGTTCTTTATAGTCAAGCCTTTATCAGCACAGGAAAATGCATAAAGGCATCTTCATGCCTTGTTATCTTGGACTCAGTTATTATCTTAAGAATATCATAGTAGTTAGTTAGAATATCATAGTACTTAAAATCAAACTACTCTATAAACATTTTAAGAAGGAAAGAAGTGTAATAAGAAGACAAAATTTCCACAGAACTTCAGTAATCCAGTCTAATTTTAATAAAACAGGAATATTTAACAGCTCCATCTGCTGAGTACATTAACTCAAACAGCAGGAAGAAAATCCTCAAAATTTTTTTCTGAGAGTGAAGGGTTCTTCAGATTAATAAATTTTTTTGAGAACAGTAGGCATTGTGCCAACAATATTACAAATCGGAATCCAGTGATGATTAAATTATGAAGTTGGTCCAGGAGATTTGTGGAAGACAAAGAAATTAAATCAATGAGAAGCTGCATCTGCTCTGGAAAGAGAGGACTGCTATGTGTGGGAGCCAGAACAATGGCTTGGGTTCTGCCAGCAAATGCAGAAAAGCTGAAGTGCTTCTACCAGCTAATTATTTTTTCACATGAATAATCAGTCAAAAATGTAGTGACAAGCCAAGAATTGTGTACAAATATGTTGATTTTATGGGAAATTATTATCTCTGTAATTTTTAGATATGCTTTTCTAAAATTCTTTACAATATTCTATGAAATCGCAGTATTGTGCCCAATAGAATGTAAGAGTAAAGAAATTGATCCCAGTAGTGTTTTACTTAAGTGATAAAGTATTAACTGTCCTCTTTAGGATTCTTTTTTGTAATATAATGAATAATATTGATGTGTTGTGAAAGGAATTAATTCAGACAAAAGAGCAGCATTGGTTTGAATTAGCCTTTGGAATTGCCTGTAACAGACCTGCTACCAGAATGGTTTAAAAACAGTACCTGAGAATGATAGGATTGGAAGAAAATGACTCTGCTTTGAATGATGGCTGTTTGCAGTATTTAACTAAAATTCTTGAGTAAAGCTGTCTATGCTGGACATTGCTATGTCGTTTACTATTGTCAAGCCTGAAGTATGGCCATTTAAAGGCATTTTTATTCTAGACCATTCCTACTGAGATTTGGATTTGTAATGCCTACTAAAATCCTAGGAAACAAATAGAGATATGATCGTGGGTCTTTTTGGCACCTGATCTGCCGAGGAAAATAAAAAAGCAAAAAGGCTCATGTAGATCTTTTAAGAGAGTTTACAGTTAGGTGGTTTTCTCCCTTGTACAAAATTTCCATTACCACCTGTACTCAGATAGAATGTAACTGTTTTCCAGTCCCTTTTTTACTATACAATGAAGCTGACAGACTGCATGAAGTTGTGTTTAAATCTGTCAGGAAATCATTCTGAGTCCCCAAATGTATCCCTTTCCTGCCTGCATCCTGGTAGAGCTGCAGCAGGGAGGTGACTCAGCTGTTGTTTCAATTTTTGGGTTTCTGACAAGTGAGGGGTTTGCCAGTTGTGTAGCTGTTCACTGGTTGATTTTCTTGGCCACTGTCCCCCGTGTATCGATATGAGACACCATGTCTTGGCAATTTCTCTTGGGATTGCTGGACAGGCTCCAGTCAAGTGTAGGGTGCTGAGCGTGATGCATGTTCCTCCCTGCTCAGGCTCCCTGAGGCTGCATCTCTCAGACAGAGTGGGAATCACCTTTAGAAATATGAGGGAATCAAAAAAATTTTCTTGAGTTAATAAATGAATATGTCTTGTTGAGAGTGGAAGTAGGACTTTGTTGATCTTCCTACTTCCTTCATTTGGTTGAAGGCTAAGTGAGCATCATGGCAATTTTCTGCCCTTTATCACACAGTGTTTCAGGTTTGGCACAGTCACATGGTAGAAGGTGCAAGTGAACTCACAAGCTTACAAAATCCAGTGTTCCTTTCAGTGCCATCACCTTAAATTTTTATAATTTTATCTCAGAAAATAGACTTCTTGCACCAGACAGCATCTTGCAACCTTGCTCTTCAGAGCAAAGTAAATTTGAAGTATTTGAATAAAGCATGAAGATTGTTTAATTTTGTGCAGTGCCCCTTGACTTCAATTAAATATGTCCCAAAGACACTTTTTTCAACATTAAGCTCTGCAATCCCCACCAGCTGGGACTTTATTGCATACAACCCGCAAGCTGTGTTAAAAAGGGAAGTTAAAAATTCCTGTGAAGTTACTGTATGCTTGTTTTCTTAATTTTTGCAGTGTGGTTGTGACCCCACAGCTCATTTATTCTTCAAAAGAAATGAGGCAGAAGCACATGGGTGCTGATGCCAACCCTTCCTTACAGATCTTGGCTCTCTGCAGGTGAGCAGCTGATAGAAAATCTTCTCGAACAGACAGCGTAGACAAAGTGATCCTTTAACTAAACCAATGAGGTCCCTCATCATCCCAGAAACATGAAATATGAGAAAAGAAGAACTGAAGGAGATTTTGTGATTCTTGCACTTTTTTGTCTTTGTTTTTATGTTTTAATCACACATTTTAATCTGAGCTTGAAAAAAAACCCCTCACTGATGCAAAGGAGTAGGCATAGGCTTTTCTCCAGGCTCTCTTTGGAAGGGTGTAAGGAGTTAAGCTGTTTTTTTTAAGCTCACTTCTTTTGCTCTGTAATTTCTTGTTAAAACTATTTTTCAGCTAGTGATCTTTGTATCAGTGACATTGCATGTGCAGCATTAACAAGAATTAATAAAGGCAACTTCTATTTTTAGAAAGGAAAAGTTGCCAAAATTCAGATAATTTAGACATCTCATGCATTTTTTTCATAGAAATGATTAGTAACTTTTCTTCTATGGTACATTCAACAAATTCAAAACTTCTGCTTATAAAAGTGCTCTGATTGGATGTATATTCAAATCTCATGCCTTTGTATCAACATTCAAAAATTATTTTTTCCAATTGTGGGTGTAAGATTTGCACCCCACAAAGCAGTGAAAGAAGGAAGAGTGAAATTACTGCTCTGTAACAGAACAAGACAAAACAAAGAAAAATCCATAATTAATCTTCCAGTGAATGCTCTGTTTGAATATATAATCATTTTTTCCTTACACTAGATTGTAGAAGTTACTACTGGCTATAAACATGGGGAGTTTTTTTGCATATTCATTCTTAATTTTACTTTTCCTACTCAGTGGTTTCACTCATTCAAGTTCTTTGGACCAAGAATAAGCATGGCTTAGACCAGGAAACAAATGACATGTCAGGTTAAAAGAGCCTCCCAAAAAGAGCAGGAGAGTACAATCCTGCAGCCCTTAAAGTCTCAAAGGTGGTGCCATGACTGGGGATCCTCATCCTATTTGCTGTGTCTCCAAACCTGGCTGAAGTGGCATAGAAGAAAGATTGCTCATGAAAAACCAGTCTTTTGGTGGATGAGGCCTGTGTTTGCTCATCTAGACCCATCACCCTCTGTCTTCAAATGAGCTGGACTCTGTCCCAAACAAACCAGGATTTAACCATTAAGCAGATGTACAAAATCCTCTTGAATATTAAAGTGGGGATGCTGAGATAGAAGGTACCTTTACACAGCAGTGCATACTAAAACTGCATTTGCTCACACCAGTGAGGCCAGCTGTGTCTGGCAGACTCATTCTTCTCACCTTCAGGTTCTAACAGGCTGCATTTTAGTAAACTTACCTTAGTTGTGTGTTTAACCTTTATTTTTTAATGAAAGAGCATATTATGAAATCATCACTAGGCCTTTTGAGTTATCAGGTCTGGTATGAGCCAGTACATATCCTAGGTCAAGTCTATTATAGAATTCACAAAAAGTGCCCAGCTGGGAAGAGCAGAACAGAAACACTTTTCATCTTGTCTTTTACTTTCTGTTCATAACATAATGTTTCTTTTTCCTTAAGAAAAAGCAATCGGAAGAAAACCCCACCAAACACAAAACTCATAAAAATTCCTTCAGATGCAAGCAAAATAAAAATCAACAAAATATTAAATTTTTGGGGGGGTTGCTATGGGTGCCACTATAAGTGAGCTGCCAGGAAAAGTTCTGTTTGTGTGTGGTGCAGCCTTCATGGTGATGGCTTTGTCTCAATTAGTTGTTTATTTAAGAGGAAAACATCTTTTGCTTTTGGTACTGTGGGCAAATTGTCTATAAAAGCTACTAAAGAACACAACATACAAATGTCCCAAAAAGGAGATAAAAACACTTATTTTCTTCTGCTATTTAAAGTGTTCCTGACCCTGAAACATATTTCTCTAAGGCCAATGAAATTAGAAAAATGTAAATGTTGTACAAAAAGAGGATCAGACTCATAAACTGTCCATGTCTGGTCCTATTAGGACATTAATTAATGGAATTCAGTGAAGGATTGTTGCCCATGTGAAGTATTTGTTTATACTTCTTTTTGAAATCCTGACCATCTGAAAGATGGAGCAGCACTAGAAAATATTCTGCCAGCCCTGGACCAAACCAATCCAGATAATTAACATCAGAGCTTGGTATTTCCATCATGCTTGACGACTTCAGGGCTTTTAAAGCAAACCAGTGCTCCAACTATAGAAGCAGCAAATAAGGGGTTGTTTACAAGCCCAAGTACTCGTTTAATTATCTTAATTAGATCAATTTAGGTTGCCAGTCTGTACCACTGCTGTTGTAAGGCTCAATCTTCTGAATTGGATGCATGTCAGTCATGTTGAATGATAGCAGTAGCAGAGTAAAAGCTGTGCCCAGATGGACTCTGTGGGCTTTGAAAATGAACCAAAGCTCTTTCCAAAGGCAGAGGCAGCAGGAAGGTTGATCATCTTTCCTCATAGCTTGGCTCCAGTTTTTCTCCAGGAGGCCTGAATGGATCCAGCAAGCCAGTCTGGATCTTTCCAGAGATCACTAGATGGGGACTCCAGGCAGAAAAAGGAAATATTCTGGCCTGTAGATTCCCAAACCCAGGCCAATGACCACTGACAAAGACATGCCCAAGTCCCAGTGTAGCAGCTGTGTTGTTGACTCCATCTGTCAGGGAAAAGACAGCTTTAGATGGATAACTGTTGTAAGCCTTTTCTCATACTGCTACAATGCTGGAAACATTAGGGGCTATGAAATCAGCCATCCTCTGACCTTGCATTGTGTTTATTTGCAGAGATGTAATGCCTAAATCAATGAACAAATCACTTAAAACACAAAGCAGAATGGAAGGATTGTCAGGAAGGAACACCTTAAAGTTTCAACATGACTTACATGAAAGTGCAAGAAATTGTTTTGCTGCTCTTCATTTTAATGGACAGTTAAGGATTTGGAATACAATTCATAGAGTTTAATGGTATTTTTCCCCCTAAAATACAAGTTGGGGAGAAGTGAGATTGTGGCGTGGGTGACATTGTGTTAAATAGTTTGGGAGTTACTGGTTTCAAATGAGACATTTGTGACATGATCTCTGACATGTCAAATGTTTTCCTTCAGGTACACTTGTGAAAAAAACTGCTTAGAAAGGAATTATCATATTTGTTTTATGTTACTGTAATATTAATGTAAATAATCTAATTTATGATGGAAAAAAATGTGTGAGTGATTACTGTATAGTTATTCTGAAACCATTTTGCCATTTTGGTTTTTCCAGATTTAATTGTGGGTGCATTTGGAGCTGGAAAAGCAGTTGTTTACAGGTATGTGGTAAATACAATGGATTTGATATTTCATGGCTTTAGTGGGAGATACTAAAATTTAAAAATGCCGTATTCCTATTTTCCTGTTGCAGTGTGTAAAAGGTGGTCATTAGAGATGATAAATTAAACATCTTTTGAAAAACAAATGTTTTTTCCCATGCTCAAACCCTATAATTTTCAATGAAAATTTCCATGCTTAGGCTTAGCTCAAGCAACTTCTATAATGTTTGACTCTTTAGTTAATTTTAAATAAGAAATTTAAAAGGCATGGGGTTGAAAATTAATTTCTTTCCTGGAGAATTGGTGCTACTAAGAAATTTTAAAGTGACCAATCTTCAGAGATTGTGTATGTTAAGACATGAACCATTTATTGAAAATAAAGACTGCTACTTTTAGCCTCAGTTTAAAAAATGCACAAGATACCACATTGCAAAACAAAAAGTTGTTGCTGACTATGGAGTTTCACTAAATGTACTTTTTGATTAGATGTAAAATTGGAAGCTACCAAATACATAAACATTTACATAAAATCTGGTAATGCTCTCTTAGTCCAGCCATGCTGACAGCTCATTTTATTTAAGTATTCACCATCCATTGCTACAACATATGGTCATATTTCTGATTTCTGTCTGGCCTCTTGTTGTCTGTATTCCCAACAGCACCTGACTGAGAAAAGGCATGTTCTGCTTCCCAACTGAATGTTTGTGACATCATATGAATTTTATAAAACAGGAATGTTCACTCAGCCAGCTCTGTAGGTGCAGTGAGAAGTCCTGATTTTCCTTCTGTGCTATGAAAGAATCATGCAAATACTTTGCAATGCCATGAGTGACTGCACAGGATAAAGCACCAAAGAATTAGATCCACTGTGTATTTTCAATAACAATAAAATGTGTTCTATGTAGTTTAATAAAGTGAATAGCAGGAGGCCATTTCCTGGCCAGAATGTATCAAATATCCAACTTGTCATACCATTGAAATAGAATTTTATTACTGAAATTTTCTAGGCAAAAAAGGTTTTCCCTGTTGCACAAAAGTTAAGAGAGTAATTTTATTTTTAATGTCTTGCTGAAGTAAAATAAAGAAGTAATCATAAAAGCTCAGATGTGGATTAAAATATCAGGAAAGTTTAAAAAATGGTGATTATGTAAGTTACTGTAAACAGTATTGCTGTCTTAAAAAATCAGAATCTGGACACATACTTGTTATTTTTTGTCTTCTAAACTGCTTGCAGGTATAGATTATCACTTAATAACAGCTTCAGAGGGATGGTTTCTGTCACCAGAACTGTATATTCATGTACTCAGCACAATTTACTGGTGATTTTTCCTGATTTATAAAGTCAGTTGTCTCCAAGAAATGTCAGACAGAGTTAACCTCATTATTGGCCCAAGATAGTCTACACCAACTTCTACTTTAACCAAATCATGTTTATTTTTTTAAGAGTCTTGAAACAGACATTGTAAGTTGGAATATATCATTATCAATGGAGACAATGCAGAATAAATCTGCCAAATCTAAGATTGCCAAAGGACTGCTGTAAAACCCAAAAAGGCAAACTCTGTACCTTTGAGAAAACTCAGTGTGATTAAATGTGTGTGATGTGCCTCAGTCCTGGGGCACATCTATTGCTTAACCATAGGGTACTGTTTCTGTGATGTGTTACCATGAGATTTTTTTTGTGAATCTCAGTAGGATTCTGATGGGGGGGAAAAAAAGTTCTTTTGGCTATGAGCAGCATCATAAAGCTGTGTTTTCCCAAGTAACCCTGCATCTCTGGCTTCTTTGCAGTCAACTCAGTTCAGTGTTTTCTCTGATGAAACTTAGGTACTAATGTGCTCCTTCTGAATGTGGTGAACCTTATTTCTGTCTCCCAGAGCCAGACCTGTTGTGACAGTGAATGCTCATCTTATTCTGAACCCCATGATTGTGAATCCAGACAATAAAACCTGTCAGCTCCCCGACTCTCAACTTTTGGTGGCCTGGTAAGTCCATGATTACTCAAAAAATATCCTTAACCTCTCTCTCAGATAACTTCCTGTTCCTTAATTTTATTGCAATTCTGAACATCTTCAGAGTTCAAAATGTTGAAACATGCTCTGAGCACAACAAAACCCCCCTACATAGAAATCTTTTGGGTATTTTCCAGACTTAGCAGATTGTCTAACTCATTGTGGTGGGTAAAAGTTGAGTTCTTTGATACACTGAGTCTCCTTCTGCATAGGAGGATGCTCAGCTCCTGGGCAAGCTGCAAAGTCATATGCAGTGTTTAGATGAATGGAACATGAAACAGGTAAAATGGACAAAACACAAACCACAGTCATCTGTTTGTTGACAAAATGTAACAGTGAAAGTGATGCAGAGCTGGTGGGCCCTCAATTTTCTCTTGGAGAAAGACAGATCTTAGTCCTTTGTGGAAGAGAGAAGGTATTTGGCTGGCCATCCTGAGAGAAGTTCACAGGATGTTGTTTCTGGCTGTCTTTGGTCAGAGGAAAGTTTTTTTTAGCACATCACACAGGACAATGTTTCAACCATCCTTAAAAGATAAACTCTTAACCACAGTAGCATTTAACTTTGAAAAGAAAAAAAACCAACAAAACAAAACAACCCAACATAAAAGCTAATTAAAGCAATTTAAGATCAGTTACAAGTACAGAATGCTTGCAGGACATTTGGAGGCCAAATAATAGCACATACCACCACATAAAGGCACGTTTACTGCACTAGAAAAAAGTCTCACTTTGAAAGGACCCCAGGAACAGTTGACAAAAGAGGCTATTACAAATACATAAGATACTGTTTGAAAGTGGAAATCATAACAAATGAGGAAACTAAAATCAAAACAGAGCATAAACACGTGCAAGTTGAATATAAAATGGTCGTAAGTCTTGCCAGAGAGTCTGTGAGGAACAGATTTCTAAGATGTAAAAACATTAGAAGCAGGAAGCCTGCCAGGAAGTGGGCTGGACAAAAACAATATTAAGGTGTAAAGGAGGACTCCAGAAGATAACAAGAATGCAGAAATTTTATGCTGCTTTTAAATCAAAGGTGGTCAGAGGATTTCCTCACATTGGAGACATTCTTTACAGGAGATGAGTCCTAAAAATCTTCTCAAATGTAAGATTCAGCAAGAGAATCTTAAAGAATATTAAAAATTAATTGATAAATATGAACCCTAAAACATAATAATGAGAAGCAGTTCATTTAAGAGCCATGGAGGCTCTTAAAGGAACTAAACTCTGATACACTTAAACCAATAAATATGTGGGCTTCCAAAGCATATGGGATGGGGATGTCAAGAGATTTTCACTCTTGCGCTGTTCTTTTACACTTTATGGACTTCTCATATTTTTATCATGCTCCTCATTTCTACATCCAGTGTAGAAATTTGCCCATCTACAGAGCAATGTAGAATTCATTTGGTGGAACTATGCAAACCCAGAACTTTACAAAAGCTTTGGCCTTTCTGGAATTTTTTGATTCAATTATCTTTTGTTTTAACAGTTGATGCAAAAAAAAAAAAAAAAATACTTGGCTCAAGCATGTTCATTGATCCAAATTATGTTGTTTCACAACTCCAGATTTTTAAACTTTTAAAAAATGCTTAATGTCATAATAGAAAAGACTTTGGAACCGTAACAGTTAACAACAGGTATTGAAAGAAAAAAGGTGGGTTTTTTTTGCACAAGAGGAAGAAAATCTCTCTTAAAAAACATTCTTGCTCTGAGATATTGTTTAGAAAAGGAAGGAAGAAATGCATACTCATTTAACAAATTTTTTGGGTTTTTTTTTTATTTCTCCGCTACAATAAGCAAGGAGTTTGGTTCATATCTGCAAGAGCTTTAATAGGAGCATAATTTAATTTCTGTCTGCTTTATTCTAATCTTCCCTAAAGATTTAGTTCATGTTACGAAATGACTGAAGAGCAGCTGCTATTTTCCACACTGTAATTTTTTTTCCTTAGTTGATATAAGCTTGTATTGTACATATGAAAACAATTAGTAGGGAAACTCCAACAGGCAAAGAATTCCTGATTCCCATGGGACAGATTTCTGTATCTCTTAGCCAGCTGTGCAACTTGTATAAAACTCTACTGACTGACACTGCAAAATTAGAATGAAAGGAAACCTCCTACCAGAAAAGCTTCAGGAAGTGTGTGTGAATGAATAATGTGGATTATTGTACGTTTCCAAGTATTAGGAAAATATTATTTCTGCCATGATATAAATTGCAAAGCAGAAGCAGCAGAGGAAACATGCACAAAAAGTCATTTTTATGCACAGCTCAAGGAGAATTGTCCTGAACTTCTGGAAGCATATAATTCATTCTCTGCTGTGTGTAAAATGTGGTTGTTTCTGAGTTCCCAATACTAGCAAATCTGTAACAAATTCTGCAACTTTGACGGTATTAAAGAATATGGAAAAATACTTTTTTGCCCTAAAGTGTGAAAAATGCAACTTAATATCTGTAAAAAGAGGCAAATAAATTAAATGTTTTAATTTTTCAAAACCCCTTTCCATATCATGTGATTTATTATGTTCAAGATTGGGCCCTAGCTGTCAGGAGGTCTAATTTGTCTATGCATTGGTATTTTTATTACCATTTGAGGTCTTATTATCCACTAGCTACCTCATGTATTTGTTCTTAAATTGCATCTACAAAAGCTTTTTACTGACCTGTCACTGATGTAGGGTGAATATTGTTAATTCCATTTTGTAGAGTAGCAATAAGTGAGAGAAGTTACCTGACTTACCAAATGTTGCATAGAAGTTTCCAGTCATGAGAAAAAGTTGATTTGTAGCATATATTGTATAATATATTGTGTGTGTGTGTATATATGTGTGTTTATATTTAATTTTTTATATTTGTAGACTGTATTTTTTATTTGTAAGTGCTTTTCATGTTTGGATGTCTGATTTGAAATGTGCCTTGTAGGCTATCCAGCTTCTGGAAACCCAGTCAAACCAGAAGCAGAGAGCTTAAAATTTCTGATCTTCAAGTTCCTACTAACAAAAAATACTTGGAAAAAAATGTAGTTCCTGTATCTCCAAATTTCTTACTATTGAAGTAGTAATAAAATATTTATGATCTTGTGTCAGCTAGATTCAGTAAATGAGACATTTTTACATACACTTTAAAAAAAATCTGAATACAAAATTCCTATCAAAGATATAAACTCCCAAAATAATATTTCAGCAGTTCATAGCTGCATAGGTTAGATTTGCTCCTTTCTGCTGCTGGTATTTTCTTTTCTCATTGACCTAATTTTAAAGAGGATGTGGTTGGTGTCCCATGGATATGGACCTAGGGGCCATTGCTGAGATGAATTTCTGTGAGATTTTCCAAAGACTGTTGGCCACCTGACCCCATGGGTGGGACAGCAAAGCCATATGGACAAGAGTCACAGGATGGATAGGTCACTCCCAGGGGTGGTCAGAGGGGGTAGGCAGGTGGTGTCACTCGCCCCCAGCACAGCTGAGGTGCTGTACAGGAGACCTCTGTGCCAGGTTTTAGCTTCAGTAGCCCTGGAGACACCCAAAGGGCAGTCTCTTGTTTTATCCAGCAGCCCTAGTGCTCCTGCAGCCTGGCCATGCAATGCAGCTTAGCCTTCAGCATTAAAACTCTGTGTTGGTCACTGGATTAGACTTGGCATTTACAAAATCTAAAAGCAGGGCAAGAATTAGAGCATCGTAAAAAAAGTGTATTGACTTGCTTTTACATATTGTACTTCAAAAAGGAAACTGTTTAAATGTCATTTATCAGCAAACAATAACAGCTTCTTCTCTTATGTGGAGGTCTGTGACCTTGCTGGTTGGGTATCAGCCTCACACAGAATGAAGCCCAGAACATTAAAGCTTACACTGTCTTTCTGCTAAGGCATTTTCCATTCTTTCTCTCCATCTGCAAAGCTGGGTGCTAACGAAATTGTTAGCAATGACAAATGACACCTGGTAGGATCTGCTAATTCCTTGCTTTTCACCTCCTGAAGAAAGTTTTCTGTTTTTTTCAGCTGCTAGAGTAGCCATACCAAAATAATTTCTTTCTGGTACTAAGTGCAGTCTAGAAAATATTATACATGGGTAACTAACTTTTCACCACTTCTGGTGATATTAGGTAATTTTATTAGAGTTAACTTTTGAAGACACTGCTCCCATCTGTGCCAGTTTTGAGAGAGGAATGTTTTCAAGTTTCTTGTTCTTGTAAAATAATTTCTGTCTACCTGAAAAACACAAAATTATTTTAAACAAACCGCTTTGTTGCCCCAAGATTGTCAGGAAAAGTTTGTGTATTCAGTTTTAAGGCTTTCCCTCTATTTTGTAAATACATTCAAATTCTATTCAAAGCATAATCTCATAGTGATGACAGACACAGCAGAATAAATGTGATGTGGGGATCTCTTCAGAGGCAAGATTGATAGCACATAAAAAATTTGAATGCTTTAGGATGATGGCTGCTTCCCATTTTTTCCTTACTTGCTGAAGTTTTCTTCCTTTGACTGTTAATTGTGTTGTGTGTTTGATTGCCCCTACAAGTAAGCTCCAAAAGCTCAGCTATTTTATTTCTTACTGTGCCTAGGAGTCAGATCTCAAATCTCTATAAATTCTTTAGACTCTTTTGTAGTCTGTCTTTCCCTCTGCTTTTCTTTTTCTTGACACTAAAATATCCCTCAACATGTCCCCAGCATTTTCTTGTTGAAGTGATGAGCAAATCTAAATTCATCTAGGTTTAGCAATTGAAATCTTTAATGTCTTTAGCAATATTTCTGAACTAAATAACAAAATCACAAATGTGTGGCAGAATTCTGCTAAAACCATAGTCTTTCCTCTTGTGTGGCCAGAGTGTGGGAGGTTATCCACTCCAGATTTTTCCTTTTTTGCTCTGCCATTCCCTTTTTGACATACTCTGCCTGGAGTGGAAGGAGTAAATCTTGACTCTTACAGTAATATTTGAGAACATTACTTCAGTTATCAAATATGTATTATGAATTATTCTGTTCATTGCAGTGAATAAAGCATACACTGAAATTGTTCTGTTTGACAAGTATTCCAAGCTGCATTTTTGAACACAACCATTTTTCAAACATGATAAATTTCTGTGACTCCTCCAAAGCAAGATAACTGAGTTTAATACAATGGCAGCTCTTGAGTTTATGTCTGAGGAAATACCCTCTTACACTCTGACATGTGAGGCCTGTGAAGTCTGATGTCTAAATTGCATTCATGCAATTACACAACATTTCCTCATTTTTGTTATTTTGTCCTTGTGTATTTGGAAATAATTGCTTCTTCCTGTATTGACTCATAATTGTAAAGAAGTAGGAATATGAAAAATTTGCACTTTCTGCATGGACTGGAACGACTGTTTGAAGGCTACAGTTTAGCAGAGATGAATTGCATTAAGCCATTCTTGATTCTCAAGAAATAATGAAAGAATTTTCCATTAAGGTCATGAGAGTCGCTCATATGCCAGATGTGGCAGTTTCATTACACATGCCAGAGGAAGCAAACATGCAATTAGAATGGGATTATGGGTTGGTTTAAAGGTTATTTTAGTGGTTTTTTAGCCACTGCATTGGACCATTATTATACAGTATAACAGCAGTGAGGAGATCAAGATCAACAAATAATGCAATTTTTTTTTTATTTAACTCAAGCTGATTTTAATGCTGATCTACAGTTTATTTTCCAAATACAAGCCAAAACATTTTATGAAGCCATGAAAATTTTCATTAAGAATGATTGGTAACCAGAAGCACTTGCAA
The DNA here is from genome assembly GCA_024865655.1 of Emberiza elegans. Classification (NCBI taxonomy): domain Eukaryota; kingdom Metazoa; phylum Chordata; class Aves; order Passeriformes; family Fringillidae; genus Emberiza; species Emberiza elegans. The sequence continues at coordinate 25,140,415 of JALJVW010000206.1, forward strand.
GAATCTATCACCTGAGCAATTTTATTACATTATACAGGATTTCATTAGGAATAATGGTATGCAGAACTAAGTCTATGTGGCAGATGACAGCAGAAATCAAAAATCAAGAACATCTTTCCAGTGACAGATATCTTGTTTTGCCATTTGTCAGGGAAGTAAAGCTCTGCTAATTGCAACAGGCATAATGAATACTGTTTCTCATACCATCCAGAGTAATTGGTGAAAACTTTGTCAAAATGCAATTCAGTTAAATATTTATAAAACTTGCATAGATTCCTTACTATATGAAACTTATCTATAATCATTACTTTTTTAGGGTTCTTTAAATTAATTTTTATATAAGTTAAAATTAGAAAGTTCAGATTAGTTCAGATTAGAAAGTATCAGCCAATACAACTATAAAAGGCTTCTCCTATCACTTGTTGAGTATAACTGCAAATGTGTTGCCAGTCTTACACAGAAATATTTCTTATGGGAAAGGACTCTCCTATGGTTGAGGTGACATTTGTACAATCGTTTCAGTTGTGATGTGAGTATTTCTAGGCTCAAAAGAGCTTGTTATACATTCAGAGCAGGCAAATTAAAAACAATCAACTTGTGTTGCTTTTTGTAGAATGCATTGCTTTAGCATACTAGATAAAGAACATGAATCACTAATTTCTCTGTGCTTTGATTTAGGTCATGTAAGTGCCACTTTCTGCAAAACTTAATGGATTAAATGCAATACAGTTTGGTTACTCTGATGCCAGAAAGATTGAACAATTTAGGTTTTATGTTTGGAATTAATTGTAGCCTGCTGAAGTAATGAAAATCTTACAGTAATACCAGTGGAACACATTAGTATCCTGAGTGCTTTAATTTGCTGGAAAAGAGCTTGAGCATTGACAAGCATATATGTGCTATAAGAATTTTCTCATTTGACCATGATGAACCGGAAAGTATTTCTGCAGACAGCCTCTTACAAAGGTGGTGTCCTGAACCTCAGCATAAGAAATCCAGCTTTGGCAATAGCGTCAGAAGGGTCATCTCCAAGGACTCTCTCAAGAACTGCTGGGACCAGAGAATCTTCTCCATACCTTTGCCAGGAAGTATTCAGAGACTGTCTTCTGTGATTATTAGTGAAGCCTTGGAGACTTCCTGATATAATTAGAGAATATCATAGGTAGCTAGATACCATCTCAGTTAACATTTTTTTAAGCAAATGAAAATAAAACTTAAAAGATATGATTTGAGAACTGCTGATTCCCAGGTCAGTCCATTTTCTGCTAATAATGAATTACTTCTTCTTTTTTTATATGTAGCTTTACAGTAAGAGTCTGCGCAGATTTTGAAGGTCAAAGTATTTCAGATGAGATAGGTAAGAAATATTTTCTATTGCTGTAATTCACTCTAGTTGTGCTCCATTTCAAATGTATTTTTTCCTACACTTGGAAAGACAGTAGGAGTAAGATCCTCTTAAGGCAAGAAAATGCTGTCTAAAAAAAAGTATTTATATATATATATATGTGGAGAGACAGAGAGAGAGAGAGAGAGAGAGATATGTGTGTGTGTGTGTGTGTAAATGTAAACCTTTTATTACTCACTTAAAGGATTTTTGTTTCAGTTTAAGTCATTTTCTAAATAAAACCAAAAATATACCTTGTTGGAGAAAGTTCAGTTTTGGAAAAATAATATATTAAAGGGACACAAGTCCTGTACACATATGATCTGTCAATGAATAAAACAGGTCAAATTATACATCCTGCATAATTTGGATCAAAACCTAGTGGGTTTTTAAACAGACAGGCACTTAAAGCATTAGTTTTTCTTGGAAGACTTGCTTAGGTTAATTAATTATAACACAGAATGAATTCCTTACTGGGTTTTTTTCTGTTAAATCAATAACTAACTTATTTATTTGTATTCTTTAGTGCTGAAAGGTGAATTGCAGTTAGATTCATTGAAACAGAAAGGAGCTGTTAAGAGGACCCTCTTCTTTGATTACCATCAGTCACATCACTACTTCTCCATTGTGATAGAAAGACAGAAACAGCTCTATTGCCAGGACTTCCTTGTTTATCTCAGAGTAAGTTGTTTAAAATATTTTGGACTTCCATGATTGTTTGAGTAGTACCAGGGATTTAAAGATAATAATAAAAAGGAGTCACTGGAAAAGGAAGAGTAATCTCCAAAATTACATAAATGAGATACAAGATAGACTTCATTTGTATGTTCAGTATGTCCAGAGCATTTTGCTACCTTGAAAAAATTCCCTATGTAAATCTTTGGCTCATCTTTTGTCAATGTAACTAGAAAAGAAAGACTGATTTTGAAGACTGTAGAATTTCTCTGTGTAAAAATACATTAATTTCACATTCTTCTGGAAATCAAATATTGCATCTTCTGATACAAAAATGTAAGGTTACTTTCCATTTTTGGTAACTTTTTTTTTTTTTAAAGTATTTACAGTGCAGTAATGAACAAATCATGTTAAATATCAATTTAAGTTCAAAAGATTTTAAAGGAGTCTTGCCAGAAATATTGGCCTAAAATTCATACAGTTTTAAAAATATTTTAAAGATATTTTAAAATGTTTTTAGAAAAACAAAAATTATGGAATTGAAGCTGTAAAGGATAAAGGATCAACACTTCCTCACTTGCAGGTGGGGTTACCTCATGCAGTTGAAGTAGATTATTCCAAGTCTGATGCAAGAAATGCAGTGAGAGGTGAAAAGTTTCAAGCACTATGTAAGGACATATCTAGACAGTAAAGGTGGTTGAATTTTACCATTGCTAAGTCTTAGAAATTCTTGGTTATGGTACAAACCAGCAATATTACCTCCACAAATCCACACATGCCCTACCTCCATTGCAAAAGGAAGGGGGGCAGTAGCTGATAGGAGTTGGTTCTGTGTGTCTCTCTTAAACAGCTTCATTTTAGGCTAATGCTTTGAAAAATTTCTGAGTCTACTCAGCTCAGCCAGCTTCTTCCAGATGTGGGGCTGTGGAGGCAATGTGTTATGGGCATTCCAACTACTGGTGAGTCACTTTGCTGTCCTAATGACACCACATGCAGCCAGAATTTGGCCAGCATCTGTCAAAGAACCGTGTCTTACCTTCAATAAAGACTACATCTTTACCTTCAGAAGTCTGAATCTGTTGTCTTACTATACCAACTGAAATAACCATAGTAAACCACTGGTTTTTATTATGTGATTATTACTCACAGGATGAAACAGAATTTAGAGATAAATTATCTCCCATCAATATAAACTTCAATTATAGTTTGGATGAGTCCAGTTTTGAAGATAGTTTGACTGTGAAGCCAATACTGAACTATTACCAGAAAAACTCACTATCAGAGCAGGTATGAGTTTTGCATGTCACATTTTCTGTATATAAACATGAAAGCATTTACAAATATTATGTGTGTCATCTTCCTTAAAAGAGAAAGCCAGAAATTACATGATGGGGATTAAATTAATACAAAATGTAGATTGAATATAAAACTAGAACCAACAGGCCTTTCAAGTATCTCCAAAACTTTCTTGTTTTGATTGCCTTCTAGAATATGTAAGCCAAGTTAGTGTGGGAAAGGGCCTGAAGATTATACTGTTCTGCTAAGGACATATTTGACCATCTAAATAGTCTCCAACCTCTGACTACCACATGAAAAGGAACTTACAGAAAGAATAAAAAGATTTAATTAAGTGAAGCAGTGCTAGTGGTATTTAAGACAGGTTAGCAATATTTAATGAAGTGATTTGGACTTTAAGGCATGTACTAACTGTATTATATTTTTTTATTTTGCAATCATACAGGCTTACATTCTGGTTGACTGTGGAGAGGACAACTTATGTATTCCTGACTTGCAACTTTCTGCAGTGCCGTAAGTGAAATAAAATACATCATGCTGTATATACAAAGTCCAGACACTGCTAACTGTTGCAACAGAATGATGTAGAACACAATTCTGTTGTTTACTGTAGCTAATCACTCTTACCTGATTTCCAGATTTTAATTTGTGCATCCATTTCAGTTATAAAACCAAGAAATTGAGAAATATACTTGTAAACCACATTCATGATGTTTAATGGTTATCATAGAAAATATAGTTTGCATGTGTTTGTTAGGAGTGGCTCTATTTCTCTGAAAACTAAGAGAAGATACAAATTGTTGTTCATAGGAGGTTTCAAGGTTTTTATTTCAGTGTGCCAGTGACGTTGAACTTGGACACAATTCTCCTGAACTCAATATACAGTGAAGTAAATTCATCTCAAAATAAAATTTTCAAAACATGGCAACAGTTTCTCCTGTGGAGGGAGAAATATGCCCAGCAGGACAAGTGAGGAATGTCTGGGAGTTACCTGACTCTCATCAGAATCAGTTTGTAGCTGTGAAACAAGGGCACAGGGCCATTGCTGGTCTCAGGAGAATTTCTGTCATTGTTTGTATTACAATGGACATGAGGAGAAAACTACCACCTTTGAGTCCTCCAGAAAACAATGCTCATGAGACCACTGTGGCAAGTGGTTCCTCCACTAAATACTTCTTGCTGTTTAGAAAGTAGTCAGACTCTGAAATTTTTTACCTGTTGCTTTCAAGTTTTGTGATAGTCCATTTTGACCACAGTGGTGTTTTCTCTTAACCTCTTTTCTACCCAGGTGCTGGTATACTTTTTCATGTGGTCATTTTTATAGAAAATATGCAGTCATTTATTTAGAAAATGTTTTATTTTGTGTTCACCTAGTGTTTTCCAGAACAGATGCTCTGAGAGCAAAATGTCCTTCTGCTTTATTCATATGTAAATCCTAACTGTGCATGTTTTAACTTCTGACAAGTAGTATGTTCTATTCAGGGACACAGATCAGCTAATAATTGGAGAAGAAAACTGTGTCATGCTCATAATAAATGCAAGGAATGATGGGGAAGGAGCCTATGAAGCTGAGCTACATATAAAGATTCCACCCGAGGCAGATTACACTGGGGTCGAACGCAACAACAAGGTAAAGTAAAATCAAGATGTTAGTGATACCAAAGGAGACAACTGAGAGCAAGGATAACCTACAGAGGCTGTACCAGCTGAAAGCAGCACATAAAGAGGTTCTTTTCAGGAAGGGACATTCCATCAACTCTCAGCTATCCTTGCTTGCAAAGCCCAGGGTAGAGATAAGCCAGGCCTCCAAAAGATGGGAAGGACACAGGACCATTCTGTTCAGACCCAGCTCCCAGCTCAGTTCATTCCCATTAACCCAGCTCCTTCCCACTTACTTCTTTGTAACAGTATACAAATTTCACATTTCTTCTAGGAATAGAGGTATTCACATACATATACCTATTCACAACTCCTATGTTCAGATTTTGAACCAGTAAACAATACCAGTAGCAGAAAGTAATAGTGCCAAATTCCCTTAGTGCTTCCAGCCTGGGATACCATGGTACCAACTCGCAGTCAGAGTTAATGAGCCCTGCTGACCCCCAGACACTTGGACACTGCTGTCTCTTCTCACAGTACACCAGTGTTTTACCATTATTAAGGGTGTCCCAGTCTCCAGTATCCTGAATAGTTGGACATTACTGCAGTATAAACTTGACAAAGTTACTTTCCCTTGTTGTCAATTCTTTCATGTTATGAATGGACCAAAAATGCAATTAAAATGTAAAATGTGCCAGTGTTCACAAAAGGATTAATGTTGACTGAAGTCCTGCTGAGCTGTACTGAACATTCAGTGTTTTTCCTTTTTGGGTCTGTTTGTTTTTTTAAGAGCAAAGATGAAACCCTATCCCACAAACAAGCAGAGTGTTCATGTATTCTCTGTTGGACAGCAAGTCTGAATTGCCTCATCTGCACATATATCTCCCAGGCTGTTGCAACATGAGCCTGCTTTTTTCTGTTAGTGCCTGGAATGTTCAAAAGGGCCTCAAGGGTGAGAGTGGGAGAAAGCAAGTTAATTTCCTTTCTGAAGGCAAATGTTTTTAAGAAAGTTGAAAGTAACTTACAAGGTATTTCCTTATTCTCCTTCTGTCAGTGACTTTATTAATGGGCTTCTAACCTAGTTTGAAAAAAAATTCCAAGAAGTAATGCTATCATCAAAGATGATAGAAATTCTCTGCAACCTCACATCTCAGAAATGTATCTTAAAGACACCAGCATTTTCCTACTGCCTGTTCCTTTTGTTCTCTCAGCAAAGCCACTGGTTTTTTTGGACTGTAATTTACAAAACTAAAGTTCTCTTTAACAGGCTACAAATGGTTACCTTTTTCCTTTGTTCCTCTTTAGAAATCTTTTGCTGTTCTTTTGGATGTTACCAAGGTGTCAGAGGAGGCACTAATGCCAAACCCCAAGCATATTTTAGCACATATCTATTATTTGATGGACCTGTGGGTGGGAGTAGACAAGAGGCTGGACATGAGTTGTCAATGTGCACTCCCAGCCCAGAAAGTCAAACGTGTCCTGAGCTGCATCAGCCTTCCAGTACCTGAAGGGAGGCTAAAACAAAGACACAGAGAGACTTCTTACACTAACATGTTGTGGCAGGACAAGGGAGAATAAATTCAAACTGAAAGAAAGGAGGTTTAGATTAGACACTAAGAAAATTTCTTGGCTGTGAGGGTGGTGAGGCACTGGAACAGGTTGTCCAGGGAAGCTACAGATGCCCCATCCCTTGAAATGTTTAAGGCCTGGTTGGATGGAGCAGCCTGGTCTAGTGGAAGATGACCTGTCCACCACAGCGGGGGTGGAACAAGATGATTGTTATGGTCCCTTCCAATCCAAACCATTCTCTGGTTGGGACCAGAAAGAAATGATTCAGAGCTTTTTACCATTTTAGGAAAAAATTCATTTTATAGTGCCAACACAATAGACTCATGAAGAAAGGAAGGAAAGGTCCTGGTGCTTTGGAAGAATAAAGAGAAACCAGAATGGGTTGAGGAGGAGTTTTAAAGTTAGAATACTTTTTCTTTTGAAGACAAAATTTTAAAAACCCAGGAAACACAATACAACTACTTCATTCTTTTCAGATTTTGGGGAAGATAAAATGCCTTTCTGACAAATTCAATTCTGAATCCTTGTAGATAAAAAACTGCCTTCCTTTTCTCCACATTTATTTAGCTCACTCACATGTATAATTTATTTCATATTTTTTGCTTTTTATACTTTATTCAAAAAGATATCATCATGTTCTTTTGAGAAGGATCAAAACATTAGTCTTACTTGCTACATCATTTTTAGTGTCTTTCTTTCTGCATTTCAAGAACCATTTTCACAAGGATTACAAATGGCACTGAAAATAAGTTTATTCTTCCTCATGTTTTTAAATGGTAAATGTATATTTATTTAAACTATGTTTTTTGAAATATTATGGTTCCATTACATAACCTAAAAATATTAATTTCTATGTGCATTTGGAAAAAATTGATACTATAAATTTCTTCTAAAATTTTCTAAATGTAAATTCTTCTGTTACCAGGATGACCAAATTCTTAAGGGTCATAGTATCAATGAGTATAAGTGAGTATAAATGAGAGGGACTCAATTCATTCAACTCACAGGGCTTTGAGCAATTTGAACTGACAAGATAACAGAAGAAATTATCACACTGGATGCAGTAAGCACTGAGGTACATGGGAAAAAGGTCTTGCAGGCACTTTTTGAGGCATGGACTAGATATGAAAATTACAGTTTTCATGTCGGTTGCAGTGGAGTCAGGATTCCAGTTCTTATTTTTATATTTGTGTTGTATCCTGACAATGGAGCATCTGTGACTGCTCCTGAAATATACCTAATTAAATGCAAACCAATTTCAGCAGACAGGTAGATTTATGGTAGAGCCTATTGCAATCAGGTTCTTTAGGCTCTGCCTCCAGGATTGCATTTCTTCTTGGTTGCATCCATGTTTACAGCTGTTTTTCTCCAAACTGCAGAATTCCTGTTATTAAGCCAGAGATAAGATTCTCCTCAGAGCCAACAAATCAGGTAGACTAAGACAAGAATAAATTAAATGGAATCAGCTGAATAAATCACTTGATACATTTCTGATGGAACTGAATCAAATAATTCAATTACACTGTCATAATTTCAAACTGACTGTATTCATAGAGGATATTTGTCTGTTGTGGGGTTTTTCTGGATTTAGTCTAGCTAATAGCAAAACACACATTAAGTGCTTAATAGAGAAGCACCTTAAGTGCCTCCTGTCCTGTCCTGCTTTTTTTTCTTTATTTCATGTTAACAAAGTATTGTGTTATTCTATATCATTTGAATTACACTTAGAAGCTGATGAAGTCAGAAACATAACTGAAAATTCACTTGCCTTTTACCTCCTCCCTTCAGCTTTGTGCAATATAGTGTTTGACCTGCCTCAGTTGGCATTATCTTCTTATCTCTGACCTGATCCTGTAGAATATTGCACACAGACTGTGCAACTGCATAAAAGATTAACAACATTTTGCAGAAATGGGATCAGATGCAAGTGGAGAGGCAAGTGAATATGTGTGATTTTAAAGTTTGAGGTCAGGGACATGCTTTTGGAACTTCATTGATTCCTACAGATACTAACACTTCCTTCAGTCAAAAGCTGAGGTTTGAAATAGAATGACTTTAAATTAAATCAAGTGTGTTTTTCACCAGTTGTATTGTGGAAAAACTTAGAAGGTCCAGAAACCAGGTAAATGAGAAAATTACCACAGCTTCTCTAGTTCCTGGAAACCCATTGGCTTGCAGTAACTGTTCATATGCAGTAGGTGTGAATTTACTGAAATCAGCTGCAATGAAGAAAGTACAACCATATTATATACAATATATACTGCTGTATGGTACATTCTTACACTGCAACAGTCCCTAACATGCCTGTGTGTTTGAACCCCCAGCCACTGCCTGAACACTGTGCACTAATCCTTTGCTCCATGATAGAGCTGCCCATATTGAACAGCTCAATCCTGCCTTAGTACCAAAAGCTGGGACCCAAATTCTTATGGAATAATTAGTAAATCAGTAAATACAAAGCATTAACAGATATTTGTTACACACCAAAAACATTATGTAATTTGGCAGAACTGCCTCTGCTCAGGCTGCAAACTGCAGAGTGGTGAAGGTCACATCCAGACAGGTATTGCAGTGGATGAGCTCTGAGCCATTTCCCCCATGCCCTTCTGAACCAAAGCATGGCACTCTTAAAATGAGAAAAAGACCTGGAACACTCTTGTCTTATATGGAAATTCTTAGACTAGGTACATTTTAGCTGGCTAGATGAGACATGATTTGAGCTTGGTGAAGGCTAGATACATAAATATACATCAACTAGAAGATCCCCTAAATCAACTAATTAAATCAACTAATCCAGCCCCTTTTTCTCATAAAATAAAATTGGAAGATGATGATAAAGGAAAGAGGAAGTTTTTTATTTGCCAGATTGTTGTGTTTAACTGTTTGGCATCAATTAATAGTTCATCACTACAACCACAAAAGAGTTTCAAGTTTGTAGGCTGCCTGAATTACTTAAAGCATCCAATCACTTTCTAGTTAAAATGCACCCTGGGAACACATGTGATAATTGTTGGTGTTTTACTTCAGCTCAAGACTGCCAAAAAACCTGTGTGTTGCTAAAATGTCAGGTAGAAGGGCCTTGTGGCAAACCCTTCCATCTGGCTGGGTCACACGTGAATGTAATGATACTGACAACAGTATGTGTACAAGTCTCAGCTCTTGCTAGCTTCCTGCCTGGTTTTAACTTTCCTATTTTGTACTTAACCACCTCAAAAAGATGATCAGCACAAAAACAAAGACAGTAAATCTCATTATGGAAGGAATTCTACCATGGTTGACCCTTTGTCACATCTTTAGACTGCACTAATTAGCTTTTGTGATGCTGGTCAGATAAAATCTGCAGCATTAATCATTTTTAGTCTAGGAACATAGCCTCCAGATTGCAGAAGAACTCCTTGAAAAACTATATTTAAATGTTATATTTAAATTCCTATATTTTCTCAGCCTTTGAGGGAGAAAAAGAAAATATGTGGTAAGGGCTGGTTTACTTTGTGTTGGTCTATAATACAGCATCTTTAAAGAAACTGCCAAATATCTAATACAAATGAGTATTTATTTCTAACTTTTAGACTTCAATTTCAACCCCTCTCCCCCAACAAAAGCAAAACTATAAACCCACACGTGAAGATCAAATGGACAATTTTCCAGACACGTTTGATTCTGACTGTGTTAACACCCTCTTTTCTCCCATGCATTGCTTCCCACCTCTAATTAACCAGCTGGAGAGAGTGTAAAAATGCTTCCCTCCCAGCCCTGGAGAGGCTTGGGAAGGCTGTTAGTGCACTGGACATGCTGTGTAACAAACTTTTGTTTCCTCCTAGCAAACTGTAAAAATGTCAGCATACAATGAGGTGTGTGCTGAGGGCATGCTTCACATGGCTCTGTTTAGGATGTGCCCTGTCTTTTCTTTTAATCTCAGGAAGTTACAAGGACAGCATGTCCATGCTGGCTTTTACAGATAGGGCAAATTGGTACAGAGATTTCCCAGGTCTTTTTATACAGAGGGCATGAGCTCATTCACACTGCTTCGTCTGTGAGAATCACAAATGAGCAGAAAGGTAATGCAGCTTCTGCATCCTGCTTTTACAAAGATGGTTTCTGCACATACATGGAAATGCCTTCATTTATTGAAGATGTCAGAGGAAAACAGGAAAAAAAACCCAACACATTTTATTGCAAACCCCCCATATTTTATTGCTTTGCTTTATTCTGTATCTCCTAGCCTGCACTGTTTTATAGCTGTGCCTCCTTTCGTAGAGTTTGTTTTGTTTACAGATGATATTACTAGTGATAAGGATTGCTATAAACAACAAAAAACTTTATATCTGATAATGTGAAAATCTATCACCTTTGCTGCTAATTTATAAACACACATGACAAGTTATGTTTTTACAGAAGCATTTAACATTCTAAGTATTTTATCACAGATTGGAAAACAAAGATCTAGAATTGATCCATACTCAAGTTTTGCCAATGTCAGAAATTCATTATAGAGATTTCTTATGATGGATAACCCTGTAATTACTGTGAGACCTATTCTTCTCACTCAGTTTTGTCTACTCTTTGTTTCTCTGTTGAGTCATCATGGCTATAGGAATGATTCACAACAACAAAGCAGTATGGTAAAACTAGACATAGAGTGATCTCATCCTGGTTCTTAAGGTACTGGGAAACTATCCTGTTTGTTTTTCCCTGGCATCAGTTTTCCCCCGTTGTCTGACAATAACCAACTAAATGTTTTGATAGTGCTCTGAGCAGGTGTCTGAAATCAAAAGAAAGGTCACAGTCAAAAAGGCATCACTTTCCCAACTGGATCCATTTCACTGTGATCTCTGACCTCTATATTGGTGTCCTTTTGTTGCAGGCCCTGCGTGTGTTGAGCTGTGATTACAAGATGGAAAATGAAACTAGAATGGTGGTTTGTGATCTTGGGAACCCCATGGTGGCTGGCGCAAACGTAAGGGAAAACCAGATGCATTTACTGATTTTTATCTAATTGAATTTTAAAGGGGAACAAATGGAAGTTTATACAATTACCAGAATGTGTCCCAGTAAGCAGCACATAAACCAAATTATTTACCTGGACAAGAAATTGTTGGTGTAATAAGAGGCAGAACTGTGCTTTTGAAAAGTAGCAATTTGTTTTTCTTAAAGATTAATTATGCTAGAACTTGAGGTTTATATCACTCAAAGAAAGTGAGAGCGACTCAATTTATCACTATCATTTAATTAGAAGTTGCACTAGTATAATGAGAATTCCAATCTATAATGTGATCAGTTTATTTCTCCCTTTTAGAATCCTCTCTACATAAAACATAAAGATATGTGTATAGTAAATGACAACTTCATCAGCCTGATTCTCATCTTGAGTGCATAAGGGTTGTATTACCAGTTTATATCACAATTTATATCAAGGAAAGTGTGTTTGGAATAAACTTATGCTTTAAAGTTATTATTTTAACTCTAAAGATTTCCCTAAAAAAGTAAAAGTATCATCCTAAAAAGTAAAAGTAATTGAAAACATTTCTGAGGAATGGAATTTTCATAATGGGATGATGGATTGCAATGACAGGCCAAAGCATGAGACAAATTCCAATTCAAGGCAAATAACTTCTTGTACTGAGAAGACAGAAATTTTACTTATCTCCCTAGTAGTTTCCTAGTAAGTGTCAAGGCAGAAGCAAATTCTCAAGATACAGACAGAAGTGGACAAGAATATTGTGGGTGATTGGGATGCAGTGGGGCAGGAGAGCACAAAACCCCTTGGGCTGGAAGAGAAAAGGAAGACCAAACACAAGAGACACTAGCTTGTATGCCAAGAAGGAAATCTTTGCAGTTTGCATATTTTCATAAGCATAAGTAATGGAAAGGTCTGAGTTTAGAGGTGTTAGACTACAGACCCTAATACTCCTCCCTTTGAATCCAAAGCCCTGTTTCCACATAATCCTACACCCAAAATGCCAGCACTAGCAGTGTGAAGCTTTCAGGAATGCCATTTGGTGGTCACTAATGAATTTTAATTAATTTTTCACAGCATAACTAATCCTTCTTCTCTTCAGAATCAACTCTAGGACTGCTCTAAGTTCCATAACCAGATACTACTAAGCAAACTACTTCATAAAGAGAGAAGCAGCAGAATAAAACAGCAGGGTTCATAACATATTCAAGGGTTTTCTACTTTAGAACAAAATAATCAATCCCTTTAAAATTGAGGCATACAAAGGTAGAGCATTACAAAGCCAGATGGCAACATTGTTTGATTAGAGTAAGTGAAATCTTAAATCCTAAATTTATCTTTGAAGCCAGCTCTCCTGGAAGCTCAGTAAAGGTGAAAGGACTTGTGTTTTTTCAGTCCAAACATATTTGTGATGGCAAATGTACTTCCAAAAGCAAAATACCAGCCCTTTGTACAAATTGCATAAATCTCAAAAGGTTGCTCTGATCCATTTCCAGTTTTGCAAAACAATTCTGCTCTGGCAGGAGATCAGTTATTCTCAAAATACTCAGTCAGAAAGGGACGCTTTGTGGAAGTTGTGAGTGGGAAGGAAGGGTTAGGTCAAAATTGAACATTCCTAAAACTCCTTAACTATTGAGTCACCTTAATGACTTGCCAGCACCCTAAAATCCTAGAATTCTTGAGCTCTTGAAGATCAACTTCTGAGTATAAGGGTTATGTTGGGATTTTGTAATATAATCCATGGGATATTACTGCAGCAGACTACAGGGTTGTCTGACACCTCACATCTTCAAAATGCATTATGTCATCTGTGTCCTTAATATTGTTTACTGGCCACAAAAAATATTTCATCTTTTCAGTAATATCTTTGAAGTTAAAAAAAAAAAAGATCAAAGAGTAAAAATGAAAATAAAAAGATTGTTAAGGAAAATCTCAATGCCAGAATGCAAGTTAAATGTCTGACAACATCTCACTGGCAAAGGTTGTTCAATATACTTATTTATGACATTGAAATGGATCAGACTGACAAGCTTCCTAATGCCTGTTCAGTGGCATTAACAAGTGAGAAAATTCTAGTAGAAAAATCTAGAAGTTTATAGAAATTAATATTTCTATAGAAGACTGGAGGCTTGGAAGATCTTGCCTATTTCTTGGTATGTACCAAACTGATTCTTCAAGAGCCCCAGGTTTTATCTTTCTTTAGCTCTGTAAGACACTTCATAAAAAGCTACACTTCTGTCTTCCAGCATACTCCTAAATCCTGTCAAACATAATAGGTTAAAACTTATTAGTAATAGCAGAAATGTCATGTATTTCAAAGATACATGATGTTACAAACATAGAAATAATGCAATCTTAATTAAACTTACTTCACTTCAAAAATTTAAGTAAAAATAAACTATTCTGATAAAATTTCTGTGCTACTAAAATAAGGATGTTGAATAATTGCTAAGTTATATGTTCAAACAAGTTAAACTCCTTTGGCCTCAGTGGGTTTTCAGCAAGGGCATGGGAGCATCCTTGCCCCATTATTAGTAGCAATGTCAAGGGTTACATGACATTAACAAAGTCATATGATTATACAAAGACAACATCTGCAACTTATTAGAGTTGTACAGTAGGAGTGTGTTTCACTATTAAATGGGGGATGAAGCCTCAGGGGTGTAATAGATCATCAGAACTGCCGTTCATGGCTGCTCTGTCTGATGAAAATTTTATCTTTGGTTCATCAAGTGGTTTTTTTTGCTATAAGTGGAAACAAATTTATTTAGACTGGTTAGTAAAAACAGGAAGAGAAATGGTGAGTTTAATATCTGGAAATTTTTGTCTAAAAGATAAAAGTCATTGTATTTTTAAAATGTCAATAGAATGTCAATAGAGTTGCTAATATAATCTCCAAAAAGTGATCTTCAAATTAAAAAGAGCTTACATCTTTATTCCAAGTCAGCTATTCAACTTTTGAGCAATTTAATCAGCACTGTCTTTTCATCTGAAAGATTTTGCTTCAAAAAGGAGAGATCTACTGTAACTATGAAATTAAGATAATCAGAATTCAAAGATTTGAACTCACCATTCAATTTATGATGACAGTATTGGTTCAGCTTGAGTTAGCTGAAAGTAGTTGAAACATGTTAGGTAAGTTTTGTTCTTGTGATGGACTGTACTGCACCACTGCAAATGAAGAAATAGGAGAACTGAATAAAAAAATGGTGGGAAAAAGGGATTGCTTAAACATATGAAATGACATTCACAGAGGAAAATTCCTCGTCTTCAATGATGTTGAATTTAAGTCCCTACATTGGTGCGTCCTATCCTGTTGTTAACAAGGTTTCCTGAAATATTCTGAGGAAATTGTGCCAAGCAGACAACCTTTTTTTCTTCCCCCCACTCCGTAACCTAGTCCGACATTGGCAGAAATGAGGGAATGATGTCCTCATTTCCTGATGCCTTTTGATAAATTTCTCACAAAGATTGTTTGTCCACGTGGAGAATGTATCTACGTGTTACCATCCTTTTTAAAAAAATGCAAGTACAATGTGCATGTTGTCCTGCAAAACATTCTACCATTAGGCCAGATGGAAGGTAGAGGGGGAGTGAGAAGTTGTAGGAATTGAAAAATTCACATTTTGAAAATTACCAGATTTAAAACATGCAGTTGAAAGAATTAAAAACAATAATTTAAACATTGCAGTAGAATTTAATTAATTGAACATTGAGGACAAATGGCATCTCCTGCTACTCACCTGCCATTTACACACTGAGGCTGTAAATGTGTCCAACGAGAGGCTTAAAGAGACCCCACCATGGGCTATTGTATATTCCTTCTCTAGTTAGCTCTTCTCTCTTCTGAATAAACTTAACCTGTTTTTCCCTGCTCTTCTTGCAAAGCAAATGGAAATTGTCAAAAGGAGGAAGCCAGGTCTGCTTAAACACAAAGCAGCATCTGTGGAAGCACTTACGTCCTTCAGTTTTGGGACCTGTGTGTTTTACTCTCCTCTGGTCACTCACTCCGTGTTGTGGTAAATTGAACTGAAAACATAACTTTGAATCTGTATTCCTTTTAACATGGAAAAAAAAGTCAAACTAAAAGTAAATTAAACTGCTGCTAATTTAGCCTCAGGTGCTCAGTCAGCCGCAGAACCCCTGAAGCAGGCAGTGCAGAGCTGCCAGGTGCACAGAGAGTGCGGGGAGCCCTGCAGACCAGGACAGGGGCGTGCATGGATGGAGGCAGGGATCAGAGCTGCCAGACAACTGTTATTTGCTTTTGGCTTGGCTTGGCAAAGCAAAGATCTGTCTGGATGAAGAAGGGCCCACTGCTGTGTTCCTGGGAGTGCTTCTCTATTCCTCTGATCTTTCCTCGCTCCAGCCAAGTTTTCCATCTGGTGACATACAGAGGCAGGCGGGTATTTTTTCCTGAGAACAACTAGACGATGTTATTTCATACTAATTTTGAAAAGCAACAGTATCCAGTATAAATCTGTGAAATGCAATGTTGAACAGTACTGCTTTATTGATCTGGAGATCAACTGTTTCTAGTAACCTGTTGTTTCGTTTCTTTTTCAGTTCTCCACAGGAATTCGATTTTCTGTTCAGCATTTTGAAAATGCAGAATTCAGCATCAATTTTGAGCTGCAAATAAAAAGGTTAGATATTTTATCAAGAGCGTGGTTATTTAAATTATTAATTCCTGTTGGCACATGAAATTTATTATATCATAAGGTCTCTTTTGAGTATCAGTAATTATTTCAGGGGTTTTCTAATGGTAGTTTATGTCAGGAGGATTTTTGAGGTTGAAGCCTCATTAGCTGTTAGGAAAATCAGTCTTATTTCTTTAAAATTATGGTATTTCTTTAAAATTCAGATTGACTGATTTTTTAAGCATCTTCTTCAAATTTGCCAAATTTGAAGTTTATTTTATACTTCAGAATTAATAAATGGTAATCACTTTGTAACAAATGTGAATATGTACAAACATATCGTGCTCTGAATTAAACCAGACATGCTTCTTCTTCACAAAAATTTGGAAAATAAAAGTAAAGCAGTTAAAATCTGCTCAGCAGATTTACTGGCATGGAGAGAACGGTTTCAGTTTGATGCAGGTGAACCTTTGTAATTTTTCCATTTGATTCCTCCCCATTTGGGGGCCTCACATATTAATATTGTAGAACCTTGTGTTTTATGCTGAGCAGTACTTCTTCCACAGAAACAAAAAAGCACAGAGTGGGCTTGGTTAGGATAACAGCAAAAAGAAACCTGGGACTTTTTCAGTAGGTGGAAGGGCTTCTGCTCCATCTGTCCTCATCAAATGCTCACTGGAGTTCTGTATGGGGCCCTCTCTGCCCCACACACAGAGACTTAATTGCTAATGTCTGGCCTTTATTGAGGCCCTTGATCATGTTCATTATGGTAAATAACTGAGACATTTGAAACGTTTAAGTCATGTCTCCATAATGTAACCCTTGAAAGGAAAGGACGTGCAGAAACGCAGGAGGGGCACAGCAATGCCACGGAAGTCCATTAGGCACTTGGTCAGGCACCAGCCCTCTCCCTGGAATCTGGCTGGGGACCATGCAAACCTGGACATGAGCTCCTCTGGAGAGAGACACAACATTTACCTTGTAGGGCCCCTGTCCATGCCACTATTCATTTCTTAATGCAAACAGTAGTTTGAATGGTCATCCAAGGCTCATGTCACCACCCTTTTCATGCTGTGAATCTGGGGAGGTCCAGAGCTTTTTGGGTTGTTAAATCTGTCTAGGTAATAAGAGTTGAATGTAGGCAACAGTTTTTAAAAAGTGACAAGAATTTCCTAAGAAATAAGTCTGAACTTCAGGAGACAACAACATCTCATGCTTCCTCCATGAGTGCGACTCACTAAAATGTAAAGGAAGGAAATGTGTTGGGCTACAAACTGGTATGGAAATGTTGACGAGCACACAGCTATTTAAAAAACAATAAAAAAGGAAAGAGTAAAGAGTAAAATTTCTTGCATAGGAATAAAGAGTAAAATTTCTACATGCTGCAGTTAAAACTCACTGCTTTGTACATTCATTCACAAGCAGCAGGACAGTTTGTATGTTTCTATGTTCTTAGTGAACAGATAAAACAATCCTAAAAGAAAAAGGGATCAGAACTCTGAAGCAAACCGAGGAAATTGTCTAGATGGAGGCAAGATACATCTGAATTTGAGTCCTACTTTAATTTATTCAAAAGAGAGGACTTTCATTTGCTTCAAAACATCAAGTGGAAAATAAGTATTTTGGTTTGGAAAACTGGCGTTCATTATTTACAAGAAACAAGCAAGAGGCTGAGTAATGTCCTGAAATCTGATTCCTTTTCTGATGTGGATGTTGCTATGCAATTATGTACATCTTAGACAGTGAGATGTCTTGGCACTTCTGTTTAAACTATTTTCTTCTCTAAAAAAATGTCATAAAGCATGAACAAGGTTTGAATACCAGATATGTATGAGCAAAATCTGTATTTTAACTCTATGGAAAGTAGGATAAATAAGCAAATTGGAGAGCAGCTTATTCTAACAAAATAGTGGTATTATAACTTTTGCACTTTAGACAATTTTTGTACATTTATATTCAAAACAATTACTATAGAGGATTACCTAAAACTTCAAATAATGTTTGATGGGAATCTGCATTAGTTTACAAACAAATTAGAGCTGCTCTTAATTTCAGCAATCTGTAACCAGAAAGCCTGGATCAAAGCTCTTTATTCCTCAGGAGTCAGTCACTGGAAATGCTGACCTCCTGTGAATGTTTCCAATTGACTGATGGTACCCAGATGTGATAGCAGCAAACTGGGACAGCAATAGAAACTTGGTGTTCATGGAGCAAGGAAGACCACACTTGACTGAAAAAAAAATCCAAATTTAGTGTTGTTAATCTCATAATTAAATCAATTCTAAGTCTGTAATTACTTCACTATCTTCATGAATTTGAACTGGCAAACCTTTCTTTATAGGAATGGGCTATAATCACAGGAGTAGCCTTTTGAAGTAAGAGAAACTACATTTATTACTAAGGATTTACAATCAGAAAAGACAATAAGATGAGTGAAGCTCTAGATTTTAAACACGGAGATCTGTTTTCACTACTAAGTGGGTTTTAAAATGTAAACACTCTGGGTAGTGGAGGGAAGAAAATAAGAAAATGAAAGAAACAGTTGATCTTGTTTTTTTTTCCCCAAAGTTTCTGTCATGGAAAAGTCACAGGTTTGGAGAGTCATAAAAATAAATCTTATTCTAACAAAGCTTGTCTTGTTCATTAACACTGCCTTCCTCCAGTGTATGAAACAAAGTTCAATTCTATTAAAATAATTTTATCTATACAGATAGCCAAGTTGTACAAGATATTCTGAGCCAAATAAATTTGTATCATTCTATTCATCATCACAGGATTCTTTAAAGGAAGCTTGAGTTGAAGATATTATTAAATATGTAATGAACTCAATATCCAGTTTAAATACCAGTGTCCTACAAGATTGAGGAGTGCCAATAGGAATCCCATTTTGTAATATGCCCAGTGGGCCTTGTGTGTTGAGTGATTAGATAATCTAGAGTTCTGATATAAAACCTTTGTTAATACTTGTACATATTTTTCCAGTTCTAACAAGATAAATCCCACCAGCAACTTAGTGAACCTCCATATCAACATCAGTGCTGTGGCTCAAGTACAGATCAGAGGGTAAGTATGCAACTATTTAAATTCATTATGATAACTACTTTTTTACAGAATTTCTGTGCATATGATAATCCCATGCAGTGAATCTTTTGGCTTATTATAAACCCAAATGCCTTATCAATCTAGGACACCTGGGTCTCACCCCTGCAAGCCTTGCAGGATGGAGCTACTATAAACTTATTGACTGTCTGTGCAGAGACAGCAACCTAAAGAATCTCACATTGTAGTAACACCAGTCAGAGCCAACATTTTATTTGGGCATTCAAATTGTGCATGGATGTTGCTAATACAAAATGCCTGCTCATATGTGTAGGTCTTCTTGTGCAACCTCTTGGATGCTTAATGCTGAATACCAAACAGAATCTACTGCTTTCATGGCTGGAAATGTGAAACACATTATGGCAACGCATGTCCTAATAGAGAGCAGAGTGAGGCCTTTGGAGAAAGGATGAGTAAGAAATGAGTTATGATTAACTGTTCACTGACACAAAGTATACCAAAATTAAACAAGCACAGGATATGATCAAAGACAGTAATTTATAGCTCTGTTTTCATATACAGCTTAGTTTTGGAAATTATAAAATGCAATTAGGCGATAATTGCCAGCTGAACACGAGCCAGCACTGTGTCTGTGTGGCCAAGAAGGCCAATGGCACCCTGGCTCGCATCAGGCATGGTGTGGCCAGCAGGCATTGATCAACCCTCTGTACTTGGCACTGGTGATGCCAAACCTCAAATACTGGCATCATTTCTGCACCCCTCTCTACAAGAAGGGCATTGAGGTACAGGAGCAAGTCCAGCAAAGAGGAACAAAGCTGGAGAAGGGCCTGGAGCAGCTGAGGGAGCTGGGGGTGCTCAGCCTGGAGAAAAGGAGGCTCAGGAAGACCTTACTGCTCTCTACAAATAAACGAAAGGAGGTGGAAGTGTGGTGGGAATCAGTCTCCTCTCCCAAATAACAAGTGACAGGACGAGATGAAATGGCCTCTAGTGGCAGCAGGGGAGGTTCAGTTTAGATATTAGGAAAATCTTCTTCACAGAAGGAGTTGTCAAGCACTGGAAGAGGCTCCTCAGGGAAATGGTACAATCACTATCCTGGGAGATACTGAAAAGGCATGTAGATCTGGCACTGAGGGACATGATTTAATAGTGAACTTGACAGCACTAGTTTTGTGGCTGGACTCCATGATCTTCAAGGTTTTTTCCAACCTAAATGATTCTAAGATTATATAAGAATATTAGACTGCCCTGTAAAATCTTGGAACTAGTCTCCTATTCTGGCATCCTGGAGGAAGTCAGGAGGATGTCTTGGATATTAGATTTCCTACATCTCTTCTTATGAAACTACACCTCAAAAAAAGCCTTAACCATTATCAGCTCTGCAAGGGTTGAACAGGAGCTACAAGGCCCAGATTCACTTCCACAGTGAGGCCATGAGGCTTGGCTGATGCAAGAAGGGTAGATGTCTCTTATGTGATGCACCTCAAGGGGCTGCCTTAGATGTAAGCAAATTTAAATTTATTTATTTATGGGGTTTTAATTTATAAAAATGTATTTATTCTTGTCACTTCCAAGACAACATGACTACCTGGTACTAGCAATAAGTCAAATAATTTTGCAGATCACAGAGAACACGTTTTCTGCTTTAATATTCATTCTATCTGCTCTAATCTGGTCTAATATTCAGTCTAAATCTGAGAGATTTTAAAAGGATCGTTTCATCATATTTTGTAAGTGTATTCCAGATTAAGAAGACCCTAAAATTAGTCAGATAAAAAAAAAAAAAGCTGGCAGTCAAAGACTGTGTGGATATATGTTAATTATTTTATTTCTGAAAAGGAGCACTTGAAATACAACATGTTTAATAAGAACAGAAGTGAGAATATTATTTCATTCTCTGTACCTAGTGGTGATCTAAGAAAATGAGGTGGATGGAAAGAGAGGTGAAAAATACAAAAGGTGTAATATAGAAGTAGAGGCTGAGTATAAAATAATCAAAGATGTAATTTAATGGGCTACAGATGTGTGAGAGAATGTTGGGAGCCATCAGCTGCTAGGGCTTGCCATGGGAGAGCACCCAGGCTGAGGACAGTCTTGAGTTTTGGACTGGAACAGTTGTGGTTACATCCATAGTAAGGGTTTCTTCCAGTCCTGCTTCCAGGACTTCCCAGTAAGAGTTGCTTCCAGTGCTGTGGATTCTATTTTTTTTTTTTTTTCTCTGCAGACTCTTTGGAAACTTTGCCTCCATCATGCTTTTTCTGTGCCATAGAGTGTTGCTTTTAATGAAACCTTCTGTAACATGTAAATTGATAGACCAAAAAATGACCATGAAATGCTCAGTTCTTACAAGCTTGGTGATAATTGGAAAAAGTTGCTTGAATTGCTGCCTGGAGTTCTAGGAAACAGGTTATTAAATACAGAGGAATTACTTAATTGAATGACTTCCAGTTTCTTTCCTCTTAAGTATTTTAGTTTCCTTATTAGCTATAGCATTCCCAAATGCTTTGTTGACAGATTTTGCTAATTACTCAGAGATGCTAAAACATGCAGTTCCAAGAGAATTGCTCACTATTTCCTAGATAAAAATAAAAGAGAGACTATGTCCACTATTTGGACTGGAAAATATCTTGCATTAGTTTCTTTACTTTTCTTCCAAGAACTGCACAGAGTGGAACTGAATGCAACATACATTTTACTGAGGAAAAACAAGTATTTATGAAACTGTGCATATGCATACATGCAGATATACTTGCACAGTGGAACCATGCTAATACTTCTTCTGTGAGAAGGGAAGAAATCTTCTTCAATAGCCTCTTTAAAAGAAAATTAACATAACTCCTTAGATAGCTCAATAAACAGTTGCTTTGACAACTAAGATTTGATTATTCTGCTTACCTTTCTTCATCTATAAAAATGTAGGAGTTTTAGTATTGGCATGGTTATCTCCCACTGCTGAAAAAGCACTAAAGGAATGAGGGATTCAAGAAGGAAGTAATTTGGATTAAGAGAATTTGTAGCTGACAAAATTTTTATTGTTTATCCCCATATAAACCTTTTCTGTGCACCATAATTTGTTTATCATATTTTTCAGTACTTCTGTTTCATGATAATTGTCACCTAAAAGTCTAGGAAAAATTCTTGTCTAATAAATCATTCAAATGTTAAAAATATTCTCAACTAAATGCAAAATAAAATAGTAAAAAGAGCAAATTTTTCTTTGACCCAGTTTTGCTACTTTTGTGTCAGTAGTGGAAGTCCTCAAAATAACTGTAAATTCTGTTAAAATATATGTTCTTATATACACTACAATAATTTTAATTTAATGTCTGAATTTATACTTTACATTTTGTAATTCCATGGATAAGAATACTTCCCTAATAGTGCAATAGAAAACACTGAGTTTTCAAACCTCATGTCTTCTTTTTTTGTCTCTGTACAGCTTCTGATTTGCAGTTTTTTGTGGTAGATTAAGGATCTATGTATGTGTTTTGGCTTTTGTAACAACACTTTGAAATTCCTATTCTCCAACAGCAATCAATAATTAAAATTCATTTTGGAAACAAGATGATTTGTGAAACTTAGGCTAAGAATTTACTTAATTTACTTAATTTACTTAATAAGAATTTACTTTTTAATTAATACATTGAGTTTCTTTCATTATTAGGGTTGGCTTGTGAATTTATCCTGTGGCATACTTGTTAGTGCAAACTGCTGGCAATTTGATGTCCGAGGAAGTATTAAGAGTTTCGATACTCCTGAACACACCAAATTTTACCAAGAGTTGTACTTCAGCTGGATGGCATTAAGCTGTTCTTCTCTGGGATTTCCTGCTGCTTTGAGAAGCTGTATACTGTAGAAAATTTTCATTCATTGTATATGACATAAGAGCTGTAATCAAGAACAGTTTGTTCCTTCCAACAGTATTTTTTCATCACTTGCAACAAAATTATCCAATCTTTTCTTCAAGGGGCAATCTGCAGCTGGGCCACTGCAAAGTGATTAACATCAGAGCCTAAAAGTCAATTATGGTATTCAAATTTTACACTCTAAAAAGCAAAACTCCAGCTTTGGCAGAAACAACACTGAAATTTTACGGATTTTCTTTCAGCTAAAGACTCCATAAATCAGCAAAACTGAGTGAGAGTTGACCCGGGCAAAGAAAGGGTAACACCCTTGCCTTATAGCACCAAGGGCTACATGCAGTACTTGCAGGTGACAGATGTCTGTGCCAGAACTGACCCATCAGGCTAAAATAAATTCTTGGGATCTGATTTCCCAACTTTTGAACACCTGAGTGAGGTTTAGTTGGCATCTGAATGGAACTGGTACAATGAAATTCCAATTTTTTTGAGAAATAAAACGTTTGTGATTCAAATAAAAAATGTTAACAAAAGACTACTTTCTCAAGGTCAGATAGAGAAGAAAAGGAAAAATAAAAAAGCAGCTGGAAAGATGTCAAATATTAAGTCACAGTTTTCTTTGTTTATGTTTTATTTATGTGTTGCAACTTGCAACAATATTCCAGGGAATGCTTGAACTGCCACTTTGTTTGCAAAGCAGTTGGATAGCCTGGAGCACTCTTTTAGAATCTAGTCCTGAATTCTGTTTCTCATCACCAATTTCTACACCAATTTCCATTATGACTTTATGGAAGTCACAATGTCTCTGTTTCCCATCCGTAAGATGAGACAGGCTACTTTGCAAGTTTTTTTAAAGGAATAACAACAGATGTTACAGAAATTGACAATCAGAACAGTTAATATCTAAAAATATATTCCAGGGAAGAAGGATGCATTGCATTAAACACCTACAGGCTTTAAAAGGAAATAGAAAAATACATTTATTTACTCTACTTTTGTGGATAATGTATTCAGGTATCTCATCAGTGAGAATTATATAAATGCCCAGCAGATTGGATTCCTGTCTCCAAACAACTACACCCTGGACTGTCTGGAAAGGACAATCCATCACAGGAAGTATGACACTAAATGCACACCCTCATTCGTTTGCAAGGATTGAGTAGTGTGTTATGGAGGCATTGTAGCATTCACCTCACCTAATTCTAATTAATGTGCCCAAATAACAAGCCTTTGAGGGCTCAGGTTTTTATAGTGGTCATAATTTTGTTCTAAAACTAATGCAATCATTCACTGGTAACAGTTACTGTTTTAACCTGTTTTACACAGTTACAGTTTTATACTGTTTTGTATATTACAGAGTGTCCCACCCCCCAACAATTATTTTGCCACTTCACAACTGGGAACCCAAAGATGAACCTACAAAAGAAGAAGAAGTTGGTCCTTTAGTGGAACACATCTATGAGGTAAAAATTATGTATGTTTCCTCAGGACCTCAGGCTGCCCCCACTGAATTCCTGATGAATTTGGTCTATTGTCTTTATCTGTAGCTAGATAAAGCCACAAATGTAAATACTCTGACTTTAGCACATGACCCAAATTTAATCTGGGAATTCACAACCCCATTATCTGTTCATATGAGTGGAGGGGATATTAGTTTATGCTAGGAGTCTGTCTTAGATATTTAAGGGATTTATAAACATTTGGGTGTTTGACAAGAATTAAAAACAGTGCTTAAAAGTTCCTTATAATCAATGTCAAGTATCTTCTCATTAGAAGCTGTACATGCTGTGCACTGGAAAAAATATTTTCTTTGACATGTAGCTCACTGAGAAATATAATGTAGACATACATGTAAAATATTCTGTTGAAAACAACTCTTAATGTTTGAAGCACACATATTTTTACCTTGTAGTTTTGTTGGTTTTTTCCTATGGATGATTTGTCAACTAAAAGAGTTTAGCTTAGAAAAAGGGCATTGAGTGAACTGCATGGAATAGAAGCCATCCTTAGAATCTGATGAATGACCTTTATTCCAGAGGGTAAAATAGGGGGCTTCACATATGGTCATAATTCACAAACTAGCACTCAAGGAAATATAAGCAACTGAGTTGAATCAGCAGTGTAAGATTACAATTTGCAGGACATACTAAAGTATAGTGAATACAACTGTAAAATACAAATTATCATTTATGAATTCCCCATCTTAACACATTTCTCTAAACTGAAATATACTTCAAATCATCCTGTCTCAAGCATTTGGGTTGTTTGTGAAACTGTATTTGTGACTTCAAATATATTAAAATAATTACAGTGATTAGTTACAGTTACTAAGGAAACCACTTACATGGTTTATAACAGCAACAAAGCATCCAAAAGACCGAGCAATCTCCCAGAAGATGTAAGATTGAAAGGGCTTTTTATTTAATTGTAACTAAAGGTCATCAGTCACAAAACTTCTGCAAATTTAAAAAAAGGAGGTTCTCACATCTCTAGGAACTTTGCATAAAGGTCCACGGTGTTCAGCTTCTTTAACTCTTCAAGCCCAGTGGCAACACATGTCCAGACTCCTGATGTCATCAGTTATTTTCAAACTTTAAACTGATATAAGGAAGCTATTTTAATAGCCTAGATTTCTAAACTTTTATTATTTCTATCTTTGCTCATTTTCCCTAGAAAAAATAATGTCCTGGGATATTAATTTAGAAAAACTAGTTCCTTTACTTCTTTTGAGAAAATCTAGATTGAGAATGTAGAAAATGTAGTTCTTAACAAAAAAAGCTAGTTTAAGTTCTGCTCTATCTTCTATTCTTGTGCCCTGAAATGTGATTCTTTTGTATTCTGAACTTTTGGCTACTATTTTCAAGCATGATCTGTTACAGTTCATTGTTCATATTTCTATGGGGTTCATTTGCTAATGTGCTTTGGGTTGGAATTTTTTAAAACTTTTTAAGAATTCAACTCTCCATATGTAGGAAAAAATGGAAAAGGTGATGGATTTCTTGAATACACACTCAGACAGAAAAGACTGTTCTCTCAGATTTGCCATTGGCTTTGTGACTAACATGAAGAGATTCTTCTCTCATACCTGCCACAGATTCTCCAACAATAAAGTGATATTAATAATATGTAATAATCTTCCCTAAATACTCTAAGGCTGTGTCCACTAAGAATTTGAAAATATCCAAGTGGTGGTTGCAATTTTTTTTGTTGTTTTTACTGCCTTGGAAAGTACTGATCATATTTCTTCAACAGCTGCACAATATAGGACCAAGTGCCATCAACCACACAGTTCTCCATGTTGGTTGGCCTGTGTCCAGTAGAGATGAATTTCTTCTTTATATTCTTCACATTCAGACACATGGACCACTGCACTGTCAAACAAGCTCTCCTATTAATACAATGCAAATAAAGGTAAGTATTTCATTTCCATCACTTTCTGCATTTTGATTGGATTTTTTTGCCTACACTTCACATGGAATGGAAGTTTCTCATGAATGGAACTTTCTTGGGAATTTTTAACAGTCCAAGATCATTTTCCTGGGTTAAGAAGCAAGATATAGAAAGCCTACAACATTTCTAAAGTAAGTGCTTGGTACATATTTGGTTTCTGTACTCAATATGAGAAGGGTGTGCTCAATCCCGCTGTCGGTGCTACCAACAGAGATGTTACAAAGGGCCCTGTCCCAGTACCAGCACTGAGGAACACCACAAGTTCACATCACTGGTCTCCAACTGGACATTAAACATTGACCACACTCCTTGAGTGTGATCACACAGCCCATTCATTATCCCCTGAGTGCTCTGTCAGATCCATGTCTTTCCAGCACAGAGACCAGGCTGTCATCTGGGACTGTGGCAGATGCTTTGTCTACGTGCAGGTAGATGATGTCAGTTGTTCTTCCCTTGTCCACCAACGCTGTTACCCCACCATAGAAGGCCACCAAACCTGTCAGGCACAATTTGCCTTTAGTGAAGTCATATTGGCTGTCACCAATCACCTCTTCATCTTCCATGTGCCTTAGCATGGTTTCCAGGAAGATCTGCCCCATGATTGAGCTGGGCATAGAAGTGAAACTGACTGGTCTGTAGTTCTGCAGGTTTTCCTTTTTCATCCTTTTTAGAAATGGAGGTTATGTTTCCCCTTTTCCAGTCAGTGAGAACTTCACCAGACTGCCACAACTTTTCAGATACGGATAGTGGCTTTGCCAGTTCATCTGCCAGTTCCCTCAGGTCCCATGGATGCACCTCATCAAGGCTCATGGGCAAGTGCGCCTTCAGGTTCAGAGCAAGCAGTTCTTCATTCTCCCTTCTGTGATTTGGGCAGTGTGCCTGGAGCGTTCACCAGTGAAGACTGAGGCAAGAAAGTCATTGAGGACCTCAGCCTTCTCGGCATTCTGGGTAACCAGGTCTCCTATTTCCTCCTGGAGAGAACTTACATTTTCCCTCACCTACCTTTGAGTATCCATAGAAGCTTTTCATATTGTTTTTAACATCCCTGGCTGCATTTAATTCTCTTAGGGCTTTAGCTTTCCTAACCCGATCCCTGCCTGCTTGGACAATTTCCTGTTTTAAGATCTATGTTTGTGATGGCAGATCCCTCAAAAGAGCTTGGTTTGGCTTGTCCACCAACGCTGTTACCCCACCATAGAAGGCCACCAAACCTGTCAGGCTGACAATTTGCCTTTAGTGAAGTCATATTGGCTGTCACCAATCACCTCTTCATCTTCCATGTGCCTTAGCATGATTTCCAGGAAGATCTGCCCCATGATTGAGCTGGGCATAGAAGTGAAACTGACTGGTCTGTAGTTCTGCAGGTTTTCCTTTTTCACCCTTTTTAGAAATGGAGGTTATGTTTCCCCTTTTCCAGTCAGTGAGAACTTCACCAGACTGCCACAACTTTTCAGATACAGATAGTGGCTTTGCCAGTTCATCTGCCAGTTCCCTCAGGTCCCATGGATGCACCTCATCAAGGCTCATGGACAAGTGCACCTTCAGGTTCAGAGCAAGCAGTTCTTCATTCTCCCTTCTGTGATTTGGGCAGTGTGCCTGGAGTGTTCACCAGTGAAGACTGAGGCAAGAAAGTCATTGAGGACCTCAGCCTTCTCCGCATCCTGGGTAACCAGGTCTCCTATTTCCTCCTGGAGAGAACTTACATTTTCCCTCACCTACCTTTGAGTATCCATAGAAGCTTTTCATATTGTTTTTAACATCCCTGGCTGCATTTAATTCTCTTAGGGCTTTAGCTTTCCTTTCCTGTTTTAAGATCTATGTTTGTGATGGCAGATCCCCTCAAAAGAGCTTGGTTTGGCTCAAAGTCAGAAGATTAGGCAAAACACAGCTCTACATATTATCCCATCAAAAACAAGGTATCCATTTATTAAGCATGACTGATTCCAGACATTTCTGGAGTAAACAACAACACGTCTCAAGTTTAAGCAGTAGCCCGTTAAACATCTTTCAGGGAGAGCTGCATTCCAAGTGCTAGAAATGCTCTACATCTTTTGCATACCAGAATGGGTGTGAGTTCGGTATATTGGATGGAAGGGGAGACAACTTTCTAGTGATGAGGAGTGGTCACAACCTAAGGAGTTACAAGTCAAGTCTTTAGCCTGAACAGGCAGGACTGTAATACATGCTTAAAAAGAGTAAAGAAAAATGGATGTCTACTAAATACAGTATTGCTAGAGTTTTGTGTTTCACCTGGGAAACAAAGAGGTGTTGGAATTCCACCCTTTTATTTAGCTTCTTTAGAGAAAGAAAAAGAGTGATAGAAAATCTCTGTTCATTTTATACCCAAAGCACATCAAGATTGGAGACAGGGAATTTTTTCTGCATATCTTTTCTACCTAATTTTTCACCTCTTTTTCAGAAATGGTGAGGAGGAAAAAGCTAAGGTGCTGCATTTGTACTTGCAAGCCTAGCTTCTTAAACTTACTGATCAGATCAGGTTGCAAGTACATGAAAAGCAGTTCAGCATCCTCCCACCCTAGCCACTGTGTTCTGTTTAAGGTTGAATTAAGAAGCTGTGTAGAATACTGCCACAGTTCTTACTGACATTTTCAGGAAATGTATATTTTTTTCTTTATTTTATTTTTAAGAAGTTTGCTCTTCCTTCTCCTACTTGATAATGATTGCATCTGTTACATAAAAAAGACTGAATTCTTGTAGAAGTTTGTGAGAAATTTTCCTGTAATAACTGTCCCTCTGTTGTGGCTTTAGATGCACAGTTGTTATGGCAAAAAAATTAAATATCCTTTCCTTATTTCAGTTTTTCAAAGCATTGAACAGTATGAATACACAAGTCAGGTTTCAAATATGTAATGATTATCTATTGCTTCAGATGGCAAGAGGACACAGAGACAGGCTTCTTTAAGTTTCATATAAACAATGGGATGCTTAGCTCAAATTTCCAAATAAGGCTAAGGACATGAAATGCCTGACTTCTCTTGGATATCTGAACTTACCTCTCTTAGGTCACTGAGGGGTTTCCCCTTTGAAATGACTCAGATTGTTCTGTTTCAATCAAAGCAGTACATTTCTCCCCACTGCTGAATTTCTTGTCTTGTAAAAATGTTTTATTTGAGCTTTGCTGTCTAGTCTGCAAAGATAAGTCACACCTATGCACACATGAGAAGACTTTTGTTAGGGAACTTTTCTGTAGCCGATCTTCTATGAAGACAGTGAGGGATGAGAAAAGATAATAAAATTATGAATCTTAAAAAAGGTGTAAAAAGGAGCAAAAGTACTTATCAAAGATTTGGAATGATTCCAATGCAGAAGAAGTCAGTACACAAGGACACTTCAGTCTAGAAAAGAGGTGACTGTGCACAAATATGATCCTCAAAATGAGTAGTGGCAGAAGAGTGTGGGTGTGGATTGACTGTTCTCTGCCTCTTCCTGCACAGGAACTGGAGCATCTAATGCAGTCTGGGGAGCCAGATTAAAAACAAGCAAAAGGAAGTGATGACTCATGGTGGCAGGTCTCAGGTGTCTGGAATTTGTGGCCAAAGGGAAGTAGTCAAGGTTAAAAGTTTATGTGATTCTAAGAGGAAAGTAAACAAATTCCCAAAAGAGAAGTCCAGTGAAGATTAGTAAATGAACACAAACTTCATATAGATAAGGAAGTCCCTGATCTGAAAACATTCAGAAGCTGAAAGTTATTAGGAGAGTATTGTGTATGCATGCCCCATTCTTTCTCTTCCTAAAGGCAGCTGTTGAGAAGAGGGCTCAGTTAGATTGCCTTCTGGCTTGAGACAGTATTCCTGTTGAGTTGTTTTTTTCTCCTGGACTGATGGCAAAAAGCATTTTTATGAAACCTGTACCTGTAAATCCCACTGTAGTAGAATATATAGACACACATGGTGCATTCTCAGTAGCTGAGCACTGCAGTACCACGAGTGAGGCATCTGTCAGGGAAGCAGTGAAATAACAGCAAAAATCCACCACATGTATGAGGTACATCCAGCAACATGAGTGGCAGGAGCTAACCCCTTCCAGAGGCAGTCTGCTCATGCTGTAAAACTGTTAGTACTGTCTTTAGGCCTTGGTCTTATGACAAAGTAGTACCATCCAATGTATTGCTCTTGAATGGTCACCAACCGCTCTTGTGTAATTTTGTGTATAATCTAGTAATATAATATATGTATATTGTATATTATATAATATATATTGTGTTTTAATATAGATACGAAATCTTTAAATATGCATAATGTAGTATAATATAATCTATGTAACATAAAATAATGTATATAATCTTTGTGTAAAAAAGTTTTCTTCCAGAACATTTCTGATGGAGTTACACAGTGCATAGCCTGGCTAGAAAACGAGAAAAGTGGAACAGGGTACTGGAATGAGAAGTGGGGAACTGGAGAGGTCTGGAAACCTGCTCAAAGTAATAATGCTCAGGAGAAGAAAGTTTTCCATGGTGGGGAAACTGAGCCAGTCTGCTGTAGTTAAAGGGAGGGAGTGATCCTCTAAGATAGTGTGCCAAATACATGGCATATAAAATAGCAACAGAGATAGATAATTCAGTTGAGCAATTCCATGTGACCAGATCAAGAAGGATAAAATAATATCTTTAACCTGGACATCTAGGCCACTGGACAAATTCTGTTTTTAAATGCAGGAGACACACATGTGTTTCTCTTAACTGCAGAAGGCTCTCTTTGAACCTTTGCTGTAACAATTCACTAGGATGATTACACTCTAGGATCTGTGGAAAAATAAAAATGTAAAGATTAAAATCCTTTGGTATTCAGATGGATCTACATGTATATCCATTGTGATCATATATTGAGGGCTTCTTTGCAGGCACATTTCTATACTGTGGGGTTTTTTTGATTTGTCATCATTAAAGATGTCTATATGCTGGTGAAAGAATTCTGGAAGGAGAGTTTGCACATTACCACATTGAGAGGGAGAGATTTACTAGCTACTTACAGGTTCCCTTATTGCAAATAGACAATGCTAACCTCATAAAGCAACAGAAAAATGGAAAAAAAAAGGGATCCTTTTTTTTCCCATGGGTTTTCATCTGTTAATGAATATCTTTCACTTTGTAGGATGCTTTTGACTGAAGATCTCAGACAATGTTAAATGTTTATGTTCTATTTATAGCATTTTAATTTTAATCAGATAAATTACACCCATTTTCCAAATCTAGTACTACACAACATTAGTGTGTTGGAAGTTTTCTGTGTTTATAGCTATTCTCTTTCCTTTAATGCTACAACATTTATTACAATTACAAACATTTTCTTTAGGAATTTGTTTAAGATATTTTGTGTTCAGAGGTTAAAGGAACTGATAAGAAGGATCTGATGTAGCACTTTATAATCTGATGTCCTAAAGGAATAGCTTTGGCTATATTTAGTTGAGTTCCTGTTGAGATCTTACTGTAAACTTCTATGCATATTTTATTGTGATTTTGAATGATTGGATTGTCATTAATTAAAATTTATCTTTACTTCTGTAGCAGTTGGCTCCAGGAGTTATTTGAGGCTTCATAAAAGAAGCCATAAATGCCTTGTATAGAAATTAAAGACAAACTGCCAAAAAAAAAAAGTAGTTTTTAATTGGAGAACAAAAATCTGTAAATATAAAGCTGCAGAGAATGCATTTTACTGTGAGATTAAAAATGAAGAAACTGTTGCATTTTACAAATTTGAGCTGTTACCAAAACAAATCTGTAACATATTTGTTATATGATCAAAAATTGTGTTATTTGAAGTCAGACTTCCATTTTTTTCTAAAACTGGTAAAATCATTATATTTTATTAGGCAGATTCTGAGCTGAACTAATGAATAAACTACTGTGCAACAACTCTGAATTTCACCTGTTATATATATCAGAATTTGCCCCTGAGAGTCTAACAAAATTAAGTAAAGCAATGAAATTGACACCAGTACAAAGTGCAGAAAAATGTTGTCTGCTGTAATTCCTATAACTGGGCAATATTTTGCTATTACTCATCATGCTTCTAGTTGAAGACAAAGTATTCTCATGATTGTGCTGTTCAACTGAAAAAACAGTGTTAATCCAAAATTCAAGACCTCTGAGACAGGAACAAATCTGTTAGAATCGTTGTGTGTGTATGTCATTACCATTCCCATTTCTCTCTTTGCAGTTTGCTGTTCCAGAAGACACTCCTGAACTTGCTGCTTTTTTATATAATTCCACAATTTCTCATTACATCAGGAGAAGGGATGTCGCAGTGGCAGAACCTCACAGGAAAAACTCTGCAAGAATATTGGTGAGCTATCTAAAAGCTATAGACTGGGAGTGTGCAGGGAAAGGTGAGAATCTACAGT
Organism: Emberiza elegans; assembly: GCA_024865655.1. Lineage (NCBI taxonomy): Eukaryota > Metazoa > Chordata > Aves > Passeriformes > Fringillidae > Emberiza > Emberiza elegans. The sequence goes on from JALJVW010000206.1 coordinate 25,173,259, forward strand.
GCCACAGGCAAGGCAAATGGGACACTGTATTCTTAACAGTCCAGACAATGCTGGAGCAACAGCAATGCTGACTCTCCTAGGAAAATAGTTCTGATTAGACAGTCTGGTACCTGAGTATTTGTTCTTGGCTGTATTTTCAGAAGTTTTTTTCCACTCCTGCATTCAAAGTGCCATCCTTAGCATACTTCAGCCCTGTAGGTATCAGCTGCCTTTGCCTAAAGGCAATGTGTGAGCACAGTGACCTAGAGATCAGGCAAGGGGTTCACAGTCAGTGCTTTCCATCTCTTTTTATGAACCTTGGGCAGAGTTTCTTTCATGCTGTCCAGTCTCTTATTAAACCATTTACTCCAAACTCATGATTGAATTCCTTGACCTCACTAGAATTTGGAAGCAAAGAACCTCACAAACTTAAGTGTTCTGGACTAAGAGAATAATTATTGCTTCTGAAAGTTATTTGGCAATTTTTATAACAGGAAGAAGATAGAATCTGAAAGTAATGAAAACTGTAATGTTATTAAGAACAAAATCACAGTTTAGCCCAATTTAAGAAATAATCACTGTTGATTCCTGTGCCGTTCTTTCATCAACCCAATACTCTAGGAAGAGTCCAATTCCACTGGGTCTGAAGGAAAAATGCCAGGACTTTCAAAGACATGCCAGTCAATATCACAGAACACTTAATCCATTCTTCAGTGATATCTTAATTTTCAGTCATCTTTCTGAGTGACTAGGCTCATGGGCTGCTAACATAAAAATGACTGCAGCAACTGGAAGTGGTTAACAAAGTTCTGAAGTATGCGCTCTGTTTGCAACCTAAAACATGAAGCAGAGAATTTTCAGCTGCTTGATGTAGATGGAGCAAACATATTTAGTGGGGTACTCAGTATTATGAAATTGGCACTTTGATGAGCATTCTTCTAGTAAAATATGCTTTTGGTCAGCACAAATTAGGATAGGATTGGGTGCAGTGCTTACCACATATAGAAAGACTTCTCCAGGGTGAGCATAGAAAAGCAATGTCATTGGTTCAGTTAGAGGGTGGCCCAATACTAATGCCTTCAGTTACTGCTGATGCACAATTTTTTTTTAATTTGACACATGGGAAGTATACATGGAAAAATGAATGTTGCTCTGGAAAAGACTGACTGGCCAAAGATAATTCTGCGTTTAAAACTGTAATTTTTTTTTTAGAAATTTTAAGTTATTTTCATTTTCATCAAAGCATTTTCACAGAGAGACAAAAATTTCTGAGAACCTCTTATTCTATTTATACTGTTGATTAAATATTTGGTTTCTTTTCCATTAGTTCCAATGTTACGTTGTTCTGAAAATCACTGCAGGCTAAATGCATTACTAAGAAAAACAGAAATATGTGTTCAGGTCCTAAAATGTCAGCCAAAAGTAGACTTTTTTGCATACTAATGATTTGTTTTGCTAATGTGTGTTTTGGACGACTGTGATTAATGAAAACAAGTCTTCTCCTTCCTGCAAAATAAATAAATCTGTTTGGAGGATGTTTAAAGCCAAATAAACAGATACTTTAAAATATTCATTTTAAAAAAAGTTTATAGTTGCAAGTTCCAGGGTTTACAGTTTCACTTTCAGTCAGATACAGAAAGCAGCAATTAAGCATACAGCTTCTGCTTATCCTCCAATAAGACAGAAATTTGTGAGGAAAGCTGTCTATAAAGATACAGGATTCCTTAAGGGTGTTTTCAGATCTGTTCCATGCATCATCATCTCATTTCCTGCAGACTGGGTGTTGGTAGTGCATTCTCACTCTCACTAGGGAATAAACTTACTTTTGAAAACTTAGCTTTGCTTTTGAGGTCACAAGCCTTCTGTCATGGGAGGGATTCTCTGCTTTGTTATAAAAATAGGAATCAATTAAAACCTCAGCCTTCCCCTGAGTCAAAAAAACCCTTTTCAGATAAACCCATTTGTATATACAAATTTTTTATTTTTTCCACAAACATTTAATCATTTTTTATGAGATCGTTTTTCCTTTTTATGCCCTAAACAACCACATAATTCCTGTGGTTACCCCATGAGACTCAGCTCATTCCCTTCAGTGGCTTCCAGTCAGCTTTTAACCTTTAGTGTGACATTCTTTTGGCAGACTTCAGGAGTATATAGTTTTGAGTTGCAATGCTTGGCTTTTGCTTTCAGCCTTGTGTATGGGCCAGAATCACTGCTCATCAGGAATGTTTCATGGACAGTAAGCTTCAAGGAAAGCAACTAATGAATCTCAGCAAATGTTCTGGCTGCTATGATGTAAATATCAGTGGGAAAACCAGGAGAGTTAGAATAGGGGAAAGATTGAGCAATATAAATAAACACTTAGTGCATAGAGAACAGAAAAAAAAGTGGTGAAACCATAAAAAGATTGATAGGTTAGGAGAAGCACATGCTTCAAAGGATTGCTAAGTGCCTGGACATTTTAAGAGTTCTTCAGAGCAGACACAGTTGAAAATTATTTCTTTTATTTTCTTTACTATAGGTAGGTGTTTGTATTCATTGATGATTCAAGAAGAATTTGCTCCTTGGTTTAGAGTTATCACAATGACTCATGGGGTATCTCATGTATATTAGATGAAATTACTGATTTCAAACTATTCAGCTATTTATGGAAAAGTTTATTTGTTTTTTGCTTATTTACAGCATTTGAAAATTATTTTTTTTCAAAGCATAAGTATGACTTCCCTTTATTTTTTGCTCAGAACTGTACAAATGTGAAGTGTGTCTTAATTTCGTGCACTGTGGGACAGCTGGAAAGAGGAAAGAGTGCCGCACTAAAAATCAGGTCCCGGCTCTGGGCACAAACATTCCTGGAGGTAATGCACACAAACATCTCTTTCTATACACATATAAAAATAATTTATTTGAGCAGATATTTTAAAATTAAAATTAATAAATCAAATGAGGCAAATGTAAATACTTTTTGTTACCATTTTCTTTGAAGATAACATCTCACTGGTTCCTGTCCAGGTTTTTTGGATGCTGCTTGCTTTTTTTTTCTTGCTATCACTCCTCTCAAATTTATGTCCTGAATCCTACTTGAAGATTCCAAGATTATTTTTAAGTACCTCTCCTGGTTTTGTTTCTGCTTTCCTGGACTGACCCAAATGTTCTGCATTTATAACCTCTTTTCCAATGGAAGGTTTTTCTTGAAGCCAAAGAGTGTATCACGTACACTATGTCATTCATACACTTAAACAGTCATTGTTATTCATTCTCTACTAATCTAGGGAAGAGTAGTATGCATCAAGCTCATATGATAAATGACACTCACGTAGTAACAATCTGTCTTACTACTAAAAGGGGCAGTGTAGATGATGGAAAAAAAACAACTTCTCTTTGCAAATTCTTGCATTACAACTTCTGCTGTCAGGATTATATTCACACTGCATGAAGGGACCTGTTGGAGTGAGTGCAGAGGAGGGCCACAAAGATGACTGGAAGAATAAAACACTTCTCCTGTGAGGAAAGGCTGAGAGAGCTGGGGTAGTTCAGCCTGGAGAAGAGAAGGCCACAGGAAGAGCTCATAGCACCTTCCAGTTCCTAAAGGGGTCTTCTGAGAAAGATGGGAGCAAATGTTTTACCAGGGCAAATTGCAATAGAACAAGGGGTAATGGTCTTCAACTACAAGAAGATCTATTTAGATTTGATGCAAGAAAAAAAGTGTTTGAAAATGAGGGTGGTGAAATACTGGAACAGGTTGCCCAGAGAGGTGGCAGATGCCACATGCCTGGAAACATTCAAGGTCAGATTGGACTCTGAGCAGCTTGGACTAATTGAAGATCTCCAGGCTTATGGCAGATGACTTCTAAAGTTTCCTTCCAACCCAAATTATTCTATGATTTTGTAAGATAGAGGGATTTTACTGTGAGCTGTTACCTCACAACACCATGGCAGTGGTCTGTATTTACTGTGTAGTTGTCGTACCTTTAACACTGGAAAATACACTAAGAAATTGATAATTCCATTTGCTGTTATTAAGAAATACCTGCATCTCCTGCCTTGATGAAGCTGATTTATTATTGGCTTGTTTTTCAAGGAATTCAGAATTCCCCAGTCTTTCTAACTGGAATGCAAGAACCTTTCCGGAATTCCCTACAGCTGTGGGAGAAGAATTCTTTATATGCACGGTAGCTCTTACACTAGCAAGAGAAGAATTGAGGATCTTCAGTTTACAGGGTTAAATTAGGCTCCTCATGCCTTTGAAGTTAATTTCTCCCTTCCCTCAAATATGGAAGTCGACAAAAGAAATTCATCCTCACTTGCTTTCCTGGAGAAATGAGAGCAGATAGGATAATATTTCCAGAAAGTTCAATGCCAGTTCAGTAGCTAAGCAAATGCATAATGGGTGCAAACTTCTGGGAGGTCATTGGTCTCCCTTGGTGTACAGGACTATGGCAGTGGTTGCTTGAAAGGTTTTTCTACCTATCTGTCAGGAGGCCAGGTCACATTCTGTGTTTCTTCTCCAAAAGCTGTTGTAGGACCACTATGACCGACGAGCACTTAAGTTCTGTCCTCACTGTCTGGCCTTGCTTGAAGAATTTCTGTCTTGCTCAGTAACAAAGGACATCCTTTCAGATCCTAAGTGAACTAATTCCTGATTCGTCAGTGCATTTTCTTTCTATGAACAATCCATCCCAAGAAACTTTCATATCCTTTCTTCAGTTTGATTAACACAAATAAAATGCTTTTAAGAGAAAGCATATTTAAAAAATGTTACATATGTCTAGATGCTCCAGACTGGATGCACCTCATTTAGGTTTGCTGAGTGAATCATCTGCTAGTGCAAAAAAAAATGCAAGGTCTGGTTCAAATTTAAGCCCAAAAGCATGACAGCTTGGATGTCTCTTTGTCATTTCAAATCTGGGAATTGGGATGGACATTTGGTGCAATCTTTTGCAAAGGACAGAAAGTACCAGTATGTAACCATCCCTGCAGCTATAGAAGAAACATATCTGTTGGGAAATAGAATGGGCATTTGATTCCATTGTTTTCCAATTCCATTAAGGGACTGCTGGACAAGCTCACACAGGCTAGCCTCTGTTAAATTTAGGTAAGAACTTCACTGCACTGGTTCTCTGTTGTCTGTTCCTAACACACAGAGATATAGGTAGAGACTGGAACAATGTGTGGCAGTTTTGAGCACTGCAGTGGGCAAGCAATAACACAGAGGATCTTCATAATTTTCTTCACCAAACAAAAGATAAAGCTCCCTTAGGTATGATGATTTTGAAGATTCGGTGGCTTTTACGAAGGTTGAGGGCCGTTGGTTATTTCTGTATGTGGATATGAGAATGATGAGAATGGATAAGGCAAATGATCCTAAGTAAGCTTTGATTAGGCCTGAGTGGAGGGAGGTGGCAGTTTTGGTTGTTATTAGTCGTAGGTTAGCTAGTCCCTCTGGACCTAATATTTTGTATCAGGAGAGGTCAATTAGGTGGGATGTGATGTTTTGTCCCCCTTTTGTCCCCCCTTCCTTACTGGGAACTGAGCCTGTTGTATTCCAGATCCAGTCAAGTCTTTCTCCTCATCATTCTGCTGGTGAAGTATAATTAACTCTGTAAGGGCCAAAAGCAGGTCTCGTGAAAAAATCCTGTGCACAGATCTTTAGATGAAGTTTCTAGGCTATTTACAGCTATTTCAGTGAATATTAGCCACATTAGGATTTTCCTAAGTCTAGTTTAGTATATATCAAGAAATATCTGTAAGAGATTAAAGTTAAACAAAATTAATGTGAAACAGTTTCTCTGAGTTTTTGGCTGTGACAGAAGATGTGTAGCAATTGAAATAAACTAGCTACAGAAGACACAAAATCTCCTTTTTATGATAACTCTTAGTAAAAACAGAATCTTTTTCTGGGCTGTCTTAGTTAGCCTGACTTAGGTTATGAACAAGTATAACTGCATGAAATTCAGTGGCATGTTTAATGCAAGAGCAGTGGAACTCATTCTATAAAATTTTAGTAATCTGAAAGTTAAATGCCAAAGCTGGCTGCTAACTCTGCAGACAATGACAAGACAGAAGGTATCTTCAGAGGATGCTTTTTCCAGCTGATTTGAAACATCTCTCTGTCTGATCTGTATGGGGAGAAGGGTCAAAGCTGGGCCTTGGGACATGGCAAACACACCAGGCAATGCCAGTGCTGCAGTCCCTTTAGCTCCTCCTGCTCCTTAATAAATCCTGCTTGCTTTGCCTGCACCTCCCTTCTCTCGGTGACCTGCAGGCAGAGATGGAATGTTACAGCAGCTTGTGGGCAGGGAAAAGGGTGAGCCATCCTGTAGATTCATGGGTGGAAAGACCTTGTGGGAAACACTCCAGCCAGATTACTCCACTGGCCTTACATACCCTTGCTATCAAACAAGGCTTTTTATGGGCTGTGATTTTACCCCTTCCCTGTAATCATTTCTGTGTCCTTTCAATAGTAATTTGCAATTCTTGTTAAGAATCAGAAAAACTCCACTCAAAACAACAGAATTTTTTTCCTAAGTAGAAAAAGGTAGTTCCCAGAGAACTGTTGCATCCCCCCATTTATGTCCAACTAGCTGCCAGAATAATGTGATCCCTATTTCACATGCAAACTTGGAGACAGTAAATAGTGTCCTAGGGTCTGCTTGTCTTCCTTCCACTCATCTCAAAACAGTTCCCTTTTTCACAGCCTCTTTTAAAATTAACAGTTACACAACCATCACCATAAAAGACTGTAGAACACAATTAGCTTCCTAAAAAGGACACAATCTGCTCTTAGTAAGTCTGCAACTGTTGTTAACTAGGCTGAAATCTGCAGATTCAAGCTGAGGATTAAAATGTAGTTAAAATAACCAGGATGAGATTACTGTGGCTCAGGAAGGACTGTTCAAGGGCCAGACTGAACCCCACTGTCATGCTTTTGTAAAGAAACTTAGGGTAAAAGTCTCTAGAGAAGCATTGCAGCTCATGTAAAAGTTAATGTAAAAGTTTTCATATGCCAAAGAAATCAGAATAATGGTGACATGCAACATTCCTCAACTGTGTTATAGTTTAAATGAAGACGTGATGATTTGCAGAAGAAATTTTTTGTGCTCATTAAAGCCGAGAACACAGTGTCAGGATGTATTTTCTTCTTAAAGATATGCTAATGCAAACCTGAGAAGGATTTTATTGGAAGTGATTTATTTATTCTAGGATGAAATAATTAATGTTTTTCACTGAAGTTGTATGGGCAAACATGTGTATTTTGTTGCCACAAAAGGCCTGTCATGTATTGAGTGACTCCTTCCTCTTCCACTTAGTTTAACTGACAACAGCTGACCCTTTTGTCTCCTGACAGTTGTAACCTGTAACCTTAAAACCCAAACTCCCATAACAAATTACAGCTAAATGATGTGCAGTGATTAGACACATTTGAATAAATAAAGCAGCCCAAATTTCCCAACCAGCCAACAAAGATAGAGACAGACATTGTGCAAAGGCCAAGAAGAATCACATACTTTTTTGGAGTAACTTCAAAGTCTGGCTGTAAATATGAACTCTCTAGTAAAGCTGACTTTTGGATTCAGACTTGCTGATCAGGCAAATAGCCTGATTTGTTCAAAACAGAAACAACCTTACATGGTTATGTTATGTTGTGTTCTGATGGGGCTCCATTATGTCCCCATTTGTCTATTCATATTTCTGAGTCATCTGAGGGAGACCCAAGGGGATCTGGTCCAGTATTCTTTGCATGGATGGGTACTTAAGACTCAGAGCTGGCTAGTGAAACATCTGTTTTGAAAATGCATTTCTAAGTGATGAAGCTGTATAATCTGTCTGATTTGTAACAACCTTCAGGCTCCAAGCTCTTTGGAACTTAAAACATTGTGGGATATGGAACTCAGTGCATTCTTAGCTACTGTTTCACCCTGTACTGAAAATTTCTCATAATGATACAAATCTCCTTCTGGGAGAGGTAGGGGAGGCAGTAATCTACAAAACCACAGAGGATGTGTAAGGTTCCCAAGAAGTTTGAAGTTTATTGTATTTTCTTTTAATATTACTGAATATAATTGTATTGTTTCTCTCTTGACTTTTTGGCAGTTCCAGATATGTCAATTTGGCACTCCTGGTCACATGAACTTTAATAATTAGAAGGGAAGAAAATCTAGTTTTAATCAGAAAAAGTTGAAAAGCAAGAGAAGCACCACTGCATTTTGGTGTGCTGTCTTGGTACCCAAAGTCATATTTTGGCTTCTCTGTTAAATACTCATTATTTCAATGTTTCTGAATGTGCACTGATCCTTTTTCTTTTTAGATGCATAAAAATTGAAATATATGCTTGGCATATTAACGGTGGTGTGTGCTGCAACACTCTTAACTGCCTGACTGGTATCCAAAACCTGAAACTAAATACCTAGGCTCCTTGTTCAGCACATGGAGAAAATGAGATACCTCAGACAAAGTGACTTGCATTAACCATCAGGTTGGTGCATGAGGGCTATTCCTTATCAGTAGGATAGGCACCCAAATCAGGATTTAGGAGGAAAATGTTCACCCTTTTTGAACAAAAAATCCAAAACTGTTTAGAAGGCACCTATAGAATTAGATTAAAGACTTGAAGAGGACTTGGTTTATTCCATATTAATTGCCAGAAGCAAGAGCTGGCAGTACAATGATTAGGGAATTCAGGACTGGAAGACATAAATTCAATTCAAACTCAGCTTGAGAGGCCCCACATCCCTGCTTTATAAAATGATGGTGTTCCCTTCTGCTGAAGCTGCACCAAGGACATAAAAAGAAATTGAGAGGTCTGGAAGGGTATAGAAAATGAGGAAGACCATGATGTAATACTTTGGTTTGACCATCAACTACAAGTTCTCCTAGTCCTGGCATCCACCTTTGCCTTCATTGCCTGGAACCTGGAGCTGTCACCACTGTTGGAGTGCACACTCTAATGAGAAAATTTGTTGAGAATCTCCATATTTTATTACTGGTGAACTCAGAGCCTCTTAGTGTGGTAGAAGTTCTCTAGGCCAGGTGATGCTTTTGTGGTAAGGATTCAGTTCAGCTGTATAAAGGCCATTAGAGGAAGAATGCAGATAGTTGTGCAGTGGGGCCACACAGGCTGCAGCACATGTGTGCTGGCAGAGGCTTGGAGCTCAGAACAGAGGTGAACTGGTGGAGGTGATGTGACACAGGTGAGAGATCCTCTTGTACAAGGTCCTTTATTTGTTCACTTTTCTTCCTCTCATCTTTACTATGGGAGCAATTATTCGATCTGTAAGTGGAATATGATCCCAAGGAACAATAATTTCTATCCTCAGCAACCTCCAGCCCAGAACCTCTTTCTGCATCCAGTGGAAAACATCTCAGTCCAGGGAAGATTGCTTAGTATTTTCAAAGAATAATTCTGCAGCCAACCTAAATTCCCTGTGTGTGGATGGAAGTGGTCAAACAGAAAAATTAGTGAGAGAGACATCTTGTGCTCTCATTCATTTCCATATATAAACTATATATGGAAATTTAAGTAGATTATTTTAATCCAGACTGAGAATTAAAAGCCAAAAAATTGATGCACTGCCCTTCAAGGCACATATAATAACAAAAGGAGGAAGTCATCAACAAAATTTTCAGTTGCATCAAAATACTGTTGTTATTTGAAAAAACAAAATAAGTAAAACCTAAAACTTTGGTTGTGGCCAAAAATATTATATTATACTCGATTTGATTGTTTATGTGGAATGAAGGCTAGAGAAAAAGAGACATTTGCATGGGGCTGAACTAACTGGAGGTCTTTTGGGTATGGGCTAGTTTTGTTTTCATTCATTTTTATTTAAAATATTTTCAGTGTTAGCAAGAGCAGAACATGAGACTCTTCCTAGATGTGCTACAGTATAAGTAATGTTAGGTATGTGAAGAAATAAACAGATTGACAACCATTACAATCTTTATATTGAAATCTTTTGGAATCACAACAAAATAGCTGTTTCCATTATAACTTAAATTAGGCTGTCAAAATTAATGTAAAAAATACAATATGTGAAGTGTAAGAATGTAATGATAAAGAGAAGGATGTGTTGATTTTTCAGAGTATGTTCTTTGGTCACAGCTATGTTTGGGTGGAGATATCCTCTTGCTACAAATAGCACAAATACATTTTACCATGAGTACAGAGTCACATGTACATTTTTAAACAAATTATTAAGAAGAAGTATTGGTCTAAGAAAGCAAGCTAATGAATTCTCAAAGCATGTATTTAAAAGGTATTGCTTACCCTCCTCTCTTTAAAGTGTGCCAGAGTCCAGCAGATACAAAGGGATACAAATGTTAATCAAGCAGTGCCAGTATTGTGGTAACAGCCCTTAAGTCCATGTGCGAAAGTTGTAAATTCCTGGGATGAAAATATCACCACAGCATGCAGCTTGCCATAGGGGGAGTATGTGCATTTCAGCTAGGGAGACCTCAGTCTAGCTCCCTGGGGTCCAGATTTGTCCCTGCACTTCAGTGTGCTCTCTGACCAGGATGCCCACATGCCTTAGAGATGCTTTGTGGGGGTCAGTAGGTCAGTGCTTGAGCTTCCTGCAGAAAGCACCAGCATCCCACTGGAGCCTGGTGATTAGTCTTTCAAATTGTCAAAGGTTTTCCATCACTTCTCACATTATTTTGGTCTCAATTGAATGTAGGAAAACACTGCACTCAATATTTATTGGGAACACTTTCCTTCATTTCTGGCTGCTTTTTTGTCTTGCAACTTTTAAAGAAAACAAAGGCTTCAATTCAAAAATCCATTTGTGAAACAAAAGCATGTAGAGAGAGAAGCTTTAGTAAGTACATCATCAGGATCTTCTACCCAGGCAACACAGGGGATGGCCATGTTTTGCCTGATTCCCAGAATATTGCAAACTACTGTCTCAGCAACGAGCACAAGATCAGTTTCTGCTTGTTCTAACACAAGGGGAACCACAAAAGACCAGTGTAGTTAAGGCTGGGCTCTCTACTGTTGATCATTAAGCACTGACACAAATACCAGATTCTTTCTTCTCCTTCCTCTGAGCCATGACTAAATCCTCAGCTTGAATTTCAAACCACAAGTCCTGCAGCTTCCAGTAAATACTGAATATTTAAACATACTCTATTTTAAAAAATATATGGTAAAGAAATGGTATTTCTTGCAATTGGCTTGAAAATTATAAAAAAGGCTGTGGGAAAGACAACTGCTTGTATCTCAAAGGTGTTAATACAAGTAAGAATCCCATTTGCAGCCAATGTTGACCACAGCCATTGTTTTCAAGTCCTTTGCCACAAACACGTAATTCTGTAAATGCAGGAAAATCCTTTCTAATCTTTTATAGTCTCCATTCCTGTTTTCTAGCATTTCCAGGAGCTAATCAAGGGTTGAGACGAGCTGATAGCTGTGGTCACAACCCAAGCTTATTAACCCAAGCCAAGCATTAATCCACAGGAAGTACACTCCTCTGATGTTCTTGTTGTGATATAAGCTGAAAATGAAACAAGCCATGTATAGTAGGTGAAAGGATTTATTTTTCCATTACTGCTGTTTCCTTTATAGGAGGTTTCAACAGAGTTAATGCCTTTACTGTACCTTAGCCAATCCAGCTGAATGTCTAATGTCCACTTCTTCAATAATATAACATATTCTGCTCTCTCCATTACCGATTATGTTTATAAATCATGTAATCATATCCAGAATCCTCCTTGATATTAATTGCTTAGGATTGAGAAAACAGGGCTTTTTCAGGCTTTTTTCTGAATGCACAGTCACAGAAACATGCTGAGATTTTGTGTGAGGAGGAATCTAGTGCTGAAGAATAAAATATGAAGAATGTCTTGAGTCTGGAAATGGAAAATAATTAATGTGATAAGGAGAAGTTATTTTTCTTAATATCACTTCATAGATGATCAGCACCATGAATGTGTATAAAACTACTTATTTAGCAAGCCTAATTTTTCATTTCAAACACAATTGATAGAAATAGATAGATACTGATAGTTCCCTTTCATTTGATGCTATCTGTGTTAAGCAGCTGATTTGACTATGCCTGTGTACTTGTTTGAGACAGATTTTTTAGTATTGCTCTTTCCTAGTATAGGCCCCAAGGAGAGGTTGAATTTTCTGATAATAACCATTCAGCTGCTCTCAATATTTTAAAAGAACAAAATTATGGCATAGCCAAATTAGTTCCAGAAGGCAATAAATGTGCTGGCTTTTTATCACCCCCACATATTTTCAGAGAAAATTAGTTTTTTAAAAGGAGACTGAATGAGCAAGGCAAATACCAGAACTACAACCCTGGAGCTCAGGAGAACACCCTTTACAGGGATCTGTTTGGAAGCAGTCCATGGGAGATTATCCTGAAAAAAAGGAAAAGTCCAGAAGAACTACTGATTCTCCAGGATCATCATCCTTTAAGCTCAAGAACTGTCCATCCTGACAAGTGGAGTTTTGCCATCTTGGTACAACTCAGACATACAAAGATGGTGATGGTTTAAAGTTGGACTCAATCAGCTTTGAGGTATTTTTCAATCTTTATGATTCTGTGAAACATAAAAGAGGTGGAAGCAGAGTCAGTTGACCCTGTGCAGAGGTTGGATAAGGAATGTAGAGAATGTCTGAGAATGCAGGGACAGAGATGGGAAAGCAGAAGCCCACCAGCAGCTAAGCCTAGCAAGGGATTTAATGGGCATTAAAGAGGCTTCTGTAAGTATATCACCGGCCAAAAGAAGACTAAGGAAAATATGGGTCTTCTGCTGAATGGGACATAGAAAAGGCTGAGTTATCCGAGGCCTCCCTCCATCACTTTTGTCTTTATGGAGAAAATCTGCATACAGTAAACCAAGGTCTCTGCAACCAGAGAGGAAACTTGCAGCTATCAACATTTATCTTCAGCAGAGAGATATAAAGATAGGGGAGCATTTAACCAAATCGGATGTACAAAAGTTCAAAGAACCTGATGGAATACACAGAGAAGTCCTGAGGGAGGAGCAATGAGAATGTGAGACCTTTCTCAAGTATCTTTGAAAGTTCATGGTGACTGAGGAGAGTCCCTAAAAACTGCAAGAAAACATATGGTAACACCTGTCTTCAAGAAGGATTCAGAGAACTATAGGTCAGTCAGCATTATTTCAATCCTTGAGAAGAAAAGGTGATGGAGAAAAAATGTGGAAGCCCTTTGCAAACATCTCAAGGACAGGAAGATGATTAGAGGCCGTCAGGATGGATTTACAAAAGGAATATCATGCTTACCAACCTGATAGCCTGGTAATTTGCAGATGGTAGTGAAGTGGAGGGAGTGGTTGATACACCAGTTGTTTGTACTGCCCTTCAGAGGAACCTCAGCAGGCTGGAGAAGTGAGTTGGCAGGAATTTCATAAAGGGTGACAAAGGGAAATGCAAAATGCTGTACCACAAGAGGAATAATCCTATGTAGTGGTGCAACTAGCCAGGTGGAAGGCAGTGTTCTAGAAAAGGATCTTGGAGCCCTGTGGGATGCAAAGCTGCACATGAGCCACTGTGTGTGCCCTTGGAGGAAAGAAAGTCAAGTCAGCAACCTCTTGGCCTGCATTAGGAAGAGCATTGCCAGCAGGCCAAGGGAATTGATTTTTCCTCTGTACTCAGCACTGATAGAACAGATCTGGAGTTCAGTCCTGGGCTCCCTGAGATGAGTTGTGGATATACTGGAACAAGTCCAGCTAAAAGCCACAATGATGATTAAGGGCTTGGAGCATTCAATATACCAGGAGAGGCTGAGAGAAATGGGAATGTTCAATCTGGAGAAGAGAAAGCTCAGGAGGGATCTCATCAGCATGTGTAAACATCTGATTGGTGGGAGTAAAGAACACACTTCTCAATATCAAGGAACAGGGAGGAAGCACAAATTGAAATACAGGAAATTCCATTTAAACATTAAAAAAAAACCTTTTTTACTTGGAGGGTAGTAAAAAACTGGAATAGGTTGCTTCTTGAGATTGTGGAGTTTCCTTTCTTGGAGATATTCAAACCCTAACATGACATGGTCATGAGCATACTGCTCTAGTTCATTCTACTGTGCCTGTGCTTGGAGGAAACAAATTCCAAATATGCTCTCCAACCACAGCAGTTCTGTGAAAACTTTGATTTGGGCCATGGTCATTCAAATGAATCCACGTTGGCTCCCAGGTTTATATTATGCTTACTTCAGGTCATTTTCACAAATAAACCTTTCTCCATCAGTGAAGGAAAGAAATTGTAGCCAAAATTATCGAGGAGTCTTTTTACCTCAGTCTTGGCTCAACAAAACAGCTGAAAGAGGAAAAGCAGTTCTTTGAGAGGGTTTATGTTTTTGATGCAACAGGAAACTACAGGGAAAAACTAAGGAAAAGATGTTGAACAATCTCACAGGAACCAAATCTTGTCAATGGAGAAGAACTCCTAAGTGTGTGAGGAATAGAAGGAATGAGAAGGTTTTGCAGAAGGAGATTCAGGAAGTGACAACAGTGTTCCATATATGCTGGACTGAAAAAGCTGGCGACAAAAGGAAAGACTGCTTTACTTACAAGGCTCTGTCTTTCTGTAAATCAACAGCCAAATATTGTGATGAAATCTGGTCATCATATTTCATAAAGGATTAAGACAGGTAGCAAACATAGGAGGATAATCATAATCATAATCATAATCCATTGACCATATTAGCACTTAACAATCTAATGCTTCTCAGAGAATATTGAAGCACTTTCAAAGAAGATCCATATCACTACCCGATTTACATGGGAAGGGAGATACAAGATGACTTGCCAAGTAGTGTCACCCAGAAAATCAATTGCATATTTTGCCTGCACATCTTTGAGTTTGTTGAAATGCTTAATGACTACTATATAAATATTTTACTAAGTAGTCAGTTAAATGGCTACTGTACATTCCTCTCACATTGATACAACTTAGTAGACAAGCAAGGTGAGTAGGATTTTTGAGCTCTACTGCAATAGGAAGTCAATCCTGTTTAACTGTGGCTTGGTCTCGGTGACTGCCTTGGCAGAGGAGTTGGACTAGCTGATCTCCAGAGAGCCCCTCCACCCCAAACTGTTCTGTGATTCTGTGTAAATGAGGTTCAGAGATGATTGTTCCTTCTATGTTTGGTGGGAAGGCACAGCCATTTCTTTGATGTTATCAGGAAGCTCTGCCAGCCTGGACTCAACATAGGCCTGTAAATGTTCTCAATACACCCATGCTGGTTGTTGAGCTTGTTCAGCAGAGTGAGGGTTTAAAACACAAACACCCCATAAACTTCACCCATGCTTTTAACACACCAATTTCAGAGAGAAATATGAGAAACAACTGTATGTATCTTTCTGCATATCTAACCCTTCTTCCACATTTTGAACATGTGGCCTTTGTATTGCAGCTTTATGCTGTATTTGTCTCATGGACACATACAGGTCTCAGTTCTTGCATTCTTCACCAAAAGAAACCATCTTTGACTTATGAAATCAGTGCTCTGGAGTTTTTTTTGGTCTGCTTATCTTTCATAATGCTTTTAAATATAAACATGGGGTTTAATAATTTCTTTTTTTCTATCATTTCAGAGAAAAAATTATCTCTACAGTCTTTCTTCCAATGTTTCCTTTGAAGTTAAGAGCATGCCATATAAAGTGCAACCAGCAAAGCTCCCTGAGGGAAGCATAGCAGTAAGTAACTGAAAATTACATCTTTGTGTGAAGCACATGTATTTGGTCACTCTGATCACAGCTGTGAAAGTTCTTATAGATGAAAATATTGAGATTGGTCTTTCCTGTGTTTCTAGTGTAAATTCCTGAAGTAATACCTAAAGGAAATAACTTCATTGCTTTCTGTGGAAGTTGATGATACATTATTCTTATTATATTTTAAAATAATTTCTTGCTGAACTAATATGCAGACTGCTTTATTGCAATCCGGATGGATTTTTCACCTGAAAGAAAACAGAACTGTGAAAGCAAGTATCAGGTTACTTTGTTTGGGGTAAAAAAAATCTGGAGGAAATTTTTATGCAAAATCCAGAATCATGTTTCTGTCAGGTTTAAAGAGCTCACTCTTCTCTCAGTTAGCAGTTCTCTCACACAAGCTTGTGTACTGTCTAAAGCAACTTCTCTCTATCTGTTTTAAGCTTCTTTGATACCCTGATTTTCAGGAAGGTCTGTATGCCTTTCTGGGATTGCCACCTCAGAGCACATCAAGTGCAAACATACAAATTTACTTGGTAATCCTTACAGAAGTGATAGACAGATAGATAGATGCTAAAGTACTTGTCTTATTTTGCAGAACAAGGTTTGTATGGCTCTGGAGTACTATATGAAAAATTAATTTTGGAGGCATAAATTTGATTTAATTGTTTGCTGGTGCCAAAGGATTAGGTTTGGGGAGCACTTTAAAGTAATTTGTTTGTTATGGTGTCTAATACCATGGTTAAAATTCAGTCTATTTTGTCATGACTGATGAAGGTAAGTAAAATATGAGGGCAAAAATTGATTCTAATATAAGAGTAATCTGAAATTTTAAGGCTTAATGTTATCATCTTTATAAATATTCATCAGTTACAGTCCTTCTTTTAAAAGGTAAGCTCAGTTCAAACTTTGCCAAGTTGAATTGTGGTGGAAATACATCATATCAGTCAGTTAAGATGCAGTAGTAGGGACAGAATACTGTCTTAGAAAACCAACAGAATACATAATACACTTTAGAGCTTACTTTGAGTATATTTTAGAGGCTACAGGCTCTAAAGTTTGGTTTTGTACATGCACGGATTGAATGGCTGATTGATACCTGCTCTGGGAAGACACAAGCTGAAACCTTGGTTCTGTGTGGACAGTGCCTCCAACCTCCATCATCAGTGGAACCCTGATTTCACTGGAGAGGATTGGCGCTTAATGCAGTATTCATCCAGAAAGGTTCAAAGGCACCAAGCTGACAGATATACTCGGGCTCTTTTTATTTTCTTGCAGCATGTGTTCCATACCAGAAACACATGTGCAGAGTTCTGTTGATAGTGGAGCCTTCATCTGGGCTGGAGTGCTTTACCCCAGGTGATAGCCTGCTGTTCTCAACAAGTGTCAGATGGTCTACCAAATGATCAGATAAGCATTTCATTCTCTTACTCCAGCCAGTATAAAGCTTGTTATTTGCAGCAGATGATTTACAGGAAAATGCCTGTAATGGCAACTGTAAAATGTTGAAAAATGATAACGCTTTTATGTCCTTTCATATCTGGACATGGCAGTGGATGCTTGCCAGCTCTACAGCTTGATGTGTTATATGCACCAGTTCTTTGATGTTCCACTTGCAAGAAGAAATATTTCCTTGAAGCTGGGCGAAGCTTAATATTTTTGCTCCTTCTGAAAAAGATCACTAGTTGTGTTTTAAAAGCTTCCAAAGATTTATTTAAAGGTTTATGATTTTCCTTCAGACAATGAAAGGGTGGAAGTGGAAGAAATATTTAAATATTTTTAAAATCAATTTTCAATAATCAGCTAGCACTTCAAAGTTTATATAAAGAAGATAATATATTTTAAAGAATAGAGCATATGTCTTTCATATAATTCATATAGGGCTGGATTCCAATTAGGCAGGCTGATATTTACTTTAAGTTTTAATGGCATGAGTAATCCCATACACAACAATAATCTACAGAGCCACATAGTCCTATTTGTAGCTCTAAGGACTTTTATCATCATGGAATATATGTCTTGGACACATAGATCTTGAAGACAAGGTCATGATACAAAGGTGTGTGAAACATTAGGTAAATGTAAGAAAATCTGGATCTTTTATAGTAAAACATTAGAATGAAAATGCATCAAACAGAAAATTAACATGGAGCTTAAACCAGAATCCACTGACATCTATAATAGTATTTCCATTAATTTTGATAGCCTTAGAATTGCAACCATATATTTACAACTGGTTGAATTTCCTTGCAAACAACTATTTCATTCAAGAGAAAATTTTCTTTTTTTTGCTACAAATATTACTATGGTAGATAATACTGTCTTACGTGGTGAATTTCATGTGCAACATAAAAGTACTTTTTATTGCAAAAAGTACAAAGTTAGAATAAGCAGAAATTTGCTTTAATTTATTATTTTTGAGCCAGTTTGAGAGTTTAATAAAATATGATTGCTTTTCTTAAATGTTTGATAGGATTTTCAGTCTAGTCTAAACTAAGTCTAAACTGTTTGACCAGTTTCCTCCAGTGAGTACCATTGGTTTCAGACTAAGGCCTATAACTTTTTTTAGTTATTACATGTTGATAGCACTTTAAACAAGCTTGTATTCCTCATGTAATATATTAGCATAAACATTTGTAAAGTGTAATTATAAATGTGACTTCAAGCTTGAGGGAGCTTTTACATTCTATTTTGAGCATTTTTTGAGAGCATATAAGAACATCATGCTGTAATGGTTGGGTGGGGACATGTAGGAATACAAAAGAATTCATGTTTCTCAGCCTCTGTAAAGAAAATTTCTGAAGACTAAAGGAAGGTCATCATGGGCAGCAAAAGCAGTAGCACTAGAATAATAATTAATTTACTTGCTGTATAAAGTAGCAGAATAAATTATGGAGAAGTTATTTTTATTTTTTGAAATGTATACTTTAAAGAACCAGGGAGAAAAAAATAACTTTGTGAGAATCCCACTGGCATGCACTGAATTTTGACCACAGATGCTGGAAGTTTGCACCAGTCAAACCTAACTCCCATCTATACATAATGAATTACCAGTGAAGAAGCAGATTACTTCATGCGCTTCTCTCTGCTTTGCACCAGAGGAATCAAAGACTATTTTGAAGACACACTAACACCAAAATCAGAAGCAAAATCCAAACTGAATGCAATACAGTGGCAAAAGCCCTAATAATTATTTTATATACTTACAGTGAGCTTAACCATGGCACATTTTTTAAAAGGCACATTTTTTAAAGCCTCTTCAGAAGAACACTTTCATAAGCAACAAATTACTTTCATGGAACTGCAAGAGGTGTTATGAAGTTAAGACTGACAGCATCCATGCAAAGACCAGTGTGGATTTTATTTCCAATAGCAAACAAAGGCTCTGTCCATAACTCTTGAGTTGACTTCACCCTCATCGCAGTGCCTGAGGCAGATGGCATTCTCTGGCACCCTTTGGATAACAAAGGTGTGAGATGTTCAGCAGTGTCAGAGGTCAGATGGCTCCTCTCAAGTCTGTGAGATGTGCTCTTCACCCACTTGACAGAGAAGCAAGCATTGTTTTCAGTGTTCAGCATAAAGTCTTGTCCTGAACAGAGGAAAGCTAGCACACATCTAAAGTACAGTGTCAACATGCAACACTTGTGTAAAAAATCCACTTCATTTTGGCCACCTAAGATGGAAACATTCTCTGGCTCTGATCCTGCAGTACTAAACCTACCACATGGAGAAGAACAGAAATGCAAGCTGAAAACACAAACTTGTTTTAAATCAAAATCACATGTAAAACTGTTGGTGGACAGCATGGGGTGAAGAAGTGACAGTCCTCTGTAAAAATGGTGAAACTAGAAAGACAAAACTGAAGGAATGTTTTGTTTGTGTCTTCCCCTCCAGCTTCTGCCTCAACTCTGTGGGTGTTCAGGATATGCAGCGTCAAACTGTTCACAAGAATTGCATTTGTAGCCTTGCAAGGCTTTGTGTAGAGTATAAAGGGGGCAGCCCAGGGCATTATATCCTCCTGGCAAAGCACACAGGCTAGAGTGAGACTGATGCCTACATATAATACCCTGCTCAGGAAATAAATCTCAAGTACTTAGCACAACCATCCCCTTGCTTTTAAAACCTAAGACAATGAAGACTTCGTGGGAAAAGGGTGTGGGTTCTACAGGATGGTTTAAAGATTTTCGCAGGCAAATATTTCATTAGCATTGGCTGCACTTAGGCTAAAAGAGAAATGTGCCAGCTTTGCAGCAGTCTGCTTGATACATGATAGACCTTATTTCTGCTGTCTGTTTTGCTCATTGCTGATAATCTAAGGATTATGAACATGATGTCCTGCTCTTTTATAAGATTACAGTTTCTTGTTTATGTTTAAACATTTGTCAAGCTCCAGCTGAGCTACTGAAATTAAACCACAAGTTGCACTTGATGGTCTGTAAAGGCAGAATGACAAAAGAAGAAAGGGAGAAATTATTCTGAACACAGGCAGCACAAGCAAGGCTGAGTGCTGCCACACCACTCATAATTGTTTAGCATCCTCAGGAAGATCCACATGTCCTGGTCTGGATTCATGCTGATAAGTGCTCTGTAGATATCAGAATAAGAGCTAGCTTGTGTTACTGTTTTCATAGCCTAAGAGGAAAGAAAACACAGCACACAAATACAGCAACTATCTAGAAGTGGCACATAAAAGAAGGCATGGAAGGGCAACATGTGTACTTGTAGTTGCACACACTACTGTCAGCTTTATCCGGAACCTACTGAAATCCACCATCTCTAATGAAATAGTCTGTTTCCACTGATTTCAGGAGGATCTCAAACATGCTTTGAAGTCTGGATTGACCCTACCTAATTTTGAACAGTGAATTGGCACACATTAAGAGTCTAGTTGTTGCTCTGCTCCTGTGCAGTCATATGCTGCCCTATGCACTATTGAGACCTAAACACCACACAGCAGCTTACTTCACACCCATCTCAGCACCTATGGTGCTGAAGTAGTTACCTTAGATTGGGTTAAACTGGACTTGGTGCCCAAGGAACCAGATGTGGTTCAGTCAAATACTATCTGAAGAACTCTGTAAACCAAAATTTCTTCCTACTCCAAGAAGAGTTTGTCCACTCAGATAATTTCCATATCCAGGATGTAAGAATTCAGTAGACTGTTGTCCTGGTTTAGGAATGGTACTCCCCAGTTTAGTTCTCCCACTGTGACTCTGAGCCATGCACCGCTTGCTTGCTTCCCTGCTTTCCCATCCCCTCTCACTCTGCAACAGGATGGAAATAAGAATTGAAGGTACAAAATGTAAAGATCACGAGCTGAGATAAGAACAATTTACAGGAAACAGCAATGAGATAAGAAAATTAATAGTAACAGCAGCAATACTAATGACAGAGGGGACAAGAAAGTTAAGATTGACAGGGGAGCTCCCTAACATCAGCTCCCTCTGCCAGACTTACTCAGTTGGGAGGAACTTTGGAAGAGACTCCCTTCCCCTGCCTCAGGTAATAATGTGAGCTGTTAGAGAGTAACCTCCAGGCCCTGGTCATGCCCCCTCCAGGCTACTCCAAAAACTTAACCCTTTCCTGGCCAGACCCAGCATGACTGTCCATCTATCAAGCTGTCCACACCTAGCCAGCAGCTTGTCAGAATCTTTTTGTGCTGTTTTACAATCCATTCAAAACCAGCAATGTTGGCCTCCCATTTCCTCTTGTGTTTATCTCAGTCATATTATGCCACCTAGGAATTTGGCTGAAGCTATCAGTAGCAGAAATGGCAAAATAAAGTCTTTGCATGTAAATTGGTCTTCCCTGTGGTTTGGTCTTGTTGTAAAATAGAGTCTGTCATTTCATTAAACTTGAGACAACAGAAAGCACTGTTTGCCTTTTATTTTTTCTGCTGTTTTACAAATATTTTTAAGATGGTTTTGGTAAGCAGTCTTTGACATTAGTGCTCCAGATTCACGGCAACATGCTCAGGCAAGTGATAGTGTTATGAATAGAAACTGTAGTGAAGCTCAAATCTCAGATGATTAAGACATGCGATCTGTATGTTGACACTGTCAGGTCCTTTCCAAATAATAATTAAAATCTGTAACTTCATGTGTGTAGTACCTCAGAGTTTGCCAGCAGAGGAAGTGCACATTGTGAATGAGATGGAGTTTTTTGAATCAGTCCATTTTTGCTGCCTTGGGGCTCATGAATTTTCATCAGCACTTCCTAACTCTTGTGCTGTATGTGATCAGGCTTACTTCAGGGCAGCGTTCATGATTTTCTAGCTGCAGAATGGAGATGCTTCTTCCTTGGACAGCTGAACCCATTGTTTTCTACAGGCTTCAAGCAGTCCCTTGTAACTGCATCCTTCCTCTTTTCCCTGGTCAGTTAACCTTTTACTTGAATTCATCTTTTTTCCTTATTTGGCTTTTCTTGGGAAGAATCTCTGCAGACAGTTCAGAATGACCCTTCTCTCATTTTCTCTGCCCTTGCATTTTAATGCCACTTTGAGACACAAGTGGAGCCATTCAATAATATTTTATCCTTACTAAATGAGCTCTGCTCTAGCTGAATCTAACGATGCAGAGAGCCTATGAAATTTTGCAGTGGTTAAGAAACAACCCAAAGAGGAGGCCTAGCAAAGCAATGGTATTCCTGCAAAGGCATGGTTGATCACTGGGTGAGACCATCAGGATATCTGTTGGCACAGAAGGGTGACATTTCATCTGTTGTTTTATTAATGCTGTTTTCCTTAAAGTAATTCTTTCTTGTTTTAATTTGCTTTCATGTTTATTCTTTTTAGATGTTATCTTTTTGAATTATTGTAGACTTATGACCATTTAGAGCTGCTCCAAAGGCACATATTATCTGTGTTTATTAGATCAACAATGGTATGGCCAGCACTGCAAGCACTTCATCTTCAGAGCCAATGTTAAAGTGCAAACACCAGGACTGGGCAGTGTCTTGGAATTTTCTGTGTAACCCTCATTGTAAGCTTTGGTAGAAAGCAAATAGTTTCCTACATAGAAAGTTTGTCCCTTGCATTTGAGGGATTTACTATAAAAAATACTTACATCAGTAGAACTCACCAGACTGCCATCTCTGTAAGTGCTGTGTCAGAGTAGGGAGCAGTTGGCTGCAGAGATAAAGTAAGTGAAAATGACTATTCAAAAGTGTCATCCAGTTAAGCCTGACGGTAGCTGGAAGACAGATCTACTGGTGCTTTCAGAAGGAAAAGTCTATGAAAGAAGGATGATCACAAGAAAAAGTGAGAGAAGAAAGGACTGGATGTTGCAGAAAGGATTAAATGATTAAATTTGCCATCTTTAAGAAGAGAAATGAGAGGCATGGGAATGGAAACAGTTTTGATCTGAACTACAGAGTTGTGCCCATTCTTATAAAAGTTAGGCTGCTGTTTCTTCAATGAACAAATTAGAAATTTGTATTTTGTTAAATTTCTAGTACATCAATCACTAAGGTAATAGAGGAAGAAAAAAAACATAGAAAATTTATGATAAGTGCAGCTTAGGGACTGGACCATAGCCAGAAACTTATTAAAAAGAGTAGATTTCCTAGATGTATCTTGAGTACAGAAGAGGAATGTCATTTAAGAGTTTGTGTCTTCAGTTTCTTTGCAAACTGATTTCATCATGTCACAAAGCAAATAACTTCCATCTGTCACATACTTGTCCTAAGGGAGACTAGGAGTAGAGGAGAGAGGTCTAAGAGAAAACCCCAGAGAGAAATCACTTCCTAGGCTAACAGCAAAGAAAAAAGTTTGAGAAAATAAACTAAGACTGAAGGGATATAATTGTGTTGAAAGAGCTAAGGAAAGCCCAAACTCATTGCTTCCCACTTGGGAGTAGCAGGGACTGAGCAAATATTTAGTGAGACTGAGGAGCCTTCCAAGCAGAGCCTGAGAGCATATAATGCATTTTGTACAAGGTATGGAAAGGAGAGTGTGGAGGAGAGTGTGGGTGTCCCCAGAAGGAGAAATACAAAAGGGTTATTATTACTCTTTGCCCAACATCAAGGTCTAAAGAGAGAAGTTTGCCAAGTCAATTAAAACCTTTGATAACTGATGTTAGCCTCTGCTGCTTTGTAGAGCCTCAGACAATGAGAGAGCATGTTTCATTTAGGTAATGGTCTGTATGCTTGGCTTCTTTTAAAGAAGATAGCATCAGAGTGTGTGTTAGGCTTTATCACAAGGACAATACACTCTGCTTGAGTTTCATTTTTGGACTGCTTAGCTAAAATGCAAATCATTGGAAAAAATGTATACTGCCATGTCAGCAAAAATTAAAATAAGAAAATTCTTGCTGGTATCTACTGTGGTTTGAATTAAGACTTTGGGCCAAAGTCAACTATTGTTTGTGAGTAATGCAGTGCATTTCAGTGTACTGGCCTAAACTGTACCAGCATGTGCACAGAACTTTGCTCCTTGAATATTTGTGAAACATATGCACAGAGGGATTTTTTTTGCCACTCTGTATTATGGGAAAACTATTTCTATGTCTGATATGACAAGACTTTTATATATGTGTGAATTCCATTTCTAGTAATTATCATGAACAAGTGGAAAGGAAATTACAATAAATCAAGTCAACATGGGAAAATTTCAGTCAACGTGTATTTTTAATCTGCAAAATGCTGTTGAAATCAATGCTTCTAACCTCTGTATTCTACTGTTGGATTTGGTTTACTTGCTTCATTTTTGTTCATTAAATGTATTCCTTTCATTGCAGATCAGAACATCTGTCATTTGGTCCACCCCAAATGTGTCCTTTGAGATTCCTTTATGGGTTATAATACTAGCCATACTTCTTGGACTACTAGTACTAGCTCTGCTGACCCTAGCTTTGTGGAAGGTATGTTCCATTATTCCTGTTACTGTTGCCTTAAAAAAACCACCAAAAATACTGAAAGATTCTAACAGATAAAAAGAGAGGCTAGAATTTTGTGATCTTTAACAGTTTGGAGCAAAAGCAACAGTACACGTGTCTTTTTTGTTTTGGCATTTCTGACATGACAGTTTCATTGACCTTTATGCAG
Organism: Emberiza elegans; assembly: GCA_024865655.1. NCBI lineage: Eukaryota > Metazoa > Chordata > Aves > Passeriformes > Fringillidae > Emberiza > Emberiza elegans. The sequence continues at coordinate 25,197,967 of JALJVW010000206.1, forward strand.
AGAACTTGTTTTCAAAGTCCTCCTTTATTATTGAAACCTGGTTACAAATGGGCATACAGAGTTTGGCTCCGTTTCCCAAGACCTCTGATCCTCTATTTCAGGATGTTTAGGTTCAAAAAGAAGTTACTCTAACTATGTTTTCTCTGAATAATTCAGGAATTTCCAGTTTTTGTCAGCATGGAACAACACTCGCACTTCTGAGAATTAATTTCTAGAAGATTTCCTTTTATATTAATATATAATATATTTTGTTTTTAAAGTTTTCTATTTTTGTATTGGTTGTTACACTCCTTTCACAAGTTCTAAGACAAATTACTGGAAACTGCTATATTACAAGGGAGCCTGTGTAGCTTTTGTCCATCCTCTCAGTTCACATTAAAAATGAGACTGAAATAATTCCTTACATTAGGATATGGTTCATCTGTCTTCAGCTGTCTAAAGGTTATGGTTAGATGTACAGCCTATGCTAACTTCCCAACTTCACCTGGTCAGGTAGCAGCAGCAAAAAGTTATGTCTAAACATGCAAGGAGGAGAGAAATTACCTTTTGGTGGTACTTTAACCACTTTTGAACTTTCAGCCTTTCAACTAAAAGAGTGAATGTTGGACAGTTTAGGTAAGGTGGGGAGAATCTAATCTTTAGTGATTTTTAGACTAGATCACAACACTGTCCTGTGGACATTTTCTGACATACATTACACTTCTCTTTTTATCACTGCTTGTCAGTCTAAGCCTCTTTTCTGAATGAGCACAATGCTGAACTGAGAGGAGCAGATTTCTCGTTAGCATCAGTCCATACCAGCATTCAGGCAAACTTTACATCTCCTGCAAAGACATCTTGCATATAATTTGGATTTTTAAATCTGTGCTTTAGAACTCAATGCCTTGCATCTAAAACTTTCATAGGGAATGATTTGGATAGAAATAAAATATTTTCACAGTATTTCAGCCTGCCATACATTGTGCCCAACATTTCAGATTGAACAATCAAACTGCAGCTGAGTCTTCCTGTGGTTGTCTTACCATGACATCTTTGTTTCTGTTGATTTATTCTGCAGTGTGGCTTCTTTGACAGAGCTAGACCTCCTCAAGATGATATGGCTGACAGGCAACAGCTGACAAATAACAAGACTACTGATGCATAAAGGAAGAGAGTGACAGTTCAAGTCAGAATCCTGCCTGAGAGACTAGAAACACAACGAGGATTAAATGAAAGATTCCTTCCAACCAGTCTTCCTTTGTACCTGCAAGTGACATGGTGTCAATCTGATCTATGCAATGTTCTGAGAATATGCCACATGATGGCCATCCTTGCCAAAGAAAGTAACTTATCACTGCCTTATAAACATATTTTCCACAGAACAGAATGTTTATCCCATATTCCATTCCAGTCTACGTTTCAGCAGATGCTTCTGAGCACGTGTGGTATACTGAGATGCTTCCAGAACAAGCCCAGATCTCTCAAGCAGAGAATGAAGATGAAGTGGGACAAACCTTCTGAATGCTACTGTATCATGCAGAGTATCTTTGAAACCTCCCTAAGAACTTCTATGAAATTATGGCTCAGGGAGACAGGCAATATATCAGTACTGTGAAAGTACTTCTGAAACACAAAGGTAATCTATAAATACCTTTATAGATGGGGCACAATTATTTATTTTTCCACTTTTTTTTGTAATAAATATCTGATATAATCATCAACATAGATTTTGAGAGAAGGAAAAAATAATAGAAATCATGTACTTACTTTGCATGTAAATAGAAGAGTAAATGCATTGTACACCCAGAACACAACCTCCTTGGCTACGAGGTGTTTTGCAAAGCAGAAGATTTATGGAACACTTTACAAGATAAGACATATGATAAGCAAGTACAAGTTGTATCTCTTTCAGCCCAGAGCTGGCAGTATCACACCCAGATAACTAAATCCATGCACAGTATAGAGCAGGGATGAGTTACCCTGTCCTTGCTTTGCTCATGGCTGGCAGCTGTACACTGACACAGGATACAGACATTTCTGCAACACTGCTTTAAATTATCACAGCCACACTGGTGATAATGAAAAGGCTTGGGGGGGGTTGGGGCTCCGGCAAAATTTCTTGGCCTTTGCCCTGTTACTTTGTTGAAATACCGTCTTAAAATAGAACAGCTACTGCCGTGATTTTTCACCTAAAGAAATCTTTGCCTTTTTCATTTTTCAATCTACAAGCTAGCAGCATCTTAAAAGTAATGCTTTTGGCAAAGTTTAGGGCTTGATAAAATTATTTTTAAAGTCTTGCAGGAAAGGGTGACAGGATTTGTATTTATGCAGAAAAATAGGATGCCAGCCAGCCAAGCATGAACAAAAGAAAGAAGGAGATTTTGAGGTAAAGAGTAAAAATACAGTTTGGCTTTTTTTTTCCCTGGGTTTAGGATTCCAAAGAAGGGATGTTTCTATCCTTTCCCTTGTATCAGCAAATGGTCTTTATCTCAGCAGGGGCTCTAAGCCCTGATCTGTGCAAATTTTTATGCAAAAGCTTGAGTCTTTCAGCGCTGCCTGTGAGGGTGAAATTATCAATATTGTGTAAACTTCACAAGGGATTGTTCATTTTATGAAACATACACACCACTTGCCTTCTCCTTTTCTTTCCAATGCATCTCAGCTTCTCAACTGGTAAATGGCCTCATTCTTTCTGCCACTTCTTGGCTCCTTTTAAACAACTGGCCTTCTGCTTCCTAATACTTCAAGATAGGAGTAGTTATGAGACATTGTCACTTCTGCCAGTCCAACTCGAGATTTTACAGTTTCATCATTTCTTGTATGCAGACTAAGTTGGGAAATCCAAGCAGGAGCTGTGTTGCATCTTCATAGGAAAGGCAAATTTGCAAGAAGACTTTTCATGGAGTCTTTAGCTTATCAGATGCAGTGTGCCCACAAGACTTTCAGGGAAAAGGAGACATGTGCCTCTGGACACAGGAGGTGAAGCACCTGTGTGCTTCACACAAGCAAGCACCTCTCTTTCCCAGGGACTGGGAGGCCTGACAACTTCCCAGTCCCCCAGAAAACCATGAACAGATTCCTTCCCCCAGATGGTTTTGAGCTGATCCCCTTGTAGATTAGAGACATCAGCTGATAAATTCCATCACAAAGCAAGCCTGTCCCATATTTGCACACCTCTGTATCCCATACATTCCAGGCAAAATCATCCTTCCATGAAGAAAAAAAGTGAGCTTCCAGCTTTTGTAAATATTTAATTGTTGTGTGTAGCAGCTTCAGAAATAATATCAGCAGCTCATTGTAATCACATCATCTGCACAACTCTGATGAAATAGCACCATAAGGAGATACTGAACATAGGACTTCTGTATGTGCAATACTTTATATTACTTATATACCTGAAGCATGTTTACACTGGCATTTGTGGTTGTTTTTAAACTTTTGAATATACTGATAACGATTACAATAAAGGAAAAAAGGAATGGGGGGAAAAAGTAAAACAAACACTGCTGTTCAGTATTTCTTGCAATGTGTTTTCAATCCTACATTGCTCTGAGGATGGGGCTAGGTGACCTAATAAGTTCTTTGCAGTTGTAACTTCTACAGTTCACTTTTGAGAAATTGCTCTCCATTTTAATGATGGGCAAAACATGTTCAGATACTAAATTTAAACAAAAAAAGGAACTTCAGTGACTGTTGGGCCTGGCTGGAATCCATTGGCTGCAGCTGTGTAATGTCACTGGAAACCAAATTAGAGGCACATGATCTGACAAACAGTTACTTTGAGCAATACTTTGTTTTATATTTCTACATCCTTGTAGATTAAACTTCCCCCCTGGAAATGTCTGGAGTTGTGTGTTGTCAAGGACTGTAGTCTATTCTCAGCATTTGTGGATAGTTTTGGCTGCAAATTGCAAACAGCTTTGTGAAAATTTCTGGGTTTCAGTGCTTGCCAAGAGTGTTTATTCCCTGGGGAGATTGCATCCTGGACGTGGACACTTAGCAGGCAGTTGACATAATCTTTCCCCCCGGGATATTAGTACTGTGCTACATGATAACCTCTGCCACAGCCCTATATGACTGACCTTTTGTTGCAGTGATGTCAGCTTTGTAATGAGTTACTAAATCCAGCTTTCTGTAAATGTAATTCAGCCTTATTCTTCCCAATGTTTGTGGTGAGTTGCTAATTGCAGAGAACATGGGAGGAGTCCAGAGAGCAGGAGAAACAGAAGATTACTTAAAAAATTAGTCTATTAAAACTCTTTATTGCTATGACTACCACAGCAGTCTAGTAAACAGAGAGACATTCATCTTTTATTTCACATGCTTCTTGCTGAATTTGAGGAAGGCTGTCCAGTTATTTTATCCATACAGCAGACTGTACTATATTTTCTGTTTCAGGAAAATTTCAGAATTTTCATACTAGGGATCAATATATTTTAATATGTTTTCCCTTACGGATTTAATCTTTAAAGATATTTAGCAAATACAATTTTAATTTTACCAAAGGTAATTTTTTTATTGCCACCATTCTTTAACTCATTTTGAGTTTTTCTGTTTCTCACAGCTTTTACAGGTTTCCCACATTAGACAGCTCTTGAGAACAACACTGATTTTCTGTGTTTTAGCTGCGAACTTTCCTCCATTAGCATGAAGGATCTTCTGGTAGGCATAGCTTTCATTAACTAAAAAGCCTTTTGGGAACCAACAAAACACCTAGAAATGCACAGGAGAAAGAAAGCCTCAGCCAGCCATGGCCCACGGTACTCCACTGCAGCAAGCCTTTTTTTAATGAAATACCATCTGACACACTGCCTTTAGGAATTGTTTATGAGTGAGTGTTTTATTTATGATTGTTGGCAAAGATCCATATTAAAATGTAGCGTAATGGCAGTGCCTCTTAACAATAAAAAGTCTTGAATTCAACTCGTGCAGGCACCATGATGTGACACAGCAGGAATGCTTTTAATATTGAAGGACTGTTCTTGTTTTGCCGGTGTGTTGTATTGGAGAGGCACTTAGCTATTCAGGATGCTACCCTACTGTACACAGTGACTTTTAGAAAAGAATGGAAGTCATTGTTCAAGTTGCTTTTCACATGGTTTCCTTTGTTTTCAACATGTTATTCTACTTCACCAATGCACTACATTTCATTTGGTTGTATATTGTTCTTTGTTTCAGTGAGGGTTTTTAAAGCAGACTTCAGGAACTCTTTCCAAAACTGGACTGTATCAGACAGTATTATTTTTCCAGAAGCTGCTCAGGATAACAGCAGCAGAGCAGAATTCAGGATGCTGTGTGAAATGGTCAGTGCATTACAGGGGTTAGCTTGCTTTTCAGGAGTTTACCCAAATTCATATTCAGAGTTGTATTAACAAAACATCAACCTTAGATCCTCCATTTCTCCTGTCAGAGAGGGCCAGGGTGTGCCCTGTTTGTCATTGCTGCCAAAGCCAAACACCAAGCAATTCTCACAGCAAAGTTTTAAACTTGCACCAAACAAATGTATAGCAACCAAACCAAGTGTATGGCAAGAGCACAAACACCATCTCTCCTGTGGTGTTCTCCTGATCATGAAGGTTAACATTTTCCCTGCTAAAGCACTCTGCCCTTTTATCACAGACTTGCAGCACCAGAAAATAATCTCTGAAGCTGCAAAAAAGTTTCAAAAAGTCTCCACAGATTTCATATTCTTTGTAGAAATTTTACATTATGAATTTATATGATAGTTATTGGCTCTTCAGATAGCCTTACTGATTTTTTTTTTGTTGGTCTTTAATATTTTAATAGCATTTGAGAAAAGATAGGTCACCATATTATGACCTGATAAAGCAAATAGATTTAAAGTAACAGTGAAGTCTCACAGGAGACCCAGGCTTATATCTGGGTTAATTTTTTTCCGTTTTAGGCTTGGAAGAGGTATCAGGAGATAGTTCAGGTAGAGAGTGTTCTGGCTTTGTTGTAACAAATACTTCCATGCCAACTGATGTGAAAGCCAAAACATTTTGTTGTAAAGAACCAGGTCTGTCATGTTCTCCTCTGTGCCCTGCATATGAGAACAGGCACAGCATGGGTAACTGACACTGTTAAATTAGGGGTAGGAGACATGCACAATTTGACTTAGTACACCAAGAAGAAACTTTCTTGTGGAGGACAAAGATTAAATTTTCTCACTGCCTAAAATTAGGAAAGATTTGTTTTTCTTGAGGAGAACAGGACGCCATGGAAGCCCTGCCCTTCAAGCACCATGGGTACAAGAATAAACACAAGGTAGCTGCACACGAGGGACTGTCTATCAAGCAGTTAAGGAGGCTGCAGGATACTACATTAAACAGTTTAGAGAGGAAGAGGAGGCTGTAGAGGAGAAATCAAACCTTTAAACACATAGATCTTATCACAGATCAGAAGCAACAAAAAGGATGATTAGTTAAACGGACGGATTGGAAATAAGGTTCAGCTACAGAAGATGAGAAGTTGTAGCCCCAGAATATAATGAGAATAATAATCTACTACAGTGATTTGATTTTTTTTTTCCACAATGGCCAACTGATTCATTGCTCATGCAAAGTTTGAGGAAGACTATTCCCCTTGTAATTAGATAAGGAAAGGAAAAATATCTGCAGCTGTGAAAGGCTTCTTGCAGTAACTGTGAATCTATCCCACCCCTGAATGAAGGGCTGTATTCATTGACTTCGAGAGAAGGAAGGAGGTGATAAAGACATGACACTTGAAGTTTTTCCAGCTTTTGGCTTCACTGCTGTTTCAGAGTGACTTCAGTATTTGCTGAGGCACTGTGACACATTTCACTGTAGTGGTACAGACTGTGCTATCCAAAGGTAATAGAAAGGCTTTTCTTTCAAACCAGTAAAAACTAAATCTTTTGTGAAAATTTTCTGTCTATGCCTGGCTTACCCAGGAAACCTAAGGAGTAAAGAGGTGTTTAAGTGGGATGGTTTTATTTATCAAGTGTGCACTAAGAAGCTTCTCTATACATGTAAAAAGCTTTGGTCTTTAAATCCAATGTCAAGTAGTTAAACTGAAGCAATTCTTTGCAAACAGATGAAGGAGGCACAGCTAAGTCAGCAATAGAATTGAAAAATTAATTGATGTAGTGAAGATGACACCCACTTAATTTTGGCTGTAATGAATGCTTGATATTTTCAAGGTATACTAGTTCTTTAAGTCTACATTTAATATATTGTTGTTCTAATTAGACATTATTGTTGTTCTTAGACATTATTAAGAGTGATATTTGTGTTTATTGTAAGATACCCACTAACACATCAGACAAACAAAGCAGTTACTCTCCAAGAGGAGAAAATGCTAATACCATAACAGTTTTCAGTCCTTTTGACATATCTGCTTTGCCTCAAAGATTTCTGAAGCACATTGCTCTGCTCTCTTGAGTGCTGCTTCATTAATATTATTTGCTTCATTGGCCCTTCCATCAGCTGGTTTGGATGGTGGAGAATCAATGCCATCTCCTCTGCATCTTCTTCTTGTTTAAAATGCTGAGGATATCTCCTGTCTCATGAACATGTCTGCAGCTTTTCAGCAATTCCCATGTGATTGATGAGAATATATTCTATTTGACTTTGGGGAAAAGGGGTGTTTAGTCTCCACCCCACTTTTCTAATGCCCATATATACACAAAAAGTCAGTCCTGCAGTATCTATTACAGATTATTTCACTCAGCAACCAGCCAAGTCTTTGTTCTGTAATTTAGCAGAACAAAGAAACCCTGAACTTGGCCCCCCAGCCATTTTAAGCAAACATCTGTGTGAAACCATTGACTCACTGCAATGTCTTTAAGAGGAAATCTCGTAAAACATATTGTGGACTCCTCACTGTCATCACTACAGTTGTTATGTTGTGTCAAGTGTATACTGATCTTATGTAGATCATGGTTAGGAGATTTTATTATCTAAAAATGCTTTCTCTGGAGAGTGGAAATGAAGTGCAAGAAAAAATGTGGTTTGTCTTTTGCAAGTACACTGAGAACTGGTGAACTTTTAACTACCAGCCCCTCAGTGGGACCTCCTGAGCAGGTCTGCAGGAGAAGGGGAAGTGGCAGCATGGGGTGTGAGCACCAGCAAGGAGGAGCAGTGCCTGGAAAGATGTGGATTGTCTCCAGCATACAGCATTGTCCAGACCTGGCATGGAGAGGTGCTTCTGCAGCTGCCATAGGACTGAGAGGCTCTGTGCTTGGTGTCCCTTTTTCCTGAAGCACTCTCTTCCTTTGTCTGTGCCCCTTTGCCCCCTCCCAGCTCCTCCTTGTGCTTCCAGCCTTAATTCCCCTCAGCCTTCCCACAGCATGGTGGCAGCACCTCCCCAGCTCTGTCTATCTCCTCACTTGGGACTTCACCAGCTGCTTCCCAGCCCTGTGATGTGATGGGGCCCTGGACCTGAAGGCAGGTCCATGGCTACCCCCTACCTCCTTCTGAGGGAGGCTTGGGCAGAGCTCAGTGCAGCCAGAGTAGATACAGCAACCATGTACTTCTCACAGGGCTGCTGAATGGGATGGCACCCCCAAATCGTTCTTATCCTGCTGTTTCACACAAAAAGAGGCACATATGCCTCCCCAAAGATAAAGCATCTCTCTGGTCTGCTCATATTGCTCCATCTCTTCCCCACTTTTGTTTCTGGATGTTCACCCATGTCCCAGAACAATGTCCTTGCCCATTCCTTGCAGACCACCTCTCAAAACAACATTTTACTAGTTGAGCTCTGCCTGTTCCCCTTGGCTGCTAAGGCAGGCCCAATCCCCAGAGCTGCCCATGTAATATGTACCCTGGATCTTTATAATATCTCCCTCATCACCACCCCAGGCCCTTCAGTTTGTTCCCAGTATCCACTGGGGATATGGTAGGGAAGGGATGGCCTTGTTCTTGGCTGCTGGGCTGAGTTTGGGCAGTAGGATTGCCCACAAACTTCATGTAATTTTGGGCAAGCACTTCATCCTTTGCTTCCTCATCTGCAGCAGGGCCACCAAATAACAGTGTTGGATATGTGTTGCAAATAATAAACTCCTCAGGTGGAAACCAGGACTCTCCTATTTCTCTAAGGCCAAAGCAAGCTTAAAAAGCCATATCAGTGCTGAGTAACATCAGCCTCCATGGACCAGCTGCTGCAAGTTCAAGTGCCTGTATTGGAGAAGCATGTGACTGCTCCCTTTCTTTTCCCACAGACCCATAAAACCATATAGGATTATTTTTTAGCTGCCTATATTTGCATTATTTAGCCCATCATTTATAAGTGATAAAGTAAAACCAAGCTGATGAAAAAAGTAGTAATGGATACTGTGACTTGAGCTATTTATTCATCTCAGGCTTGCAGGAAAAAAAAAACCTGCTTACTCCATTCTCATCAATCCAATATATATGAAGCTATTGAACTGTCATACAAGTAATAGTTTTCCAAGCTGCTGTGTAGAACCATTTAGGTGGGAAGATCTAGTAATATTAAGTACTTGTTTTTTCAGCTTTGGATCCGTGAACACTAAAAGGATCAAGCTTGTATTTCTTTTGAACATAGAATTATATAGGAATTACATGTCAAATCTAGAGCTTCTCTAGAATTACTCTGGAGATTTTCAGCAAAGAGATAGAAATGTAGTGTCTTGTCTTTGCTCTACTGCACATCAGGTTATTGCATTTATTGTTTCTGTAACAGAAGAGATGCACTGCCCTGAATGGGTGTACAAATACACAAGCAACTGTGAATCAGATCATTGAAGAGGATTTAAAGGAATTGAAAATGTGTGTCTCTGAGCAACAGCCAAGGTGATGTGTTGACTCAAATAAGGAGTGGCTACAGATGAAGTGACTGGGGCTTTGAATCCCTGGGTGCCCTCCAAAAAAATCAGGCACTGCCTGAAGCTGAGCAGTCAGAAACATTAGAACACTTGACAGTCTTGGCCTAGGCATGGCATTTTGTCAAACAGAACAAGATCACTTCATATCAGCATCCAAAGCTGCCATAAGACCACCATGAGTGGAAGAGGCAGGCAGTGGAGCCTGTGTGTTAACAATGCAGTTCCTTGTTTTGGCCAGCTTGTGTCACGGATGTAAAGATGGCATGTAAAACTTTTGTAAAAACCCTCTCTTCTTCTCCACGTAGTCCAGTGGTGTCTACAGCTTAAAAGCTGAATAGAGTCAATCTCTTACTATGCCCTCCAAGTCCTGTATTTTTTGCCACTCTACATAGGAGGCACCAGCTGACAAATACCTCAAATGCTGGTGCTCTAAGGAGGAATGAAGCATTATTCCACATGATCTACTGTCTTAACTATTTTATTCAACTGTTCAGTGCTTCCACCATGACCTGTGGGGGAAGTGCAGGATTTGGGTGTTGGCATGCCTTTACTATGTGCTAGGCACAGAGCAAATTTGTGGTACAGAAGGCTTGCACTTTTAATATAAAATATGGAGCAGCAGATGGATGTAGTAAAAGAGAACCATACAGAAACAATGACATGATTATGAACAGCATAATAAACAATGGACATAGCATGCCAGGGCCATAAGCAGACTTCCTATTCTGGATTCCCAAATTGGGCATTGTGATACCTAAATAGAAGTCATCTGGCCCATCAAGGCAACCCAGGGCATCTCTCCTAGTTACTCCAATGCCTTCTAAAGCCAGTGGAAATGACAGCTGTGGGTTTACTCTCCAGCAACTCCATCTGGTAACATTCAAGCCTGGTGCCAAGGAGGAAACAAGCAGGCATTAGCTTGGGCTATTTTCCCTGCCTTGCTGGGGACTGAGGAACTGGGTGCCACTGCCATGTACTGCCCCAAGGCCACTTTTCCAAAGAGCACTGGTGTGCAAGGGCAGGGAGACAAGCAGGCAGAGGTTGTACCCAGGAGCTCATCTCAGCCCTGTGTCACAAGCTCTGCTCTGGCTGTGCTGTGGTTCACGACAGGCCATGATGCAGAGGGACTACAGAGAGAGTAGAAGGGTCTGGCTGCAGTCAACTGAGTAAAGCAATCTCCTGGGACTGGAAAGTTGTGGTCTGTGTTCACAGGAGTGAGTGGGTTGCATCTTCTATATTACAAAATGCTCAGAGCGTGGGTATTTAGAACCCCAAGAAAATATCTTCTCTCTGAGTGCCAGTGCTTGCTGTCCTGTGGTTCCCAGGTGTCCAATGTCCTTTTCTACACCTGTGGCACTAGTGCTGTGGGAAAGATGATGCATATGTCTCTCTCCCCAGATATGTCCATCATCAGTTATGGTCCTCTCCTGAGAAGTAAATTGTTGTTCACATCCTGACAGGTTGAATTAATTCTAGCATTCACTTGCTTTCCTTTTTTTTGGCTGAGTACAGTGGCCAAGAAGCTGTTATACATGTAGTGTCCCCTTTCTCCTCTGATCCTTTCTTGTGCCTGTCAGTGTGTGGCACCATCTAAACAGGCTCAGTGGCTTGTGCCTCCCATAGACTTTGTGTTATTCAGTTGCAAAATCTCTGGCAATGAAGTGCTCCTGCTGATACACTTCTGAGGTTGTGCAATGGCCCGTGAGCATCTCCAGCCAGCAGCAGTAGAAGCAGCACTGATAAGGCTGGATACCTCTGTGAGCTGGCTGCCCCAAAAAGCCTGTGGTCCAAATTACTCTGTTGAACTAAGGCTCCTAAATTTCTCTTAAATCAGCCCTAGGTTTCCTAACAATCAGTCCAAATGAAATCCCTTGCCAACAAATTAACTTGAAGAAGCCTGGAATTCCAGCTATGTTGTTTGAGATCCCCAATGAATGTCTTGGAAAGTTTACAGCCTTGCCATGTTCTGCTAATCATTTAAACATTTAACTTGCCAAATGCTCAAAGGTTCACCATTTTCATGTTCAATGTCCTGAATACCCTGGGAAAAATTTTTCTAACTTGACCATTCAAAACAAGCAACTGCATTTTCATGTAGGCACCTAAATTAATCCTTTGCTCTGCCATACTTTTAACTCTGATCTCTGAAAATCAGCCACACTAGATACCTACATATGGCTTTAGGGACCTAAGTCTTGGCAGCCAAATTAATGTTTGTGATACTTTCACATGTTTTCAATAAGAATCTAAACATAAACCAGACCAAAAAATATAGAAGTGGGGGGAAGGAAAGAAAAACAAGGCTCTGTAGGATATCTATGTGTTGACATAAAATATGGAATAATCCTGGCCTACTGCATCTGTGTGTGCAGAGTTTTCTTTCAAATGTGAATTACTGAATCAGTAGTTCAGCCTGTCCTTGGAAGAGAGCTACTGTATCTCACACATACCAAGACAGCAGGCGCCACACTGAGATGTTTTGAAGTGGCATTCAGGTGCCCACCACGCCTCAGCAGAAGGTCTTCATTTGCTCCCTGGTAACTTCCTGGGCCTTCTCAAAAATGAATTTTGATACCACCAATGAGTAAAGGTTTTTGTGTTTTCTGTTCTTATGCTATTGTCACAGCTTACCTCTGCCCTAAGGCTGCATCTCTGGGCATCAGGCCTGCTCTGCAAACTGACAGCCTCAGGAGGGCTTCTGGGGGAAAAAAGTTATGAGAAACAGTATGAGACCACATTTGGCAATATCTAGGAGATGCCCAGGGTTGCGGGCATCAGAAATTACTTGATCTGTTTTTAAATTTACAATTTGTCAATGGGGCTTGTTTTTAAAGTTACAAATATGACCATCCTACCTGCAACCTCAGAAAAAGCTAAACATCTGCTTCAAGGTCCCTTGACAAGCTGTGCTTTATATTTTTCGGGGAAAATAAACCCACATTTTTCCATTCATTAATGTGGCCAGACAGAACAACAATATAGCAGCAGAGTCAATACATTGACTATTTTGAGACTGCTATTATGATTTCTCCATCCAGTAGACTGAAGTCCAAAACAACTCCAAATTTCTCCTGGGGTCTACACTTTGTTCTTGCAATTGCTCTCTCCACTCAGCTGGTTCTCTGGAGAGCAGCACAGCTGTGAACATGCTTGGACATCCACAGCCCCTCTGGGAGGAGAGCAGAATTTGGGGATTTCTGGTAAAAGGCATCCCAGCTCAATCAGCACTTCAGCTTTTACCACAATGCTGTTACTCACCAAAAGGTCAAAATAGCACACATGATTGTGTTCCCTTCACCTCTGCCCTTAAGTCATAGTGTGAGACAGAGTTCCCAGGTGGGGGAATTAAAGGTGCAGGCCCGCTCTGCAAACTGACAGCCTCAGGAGGGCTTCTGGGGAAAAAAGTTATGAGAAACAGTATGAGACCACATTTGGCAATATCTAGGAGATGCCCAGGGTTGCGGGCATCAGAAATTACTTGATCTGTTTTTAAATTTACAATTTGTCAATGGGGCTTGTTTTTAAAGTTACAAATATGACCATCCTACCTGCAACCTCAGAAAAAGCTAAACATCTGCTTCAAGGTCCCTTGACAAGCTGTGCTTTATATTTTTCGGGGAAAATAAACCCACATTTTTCCATTCATTAATGTGGCCAGACAGAACAACAATATAGCAGCAGAGTCAATACATTGACTATTTTGAGACTGCTATTATGATTTCTCCATCCAGTAGACTGAAGTCCAAAACAACTCCAAATTTCTCCTGGGGTCTACACTTTGTTCTTGCAATTGCTCTCTCCACTCAGCTGGTTCTCTGGAGAGCAGCACAGCTGTGAACATGCTTGGACATCCACAGCCCCTCTGGGAGGAGAGCAGAATTTGGGGATTTCTGATAAAAGGCATCCCAGCTCAATCAGCACTTCAGCTTTTACCACAATGCTGTTACTCACCAAAAGGTCAAAATAGCACACATGATTGTGTTCCCTTCACCTCTGCCCTTAAGTCATAGTGTGAGACAGAGTTCCCAGGTGGGGGAATTAAAGGTGTTTTTTATCATGCCTGGACATACGTTTAGCTGCAGGGACCCTCCAGCCTTGAAAACTAGGAAGTCTTCTTCATACAAAAACTGGAAAGGTGCATGCCTATGCCCAAAACTTAAACTGAAATCCAGAATTATCACCATACCCTTACCAGGAGAACACTTGAAAAACATGAAAATTGAGTGCTTTCACTGTGTACCTCCTTCCTGCTCTAGAGAACATCTACAGAGAAGCATAAGAGCTATAGGTCTGCCATAGCCTTGTACTTACATGTTTGCTATGATTGAACCCTCCCAGGCAGGATGTGTACAGAACCTCCACATTTCAGCCTGGCCCAAAATTTGTAGCAGGAGCTAAAGAGGCCAGAGTTCCTTGGTCAAGCCATAAATTTAGGCTAAGATTTCCCTTCCTGTGTTTGCACCAGGACACATATACTCCTCTCCCATGCAATGTTAGGCAAAAAGATGAATTTCACCTAGACAGAAGCATCTGATGGGGTTTAGCTCTTCCATGGCTTTGTGTCTGTGACTCAGCTCAGCTGTCTGGCTGTTGCCAAATGTTGTATAAAGCCCTCTTCATTCTTTACATTCAGTACTTCTCAGTTTGGTTTACACCCACCAAAAATCTTTTCCATGTTTTTCTTCCTTACAAGGAAAATAAACTTGTAAAGAGGGAGAAGTGAAGGGTTACATCTGGAGAGAGTTATGGCTGTGGCTCAAAGGAACAACTGGAATGTCTGTAATGCGGAAGTTTCTTCCACAAAGCCATTTCTTTCCTCTACTTGAGAAGAACAGATACAGGCTGCTGCTACTCACAGAGCACAGCCCCAGTGCACATTCCAGTGAGGAACACCAACAGCATCCCTGCTGAGAGCAGGGTTGATGATTTACATCGGTGCTGCCCACTCAGCCTCATGCACACTGTCAGGAGCAACTCAGCATCAGAAACTCTGCCTGTCCTGAAACTAATTACAAAAGCCACAGCCATAATAGTAGCAACCAATTTTATAACTGGCCAATTCTGATACTTTTTGGTATGGACTTCCAGCTGGTCAAGTGCTTCTAGTCACTGCTGAAGTCACTGGCATTGGGGATATTTGGAGAGGAAAAGACTCTTTGTGTATGTGGTGACTCTGAGATCAGCAGCACCACGTCCACCACAGCCTCACAGCTTCATTCACCTGTGACAGATATTATGTTGGAAGGTGACATCTTCCACCTTCAGGCTCAACTGTGAATTTTGAGGAGCATGTGTAATGAAGAGAGAGGAAAGGAAAATACTTTTCTTTGGTGTAAATTAGTGATGAGGAAATACACATACAGAGAATCCAACTGACCTCTCTTGCATGTCTAGAATTTCCCTCAGACTACAGTTCTCAGAGGTTGGGGTTAATTTTTTTGTTCCATGTAAGGGAATGGTATGCAGTTCAAAACCCCTCCCTGTTCAAGCAAATGCAAAAGTTTGTCATTAAAAATTTTTAAACAAGAAGTTAATTTCAGATTTTAAAATACAAGTTATATCTACATCAGATTCTTTAAAAGACATTCAACTTAACTGCTTAAAAACAATGCTGTTTCTGAAAAGAAGGGTCAATGTTTGAAGCATTTAATATTGATTTAATCAAAACTTATAAATTTACTTTAAATTAATGTGCTATCTGTAAAACTATTATCTACTAAATTTTTACATGTTTTATAAATTTGTTCATAAAAAAACTAATTTTGGAATAATGACATTCAGGGAAGGGGGGGAAAAAAACCTATGAGACAATAATATCTACAGTGATAGGGGGATTTTTTCCATTTGTGAGGCATAGAGTATTTGCAGTGAACAATTTCATGCATACTGTTCTCATTTTGCTTTTCTCATAAGCATGCTAGACTAAGAACAAGGTTCTATAAGAAATACTAAATTCTACTTGTTTTTAAAATGTGGAAAACAAAAGCTAGCCTTCCCCATTGTGGATCTTTCTCTTTTTTTCCTGACATACTCTAGCTTCTCTTTGCAATTACTTTTTCTTTCCTTTCTAAAACATCTAATATAGAACAAAACTATGGCAAAGTGAAAGTAATGATTTAAAAAAATATGCTGTTTGCATCAGTGTTTAGTGTATTTTTTGAAATAATTGTGAGGACAACAGCTACCAGTGTTCCAAACAAGCAACATCTGCAGTGCATCTAGCAACTGGCTTTTCAAACATTCCCATGTGTGCTTGACTTGTTCCTGCACCATCTGCAGCAACTATTCCTGGTAGCTGTATGTGTCACCAGAATGGATGTGGAGGAGAAGTTATGCTGGAAAATGGTGAAAAACACTTTGGAAAAATTTGGACAGAGACCTCTCCTTGGAGGACATCTCCTTGCTCACTCCTGAAACAAATCCAGTGGTCCCAACAAGACAGTTATGGAAGCACTGGACTGACAGTCCATCATGATGAACCCAAAGATTATACTGTCCTTGGATTTTGCCATTCTTCATGCTTGAGTGCTTATTTGCCTCTCCTGAGCATCCAAGTATGCAAGAATTAACTACACACTATGTTAAATTCATCTGAGTGCTATTTTGATTTGCTAGCCATTTAGCCATTGTCACTCTCAAAATTTCGTGTCTCCATTGCAGCAGTTGCTTCATCTTCTTACACTTGGCCTGTGAACAGGGAGTTTTTTATGGTTGTTATATCAATATTTATTGTATCTCAATATTACAGGAATGTTTGTGGGCTTTATGAAATTATTGATAAAAAAAAGAGATAATATGGGAGCAGAACTGCCTGCATACCTTTAGAAACACCTGCTCAGTGATGAGACTCCATTGCCAATGTTCTGCTGTTTCCAAGTAAAAATTTGTCTTGTCTTTTTACTTTACAAGTAAAAATTTGTCTTGTCTGTTTAGTTGGTAATTCACTCAATGTAAGCCAATTCTGATTCACATTGAAATTACTTTGCAGTCAAAGAATCCAACATTGAATGTTTCCAGAAACTTAGCCTTCTATCAGTGCTGCAGCTTTCATCAAATACATTTATAATTTCATTTTTAAGATAAAGGTAGACAAGATCATTAGCCATAAAGAACACAGGGTTACTCACAAAAACTACAGGACTTACTCCAGATTGAAGGGTTTCTGATTTTAATGGCAATGCTCATCCATAAAAGACTCAGGAGCGCTGAAGACCATCCCATTGCCATTACCAAGAGAGAGCTGCTACCAAAACCTCCCTTCTTTCCATACAAAGAGTGATGGGAGGGTGATTGTGTCTGTGGATATCTTGGCTCTGGCATGGGAGAACAGCAGCTGTGAGCTCTTCAGCTCTTCTCAAAGTCTTCCACAGCTTTCTTAGCTGAAAAGGGAAATTGGAAGCTGGAAGTTGATAAGCATTCTAGCTTAGCCCATTTCTGGCTTCCTCACATTAGAAACAAAATGTAGTGGGAGATATGATGCCTCTGTGTGACATTTCTGTTGTAAATGTGTTACAATTAAGTGTGCAGATATACTGAAACTTAAAATGGCTGCAACTGTACTTAAAGTTTGGTGTTCACTCATAATATGGAAATCAGCCATGAAATTATTTACCACGACAAGAATAAAATAAATCTTGCACGCAGCATAGTTTTAAGGGGAAAAGAAGAAGGATTTGATATATAACCATGCACCAAGGATCCTGATTTGGCAGGATTTCCATTGGTTTTTCTTTGAGAAATGTTTATTATCAAGATGGCTATCTGGGATCTTTCTTATCTTTTCTATTCCTTGGAGGTTTTTGTTAGAGAAAATGTTTTTAAATTCTAGATATAATCACAATTCTTTTCTTTGCATTTTCAGACTCAGATGTGCCCTATGTTCTGTGCTTCCCAAAACAGACTGCCAGGCAGCTGGGGGGAAAATGTCTCTTTATAAGTTGAAATTCTTGTGTCTTACTTTCTTTACTCCCTTGTCCAGTCATCCAGATTAAGTCTTGATTGAGAATATAATTTAGAGCATTTATTGCTTTCCCTCAGGCCAGAGGACATCTATTTTTTAAGGAAAATCTGCATAAATAATACTTTGCTTAAATAAATGTGCTTCAGAAGATGAATTGTTACGATCCTTTTCCACCCAGGCAGCTGGCAAATGAACAGCCTCATGGAAAGGGTCTCATTGCTGGGACATGAAGCCAGGACAGCAGCTGAGATGTTTTTCTCAGGTAACTGTGGTGGGATGGTTTTCTCAGGTGTGACACATAAACACAGCCACTCACCTGTGTATCCATGGCAGGGCTACTAATCCTTGTGCACTCCCAGCCATCCTGACCCACAGTTCCTGTGTGCTGGTGTGCCACAGCCAGACACAGCAGAGGACAGAGTGCACGTGCTGCAAGAGCTGCTCCTGCCCCTCTGCTGCCACCAACAAACATCTCACCCCTGTAAATGGCAAATGTGTTGAGGGGAATGAGATTCGATAAGGAATGAGAAAGGAGAAGGTAAAAAGAAACACACTCCCTTCTGCTGACCTGTCATCACTGGAACATCTGCTTTATGTCTGAGTGTGCTAATGATCTCTCTGAAACCCCACTGCAAGACAATTAGGGTTGATAAATCACAAGGGTTTTTTTAGGTTTTAAGATCCCAGATGCTATGGTGGAAAAAAGGAGGCAAAAAGAAAAGAATGGACACTTTATCTCACCTAAAATCTGCTGAGTGCTGACACAAAAAACCATAACTTTAAAAAGATAGTAGAATGCCATAAAACGCAAAAAGGGCACTTTTTTCCACTTTTGTCTAGATTCCAACTCATACACAAGACATTCTTCATGATTCTCTATTTTTTTTGTGGGGGGAAAAAATTAAAAAGGAGCCTGGTCTTCCTAGTCTTTAGGAGTTGTGTGTAATACATGTTCTTGACTGGTGAACTTTTATGCACACATGAGCTTTTTCATCCAATAAAAAGTCATTTTAAAAAATCAAACCATAAATTATAGGATGATTTCATTGCAAAGGTTAGGGGAAAGTCAGAATTGTTTGCTAATGTTTATTCTTTCCCTCTCTAGGACAGAGTCGATTACAAGGCAGTATGTATAGAGGCTTTTCCAGTTGTGTTTGTACACACTGTCTCCCACACCCTCACACAGTGGTAGAAGGCAGATTACATACTGTTTATAAAGCTAAAGCTGGACAAATTATCTGCAACAGATATTCTGATTAGCCTGAGCCTCCACCTTGCTCACAAATTTTCTGGTAGTGGATCCTGGTGTTTCAGATTAGTTTGCTGCTGAGATTTGTCCAAGCAAGGGACAGACTGGAGGAGCTGGGTGTCAGCTGCACCACTGGGGAGCTGTGGCAGCTCCATGCTTTTCAGAGACCCTGGAGGAACCGACTGAGAGGTTTACAAACACTGAGCAGCGGGTTCAGTGATGAACCACAAAGAAGCCACTAATATTAATGAAAGGTCAGTTTTCTCAAGACTAGTAAACATTGCCTGGAGTTCTTGTCTGGAGTTTGTTACTACAGAACCTCCTCTACCGCAAATGAATTCTGAAAAAACAGCTGCTAGATCATTAAGGTCTGTTGTTTAAACCAAAATAGAGGGCAGGATCCTTCAGGAAACTGGCACTACAGATGTGCTGTCCTTCAGTGGTCAACCATTTACTGTATCTCCTGCATTAAAAGACATGCATATACTTATTTATTGTGATAGTGATGATGATGATGAGAGTAGAGCTAGAGAAAATTGCAGTGAATGCTTTCAGTAATCAGCATGCTGAAAAAACTAATAAAATACTAAGTGAACCAAACTACAACCTGAAAAAAAGACTTTTCTAAATTTGTCATCTCTTTTAAAGCATCAAAAAGTTTTATTGTTTAGTATTGTTTAAGTTTTACTGTTTAATAAACAATTTTTTCCACTTTTCTCCAAAAAAAAATTTTCTCCTGAACCAGTTAAGAAAAAGAACCAAATAAATCTACTTTTCTAAAAAAAAAAACATTTAAGAGTTCTCTCCCAAATTTGCCCTAAACCAAAACAAATACAGTGATGCAGTTGATAATCTGACTGGAAGCAATGACATCCAGGCAGACCTTGACATGCCTTGGATTTGGGCCTGTGTGAGCCTCCTAAAGATCAACAAGGTCAGGTTGGGGCAATCCCAAACACGGACACAGTCTGGGCAATGACTGCACTGATAGCAGCCCTGAACAGGAGATCTTAGGGGTATCTGTGGATGAAAAAATGAATAGGAGCTGGCAATATACTCAGGCAGACTAGAAGGCCAATCATGCCCTGAGCTGCATCAATAGAACCATGTCCAGCAAGTTGAAAAAGCTGATTCTTCCCCTCTACTCTGCTCTGGGTCCCCAGCATAGTAAAGACACGGGTTTACTGGAATGGGTCCAGAGAAGGGTCACGAATATGATCAGGGTGCTAGAGCACCTCTGTTATGAAGACAGACTGAGACAGTTGGAGTTTTTAGCCAAGCTCCAGTGGCCTTATAGTGGCATTCCAGTACTTAAATGGGACCCTGAGGAAAGATGGGACTAACTGAATCAAGGAGTGTAGTGATAGGTCGAGGCAGTAATGGTTTTAAACTGAAAGAGGGTAGATTTTGTTTATCCATCAGGAGGAAATTCTTTACTGTGAGGGTGGTGGGACACTGGAAGTGGTTGCCCAGAGAAGTTGTGGATGCCCCATCCCTGGAGGTGTTCAAGGCTATGTTGCATAGGGCTTTAAGCGACCTGATCCAGCAGAAGGTGTCCCTGTCCATGGCAAGGCAGTTAGAACTAAATGATCTTTAAGGTTCCTTCCAAACAAACTGTTCAAGGATCCCATAAAGTGGTGGGCTGAGGTATCTCCCAGTGTAAAGCTGTAGCAAACTACTGGAGTGTGACCCACAAATACAAACTGGATGCAAACCCCTTGCTGGACAGGGTGGCTTTTGTGCAAAGTGACTGCAGATCAGCCCAAACAATTATCCTGGTTATTCTCAGCAGAGTACAAAGCAGCTGGAAAAAACACCAAAATAATTCTCAACTCAGATACCACTACACTTAGTAAGGGGAGAAAAGCTGCACCTCTGCTCATTGGCAGTATTTTATAGAGTTGATTTGCTTAAACTCTGAGCTACATTTTTGTATCTTCATTATTCTGAAGAGATGGTAGAGAAGGAGACTCTTTCTAGCAGGACAAGTCTGCTGAAGTTTGCCATTAATATGACATCCTAAATATCTGTTACCAAGACCCTGCTCTCTTCATAAAGAGGAAGCGTGCAATAGAGAAGACCTGCAAGGTCACCTAGTCCATCTCCTTGACAGTGTTTGTTGTTTTGTTCTTTCCTGGTTTCCCACGTCTTAATTTAAACTTGTCCTTACTTTCTTCCTCCCTATCAGCCATATGAATCTCCTTTAAAATAACTGCCTTCCTCCTCGGTATCAGACCAGATAATAGAGTAGCTATTTCATGTCTTTCTCCTGTAAAACCTGAAATTAATCTGTTTCCATTAAGAGCTCAATTACAGTTAATCACTGTTTTCATCACTCTTCTTTCTTGTTTTTTTTCTGTGCACTTTGCTTCTATCAGCTGTGGCCAATAGTCCCCTCTTCTTTACCCACTCACCTGTGAAATTTTTCTTGCATTTAGTTACACAACTTTTTAAAATAATCTCTTTAATTATTAGTGAATATCTGGATCTGCATCAGATTTCATTTTAAAAAAAATCAGCAGTGGTGGACCTTTTGGGCTGAGATAATGTGTTTTCACTTGTTCTTAGTCAGAATCCTGCTCTTCCTTCCCTTTAGGACAATAACATTTTCTCTTACTCTTTCTTTCCTAGTTCCCACTGATGAACATTTAATCTATTTGTAATGCTTCCATCCTTATTTTTTTCACTCCTGGTTGTTGGCTTCTAAGCAAGGCTATCCTGGCACCTTCTAGAGGAGCTGACCTCCGGAGAACAAATGCTAGTTACCACTAAAAGCAAATGACCAGTCACAATTAACTGCTCAGGTACTAACAAGCTTTTTCTTTTACCTTATATGCTTAATTGGAGTCATTTGAAATGTTACTGAAAAATATGGCAGTTTTCCAATAGATTTCATTCTACTGTAGCACAAATATATATATGTGTATAAATCTATGACATGTCGCATCCTTGCCGGCACTAAGGATTTTCAAGCTGCTGTCACTCACTACCTTTTACTAAAATGCTTTATTGGCTTTTAGATTACTGTGAAGCTGGCCATCATTGTAGAGCTATATTCCAATTAACTTCTTCTGCCCCAGCTTGCTTGAAAAAACAATCCATGAGATTTTTGAGGGAGGAATACATCCTTCAGAGAATAGGCTTCCATCATTTTCTCTGTCAAAGAGTTTCCAGATCAAAAGCTGAAAAAAAGTCTGTTGACTTTATCAAGACAACATGCTATGACTTCACCCAAATTAAATGTTCTGATAAGGCCACTTTTGTATTCCCAAACTCAACTTTGGGGAATACTTAGTATAGGGGGGAGTATGAACTCTAACTTTTCATTCCAACTGAGATGAAAGCAAATTCAGATGGTGGGTATTTTTTCCCCCAGAATAGAACTTGAGCATTTCACCCAGCTCACAGCAGATTCTCATTTACAGCTTATGGATTTCCTGTCTGCTCTACAACCTTCTCCAGAGTTTGAGGCTAAAACTTTCTGCTCTCCTCCTCAGTAGATCAACTGATTAAAACATTATCTGATCCTTAGTAACCCAGGGCTATAATTTAGAAAAAACATTGTTTCCCTCTGCCCTTTATTTTTGTTTGCCCAAGGGAGCATAGAAAAAGCAAATATTATCTACAGACATTTTTTTGGTTTTCAGAGGCCACATGTAAATAGTTCCCCCTTCCTTGGAGCTGCAACCCCTTTCCCTGTAGCTCTCTGTGTTATCTCGGATATCCTTCCTCTTGTTATTTGTTGTGTATCTTCCAAAATAAACACAACTGCAGAACCACAGGATAACTTCAGATTGCAAGGCTTAGGATCAAAAACTACATTGGCTTTAGGCTGGAGGCAACACTGTTGCAGAGGGGAATTTGAGTTAAACCTCTCTAAAAGGCTGCTATTTTTTCCTTTCCCCTGTAAATACTAAAGTAATATTCACAACAAAGCCTTCATGCTTTTCAAGCAGCAGCAGCCATTTGGTTTCATATTTTGATGAACAGAGAATGTTCCTGCAGATTTTTAGTGGGAAAATTTATCCCATAAACACACTATTGAAAGAATAGGGAGGATGTGGGATAGTTATTGGTATAGTCAGGAGGGCTGACTATAAAATCCTGTTCAGTTGGGATTCATTTGTGTTTCTCAGATGGGAGTGTGGGGAACTGGAATTCCAGCTCAGATTGTTTCTGTGTATATTAATATGCAGTTGTGCATTGCATGAGATGGCATAACCCATATGCTCACTGCCAAGCACCCAGCAGGAAAGACATAAAGGGCCTCATAACATCATAGACTTGTTACTCAGTTCCTAAATAACCTCTTCAAATCAAGAAGTACCAGTTCCCCACACTCTACAGGAGAAGGAAACTGCACATGAACTCTAGAAAATCGTCAGGAGGACAGTATTTCAGGAGCAGAGCTTCAGCTACTTAACTCTGAAGATTTGTTGTTTCAAAGATGAATCAGGAATATATGGAAATCAGTAATGTTTGCACAAATGTGAACCAGGACTCATAGAGCAATCTGAATGTTCTGCATGATAATGCATTTTCTTACCTTCGGAGAAATCTGAGACACTTAGAGCAGATGGGTGCAGGCAGACACATGTTCATTCTGCCTGAGCTCTGAGCTGGCGGGAGACGAGCCAGCTCCTGTGTGGAAGCTGTGTCATCGCAGTGCTGTGGCACTGTGACAAACCTAATGGACAGTGCCTCTCAGCATTGGTCTGTGTCAGTCCCTTACTGGTCACTGTGACGTCCCCTGTTCCATTCATACACAGGAAATGGATACAACTTCTTTGCAAGGTCATCAAATAAATAAGCATCACACATTGCTGGGTTAATCATATGTCCAATATTAACTTAGAAAAACAAAGGACATAATATTTTTTAAGAAAAAATTTTCTCTCTTCTAGGCAATTCTTTTGAGTCATCTGCTCTCAATTTGCCTCTCAAGGTTGAGTCCTACTTGCTCTCCAGCCACCTGTACAGTGTTCCCACAAAAAGAGAGCAAATATAACTTGATGCTACAATGTAAAAGGTAAGCAGGAAAAAAAACTTTCCATGGCTGTAAGAAATTCAGATTTCTTTCAAGGAAGGGCTTTTATGATTCCATTTGATACTATACTGTTGTGAAAGAGAGAAAAAATCAGAATTGAACCAACAGATCTTGATATTTCTAAATGTTTTCTCTGGTTTAGTATGTCATCACTTGACCATATAATTCATGGCAAGTAGATAACATTAACTACTTTTTTTTCCTTTTTTTTTTCCCACACAAAATTAATCTCAGATACAGAAAGTTTGCAGTTCTCCTCTTCAGCTGATACTGTCTTCCACTAAGGTTGGGACAGCTTTAGGCAGAATGTGCCAGTCAGTGCTTTCTTGGCACAGCTGAAAGTAAAGACTATAGAACTGCCTAAAGATTAGAAATATCAAGGAATATGTGGTCTAATTTCTACCTGTTTATGATATTTTGTGAAATCTTGAGGAGGAAAAAAATTAATTCTTCAGTTTAAATACTATGTTTAGAATAGAATACATCATCTCTGGCCACAAATCAGGCTGGCAGCTGCAGCCATCTGCCCAGGATTGCTGGGTCTCTCAACTTTTTCTCAGAGGTGAATATAATCTCCAGAAAGTCAGAATTCTCTAATTCTGCAGCAAATATAGTTTAACCAGCTTGGCAGCACAAATGACCCCAACCTTCATTTTATAATGTCCTTGCTTTAATCAGCTCTGGAGACAGAGCTGGAAGAGGAACAGGGCCTCTGTCAGGGGCTGTAAACAGCACTTCTGAACCACTTCACTGTCTCAAGGGTGTTTCGGATAGTGCTGTGTAATCACAGTCAAGCAGAAGAATTGAGAGGAACTGACATAATATTCAAGTATTTGTTTTCACTCTGAATAAGACACAGATAAATATGTGGATTAAAAAAAGTAAATGAAAATATTTGGAATGGTATCCTGAGGCTGCAAACAAACCAGAAGAAAGCACTTTTTCTGTTTGTTTTGAGAATAGAAATAAAAAATGCAAAAAGGTTGGAGTGAGATATAAAAATGAAGACATGGAAGAAAAGCCAGAGAAGTGTGTCCCCAACATAAGAAGGACGTGAAACAAGCTGGAACAAGTCCAGATGAAGACCATGTAGTTGAAAAAAAGGCTGAGAAAGTTGGAGCTGTCTGTCTGGAGAAGAGGTTGAGTGAAGACTTCATGACAATTTTCCAGTACATGAAGGGGCCCTACAGGGAAGTTGGAGAGGGACTTTTCATCAGGAACTGTAGTGACAGGACATGGTGCAATGGGTAGAAAACTGAAAGAGGGAAAATTTAGGTTAGATATTAGGATATGCCTTTAGGTATTTTTTCCTGTGCGGGTGGTGAGATACTGGAACATGTTTCCCAGGGAGGTTGTGAGTGTCCCATCCCTTGCAGGGGCTCAAAACCAGGCTGGATAAGGCCTTGAGCAACCTGGTGAGAGGTGTCCCTGTCCATAGCAGGGAGATTGGGACTAGAAGATCTTTAAGGTCCATTTGATTGCCTGAAGAATTGACACCCCCCCTTCTAGTAAGGGATTGGAATCACCACTCCTGGAAGTGTTAAAGGGCTGGCTGGATCTGGCATTGGGTGCTGTGGTTTAGTTGCTTAGGGTTTCCAGTGGTAGTGCCAAGTTCACACTAGGACTTGATGATCTTAAATGTCTCTCCCAACCTTGCCAATTTTTATTGTTCTATAAACACTGTTTAAAAATGAATATAAGTTAAAAAATAATATTTAAATTCACTCAGTGACACCAAATAATTTAATTTTATCTTTAAACCAGAACCAACAAAACAGGTGCCTGCCCTGAGGCCAAGAGCTGTCCTTGTCTCTGCGGCGTTCGGCCCGCAGAATTTTGTCACCGCGCTCGGGCTGTGCCCACCTGGAAGTGCCCGGGCAGAGGTGCCCTCTCGGGGAGGCGAGAGCCTGCACCGCACCGGGCAGCTCCGCGGGCACACGGCTGCGTCCAACGAGTGGAAGGAGACAGGAGGGCGCCGTGCTGCCATCGGGCACCTGCCCCGGCCCCGGCCCAGCCCCGCCCGGGCCCGCGGCCGCTGCCCGCCCTCAGCGCTCGGGGCCGGGCCGTGGCCTGTGCCGCAGCGCCCCCCGGCGGCCGCCCCCCCGGCGCCTGAGGGGAGCGGCCGCGCCCAGGGCCCGGCGTCCGCCCTGCTCCCTCTGGGGAGATGAGGGCCGCCGGGAACTTTAAATAATGAAAATAAAACTGTGAGGTCCCTCCACCGGAACTAGCGCGGACTAGCCAGTCCACATCAAATATTCGTACTTGAATATTAGCTGTAAGGCACAGTTTGTATTTGTCCGTATAGATAAACTGAGGGTTACTGAGAGGTTGAAAAGTTAGCGTGGCTCTTGTCAGGGAGAAACAGACACCTTTAAGCAAAGTCGCGGATGTGTGCTGCTGGTGGAAAATACATTTATCTGATAGGCTATGACCAGTTTTGCCTCTTTTTGGCTATGAAAAAGCCATGGTTTACTATGGGAATATAAAATTTGATGTATTGCAGAAAATCAAATAGTTAGACTGCAGGATAACTTCTTTTAAAATCTCTTGACTTTACTATGTTTTAATCTCTATGAAATAAACTTTCCCTTAATCTATAAACCACATTGCTTATCAGATGGTAACTCTAATTGTTATCCAAACTCAGTATAGGGGAGCTCAAAGGGAACCATGCAGAACAAAATGGGGAAAATGAAAAGATGTGATGACATCCCACCATACACCTCCTCAACATTTAAAGGCTAAATCCTCCTAGTAAATGTCAGTCTTTTCAGGAGAATCACATTTCCCCTGTGATTTACTTAGTGTATGCTGGGTGCTGCACATGCACATCAATTGGTCCATTTCTTACTATTTCATTACTGCCAATCACTATTTTATTACTGCACAAATAAACATCGATTGCTGAAGGTACAGTAATAAATACATTCATTGCATTTATTTAAATAAATTAGGTTGGCTTTTGGTGCTTATTCTTACCTGGAAACTAAAATGATTTTTTTTCCTGCCACAGGGCATGTTTTTGGGCTGGCTACTACAAAGAAGTATGTCACAGTAAGCAGATTTTTTTTTTCTTGTTGGTCATGGTTTTTTAATTAGTTCCTATAAGAATACTAAATATATCTGCTATACCTCAAGATAGCTTTAAAAAATAGACACAATTTTAGGGAGTGAATTGTTAAACAACATAAATAATACTTTAAGTGGCAGTAGGCTTACTAATCATTTTTTACATTCTTAATCCTCATTGTACATCACAGGTTATTTCAGTAATGGAACAGGAAAAAAGGCTGAAAATAAACAAGAAAAGATGCTAGTAAATACAAAACACACTACATTTTGTGTAGAAACACAGACTGAAGAATTCTGGGAAACTACTGAGGAAAATAAAAAATAACAATTTCAAAAGCAAATAAAGAATAACCCCATTGCTACTGACAACTGGGCACTGTCAGCTCTTCCAATATGCCCTAGAAATCATATGGAGAACCCCAATGTAAAGTGACAGGACAGAGTCATCCTCAGTGGAACCATTTCAAATCCACCATGTACTTCTGAGTATAGTCATCCAAGCACAAGCATTAGTTCATTTGGTTTTCCTGAAGGAATTGAAAATAAGTGTTCCTGTTTATGTCATCAAAAGGGGTTTTTGCCCACTTTGCACAATATGATTATCTCACTGCTTAGGAGCTGGGGCCGAGGCTGACTCGGACACTGCAAACAGTGGTCCCACTCCAGCATGAGTGGGAGGCTCTTGGTCACAGTAAACATTCCTCCCCTGCACTTGGAGGCAGCTCTGAGATCACATCTGCAAATCATTCAGATAAGTGACTTTGGTTCCACATAAAATAATGTCTTACAACTGTCCAGTTCTGGAATTTGTATGTGGTTAGAGTGATAAATGTTATATGATCTTATATATATATACACACATCAGACAAAGGATAATCATAGGGTCAATGAAAAATGATAGTGAGGCATAGATATTGGATGATAGCAAACAGAACATTTGTTGAGCAGCTCATTTGTAGCTGTCTGCAGAAAGGAAAGGGAGGGTGAGAGTCTCCCATGCGTTAGAGTTAACAGCAGGATCAGCTGTAAAAACTCTAGATGCACTAAAATCAAACAGAGCCTGAAGTCCAGATAATGTACGTTTTTAGGAAAGGCACATCTGCAATCCTTTCACTGACATTTTCTAGAAGATCATAAGAGTCAAGAAGAGATTCCTGGAGATTAAGAAGTAGTAGATTTGAATCTCACGTTTTAAAGAGGGCAAAGGACAGGAAACTATAAACTAGCAAATGGAACATTGTTTGTATATAAACCTGGACACTGCTTAAGTGATTTGGCTAAAGAGCACCTGGAAAGATTCACTCTGATTAAGGAAAGCTAGAATGGTTTATAATTCATTTAGTTGTTTGATGTCTTTAGAGCTACTACAGCCATTGAGCTCTTTATAGGTGTAATGACTGCTGTGAAAGATACATTCATTTGTATCATAATAATGAGATCATGGTTAGTGTGAAGCAACAGCACATACTATGGGGTTTTGATGTCCCAACCGACATTTCTGTGAAGCTGCAGGAAAATTTAAATGCTAGACAGAGGCCACTGTTTTCGGTGGTAGGAAAGAGGTTGAAAAGCAAAGGCTGTTAGAAAACCTTTCTTCTATGGATTTTTTTAAAATTCTCTTTTTAAAATTCCATTTTTGTGAATAATTGGGAGCATTATATAAAATTATTTTTAAAACAAGTATTTAACTCTTCTCCGGTATTTTTTACAGCAACAGAATGAATCCTAGTATCTTGCAGACAGAGCAAAACTTCTTTCAGTGGCAAAATCTGCTGAGTTGGCAACACATCCTCTTCCAGCCAGAACTGAAAATTTGGGACTGGGAGATAAATTCACAGTGAACACTTCTGTGCCCAAAACAGGCCTTCTGGAAAGCCAGTTGTACATTTGGTATTGCTCTCAAGAGTGCAGGGTAAAACAACTGTGCTGGGAACAGGTATTTCTTCACCTATTCTGCTTGCTGAGGTGAGGTTTTCATCCAAGCTTTACTATCTCAGGCAGAGGCTGTGTTTCATTGGGACTCTATTCTTACAGACTTTCCCCATCTCTCCTGAGAGTTGATCTCCAGCTGTATCTCATTCAAGTTAATAATTAGTGCATTAGGGAGCTGTCCCATTCCACCATTCTGGCAGGACATCAGTTTTGCTTTCTCCACCAACCCCAGCC
Organism: Emberiza elegans; assembly: GCA_024865655.1. Lineage (NCBI taxonomy): Eukaryota > Metazoa > Chordata > Aves > Passeriformes > Fringillidae > Emberiza > Emberiza elegans. Next base: position 25,227,251 of record JALJVW010000206.1, read on the forward strand.
CATTGGGATCAGTGGAGGTTGTGTCTGGATGCTGCTGGGCAAAGCAGACCTGCCAGGAGGAGCTGCTGTGCTGGTGCATCACAGGTGCACGTACAGTCAGCCCTAAAAGATACTGTGTTCAAGGAGCAAACAGCAAATAGGATTAGCAAATAGGATTTCTGGACACTTCCCACCTTCTAGCAACTTGATTAAACAGGGCTGGCTGCCAATAAAGAAGGAAAACAATTCATTATCATGTGTATTGGAACCTACTGTAAAATTGCTTACTGCTCAGCATTGTCATTAAATCAGCAATAGATTTTCATAAGGTTTCAATTTTCTCAAGCTAAGGGCCAAATTCATCCCAGATGTAACTTTCTTAGTGCCAATAGAGCCACACTGAGAGTAAATTTGGCCCCATGATTTTAAAATCTCTGTGTGCAGGGACTGCAGTCCACATCCCTGTGCCAAACCATAAAAAGGCCAGTATCTTGGAATCACCTATCAGTTCTTCCCTAACTATTCTTTAGCAAAGACTGTTTAAAATTAAACAACTCAAGGTCAGGTACCTCTCTGGACCAGGAGCTCTACAGCTGAGTGTGTTTTTTCTGGCAGCATGAGCCAGGGACAGAAGAAGGAGGCATGTAGTGGAGAGGAGGATGCGCAGCCCCATACTGTATTCCCCCAGGACTAAAGCATGGCCAAAGCACAGGCAGATTGTATGACAATTCACTTCAGCCACTTCAGATGTGGCACCACAGTTGTTCTAGGGGTAGAGAGATCAAATAGATCTTAATAAGACATGAAGATGAATTAAGACTTAGAAAGAAGAACTGTTGTGAAGGCAGTCACAAATGTGGAGCACCAAATGTTCCCAGAACTCTCCTTATTGATAATTTACTGTGTTAAATTTTAATAGTGTATCTTTTAGGCATTGTATAAATGGAAGGAAACCTAATTTGTGTGCCCAGAGTAGCAAGACTTTTTACGAGCTGGTGATGTCTCTCACAGTGCATGCTAGTCTGAGTGTCCCCAGGCTACCCAAGGTTTCCTTCAGGTACTTGCCAATGAAAAGTGTTACTAACTCTTTATGAAGAGTTACATTTCTGAAGCCAGAAAGTCTGCACTCCATACATGCCTCAGTACACTCTACCCAGTGTTCCTCCTCATGAAAATTTGAATGGCTTCTATAAAAATACCACTGATCAAGTTCTTCTATCCATAAGTCAGACACGCTTTTCAACACTCTATTGTGCTTAGGTGTTACCAGTGATGAGAATAGCTTTATAGTTGGTCAATGCCCACACTGAGCAGCAAAACCAGAAAGCATTTCCTCAATTTCTCTTCTGAGGCAGTTAAATATCTCCACACAGTCTTTAATTTCAGTGTTACACTCACATTAATGACATTTATGCACTTCATAAGAGTTTTGTGTATGTACCAGAACACAGAACCAAGCTCAGATTTGGATTTAATTTAATTTCAAAATATTGGTCTTTCCTTTAAAAAGGAAAATTTATTCTTTGCCAAATTTTTACCCAAACAATACCTTGTTTTTATCTGTTGCACAAAGTATTAACTTACACTCTGCAGTCTCATTTTTGTGTTACTACTCTGGGTCCTGCGTGAGTTTAAGTACTTAAAGTTAGGCAATTGCTTAAATATTTTGTGAGGTGGGAGCCTCAGGCCTCACAGAACTACAGAAGAGACACATAAGGGGTTTTCTCTTTTAAAGAAAGGTGAATGAATTATGCTGACGGTGTTTAGTGTCATAAAATTTCTTAGGGCTTATTTATTCTTGGACAGGAAATTTCTGTGGTTAATTTTGAAGCCTTAAAGTTAAGGAGGAAAAAGCAAAGACTTTTTAAGTGGAAAAAATATGTTTCATTTGGATTTGAGGGGTTTTTTCTGTTCTTAAGTCCAAAATCTGAAGCTGGAAATGTCAAGTTGTTCGTGGAGTGGTTTTGCTCCTGTGCACTGTCATGCTTATGACAGACCCGTGATGCTGGGAGCTCTCTCCATCAGAGGAGTTTTCTGTAGTTGCTTACATTGCTAAACAGTTCACCTGATCTTAGGGGCCTCAGCAGCCTTAGGAGTTGTGGAGATTTCCTGTGTGCCAAGGGTACTATGATCTCTGGCCACCGGCTCCAAATCCCTTGTAGTCCTGAATTCTTAACAGACATTTTCTGGATCAGATTATCCCTGTTCCAGCTTTGCAGCTTACTGGTTAAGGCAGGGAAAGGGGCAGAGAGGGCTAAGGCACAGACAGTCCCCTCCAGGCAGTGACATCCCTCTTGAAGTGTCTCTTCCCTTTGGAGATAGGGCATGGATGGGACTGGTTTTTCCTGTAAAGTTTGCTTCCCCACGAGCTTTGGAACAACACACTCCTGCAGAGCAGTGTGCCAATGATTACTTTGTAAGGGAGAAAATATCCATCTTTTCTCATTTCCTTCTTTTTTTGCAGTGGCAGAGTGGGAACAGCCCTAGGACATGTCCATGTGCTTCTTGTGAGTTTTAGTGTTGGAGGATGTCTGTGTTGGTGCCAGGGCTTTACCCCTCTCCTACACATTATCAGAAGACAGCATCTTAATGGACATTTCTTCTGGCTGTCCCTGCATTCTGCACCAGAAGGGGTTCAGTTATGTCACATTTCACCCATGATTTATATTTTTTACCTCTATCCACATTTTATCCCTCCTCCTAATTTTTTTTTTTGCGTGTGTGTTTTTCTCAAATAGTCCTTGTTTAAATGTTAAGAGGCTGCTTTTATATTAGTGTGTTAATATTTTCAACATCTGTTTATTTTGCTGCAGAACACTCCAAATTACCTGGCAAAAGAAGTAGCAGCATTTATAAATATAGTCATTACTTTAATTATTCTGATTTTTAACTTACAGTGTATTTTTATGTGGCTCAAGAGATTAAAACAGAAAATATTCCAGGCCACATTTAATGAAATAAGTATTATTGTGTTTAACTTTATTATCAGCAAGAAAGTCTGGTCTTGGCTCCCTTCAAGCTGACTTTCATATTTATCATCAGAGACTTTCAAAATTTCAGCCTACATTTTTCAGGTAATGACAATATCCTGGCTTTCACTAAGAATGTAGCAAGACATTGTTTTTCCCTTTTGAACTTAGGGGATTTTAATTGCAGGAGGCTTTACAGAGAAGATAGCTCCTTCATGATTTGGATCCAGATTGCTGATCATAAGTTCCCTGACTTCTATAAAATACTTCCCTTTCCCTAAATCCTTTTCCTAGTGTAGCTTTCAGCTCTCAGCTCAGCCTGTTCTGGAGCAGCAAACACTCTCTTCAATGATGTGCAGGCAATGCATTTCCCCTCTATTCCAAGTATGCTGGATCCAGCCATAGTTTTGTAATGGAGTTCAATGAGTGAAGAAATAATCAAGCTTCTAAGTTTCTGAGTTTATAATGGAACAAAATTCTTTACAGACTCTTATTCTAGTTCTTTTGTTCATGCTGGAAAAATGTGCAATGATACAGCAGTGAGTGTCATGTACCGTGCAGCTCATTTTAGCAGTACAGATTCTCAGAGCAGCCATGCGCTTTAATAGAGAAACAACTGGAAAAAGGAAACAGCATTCAATTAAAAGCAGCTTGTTCAATTCATGTCAACTTTGCAATGAATTTTTCATTGTGTATCCATAGATTTATGTTCATAAAAGCCAAATGTTATGTTATATATGAGAACTACCTTTTCAGTTGGGTCTTATCGTAAGCCATGTATCACTCAAGTGTAGAAATGTTTTCAGTTCACCTGTTGCTCTCACATTTTGATGGGGTTTTTTGTCTATATGGGAGTAAAAATGGTATTGCAATGATGGTGTCAAAAAACAGAAGAGAAGAAATTTGACAAACATCTGAGTTAATGTTGTTATGCTTCTGTGTGCCTCTGAATTCCCTGACTGCAATAGTAGTATTCTGCTGGGGCCCCAGACTGCCACTGGCACGTTCTTTCTAGATCATTCTCTTTTTCATTCTTTTCCATTCTCAATTTTTCTATGCCTAGTAGAAAATAATAGATATTTCTTTGGTACCACATCTAGCTGTATCTTTTAAAGGACTTAGTATATGCAAACTCACTCTACTTATTGCCTGAGTCTTTCCCATTTGGACTTAGAGCTATTTCTCAGAAAAGGCTTTCACAGTATTGAAAACCCTCTTTTTGCACTTTCCATTCAGGTTTCCTCCTATAGACTTGACTCTCTAAGAGACCAGTTATTAGCATTCTTAAAAAAAGATTCTTGTGAATTGGATAGTGATAAGAATGCTATTAAAATCTCCTAAGGTGAGAAAAATGTGGCCCCCACTGTGCTATTACATAGCACCTGTAGGAGAAAAGGTGGGAATGTTGGTAGTTTATCATATGATCCCACAGAATTACAGGTTTGAAGGTAGCAGAGCATTGGGTTTTATGTTAAATGTTGTCCATAGGCTATTTTTATTTGCTCAGTTTGGGCTTATTTGTCTAAGATTTTTGTTCCCTAGACCTTTTGCAGTGATTTATAAGAGGCATTTCAGAAAGGAAAAATGAGCTGATGGCAGTTAGACTTTTTCTTTTGCGACTATTCTATGAAAAGCCACAATGCTCAGAATGAGCTCAATGATGGCTGTTCTGATATACCTGACACAATTTTCTGCTTGGTGAGTGAGACCTGATCACATCTGCAACTTCCTTAACAGCAGGTCACAAACAATGTAAGTTATTGAACTGAAACTAGAGCTGGACTGTTCTGCAAACAGCCAGGGAAACTATAGGTGCTGCTAAGCCAGCTGGGAACATTATCAGGGGCAGAATGCCACTCTAGCTCCAACCCCATGAATTATTTTATGGTGGCAGGAGGTCTGTGGGAGTGTTTATCTTTGCTGTCCGATGTCCCTGTGTTTCATCTTTTATGAAGTGTGATTTTATCTAGCAGCGCTTGCAGGACAGCTTCCCTTTAGATAAGGGATTAGTAAGCCAGAGAGCAGTGGCCATCCCTTGTGAACTGCAGGAAGGAGGGCTTGGGGTGGAAGACTCCACCATATATTTTCAAGGACTAGAATTAGTTGATAGAAGACAAAATGAATAATGTGGAAGAAAACCAGGGTTCTATATGTTCTATACATATGTAACATATGAACACTCAGATTTGAAAACAGTCCTGCACCCAGACTGGTAAGTCTTTTACCAGTATGAGCTGTGGATGTGTGTCCTACCAGCCCTCTTTTTCCTTTCACACAGAATGTATTTTACATGAAGGAAATTGAAGTCTGTATCAGAGCACCCAGCCAATTCCACAGTCAGGATCCATATCCCACACACATCCATCTCTCTTGGTCTATCTTTGGATCCTACTGTAGGTATCAAACCCAAGCTCCTCTCACACAGCCCATAAGTTTCTTATGTCAAAGAACCTTTCACAAACTTGGCAATGTTTTAGCCCAGGTCAGAGCAAAACCTGTCTGGGAAGCCTTGTGCTCCCAGTGGCCCATGATCTTGTTCCCCAGCTTCCCACAGGTCATAATGCTGTCATGAAGGGCTATGGTTCTTTTCACAGACCTGTCTAAATCTGCTGTAAAGTTGTCTACAAAATATTAAAATGTTTTAAGTAATAAGAGAATCACTGGTTTTTGAAGAAAAAACTGAAATCTGCAACATGAATATGTCCAACTAAATGTGCAATTTCTGCAGCTGTGCATTTTAGGGAAAAAATATAATGGAAAGTTCTGAATTTTTGCAGGAGAAATATCTAATAAAGAGCCCAGTTATGGAAACAACACATTCCCTTGGACATGTAATAATTATATGACCAAAATATATTAGATAAGCAATAAGGACTCAGGAATAATTTTAACTATATTAGAAATTACAGTTCCTATTTTATAGTCAGTATATATGCTGAAAAGTCATAGCTTATTCTGTAAGACATGAATGAAGAAGTGACAGGCTTTAAAATAGGTTTTTAATTAATATTTTTATTTTAATACAGAATAATATTAGCATTGAATTTTTTTAGGTTTACAGGATGATATTATGACTGGCAGACATGAAATTTAACACAGACAAACCACATCCTGCAGAGATGATATTTCATTTTATGGCATTCACCTGATAGTTTGCCTTCCTCAGTGTGGAGTTCTTTCAGCAGTATTAAAAAGCCAGCTCCTGAAACTGAGTGGACAAAATCCCCACATGAAAATCACACCTGTGATCTCTCACAGTTCATTTCCCACTCTCTTACTGTAAACCCTCAGAGTTTCAAAATGAAAAAACCTTCAAGCCTTAAAAGTGAAATTCACTTCACCTACATGAAATTATAGTAATCAAATTTTTATGGGTGGAGAATAGCAGGGAAGAGGGAGGAAAAATTTACACTACAGAAGTGTGGGGTCAAGTCAGAAGGTCCTACACAGTCCTTCCTTCCTTCCTCTCTTGCAGCTGCTCCTTTTTCTGGCATATTGACAATATCAGCAGCTGCAATTCTTCACATGCACGAAAAGCTGCAGACTACCTAAACCAGAAGCTCTTTCTCTAGCCCACTGTGGCCTGTGCCTCTTTCCTGTCCCCGTGGGTTCCCATCTGTTCATTCTTATCTCAAAACTTGCTTGGTATTAGCTGCCTGATTAGTTGAGCCATTTAGATCCTAAGAGTTCCTGAAGGCAGGAAGAGCTTTTCCAATGAAGTAGAGATTTAAACTCAACGTGGGTCCCTGAAAACAAGCAGAATGAGATGAAGTGGCAAGGTGACTGTAACTGGAAAATCTGGAACTGGTGCCTGACAAAATTCTTGGGATTCACCAGCAGTGGTAAGGGCAAACCCAGATTGTCTAAATTGAAGTCTAAAAGACTTCAATAAAATGCATTAAAGCCTAAAAGACTTCAATAAAATGTATTAAAGCAGATCTCCTGCAACAGTAGCATGAAAACTGGACATTTATAGAATGTATGCCAGAGCTGCTATCAGAAATTAACTCAAATAAGTAGAGGTTGGTCTATGGATATAAATATGTAATGTCCTTATAGAAAGTATCATTAGATGCCATTGACTGTTTCCCTCACCACAAGGGTCAAGTATTGCAAACATTGTAACTAAAATACAGAGATACTTTTTATCCATCTGCAAATACATGACTTTCAAATAAGGTACAAACTCTGAGAGTTGTCAGAACTATAAATGCTATCTTTGCTACAGAATAGAAATTGCAGCAAAACCAAACAAAAAGCTCAATTATATGTACATGAATCTGATTTTAGAACATTCCCTAGATGAGACAGTGTTAGATAAGATTTGCAAAGGCTGCAAATGATCCAGGAATTGCATAGAAATAAATTCCAGCTATTAGTATGGGAAGGATTGTAGTGGATTATCATTCTAGTTCATTGGGGTGGTAACTTCTGAATTGTTGTAGAAAACTGTTCTATGAAGAATATATGAAACTAATCAGCCAGAAGTGTAAACAAGCTGTAAGTGTTGTTTTATAATAGCAGATGAACAGTGACATTAGGGAGGCACTGTTAAAAATATACCAAAATTCAGAACAAATAAAGCAACAATTTCCATGCTATGATACAGAAAAATTGGCCTCTGGGAACAAAGTAGCTGCAGATTTGTGTATGTTGGCTGGAAAAGAAGGCTCTTCAACATTTCCTAGACTATTATTCTTACCTCTCTGAAGTGGCCTTGCTTAAAGAAATTATAAGTGATTGTATATACCCAGTTTGATTTTGCTACACATTTTAGTTGACCTGGAAGTATCTGAACACAGCTGTAGGGCACAGGAGTGCCCTACATTTTAAGTGCTTTGTAAAGAAACAGGCTTTTAAGTGCATCTTGTCATTTACATATGACAAGTTTTGGGAGACATGATTTCTGATTTATAAAATATCCATGAAAGCGGTTGTAGAGTCATACACTGTTTAGCCCTTTGATGATAGAAAAACATGACAGACAGTTCTGTGAGTGCTGCCATGGGACAGTTGTTTCCCTCTATTCACTAACATTACTTTTTAGGTGTTTGGGTCTGGACAATGCACTTGTGCCAGGCCAGAAACCGGCGTTGCTGGTGTTCCTTCTAGTTGTGCAAGGGGATCAGGGATGAAGGATGAGGAAGACAATGTCATCTCTAAAGCCACAGCAATTTAATATACACACCCTGGCACTGTCTGTGGTAAAAGCTGAGAATCTGACACAAGGGTATTTCCAGATCTGTGCTTTGTTTGTGCACACTCATGCTGACTTTTAACTGATATCCTGAGAAAACGATAAATGAAACTATGATTTTCAAGTCTCAACCAAGTGCTTGGTTTAGATTTTAGAATTCAGAATTTACTTTTTTTTTCCATGTCTGTTTTCCTTCTGTCATTTTTAATGAACACTTAGACCATGTGAAAAAATCCCTGGTGCCCAAGTTTCAGTTTCACACAAGGTTAGCAGCTAATTTGGACACTTAAATGACTTGCAATGATTTGGAGACATGTTGGTGTGTTTTGAGTAACTAAAGATTACATTACAGAATTCTGCAACTGATGGTGTTTATCATCAAATTACAGATATAAGTAAGAAAAAGTTTGTAGTATCAGAGAGGAATTAAACATTTTGCACCTAAATTATATTCTTTCACAAGTAACATAGAAATATCTGTGAAAATAAAGAAGAGGTTCCAAAAAATTTCTAAAAATATCTTGCGTGCTAAAATGTCAATGAAGTCAATAGCTATTTTTTTTGTATGTAATTAATAAGATTTAAATTAAAGTTTTCCAACCTGCAAGTTATGAAAAAAGTGACTATACAAAAACAGGATACAGCTACTCCAGAATCCTCAGCACCAATTATTCAGTCATGGACCAAAGACTACAAAACTACCAAAGCAGTTACACATTTCTTAGTTCTTCCCTGACAACAGTGTTACAGACAGGGTGCAAGGGACCTTCCTCGTTGTTGTGCTGTTCTCATCACCTGTACCTTATTAGGGGAAAAAGATTCCAGCACTAGATGCCAATATATAGAAATATAACATCTGTGGAGATAAAGAAGAGGTTCCAAATAATTTTGGAAGTATTTCCTGCTCTACTTTTTCTGATACCCCCTGTGGTTCAGAGAGAGTCCTGTAGAAACTTCAACACCTCGCCTCCAACCTAGCTGGACCCAGTTCACGGTCAGTCCATATATTAATTCTTAGATCTTTTCACAGGTGAAATTTTGGCTGGTTGGGTTTTTTAGATATGGGAGAGTGACCTGCTTTTTCTGGTTTTTTTATTATATTCCCCTCTCAAAGGTGTTGATGGATTCCTAATAACTTGTTTTCTGCTTTGTCTTGCTGTATACTTGGGACATAAAGAGAAAGGTGTTACAACACTTTGGTCCCAGATACAGTGGTCTCATTTTCAGGAATCTTCACAAGAACATACCCACTCTGGTGACTGCTCTTACCTCCAGAGAATGGCACAATGCCGACAATCACACACTATTTTTTACTGCAGAGCCTTATTGAAGGATTTAAACCCTGGGCAGGTTGCCTGCACCCTTTTCCTTGCCCTAGCTGGCATCGTTTACCCCAGGCAGCCTCTTGTGTGCACCACATGTGGGTTGTGGTGCAGAGCATGGATGCTGGTGCATCCCTACCTTGGCACAGCTCCAAAGGGGGAGGAGAGCACCTTGGCAGCACTACCCTGCATCTGTCTATGGGGGCACTCAGGGCTCCATCGTGTCCCAACAGGTCTGCCAGCTTAGATCATGGGCTGTCCTGACTGCTCAGGGCTCTCTTGAACACAAACTCTGTATGGGGGTGTCTGAATGCCTTAGAATAGCTCATTTGCTTTTCAGGAACAATTTTTTTCCCCCTAATAGTGTTTTTTCAAGATTAAATAAGTGTGAAATGGCCATTTACATGATCCTTGTCTATAGAAAGATGTTATCTGCCTGCTGAGCCTCCCTTCCCTGTTTGCTAATGGGAGTCAAGTCCTTAAATTCATGGTGCTAAATTTACTGTACTTAATTATATCTCTGTTCCAGTGCTGTCCTCATAATGGGTAATAATTGTTTGCTCTGCACAAGCAGATGTTCCTTCTGTCCTGTCACAGGCATGCTTGGCCTGGCATATAAATAAGCTCACAGAGGTGACTGAAGACTGCAGATTAAGCTTTATATTGCATCAAGGAATCACACCACTGCTTTTTATTTATTTTTTTTAGAAACTTTATTATTTTTATATGGTTTTCACAGACTAAGAAACACAAATTGCAACAGAAGACAATTTCACAGATGACATATTGGCTGTATGAAGTGTACAATGCTTATATTCAATAGATACTGTAAAAGAAAGCTTTACAAAACTATTGTAAAACTATTTACAATATTACATATATATATTTGCAATATTGCATATATTACACCTCTAAAACTATTAGAGGTGTTCAGGTGGAGGATAATACTGAGTGACTTTGTTCCCTGCTTTGTTTTGCAGGGGATGAGTGGGAACTGAATGTCTGTACCTACTAAAACCTGTAGGTACAGTATCTCGATATTTAGGTGTTCAGGACAATTGCAGAATCTCTATCTAAACCCTGTTTCTTAGGATACTATAACAGTATAATAATTATACTGTTAGTATAATTATAAGTGTAATCTCCTGTTACTGTTAAAGAAACAGACCAGCATGGGATGCTCCAAAGCTCATGGATGACAGACTCCTGGCACCCTGAGAGGCAAATGCAGCCCTCCCTGGAGCCACCCAGGGCTACTGATCTCTCTTGGCCAGAGCAAGGCATGGCTACACCCATGATTGGGGCTGTGTAGGGTGTAGGGTGAACAGGCTGTTACAGACCTGACTTTGGAATACACATCTGTGTGTGAAGATAGTGCATTGTGCTTTTTACTGCACCTGTAACTTGCTTTGTGGTGAGCAGGCTTAGTTAGGAGTAAAGATCCCCAGATGGATTTCCTACCTCCGTTCCCAGTCTGGCAGATCAGCTTACATGTCAGTCAACTTGGTTCTTTGTTTGTAGATCAGGGGCCTCAAACCTGACTTCTTGGCAACTGCTGGTAAAAAGTACTGCACAGAACGAGGTGCTCATCTAATTAACATGGAGTATGACATCTGACTCCATCAAATCTACTGGTGAAAAGTAGAATGTAAAACTAGGTACTTATATCATTAACATTGCTCTTCAACTGGTACAAATAAACATAACTCTTTGTATTCTATGTCTTATATTGATTCCCAATGGTGAAACTTCAGTGCTATAAACAAAACACTGTAAATAGATTCAAAGTTGGTTTCTTTGTCCCTTAACATGAACTGTATTTAATTAAATGCAAGGATTTCTGAACTGAAACTTGTGCACCAAAGAGAAGTCTGGAAAACAGTTGTTAACATTTTACAACTGAGTTATGAACTATTGAAAATATGACCTTTCCCTGAAGTGTGGAAGGAGACCATACCCTCTTACTAATCTGGCTTGCAGGTGATGCTGGCTTTATTAAGATCAAGCACTGTATTTTTTGAAACTTTTGAGCAGGTAATGCCTGTATCTGTAGCTCTGTAGCTATAGTTCTTGAGATTTAGTTATTCACAGACACTTCTTTTTCAGTTTTGAAAATGTAACTTTCCTTTTTTAAACATGCTTAAAGCAGAATTTCAACATTGCATTTAGGGGAGAAAATACCATCTTAAAGGAGCTATAAAAGAATTACAAGTAAAAATTTGTTTAGCCTCTCAGGGGATGTTTCAGCAGGCTTGTATATTTGCTAAGTATTTTTCTACATAAAAGAGTCTACTGTTGCATCTTTCCTCTCCTGGTGTTTTGGAGAGATTGGACATAAACACTTAATATATGTTATTGTCCAACAGTTGATCAAATTTTCAAACTGTCCATATGGACATAACCTAAGTTTTTCATATATACATTTTCCTGTTGGCCAACAGCCCTTAGCAAGAACTAAATAAAAAAACTCCTTCTCTGGGAACCATCTCATCTGTGAAGGGCTTCATTTGGGAGATGCTTGGATTAAAAATGTGCTCAAGTGATTTAGGCACCAAGGAACCAGGTGAGCATGAAGTCTGTAAGTTTCCAGTGGTGATTAATGTGTCGTTCAAGCTGTACTTCAGAGGCTTGAGGCCCCTCTAGCTGGCTTGTGGGTGAAAGCTAGACAACATGATGGAAAAAAACACTGAAGAAACAGCACTTAAAAGTAACATATTAATGAAAAGTAATGTAATATTATATATTTCTTTTTTTAAGAAATATGGAGGTTGGTTATTTTTTCTTGGTATTTTAACTGATTAATTAGAAGAATGATGTGCAAGTGGGACACACTCTGAAGAATACACTAATAAATTTTCGTTCCTACCTTCTGGTCAGAACCTTTTCTCTTCATGCTATTGTTCTATTTTTCTGAAGTTTTGGGGTTTTTTTGGAAATTCTGGCTCACTTCAAAAAGTTGTTTAGGTTCCATGGCAATTGGAGAAGCAGTGAAATGATGAATTCCTAATCAAGAGGTTATCAAGAGGAGGGCACAAATTGGAATCAAACTTCTTAGCAATCTCTGCAGAGCATGACTTAACCTTACTTAGCATTTAACAAGAGCTTCATTTACATAAAGAAATGTTAAAGTGACAGAGTTCCTAATAAAAATCCCTGAGGCTTCCTGCAAGTCTTGCAGCAAAACCAAAGAATATTCATTTCAACCTTCCAAATACCTGTATCTGTAGCTCTGTAGCTATAGTTCTTGAGATTTAGTTATTCACAGACACTTCTTTTTCAGTTTTGAAAATGTAACTTTCCTTTTTTAAACATGCTTAAAGCAGAATTTCAACATTGCATTTAGGGGAGAAAGTACCATCTTAAAGGAGCTATAAAAGAATTACAAGTAAAAATTTGTTTATCCTCTCAGGGGATGTTTCAGCAGGCTTGTATATTTGCTAAGTATTTTTCTACATAAAAGAGTCTACTGTTGCATCTTTCCTCTCCTGGTGTTTTGGAGAGATTGGACATGAACACTTAATATATGTTATTGTCCAACAGCTGATCAAATTTTCAACCTGTCCATATGGACATAACCTAAGTTTTTCATATATACATTTTCCTGTTGGCCAACAGTCCTTAGCAAGAGCTAAATAAAAAAACTCCTTCTCTGGGAACCATCTCATCTGTGAAGGGCTTCATTTGGGAGATGCTTGGATTAAAAATGTGCTCAAGTGATTTAGGCACCAAGAAACCAGGTGAGCATGAAGTCTGTAAGTTTCCAATGGTGATTAATGTGTCGTTCAAGCTGTACTTCAGAGGCCTGAGGCCCCTCTAGCTGGCTTGTGGGTGAAAGCTAGACAACATGATGGAAAAAAACACTGAAGAAACAGCACTTAAAAGTAACATATTAATGAAAAGTAATGTAATATTATATATTTATTTTTTTAAGAAATATGGAGGTTGGTTATTTTTTCTTGGTATTTTTACTGATTAATTAGAAGAATGATGTGCAAGTGGGACACACTCTGAAGAATACACTATTAAATTTTTGTTCCTACCTTCTGGTCAGAACCTTTTCTCTTCATGCTATTGTTCTATTTTTCTGAAGTTTTGGGGTTTTTTTGGAAATTCTGGCTCATTTCAAAAAGTTGTTTAGGTACCATGGCAATTGGAGAAGCAGTGAAATGATGAATTCCTAATCAAGAGGTTATCAAGAGGAGGGCACAAATTGAAATCAAACTTCTTAGCAATCTCTGCAGAGCATGACTTAACCTTACTTAGCATTTAACGAGAGCTCTTCATTTACATAAAGAAATGTTAAAGTGACAGAGTTCCTAATAAAAAATCCCTGAGGCTTCCTGCAAGTCTTGCAGCAAAACCAAAGAATATTCATTTCAACCTTCCAAATATTTTGGATTCCTTAGGAAAAAATGACAACTTATTTAGGAGATAATGCCTCACCTTGTTGAAGAGTTTCTGCAAGCTTTATAGTTCCTTTGAAAATATAAGTTTCCATTGAAAATGTTTAAAAGCAAAATTTATCCAGTTCTCTTCAAATCCATATAGGAAAAAAATGCTGGTGTACTCATTAAAACAACTGTAGTTGTTTAATAGTTTCATATGTTTAATTAAATATCAAAGATTAAACACAAATACAGAAATCATGGATATTTGTATAGAGGCCCATAGATGAAGGAGAGAGGGGAGGGCACAAAGCACTCCATGGTGGGGATGGTTCAGATGCTGAGTGGGCTGCTCCACGAGGACCCCAGTGTCCCCACACCCTGCACCAAGTGCATTTGGCATCCTGGTGGATGATCAGCTTTGCTGGTTCTACTCCTTCATGAGGAGAGGCTGTTATTGACATAGGCCTACATAATAGACTTTGGTAGAGAAATGAAAAAATAAAACAGATTTTGGACAGTAGAAGATAAAGTAGAATATTTCTAAGTATGTAGGGTGTCACACATATTATCTCTGCCTCAAAATGGAACAAGGCATACTTACAAACATTTGTACCTTTTTCTTTTGATGAAACCTTTCACCAGCTCCTTTGGGCACAGAATTTTAATTTCCCCTCATAAAAAGCCACTGATAGTGTTAAATATCAAGTAACCTTAAATAATGACCCATGTTTGGGTAGATAATTGAGTACTGATCTGCTTTTTTAAATTTCACCATCCACTAAGACTGGTTTGATTTTAGAAACCATTCTCAATAGGGCTATTTTTCTAACTATGAACTTACTGCCAGATATAATTATAATAACAAAACATGCATGTCAAAAGTACAAACTAAGGATTACTTATGCTGTAAAAGAAAAAGCCCAATAACAACATATTGATCATGTAGTTCTTAATCTCAAAAAGCCCCCTTTTTAATATCCCCCTAAATATTTTGGGGAAACAAAGCTCATTGAAGGTAGATAAACTTATAGAGTAGGGTACAAGGGTAACTGACTTTCTGAAGCATGCTGTGCTAATCTCAAAAACATAATGTAAGTAGTTTGTGCAGTGGTGGGGGAATCATTATTTTTTAAATGGATTCCTGTGTTTCACTGTCTTTCTACATCTTGCTTTGTCCTAACAAAACAGTTGTGTGATCCTACTATGCAGATCCATCACTATTACAGTGAAACATACTCCAAAACTGAAAAGAAATTAGTTTGAGGTGATTTTCTGTGAAAAGATAATGTTTAAAAAAAAATGTTTTGCATTTTTTCCCAAACATTTTGAGCAGGACATAAAAAAAGGAGCTGTTAATTTCAGGCAGATCCTGTGGTTGTTGGGGGATCCTGTGCAGGGCTAGGAGTTGGATTTGATGATCCTGGTGGATCTTTTAACTCAGTATCTTCTATGATTCTGCAAATGTCAAAGTGCATCTAAGGACCAAAATAATTATTCTCCCTCTTGGTGAGAAATAGGTCTTGGTAAAACCCCTGATGGCAGTTGGCTCCCTTCTGCACAGCTGAGGCAGTGATAGCTGTGGGCACTGATTCAAAAGCCACTGGATGTATTATCCTGCAATACAATTACAATTGAACTTTTTTCCTCTGTCAATGAGAGGGAGAGAAAAGGAGGATCCTCTAAGCAGATGGAAATTTCCTTAATCCCATTAAGTGAAGCTCCTGCTTTAGTCAAAAACAACCACATCCCAAGTGGGATTTTATGATATAAAGCATCTCAAAGCTTGTTTGTGGATTTTTTTCCCAATTCCTTCCAGTAAAATAAAGCTGAAGCCCAGAGGGAGGCAGGGCAGTGACTGCCCAGCCAGCTGGATAGGAGGCATGGCAGGAAGTCCAGTAAATGCTTCTAAAGTGAGTTTAAGGTATGTTCCTGAAACACTAAATTCCCCTTTCATTCAGAAATCCTCACAGGATAAGCTTTGCTGACTTGATGGAGGAAAAAACCAACTTTTCTTCCTGTAAATACTTGAGCAGAAAGGAAATTACACAAGGAAAAATGATTGTCATAAACTTCATAAATCTTTAAGGAGCTTAGTAATATGAAGTATGTGAAGTTAAAGAATCTTTTAAAATCACCTTAGAGAAACTAGAGGTCCCAATCCTCAGCCTTCCAGTTCTTAAAGCTACCTTCCTCCTGTCACTGAGAGAAAAATGTGGGAATTATTACCTCCTTGCATCATTGCAAAGAAAAACTAGCCCGACATTCTCATGGCTGGCCCCACAGGCACAAAACAGTCCTGTAAGTGGTCCCTGAGTGCATATAAATCCTGTGAGCCCATGTTCTATCAGCACAGGCTATACATTTCATATCTTTCCAGCCACCTCTACTCTCACTGTTGGCAAGCGGATGGTATAAACCACCATCTCATTTTTCAACAGGAATTTATTTTTTAATGGTCCAGAACATAATAACAATTGGTTTAAAAGTTAGAAATTCATTTGGAAATAGCATAAGTGAGTGAAATTCACTTTCAAATATAGCCCAAATTGCTTTTCTTCACTTTCTTTCACCCACTTTGGTCACTGAAAGTTTTGCACTGGTACTGAATTAACTAGAGATATATTTCTGATCCTGCCAAGATGTCCAGTTTGGATAGGGACATGTAGTACCTTTTTCACCTTGAGCAATGACAGAATTTGCCACTGCCTGTAAGGTCTCTCTGGCAGGAGTAGAAAGGTCAGCTGTAAAGCCTTCTTTTACACAGAAATGTCATGAATCAGAGTGCTGGCAAAAAAAATGAAGTGAGTTAGGTTCAAGTATTTCCTAAATGCCAAGTTTCACTCCTCTGATAGGCCCAGACTAGAAATATTCATACATATTCATTGAAAATTATTAAAATATTCCTCTAAAATTCTTCACTAAGTGAGAGATCCCAGACCTTTTGATGATGTTAAAGGAAATTCTTCTCATGCAATTGGGGTCTGCTACAGTTTATATTTTTAGAGATGATGGACACTGCTGCAGTTGAATGTCACAGGTCTTAGAGCCTGAAAAAGGCTGTAGTTTCTCTCTTGTTATTATCAGTTACCTAGGGACTCCAAGAAAAAGCATTCCTATTTGCTGAAGTAGATATTTTGCAGAGGACATTCTTAGTGCTAGAATATTCTTAGCTCTGAGAGGAGATGTTTACTTCTTAGGGTGGATCTCATGTTCTGCCCCAGCCGAATGTGTGCTCACATCTCTGAAACAGGGCTTCTCAGAATGACTGTCCAGTCTTTCCTTGCAGAGACAAGAGCTGATACTGCTTCTGCAAGCCACACAGCACTTCCATACCTCTGGAAGCAGGAGAAGCAAACTCTGTGCTGCATCGTATCCATGGAAATGGCTCTGAGGAGTAGAGTCTGTTCTGCTTCTGACTTGCTCCAAATAACATAGCAGATGATTCTTTGCTGAAACTAAAAATACATCAGCTAAAGTTCAAGATCTGGCTATAGTTTTGTTGGGTTTTTTTTCAATAATTTGCATACTTGAAAGGAGAGCAGGCATTAAACTCACAGATGACACCAGGCAGGGAGAAACAGCAAGAGTAATGGAGGACAGGACCAAAACTCAGAATGATCTTGGCAAATTAAAAAAAAACTTTTCTGATAAGAAAAAGAGGAAGTAGAGTGAAGACAAAGTCCTTAAGTAATCAGATATAAAGAACTGAGCAAATGAAATGCAGGATGGAACATGACTTGCTGGATAGCATTTTGCAGAGAAGAGAGCATGGAGAATCCCAAGCAAAATGGAAGTCAGGGACCTAAAATGTCATCTCCTGAGCTGTATAAACAAAAACATTGTCTGCAAAATATAGAAGTCCTTTTTTCTTGTTACATTGGTGAGTCCTTGGGTGAAGGATTACATCTGATTCAGGGCAGCATCTCATAATTGGTGAGTTCTGAATTTTAAAACATTGATATGCCTTTCTGGTGCTTCAGGGTGTGCATTGTTCTTCAGACCTCCCCAGCTCCTTTAGGGACACTTTGGTTTTTATTTCTGTCACAGCCACATCCAAGTCATGGCTCTGTCTTGCCAAAGGCAGCTCTGAAGAATGGGCAGGAAAGCAGCCGCAAGTTTCTATGTTTCAACCTCAGAACCCATGTCACCTATTCAAATACAGAGGAAATACTCAAGCAGGCAATATTTCACATGTTTTTAATATGGCATGTGAGATTTTAGGCTTAAACATGGGAAATCCCACATAAGGGATGTTTGGCAACTCCAGTTATTTTAAAAAGATGTGAATAATCTGAAAGGGATCCAAAGGAGGGCAGTAAGAATGATTAACTGTCTGCAGAGATTGACAGCCAAAAGAAGGGAAGAATGAGGAGGGAGACAGACATAAACTTCTGACATGTAAAAAGTTGCTGCTGCAAAAGGAAGTAATCTGTTTGCCATGTTCATGTTGCATAGGATAAAAACCTAAAAGCTTTATGTGTCACTGGGGGAGGATTAGGTTAGGTGTTAGAAAGTATTTCTGAACAGGCAGAGCAGTGAAGGATACGAATCACCTTCCCTGGGGAGGGACTTGGGACATGTAGTCTGGAAAACTGGGCTGAACTGCAGAGACTGAGTGTAGCCTAAGGCAGAAGAATGGCAAGAGCAACCTTGCAGAGTTCTTCCCAGTGCTGGAAGTCTTTCCAGTACTGCTCATAAGTCTATCAACAGCAGTCGAAAGAGGCAGTCAGCTGAGTGGCAATTTTTTAAAGTATCATCTTGAAAAATTAATTAGCTCTACAAGTTAGCAACAGGAAAGTTCCCACAACATGCCTTGGAAAGCATGAAATTCACCTTTAATACTAAAAGTTGCTTTCTTGGAACCAGTCTCAGTGAGGTAATAGTCAGCACAAAATAAATTATTGCATTCAAATCAAAGTTAAAGACCAAATTCTATTGTCTGCCTTTCTTCACATGTAGACGTCATCTACAGAATCAGGGAGGGCAGTACTGTGTCCTATAGCATGGTAAGGAACAGAGGGACCTGGGTATTTTTTTTATTGCAGTGTTCGCAGTGATATTTTTCTTTAGGTATTACCTTGTTCCTGAATCTTTTGCCATGCACCTAGGCAAGAAAAATAGAGATTTCACATGAAATTGATAGGTGTGATAACTGACATCAACACTACATCAAACATATATATATATATATATATATATGTGTGTATATATGTATATATGGGGCAGGGGGAGAAAGAGAGAGAGAGAGAGTGAGAGACTCATGACTTTCATATGCCTTAAAGGACTATTTGCTCCATCTTGTTACTGGAGATACTTAAATTTAGGCAATTTTTTTCAATCTTTGGAGGGCAAGAAGTTGTATTTGCATGTAAAACCTCATGAATCCATATGAAAGTTCTAGACCCAACCTACCAAAAGTTCATGACTCTAAGATTGATATAAGAATAATATACACTAATCAAGGAAGAACTGTCATGACTGTGGTTAACTTATCACTTTAATTATACTGTATGAAAACAGCTATATTAAATAACTTCACTAATTACTAAGCCTTACAGTACAAACTGTGGTATGATTTTTCTTTAAGATATTAATTTTATCCTGAGACTTGATTTTTTTTTCTGAAAGGGATAATGTTTCTGCACTGACACCTTCATAGTGCAAAATTAACTATGTCTGAGCAATCAGAGTTTATGAATTTCTTTGTATTTTATTGTATTCCCTTTTTAATATTTGAAGTAACATGAAAAATTATTTTGATTTCTCACTCTTTCACTACTTTGTTTCCTTTTAAAACAAACATATTTTTCCATGACCTAATAAAAGAGAAACTGTTCATAAAAGATTATTTTTATGGTCTTCCATTTTTTATATTCAGTCATGTAAAGGTGATATCATTACCCTGTGGGGACTGTGTTTTTTGTTTGCAGTGGCACCCCAGAGATAGTATAAGGATGTATTTACATAACCATTGCCCTTAGAAATGTCACAGTATCAGGTTTAACTTACTGAGCAATAAATTCCTACCAGCTTTCAAATCTAAAAGGGGCAGCATGGGAATTACTCTTTATATTACATGCTTTTCTTTCTAGGTGACAGAAAAATTACAGTGAAGTAGGGAGGGAGGAAAGAAGAAATAACCTGACTTATGTTGGGTAAATCTGAAAAGGTCATTTCTTGTTTCTGGCCTGCTAGCCTTGGGACACATTTTTCTTTCTTTTTCTGCCCAGCTTGTCCTGGTGCATTTGAGATGAACTAAAGACTCATCCACCCTCACAACACAATTCTGATTTTAGGTGAAGATAGGACCAAAACTAAAGTTTTCAATACTGCTGGAAGACACTTTCAGCCAGGTCTTCTGGACTTCCCCCTCAATTCTCTTCTCTGACACCAGATTCTTCTGGCACCAGCTGGTTGAGGAAAAGGAAAAATTTGGATCAACTTTCTTACCCTCTTCCCGAGTCCTATTCATTAGTTCAACTTTGAACTAATGTCTGGTTTTACCTTCATAATAGGTTTTATGCACAGCCCAAATGAAATTGCTCCTTTAGCTCTGATTGTTCATGCACATAATCTGTCAGTCAGCCTAGGAAGTATGGCCTAGGAACTGAGAAAGTATTGCTTTTGATGGCAGAAGTGAGTTGCAAATTAAAAACGTTAATATGGCCCTGTCACTGCCCAGTTCTGGAGTCATTACATTTAAAATTGTAAACAAAAGCCTATATATATTCGAAGTTCCTCTACTGCTAAACTATGCTTTCTACATCCTAATCATCCATCATATGTAAGTACTTATAATAGAAGCTGCTAATTCCCACTGCAGCAGTGGGCAAATCTGCAGCCTGGCCAGTGGGTGGCAAACGTGTTTAACTGGAAATCTGATCTGCCCCTACTACGTGGCTCCTGGCCCACAATATATTCTAACTGCTTTCAGCATGTCAATCCCATCAGAGGTCCTGCTGTAAAGCTTCAGTTTTACTTGTACTGCTCAGAAAGGAAGCTCTAATTCACTCATTTGGGGTCCTGCTCCAAGACTTTATTTCTTCTTTCTCAGTAGAAGCCCCAAGATGAATACAGTCCATCCCCAGGACAAGCACCCTGACTGCAGGTGCATAATAGCATACATGCCCCTAGACAGAAGCTCTAAAATACCCACAGCAGTGCAAACAGGTCAAGACTCAGAGACAAAGGCATGCCAGAATCCTGTACCTGAACAGGTGAAGCATGTCCCCAGTGCTCACCCTCTCCATCTCACCTGCCTGGGAAAATCAGACTACAGCCAGCTCCTTCTGTCCCTTCTTCATCTCCAGAGAGTTACTGTGGTGAGAAAGTCAATGTGGGAGGGGAGAGTGGCAAATATCCATGTTTAAAGGATTTTTGGAGTTTGACAGTTTCATAGTCATCTTCCCACTCTTTATTTTATTTCTCCTTGCTTCTATCATTCTATTTAGTATATGAAAACAGCAAAAGCTAAAGGACTCTGTTCTCACTGAATTAAAATACAGGATGAGGAAAAAGAAGTTTGAAAGTTTGCTGAAACTCTAGGGGGGAAAACCAAACAAAAAAGAAAATACATTTCCTTGTTTATAAGGCACACATATTTAGTATTTCTCATTTCTTAATGTTCTAAAGTTGTGATATATTAAAATCTCAGTCATGTCCAAGACTGTCATTGTCTGGTCCATAATAAAAATGGTTACAGCTGGTAACTGTCGTTGGCCAGCTGCATCGGGTGACAGTGCACCACCACCATCTGCTGATCAATTGCCTGTACTACCAAGAGAGAAAGGCCCCCACTTGCAGCGATTTGGATTTGCAGGTTTTAATTCACAAGTTAAAATTCTTGTACTGAGCCAGAGTTTGTCACATGTTGCACATGCCTGTCGAGGAGAACAAAGACATCTAAATTTAGAAGTCTAGAAGGATCATGAAACTCAAAAAATTTAGGGACCAACTATTCAGGGGTTTTGGGTAATGCTGATCTGCTGCTGGAAAAACTGCAGATATATATTATTTGAACACCATTTTGCTCTGACTTAGAAAACATGTAAAACTGGTGACCTGATGGTAGGCAACACTGATTACTGTTGCACTGGAAGGATCAAATACTGCTTTTTCTTCCTGTACTTTTACTCATGCTAATGAAAATCATCACCAATATTTTATAAGTTAGCTTTGACAACTCTCCCAAGGTATTCAGCTGCCCATGTCCATTTAAAGATCTCACTAGTGTAACACAATGCATTGCATAGGGCACACACTTGGTTCTTCAGGCTAAGTTTTAAGCATATTTGTTCAGAGGAGTTTAACTGTTGCTTCTCAGTATATGCTACTCTTGAATCTGACTGTATAAAATAAATATTGTTTCATTTTTGTAGTTATGAAAGAGATAAATTGGTATCAAATTTCTTAGCTTTAGAGGGATTATTTTGGTTCATATTCTTTCTAATATAAGTTGATCTTCTAATGTTTCAAGATCTCTATGCACTTAAACCTGCTACTCACTTTTTTCACTCTTTTTAAGAGGCTGCACAAAATCTTTTTCTGCCCCTTTAGCAGGAAGATTTTTTTTTTTACTTAGAAAAGTTATGGGTATCAAAAATGTGATCTCTCAGTCTTTCTTATGCTATTGAACCCTTTTGTTCTGATACTTCTGTAAACCAAGTTGATGTGAATAAGGATTAGCCTGGTAGAGTCCAAGTTGTCTAGAAATGGGAGACTATTAACAAAAATCCTGCTGGGTAGTTTGTGCAGTATCTACATTCTGCAAAGGGACATATCAAAAATACCCAGTCAGAGCACAGGATTTTACATCTTTTCATCTTGGTGTAAATGTCAGTGCATTGTGAATGGAGACACTGACTGGCATTCAGAACCATCCTTTCCACTTCAAGTCCACTGCCTTTTGTTAAAGTGTTCCATATGGCTACCTTTTCAATCCACTTATCTTCTTTTGTTTGTTGGTGGAGTTGTGCTGACTTACAACAGTAGATAATAAGTCATTATTTTCTGTACTAGTGTTACCTCTATGTTTCACTTCACTCTGTCTGTGCTCTAATTTAGATGCTCTAACATCAGTGTTTGAGGACAGCCTCCTTTGAGTTATTGTTGAGAATGCCATGTGCACCTCTACACAATAAACTGGGTGATAATAACAACTTACTCCCATTGAACAAGAAATCAGACACTAGGTAATGATCTAGTGGGTTGTCTTGTCTTTGACTGCCATCAAGGGAATTTACAGGTGTTCAGCTGGCCACAGGAGGGCTCTCATATTGTTCCCTAGATTCAGTAAAGAAGACAGTACGAACAGAGACCACATAATTCAGATCAGACAAAGTCTCTCTTTTTCCAGATTACTTAGAGTTTATGAAAAATGAAGATTTTTATAGTTCTTAAACAAAGCCTTTTCATCAGAGTTAAGACCAGCTGGGACCATTAGATTATATTACAGAATACGAAACCATTGTTCCCAACGTTTTCGTAGCTGGAACTCCCTGCAACCTTCTCCACTTTCCCAGTCCCTAGAACTTCATCTTTGTCTGGTCCTTTTCACTTCTGTTTTATTCCTTGTACATTCTCTCAGTCTAATATTTCTTAATGGCAATAGCAAGGAGGTCATGCTAATTATCCCAGCAGTGTTTGCTAGCCTGGACTATAGTCATAGCCATGCTTAGCCTTTAATGTCATTATTCTGAAGCACACCTTAGTCACTGGAAAGGAAGAACATGAACTGTAAGACTGCACCAATGTGCTCTTGTTCTGTCAAGCTGATTTTGCTGAATGTGTGGTATTTTTGTGCCTTTATACAGTATAGTAATTTTAAAAGAATAATACTAACTCTTGAGATTTTAAACTAAGCAAAGAATAAGTCTTCTTTTTTCCTTGAATGTTTATATATATAGATAGATATATTTTCCTACTATGCACAGATACAGCTGTATGCCTACATGTATGTATTTATGTCTTGATATATATCTACATTTCATTTTACAATATGTACAGTAAGATTGAAAAAGGACAATTTTTCATGGCGGCATTACAAACACATAAAAAATGTTTTCCATGGAAAGGAAATTCAAGAAAAGCATGCCTAAATTTTACAACTTCTGTCTTAGTCCTACTGGATTTCCATTTTCAATAGTTTGTGTGTATCCACATGCATATGCATGCATGCATGGTTAAGCCTAACATTTGAAGAGTTTCAGTTTCCTACAGTGAACATTTCATTAGTGTTCATTAGCCTGAGTCCATCATTTAATAGGAATTGTGTGTCTAAACATTCCTGTGGACACTGTTTCTGATGGAGGTACTGGAGTCCTTCAACTCAAAGCAAGCACCTCTCAAAAGCAGGCTGCCATGTGCTAGGCCAGTCTGGAGCACAGGCAGATAAATTCAGTGTACATCTGCACAGATTAACTTCTGGGACTAGTCTGAGTCACTCTCATGCTGAAATAATGTCCCTACAACCAGGCCAAATGCAGGACTTCCTGAGCATCTCTCTCTGCAAGAATGTGATCCACTTAGGGGCTTGACTATTTTTCTTGGGTCAAACCCATAAATTTGTGTCTTCATTTTCTCAAGCTTGATAAAATCACAGCATCATAAGATATATGTAATGAGCTCACCTCTCATTTTCTGGGTTTCCCCAGAAAAGCTATATTCATTGTGTTCTGGAGAACACATTGCAATGAAAGTCTTTATTTGTATGATTTTTTCACATGAAAGCAGAAACTGCCATCACTTCAGTTTTTGTGGCACAGTACTTCTGTGCTCTGTTTGATGGCCACACCACCTTTGTCAATAAGTGATCTCAATAAATTTTCCTAGTTCCTGTCTCCCATATTCCTTTTCAGTGTACAAGAGCCGTAAGAGAAACTGAATAGTCCTTGTGTCCTTGAGCCTTGCATTACAGGGATAGCTGGACTTTTCTATGGACATTATTCCACAATTCCACAGTCAGTAGACCCATAAATTTCTTCCATCCTGGGAAAAAACCCACAACACTTTTAGATTTCTTATTAGTCTTTACCCTGTCTACCCAACATATGGCCACAAATGCTCTTGCCTTAGAGCAAGAATTTTCTCTGTGCTGGATGCAGGAGCTGATAACTTCTTTTTTCATTTTATTTTATTTTATTTTATTTTATTTTATTTTATTTTATTTTATTTTATTTTATTTTATTTTATTTTATTTTATTTTATTTTATTTTATTTTATTTTATTTTATAGAAGGCATACATTCAACTGGACGACCGTTCCTGGAGCATGCTGAGGGGTAGGAATGCTCAGTGAATATTCCTCAGGAAGCAGCACAGGATTTGGTGTAAAATTAAAGTAGGTAATCCATAATGAAGCAGGCATATGGTGTGTCAGCATGGTGGGAAACACCAACAGATCAGGCAAAGCCTGTGAGCCAAGATAAGTGGAAGGGCCTGGGAAAGCCAGAGGTTTGCTGCCTTACCTGAAGCAGCTGATCTCAGCTTCAGTGAACAGCAGCAGCTCGTTGCTCGCAGGAGTTTGCTCCAATACACAAACACCCACTTTGCTTTCCCAGAGCCAGGCCTGCTCACATGAGTGTTCAAAGGGTCCAGAATGCCAGAGACAAAAGCATTTCACAACACTTCAGCCCCCATCTCTTGAGGCTTGTGCTTCTTGAGGAAGCCTCAATTTTTTCCTAAGTAATCATGAGACAAGTCCTTCACAACCAGTTCTATTTCTGATGAATTACAATGCCTGGTCTTATTCACTCATGAGACAAATAATACAGTCCTGCCCATTATTTCATTATTTCACATTTCACTTTGTTTTCCTTGCACACTAGTTAAGCTCTGTCTTTCCCAAATGATGATTATTTTAGACAAAACCATCTGCAGATGCTCCTTCTCTCATTCCTGCTCCCCCCCTTGGAAATCTGTATCTATTTAGATAGACAATCTTCCATAAAGTTGGGAAGAGGTGATTCTCAGACAGCAACCGAGACAATAACCACTTTCCTATCTTTTTAATAATTTAATAAAAATTTCAACAAATGTTCAATTCTAATACATCTGTAATCAACAGCACAGATGCCAGGTTTAATTAGAAATCAGGGATGGGTTCTGTCACTATGTCTTCAATCAGCAGGATCTACTTTATATCAAGAATAATACAAATTTACTGTGATAAGTATCACAGTTAAAATGAATAGGCTATTCAGGAATAGAATAGAATAGAATAGAATAGAATAGAATAGAATAGAATAGAATAGAATAGAATAGAATAGAATAGAATAGAATAGAATAGAATAGAATAGAATATCCTGATTTGGAAGGGACCCACAAGGATCATCAATTCCAACTCCTGTCACTGCACAGGACCAAGAATCACACCATGTACCTATACCATGCTCTGGACAAACGGAGGTGGGGGAAATGAAAAGGAGAGAATAGTGCAGACAGAGTTCTGTGCATTTCTAATATGTATACAGGAAATACAAGGGAAGATATGCAAACTGTGACCTGGAGAAGTTTGGGCACAGATGTATAAATATTTTCCAGTATTGCAATTAACTTCTTGGCTTCTAGAATACATAAAATGTTTTGTCTCAGTGTACTTTGGAAAGAAAAGGCATGAGCAAAAAACCAAAACAAACAAAAAAAACCCAACAACCCCCCCCCAAAAAAGAGAAAGACTAGAGAGACAGAGATAAGAATTCAAATTTCAATTGTCTTTTAGTCTGCAGGTGAACACCCTTTCTTTTTAACTCTATCATTTGTATTTTAAATGCATAGAAAAAGATCCACAATCTCCTTTCCATTAAAGCAGAGACTAAGTTAATTTTCTCCTAAACTCTGGCATAGAGAACACAGTCATGTCTTGTTCCCCCAGCTGACAAAAACATTTGTATTGTTCATCAGACCTTTGGTCACCTTCCTCCAACAGTTCTCTGACATTCTCTTCCTTTTTTCCCTGCCACATGCTCCTTTGACACTTTGCCTCATATAGAAACTCATTTCTGTTTCTTCCCCACTCTGTGCTATGCACAGAGAACAAGCACATTCCAGGTCCTCAGGAGCAACCTGAAAACAGCAGGACTGCGATTATCTTTACCTTCAGTCATAAAGGTTGCAGGGAATGACAAAAATCTTAAGGATTTTGTATTTAGCTTTTGGTTATTTCCAAAATACTGGGAGATGGCAGGACAAGGAAAAAAGCACAAGTACACCAAGGATATATCCTGAGATACTGAGACACCCTGGGACCCATAAGACTCAGAATAGTAGCAAGTAAATCATCAGAACCATTTATAAGCATAAACACATGTGAAAACCCAAGCAATTTCCACATACTAATATCGTAGAATTTCATTACTTACATGTCATGTGAAACAGCTTGGTAGCAAACTCTGAGCCTGAGTTTAGTGACAGAAGGAAAACAAAAACCACCACAAAATGCATCATATAAATTGTTGTGGGAGGGACAGTGTTTAGCACTCGCTAATTCAAAGCTGGGCCCTTGGGAGCTAAGGAACTATTTGTATTTGCTGGCACAGCTGTAGCTGTCACAGGGATTACTAAGGCGTGATGGGATGTGTGTGGCAGGCAGATGCAGCAGAACAGTCATCTGAGAAAAGTTATATCAATAAGTGCCACAAGGTTTTGGGGGTTTTAACTAGGTCAGTAAAATATTCCCAGAATTATTTCCAGTAAGAACTTGTGCCATAATATGGTGAAATGAATACCTGAAATATTTTAAAAGTTGAGCTTTTTAAATAGAGTTGGACTTGATGATACTTGTGGGTCCCTTCCAACTCAGGATATCCTATTCTATTCTATTCTGGAACAGAGGTATTTGCAAATTGTCAATAACTTTGAGCTATTTTAAAGCTGCTGCATAATGGCATTTGGAAAAAAAACCCTGAGCTTTAAAAATTGAAAGTCTCTACCTCTTATGAAGAAACAGAGATTCATACTGATGCAGCATTGTCTGTGTGACTCAGCAGATGGGTTCTGATCAAAAAGATAAGGGATGGGTTCTGATCAGTAAAAAATCCCCATTCCTCAATTTAGATTAAGGGAGGAAAGAGTTTGAAGTAGGAAGGTGAAGTACCTGTAGTAATAGAGATTATGTAAAACTGCTTGGACAAGACTATGGCAGTAGTTATGGCAAAGTTCAGAAATATAAACTGGTATAAACGCATGAGATGAAACAAATGGAAGAAAAGACAGAGAAATAAAAAAAAGTAAGTGCTGTTTAGAAGTTTGGGTGAGAAGGAACAGTAATCAGGTTTTAAATGGTAAAGAAAATGCAACATTTTTTGAGTAGAATGTTGTAATTTCCAATTGTAAAACTGATATCCTTGAAATGAAAGTTTGAAATAAGTAAAATTTGGAGCAGGAAGATAAATTAGCTTTTGGTTAATACAGGTAGCACCTGAAACCATGAGAATAAGTGAAGTGTCCTGGGTGACAGGAGATGTGAGAGCAGAGGTAACAAGCAGAGAAGAGGAAGGGGTGCCACAGAAAAACATAATTGACTTTAGGACATCAGTGAAAATCTTTTTTAAAAATCTTAGTAAGATTATGGCTTCTGAGAGCAATGTTTGCCAGTTTTGTATTGATTTATAAAGTGGTTTCTTTTTATTTTTTATCCCCAAAGATTTTAGTCCAGGACTTGTAATGACAGCTCAAGGCCATTAAGCAAGACTCCTTTTGCATTTTATTTTTGCTGGCTCAAATGAACTGTCATCAGGAGGCACAAGGAAGCACAAACACTCACAAACTCTGTGAACAGAGCTGTGCCTGGATGGGTGTTTGTGTCACTATCGACTTCCACAAGAGCTGTACTGCTGTGCTGGCCTCCAGGAGAGAGCTGAGAGCAACGGTGGGACTTGGTGGTGAGGAACTCAGATCTAAACTGCTTTGAGTGTATTTCATCAAAGTGATTAAACAGAGAGGGAAGGCTCTTAGATTTCGTTATTAAGATCTTTAGGGAAGACAGTGGTTTTAGTAAGGCTTTATACCAAAATATACTTTAGAAAGCTTCTATTTTACTGGTATATTTTGTCGTCACTTGCTGTAGCATATAGAAAGTTTGGTTTGTTTTAATCTGACTTTTTTTTTGTTGCATCATAAGAGCTTTGTGGCAGCTCAGACAATAATGTAAATAATATCCAGCAGAGTTTAAATCAAACCTTCTTCAGAAAAAGTTTCAGGTTCACTTAGCTGATATCCAAATGACAGACATCCTTTCAGCTGAATGGAGCCATAAATAACAGAAAAGGGCAAAGAAGGATTTTAATGCTGAATAACAACTTCCTCTTAATTATAGTCTATGTTAACCTTATAATAATCCTTAGTATGAATGTTGTCACTTTTTCTTATTTTATTCAGAATTTTGTTATGTTGGTGCTTTTACTAAATCTTTAACTCTCAGAATCAGGGATTCATCTGGGACTCTCAAATATTTTTGTTTGTTTTACATTCACCTTTCAGAAATGCAGGAAAATCTAGAAAACAGAACTACATTAGAGGCTGAAAAGCCTCCTTGCCTGTCACAATCTCCCATTGCTCCCAAAAGCTCTAGAGGCCCCACAGAACCCTTCCTTCATCCTTTCTTCCCCTGCCCCCAAACCCACTGACTCCTTGGTCATCCTTTCATCCCTGCTTCAGATCTCCCAGTCCCTTCTCAGCTGCTGAGCCTGGCCTCATATTAAATTCAAGACTCCCTACTAGCTTTTCCTCTGCAACCCTTATGCAATACTTACAGGTTTTATTAATTTTTTTTAAATCTCAGCCTACTCCTATTCTGGCAGCTCCCATGAGATAAATATAATTTTATTTAATATTGAAATAAGGTAGTAAAAGCTACTTTTGGCTCTAATATTTATTGAAATCTCAACTGGTCCACATCCAGTTGTCTACTAAGGGATTTAGTGTGCAGTCAGGTATGAGGATGTATTTCACACATAACAGTTTCATACTGCCTTCCCTATGTAAACAAGTACTTAGGTCTTCTGAGCTAAACATTTCTTTACCTTATGAGCGCATAGAAGCAGTAGTTGAGTCTCATATTAATAGCACAGCATGTGTATGTCAATATTGAAATGATCTGAGATCTTCAGGATGAAAGGCATTTATGCCAAAGAAAGCATTATGTTATGGTATCCATGCTCAGCATGGCTACAACTAAAACAACAGTGATACTCAATGACTGCTAGATTTCTCAAAAGGATATGAAATAATTGTTGTCCTGGTCATAAAACTTTGATTTTTTTCTTTGAAAGATTGAGGACTAAATAACTTCTATAATTTTCATGTAAAATGTTTAATACCACATAATCTGTAGCTGGCTCAATTTACCAGGAGCACTGCAAAATAATCTTCAGGGCTTTATATCTGACATTCACTCTTTTTTTTTTTTTTGTATTAGATTTAGGTGTGTGTGATCTTCCATATGTAAAGTAACTGGTGCACTAGTAAACTAGGACTCTTCTAGAAATTATAAAAGTACTTCAAAGCAATTCTCAAAAGCACACACTGCTACTGCCAACCAGAAAGACTAGATAACAGCCTGCTGGAGCTGTATCTTTATAACAATTATTTGCACCTTCTGGTTCACTGAATTCATTTGCTATTTATGAAATATTTAACTGTTAATGCTCCATTATAGGTTTGTCATTGGCTGTCTAAGCACTGCTTTCATAACTTATATTTTTCTATGGGGAAATAATACTACAAGAAATATGGTAGTAGACATTGTGAAAAAGACCAGAAAAGAACTAATTAGCCCAACTTTTACCTTAAGCATATTCAGCATACCTTTCAAGGGTGTCTGAATATTATAGAATTAAAAATTGGAAATTTTAACTGTAAGCTTACCTGCAAACTAATCCATATAGTGTCCAAGGCTATATTGAATGTGTCTGTCTACTAATGATTGGTGCAGATAGCCTCTTTAATAGGTACTCATATTCTAAGTATGTTAGTAGTCATTACTTGAATAGACAACTATTTGAAAATGTGTTTGTACAATGTAAAAATATACTGTGTGTAGCATCAGCAT
The DNA here is from genome assembly GCA_024865655.1 of Emberiza elegans. NCBI lineage: Eukaryota > Metazoa > Chordata > Aves > Passeriformes > Fringillidae > Emberiza > Emberiza elegans. Next base: position 25,258,152 of record JALJVW010000206.1, read on the forward strand.
GGACTGGACAAATAAGAAATGCTGCAGAGAGGAAAAAGTACCCATACTGGGTTAGGAATAGGCCCAGCCATCTAGTTGCCACTGCACCTCCAGTGCTAGGGCTCAAATATTCTTTCTGAATAGAAATCACAGAAAGGTTGAGGTTGGAAGGAGCTTCTGGAAGTCATCTGGTCCAACCTGCTTAGGCAGGGTATTATAGAGCCAGTTGCCCAGGACTGTGTCCTGGTGGCTTTTGAATATATCCATGGATGGAGACTCCACAACCTCGCTGGGAAGCCTGTGTCAGTTCTCAGACACTCTCACAGTAAAAGTGTTCCTGATGGTCAGGGGGAACCACCTGTATTTCTGTTTGGGCCCATTGCATCTGGTCCTGTTACTGGCCACAACTGACAAAAGCCTGGCTCCATCCTCTTTGTAGCCTCCCTTCAGGTACTTATACACATTGATCAGGTTCTCTCTGAGCCTTTTCTTCTCCAGGCTGACCAGTTAAGGCTCTCTCAGCCTTTCCTCATAGGAGAGATGCTCCAGTCCCTTTATCATCCTCATGACCTTTCAGTGGACTGTCCCCACTGTGTCTGTGTCCCTCTGAGGATTTCAGAACTGGACACAGCACTCCAGGTGTGGCCACACCAGTAGAGGGATCTACTCTGAGTAGGTCAGAGTAGACCTGTGCTGAGTAGAGGGATTGCCTCTCTTGATCTGCTGGCAATACTTTGAATAATGAAGCTGGGATATCATTCACCTCCTTTTCTCTAAGAGCACTCTGCTGGTTCATGTATGACCCAAATTAGAACTGAGCTCTCACTACTGCCTGACTTAAGTCATTTTACTGTATTAATGTTATTTATTGACACTGCTCCTGTGGTGTTTTCTCAGGCTGCAGTAAATTGTCTCCTTTTTTTCCTTAAGGGTGTCTAGCCAATGAGTGTCAGCAAACAAGGCATGGAAACGTGCCTGGGGTATAACTTACACTTGCCTAATTCTGAAGAGGATTTGAACTGAGCTATAAGATATCAACTATCCCTTGTGTCACAGGGAGTTTTCATCCAAGAATCAATGGCATTACCAGTATGTCAGTCTTAGATGCTTCAGTGCTCACTGGGGCAACAAAGAAAAGATCATTTCAAGAGAAGCCATTTGGAGGAATAGCTCAGTTTCATTACATGAATAGCAGCATTTATGACAGTGTTACCATGTAATTATATAGATAAATTTAGCCTTTTCAGGTAAGAGACAAGCCCTGTACGCCCAGCATAGTTTGTAAGGATAAAAATATTTTTCTGGGCTGAAATAAACAGAAATGCAGGGAGTGTGTGGTACTATACACAGCTTGTGTTTTCAAAATCTGCAGCTCAGAGGTCCAGCTGTACCTTGGGCTGCATCACCAGAGGTGACCAGGAGGTTGAGTGAGGGAAGGGATTCTGCCCTCTCCTTTCATGAGACCTTGCCTGAGTACTGTGAACAGCCCTGGGGGCTCCAAATAAGGAGTCCAGAAGAGGGGTATGAAGGTGATCACAGGACTGCAAGACCTCTCCTGTAAAGCCAGGCTGAGAGAGCTGGGGTGGTTCAGCTGGAAAAGAGAAGGCTCTGGGGAAACTGTACAGCACCTTCCAGTACCCAAAGGGAGCTGCAAGGGAGAGCTGGAGAAGGACTTTCTACAAGGGCATGTAGTGATAAAACAAGGGAGAATGGCTTTAAATGGAAAGAGGGCAGGCTGAGATGAGATGAGATGAGATAGCAGGAGGAAATTCCTTACTGTGATCGTGGTGGGACACTGGAACCCAGTGCCCAGGGAAGTTTTGGATGCCCCATCCCTGGAAGTGTTCAAAGCCAGATTGGATGAGACTTTAGGCAACCTGGTCTAGTGGAAAGTGTCCCTGCTTATGCAGGGGAATTGAAACCAGGTGGTCTTTAAAGTCCCTTCCAGGCCAAACCATTTGAATTCTGTGATTTCTCTGTGCAATGTCTCATTTTTTCCAGCCTTAGTCATTATGTGGTATTCATTGATGCTGCAAGAATTGTTGTATCTGTTTGGTTTTTTGTGAAAATAATACAGCTATATTCAGGAAAATGCATTTTCCTCTTTGTAACAAAACGCTCTACCTTTCCTTGTAGACAGAATTAGGTTTTAAATAAGTTTCTAGCTCCAAGCTCACCCCACATATGCTAATTTAAGTTCATGAACATGCAGAGAAAGGGGAAAAAAAAGCTATATTATTTGCCACATGGCCAGCCTCCTTTCTTTAGGAACAAGTTGCCTCACACTTAAGACATGCCATGAGTTTACAATATTGAAATCTTTGTTTATGACAAGCAGGAGTAGGATCACAGGATCTGTATTTGTTCATTTAGTCTTCTCTGTGAACTGAATGGCCTTTTTGTACTTAGTTTTCTTATGGGATTGAACTTTACAAATAAATCCTGCAAATTCTCGGGATAAAAGGATATAGTTGCAGTGTCTACACAGTATTTATCAACTCTCAGAAAATTTATTTGAAAACAGTAAAACCAAAGTGAACTATGTTGTAATTAACTGGAGTGTGTCTGAAAATGATCTATTGAGTCTGTTTTCACACTTCTGGCCTACCAGAATTTCATAAAATTCATAAAATAAACAACCTGTAGCTTGTGATGCAGCTACTCTGGTCAAATACTGAAATGACAAAATAAACTGTAAAATAAACAACTGTACTGCTTTCTAAAAATCGATCTTTAATACATCACATTTTTTATTGGAAGATTTTATTTAAAAATAGATTTACAAATAAATCCTGAAACTAAAGGGCACCTCAGTGAGAGATTAAATTTGTAGGTATACAAACTTCAGCCTTAGAGGCCAGCTGAAGCACTGGCAGTGTTTGGGAGCAGATCGTGGGAAATCCGTGAGGCAGTGGGGCAGAGGCTTTGCTTTGCACAGCTGTGTAAAGACTTGCCATAATAGCTGTCTGGAGCAGCAATCTCCGTGCTGGAGGAAACATGAGGAGCGCCTATTCTCCCTCCCTTAGGACGCGTAATGCTCAGCAGAGACCGGGAAGGGAGGAGTGACTGCTGTGCCCTTGTGCTCCGCCTCCGCTGGCCTGAAGGAAAGCAAGCCGAGAGATGCTCTTAGGGCAGATGCAAACCACCCCCGTGAGAAAGCCCCCAGGGAGAGTTCCCTGCCCCCGGCACGATGTCCCCAGTGCTACCCTCGCCATTCTCCGCACGGGGCGGGGCGGGAGGCACCGTGCCCGGTCTCAGCCTTCAATGCCAGATTTCCAACCCAGAGTTCACCGTTCCTGTGCAGTTTGCTATAGCATTTTAAAGAATTATTTTGTACTAAACCCAGTAGATGGGTGCATTTGCTGTTGCTTTGTGGTTGGTTGGTCCGTTTTGGTTTTGAAATTGGCTTTAAATACTCCAGCAGCGGCAGGGGCCCGGCCGGAGGTCACGCGTGGCAGCGGGGCCGCGGGGGACCCCGCGACCCGCCACGTCCCAGCCGTGTGGAGAGCAGGTCACGGCGCCCGCCTCCCCCTCGTCCCTCCCGCTGGCTGCGGTGGGAGGCGAGCGGGGCCGGCACGGCTGGGGAGGCCATTTTGCAGCCGTTCAGGGAGGGAGAGCGGGCGGCGGGCGCGGCCGGGCGGGACTCGGCCCCCGCGGCAGGTGAGCGCGGCTGCGGTGGGCGCGGCCCGGCCCGGCTGCCCCGGGGGACGGGCGGCCGGCCCGGGCGGGCCGGGGCGGCACCGGCGCTGCCGAGGAGCCCCGCGGCGGGGCAGGGCAGAGCGCGGGCGGCAGGGGGCGCTGCGCCGCCGGGCGCGGGCAGGACAGGGGGTGCCGCCAAGGGTTAAGGGGCGGGCGGGGAGCCCGCGCCGCTCCCGCGGGGAGAGCGGGGGGATGGATAAACGGGAGCGGAATTAAATAATAAACCCGAGCGGACGGGCAGCGGGGCCGCGGAGCTCTCCCGCCTTCCCTTCCTTCCCGCTCGCCTCCGCCGCCCGCCCGCCTGGGGGGACAGCGCGGGACGCGGAGCCGGGGCGCAGCGGCGGGACGACAATGCAGCAGGCGGAGAAAGCAGGAGGGGCAGCGCACGGCAACATGGAGGGAGGCGCGGAGCGGGCCAGCCCCTGATGCGGCTCTTTCTCCTCCTCCTCCGGGCAGCGGCTCCACGGCGATTCTCTCCCTGGCGGCGGCTGGCGGCGGCGGGTGGAAATGAGCAGGTCGGCGGCGCTTCTCCTCTGCCTGCTGGGCTGCAACGTGTGGAAGGCGGTGACCAAAACCTTAGGGGCGCCCGAGGCGGCTCAAGGTCGGTGCGGGATGGGCGGCGGGACTGGCCCGCTTTGTGCGGCGGTCCCCGGGGCGGCGGGGGCTGCATTGTGCGGGGGGCCGGACCGAGGGTACGGCGGGGAAGCGGGTCGGTGATGTGAGACCTCTCCTGGCTTCCGCCGGCCGCCGCAGACCCCGCAGCCCGGAGAAGCGGAGACAGCCCCGCGGCTCGGGAGCTTTTGTTACTGGCAGGGGCAGGGGCTGCGCTGGCCTCATTGTGCTGCCCCCTCCGTTCCTCCCTCCGTCCCTCGGCGCCGCCGGAGCTGTTGCACCGCGTCCTTTCCCCCCGGGTTCCCGTCTCCTCACCGTGCCCGCTGCAGGGCCCGACGCGGCGGCGAGAGGCGGGTGGGGGGCACCGGCGGCCGCAGGCCGTGCGGGGCGGCCGGGCTGGGGTTCGCCCCCCGGGCTGACGGCGCGGCTCGGCCGCGGCCCCGGGACGTTTCCGGGCCTCCGCCGGGCCTTTTGTTCGGCGCGGTGGCTCCCGCCGGCCGGGCGGGGTCTGTCACCGCTGCCCCTCGGGCAGCCGGGCAGAGACGCTCCTCGGCCGGGCAGGGTCTCCTCCGCTTCGCCCGGGTGAGTGCAGAAGCCGCAGCGAGCCAGTGCCCGAGCGCCCGGGGGCACCTGGAGCAGCTCCTGATGCTCCTGTGCCGGGCTGCGGCTCCTGCCCTGGGCTGCACAAGTCTGATCTTCACCTGTGCCGTGGTGTGGCAGCTCCTCGGCCGGCCAGGTGCACCTGCCCTCCAGCCCTCCCCCTGTGGAGTCTCGGCGAGGGGGGAAACACCGCCGAGCCCTCCGAGCCCTTGGCCTTGGGTTCGGTGACAGCAGGGCACCCCCTCCGTCGGGCTCCAACAGGGATCCTGCGGCGGCATCGCGCCTGCCGGGACCACGGGCATGTCAGGATGCAGAAAACTTGTGCACATAGGGGTACAAGACATGTTAGAAGGAAATGCATCCTCCCCTGTGGTCAGCGTTGGCCTTGTGATATGTACTGTCCAATGGCTAAATGTGCCATTTGGGACGAGCGATCATACACCGGCTGAGCCTTCATGGCAGCGGGCTGGCAGCATCCTTCCCGCTGCTCTGGGGTGGATGTGCACCATGTGAAGGTGTGCTTATGTCCTCTTTCCTCAGAGCTTTCCTTATCTCACACAGGTTGTAACAATCACTAAGCGATGCTTGCTGCGAGGAATAAAACATTGAAAGTAACCTTTTTGATTTCCTTCTTTCATGGTTGGATTTAGGTACCCTAAGTAGAATCTGGGTGGGCGTATGTTCACACACAGAGTAGTCAAAAGGCAAAAGTGTCTTGTAGGAAAACCCACCACGCCAGGCAATCTGACGTCATATGCAATACCAGTTTCTGCCTTTTTTAAAGGACAAACAAAAATAGCTGTTCTGGAATAAGAGCCACTAACTAAAACTCAAAGGCCACTAAACTTGGGATATACTGAATTTATTGATAAGCATGCCAGAAAACCAGAGCTGTGTGTGGCCCATGAAGCTAGCACTTCAGATACCAAGGTAATATCAAAATTGACTATAATTTTTGTATCATATGTAAAGTCTCCTTCTTGTAATCAAAGTGGTGAGGTATTGGCAGAATTAGTGCCTTTCAACTGTCTGGCTGATCTTGTCTTCTATTGTCAGGCTCAATTCAGATGGCATGGAAAGGCTTGAATAAAGCTGCTACATCTACTTCAAGACTGATGGCTGATTATTTGAGTAATAGCAGCTATGTCAGTGAGTTGAGAATATCTTTATCGAAATAGCAATGTCTAATTTTGTCTTCCATGTAAGAACATCTGAGTTTTCATAATATCACTTTCCAAAGCCTGAATAGAAGCCCAGTCTTTATCCTTTGGACATAGTACATTTGTACATTGGTACAAGGGGATATGTAGAGCTGATCTTGTATCAGAGTGTGTTCTGCTTCCTAATACCACCTCCTTACTGTGAATATTTTTTGAAAGTTTATGTGATGCCAGCTTGTAGCCTTGAATAACTTCCTGAACATCAGGTGTGATGATTTTCTGGGGAGAAGAGTTTTAGTACTAGGTACATTCCCAGTTTGTATACACACAGCACAGTAAGTGCTAAATGGTTGTAAAATCTAAACTAGCTGTTTTTCCCTCTTGCCCTTTTAGTACATGGTCACAGTTGTAGGTACAAGTAAAGGGCCATTGCCAGAGTTCAGGGATGTTTGTACATGACTGTCTTTTCCTTTGTGGCTGCATGGACTAGTTAAAACCCAAGTGATTGAAATAAAGGTAGAGGTTAGAAAGCCAGAGCATGCCATTAGGGAATAACTGCTTCAGCTGCAGTATTTGTTGTTGGACAGGTTACATGAGACTAAGGGGGAGAGCCCTCCTCATGATGGGACAGATCAAATGAGACTTGGTTGAGATGTTCCACTTCTGTGTTAACAATCCAAATAAATAGGTTTTGGATTTGGAGCTTTTCGAAGGTGGGATTTGTAGTCAGTGTTCTAATTGGGAAAGGATGAGGAAAGATGCTTTGCATCAAGCATTTCTCTCCTTTATTGGTCTCAGACATATGTTCAGACAGTCCCAGCTTCAAATTCTCCTCAGCCAGACTGATTACGTAATTTGTGAATATGGAAGTATTGGTTATTAAGCTTTGCACTTAGCACTGTATTTAGAAAATTGAATGACTTTTTAATGCAGATCTCTTGTGGCCTATGAAGGTCACAGAGGTACCCTCTAAGTCTCAATAATGTACTTGCTTTGATAGGGTAAAATTCTCACAGTTGAGTTTGCTTTTGTTTGTGTTGGTGCTTGGAACCCCAGCAGTGAGGGTGTTAGATGTCCATGCAGGTACCCTTTAGAACCTTTACCTCTGTAACTTCTCTCAAGTATGTAAAACCTGACAGGTATTTCAGATGAGGACTAAATTATGGTTTTGTGAGGTTTTTGTTTGGTTTTGGTTTTGTTTGAATTTTTTAATTGTTCTAACAGGTATTCCAGAACTTCAGTTTCATTTAGTGCTGAAATGAATGTGTGCAAATATTAAAACAAACCAATAAGCCCCCAAACTAACCCTTAAACTGATTTCCTATTGGCACTGGTGATTTGTCTGGTGTTTACACAAAATATATGGTGCATGTTTTTTCACATGAATAGGTCTTGTGTAAAACCTAACAACAGACCTCTGGCAAATAGGAATTTAAGAGTTATATGAAGATGTAACATTAAACCAGGGAGAATGTAAGCATAATCAGTGTAATTTAGGAAGGGATTAAATTTCTTTATTGCCTGTAAATTTTGCTTCTCAGTAGAAGATGAGGATCATTCATTTGTTGCTGCGAGGGAGGTCTTTTTAGAGAAATCTTAGAATATTCCGTTTAAGTGCTCAAAACTGGCATTATATTTGTCTACTGCAGTGTGTATTGGTTTTAACTCATATTTCAGTTGGTCTTCCTATTTTATTAGTTTTTCAAAATTAAGAAGTTATAAATAATAAAATAACATTTGAGTAACAAATAGCACCCAATTCAAATACTAGCCTACCAGTAGATGAATATGCTCAGGATATCTCATTTTCACAATCCCAGAATGAGATTAGGTAGATAATTATTTTCCAATATGATGGTGAATAAAAATTCAGATGATGCTGCTTAGTCAGAATCTGCAGTGTTTTTCCCCTCTGTGTACATGGAGGAGAGGAGGGTTGATGCTTGAGTGCTGCTGTTTGGAATTGCCTTCCTGCAAGCTGCCATTCCATTACTTCATGGAAGCAAACTTCACAGCCATTTCAGCTGGATATTCTGCAAAGTCTGCTTTTCTGGACAGCATAGTCACAGCTCTGAGAAGATCCTCTCGTTCTGGGCTGGGTTTTTTTTTTCTTTATTTTTAAACTGGTTATCCAATGCTTGCAGTTTTAACAATGATGCTAAAGTTTAGATGATGCAGAAATAGTTTTTATAGTCTTCCTCTCTTTTCTCTTGCACTGCCATAATGTCTCTTCTCATTCAGCTGCAAACTACTAATGACCATCAAATCCAAAGGTTTATTTCATTGAGACCCTAATGGAGTCCTCAGAGTAGAAGCTAAATTGTTCTAAAGCAGTAAAAAAGACGTTGCTTTATTTTAGTGGAGGAGCCAATTGCTTACTCAGTACTAGACAGTGTTGTAAAATGTTAATAAAGATGAGGTGATTGATTTTAGCAAAATTATTGTATAATTTTATCAGTTATCAAATCCAGGTAAGCACTGGGTTCTGGTTGGGGTTTTTTCATGTTTGTCTTGAACAGCTAATGCCTGCAAATGCCTAGTAACTGATTTCTCTCAGTCAGATGAACAAGTTACCTAGGTGATCTAAGGGTTTAAAACTGCAGTCTTTTTCTCCTGAGCATTTGTGTTCACCCTTTTGTCTTGTAATACCTTGCACTAAGTGATTCAAGGTACCTTTAATAATGGGTGTATGCACTTGTGAAGTGACAAATTCATATGCTGGCTTTCCCTGCAGGCCCACTTGTGTCTTTTTTGCCCACTTGTGTCTTGAGATAGTGTTAATTGCCATGTGTTTCTCCCTCTACTTATTTTTTCTCTTTTTTTTTAACACCACACTGATGCCTTTTCCTGCTTGAGACTAAAACTGCCTTCATGAAGCTTTTACGGATGGCTGTGTCAACTTTTGGCTAAGTGAATGGTTTCAGATAAAGGTTTCTGGTGACAATGAAATGCAATTTTATGATTTTTAATTGTAATGGTTAACAGAAGCTTGGCTGTATTTGTATGGCAGGGAGGAAGAAGAATTGTGCATTTAGATTTTTTAAAAAATATAAGAAATCTCCGGTGGTTTTGGTAAATGGAGGCGTAGAAATGTCACTCCACTTTCTGTTATTACAAACTTCAGATTAGTTTTTTACTCTTGTCTTCTATGGGCAACGCCAAGCTTGGCACAGGAAGAAAACCAAGAAGAAAATGCATGTCAAGGAAATGCAATGCTTTGGTCGTGTCATTGTAGGAATGTGCTGTACCTGACAGGTTGAGCTTAAATGGCATTTCTTAACAGCCCTGCTTGAAGTCTCACCATTGAATATCAGTGTGGTTGGGAGTGATGCTTCTATTCCACATCTCAAATGCCAGTACATTGGATCTGTACAGTTGTTGTGAACCTCACGTTTATGATTCAGGGAGTGTTCTTCTTCCAGTCAGCCAAAGGCAAACAAAGTAATCTCTCAGAAATACATGCAACTTGAAATCAAAACAATGCACTTTCAGTATTTCTGTTGGCTTATACATTCATTTCCTTATGCAAGCTGCATTTTTTGTAAGATCAATTCTCCTTTGCTCCAGTATATATATCTGTTCTGCCTTTAGATACGAAGAAAGGCAACTTCTGAGAGAACTGTGGTGTTGGTATTCTGCTTCTCCCATAGGTCCCAATGGTTTTACCATACACATGCCAGGGAGGGAAAAAAGGGAGGCAAGAAGTCTGTGTAAATGGTTATATTTACTAGAAAAAAATCAGTGTAATGATACTAATATAATACATGTTAATAATGTACACTAAAACATTTTGTTTTAGAAAGTGCCAGATAGAACTGAGTGCTTTTTTTTCCGCTTCAGAAATTCCAGAAACGTTATTCTGAAGGCTGGTTTACATTAAGCTTTCAGTTAATGTAATATCTGGCTTGCTGTGCATGGGTAATAAGCATTATACACATGCTTTTTACAAATACCATTTTTAGTTTTATTAGAAACTGGAAAATATATATGTATTTTTTATACAGAGCCATAAGAATGTGAACATACTATAATTTTTTGTTCCTTCTTCTAAATGCATTTAATCTTCCACTTTAAAATAGTAAGACAGAATCACAGTTGGCATAATGGCATGTCTGAGCCCTTGAAAGGAGTATTTTTAAGTATGTTCCAGCATAGAGCAGCATTTTCATTCTGTAAAATGCTGGTGTTTTGATTCATATATACCCATGCCACTCTTGCTAGATTGAAGAGCAACAGGTCCTGAGGAAAAACTGAAGGAAAAATTCATTTATGTACAGTATAGTCTCTAAATTTGACTCCCTATTATTTAGGGATCATCACTAGCTACTTGGGGGATTGGGTATATTTAAACAGAGCTGCAGTGGGTATAAAAGTATGTTTTGAGCACTAGCAGTTTATGCAGACAGGGCACAAAAGTCCCTGGTAATCCAACCCTGAAGCTATCTTTTAATTGTTCCCACTCTTACTTTTTGCAGTCCCGTGAGCTGTCACTGCCTGTGCCGTTCAGTGGCGGCATCCTAGGCAGTGAATTCCTGTCTTTGTTCATTATCTGTAGCCCTCGTTGGCAGGTGAAGCCTCCCTGCTGCTGTCGTGGGTGCTTTCAGACGGAGGCAGGAGCACATAGCAGTATGGAGGGCACCACACAGGCCTTGCTGGAGCTGGAGTCACTTGTAGGAGCCACCCTCAGCCTCTCTGCCCTGAGGGCTTTCAGGAGACACAGTGGCAGCTGAAGTTAGCAGAGAGGAAATGGAGCATGGAGCGGAAGCCAAGGGGAAGGAAGCAGCAGCATCCTTTCAGCTTGGGGACAACAAAGAAGCAGAATCCAGTGTGGTGCATAATGCTTCCAGTTAGTTGTAGCTGCAGGACTGCTGAGAGCTGCTGTACCATGTGGTAGGTATTAATACAATAGTAGTGTTTAGCAGTAAAGGGGAGCTCACCGTGACAGTCCATGAATGCTGAGATAAACAGGAGGTAGGAGTAGATAAAGTACTCCTGCTTTGTTGAAGAAAACAGAGCCCTTCTTCCTGCACTGATGAACAGAAGTGATAGTGGTATTGGGTTCTTCCTCTCGTTTCATCCCACCTTTGTGATTGTCATTATTGAAACATGGCGCCTTTCATCCTTTACAAGCAAAGGCATATACACAACAACAAGTATTTTTCAGGTGATTTTGCTAAGAATACAGCACCAAATTAAGGTAAAAGCTGCATTTGTACTGCTGCTGCAAGGAAAATAATGTATCAGCAGTTTTGTCCGGCCCTCTTGCTCTTCACCATACTGTGAAAAGTTGTGAAAAGTTAAGAACCACATAGCTCATATCTCAGTCTGTACATATCAAGTACTCCTCATGTGAGGGATATGCAGTTTGCATCCAGGGTAGGAGGCGTCTCGTCTGGCTTGGGTGTCTGCAGTCTTCAAGTGTCTGCATTGTAGTGAATTGCCCACGGTCCTTTACAGACAAGAAGATCTAATCTCAGCTAATGGAGCCAAGTATCATTCCTGTCACCTGGAGTAAGCACATTTGGGTTGATGAATATCCACTGTGTGAATCTTCACTGAGCATGACAGCCTACACAACACTATTTGAATTCCCATTTAGTCTGGTGAATCCTCCCTCACTGTTGCCTCCCTCTGTGTTGCCCTCTGGCTTGGCCTTGGGCTATTGAATATATGCAGTGTAATAAGCTATGTGAAGGAACACACTCTTGGATTACCTGGCTGGGTTATGTGCTTTTCAAGACGCAAACAAGAGTTGTTGTCTATTTACATTTCTAAACCATTTGTCTTTGTAGCATTATGCTTATGAACTCAAGTGTTTCATTCCCAAGAGTAAATAAACAAAAAGAAAAGTTTAGAAACAAGTAAGGAGGCTTGTAGAGTTGTTTAGACTTGCCTATGTGTTTTTGCCATGTTTTTAATTAGCTTTGTATTCCCAGGGGTTGATTTATTCTGAATTAAATTGCATCGTTACTCTCATCTTTGTTTTCTCACACTGGCATTTGTGTAGCAATGTGGTAAACCAGATCAAGGAAGTTATCCAACTGAAAACTCCTGTATGCAGCAGCTCAGTCTTCACCTGGATCATTTCCCTGACTGGATTCATCAGAAATTACAGAAATGCTCTTGCTGGTGCAGCAGAAAGGGCTGGGAGGAGGTGGTAAGGGAAAACAAGGACTTCATGGTAGCAGTGCCACTTGATGCAAGATTACATTTTTTTGTAGAGCTAAAGCATTAGATGCAAGACACAGCACTTAGAAAGGTAACTGTTTTAAAAGTTACTACTTAAAGGAAACTGCTCTTATCTGGAAATATTATACCATCCCATTGCTCAAAGTAAAAGCATAAAGAATTTTTTTAAAAACCAATTTGCTTACAGTGGGAAAAAACCTGCATTATACAGTTAATACTGGCAGACCTGGACCTGGATGCTGGCAGATGATTTGAGGCACTTTCATTTGGGACTGTCTCTTGTCAGAACAGGTTTTTGTCCCTGCCCAGGATTTCCAGTTTGTGCCTTGCATAGAAGTTTAAAGAGACTTCCATCCACAGTTTCAGCTCAAGTGTCCTGTGACATGTACTGTGACGACTCAAGCGCTCACAAGTGTTTCTCCCAGTTGTAGGGCAACAGGCGAGTTAGTACCTGAGTTATCTTTTCTCTGGATGTTCTAAATGGCTTGAGAGGAAATGATACATTTTAGTTCATTTGAATGCTAAAGAAATCTGGGGGCAGTACTGGCACTTACCATAGTCTTCTGGTAGAGTAAGTTTTGCCAGCAAGTTGTCAGCGCAGGATTTGGCATGATTGGTGCATGATGCCTGGCAGTGTCTGGTCACTCCTCTCTGATCTGTCTGCCAGCCAGTGATTCCCACCTTCCTTCAGCTGATTGCTTTACTTTCCTTAGCTACTGCACTTTTGCATTGATACCTCCAAGACTAGTGTCAGCTGAGAGATAAGAACTTTTAACTCTTTATCCTACCCTTCCTCCTTCTGTCCCTGTGCTGGCCCTCTTGTATCTTGAAAGGCTTGGTTTGTTTTTGCTGATGACAGGCAGGAAAGTGTGCTAGGGAGTGTTCATGGCCTTTTCTTGTTTCTGTTTGAATTGGGCTAGCATTGCTAGGGAAATAAATGTATCCATGAGCTCTGGAGACAGGACTGATGGTCTGCAGGGGGTGAAGTGGACAAGGGCAGGAACACACCTCAGGCAGGAGGGGATAAACTTGTCTGGGCTTTGCGTTGTGTTTGCAGGAGGGGAGCCAGCAGCTCAAGATGGGAGCTTTCTTCGCTTCTCTCTGCATTGTGGTCCTGACAAGTTTTGAAACCTGCCCAGTAGTATGCTGACCTGGACAAATATTACAGAGTTAAAAAGGCTACTTGGGATAATAACATTGACAGAAACAGTGAAGCACAATGATATACTTGCTCTTTTATCTTTATTGCTATTACCCAGAATATTCTTGCAGTATTCACATCTTATTTCAGCATTTGAAGCCCTGGCAAGTAGCTTAAACTTGGGCCAGTCTCTAGGTTCATGATGTATTATTTACAGGACCCAGGAACACATGTTTGGAATGAGAGCTGTGTTTTCGTTGTTTTGTGGTGAACCTGTGTGTGGGGATTGTTACGTTTTCCCTACCATAAAAATCTTAATTTGAAGACACTCATTTTCTTCAAAAGTTAACTGTCCTATAAGAACAAAGGAATTTTTATTTCATTGTTTAGTATACTGCTAGTTACAACTTTTTAGAGGGAACTGTGTCATTAAACTTAGTCAATGTAAATATTGTTGTTAGCATGTTACATGAAAATTAAATACACAGTTGCTTCAAGCAGCCTGAAGCAGTAGGAGCTAGAGCTTAAAATGGGATGAATTTCAAGTTTGTTCATTGCTGTAAGCTATAACTGCAGTGGGCTTTAGAATATTAAATTAGTGAAAGTACTTTAAAAATCAGTGGTTGAAGGAAGAGAATCTGCCATACTAAAGTTCTTGTTGAAAGCCACTAGTTTTTCCAGACATTTGGTAAGGCCATCCTTCTTAAGGTTGGATATGAATACTTACCTGCTCTATGAAGCTTTACCTCAGCAAAAACTACTTGCCATTCTTCAGCTATGTTCAGAGTCTTGGTGAAGATGTTGTTTTAATTAGTAATTTTACCTGCATGTAATCTCTCAGTGAATCTTGGAGGGGTTGTTTCATTTGTTTGAGGTTTTTTTAAAGCATGGTTTGCTATTGCTGCATAAAGAGCTGAGTGAGCCCTCTCAGCAGATGCTGTCATTAGAGAAGGGGTCAGAGTAGAGTCATGTCTCAAGACTTTCTGTGCACAGAAAAATAGCCTTGAGTTTTGAGGGGTGAGGGGCTAGGCAAACAGAGTACAGGAGTTTTTGTGGTGGACTCCTAGGAAGGTAATGATTATTCCCATGTGCAAGTTAATGCATGCTTTAAAGTGTACTTTAAAGTGGTGAAAAAAAAATTTGAAAAAAAGCATATAAGCTCTCAAGGTATAACTCGTTAATAAGTGAAAGACTGAAAGTTCCTTCAGAGTGGTAGAGAATCTTTGCTTACTGTAGATGATTGCACATAAACAAAGATGCTTTTTAATATGTGATGAATTTGAGGATCAAGTCTTGCATCAGTTAGCTGCTTGGGGTAATCAAATATCATCTTCCCTTACCCCTAGCCTGATTGCATGGGGGAAAATATTAAAGCTTAAATTCTTCTGGCCAAGCTCTCTCATGTACTCTGTGTGCCTGTGGTGATGTTAGCATTTCCAAGGAGGAATATATTGGATGGGAGGAAAAGTAAATGCATGGCACTGTTTCCTTACCATGATGCTGACATGGGGCAGAAAATCCCATGGCCTCACTGTAACTTCTTGCCATTCTGTCTAATGCTGTACAGGTTAACAGCTAGTAAGAATATTCCCAAAACAGTCCATCCTGACAGAGCCTTGGTGCATCATGGGGCTGGCTATAAACAAATGGTAGCTGACATTATTGGGTTGCAGATCATTGCTTACTTTCTGGTGTGTCTTTGTGGAGATGGTAAAATGCAGCCTTGATTACTCCAAATGTTAAAAGTCAGAAGAGCTTTTAACAACCCAAAGGCTTTGAAGGTGATGGGTATGTTTGCCAAAAAGAACAGCACTTTCTCTTGCTGAGTTTAATCTTTTAAGTTATTCTTACAGCTTCTTGAGTGTATAATAAAAGTAATAAAAGTTCAAACTAATAAAAGTATGTATCTTCCTTGGAAAAGAAAGGCTTGTTGCTTGTTCTCTAGTCACAGGATGAGGAGGGTATGTCTGCTGTGCATAAAATAAGGTCAGGAGTAAAGAGAGAGTGCAGTGACCATGACAATACACTGTCTAGGTCAGGGCTGGGAAGTAAAGCTCACACTAGAGTTTGTTCTTAATTCATGCCATTTTTACTTCAGTGGTTAGGGAACTTTTAATGAGTTAAGTGATACTTAGTAATGAAGCTTCTGCTTGAACTCTTCTGAAATAACGTTCAGATTTGTTCCTCCTCTTCTTGCAGTTCCATGCTTTCCCTTGCCACACTTACCTGAGTGTAAAGGGTAAAGCCAGAAGTTGCCTGGCAGTGGGCAGCATGGTGGTGTGTCAGCAGTCTGGGCATGCTTTCAGCCTTCTGGGAAGGCAAAGAGCCCCCATCTGTTATACTGATGTTTAATTCTGGGGGTTTTTTTGTGTACACAGCAACTTATCCCCAAAATGAAAAGCAAGCTTTTTTTCTGAATATATGTATGGAAAGAAACTAAGAAGATTTTTAAAAAGGGGGCAAAAATGAAAAGCATGAAGGTGATAGAAGGCATGAAAATTCCTAAATAGGACATGAAGTTTGAATTCCAGCTACAGTTACTAAGATCCTGCTTCCTTTTTTTCTTGCACTTTGCTTCACCTTCCCTTTCCTTCTGAGTTGAGCTTAATTTTTGACTTTATTTCATTTTGACAGAAGATAACCTACATTTTAAAACATAATCTTGTAAACAAATGTGTATTTCAAACATACTTGCAAAACTTGACATTACAGATAACATCAGAATCTCATTTCATGCTCTGAAGCAGCAGGAGGATAAAACACCTCAAATTCAAGGTGCTTTTAAAAAGTCAATACTTGTCTGTAGTTACAACACAGAAAATACCATAGGAAGCAATTATTTTAATTCAGAGAGTGAGACAACACTGAGAAATGTTGATTTCAGGAATTTTGCTGATAACCAATTGCATTTTTCAATATAATAATAATATTTTTGCTACTTTACACCCAAACTGATGACCTGGGATTATTGTGAAGTAACTCTGAATTCAGAGGACCTCACAGGTGGACCTCACCTGAGGGCAAAATAAAAAACTATGTGTTTTATATCACCTTAAAAAGAATAGAGGAAAAAGAAAAGAACTTAATTGTAAGTCCATTGATCCCTTTCCTTGTCATTAATTATTCACATATTAGTGTAATTGGTTTTGTTTGGGGGGTTTTTAAGCCTTGTAAAGAGTAAAACAAATATGAGCATAATTAGTATTGCTATAATACCTAGTTGTCTTCATACCTTCATTTGTCTCAGTTTGTATTATCTACCCAGTTTCTGAGACAAAAATGGTGAGTCAGTAGGATTAGTTTTTTGAGTGATTCTTGAAAAACTCTGTATTTGTTTGTTGGAATCCTGTGTTCTTACTTGTGCTAAGAAACTGGGCTGGCTGCAGTTGGTGGAGACCTCGGCATTCATGCACACATGTGCAGATGTGCACATATGCTTGTCTTGTAGGGCCATATGGTATGAATCAAAACTTACCTCACAGCAGTAAAACTGTAATGCATTTTCCACCATTTTCAGTTATGTGTTCATGGCATGATACTCTGTACTTTGAACAACTTACAGACATTGTCCTTTGTGAATGGTCATTATTCTGTGAAATTAATGTGTTCTCCAGGATACTTAGCTTCAATTTTGTCCTTGGATTGCTGTGGATATTTCAATAACACCAGAAGTTGTGTCATCTTTTCTGCTCACTGGCTTTGTTCAAAGTAGTTTTGGCTTGCAAATGCTTACAGATGTGTTTGTTCCTTCTTGTTCATGGCAGGTAGATTTGCAGCAAACCCTTGCTAGCAGATAGAAAGCATGTGAACTAATTGAGTGTATGAGTATATTTACTCCCTTGTTTGGGATTTTTAAACAATCTGAGACCTCTAGTTAAACATTTCTGGCTCCTGGTTTGGTTTTTTTTTCCCTGCAGTTTTCATGATATCTCATATTATTATTGGGAGTTCTTAGAAATTTCCAACTTTATCAGAAAAACTGAATTTTAGTATTAGACCTTTATATCTTTTATGTAAAACTATAGCACTTAGATTTTTTTCTCTCATTCTAATAGCTCAAGACAATTCAGCCTTTAGCTTGTGATAGTGCCTTTGATACTATTAAAAAGTATCCTTTCTAGACACACAAATGCTCTTAACATTAAAATGGAGAACTGACCTACTGTTTATATTTTTATCTGTGTTAAGATCAGTAGAGTGCCTAAGAAACTCTAAATATTGACCAGATGCTGAATCAGATGTCTTACTCTGTAAATGACATTACTAAAAATCAGTACTGGTAGATTTTTCTCTTTGGTAGTCCTAGTAGGTTCTTGGGTTCTAACTGTTCCTATATACTTGTTTGTAACTGATGTGCTGTCATTTTTCTCTCTCAGGAACATAAAACAACAAGTAAAATTATGCATGTTTAGGTAACATGATGTGTCTTGTGCAGTGATTTTTTTTTCATGGTCTGTAAGCACTCCAAGCCATCCCTTTAGAATATGTCTGGTAGCTGAATCTTCTGCCATACTTGTAGTTTTTGACAGCAGGACTTCAATCGCCAGCAGTTCTGGTGCAGATAATCACCTTGGGGAGTGGCCAGTAATTTCTTGACATTGTCATGATGACCTTGACGTTCAGAGGAGATGAACATGTGTCATCCTCAGTGTGCTGCTGTGTTGTCTTGGAGCAAGGAGCATGATCAGGCCAAAGTATGAAGGATATGAATAGTTCATCAGGGAGTTTTGCTAAGAGTTGCTTAGTTACTTCCTGATTCTTTTTTTCTGGAGGCTGTCCAGACACATCCTTGTGTTGATTCTAGAGACATTTTATGCATTGTCAGGTTCACTTGAACTTGCTTCTGGCCTGTGTTTCCAACAGGAAACTGTTGCTGTGTGTTGCAGAAGTTCTCTTACCTGTGTGTTTACTCAAAGAATCGTAGAAGCATTTGGAAAAGACCTTTAAGATCACATAGTCCATCACTAAACCATGTCTCCAAATGTCACATCTACATTTCATAAAGGACTTAGTTATATTCCTTCTAATAACTGTAAGTCCCTGACAACTTGGCAGTGTTTCAACTTGTTGTTTCAGTTGCTTGAAATACAACTGCATTTTAGCTTCTGAAGGACTCTAATCCATGTGTCTGGTTCCTTTCCCAGATTCTTAATCCTCATCAGAAGAGATTGAGAAGGATTTGGTTGCTCAGTACTTCCTGATGCTCATTGTAAGAGATGCTCAGTGTGTAGGTGGAATGAGGCATTTTGCTGACCTTCGGTACCACAGGGGGATGTGCAGAGATGAGGTTGTAGTGAGCGCTGTATTTTTTTGCTGTTCATACTTGATGGAAGCTTGGTTCTCTTGCCAGCCATGGCAGTATCTGATGGCTGCCAGCTGCTGTGGTGTTGGCCAGTCCTCAGTGTTCTTGACATGTTGCATCATCCAGACTTAGGTGCTGTGTTGTGGTGGCTTTCTGTCAACTGAGGATCCTAAACTGCGACTTCTTCAGTGTGGGCTGCTATGGCTGAATGTAGAGCAGTGAGCAGGCTCTGCTCCTGTTCTTCACCCTCATCCACACCCCACTGCTGCTGCTTTTTGGGAAAAGCATCCTGATTGTATGGATCTGTGCAATAAATAAAATAAAAGGATTATTTTTATGAACATTTTGTGAACTCATTGGAGAAAATGAAGAAACATTCATCTTACTGGCTCCTGTTCAGAAGAATAGTGGCTGCTGTACAGTTGTTTTTGCCTTGCTGTGTGAGCTTGGAACAGATGTCTCATTGTTTTGCTCTCAGTACTTGGGGATGCTGGGCTTTCCCTGCTTACCACTGTTGTAACTTCTTGCTTGGCTGTTAGATATCTGTAGATAGCAATAGTGCATGAGAGCCCCAGTTAGTGACTGGGGTTCTGCTGGGCTGTAATGTCAAGGTGTTGTGGCTTCTAATGTTTTCCATTGCCAGGGAGCTAAATAGAAGTTCTGCTTTGTGACCCCCTCTAACGCTGTAAGCTGTGCAACAGAGAAAAGCAAGTAATGTAGAAACAGGAAGCAAGTTCATCTGCAAATGCAAATATTTGAAAGAGGTAAACACAATAGAAAGCATGAAAGGTACTTAGTAGCTTGGGCTGCTTGTTCTAAGCTGGTCAGTGAAAAAGGTGTCCTCCTTTATTTGCCAAGGGCTGGCATGCTCGGGAGTGCTTCAGAGCCACTGTCCTGCAGTGCTGAGTATGAGCTGGAGGGAAGTTTGCTGTTTACTAGTTCATGTTGACAACTTGGACTTAATGGAAGTGGATACTAATAGAGAAAGTCCACTTAGTGCAAGGTTATGAAATGATGGGGTAGCATTTTATCTATCTTTAAATGCTAACTTCTTTATTCAGTTCTCACTGGATATCTCTTTGAAAGAGGGTTTGTATTGCCCAGATATAGAGACTTGATGTAGTGACAGGGTGTTTGTATGATGGAATAGCTTTTCTCAATAGGTGTGGAAAAGATGAGCTTATGGGGAAAAGGGCATTTGTTTGAAGAATTATATACATAAGCATTTATTTTTCTTGTGTTTATTTTTCTTACTTATTCTAGGTATTCTGGTCAAAGACAATATCTGATTGCTGTGTGGCACTTTCCCAGCAGTTCTTGCAATGCAGACTTTGACTCTGAGCTAAATTCGCTGGGGCTGGGTTTTAGTGCCATATTTGGTCTTTACTTTCTGAGCACCTTTAACAAGAAACCAGTGTGTTGTGTGCTTGAATACTGCCTCAAACTGCTACTTTTTAATAACAGTACTCAAGGTTTTATGCTCTTGTTTGTCCTTTTCACCAGGTAGTCATTGGCTGTGTCCTTGTCCCTTGTCCATACATATCTTCTCCCTCTAAGAAATCATACTGCTCTCTTCAGCCTTACCCGTCACTTCTATATAGGTCATGTCTGATTCTACATATTCCCTTAATTTTGATTTCCCTGTCTGTCTGGTCTCAACCAGCTCCTGGCTACACCATAATTTATTACAAGTGACAGATTTGGAGGAGGAGGTCCTCTGCTGTACCATATCTCTGACTATTGTACTTACAACAGATGATAGTGCTGTGACATTCCTCTGCTTGGGTGTTTTTTAAAAAAAGTTCCAATGTGGAGGAACTGACATGCTCTGCAAATTGTAAAACCCAAAGGAGTTTAAAATAGCAACTGCCAAACAGCTTTAATACCTTCATTTCTTTCTTGGTTTATATTATGAATAAGGAATAAAGTTAGGGTTTTTTTTTAATGAAAAAAAAATTACCTTATTGTCAACTGTTAAGAATCAAGTACTGAGTTTTTATTGTGTGAATCTTTAAAGAATTAAAACATGATAGCAAGGATGTTAATCTAGTAAATGTCTTCTGGTCATGTTTTAAACCCAGCTTGAACAGACATGGATGTTTTTAATAGAAAGACAGATATTTAATTCCAAGAAATATACAGGTCTTATGCCAGAATAAATGTAATTTGTGATTTCTGTTAAATTTTATTATTATTATTTTAGAATTGTTTCCTAGGGGGCCATTTGCAGACTTTGGAACACTTAATAACTTTTGCTAATAGTCTTGAGATTTTGTGTGTTACATAAATTTCAGATTTCCTTGCTAGTCATCTGTGTTTATTTGACTTGCTGAGAGCTGTTATAGGCACCAGCAATAGCCTGTATTTGATTCTTGGATTACTGATTTTTTTATTTTTCAACTTTTTTTCCCCACTGCTTTGATCTCATAAGTCTACCTTGTCTGCTTTGCTTTCAGCCTGGAGCAGGATAATTGTTACCTGCTGAACATAGAAAGCAAATATTTGTAAGCTGAAAGTAAAGGGAAGCTGTCTCATTTCTCCTTTCTGGTGTGCAGACTGACTGCATGTTGTTCTCAGAGTGAGTAGCTGGCTCTGCATGGTTCCAGTTGGTGCTTGTATGTAGAACAGAAGTGGTGGCCAGGTGAAATTCCCAGTATTATATTGTGGATTGTACCAAGTGGCCCTTCTGCCCTGCCACCTATGGATGTAATGCTGCAGAAATTACAGGTGGTGTGTAAGATGTGCCCACAACTCGCTTTGTGGGGAAAGATAATGAAGTGCAGCAATATGTTAACTTCTGTGTTTGATTAAAAATGTCTGGAGTGCAGTTCTGAATATGAATCATGAACCCTCTGAAAGTGTAGGAGTATGGTACTGGAACAGACTGGATTTTCATCTCTTTAGCAAGTACCTTGTAAGCATTTTTTGAATCTCACTGACCTCATCTTCAAACTGAGTTCTGCTTGACTTCACCATTATGAGTCAGAGGATGTTTCCAAGCATTTCACTGTTATTAGTAATATTGTGCAAATTTTTCAATACTTTTATCTGCCAGAGCAACTGAAATATTAAAGTCCATGAAATATGGTATTTTGCTGGCCTTTACTGCCATGTGCATAGACAAGGTTGTAACCCAACAGTTTGATCCATCTAGTTGAGTTCAGTGAAAGTTGCAGTTGCACAAATGCCCAGTTGAAATTAAAAAAAAGAGGTAAATTTAAAATTTACAAACTAAAGATTGGGTACATGGGGTCATTACCAACAGAGATGCTAAAAACACTTAGCAGTACAGAACCACAAGTGTTCAGAAAAGAAACAAATTAATTTTTATTCTAGTGGTAAGGTAATTAGAACCTGATAATCCCTCATATTTTCCTTCTGTAGTATTATCCTAATGAATGTAGCATGCACGTGGTCCTACTTCTTAGAAAATTAGTATTTTAGACCACCTTGGAAAATTGAAAAAGACAGAAGCTTGCAGGCATGAAAATTTTATCCATTTCTCTGACAGGGTTGGTTTTCCAGCTTGTACATGCCTCAGTACAACTGCTCTGACTTTAATTTATTTAAGTTAATATTGAGATAAGTCGAAGGAAGGAAATAAGGATGGGTAATATCCATCAGACTGGGGAAAGGCATTGAAATAGTGTGGAGATAGAATCACATAATGGTTGAGTGTGGAAGGTACCTCTGGTCCAATCTCCCTGCTTAGCCAGAGCCACCTAGAGCTGGTGGCCCAGGACTATTTCCAGACAGCTTTTGAGATTCTCTGTGGATGGAGGCTCCACAACCTCCCTGGGCAGCCTGGGTCAGTGCTCAGTCACCCTCACAGTGAAAAGGTGTTTCTTGATGTTCAGAGGGAACCTCCTTTATTTCAGTTAGTCCCCACTGCCTCTGTTCTGTCACTGAGCACCACTGAAAGTGCCTGTCTCCATCACCTTTCCAACGAAATAGGAAGTGAGGGAAAACTGTGACATAGCATGATTAGGCCACATTCAAAACTGTTTTTTTGGAGTTGTACTTGGCTGGAAGGTGCTGCTACTGTTGAGACCAGAAAGAGTGAAAAGATTTCTATGTTTGAGAGAATTGTCAGACTTTTACTAATTATTTTTTCAGTAGAAGGATACCTGTCTAGGAAATCAAGTCTTGCATGTTTCCTCAAAATTAATTCCATGCCACAGCCAAGAAGTACACAGTATGCCAGGTTATTTTGAATAGAATTGTATTGCTTTCATAGCATTTGTTGTTAAAATACGAACATCAATTCCAGTGAACTGCCAGAAATTTTGGATGTTTACCTTTGCCTGTGGCCTCAGAAACACTGATTTCACCCTTCATCTGTCTATTCAGTGCTCTGGCTGTGTAGAATTTAATATATATTGAGCTGTGGTAGTGCCCTGCTTGTATGATTTTAGTGCCATATGTGTTGGCATCTATATTTTACTTGATTAGCAGTTTTATAACATATTCCTTGTACTATTTCCTCCTTACATTTAAAATATAACCATATTTTCGTTTCTGATCTAGCATAGTCAGCTTTGGATGTTGGAGCAAGATCCCCTTCCACAGGTGGGATAACTCCAATTGCTTTTCACCAAAACCATTGAGCAGTGTTGATGCATGGAGTCACTGCCTGGCTGCACACACAGGGATGAGGTGTGCTCACCTCTGCAGCCCTTCAGCTGGAGGAGTAATAATATTCACATGAGGGATGGTGCTGGGCAGCTTGAGCATGAGCATCTTCATCTGCTGCTGCTCTTTGTGGTTACACTCCTTCATGCACCTTTGGTGAGCAGCCCTTGTGGCCATATTTGATCCCAATCAAAAAGCAGTTTTACTCTTTTGCTTAATCAGAGGCAAATGTTATTTACCTGTCTAGAAAAGGTTGTCATAGCTAGCCTGAGCTCACAGCTTGGTGAAGCCATGTGGGACTGTTTTTATTGTCTTGCCATCAGTTTGTGCCACCTGGCACAGCTCCATTACATTCAATTTTTTCCTCTTTTCCCAGAAAGGAGGAAATAGACACTTCAGGCCCTGAATACTCATCTAATCATCACTGTGTGATGATTAGAGATAATAAGTAAATTATTAAATGTTATATTTTGTTTGTGTCATGTCCATTCCTTCCTAGCTTTTGAACTACACATGAACTTGCTCAATCATGCTTTTTTTTTTCCTTGTGACATAATTAACTCAGTTTCTGTCCCGTACAGATTGCTGTGTTCTTTTTTTTTAATTTCAGCTTTCTGGGACCTAGCACTTCATCCTGGTACTTGTAAAACTCTCAACGAAGGGGGGAAAAAAAGAGGGCATAGGGAGGGCTTGGGGAAAATTTCTTGATGTTTCTTACTCAAGCTGGTAGTTTGAAGGCTGGACTCTGCCATCCCCGGGTTCGTCTGTATGACCTGCTGCCCTAGCTTGCTTGAATTTCATTTGTTGTGATTTGCTGTTTGTGTTTCTTGACAGTTTGTTTCATTAGGGAAATTGTCTGTCATTTTATGCTACTTTTGCTCTTTATTTGTAAGAGGTGGAAACTGGCTGTTGCAAGGAACATTCAGGACTCTTTTAGTTGTTTTCTACAAAGCTGAGATTTTGATGGATAGACTCTTGCAAAAGCTATTTTGGATCTTTTTTCTCTAACATGTCAACATTGCACATAAGCTCCTGTGAGGTTTGTTTGTATTGAAGGAGATAATAGTGTTGTTCCTCTTCAGATTATGTCCCCAAACCTGTAGTAACAAAGCTGTTCGTAGTGTTTTGTAAGGATCTTGCTTTACGTTTGGCATTGTTAAAGTATTTCTTTGTGACCAAACACAGTAGCCTGTGAACAGATGTAGAATATTTGTATTAGTAGGTTTTCATTCACCTTTCTAATGATAACACTTATAAAGTTTTGATTTTTAGAAGTCTCTTACAAAATGAAACAACTATATTACAGTATAAATTTGCCTATTTAGGGACCAATAACATTAATTTTTAAGTTGGAGGCTTACCAGCTCTTAGTTGCAGAGGAAGAAACAGCTACAAGAGTGTTGGTCAGTCACAGGTTATAACAAACATAAACAGTGATTCTCTCTGCAGATATGGAAAAGACCTTCCTGTTTAAGGAAGGAATAGCACTCGGCAGTTTGGCCATGAGAAAAGTATGCAGGTAAAAGAGTAGCCATTGAGGAGTGGGGTTCTGGCAGGCAGCCAGTTGTGTGGGTGTGGAAGATAAGTAATTACCTCTTCTAAGACAGAACTTGCAAATCTTGACTTTTTATAATGCATGTTTCTTCTCATAATAGAGGCCTGGATTTGACTACCCACAAGATTCCTTTATGTTCTTTATTCTAATGTAAAACACTCCTACTAAGAACAAGTGAGAAGAATAGAACCACAAAAAATGTAATAGTGCAGTGAAGGTCCAGCAAAAATATTTTCCTTTTTTTTTTAGTTTTTGCTTTTCAGTGGAATGCAACAAAAACCCCTGTTCTAAAAATGGCCTGAGGTGACTCAGTATTTAAATTATAAACTAAAGTCAACACAAGGAGTGGAAAAAGTGACTCTCTAATTTCTCAGATTTACAGTTTCTTTTGTTCTTATGTTGCAGTTAAGAAATTGTATGTTAGTATTCCTTGATAATTTTTATTTTTACAGAATTACTATTATCAAAGTAATTTTTCCATTCTTGCTGCAAAAAAACTTGTACTCAATTGAAAGTAGTTACAGTTTTATTCTCAGTGCACATGGAAAGGAATTAATATTTTAGATGAGGAATTAAAAGGCAAAACATGTAACTGTATTTCAGGGCTGATGTGAATGACTGTTAAATGTGGAAGAATTTGCTTTCTTGTTTGTGGCGGATTTGTTTGTTTTTAAACACTAATACAAAACCACCACTGGATAGCAAGAGTAACTGAAAAGCAAAGGAAACTTGTAAATGTAGCTCCTAATTTTGGGAAGAGTTTAATGTCTGTTAGGTGCCCATTCTAGGATCACACAAAGATGTGACTACTGCACACCTTGCCTTTTGAGTTGATGGAGTGAAATGTCTCTCATGGTGCCTGTGTTCTCCAGGAAATCTGCTTGCAAAACAATTGTCTGTAGGTTTCTTTGTGTGGCCATTTTAGTGTAAAAGACTTGGGTAATAAAGCAGCATAAGTGGAAGCTTTAAAAAGACTATCCAAGGATTCTTACCACTTGGGTAAGAAGAGAGAGATACTCTTCATTTAGAGATCTAACTGATTCTTATTTGGCTATAATGTGATGTTTTGACCAACAACTGAAATAATTCAGAATTTTAGAAACATTAGAATTTTTTTTGCACAAAATGTATAAAGTTTTGATGAATCTCAGCTCATTTAGTATACAAATGAAATTGCTGTAGAGGGGAAGTGGTCTGACTTGTTTCAAGAAACTTGTAAAGCTGCCAGAATATGGTAATTTTTTCTTTGCCTTTCATAGTGCCAAAAACGGGACCTTGGCACAGGTATTAACTTAGTACATCATATTACTGAGTTTCACAGGAGAGCAACAGAAACCCCTAGATTTTGTCTGTGGAAAATCATGATCTTGGAAATACCTAATGGCAGTCTTTCTGTTCAGTATGTTGTACGTTGTCCTGGGAAATTCAATCCCCTGTGCATGCTCCTTTGCCTTTATTTCACAACCATATTTAAAATGTAATATATTATTTTACCTCAGTTTTTCTGCCTGCTTCTTAGTGGGAATTATACATCAGCATGTTGTGAGAATGTTTTGGGTTGTGGAATACCCTTCTTCACAAAGTCCCCCACACAGCTAAGTCTGTCAAAGTTTACTGCAAATAACTATTTAGCTATTTTCAATAATATTTCATATTTTAACTATTTTTAAATCAAAGAATGTTCTGTTTTTACATTTGGCTTCATTGTTATTAGATTGTTAGTTGAAAACCCATCAAAGTGAAGTTGCAATAAAGGTTAATACCAGGCACAGGTTCTTTATTTGCTGTCTTTATTTGGCCTGGTCGTGTGCCTTGCTTGCTGCTCCAGTGTGGTGCATATTATACCACTATGGCTTAACTGGCAAGCTGATCTTTTTCTGGCTAGTTGTCTCAAGTATTTTCCTAGATTTTTTCTTTTGTCAGGGTAGAGGGAAGGAGGTGGCACAAGGGAATGGAATTGGGGTGATTTTTTCTGGTTTCATTTTCCCCTCTATTTATCCTTTACTTAAGAATTTTGTTGGACCTCAACAGACCATACTATGCCATCCCATGGTTGTTGTGTCTGTCTACAAGATATCTAGATTTTAAACGTAGTTCACTCTGAACTGAGCAATTTTTTGCCTGAAAAACACCCCCCAGTAATATGGATATGGGAATTGTTTCCTGAGTATCTAAATAAGTCCCTTGTGGGAAGTTCCTTGGTAACCATGAAACATCTTAAAGTCTGTATGTTGTGAGCAACTATTCTCACCTGACTAAATGCAAAACTGCATAAAAATTATTATATTGGTACTTCTGCAGATGTAAAAATTGGGGTACAATTCCACAGTTTTTGTCCCCAACCACTTATCTGCCTTTACCAGCATTTGGCTGTACTAGGACCATCACAGCCTGTCAGAGATGCCCACCATCACAGCATGTCAGTGCCTTGATTTGGGTTTAAAAAAGAAATTATCCTTCTTTTCTTAATTAAGTTTTTTAGCTAAAGTCTGTCAACCACCATATATATATATATATATGTGCAGCTGTACCCAGGGTGAGTCTCTTCTGGAATGACATCTGAAGAGTGTCTCTTCTTTCACCCACTGGAAAATTTTCATCTCCATTAGTTCTTTTGAAATTACTTTATCAAATATAAGTGCTTGACAGACGGAGCCCCATCTGTCATTTTACCATTATCTGTTGTATTCTAAGTTTGCTCTCAGTTGTAGTGCTTGTGAGATTACTTTGACATTGTTCTTAATTGTTCCTAGGACTGCTTGCAGAGTTATAACCTTGAAGAGTGAATTAACTCTTGGACAAATGCATGATGTATTACATGATTTTATCTAAGACAATACACTTTGCCCTTAACACAATCCTTTATTCTTTTACTTCCATTTATGTATGTTATGTAACTTTTTTTTCTAATTAGACTGACTTTGTCACTTTCTTGCCAGTCCACAGTATCGAGCCAATGCCAAAGGCAAATACCATGTTAGATACAGTAGTGGCCTGATCTGGTGTGGCAAATCCTATTTTCATTCTTTTATATTTTTTTAATATATCTGTTAGTTTAAAGTCTGATTAACTTAATCCAAACCACGGTAAAATATTGCTCATTTATAATAATTGTGTATTTTGAGGCTGAGTGTAGATTAAGCTGTGTCTAAAAGTATAAAGGGTGTATGGCCTTTGGGAATGTCAATATAATGGTTTAATCAGGTGAATAGTTTTAATTATTTCAGTAGTCACACTAGTAAATTGCAGAACCCAGCAAAAGATAATGCAGTTTATGGGATCATTGGTTTGAGTTCAGCTTGTGTACATCATTCAGGAGACTCTGCTCTGTAAAGTAACATTTGCAGCTGCCATTAAAAAACCCACCCAAACTGCCTGAAGGCACATTTTAGTGGTTCAGCCTCATTTCCCAGCGTTGATACTTGGTTTTAGTCAAAGCACTGACTGAGTTCTGTCACAGAGGATCTATCAGGTGCACTGTACCTACCCTCTGGCTCTGGATAACCTTAAATTTGTGTGGCTAAAACCCCTCTCAAACACACAGACAGAAATCAATGGGTTAGTCAATTCTCTGCCTCCCTTGTTGTCAGTTAAAGGACACTGTACCCTGTGTTGTAGTAGGGGAATAATTGGGATGTGTTTGGTTTTTTTGAGGACAATAAAGTACCATTTTTCAAAAAGTTCACTCAGTAGTGGAGTTGGTTGACTTTTAATATTTTGCATCATTTTTACTGATATCTTAACAAATATAAAATGAGTGGCTGGTTAAGAGGCTCTGTGATTTTAAGTGATTAGTTGAGGAGGTTGATGGTAATTCATGCTCTATTGTAGATTTTGCCTTTGCTGTCAAGATATAACTTAACCATGCTTGACAGTGGCTTACACTGAACTTGATTTAAGACACTCCTAGAACTGTCTGGGGAAGAATTTTCTGATTAGATAGTTTTCTTATCTTGAGAAAAAGCACTTTTCAAAATTTTTATGGCTCAAGAGGCTACAGCCTTCTTCTGTCTTAGTGGAACTGTGATGTCTGGTTGTCTTTTTATACCAGCAAATGTGTTCATTTTGTGTTCTTTCCAACCTGCAGCAGATATATTCACTGGCAAGGTAATTAGCTTGGATTTTGGAAAAGTAGATGTTTAAAGACAATAAAGCAACTGTTGTGACTTATCACAGAAATGTGAATCTGTAGAGTGGACACATGAGGACTATGGGTAAAATCAGCACCAGGGAAGCAGAAATTTGAGAAAAACCAAAGAAGAACTTGGCTTTTTGCTGCTTTTTGATGTAAATGATATTGCTAAGATGTATGGGGTCAAAAAGCTGATAGTTGGGCATAAGAAGAGAGAGGAAAAATATCTTTCTCTTGAGAAAAAATGCAGTAGCTTTAGACCAAGTTGGAATCTCATCTGGTTCTTTCTGAAGGTCATCATGCATCAGTATTTATAGCAGGTTTCCTCCTTTCCTCCCCTACACAGACATATGCTCACACTCGCTCCTCTTAGCAACAAGCCAAGGCTTGGAGAACGTAATAATTGGGATTCCTGAATCCAGGATGGAGACCTTTCCCTGTAGTGTTACTTCCTGTAAAGTTGAATAATTGTTACACAGGGTCATGAGGCTACTAAAAATATAAATGTCTTTACTTCAAGTACCCATAAGTATTAACATTCTTAAATGAGTTTTTCCCTTCCTATCTAGACAGTATAGTGATATTCCAGTAGCACTTCTAAAGTTACAGAGCAAGAGAGGCACTGAATGGAAAAACCTGCAGACCCTCCAGATCTTTCTTCCCTTAGAGAGAAGGACCCCCCCTTAATGGTTAATTTCTTTGATGTTATCCTTTCTGTGGGGTGTGTTGCCTAATCCAGGGTCCCAGAATGGGTGGCATCCGTGTGCTGTTGCTGAAGGAGCTCAGAACATTTCTGCTACAGCTGAATATGAATTTCTGTCCATTACAAGTTAGCATGCTTGTAATGCCAAATAAGTTTGTACTTACCAGAAATTATTGTTGGAGAAAAAATGTGATTTTAAAAAATGGGACAGTAGTCAAATTACACTTTGAAATTCTGTGTGCTTTGCTCCCATATGATAATTGGTCAGTGCTCTTTTCAGTGGTGTGTGCCAGAGGAGCTTTCTGTCCTCAGAAGAAAACTGTGCACATTTGTTCCTTTTGTCCTCTTCCAGGGCACAAAAGGCAGATGAGGGTAAGAGTTGGGAGCTGCCGTATTTTTATATGTTGGATACTCAGGAAAAAACATCCCTTCAGACAAATGTTCATGCAGTTAATTGAAGACATTTTCTGAAGATTTAAATTTTCTCTTTTTTCACTCATGTAGCTTTTTTCCCTCTGTTTTCCATAAGTACGTTGTCTAAAGTCATGTGTACTGTGTATTTCATAAATGCAAACTAAGGTAAGTAGTAAGCCTTTTCTATGTTCATCAAAGAGATCTAATTGAAGGCATGCATCAAATGGTTTCCCTAAATATTTACCAAAATTAGGGATTACTAAAATTTTGGTCATTTACTGTAATGCTTAAATTGACTAAGAACCTTAAGGACACACAAACTATGGTAGTCATCTAAACCAATTTAAGTTGGCTAAAAGTGAAAGATTATAGGTAGTATTGGAAAAAATACAATGGAGCAATGTGGGTTTGTTTGATTAATATTATTCTTGACCTGTAAGTGATACTGCTTTTGCATGTTGCTATCTTGTATCTTGCTGACTTGAGAGCAAGCACATTTTTTTTTATTTGAAAGTAAACATTTCATTGCTCTTTAAGTCCTGTTTGTCTAAAGCATGCTTTTAATGAGCATGGGCATTTAGCTGTAACAGATTGAAAACAGGAGGACTCTCGCAGTAGAAAAATTTGTACATTGAAAGCTTGCCCACTACTGTCCTTTGTTTATGATGTTGTGGTAAATTAATGCACTGTTACAGCTCTGGCTTCTGCTTGTGGCTGGGATTTTTTGGTTGTTGTTTGGGAGGGAGATTGGCTGTAATTCAGATGATATATCCTTTGTATTTATATATAGGAGCTGTTAAGATACTTTCACCTTCAGGTAGCACTTTAAGTGCATGTTAAATGTCAAAGGAAATTGAGCTGCAAACTGTCATTAGGAGGCATCAGGAATAAAAGCACTCAAAGGAGAAATGGAATCCAGTTGATTTTAAAAAGTGGCTTGATGAGGATGTTCTCTGTTAAGTATGGAAAAAAAACTGATTGCTTTTTGTATCAGTTTCCAGCCTGCTTTAGTGTCTGTCCTTTCCACAGAGCTCTTTTGCTGTGTTTTCTTAGAGTACATGTCTCAGCAAGCTCTCTCTTCCACCGTGGTTTAGAATAACTTACTGCAGCCCAATTGGAATGAGGTGTGTTTCTTGCTGTATAAAATTATACAACATCCACTCTACTTTCTCTTTTAAACACAGTGGACAGCGGGCAAAAAACCCCATACAGTTGCAAGATATGGGACATCTCAACTAAAATCTCAGCCTTCATCATTTTTAGGTGTAATTAAAAGATGAGGTGAGCATATCAAATGCAGGAGTCTTAATTTTATAGGCAGTTTTTATTGTTACCAGTGTGTTTGTGGATTGATTCCATGGAGATTCCAGGAAATCTGGAATTGAATTTGAAAACTATAATAATGCTTAATTTCATTGCCTTGATAACTTTCCTAGAAAACTAAGGGATTTATGCATTTTTCTCACTTTCATTGTGGTATCAACATTGATAGCAGGTTGATTAACTACATTTTTAGCAGCTTTGTAGTGTTCAGAAAGCAAAGGGAGATAATACCACTGAGGTTTAAAGATTGTTTTGTGAAATTGCTCTAAACTGACAAATAATGATTTGCTGTCTTTGACATCTGTTAAATAAATTAATACAGCTGAACTTAATTAACTAAAGGGAATGCTGCTCCCTCAGTCTCCTTTTCCCTTTGCTTTCCAAGTACTCCCTGGAGAAACAGTTTGACCATAAACTTTTTTCCAATTGCCTTCATGATTTTTTTACATAAATCTTCATATATGAAATGTTTTTTTCCATCTCAGTTTTAAGCTAGTATGGATGTATAACTTGCTTGCAAATAGAAGTACCATAAAAAGCATACTGAATTCCTCATTGTTACTGAAGAAATATTGACCTTCCCTGAATTGTTAGATTTGAATGCTTCTGACAACATAAAGCAGATTATATAAAATCCTTCATTATGTCTCTCAGTGCAGCATTTTTACACTCTTGGAGTTTGGTTTGATAATTACAGCACTTGATCCATGAAGAGACTCAAAGATCCATGGAGAAGTCAAAGTAAGATGAAAGATCTGAAGAGCGAGTCAGATGTCAGGGAGTCCCGCATGGGGCAGTCCTGTTGCTTTCTTGTGGTGGTGAAACCTGCAGAACCTCTCAGGAGCTCCAGTCATGGGGAATGACCCCAGTGGGCCTGGGGGTCACCAAAGACTGTATTGTGGGACAGTTGTTCTGCTCCCAGCACTGTCTGACCACCACCAGGATGTGGTGTCTGGTTGGCCAGGGGCAAGGGGAATCTTCACAGAGCTCTGCTTCTGGCTCTGTCACTGTAAGATTTTGCATCAAGGTAATTTTTTATCAGTGGGCATGCTGTGCATAGATGGTGATTCCTGCAGCCACACCACTTGACTGTATCTCTTCTGAGATTACATACTTCAATTCTTAAACATATTGTCTTCATATGGTGATAAATAAATATTCCTTCCAGGTTTTGAGCGACAACTGAAATCATCTAGTCCTCAAAATATCAGGTAGATTAAGTTTTTGCTTGCCACTTAGAATTAAACAATGATCAAATTGAATGGTGCTGAAATAAAGTTTGTCTACAACTTTTTTTATTTATTTGTTTGTTTGTTTATTTGTGATTAAGGCCATTCTGATTGGATTTCTCAGTATTAATACCATGTGGTGAATTATTCCAGCCCTGAAGCAAAGCCCATGTGAAGTGAAAACTCTGATTTCTTGATTTAGCTGCAAGGAGGTTAGTCCTCACTCTCCTTTATGCCTCTGAACCAGTACTTCTGTTAAAGAGGGAATGCATAAGAAGTGTAATGCATAAAACCCACAAAGTTTTGTGGGAAAATAGTCGCCCAAGTAAGAGAATACACTGAGGCAGAGAAACTAAGTGATACTCTGATTTTCATATGTTTCAGTTCTAGCTTGGGCTGAAGGAAATTAGAAACTCCCATTTAACTATTTCCTTTTTAACAAATGTCTCATCTTAAACAATCTTCCCTT
Source organism: Emberiza elegans (assembly GCA_024865655.1). Taxonomy (NCBI): domain Eukaryota; kingdom Metazoa; phylum Chordata; class Aves; order Passeriformes; family Fringillidae; genus Emberiza; species Emberiza elegans. The sequence goes on from JALJVW010000206.1 coordinate 25,291,291, forward strand.
GTCCTGTATGAAAATACAATTTTAAGATAGGCCATGTGGTAGCATCACTAATAGATGTAAATGATACAAAAGTGTGTAGTAATGAAATGTGTTGGATTCCTGTGGTGGCCAAGTTATGCTCTGTCTGTAGCATGGAGCATGACAGAAGCAGTGGGCTTTTAGTGAGTGTCCTGCTGTTGCCTTCACCTCCCTGTGAGCACAGGAGGGAAACTGCTACTTTTAAAACACCACCCACAGACTGAATTTTCTACGTTACAGAATTTCAGCAACCTATTATCTGTTTCAGTACCTGTCGGGGTATTGACTGTTAACGTTTCTAATGCAAACTGAAAAACTGTATCATTATAGACTTGGCGGAAAGCTGCAAATCTACCTGAAGTTAAAAAGCAAAGTGTAATTAGATGTCTCAGTGATCTGCACAGCCTTTCTTTCTCCTTCACTGTGTTTTTTTTTTCTGTGAAGTGAAAAGAGGCCCCAGCATATTTGCAAAGCAAGCCCAAATCCTAATATCAGGCTTTGTTTTCCACTAAGATGCTGTGAAGGTTTGTAGATCTTCGAGTCAGCCTAAGGCCAGGCTGAGAAAACAGTCATCTCCTCAAAGAACAAGAAAAGTCAGGAGTATTTTTATTGCCTAGTATTATCTGTGGGGGCAGGAGTGTGTGTACATATGTTTGTTTGAAGACTGAGTGAGGGGAAGTGCCTCAAATTGTGCTTTGTCTCCGAGACTCGAGTGTGATGAGTCCACGAGATGGTAAAAGAGCGGTTCTTGGTTCCTCATCTACTGCTGGATCTCTTGGTTTCAGTAACACAAGGAAATCTGTTTTCAGCACTCCCACATGATGGTTTCTGTGTTGCTGTGGCAGCAAAGCAGGGTGAAAGCTGGCTTCTGAAACAGGCACACAAGGGGCTCTGCAGTGAGAAAAACAAGGCAGCGATTAGTGCGTCACCAGATTCCTGCTCTGGCAAAGAGGTTTCATCGTCAGCCCACTCACCCCCTTGTGAGCCCTCTTGAGCTGGCTTTCAATAAAGAGGCATTGTGAACGTACTTGCCAGGGAGTCAGTCTTCCCTTCAGCACAAGGAAGAAATACTTCTATGTGGTCACCACACAGCTCACAAACTATCAAGTTCTTATCAATCTGTTTTTAAAAAAACAACACAAAAACCACCCCCAAACAAAACAAACAAAAAAAGAAGTTGATAGAAACATCAATTTCCTGTAACATCTGTTGCACTTCCCTGGAGGGGAGCAATGTAGAAAAGAGGGCTTTGGCTAGACATGCCACTTTTCCTTGGCATGAGGAGTGTTCAGAACTGAGAAACTTTGCCCATGTCTTACTATTGTCTATTCCTTCAAATACAGGAGTGCTTGTCATCCTTCCTTCCTTACAAGACTTTAGCCAGTCACCTTCCTGCCTGCCTCTGTTTCCAAGTATAGGCAGGATGCAGGCTGAAAATGGGAGAGGTCTGGTCACTTGGTGACCTTCACAGCCCATTTTACTACATTTAAACTTTTATGGAAGTGATGTTCTTGGAATCAAGTTTCATACACATCAGATGGTTTAGGGATTTTTTTATAACTATTTTTAAAAGATCAATTCTGTGAAGAAATTATTGTAGAATTTTTCAGACCAGATATATGTAAGAATAATTCTAAATACCTGTTTTGTGTGGGTTTTAATCTTCTTTGAAAAACTGCGAGTTTATTGCATGTGTGTTCTGTTTAAAAACAAAGGTTGATTAAATCTTCATATTGTGGTATATAAAACTTGATTAATCTCTGTTTATTAATAAGCTCTCCTCACCAATGGCACTTGTGAATCTCAAAAACCTGGTATAATAAAAGCCAAAATACTGCAAAGGTAGCCTATGAGTCTGTAGGAGGTAGATATGATACATAATGCTATTTACACTTCTGGTACTATTGGCCTTGGAAGTATTGTCTGTGTGCTTGAACCTTAAAATTTTGTTTTCTAGGTGCTCATTTTATGGTCTGTCAGCTGGACATGAGTAGGGTATAGAACCAAACAGCTGCCTGGTAAACACTCTTTATTTTCTGTTTGGTCTCTGGTACTTCAAAGTAAAATTGCATTAGTGTTAAGAACTAACTATTTTCTTCCTGTATTAACCTTTGAACATTTTGGAACTAGTTTGTTAGATTTATAAAGGCAGAGCATTCAAAAATAGTCTAAATCTATTCTTCAAATGTTGCTTGACATTTTCTCCAAGGTGTGCTGATGTTACAGGAGCCTTTGGAATCATGGAGCTGTATACAGACTACTCAGAAAACTTCATTTTCTAGTATTGCTAAAGCTTGCAGTTTCTGAAGTAGCTGAATGTGCAAGGGAGAGTCCTACAGCTGTCCTTCGCAAAACCAGTGAGCATTCCAAATAAAACTATTGGAAAATTCTTGTCTAAAAGCTAGCAAATATTTTACTGTTCACAAGGAACATAATTAAACTGATTTTAAAAAAATAAAAATAATCTGTAGACATTTAACTTGAAAGGAACCCACAAAGATTTTTGGAGGTAAGGCAGGATATAAAAAGCATCAATATCACATATTGCATTTATACCATACATATTGCATGTATATCACACGTATTTCATTTAAGCATACTATTTTAGTAATTTTCCCTTTGGATATTTTTAGGTACTGCTTTGTATCTGATTGCTGATGTGTATAGATGTCCTTCACCACCATTTATCTCTCCTGAGTGACAAATCTTTTCCATTTGACTTTTTTTTCCCCATAAAGCAATGTGCAGATCATCTTGTAGCACTTACGTCGCTACTTAACCTGTGGTTTGCTGAAGTGTTTGCAAGAGCCATGCTAGCGTTAGATGCCTTTCTGCTTGCAGCTTGCTCTGGGTTTATCTTGCACGTGTCCCAGATGCTGAGTGCTGTCACACAGGCTGTGCCAAAGCTTCAGGGGGAGAAGGGGTTCACCATGTGCTTTGCAGTTCTGGCTAGGACAGCACCCAGATGGGTTACAGCTATTTCAAAATTCATCTTGTGGAGAACAAGCTGCAGAAATCAGAGGGATGGCGTCCTCCTAGATGTCCTCCCAGCACGGGACTGGGATCTGTTGGAGCAGTGGGTACAGATCCCAAAGCCATGGTGCCTCCCTGGGTTCTCCCTGGGTTGCACAAGACTGGAGTTGCTGTTTTGCACAGGTCGGGTGGTTTCGGGGCATGCTGTTCAATTTTCCTTCCCCTGTGCTCAATACCCTGCTGCTGGTTTTGATGCTTGCAGGGTGTGAAGTCAGTGCTGCTGTGAGTCACTGTGTGCCTCTGAGGGGATGGGTGTAATAGTCCTGCAAGCCCTGAACAGCATCACAGAACAGTGTGTGGGTAGGCAGGTGTTTGCATCTCTTAGCTCGTCCTGACTGCTGTGACAGGAGAAGGCAGAGCCTGTGATTCTTTGGTCTCCCCTCCCCACCTCAGTTCCTTGCCAGCTGGCTGACAGCCCTGAGGTGTGGGCTGAGGGTGGTATCTGTGGGAGGGACGAGGCAGAAGTGACCCATATGCTGGTGCTAGAGTGGAGCTGCCCTGGTTATGTCACCTGGCTCCATGACAGCTGTATGCAGCCCTTGGACTGAAATCTCTTGGCGCACAGCACTGATGTACTTACTCTGCAAATCAAAGGGAGTGGCTTGAAATACTCAACTTCTCTTCCCTCCCTTCCCCCATCCAACACCCCCGTATCCAGGGGGAGAAGATACTTCACATACACAAAGCCCACATGCATAGGAGGATCTTAAACCTGAACATCCAGCTGCTGTAATAGATAAAATGTAGCAAATGAGCGCAAAGAGAAAGGAGAAAGGGGAGTCAAAAGGCCAGGGTATTCTGGCCCAAAGCAGATGTTGTCAGTGTCTGGGGTGGATGCTCTGGAAGGGCAGTGAATCTTGGATGATGTCAATGAAGTGTGTAGCCCCAGGCTGGGGTTGGGCAGCTTCCCCAGCAGAGCTCCTGGCTGTTGGCAGGATCACCGCTGTGAGCTGCTCCTGCTGCCTTAGGCCTCCATCCCAGAGACCCTGGCACATCAGCAGAGTGGAGCGATGGCCGTGTCAGTGAGCAGGGCCTGAGGCATCATGTAGGTGTTGGTCTTTTACTGCTGCACCGAGGAAAAGCTTTCTCTGCATCTTGCTTTTCTGAACACTTCAGGGTCACTTTTGAGGCCGGTCCAAGTAAGAGCAAATAGCAAGAGTCAGTCAAGAGCTGACAGGAATTACTGGAATGTGATAAGGACTTAAAAAGGAAGGAGAGTCCGGTGTTCAGGAAGAAAAACCCATTTACAGGTTTTTCTAAACTTCAGGAACATGGAGGGACAATATCTGTGGACCTGTGACTTTTGTGTTTCTCTCCTCACTCTAGTTTCCCTATTGCAGTGAATGGAAACTGTCCCACTCTTTCCCTGTCCTGCTGTCCCCTCCCATTTTACCCAGGCTCAGAGATGTGGCAGGTAACCAGGTGGGCTCCCAGCTGTGTGCCTCTGGTGTTAAGGTCCATTTACTGCTCTTGCCAGCTCAGCCCAAAGGCCTTTCCTTCCCCAAGGATACATTCACTCATCATTTTTATCTAATAGAAAGTCCCACGGAACATGAAACATTTTGTCAATTCTCTGCAAGCTAAAAAACTGTTAGAATAAATTTATTTGTAGGCTTTCATTAAACTCATACAAAAGTTGGATGCTGCCCTCTCTTCATTATGTTTTTCACTCTGTTATTGCACTATTTTTCTTTCTCTGAGTTCAGAACTCCTTGTCCTAAATAGAGTCCGTGACTGTTTCCTAAGAGCCCTAAACCAAGAAGCAGCCCCACTGCCATCTTAGTAGACTTCCTTCATCATTCACCAGTGTTTATTAACCTTTTTGGTTTTATGGATCCTATTTAATATATATTTAAAAATCCAGTAACAGTAGAAATGGCAGTATAACTCTGCAAAGTCTCATGACTTGCTCTTCTTCAGGTGTCATTTGTGACTCTTGATGTAATCTGCAGGTTCAAGGACCTTGTATGGAGCCTGAAAAAAACTGCCGTGGTGGGGGGAAATCCAAAACAGACTGGCAGGTGATTGCTTTTTTCAAAAGGGAGCAGATCAAGTCCCCTCTGTTAACTGTTGCAATTGAGTCATAGGCAAGAGCAATTGGGGCTGCCCACACAAAATGGCAGGAAGATGTTGCCTTTGTGTGAGTCTGTTGGAACCTGCATCCTCACCCTGGAGGAAGGAGCTCCAGGACTCACCCAGGGGCCTTCTGCCCACTCTGACCTTCATGATCGTATCACGTTTCAGATATTCAACATATTTTGCTATGTGCTTTAGGGCTTCTTGTAACCCTGGGTTTGACTGATTTGGCAAAAAGGTTTGGTAACTTCACAACTGAGCTGTTACAAGTTGCTGAAATCAGTGTTCCCGCTGTCACTGCAAATGATCTGAAAAGGATGCATATTTTCAGAAGGACACTTTTGGGGAGCAATGTAGCAAGGGTTGTAATGAAGCTGTTGAAAAATGAAAACTCATATTTTAAAAAGTAATTTTAAATTCTCTGTACATTTTGTAAAAGCTTCTGAAGCCTATTTTCCTCTGCATGTTGACACAGTCTCATGTGAAACTTGGAAGGGTTTGTCTTAAACTGTTGTGGAGAGAGCCAAAGTAAAGTACATGTGTTTTGTTTTTTTGCTTTTTAAACTGGCAGGTGTGCTACTTAAATATATTTGCTACCACTGCTACTTAAATAAAATGAAGTTTAAACAAGACATATTGTTCCAGTGTGAATCAATTTATTTCGTGTTATTACAGTTAATTAATTGCATTTAGCACAGCTTTCTCTGTTTTTCTTTTCAAAAAAAATGTGTATTAGTGAGTGATGGAGTCTTGGAACATTAGGACAGCAGCACGAAGGCAGCTAAATATGAAGTAAGGTGTTTCACAAGCAATTTTGCAAATGAATAGCTGAGGGTCTAAATATATAATCTTAGCCAAGTTATTTCAGCAGTAAGTCATCAAGCCAGAGAGGTGGCAGATTTTAAGCCTAGTGAGTGTTCAGCACAAGAGCAAAAAGTAGCCCAGACCAGGATTCCTGGGGGAGACCCTCAGGCTTGAGCACATTCTTAATGCTGCTCCAGGGACCCAGGCTGGGAAGATGCTGTGCAATGGCTTTGCCTGACAGAGGATTCCTGGCTTGGAGTGCAGCTGCCTTTCACAGACCCTTTCTGCACCTGATGTAGCCGGGGCAGCAGAAACGGGAGAGCTATCAAGGTGAAGGCCACATCTTCAGAGTCCAGGCTCTGTTACTGCTAATGTTAACAAGGCAGTTCCCAGGACATTTTGCCAGGAAACCCCTCTGATTTGTGGAAAAGGATAGGCATGGTGCAAAAGTAGCTTATGGCCTGCAGAGCCATCTGCTTCTACCACTCTCTATGTTGACAGCAAGTTTAGCACTGCATCCCTAAGTGGATCATGAAATCTCACCCATTCTGCTTCACAGTTACCTATTTGATTTTCTAAAAGTCCTTTCTACCAAGGGAATTGGAGCAGTGGCTCTTAAAAACACTTTGGCTGAGGTTCCCAGTTAAAAAGAGATTTTAAGAAATTCCACCCACTTCACTGCAGTTTTAGCATGGCAGTAACAAAAATGAGTTTCTAATCTAAACCCCAAGGTAGGCAGCAGTGTTTTATATGTAGAACACTCATTGAAATGAATATGAAATGTATTTTGCCTGGCTTTGGTATTGCAGCTAACATAAGAATCATCATGTTTTAAAGGAGTAGCTGTACACTATGAGTTGCTTTACTTAGCTCAGCTATTATCTTGCTCTTACATACTGTTTGAGACCCAGGCATTTTGGGCTTCATGTGAATGTAACTACAAAATAATTTCAGCCTAATTTTAATATTCATTTAATGGCTAGAAAAATGAAGTGCAAATATTAATTAGCTGGTAATAATTCTTACTTGCTTTAATTTTTCTTTATTTAGCGAACAACTCAGATGGGAGTATCTGATTGAATGGTTCAAAACTGAAGCTAAAATCCTTCTTGTTCACCTTGAACATCTTGGCATTAGAGTAACTCCACCATTTCTGAGAGAAACTTGAGTCTGCAGATAAGCTGGTTTAAGTTGCCATTTAAGGCAATTGCAATTTAAATTATTTTGTTTCTCATATATTGCATCCACATGTGTGTGGGTACAGGACATTAATGTGTCTATAGAATTTTTATTATAACTGATAGAACTGTCACTATCCTGCTGTGGTATTTGTTGCCGATCCTGTACTAGAGCAGTGGACCCAAAGTCCTTTTGTTTTTATAAACATCTAAGGCAACTGAACTGGTTGTTGTCATCCTTAGAGTAGAGCCCTGGTTCCTTTAGGGTGGGCACTGTGGGGTTTCCCAACCTCTGCACTTCCTATGCTCTTTAAAGGGGTGCCCACCGTGCTTGGCCAGCTCATGGCTGGAAGTCTCCCCTGTGCTGTTAGCGTAGCACAAGGCTGGCTGGGAATTCAGGCTGGCTTTGAGCAGTAATGGCAATCTACTGTCCTTTTTCCTCTTCCCTTTAGTCATTTTGCAACCTCAAGAGAACAACTGACCACTTGTGTTGTTAGACCTGTTGTTGAAATAAATAAATCAGCCCTCCTGTATAACTGTGTGCTGCAGATTGTGGGTGTATATACATACACACATCCTTTGAGTTAGGTGGGCTGGGTTTTTATTTTCAGACTCTTAGTGTGAAGAGGGGCAAAAAAAGTAAAGAGCAATTTGATTTAGAACATTTGCTCAGTGAAGCAGAAGGAATACCTTACTTTTGTATTGTGGAATGTTAATTTCCCAAATCTCAGGACATGTTGAAATTATGTGAACTTTAAAATTAAATGTATAGTGATTTAGAGAAGTGAATGTCAAAATAAGACATAACTTGAAGAGACACTGAATATGTTGCTAAAAATTGGTATTTATAGATTTCCTACAGCTGTTAAATTTGAGAAGGAAAGATAAGGAATCTGTATCTCTATTTTATATGTTTACTAGAAGGTTAGCTCTATGCCATTTACTCACTGGAATTGTATTTATTGCTAAGTATGGTAGAATATGTTTTAAATTTATTGGACTAGTTCCTTTAAAATAGTGATTAACTGTTAGATGCTGGAATTTTTCTTAGCAGTTCCTTTGTAAACGTGAGAACAGAATAAATTACAAATTAACAAAGAGGAGATATCCCTGCATGAAATACATATTTTCTTAACTTCAAGAAAGTATCTGTAAACTTGGTTTTTGAATGGGTTTCAGTGAACTGATAACAACTGGTGCTGTCAAGGAAACTTCTAAGTCAATGCTGTCATTTTTAGTGTGATTAGATGTATCTTGTGTTTTCAGTTTAATTTAGCATACATGTGTATGTGCAAAGCATACATCAACCTTTTATCTGCTAATTATAGAATCTATATAAGGTTGAAAAAGTCTTCTAAGATCATCAAGTCCAATCATTAACCAAGCACTGCCATGTTCATCAGAAAACCATGTTCCCGAGTGCTAACACTATGTTCATTCTGGGCACAATGTATAATAGAGCATATTTTACTCTTTTACAAGTTGATTATTGGTCTCATATATCTCCTTTTTCATTTGCATCTCCTTTTTCATTTGCATCCCAGCAAATTTCCCAGCACATCCTGGTAATGCACCGTGTCAGTATAAGTGTAGCATCTGTATGGTTTGGGTATTTAGAAAGGCCTTCCTCCTGCTTCTCCTCTAAGCATTGTTTGCACACAGTAGATCACTTTCCAGACATACAGCTGTTTGTTTAAACCAATATAATAATAGTTTGTAATGCTTGCTTAATGCATAGACTAAGTAGCCTACAAAATATTCATGTTGCTGTCTGAGCCAAGGAAGCAGAGCAGGCCGCTGGAATGTTTTCAGTTCTAAATATCTGCTTGTCAGTGGGAAAGTGGCCCTGTTTGTCCAACTGAAAACACCAGCAGCCCTGTGTGATGGGGTTACTTCTAAGTAGATGTGTGTTTTGTAACACAAATATAAGAAACTAGACAAGGTAAAATGAAAGAATTTGAGAGATTCTTTGCTGAGGGAAAGAACTTGAGCAGAGTGCTGTTTACAGCTATAAATATCTAGAATGGGCTTATGCCAGAGTAAAAGCAATAAGTCTTTTATGTTGCCAAATGGACAAACTAGTAAATAATGTCAGCATTTGCCAGAATCTTACATGCTCTGACTGGGCTCTTTTAGGTAGGCCATATGTGTAATATTAAGTTTACTTATTTGAAGATACATTTAACATTACGTGCGATTTTTGATTTAGCAATATGATAAAAAATATCCCAAAATCACAATGCCAATGTAATTTGTACTTTTTTAATATGAAATACATTAACAATAATAATAATTCAGTTGCTACACCAATATGTGGTACATGTTCTTGGTCTCTGTAATAAGCTCACCATCACGATGCTGGCCATCACCAGCTGCTGAGAAGGAATACAGGGTTGTTGAAAACAGGCCACAACTATCCCTGATTTTTTTTTTTATCTCACTAATTGTTCAATTCTTACACGCTTTGCTGGTCTGAGCCATGTATATATGCCTTCCCTGTGCTAGTTTGGGAGACATTCTCAGTTTTTTAATGAACTTGGAGAAATATTTGATCCACTCAGTGCTGGTGTAGTCAATTGATTCACTCAAATGACATAGCTGTTCATCTAACACAAAGGCCACCCTCGGGTGCCATTTGTGTTGAGACACAGTCAGCTCTGTTTGCAGCAGCTGTGGTCAGTCCCAGCCTGCATTATTTCCTGAGCTTCAGGGCATATAGCCCTTGCCCATGTCCTCTCAGCCTTCCTCTGCCATTTATTGGCCAGTCACAGCATTTTACATCAAGATTGATCTCTAAATAGAACAGATAATTCAGTGATCTGTTTGATCAGCTGTGATTCGTTGGTTTTTAGCATTTTGATTTGTGAACCCCAGGAGTCCTTCAGCAGAATGTTAGCCCTTTCAGACACCCCCCTTAGATAGGCAATTATATATACTACCTAAAAAAACAGGCTGCTCCCAGGTTACTTTCACCCATTCCCAAAGCCTGGTTTGTGGACCTCCAGACCTTCATTTCTAGCTACAGTGGCAATCGTGTTTATGATAAGCAGCTCTGGAAATCAGAGCTGCAAGGAGACCAAGAAATACAGAGGTATTCTCCAGTGCTCTTCCCATCTTGGAAGGCAAGATAAGGTGTGAGCAGCATGTCAAACCCTCATTGTCACATTGTGTTTTTCATATACAGTGAGTCTAAGAAAGATGAATGTTGCCAGTGTAACTGTACCTTTCCATTATGATTGTGAATTTGTGGAAGAGCCAATAACTTCTGATCTACATAATTGACTTCCAGTGTGGGGGAATAGAAAGTAATTTTTCAAAATTCACAGTTTCAATCTGATTAGAATTATTTTTCTCATGAAATCATAATGGCCCTTAAAAATAATCCTCTGCCAAGAATTTAGATCACCATGGCTATTACAGTAATTTAAACTGACGTAGGTTTTGGTTGCTGAGTCAGTTATGTATGCTCTGCATACATATGCAGTCATCATAGCTGAAATATAGGCAGTACAGCAGCCTGGTTCAAAATATTAATTGAAAAATTAACTGACTTGGATCAGAAGGCTTCTTCTATGTGCCTGAGATTGGATGAAGGAGAAAACAAAGTGTAGTGATCAATGGCCATGTATTAAGCTGGGGTTGCTTTACAGTGTTAGGATAAAGGGAAATGTAACAAGTCCTATTTTATTCAAAGTTTTTCTTGATTATCTAGAAGAAGACCTAGATCACAGGTTAATTAAATGTTTAAGATGTTCCAAATGAGGAAATAAAAATATTATTTTGAACAGAAAAGTCTCAAAAACTTGGAAATGAATAATTTTGGAGGGTAGGAAAATTTCAATATAGACAAGTTGGGTGGCATTTAATGTTGGTGCTATTGTGACAGAAGTCACAGAAGTGTCATGTAGAGATGTTAATAAAAGGAAACTTTTTGGGGTTGGGAGGAAACAACAGTAACCTCTTCCATCCACCCAGTTGCAAATACCAACTGACTGTAGAGGTTTTTGGGCATTCAAGAGCTGTTGTAAACACCCTGTAATGCCAGTGCAAAAGTCCATACTGTTTCATACCAGCCCTTTCCTGGCATTGTTAAAGGCATCCTGTAGTTACAGTGCCAGGAGATTTTACTGCTGTGGTGCCAGTATGCAGCAGTAGAGGTTGGAAAGTTATTGGGGAATCAGTATGGGATTTGGAATTAATGCAGAATAAAGATTTACTACAACTGTGCATGCCAAATATTAAGGTTGCCTAGGTCAGGAGATAGACAGGTACCCTTCCAAAGAGGTGCAGCAGAGCTGACTAAAATGCCTGTGAACCAGCAGGGGTGGTCCCAAATCCTTTCTTTTCCACTGCCAGTGTTTGCCTTGGCCACCACTCTCCACCCCCACACCTGCCTGTTCTGCTGATTTTGGCACGTGGGGCAGCCTTGCTTCAGCAGTTCAGCCTGATAACCTGGCATTGAGCCACTGGGTTTGTTAGGCTGGTGCAGTGCTGGGTTACTAAATGCAACCAAAGCTGCAGCAGCTCCAAGGAGAAGTGGGGTAGCCCAAGAGAAGGAGCAAGAGTCCACAGCCAGGCCAAAGAGGTGGGGAGGGAAGGGATGCTCCTGGTTTTGCTGTGGAGCAGCTGAACAGTAGAGTAGTGCTGCACTCCTCATCGCTCTGCAGAGCTCTCTGCTCAGGCTGGCTGGGCTGGAGGATTGAGATGGTTACCATGTGTAGCTTCACCTACGATTTCATTTTCCTGTCTGCCAGCTGGGGATAACCTCGTCAAGGAATGAAGCGATTATAAATCAACTGTTGAGTTATTTGAAGGAAGGGTACGTGCAAGTGCCTGGATGAAGTTTCAGCGCAATAGTTCATCTCTGTCTGTGCATGAGTTTATGTCAGTGGATTACTGAGATGAAAGTGGAAGTTTGCACTGCAGGCTGCAATGGGAATGTAGACAGGCCCTTGAGATGAGTTTGTTTGAATTGTTACAGTGGTTTGTTTAAAAATAAACAACCCAAGTAAAAATACCCTCTTCCAAAGTGTTATCTAGCTTTGCTTTCATAACAGGATTTGGAAATTAGAGATTAAACCTAAGGTTAAAGCTGCTTGAAAATGAGGGGAAAACAAGTGCATGTTTCCTCACTGCCCCATTGAACATACATTGGATTGCTTGAACATAGAATACATTTGCTTTAAAGTGCTTTCATCACATGCATACTTTTATTAATAGACTTAGGATAAAGTTGTTCTGAGAAAATGTAACACATGCCTGTGTGGCTCAGCAAATCCAAGCTTTCCCTTTCTGCCCTCCCCCAAAGTAGACTGCTGGTGCAGTAGGTGTAAAGTTGGTTTAAAATCCCGAGCGGCTGAGCTCGGTGTGGTGTTATCCTCAGAGCTGATGCCACAGAATCAGCTGGGGTCTTGAGTCAAGGGAGAACTCTAATGCTGAGCAACTGGAAAATATCAGTGCACTAACTTCTCATTCCATATTGATCCCCAAACAGAGTTTCAAAGAACTCTATTACAAAAAAAAAAGAGGGGTTTAAGTAGGGATTACTTTTTCATGTCTTGTAAAGAATACATTATGCATGTGGCATGCTAGAGCTTTGAAACTCAACTTCCATCTGCGCTCCATGACAGTATTTTATTTAATTCCATGTCTAAGAGACGAGGTTTGGAAATGAAATTAGTTTGTGTCATGCACAGTTCCTGTAGAGATCAAAGGCAGACCTGTTAATGCAACTATTGCTATTCATGAGTTTCATAGCCGTGTGAGTTTCAAGTTAATTATAAATGCTTGTTTAATCACTTAACAATAGGGTATTGGAGTCTCATCTGGGCATAATGCATATGGCTCCCACTTTTTTTAATTAAAGCAAATTCCTACCTTTTTTCCCAAGAAATTAATTTTGGTGGTAATGCTCTAGGCTCTAGCAGGTCAGGATATGCAAATCTTCTTTTACATGTTGGACTGTTGCATGATGGATGTCTTTATTTTATTATCCTGTACCTGCCCCTCCCTCCCCTTTGAATACAGGGGTTGTAAGCAGCCTGGTTTTCATTGTATGTGGCATAAATTGCTCTAGTTCATATAGTAGAATTCTTTTTGTGACATGTTACTAAAAATTGTGTGCATTATCCCTAGGACATAATGGATTGTGAGATTAATGTATTTATCATTTTAGTTTATCAACACTTTGTTTAATGGATTTTAAACCTGAAGAGGTAAGTAGGGCACCTGTCTGGCCTTCATATCACAGACAACTGTGCTGTATTTGAAGACTGAGGATTAAGACTAATTATTTTAGTTAAGATAAACGATTTCAATCCCCTGGAAATTAAATTCTTGTGCACTAGGGGAACCAGCCACAGTGCCAGCAATGCCTGAGGCACTTGGAGCAGCAAGGACTGTTAGATGAAAAATACAGATAATTCAACTTGAGCTGCAGAGAATGGTGAAAAAGCCTCAAGTGCTACCCGGGTGTAGCTTCCTCCACAATCCTGGATCCTGATTGTCCACAGAGATGAGGTGAGCAGAATGCTCTGACCAGGCACCATGTGGGGGCTTCTCTGTGTTAGCCAAGAGTGTAATATGCAGTTCTCATTGCACTCTGCTGTTTCTGAGGAAGAGCAAGAGAGAGGAATAAAGGAAAAACTCAGAAATCCACCAGTTGTGCATTTGAGTAAGAAAGTTCCTTCTTGGCTTCTGAGGTGTGGGGTTAATTACAGTCATCACACTGCAGGTACCCAGTGTGTGGAGGACCCTACTGATAGTCATCCCCTGGACCTCTAAAGCACAAAGTGTTCAGCAAATTCAGATTGCAGTGCTAAAAAGCGCCACAAACAACCACTTGGGCTGGCTTAATGAATGTTCTAGAATCAAACATTAATTCTCTTAACTCTTAACATTGACTGTAAGCCTTAATTAAACACCCAGAACTAAAATTAAAGCTGTTAGCCCCATTTTTTTTCTCACAGCCTGAGTGAGTCTACTATCTAGTAAGCTGTTCTCTTGCTGCCGAGAAATGACACCTGAATTTGCTCAGGTTCAGTGTACAGCTGTTGGCTGTCTCTGTCAGCAAGACTAAAGGTCCTCAGCTGACTTGATCTTCTGCAGTTTCATTGTTATGCACGGTGATCCAGCCTTCTCTTGCAGGAAGAGGAGGTCATGCTCCTCAGATGACCAGTCCCAAGGCTGCTTCACTGTCCCCTGCGTTTGATGTGTCTCTTCCCTGAACCCCTCTGCTTTCTAAATCCCTTCTGAACCTGCGGCTGAGAACCAAGATGTGTTGTGTAGTCCTTATTGGATTTCTGACTAGTGTAGTGAGGAACTTATTTCTTGGTGCCAGGGACTGCAGCAGCCTTGACTATCAATTCTCCAGTCGCTGAACAGGCACTGAGCAGACCCTCCTGTGTCCCATCCTCTGCATGGTTGGGTTCCCTGGAAACCAGTGCTGGACACTCAGCCCAGCTGAAACCTGAGTCAGCTGTGGTGGAGGGGAGAGCCGTGTAGCACTATTGATTTTCCTGTAATGAGGGCCAGAGCCAGTTCTGAGTAGAGGATGTCATCATCTTCACTGCAAATGTTGTTCAAGCACGTGTAGTTCGCTATTTGAGATGCTGCTTGAGAACTTGCTTTCAGCTGACAACATTAGTGAAGATCAGAGTATTTACTTGTAGAGGGATGTTACATTCATGTTTCCTTTTCTTCATACACACTTAGTCTGCTGCTATTTTGAAGTGTGATTGTCAGTAGAGCCTTCTTGATGTAGCACATTAGGAAGATACAATATGTAAATGCTAGAGTTGGCATCTGTGGCTAAAGTACAGGGAACACTTCTTTTCTAGGAAAATGTTTTCCTTTAGATAAATGAAAATCCTATTGTTTGGCTGAGGATTGACCTCACACATGGGCAAAAGGTTAAGAGACAGAAAGGCCTATCCATTTGGCACGTAGGATTCAAAGCTAGGCATGTTGCCAGTAAGCTCAATCAGAGCAGAGGACACACTTTTACATAAAGTTCATAATGGCTTTTTTTACTGAGCAGGAAGCTTTCTTTTTCTAATCAAAACCTAGATAATTTGAATATCTCTTTCTTTGGTAATATCCTGACATTGTCTATGGATAAGGGACCCCCAAAGGAAAAGCTAAGTGATCGCAGCTGCCTGTGTCAGCCTGCTCCCAAAAGAGATCATCTGTCCAGCACACGTCAGTGGGAGTCTGCCTGACAGAGGGGTGTGTGCACAGAAACCAAATTGCAGGCTTGGGATCTAAATAGGATTGTGATCTTTGATTTTTCAGTCTGTGTCATAACTTTTCTTTGTTTATTCCAGTATGTGGAATCTGACAGTTCGCCTTTGCTCAGGTCACTCAGGATTTTATTTTCTGTGTTATATTACTGACTTAAAAAGAACCAACCCAACAAACAAACAAACAAAGCCCTAAACCTCCTAAAACCAGTGCTTTTCACTTTTCAAGAGTTCAGTTACAGAAGACAGCAGTGATGACAGCCATTCCCAAAAAGGAAACCATTCCCAAACTGAGAGTTCACAGCAATGTAAAGAGCAGTTGTGAGTATAAGAAGGGGTTGCAAGTGAAATGGTTTTCTTAAGGTTAATTGTATTTCAGGAGAGGCAGTAGGGTTCATAGAGCAGATGGCACAGGAAGGATTGCTCAGAGAAAGTTTAAACTTAGTAAAATCTCAAAAATCAGATTAAGAAGACAGATGGGATTCTGGATTGGAATGCTACCATTTAGGGATTTTTTGGTCTTTTTTTTTCACTTTCCCAAATTAAAACCTTGAAGATGCTGGAGCTTTTTATACAGCTTACAATAAATTTAGTACTACAAAACTGGGAGGGTGCTGCACTTAAGCAGCTGTTTTCCCAATATCTGGTAGTTTTGGTTTGCAACTACCATTTGAAGAGCAAGTAGGAAGTTTAGTGTTTAAAAGAAGAAAAAGGACTATAAGAGAACAGATTTACACTAGACTTGCTTGAGCATACCTATACATCAGCCTTGATCTTTTTGTGGAATTTACCCCTGCATTTGCTGGTTTTATTTTCTTTTTTCATACTTACCTTCTTTTCCCATTTAGCTTTGGGATTCTTGAAGCAGAGTTGAAGGGTTGCTCTGTTTAACATCTGCAAATGACCCATTCCTACCTGCACTTATAGACAGGGAGACACAGGCTTTTTGCCCTTCCAGAAAGGTTGTTTTTGCCTGTGGTTTATCTCCTGGAAATGACAGTTATCCTAAGTGGTTCTTGTTTTGGATCTGAATCTTTTCTGTAAGAATATAATGGCAGGACACACACGAGTGGTGCAGACAAGTGACTCTGGCTCTGTGCCTGTGCCCACCAGTGCTAGCAGCCAGCAGGGAAGTGCATGCCAGACAGATGAGGTCTGAAAGAGACACATTCTCACCACACCAGTCAGGAGCCAGGTGCATCAGACAGGGCTATGGCTCAAGCATAGCCTGTGCTGACTGTGGCTGGCTTGTCTGGGGAAGTGAGAGAGACCACAGCTGCCCTGGGTGAGTCCCTCAGCCCAGGGTCTATCACCTCAGCCATCTCTGCTTTGCTCTTAAATGAGGAAGCATCAGCACTCTTCACCTTTATGTCCCATTCCTCCAGGACCTCACTAGCAGCACAGAACAAAGCTCCTCCCAAATTCAGCAAACACTTCTACTGTACATACAATAGTGTGAGAATGAAACTTGGCTTCCCTCATCTTTTGCAGTGCTTTCATTTCCCTGCCTTCATCTGCAGCTCTGCTTCTTCTCTGAATCCATGTGTCTTAAATTCTGTGTGAGCACTTTGCTGTGATAGGCTGCAAAACTCAGGAATAATGTACCTGCTTTATACCCACTGTTTGCTGAGAGTTCCAGCTAAAAAGTTTGCCAGATATTTTTAATACTCTATTCCTTAGTTTAAAGTAAGTCTTCTAAACAGCTTCTAATTGATTTCATCCAGTATACCTAGTCTTTCAATCTAAGACTTCCCTATTAATTAGAGATCAGTCTGATCTTGGGTCACTTCTTGTCCTTACTCTGCTGTCTTATTTCCCTTCTCCAGTTCCCCTGATCCTCAAGAAGTGCCTGAATATATTCTAGCAATTCTGAAACTTACTGTCTCTTTTTATAGGTTTTTCTCATCACATCACTGTTTGACAGGATGTTTTCTTCAACAATTTCCAGTTTTAAGCTTTTAATCATTCAGTTGCTGTGGAAATTACAGTGATAACGTAGGTTTAGTGTTCATGACTTCACTGCTGCATTAGATAAGAGAAAGGAGCTGTCATGTGGGAGAAGGCCCTGAATTAAGCAAGTTGTATACATTTCACATGTTTGTCAGAGAAGATAACACATAAAAAAGGAATTAGGATTGTTCAGGCTGCTAGGGTTTTCTCTATCTGCTCAGAGAAAAACATGTTAAATATCAAAAAGGATAAAACAAGCCCATTGTCTGATGTAGGGACTGTGTGGTTTGGAACAGCAGTTCCAGTCTGCTGCCTTTCAGGACATTGGTATTCTGTCTTGGGTGATTGCCTTTGTTGTTTCTGTTTCGAAGAAGGATTTTGGAAGCCCTTGTCCTTTCTTATCAGAAAGAGAGAGGGGTGCAGAAACAGAGAAGCATGGAGACAAAAGCCCATACATAGCTATGGAGTGGGAGATAAAGACATTTACTATTGGAGATACCCATGGCTAGCTCTGTGATTTGGGAAAAGATGGATTTGTGAATACAGGAATTTTTTTTTTCCTCATGATCAATTTTAGTAGTAGCCTCTCTTCTAGAATTTTGAATGTAGATAAGGAATTAAATTGATGTGATCCTTCTGTTGTTTTCTTATCCTCTTCCTTAATTAGTATTTAATATTCCAGAGCTCCCTGGTTCCTTATATGTGGTTGTTTTTAGAGAGGGCTGAACTACCATGTTACTGAAATTGCTAACAGCAATGTTCAGCTTGTCCTGTTCTCTTGCCTTTTCTTTAATGCACCACCCATTATTCTTAACCTCATCTATTCTTGCATTCTTTGCTAGGAAATTCAAAGTGAGACATGGTAAGAGCGCAGCTATCTGGCTTTGGATCTAAGCATATCCCTCCACTTTGAAAATTAAAACTTACCCTGTTTGTTGTCCTCATGTTTGTAAATACATTAATATATATATTTTTCCTTCATTGATTAATGTGGCTGCCTTTCACATACACAACATTTCGCAAGTTACTTGGTAGTCAAGGCAAGGTTTCTAAGGAGGCACTCTGTACTGGACACCAGAGTATGTGGACACTGCTTTTCAATGTACATTGCTTCCTTTGACTACTAAATGCAAAACTGGGAAGAAGTCCAGAATCTTTAATAGCTGGAATATATTTCATGCTGATCCCATCTAAATTGGCATCCTCCATTGCCAAGATCTAAAGCAATGGTTGTGATGATGATGAATTTCTCTAATGGGGTTTTTGTTCAGGGCTGCTTGATATTGGTGTTTTCAGTACTGTAGGATTCAGAGAGAAGGTCTCTGCTTATGAAAGGGCCCAAGATATTGATCTTTCTGGCTGAAATACCCTTAGGACAGATGTGCTGATACTTTTGTGGTAGGTCCTCATGTCCTTTTAAAATTCTAGGTTGTTACAGTGTGTTTCTCCCCATACTCAGTTGTGTCATTTCACTATTGAAACTCACCGCAAAGATTTTGCTAAAATCTGTTTTCTTCTTGGTGTCATGTCTGGCTGACTCAGGGCTTTAACCAAAATAAGTTCTTAGAAGGCATTAGTAATGGAACAGAACTGTACCACCAGTACTGTTCTGTAGAAATCAGTGTAATGTTTTTGAATTAAATGAGCAGGAGGCCATGCCCTCTTTCCTGGGCATCACATGCAGAAATGTTTACACATGGAATGGGAGGAGAAGATCTTGCTTGTGAGAGGCTGAAGCTTCCTGACGCAAAAAGGGAGTTTGCAAAATACATCTACTACCTTAGGGAATGGAGTAAGCTGGGATAGGGAACTTCATGCAAGAACAAGAATTTCCAGATATTAGGATGGGAATGAGAGAAAGGGGAGAGTTGGAGAGAAAAGAGAGAGGGATATAAAAGTTCATATAAAAGGAAGAGGCAACTGGAACTGAAAAGAACCCAAGGAATGTCTTGGTGGAAGCATTGCTGTCTTGGACCCAGCATTGCTGGGTCTTTTCAACACAGCATTGGATTTAAGTCATGGTTATTGCAGAAAGGCAACAGCTGCTGCTTTAGAGCATGAGGCAATTGAACTATTGTAGGCACAGAAAAATAATCATAGACACAGAAGAATGCCTTCCAGAGGGACTGTCTTGCACAAGCCACTCCATTTTATGTAACAAAAGCCTGGTGACACAATGCATGGTTTAGTCATAGGAGTGCCCAGAGTGGACAAATATTGTACATCTGGAAACATTTAAACTAGTAATTATTTTCTGGAAAAAATGGCAAATTACTCAAGAAAAATGTAGTCCATTGTCTTGGCTTCAGACTGCATATCTGCAGGATATATGATTCTCCTGACTGCCTTACTCATCACTTCTTTGCTTCTCACCATTATTGTGTGGGGACAGGTGATACAGTAGTGTCAGGCCTGCTGCTGTCACTGCTAGCACTCTGCATCCCACCTGGTTGTCCTTGCTTTGAGGACATGGACATGATCCTGTGGGACTTGTCCACTGGTTAGACATCACCAGGGAAGTCCTGTGCTAGCTGGGTCAATCTCTCCCACCAGAGCTGAAAATATTCAACTGTAGCACAGCCTGCTCTATTGCCCACTTTATTCTTGTCACAGCAGATTTCCTCCATTCCATTGCTACACAGAGAGAATTGCTTTGGGAAGGGGTGAGGAGCATACCCCACTGGCAGCCTTTCCCTCTCCCCACTGCTGCTGGAGAGGACTGGCTGGAGCAGAGGCACGGCAAGGCAGGGACCTTACAGAGAGTTTCCATGCCCTGCTGTCTGTGACTAACAGGATGTTTGATAGCACACATTTAGAATTGCCACAGTACAGCAGTACTCTGTGATTGACATGCTGCCCCTCAAAGGGAGTGTTGCCTGCCCTGGAGATGTGCTGCCCAGCTGCATGGGGGTCACAGGCGGAGATAGATGCCTCCACAGTTGAAATTAGCTGTTGGGCAATAATTCAGGACCTGGTCTGGCTTGTAGCAGAATCTGCAGTGTCTCTGAAGAGTGACTGCCTGAGATGGAGAGCTTCAGGCCAGTATGAGAAGTTATACATGGCACCAAAATGTCAGAGCTGGTGTCTTTTCAGTCACGGGTGTGTCAGCATGTTCTATCTGCTGCCTCCCACAGAAGCTCTTCGGACAATAATCGCTGTGCTTGTTTGTCATTACAGAAGTAACGCTGAAGGTCCATGTAAGCGATGCCAGCACCCATCAGCCAGTAACTGAAGCCTTCATTGAGATTTTTACCAACCAGATCTCCATTGCATCTGGAACCTCAGGAGCAGATGGCACTGCCTTCCTCAAGTTTCAGTATAAGTTGGGCAATCAGCTGATAGTGACTGCTAGTAAACATGCATATGTGCCAAATTCTGCACCATGGAAACCTGTAAGATTGCCTGGTAAGAGATCTTTATTTTTCTTCTGAGGTAAGATATTGGATCTAAAGGAAGCTACACAGTTTTGTATGATGTGTTTTAATGCTTGAGATCCTGGGTGGGAAGAGAAACATCCACACATTTCAAAAATAGTAACATTTCTTCCTCAGTTAAACTGGAGCATCAAGGCTGAGCAGAGATTCACTGTCCTTCTGAAGGTCCTCGATACAGTGCTACATCAGTTTTCAAACACCTATTGGTGCTCCTACAACTCCATAGAAAATAGAAATCTATTCCAGATCTTTTTCTTTATGGGAACTCTGTTTCCAAGAACCTTATTTCAGCAGCTGTGGTGTATTCTTGCTTCTCTTCCAAGGTGTTGCACCATAGGCTGTAGTGTACAAAAATGTCCTGTCTTTCAGGTCTTAGCCATGTCAATAAAATGGTTTTAATCTGCAGTAATGTTATCCAGAAGTATGGATTTTTACTAACTTAATTGGCATGGCTTTTCTTCTTCCACAGGCAAACAAGTATAACAATAATACTTACATGTTAGTTTTTATCAGAATGCCTCAGAACCTTACATTAGTTATACGAGAGGAAAAATTGAGTCATGAAGCCTATTTCTGTCTGCTAAAAAGAACAGATTGAGGGTGGCTTTCAAACCTTGAGATGTACCATCTATATGAAGATCATATCCCAAGTTTCATCTGCCTTTCTTGTAATCCTCAGCTACAATTAGGGTCCATGTAATTTGTGAATGGTCCCAGGCTTGTATTATACCCAAATCACACCTAAATAACACACACCTCAGGTCTGATAATTAGCCTGGGCCAAAGCCATGGGAGGTTTTAAGTGCACTAATATTTGAATAGTGTATATGTTCCCAGGGCAGTGTTGAATTCCATGCCTTGGCTCCATTTTATTTATTAATATCAACATAGCCAGAAGGGCTGTGTGACTTGCTGCAAGGTCGAGTAGCAAAATGTATTTTCAGAAGGGGAAAGGAACGTGAATCTCTTCAAACCCAGAATTGTGCTTTAGGCATTTCAATGTGATGTTTACTTATCTGCGTTCACTTGCTTCAGATAAGATAGGAGTGCCTTCTTCCACATTTTCTGTACTGTGTTCCATCATGTTTTTCAGCTACTTAATGGAGCTAACAGCAAAGACTAAGTCAAGCCCTTTGGGGTGTGGGGAAAGAATAAGAAGCAACTGAAAAGAGTTGCAGCCAAGAGAGTTTCAAATAAGTAGAAGGCAACAATTCATTGCATTAGCAGCTGTCACAGCTGGTCTGTGGCTGAGCAATTAATTCAGTTATAAATAAGAAACCCAGCCAGGTTCTATAAACCTGCCCCTGGGTTGACTTCAACCAATCACCAATGGACTATGATCAAATTGCCCCACGAACTTCCTAAGCTGCAGACTGGTCAGGAACCTGGGAGGTGTTAAGAGCAGACCAAAGAGCATTATACACTGGGATGTTTCAAACCTGCCATATAAAGCTGGGTTCAAACAATAAAGGTCTTGCAATTGCCACAGAGACCTTGGGGGTGTGTGTCTGTCTGTCCCAACCCACCCCTCCACGTTACAAGCAGCAAAATTGGAATAGGTCATGCAGAAAGGCTGTGAAACGTCCACTTTTAAAGACATTCAGAACTCAGCTGGACAACCCCTGCTTGGTGGAAGAGATGACATCCGGAGGTCCCTTCCAGCCATAATTGTTCTGTGACTCTGTTTAGAAACTTCCTTTGAGTTTTCTTCTCTTTAAATAAGATGAAGTGCAGCTTTCTCAGCATACTTCATGTGATGTTAAAGGACGAAAGTATGCAATAACCTTGCCTTGTGTCTTGTCTCTTTCTGACTAATACCCTAGGTCTTTTGAATGAGATGTACTCTTCCATAGCCTGGAGTTTGTTTGGTTAGTTTTCTGCTTGTTGTTTTTCTTAAATACTGATTTTGAGGGAAGGGAATGAAACAGGGCATTTTTGTTTTAGTAAATCATTGAAGTTAAAGAGCAGTAATTGTATAGGTTCCACAAAGTCTTTCTTTTCATGGCTGAAACATGAGCTTAGCTCTGAAAGCAGATTCGTTTCACCTCTGATTGTCCCCCACTGAAACTGGTAGATAGTTTGCCATTGATTTAATTGGAAGTAGAGTCCTTTACTTTGCTTCCTGTACCTTGAACTTATTCCTTTCTTTGACTAAAGAAAAAAGTTATAACTTGATATGCCCTATGTAGATTCAATAGGGTTGTTCTTTGAATTAATCCTGAAAAGGTACATGACATACAAGTTAAGATACTTAGGCTTTTATATTTTGTATTGACTAAGACGCCTATAGTCTTTAAAAAGCTTTCCAAGAACTGTTTGTATTTAAATGCCTATCATGCTTTTAACTAGCACAGTATAGAACTTTGGAAAAATGTGCAAATTGTTTTGTTGTTTTTTTAAGCTGGTTTGAATGATGGAGAACAGGCAGCATATCTCAATCTTGGTTCTGCAGTGTGCAGTCTGGGCACACCCATACATCTGCATCCTCATTTCCCAGAAATGCTTGTTAGCAGTCCTAGGAGCTGTCCCCCACGGAGCAGATCCCCAACTCTGAGAAGCATTCCACCCAGGGCAGTGTTTAAGCTGCTGTCCTGTGTGCTGTGGTAAATGAACTATGGCCGTATTTACCTCAAATGGGAAAATGAACACCATGAGCAGTGAGTAGGTTTGAAAGCTAAAGGGTGGTAATGTGCTGTAGCAGAACTTGGCCAAAGGACCAGGATTCCTCCATCACAGGCAATGTGCATTGGTAATGGTGTTATGCTGAAAAGCTGTGCAGCCACTGAACTTGTGACTCTGTTGTAGTAGCTTCAAGGAGTAAACATCGAGGGTTTTCTGTTCTTATAATTTGGCAGAAATTAACTTCCCTTATATTAACGAAAATAATTACTACCTCTTTACTGCTTAAGCAGAAGGATTATTTATTTACATAGTCATAAATGGTAGGAGGAAAAGATTTAAGATCTCTTCTTTCATTAAAAAAATTATCAGCAATGCCATGACTCTACTTATTAACAGGTCATAAATTTAACATCACTTGAGTTGTTGAAATGTTCATGATGGAAGATGTGTTCATCTGTCTGCTCTTAACTACACTTACATTTTTCTTTGTAAAAAAATTGGAAGAAAACATTTGTGACTGGTAATTCTTATTTAAAAGGACATTTCTTTTGGAGCAGTGTATGCAATGAAGAGAGGGAGCTGCTGAGACAGCACAGTTCAGAATTCCTTGGTAGAGGTGGTGTCATGGCTTAACTCCAGTCATCAACTAAGTACCACCCATTGCTTCCTCCCCCCCAGCCTCCGTGGGGTGGGGAGGAGAATCATAAAAAGCTAAAAACTCTGGGTTGAGATAAGAACAGTATAATAATTGAAATAAAGTAAAATGTTATAATAATAAAAAGCAGAAGAATGAGACTTACCAAAAAGAGTGGGAAGTAAAACCCAGTTAAAGCAAGTGATGCACAATACAATTGCCCAGCCCATCCCTGAGCAGCAGTTGACCCCTGCTGGACAACTCCCCCCAGTTTATATACTGGCCATGACATTCTGTGGAATGAAATTTCCCTTTGGCTACTCTGGGTCAACTGTCCTGGCTGTGCTCCCTCCCAGCTTCTTCTGAAGCTTCTCACTGACAATGTATGGAAAACTGCAAAGTCCTTGACTGAGGGTAAGCACTGCTCAGCAGCATCCACACCATCAGTGTGTTATTGACATTATCGCACCATCAGTGTGTTATTGACATTATTGTCATCCTGAATCCAAAACACTGCCCTGTACCAGCAGCAGAGAACAAAACAGCTGCATCCTGGCTGAAACCAGGACAGTCAGTCAAAGAAAACTCTGGTATTTATTCACTATGGTGAAACACAGTTTTAGGATCAGAGGATGATGGCTATGGTATTTCTGGGAGAGGAGAGCTCATCTGGAATTGTTTACCTGTAAAATAAGGTTAAAAACTGGGAAAGCAGAGTATAGTATTTCAGGACTTGTCCTTGGCATAGCCATTCAGGGAAATGTGTGTCCAGCTCTGGATCCATGCTTCAAGAAGAATGTTTAAAACTGTGGACTTTTATCAGGGGTGATTAAAAGATTGGAAAATGCAGTTTACAGGGAAAGACTTGGAAGTGCTTAATTTATTTTGTTCATTAGCAAGAAAGTTCATGAGGTAATTTGATCATAGTCCATCAATACCCTCATAGAGAACAGGAAACTGGTAAGAGAGAATTCCTCTGTCTAGCAGGCCTGTATAAAAAGAAGATCAAATGGCTGGAAATCGAACCTCTATAAATTTTGATGGGTAAAGAGGCACATTGTTTAACTGCCCTCATAATTATTTATTAGAACATTGATGCTGTGGTGTATTCTTCACACTGGACACTGTAAAATAAAACTGGAGTTTTTCTACACATTTTCAAGTTTTGGTTCAGCAATTGAATCTGCAGCAATAATTAATTCAGGGAAGGCTGTAGTTATACAGGAATAAGGGTGGATCATCACTGTCATCCTTCTGGCCTTAAAAGCTGTGTCTTTCTGTCATTGTCATGCTGAGAAAGGATTGTGCAGAAAAGCCCAAGGGAAGTTTAGAGGTTATATATTCGTTATAGTCTGGCACATATGGAAGAAGATGTTGGCATGGTTGATTGTATTGAGCTCCCCAGGGTGTCTAAATTATATTAGCTTTCTTCATACAAATTAAGTTATTGGAGTAAAGACAAATTTTGTAATTGTGTGGCCTTAGTGCTACTTGCACTCGGCTTTCTTACTTATGTTGCCTAATGTGTAGATCTGTTTCATATTTGGGCATTGGAAAGAAAATGCCCAGCTGTACTTGCAATAACATTATATGATTTTTTTTTATTTTAATGTTTATATATATTGTTAAGACCATCTTTTAGATGGTAGTTATTTTCAGGGTGTTTCTTGTATTTTTTTCTCCTTTCTCCCGTACTTCTCCCAAACACAAAAATTTCTGATCTTTAAAAGGAGAATATATTTCTTAAATCCAAAATAGTGTAGTCTTCCTATTGGTAGCTAACATCTATATGGTCTCTTGGATTAATTAATGTGTATTAATTAAGAGGGAATTAATAAAATTCCAGAAAATCAGAAGAGTTTGTGTTGTTCTGTTGACTGTTTCTGAGAATGCCTTCCTCAGCTTGCATTTACTTCAGACTAGGATGAGTACTCTCCAGGTATGGGATGCTGCCCAGTTATTACTAGTTATTAATAGTAACAAGTTGTTACTAAAAATAACTAGTCTGCATTAGTCTTCTCTTTTTCTATCTTTGAATGCCACATGTGGACTGCAGGCAGTTGTGCCCCTTACTGTTTTCATAGCTGCAGGAGGCAGGTGGGCTCTGTGGCTAATTCCTTCCATATTTTGGGTCTTCTGGGTCGGAAGAACTTGGCATGAAATTATATCCTGTTTTTCACTCTGCAAGGATGTGTGTGCATACTGACACAGCCCCCTGCACGGAGTGTCAGTGCCCAGTGGGAAGGGAGGTCCTTGCAGGTAGACTTCTTGCAGCAAATACCCTTTCACACCACTGGTAGGATGACAGTATTCTGCTATAAATAGCACTTCCCTGGTGTAGGTGGTGACTCAACACATGCTGCATTTTAAAGCAAATTGTTCTGACTTAATCATCATACTTTGCCTTTCTGTATAACTTACGTAAGCATCTCAAAGTACTTTAAACTTAAATTTCATTAAAATATTCCTGAGGTAAGAAGTATAGCTGTTGCACAGAAAAATTACTCAGCCAGACTGAGTTAGCATTTCAGTTCTCTTTATGTATTTCTTGTCTTTCTGTGCAGCTGGGAATTGCTTCATGTAAGGCATGAGCCCTGCTTTACACTGCACTCTCCAGCGCTTTGAGCTACCATGCGTGACGTGCAGGAGTCAAAGCATAGAACATTGTGTTTAGTTCAGTAGTTACTCTGGCAATTTAACTGTTTGGTTCAGAAAATGCATGTGGTTTCTGTCTTGTATACAGTATGATTTTAATAGTTTGGGTGGCCTGCTTTTGCAAAAACGTAAAGAAAGTAAGCGCTGTTGTTATTGGATTATGTTATAAGAATTTAAATATGTGCCACTTAAACCACTTCTCTCCCACAGTGTTCTCCTCACTGAGCCTTGGCCTTCTTCCTGAACGCTCAGCTACTCTGATGGTCTATGATGATGTAGTCCAGATAGTCTCAGGATTTCAAGGTATGCTGGCTTTGGGAAGTCAGAATTGAAATTTGAGGGACACTAAAGAAAAAGTCTGACAGCCCAGTGCTTTCTGAACTCTGTCCTGTGAGTGAGACTGGTATTCTGTGGGGAGTTCTGAGTTCCCTGAGGAATGCTTCTCTGTGGGATTGTTTTACCAAATTAATAGCTGAATTCATCCCTGACTGCTGTGACTAGAGAATTCAAGTTACACGGTAATAAATGAGTTTGGACTTTATTATGCCATTTGAGAGCTAGAGATTAAATTTCTTACCATATCTGTTGGATGTTTTTTCATCTAGCCTCATTTAACCATCCTTGAAGGAGACATTTTCTGGTGTTCTTAATGTCTAAGATTTTCTCTGGCTTTATTTTTGTTCTTGCTTCCTAGTGTGAATGACTTAGATGTTTAGTGCATAGAAAAATCGAAAATTTCTTGTATCTGCATTGTTGTATACCCTGTATAAACCTGCTTTTCCTGGGGACGCCTTGTCAGACTGTCTGCAAATCCAAGTCCTACATGTTAAAACCCACTGTATTAGAAAAATAAAGTTTAAATAACCTTTATGTAAGGCCAAACACAGATGTTAAAGTAACTGCAGTATCAGTTAGAGGAACAGTGTTTTCTGAAGTGCACAGTGAAGAATAAAATGTTCATTTGACTTAGGGGTCTGACATAAATTAGTCCAACTGATGTGCTGGCAGAGGTAAGTCTGTTAATAAAAGAACAGGGGATTTTAAAGATACTTTGAACCAGAAACATGGGCATATCCTTCCTGTGGGCACTCATTGTGCATAAATGGTGTCTTACAATAACTCTTATACTTGCAATCACTTTAAGCTCTACTGTATAGTTAATAAACAAGGAAACAGTGCCCTCAATAGTAATCCAAGATAACCTTGTTTTATCTGAGAGAATATAATACAATTATGCCTTCCTGACATATTTTTTAGTTAGGAGCCATCTGACACAATAGGCTTTTCATTAGTGATAGCACTAGATATGGCTGGAGCTGAAAATGCATTAAACAAATTAGGTAGCTGATGGAATGCTCAGAAGGAGCTGGAGAGAGCTGCTGTACATATATTCTGCAGTTTGAGAGCTGGACATTGTCTAATGGGGTAAATTAGATGGATGGTGAACTGTGTTAAAACATAAGGGATTCTATTAGGCAAGACATGAAACATTGTTTACCAACAGTATTCCATTATCATGCTGTATTAAATACTCTTATTCTTATGCAAATGTGCTAATATTATGCAATTAATTGAAAAAGAAAAGTATTTTCATGTTCACAGCTTCCTTCAAAAAAACAGAGAATGCTAAAGGACTAGAGGGACATTTAACAGCTGAGTGAGACTCATAAATATTTTCAACATAATCTTCTTTTCCTTCAGTGAATTGATCCAGTGTGTTAACAATATATGTGAATTAGAATAATTTAACTGCTTCTTCTGGGATAGCAGAAAAAAAGGATAAAGGAAGAAAGGGGTACCTGGAGTATGCTAAGGATTGGGATTTGAACTTGCAATCTTGCCCAGTAAAATCTATTTTATGGGTCCAGTCCTCATTTCTTTTCTTGGGACTTCTCTTGTGATGAAGCCTAAAAGAAAGACAGCCTAGACATTGTTCCAGTATTTGAATGGAGCCTCTCTAGTCTCCATCCAAAATCCTTGTGACCTAGTTTTTCTCTGTTATTTCTCTAATTTACTTCCCAGTAACCTCACACTGTTTCAAAAGAGCTGATCAGGAGTTACCTTAGTGCAAAAATGAGAGCAAATCAGAACTCATTAAACCAGGAACAGAGTGGGAACACTGGTGTTTGAAGCACCGGTCAAAGGGAAAGAAAGGCCTGTCTTGGTACACTAAGTTACCAATTGCATTTGAATAATTAATCAAGCAAGCAATGTATTATGCAGTTGAGAAGTTTGTCTGAGTTGATGCAGGCAGCTTAATTTTCAGGATGGCATTACAATCCACTGTCAGTAATTGTGAGGGATGGGGCTTGCCAGCCACTGGGTCACTGCAGTTATTTAATGCCAGCACAGTGATGGCTGAATTTCAGTGTGTAGTGAATGGAAGCTGTATGGGGACTGTGTCTGTCTCTGACCCATGAGCAATCAGAGCATGAACTGGTGAGACTTCAGATGCTACTGCACTTAGATTAAACCTCAAATGCTGGTGTGGTGCCACATGTCACATATGCAGGGTGACAAGAGGTGCCTTACAGGGACTCCTTGAGGTTACTTCCTCAGGAGTGTACTGTCAAACTGGAGGTCACAGCATTTAAATCTGCCTGATGTGTTGACGAGAGGCTGTTTGAAGAAGGTAAGATCAGTGCCCAACAGCCTTTACCTCATCCACACATCATGTGGGAAGAGCTCACATGCACATTTTACAATCGAATGTGCTTGGGTTTTATAAGTAAAAACTGGATTTTATAAGTAAAAATTAGGTATCTTCAGTAATAGAAGTAATACTAAAAACCCACTCCCCTCCCACTGATAAGTGATGACTTGTTGAAAAATTCTCTCAAGAGTCTGGTCAGCACAAGTTTCTACCACTTCCAGTTCCTTTAATAAATCTGTACCTGGACATATGCCCCAAAATCCACTATGGCCTCTGATAAAGGACAGCATTGGATTATCTTCCAGCAAGGTGGTGACAGAAGGTGAAAGAAATCCTTGGTAGCTGCTTCCCTCACAAGCCTTTCTCTGGAAGCTCTCAGTCTTCTGCCCCTTTGGAGTCTCTTGCCAGGTGTGGGAGAGACTGAGGAACTGAGGGGATAGTCAGGGCGAGTGCCAGGTTTTTGGTGAATAATCAATGTAGAGGAATTTGTTTTTCTAGGGTGTGAATTGACAAGTCTGCACTGATTTATTAAATGTCTGGGTATGCACTGCCACAGGGGAGGCTATTTCTTCACCCCCAAAGCTTATAGCTGAGTTCATTATTGTGCAGGTTTTCTCCCAGGTTTTGGGCTCAGCCATAAGAAAGCTTTGTACTGCTTTTAGGATTGAAGGAACTCAGGTTGGCTTTCTTAGTCCTCCTTATCTGGTAAAAATTTGGCATTTCATGGCTCTCTCAGTGCTAAAATCCATAAATTTTTTTAATAGAAAACCCATAAACTACTATATTGCAGACTCAACAATTGTTACTTGGTTTCTAATTTTTGCTTAGTGTGTATCTTTGGAAATAAAACACCAGTTCTTGGAAACTTGGATAATGCATCTTAACCAGAGATTTTACACTGAACTATTGGTGATAATCCTAAGGCCAGTTTCTTTGTTGTGGGTTTTTTCCCTGTGTTTTTACTGTGGAAATGTATACCCATGGGCTGTAGGAGCCCACTCAGCAGTGCAGTCAGAGGGTTCCAAAGTGCCTGAGCACATCAGTCCCTGAGGCACAGCAAACTGCTACTTGCACAGCACACAGGAGATAAATCCTGCCTGAATTTGTGGCAGTCAATTCAGTTAATCTTTCACATAGTTTTCCATTTATACTTAGAAATCAGATAAGGAAGATTTTTTTCCCATTCCACACAGGTGTCGTTTAATAACTCTTTTAAACACTTAAGGATACTGCCAGTCTTGAGAGCCTGCTGTAAACACTAAAAGGTTCCAGAAATTAAAAAATAAAAGCAATTTCATAGCTTTTTCTCACAGAATTACCAAAGAAATGACAATTAAACAACAATCAGCTCTTTGGAGGTGCTTACTCCTGTACACAGGCACTTTTCTTAGCCAATACAACATTTTGTTCAGTGGAGTTTTGTTTTCTCACAGCTAGAACTGTTGCTGGAAAATTATGCAAGAAAGATTCCAGTCTCTAGGTTAATGACATTGGCAGCTACAAAGCTTAGGAGGAATCAAGCTCGTTATTCTTTCTCACAGTGAAGCTACATGTAACCTAAAAGTGCTGCCAGAGACTAATGGGGGAAAAGATGCAAAATTGTTTTGAGTTGACATCTTTGAATCACATAGTCCAATGTGAATTAAGAAGAAAACTGCTTGCCTCTTGATTTTGTGCTATGGGGGAAGTATTCTGTGTGTATTCAAAATGAGCTCTGGAGAATACAATAGCTTTTGATTTAAAAATTAATTTGCATGTTGTGCACACAAACTTGCAGATGGAGTCTTGCTGTGTGTTGCTAAACAGTATTAATGGTGAGTATCCTTTGAAAAATACTATTGACTTTATAAGCTGCAATTTAAATGAGACATGAAATGCCATAGTACATGAAACAGTCTTAAATCACATTGCAGCAAAGACCCTTCAATTAACACCTAGGGAGCTTGAAAGAAACGCTAACACTGTACAAAGCAGAGAAAAAGAGAGAAATCTTACATGCCAAGTAATCTGGTTCTATTTAGATGTGTTCTTTGCATATTGGAAAGTATGGAAAATCTTTTCACCCAAGGTTTGTCAAGTGAATCTTTTCATTTAGTGATTTCACTATTGACCAGTCTCAGTTCTAGAGTTAGTTTCCATGGCCAAAGCTTTACAAAAGTTTCATATCTTAACTGAGACTACAGGTAGAACTTTCTCTTAGAAAATTATTTTTGAAAAGTATAAACTACATTTATCTTGCTATTTCAGGGAAAAGAAAATTTCAACAAATATGGTGAACTGGATGCTTTCCTAAGCTTTTGCATACCCTACCTCTGAACTTAGTTTTAGTTTCAGTTATACTAATTAAAAGAGGCATGCAATGGGAGTGGAGGAGGAACAAAATAGCCAGAAAAGCTTCTGACAGTAGGTGCCTCCACAATTTTGCTCTGGAATACCTGTGGAGAAATAATGGCAACTGCAAAATAAATGTGAAAATACTGTTTTTCCAACTTTCATAATGGCCTTCTGATGTCTCTGTCCTTCTCAAGCTACTGCAATTTATAATGAAAAAAATGTAAAATTGCTTCCATGAATATGAACACCTAAATATTCTGCCCACCTTGGATATAAAGTCACTTTTAATATTTTTAGGTGCCCGGACTCAGCCACAAGTTCACTTTCAGAGAAGATCTGTGAAATTGCCAGAGAACACTAGCTACAGTGATTTGACAGCATATCTGACTGCAGCCAGTTCACCCTGGGAAGTGGACAGTTTCCCTTATTTGCAGGGATTAGATGGAAATGGAACAGGTAACCCACTACTTTGGTTTTGCTCTGATTTCATATTGGTCCAGGGCTTGACTTTTGATCCTATAAGGTTTTCCATTCCCCATTCCAGCAAACATTCTTTCAAATTTGGGTGGCACTACATTTTTAACTGTCCTACCAATATGCTGTTCCAGTGAGGGAGGGCAAGGTCTCCTATTCCTTAAATGGGGCCACTGAATAGCAAAGATGAAAACTCCTTGGCCTTGGGAGATCAGACAAGTTGGTCACACTTTTAGTTCAGAGCTGAGTGTCCAAATGCATTGCATGTGCACATAAAAGATGGAAATTAATATGAAGGAACAAGAGAGAATTTAACCTGAACATGCAATAAAATTCTTAATCTTTTTTTCTAAAAATAAATAAAATGCCTACATATAAAGAATTTAATACTGTGTTGTTTCAATGGCTTTGTGGATACTTTTGCATGTAGCCAAAATGTGCAAATTCGTCTAGCACCAAAGAGAAAACAATGAATATTCATAGTAGAAACACAACCACTGTTAAATTCAAAGTTGTAATACATTTTTATGACTGCAACTGCCTGCTAGTCTTTTTCCACTTTTCATTCAGTCTTCAGTGAAATAATTGGTGTTTCATAGGAAAGAGAAGAATAGCAGCATAAAGAGCAGAAGCCTTCAAATTCTTAAAAGGCTGGTGTGAAAAGGAGAGTAATTTGTTTTCGGTGCCTGTAATGGGTTAGAAAGATATCAGTGGCCATGCAGTGTAGCAAGAGAGATTCAGACTAGTGATTAGGAGAACCTTGCTATGGTGAGGATAGTTTAAGCTGTAGAATTACTTGTTTGAGGTGTTGGACAGAGTTAGACAGTCACCTGTGAGGATGGCAGAGGCATAGCTGAGCCTGCTTTGAAGCAGCCTGAATATCCCCTTGAGGTCTCTCCCTGCTGTTTCTCAGGATGCATTTACTTGTGATGTGTTGATCTAAGTGACTTTGAATGCTGGGTCATGTGTGTAAACGGTAGCTTGCTGGCTTCCCCCTTCTTCCCTTTGTACAAATCTGCACATCTCCTTTTCTATTACAACAAGAAATGTGTCTGCAACCTTACTCCAATCCTTCTGTCTGCTCCAGTGAGTACATCTTATCCTATCTCATTCTCCCTCCCTGTCATTTTCCTATTCTCATCTTCAACCTTCAGTTTTCTCTGACTTTTCTTACTCAGACATGATCAAAACCTCTTTATCTTTCTTAAAATTAAGGAATGTATTTGATCTCCCTCATTTGTCTACTTCCTCATCTCCTTTCTTTTTATCTGTAAACCAACTGAACAACCTGCTGGCAATGTGTGTGGGATTCCACTTTCATAAATCTTTCCTACATATTCAGCAACCCAACTTCCCATTCTTGCATTTATTTAGTGATCACAGGTCTTGACAAGGCTTCAGATGATCCCATCTCATGGGAACTGCACAACCAGGGTATTGTCTTTCTCCTGTTTTACCTCCTAGCCCCCTATAAAGCAGATTAATGCAGCCTTAGGTTTTTTAGTCTTCTGTATTGTTGCGTGACAGACACTTTTCTGCTTGAGCACAGAGACCCTGGATTTGACTTTTAGTTTTCAGGTAAAACTGCGTTGTGAAAGACCAAAATGTCTGGCAAAGAAATTGTGTTTAAGAGACTGAGAAGAGCCTTGTTTTTTGAATACTGTGGTATTCAGTGTGGTGTAACACAGACTGCAAATTCAATGTATTTTATTATGCAGTATAGTAGAAATGAAATGTCCTCTGTCTCTAGTAGAAGCCTCTCCTGATGTGAAAACATAAAATTTTAAAATCCTGAAGTTGAATTTGCATCCCTTCTCACATCTGCAAGTGACTTAGTGACTTAGTGAAGACTTGGCCTGTAAAACTTTTGAAAGCATAAAAAATGAGGTCAACACGTGCTGGAGATTTTTTAATATTTTTGTTCTCAAGAGAAAAAGAATATTTACAAATTTTAGAATTCTAAAATAACTTTGCATTGATTTGCATGGGAAATTTTGGAATTCTCTCCTTCCTCCCCAATTACTTCTCTGTTTTTCCACAGTTTATTTACATGTCTGTAGCATTTTGATGAGGTCGCTCCATTTAGACCCCTCAGCATTTGTCCAGAGTGGCTTTTATAGTAGTTTTAGCTAAAACCTTTTCTCTATGAGTTCAGCATTTTTCATAAAATCCCAACTAGGTGTTGAATTAGTAATACAGAGCAGTGAAAATTCATTGCATGAATCAGTATGTTGTAAACATAAAAATTGGAAGAATTTCACTGCAAGTAGTGACAAACCTGTATGATGTTAGCTTATTGTTCATATTAATCATCAGTTAGAGAGCAGGAGGTTGGTTTCACAATATCTTTTCCTTTTAACCCAACTAAACAAAACTTTCCATCATCTGCCTCAATGGACCAAGCTGGCTGATAACCATTACTCCTCTTGCTTTTTGTCGCTGCTTGTTTCTTTATAAAGAGTCATGTCTGAACTGACAATGATTTTTATCTCATTATTTTTAAAGCTCTTTACAGGTCACCAGATGTCAAAAGGGACAATAAATAAATGAAAGCTGACATTTATCAAAGTCCATTCCCATTTAATCTGTGTGTTTGCTTATCAGTTTTATAGCATGCGAGAGTTTTGTAGGCATTGGTTTTAATTTGCCTTCACAACAAAAAAGAGAAACATTTTATATTTTTAATGAGCATTAACATACTGTACAAGGTGGCAAATGGAAAACTATTTCTTCTTGCTAGAGGTCAGTGGATTTCAGATTTTTTTTCATCTTCTACTGTAAATTGTTCAGTTCAGTGCTGAACAAAGTATTAGTGCATCTTAATTAAAAAATTGTGTTTCACCATCCAAATGCTTTTTCTGGGATTGACAAGTAATTTTTGCAATATACGCTATATCAAGTCAGTAATAAAAGCAAAATTCAAAACTTTCAAGATCTAAAAATTGCAAAATATAAAACATTATTTAATCCTTTATATTAATCTAAAATTTGAAGTTAAACCATTTTTGGTTTGGAATTTGTATACACAAGAATGACATCAGGACACAGTACTTGGCAAGAGGAATTTCTCTGATACCAGCCTGAGATCTTTAGTGGCCTAAGTCCTGGGGTCAAGCATCAATCTGACAGAAGTTATAGGGGCATGGCAGAGGCAGTGTAGTGAATGATCAGGAATAAAGAAACAACTTTTCCCTCACCAATTCCTTCCTCTGTCTCACTGTTTTATATTCTAAAGTGTTAAGGGGACAATATTGTTTATCATTGGAGCCTGTATTTACAGATGCATGGGTAGGCTGGCAACCTTCCCCTACATCCTAGCTGAATTTTCAAAGCTTACTTGTCTGTTTTTAATCTGCTAGCTCTGTGTCTCTCCTACAAGGCCACCTTCAGAGTACCTGTTTTCTCAATTCTTTAATCCCTCTGTAAGGTCAGCATCTGTCCCTCTGTTCATAGTCAGTGAAGGCAGCATGTGTGTCCCTTGCACATCATCTGTGTCACAGTGACATCCACCTGGAAATCTGGGAAAAGTGTGCATCAGACTAGATGCTTTCGTAAATGAACTACATGCAACATTACTTCTGGTTATTTTTCATTTCTTCAGTTTGGCAGTCTTGCAAAATCCAAGGAATTTAAAATTCAACAAAGTTTTGTCACCTTTTTTCCCCTTTGCTTTATCACTTCCCAACCCATTTCTGGGTGGTGTCTTTATTTGGTGAGCTGTTATTCAGAGACATCAAATTTACTAAAGGCCATTCCTCGAGATTTAACCAGAGTTATGAGAAATCATAAAGGTCTCAATGCTTTCCCATCATTCCCTCAAATGTACTCATCCTATTGAGCACTATTGCCTGGATATATCTGAGGATACCCAAAGGCCACAGCTGGGTGTGAATATGCCCTCACAGCAGTGTGCAGCCTAAGGCACCAAGCTTAGCCCCTTGCAAAACTGGAAGCTCCATCTCTTCCAATTTGAACTTGCTCTTGCTTTGAGCTCCAGGTCTTGGTTTTAAAATTCAAGAGGATTTTTTTCACCTGTGTATATATATCTGTGATATTTATCCCTGCCATTGACTCATTTGGTTAAATCATTGAAGGGTTATAATGCTTTTTAG
This sequence comes from Emberiza elegans, assembly GCA_024865655.1. Classification (NCBI taxonomy): domain Eukaryota; kingdom Metazoa; phylum Chordata; class Aves; order Passeriformes; family Fringillidae; genus Emberiza; species Emberiza elegans. The sequence goes on from JALJVW010000206.1 coordinate 25,327,508, forward strand.
AAGTATGTTGTCAGGAAGCAACATTCATTGGCATCCAGTTTAAACATAAAGAGTATATGCTAATAATCCATTTAGCATGGTTCTTTTTAGTGAAAGGCCAAAGGAAATGCAACTTGGCATTTTTAAACATGTGACTGATCATTTGTGAGGTGCTACTGGTTATTTTGGTGTTTGTTAGTTAACAATATGGGCATTTGAGATTACAATAAAGACTTGTAATTTTTTTTTTTGCCATGAAACTGTGTTACTCATACAGGTTTATTTAACATGAATTAACATGAAAAATTCATGCAGGAGATTTTTACACTGTAGTTTTTTTGTCTTCATGCTTTTCCAAAATTAGGTGAAAAATAGACCGTATACATCTTCCTTCAATTTTGTTGCTTGGGTTTGGTCTTTTTGGGAGGGGGAGGGTTGTTGGTTGGCTGGCTGGTTGGTTGGTTTAAAGTTCTTTTGTAAGGCAGGGGGGAAATTGCTTCTCCCATCCCTTGAGAATGACATTGGTGCAGTACTGTGGTGTGGAACCACACAGGTGTCCCTTGAATTCTGTACCTGCTCTAGTGACAGTGTTCATTCACTCTCTCGTTAGGAAACAGCACCAGGTTTGACCTCACCCCTGTCACTGCTGTCAGCGTCCACCTCCTGAGCAGCGATGGCAGCCCCGTCCCCGTCAATGGCCCCATCTATGTGACAGTGCCTCTGCCAGCCAACAGCAACCTGAAACACAATGCACACGTCCCAGCATGGAGGTTTGACCAAAAATTTGGTAGGTAACGCCTCGTTGTGGCTCCCTAGATGGCTTTTGTTTTGTCTCCAAAAGAAGAGACAATTGAGTTTTACTGATCAAGTAATACATGGTATAAATGCAAATATACTTAGCATTGTGTGCCAGTTTTAACCAAAGGTTTTTCTAAATGTACCATTTTTCAATTAATAAATATTTTATTTAAAAACTTGAGAGAACTGCATTTTATTCACAGAATGAGAAAAAGAGAGATATACTCACTACAGCATTGAATTGGAAGTGTGTAGAAATGGAAACTTGCCTTATCTTTGCCAGCAGCCAGCTGCCTGACCTTGCGTCGTCCTCTTGGCTCAGGCTCTGTTTCCTGCCTGCCAGATAGGAAATATAGTACTGACTTCTTTTTAAATCACTTTGAGATTTTCTAATAGTGTCAGGAAAATACATGTAAATTCTTTAAAGTAATTTTTAAAAAGAAAGACTAATGAAATATTTTGAAAGGACAGAATGACTAATTCATAAAATTTGTACAATGCACTCAAGTTTTTGTATTACAGAATAGTGTTTGCCATTGTGAACAGGAGTTTTTTCAGAAATACATGTTTTAGGCTCTTTTTAAAATTTATTTTCTTTATTTTGTTGCTAGCTGGTACAATGTACTGGCCTTCTTTACAGCTTCAGATTTTAAAGGGCAGAGGAGTGCCTAAGTCTTGTCTCGGTGATCCCCATGAGTTACTGTACTGTGCCTTCTGAATTATGTACCAGATGGTTATTAGGAAAAAGGATAATGGAGGGTGAGAAAGGTAGATGCTGAGACAAAAAGGAGCCAAAAATATGGGTCTGTATAGACAATCAGGGGAGGTTTGTCCTGCAAGCGAATGTTTTGAGTCAGCTGATGACATACCTAGAAGTAGAGGAACAGGCATGAAAGCAGCATGTTGGAAGAATGGAGGAAGAGAGAGGTGAAGGAGTAAATAATGGTTTTGTTTATTACCTTCCTCTGTTTGTTGAAAAAAAAGGTTGTATTTTCAAACAGTGTGCCTATGAATCTTCTGTCAGAAGTTGCCTGTATTAGAGGGTAAAAGCAGTATGATTTAGTGAAGAGTAAATTTGAATATGATGTAAAGTAGAATAGTAGAAAAAGAGTGCAATGAATGGATTTGGCCTTTCCCTTAACTGTGGAAATGACACTTCTCTTCTGCTGACCTGGCAATAAATTTCACTAGATTTTTTTCCTGAAATTGAATAATTCTTATGGAAACTGTTTTGTTTTACCTTGTTAAAAACCAGAAAAAAAAAAAAACAAATCAGGGAAGATTGAGTTTACTTTCCCCATAGGAGGCAGTCCTTCCCCAGTCCTTCCTGTCAGCTGTGCTAGAGCTGCAGCCTGCCTCATTGCTAGTTACTCATTGCAAGTAAATGGTTCTGATTTTGATTATGTAGCTTTCTCATTTATGGCCAAATTTCCATGCCCCTGCAGTGAGGCCACAGAAGCTCTCTCTTAGTATGGAATGTAGTTTTTAATTTTGTATATAAAGAGCTAGTTACCCTATTGTGTGCAGCATATATATTAGTATAAAGCAATATAAGTTTTGCAGGCTTGAGGCTCCCAATCTTGAGACAAGTCCAGCCTTGCTTGATTCATGACAAGCTACAGGAGCACTTGTGTTATTGGGAGGAGAAGGCATGAGGACTGCTAAACAAAATGCATCTTTGTCAGGCCACTTAGCTTCACAAAGCTGTGGAGAGCAAGGTATTGAAGAGGATATGCTCAGGCTCCAGCTCACACTTCAGCTGAAGTAAGCATCTTTCTGTGCAACCAAAGATGTTGAACAAAGATGCATTTTAAGCCCTGACTGCAGCATGCCAGTTCTATTAGAATTTTGGCCACATCCCAACCAATTTAGAGTAGCTTAATTTAATAAGTAGAGCAGCCACACTGTCTTGTGCAGGCTACTTTAACACCCTAAGCTCTGTCAAACTAGCCATATGTAGCATGAACATGGTGGTATCCTGTCATTCCACATCCCTGTTGTGCTTGGACTGTGAAGGGAGATGGATGGATAATGACTGGGATGGCTCCATACTGGAGAAATCTTTAGCTGGCAGATAAGGACTGTTGTAACCCATTTGCACTGCCAGATTTGTGCCTTGTCAGGACAGGACCTCTAGCTTTATTATTCTGATTTTGTCTTTCATTTCATGGCTGCTTTTTTCAGTACTGGTTATGTTTTGGTCTCTTCTTAATAGATTTTCTGTGGCTTAAAATTTCATGCTTTTATCTGAACAGTGAGTAAATGCCACAGACAGAAAACTGTGACTCTTACCGGGCACTTAGAGCACTTCTCTGTTGTGGATTAGCAGTACAGGGGACACTTGTTCGTGCAAGCCATTGCTTTTGTTTAGGGTCCATGTGGTTGTCATCATTACTGCATGGAATACAATTTCTGCTCTAAAAAGCAGAAGTACTTCTCACTTTTAGAGGATGTGGAGAAGTGACAGAAATACTACAGAGGTATTTTATTCCTTAGTATCTCATGCGTTTTGCTGAGCTCATGATGAACTAATACGAACCCAGAGGCATCTGACTGAAAGTGCAGAGATTTTCGTAGTTTCCACAAAAATGAGGCGTATTTGCATCTTATGGCAGCCAAAAATAACTAATGGCTTTTTAGGATGTTTACCATAAACAATCTGTATTTTCATGACCATGCTTTCTATCCTTGGGAGAGAAGCAGGAGAAGCAGCATAGTCTGCTTAAGGCTGAGAGTGGCTCCACTGACACTGATGAAACAAGCAGCCAGAAAAAACAGGCTGACATCAAAACAAGACAATCTGCTGCATCTATTTCATACTGTTCCAAATGAGATTTTTCATTATGAAACAAACCTACTGCCTTGTGTGCACAGCAAGCAAATTAAAGCAATAATACCATTTTGAATAGTTAATAAAATGAAGATCAGCTGTCAATGCCCTGGAGGTGTTTTAAGGGTAAGCGAATACACGTAACCTTGTTCTTGTGTTGGTCCACCACCATTTCCTGCAGCATTTCTGAGTGTTGGCAGTAATAAACACAGATGCAATGATGTTACAGAGACATTACATGCTGAAATGCAACTTAATCCCTCCATGCTGTGGACATGCCCACATCTTGTGTTTCACACTACCGTGAGGCAGTGGTTTTATCTCATGGTATGCACTTGAAAGGTTTGGACCTAGAGACAGGGATTCTTCTTTCTATAATCAAGAGTGCTCAGTGGGGTTTTCTGGAGTTTGGGTTTTTTTCCTTAACAAGTGCTGTGTTGGATTTCTCAAAGTCTGAGGGGCCTGAAAAAATAATTTTTTCTTTATCCATAAACAGATGGTTGGGATCATGACTTCTTCTGTGTATATTTGCCTTGATGTCAGTAGGATTTACGGCAGTATAATTAATCTCTCTATTTTTGGACACCAAATTTGTGTTCAAAACTTCTCTCTAACCTTGTCCTCTTAAGTCAGAAATACCACAGATCCCAATAGAAATGAAACTTTCTGCCTCCCGTGTCATCTCCAGCTCCCACCAGCTGGACTGAATAACACAGCACTTGCTCAGCTGTATTCTCCTCGGCCCCCATTTAAATGGTTTATGTTTTATGTTAAGGTGTCTGGTTTTCATTGGATTCAGGGAGCAAAACTGTGAAGTCCAACATTCTCCATTTTAAGTCCTCTGTTTCATTCCATGTGGTATGACAGCATTATGTTGCACCTAGGCCTCTAGATCCACATCTGGAGCTGTATGAAGGACTTGAAAATTCTACCAAATATTCCAGTGTGCATAATATGAAAATGAGATTTATTAATATGATGCAGCTGCTAGTTAATGATTCCCATCCAATAACAGGAAAATATTTTCAAAACTGTTTTCAGTTGTGTAGCCAAGGACTCTGGACTCTGTAGTGGAAGGGTTAATCCTTAGTCCTTTTGTTCATCCTCCTTAAAATATGTTATTTCTTGTGCACTACATGTAAATGAAGTTCAGAATATGGTGTCTGTTCTTCCTTCTCCCCAAACACTTGGTTGTACATCTTGGACATGACCTTGTTGTCTTTAAATGACTGGTTTCTTTGCAGAGGAGGATGTTTCCCCAGTGCCTGAAATTTCACCCATGTGTTCATGTAAAGTGATGGCAGAATATGGAGAAAAGTATCTTGGGGAACTCTTTGTAACTTCATAAAAAACAATGCTTTATGTACTCCCCTCTTCTTGGTTGCTGCTTTCTGACTGCATTTAATGCCATAATAGATTTCTAAGTGCATTAAAAATTCTGGTACTTGTTTTTTCTGGGTAATGTTCTGCTGTCAGTGGTAAAATTTGTATTGATTTTTGTAGAACCAAAATTTCCAGATGTTCCTTCCTCAGCAAAATCAAGAGAATGTTTTCTGTGCTCAAAAGAAGTCATGGGGATATACTTATGTGTGAGCAGTATTGATGCTTACTTAAACTTGACTAAAATTTTGTAGAGGTGAACTTAGGCTTGTTTGTTGTTCATAGTGTTTATAGGGAGAGAGTGACAGCTACTGTCAGGCAGAAAATGTAAGCAGATTACTGTACATCTACTGGTCCAGGTCACTGTGCATTGTTTGCAAATAAGATGATTTATTAAAATCTTGGATTTAAGCTTCCCATGTCATAGCAGTGATAATCCACCTGAAGAAAATAGTCTTTCAGTTTAAAAACAAAACATTTCTTTTTGTTGTGAATTTGATCAATTTCTGACTGCCACCACATTCATAACCCTGTGTGACTGACAGAAAATAATAATTTAACAGAAACATTTGCAGCCTGTCACTTGATCTGACAGTGGTGTGAGTTTGTGCCTCTGACCTTGGAGAGACGGTCTGCATTTGGAGTGCATGCAGCTGCACGCATGGCCTGGCACTTCATACACTTCTCCATGAGTTGTAGTGGGTTTTCTGTGCATGAGAAATGGACATGCTCAGGAAATCACATTCTCACCCCCAGAGGTTCGAGCTTAGTATAATCAGATCCAGAACATGTGGTTCTAGACCAGATTCAGTGGTGGTATGGAGATTGGTTTGAAAAGGTGAAAATCACAGAAGTTCAAGGTTAAGCTATTTCTGTAGTTTAAAATTTTTTTTACTATTTGATTTTGACTTCCTTTTTAATCTCAACTGGAAACTTAAATTATTCTTAAAGACTAAATACACTAAAGAATACAGGTTCTTGACTAACTGCTCTCAAAGATTTTAATATTTTGTATGTTGCCATAGAAATGGCAGCTACCAAACCCAGCTTTTTACCATGTTCAGTGTCTACATAATAGATGCAGATACCATTTCAGAGTATCAGACAGACCTCAGCATTGAAAGGAAAAGAAGCTCTTCCTCTGATGCTTCACAATGTAGCTCACTGAGGTATGTTCTCCCTCTCATGATTCCTCTGGGGAGAATCATAAGAGACAGTTGTGCTTATTTATTAGTGTGTATTTTCAAAATGGAGGTTGTGGCTTACATATATTAAAGGACATTAATGGATTGCTTAATCCTCTGCCCACCTTGTACACCATTTGAGCTGCATTTATAGCAAAGCAGATGAGGTATGGCAGGAAGGTGATGCTTTAAGGGAGCATTGAAGGAATCACATTGGTGCCAAAGTACAGTGATCTTTGTGCAAATAATGTACTAATATGTAGGCAAGGAAATAAAACTGGAAACAGATCCTTGGCTTCTGGGAGCAGGTTTAATGATGTAGTGTCATGTAGACAGCCCTATAGCTCCACCTATAGAAGCCATGGTAGAAGGTGGGAAGAGGCAGGCATCAAAACTTTAGAAATGGAGAAAACACCTTTGTGCTTATGCAACGGGCTCAGTTGAAGAAGATCTGGAGATTGGTGGGAGTCCAGGCAGGAGTGGGTAGTGCTGGGATGGGACTGGAGGGGCTGAGGACCTGGGAACCCCTCCCTCTGCAGCCTTGCAATGTCAGATGAAATCCCAGTGTGCCTCTGCTTCCACTTCAGTTTGAAAACTAGAAACTGGATGTGAGACTGAAGGAAGGAAAGGGCATGCAGTGTTTTGTGTGTGTGCATTTATTTATTACATGTTCTAATAATTTTGTCAGTAACTGACTGAATATGATTAATAACGTGGTAAAGCAAATTCTAAAGGCAATATCTTTTCATGTATACCAGTAACTAGGGATGGTGGTCCAACAGGCATAACTAAGCTTTTCCTTTTGAAATACAATTATTAACCAGTAATTATGGATGGAAGTAATTTCTTTAATAAGTAATTTCTGTTCTGGCATTCTGGCAGGAAATACTCTGAGGGCACCAAAGCAAGGTGAGCAGTTCTGTGTAAAAATGTGCCCTGCCTTCTGCCCAGATATAATTAAGATTATTAAATAATGAAAACTGGTGTGTTCTTTTGTTAAACACTTGACAGGTGATTTAAGGGGAAAAATGAGAAGAGATGGAAAAACCCACAGAGCTTCTCAGGCACAAACAATAAATTGAACTCGTTGATTTCCTTGCCAAAATCTTCAAGGTAGAATGGCAAAAGCATTTCCCTTTTAGTTAACGAAATAATGGTGGGGCTGCTAGAACAGGAGCAGGATTTAGCCCTGGAAGGGTTGTGTAACAAATTCTGTAAGAGTGGAAGAATAATGAGAATATTGGGCTTTCAGAGCAGGGACGTTTATTTTTGATGTTGCCTAGCAACCCTGAAAACAAAATTGTAATATTAACTTAAATACTATGAATTTTTAAACCCATGTGTATTGGGGGAAGGTAAGGAGGAGAGTTAGCTCCACCAATATTCAGGAAAGAATTTTCAACTTCCATTTCAGGCTTTTAGCTTTTTAGAAAATGAACAAAAGTAAAGCCAAAAATCCCATCCTTCTCAAGTAAAACTTCCCCTCCTGATGCAGATTAGAGGTGATTTTCAGTTGGAAGAAGAAATCTGATAAGCAGCTTTCAACTGGTAGAATGAAAAGCTACAATTTATGTATGTCATAACATGCTTTAGGAAGTTCTTTTCACAAACTTGCCCTTGATTAACTCTTCATAATAACTCTGCCATTTACAGTGTCTAAATCAATTACTTCTAGAAGTACTTTTAATATGCTTTGAATATCCTTTGCTGTCCTACACTGTCTGACAACTACCTGCCTCATTCCTTTTGACACACAGACACTCTGTTTAACCATGAATCTCTGCCTAAGCAGGGCAATCTTAAGAGACATCGTAGACAGCATAAAAGAGATCCATGCTGAAAGAAAAGCACTTCTCATTAAGGAATATTTATTTAAAACATCTATGCTATTAAGCAGTACAGTTAAAAGTACCTTTCTTTTCTTTCCAAAGTGCTTTTTCCAGGGAAGATCATCTTGTGACTAAAAATAAATTCATATTATATGGGATTATGTTTAATTTGGTTTCTTACTAATTAAATCCTCTTATTTGTCAAACCTCTTGGATGGAAATAATTCATGTTGTAAATCACACAGTTTTGTTTCCCTGCTTGAGTTGGATTGGATGATCCTACTGCAGGTTGAAAGAAACAAAATGAAAAGCAGACAGTATTTGATCAATGAAGAATTTCTACCCAAAGCTCACATGTAAAAGTAATTTATGTAGATAAACCACCATAGCTACCATATATTTAAACACGAGCAATATTTAGCTTTATGACTGTCCTTGGGGGAGGCTGCTGGCTGCAGCACACCCATCTGACAGTCGTTTAGTAGAACTATTTTGGTCAGTGATAGAAAGAAAGCACAATCAAAGTCAGCAGAAGTCCCTGCAGCAGTGGTGATCTGGAAGGCTCTGAGATGGTCAGCTTGGGAAGCTAAACCTGAAGCAAGCAGCATTATACATCCTCCCAGAGAGCCAAGCTCTGTGCTGGGGTGCCAGCAAGAGAACTCCCCTCGCAGGCAGATCACAGGAGGGGAGGTTGTTCTCCTTCTCCTTGGCTGTAGCAAGAGTCCCGTGCATCTCTCCCTAGAGCAGATGGTGCTGTGGGGCACTCGTGCCTCACCAAGGCCAGTGGGAAGTTTGCCGTTTGCTGAGCTGGATCAGCAGGGGATTGTCAGCATGCACTGTCACACGTGGAAGCCAGAGGGGGACAGACAATTCCCTGGATTTCACTACAGATCAATTTAAAATAATAAAGCCTAGCTTTAAAATATGAAAGCAATGTCTTACTCAGAGGCATCATGTGTCCATTCATGCTGCCTGGTTCCAGCAAGCTGTCACATGGAATAGCTGATGTCTTTGAAGACAACAGGACATCTCTTTTCTGGGCAAACCCGCCATACCTGCAGTGACCTGACTGTGCCAGGGGGATTGTCTGGAATGGCTGTTCTTCAATGGCTTCTCTGCCCATCTGGGCACTCTCCTTGCTAAACATGCCATTTTCCAGTCTGATTCAGAAGTAAACCAAATTAAATTACAAAAAGGTGTTGTTTAATGCTGAGTGTGTCTTGAAATAGGGATTTAATGTGCAAACCATTTTTTGTTAAATTTGTTCAGTAGAGGCCCCATGTGGCCTCCATTGGCAAGTCCTAAAAGCTGCCTGAGATAAATGAGTGTGTTCATCACCATCAAAGTTACTGCACAGTATTAAGATGCTTCTCTCTAGCAGAATTTATCTCTCCTGCTCTGCTGAAATCTTGAACTTCTCTGATATTTTTGCAGTCAGATGGATATCAGCTTTTTTTATCTGAAAATTTTTCTATTGATGTATCTTTAAAATACCCTGATTTTTATATTCTTTGCTGTGTTCTCTTACCTTACCTTTGAGTTCCATATAAGAAAGAGTGATGGGTAGATGCTTCTAAAGCTTTTAAGAAAGAATGAAGAATAAATTTGTTAAATTACATCATTTATTCCAAAAAGTCAGTTACAGGCAGTATCATTTTGGTGAGAAAAGCATTAAGTGTCTAGGTTCTCCCCCTGCTGTTAGTTTGAGCCAGAAGACAGCTCCCCTGACTTGAATCTTGGATCAGCATGTTGGCTTCACTGAGCAGTAAGAGAGGAAAAAGAGGAAGAGAAATGTAAAAATGATCTGTAAGCAAGAATGTATCTATATATAGAAGTTTTCCATGAAGCACCAGAAAATCTTTAAGAATTAATGGTGAATTGGCCCAAATCATGCAGTACTTAAAAACTGAGCTTGCTGTTTCTGCTCCAAAGAGGCATGGACAAGTTTTCTTTGGAAAAGCACAGTCTTGAACAAAAGTGATCACTTCCATTATATCCAGCTCTTCTTACCAGTTTGTTTGTTTTGGTTTTTTTTAATAATCCTGTATTGCTTGCACTTAACAATTATTACAAATCAAATATAAATATTCATAAGCAGTGAAGCTCATTGATTTTGCTGACTTGAGTGGGGGGAAGAAGTTGATGTTGCAGGATATTCAGAAAATAACAAATTGAATCATTAGAACACGGCATACAGGGAGGTAAGACCTCTCTTCCCTTCTAAATCTTCCTGCTAAGTTCTGCAGTTGTGATTGTGACAACACAGAAAGAATGAATGCTGCTTGCTCTTCTTCCATTTGCAGGCTACTGCATAGGAATGGATTGAAAAATGCACAAAGATCTTTACTCGCTGCCCCAGTCTCCTCCTTTGCTTACAGCAGCAAGTGTGTGAGGACATAGAGGGTAATGAGCTTCATTTTTAGAACAGGAAAACATCTTGTTTTCCACTCCAAGGACTCTGAGGACTCTTGGATAGGGAATTCGTTCTCAAGGCTGCACAGCAATGAACTCTTGGTCATGTAAGGCAGTGTGAAAGGGTGGGAGCACAACCAGTTGGGTTTTGCTCAATAGAAGGCCCAACATTAGTCACTACAGCAGGGCATTGCATGTAAGGAGCTGCAAGAACACTGCTTGTTTAATGACACTTGAAAAGCAACCTTTTAGAGCCTTTAAAGGATGGAATATGAGAGACCTGGAAATGCTGATGGATTTGCAGAATACTGGAGGCGTGTCAGTTCCCTCCAGTAACACCAGGCTGGCTTTCAGCTGTTTGATCACAAAAGAAGCAATACAGGACTTTGTGTTTTCAGCTGTTTCCACTCAAACCTGTTTTGTTGCTGCTGTTGTAAAGAATGGAGTTCTTTGCTTTCTTCATCCCATGATGTGGAAGGATGCTCTGTTTTATTAGTGGACTACTGGTAAGAGATGGTGAAACTTTACGAGGCAAATTTAGCTCCGAAGTGTTGGACAATTAAAGTATTAAAAAAGGGCTGACAATGAGATTGTGTATTCATGGTTCACAGGAACCCACACTTGGTGTTGTACTGATGAAGGAACTTGGGGCAGTGCCATTTAAAAGTTACTATTTTCTGCCACAATACACCAATTTGTAGGATATGGTCAACAAAAGCTGCATCTCTTTTGTTTAAAGATGACCAATTTTGGATATATCTTTTATGCACTTGAAATATCTTAACTATCCATAATAGAGAGATGGAATTACATTTTTCCTTAATTTATGCAGACCAGCACATTGCCTGGAGTATGTCCAGTGGTTAGCAAAAGTAGGTGAACTAAGTGAGCAGCAGACGGGTGTGAAACCTGTCTGAGGCTTGTGCAGTAGACTCTCCTTTGCTTCCATCACAAATAAGGGATTCTTGTTGTTGCTAAAATGTGAGCAACCTGAGCTGCTGCTCGTTTGGCAGGACGGCAGCAGAGCTCTGCTCACAGTGATAAGCCTTGATAAGCCTGCAGCCTCTCTGAGCTTCTTGGTGGCTGCATGATGCAGAGTATTTGTGAGCAAAAGGCTTTTCGGGAGGCAGCGGGAGGGCTGCGCTCCTTGGCTGCAGCACCGTGGGGGGAAGGCGTGCTGGACTCAAGTTCCCCCTAGTGAGGGATCGGTAACAGCTTCTGCTCCAGGAGGCAGCTGTAGAAACAGACATGGCAGGCACCGAACTTGGCTGAATTACTTATGTCTGCACTCTGCTTCGGCGTGAGTTTAAAGGGCTTAGAGATGATAAGAAGAATATGGGAAACTTAATGTATTCATCACCCAGGTCCTTCCTTTTATTTTTAATCAGTGCTTTATATCTCTGATGAAGTTTTATTTCACATTGTTGTGTATTCCAAGAGTTGGTGCATATTCTCATCATCCACATCTTGCAGAAAAAGAAAAATTACAAGGTTCAAGGTTACAGGTTGTTTTAACCAAATGGCATTTTGGACACAAGATAAAAGCAATTTGTGACCTTAAAGGCTATTTTTCACCTTCAGGGCTATTAATATGATGTCTTCCCTGAAAGTGCATGGATAGAGAATCTGAGGGGTTAGTGGCCATGTTAATGGAGAAAAATAAATCTGCTTTTCCTAGATTTTCCAGAAACTCCACAGAACTGTGGACAATTCCATTCAATTTTTCCTGAAAATGTTTCCCTAAGAGAGGTAAATGAATGACTACATGAAGATGTTCTGCAACAGCAGTTTTAAATGCCACATATGCAAATCTGTGTACACAGATTTTGGTGGTTTTAGTACTGTAAATCAAAAATACTTGTCTTGTGTGACTGACTTTATGAAATAACAGATTATTGCTACCCTCTACAGACTGGAAATGATACTTGGAAAACTGATAATTACATCAGTAATTCCTTTACCCTGAACAAATTCAGTTTGGTTGCAAATACAGTTGGCATGTGGCAGCAGTAGTCATCTAGATCTAGAAATCCTCTCAATCATGTGTTCTTCTAAACGTTTCATTGCATTCAGGTGTATTTATTATTAGCCTAAGATGGTCTTACATAGGAAAAATCAGTAGTAGGGAGGAAATAAATACTCAAAAAAGCCATTTTTATGCATAGAGGGTTTGCACAGGTGGATAATCTAAGGAACACAGAAGAAATCATCATGATCTTTAATGTTTTATAAAAACAACAAACCCAGCCACAGCACCTCTTCTGTGTGTTCTGTACTCATTGCTGAGTGTTCAAATGACTGTCATCCAAAATGCTGTTGCTTAATCCTAAGTGACATCTAATGAAAAGCACGATTTTGGGAATTACACGCAGGAGACTTATTTATTTTAAGGAAGGGGAATAACAAGTACATGATGCAGCTTTCCTTTCAAGTGAATGTTTGAAGCTGGGTAAGGGAAATACAGCATTCTTCCCTCTTCAGCACAGAAATAGAGAGCTGCACTACAGAAATGCAGAGGGGTTTATCCCTCCTCTGTACACAGATCAGCATTCTGGTAGTGGCCATCAAAAAATGCGAGGCTTTAAGGAGGCCAAGCCCTGTATTGTGGCACCCACTGGAGGTGCCAAGCCAGGACTGCAGGTTTGGGGAACACTGCCTGGCACCAGGGGTGGCCTCTCAGTGATTGCTCTTCATGTCAAGGCCAGCAGTTTCATTCAAAGAGGATGAATACAGGAGCAGTCTAAAAGCCATTCTGGGTATTTATTACATCAGAAACTAAGGTGACAGCTCCAGAATCATGGATCTCAATGAATGACAAAATGTATTCAGCTGGTTCAGTTGTAAAGGTCTTCATAACCCAACTTTTGGAATAAAAGTAATCTTCATGAAGTAGATAAACTCTCAACTAGTGCAGATTGTCAATCTGGACCTACACACATTGCTTTAAAATTTTTAGTCTTACTTATTTTGAAATTATCATTTCATAATTTTAAAAGAAAAGTACTTTGCTTTCTTTAAGAAACATGTTTTTAAAAACTCATCATCTGTTACCAAACAATATTCCTGGGGCTATTTTACAGATACTGAATGATTAACAGAGCTAATCACAGCGATGGTGCAATGTAATTCTGGTCATTGGCAGTAGCTAAGCTTGTTTTCTGTATAGGAAAGCCATTTTGAGGAAACATTTTCATCTGTCTTCTAGAAGTTGACAGCCAGGGCTGGTAGAAAGGTGGTGTGTAGAACTCAACTGTGGTCAGAGAGATGTGATGTCTCTTGAACTACACTTTTTAAGTGGGCTGTCTGCATATAATCAGCTTCAGGAATATCCATCTTCAAAATAGAGAAACCCTATATGACAATAAATGTTTTCTTTTAACAGGTTTTGAAGATTTACTAGTTTTATTTAATCTTAAAGGTTTTGGGTTTAGGTTGCTTTTTTGCTTCTGAGAAAGCCATGGGTGCTCTCAAATGCCAGTGACCAGAAGGTACAACTTCCCACTTCACAGCAACACACACAGTCCCTAGCACACAGGGATAGGTTTTGTTACTGCTTGAGTTTCCTCTTGTTTGCAGAGGAATGTGTGAATATCTGTAACATCTTCCTACAACTTCTACATTTACAGGGACATGGCTGAAGAGTAGTTTGGGCATTGTACAACAAGAAGGAAATCAGTTGACTTGGACTTATATTGCACCTCAGCTGGGCTACTGGGTTGCAGCTATGTCACCTACTATCCCAGGTAAGATGGAATTGGATTTTATTGACATTTGCAGCACTGGGTAATTACTTATTTATATATAATGTTTATATTTTTCAGAATGACCTCATCTGAGATGCCACAGCTTGATCAATAATGGATTATTAGAAAACAGAAATCTGAAAGTAAAGGGTTAAATTTTTTCAGGATTGTGTGGGGCAACCCTGGTGCTCAAAATATTTGTGTCATACAATGGGGAACATTTCAAAGTGTTCCTGCTTTGATGCATTTGTGTCACCACTGCCTGATAGAGCCATTGCTAGAAAACGATGGGACTCATAGCATCAGGGTGTTGGTGTTCCAGCAGGTAGAAGAACACTGTACAGAAACTCACAGAGATATGGGTTCACCTAAAACCAGCAGTGTCCTGGGTTAGACACTTATTAAGGGATGGATGGATGGATGGATGGATGGATGGATGGATGGATGGATGGATGGATGGATGGATGGACAAACACTTTTTTTCCTTTTGCACCGAAGATGCCCATTTTGCCCTGAGTTATGCTTTGCATCATCTTGGTGACTGATTAATTTACACTGTGAATAACTTAGCTTAAAGTTCTAGGAGTTATTTTAGAGTGGCATTAGTACAGAGCTGACTGGTTGCCATCTGCAAACCTCTTGGCATAACTGTAAAAAATGACTTTGAACTAGGCATTAATTATATGTGCTTTGAAGATTATTAGTGCTGCAACTGCTAGTTCCTTTTTCTCTGTCTGTAGCTGCCTCAGATTTCTTGGTAGTAGATCTTCAGTCACCAAGAATCTGAGATACCTCGGTGTATAAAAGTGCCAATCAGTCAATCATCAATCAAAAAAAAAGAAAACAAAAAAAAAAACCAACCCAGAACTCCTTACTGAGATTTTATTAGGTTTTCCAGATAAAAACCTGATCTAATAGAAATGAAAACATGCTTGCCTTGGCTGTGCTAGGTGAATAAACTAAATATAACCAACAAAACCAAACTTTTACATGAGTACAAGTTTTAAAGTCTACTCATACATATCATTAAGTAGTTTCATAATATGTGAGCTTTTTATTTGAGGTTCTGTTAAATGTTAGATATTAAATGCTGGGCTATTCAGCTGATTCATTGCTGAAAAGAATTTAGAGGCAGGTGCAGATCTGAATAGGCTATCATATTAAATTAAATAGAATTTTACAAATAATTATTCTTGAAGAAAAAGCAACTGCTCTGAGCCAAACATTTCCCAGTACAGCTCTGTCCCAGATTGCAAGGAAGTTACACTAGTCATGGAATTGTGCTTATAATTCTGAGGTCTGAGAGTTACAAGGCCTGTAACTCTTAACAAGAGAAGGCTTATTTGTCCTTGTGATTTACCTTGTATGGCAGAGTTGCTACTTGTATTTTACTTTTCCTTCCTTCTAGGGCTAGATCTGAGCTCCTAAAACTCTGTTGCAATGGGAACAACATTTTCATGAAAAGTTCAAGTGATTTATCTTGTCTTCTTTTTGCTTCATGTCCTAAAGCAACAGAAAAATGAATTATGTAATGGTATTGGTGGGACAGAATGTATAAATATTTAGATTTCCCAAATACAATATATTTTATGTTACATTTAATGAGTTAATGTATTTTTGCATATTTTATCTCCCGATTGAATCTGTTTGATTTCTTATCTCAAAAATGAGCAAAAAGTATCTTTGTTTTCCTAGCAGTGGCTCTACAGACCACTCAAGATCCACAGATGAGGTTTTGCAAACTTTATGACCTAGACCCTCTAAGTTGGCCAAGTTTGCTGTGCTTCACAATACATGCATGTCAGTCTGCCAGCTGGTGCTGTACCTCCTTGCCTGCAGATGAAAATTTGGGTCTTTATTTCAAAATCATAATAAGGATTTTACAAACCAACTGGGTCACACATGCATAATTGGGAACAGATATTGTCTACATGTGTGCATTCCTGTGTGTGTTAGAACATTTACTAAGTTTTAATTAAACCTATACAACACTGTTTCACTAGTGGCCTGATAATTAAAGCTACTGAAGATCTGCTTGGCTTAGCTTGATCTAGACTTCAGAGCACCAGCACATCTTCCAGAGAATCCTGTACTGCACGGTCTGTACTGTTTGGTGTGAACAGCCACAGATGTTGCTTTGTGCATTACAGTGCTGGGAGATGCTGAGATGGATTTTCTCCAGTGGTGAGAGTTTTTGGCACACAGTGTCACCATTAGGACCTGGAAAGCAGCATTCACTGATGCATGCTCCCAATGAAACTGATTGCTGTTCCACAGAATGAGCTAGTTGGACTTGCAGTCATGAAAACCAGCACATGCTTTCTCCACAACTTGCTCCCTTCTCCAGAGATGGTCTGCTCAGTAGGCACCAGGGCAATGAGCAGCACTTGTTTAGCACCCACATAATAAGGGAAAGTGTCCCTCTCCTTGTTTGACTGTTGTTCTTCTTCCTATTTGCAGATTATTACAGGTCTAAATTCTCTTTTCTGGCCTTCCAGGTCCTGTTGTAACACACGACATTACCAGCTATCACACAATGTTTCTTTTGGCAATTTTAGGAGGGATGGCTCTCATACTTCTAGTCTTGCTGTGTCTGCTTTTGTATTATTGCAGGTAAGATTCACCATCCTGGTTACTTAGTTCATGTTGAAAACACAAGCTTTTTTGTACTTATGAAATTAAAAACTTCTGTATTGAAACATTTTTCCTTTGGGGCAAAAAAGGCAAGCAAATGCTTGAAAAAGAAAGAAACAGTGAGTTCAAATTTCCTGTGTTCCTGGTTACATGCAGCATATAAATCCCTGCCTTTGGGAGGATGGTAGTTGAGTGAATCACACACATCTGTACCTGTGTTCTCCATGTAATTTCCTATCAAACATGGGCATAGGTTCAAGATCTCTCTACCTGTTATGCATTTGCAAATGATCTTTCTGTTGGCGTTGCATTAAAATGAATGTTAAATTATCAGCAAATGCCTACTAATGAGTGATTTTATACTTGCCTTCTCTAGACATTTACTCCAGTTTGTAATTGGTACTTGAGATATTTCCCAAATGACATTAGTTATTCTTTAATTTTATCTTTGCTGGGATAAGCTTTTAATTTTTAGATTATGTAATAAAAGTTCAATTCCCCTAATACTAACCATTGCTTAAAAATCTTCTGTTGAGACACACTTCTCTTGTTTCTGTGTACAGCATTCATAAATTTATAACTTCTTTTTTTACTGGCTTTTATAGAAGAAAATGTCTAAGACCACGTCAACATCATAAGAAACTGCAACTTTCGACAGCACTGGACACTTCTAAGAAGGATCAAGCAACCTCAATGTCCCATATAAATTTAATATTTTCACGTCGTGAGTCAGAATATCCAGGTGGATTGTCCGTTGCTAGCAATGGACACGCTGAAAACTCAGGGGCAAAGGAATTAATCAGTGCTGTCCACATGGAGATGGTATCACCTACTGGAGAAGCAGATATGCATACACCTATGCTCAAACACTCCTTCAGTACTTCCCAGGAGTTTAGCTCCCGAGAGGAACTGCTCTCTGACAAGGAGAAAGACAAGAGCAGAATCTCCTTGGATGACCTGACTCCCAGTGGGTCTCTAAGAAAAGACTACCACAAGTCAGCAGATAGTTTTCCTCTAAAGACAAGAAAATCTACAGAAACAGCTGAAGGCTATGAGTCCCCTATCAAAGAGGAGTATAGGAGAAGTTACAATGCTATGCTGTCTCAGCCTTTATTTGAAAAGCAAGAGAGAGAAATTCAAGTATCTATGAACCATATTGCTACTGGAAGTAAATACAATATTCAGGAACAAATATACCCCACACCTTCAGCCCCTGAAAAAGAGCTGCTGGACTGCAGACCTACTGATTGTATGATGTCTCGTTCAGTTGATCACCTTGAAAGACCTACGTCTTTCCCTCGACCAGGTCAGTTAATCTGCTGCAATTCTGTTGACCAAGTCAATGACAGTGTTTACAGAAAGGTTTTGCCTGCACTGGTCATCCCAGGTCATTACATGAAGCTGCCTGGAGAACACCCTTTTGTTAGCCAGCCCCTGGTTGTCCCAGCTGACCAGCAGATTGATATAGAAAGACTTCAGGCTGAGCTTCCTAACCCTCACGCACGGCTTTTCCCACACCCTGCCCAGCAGCTGCAGCCCCAGCAGTTAGCATCCCAAGCAATATCTCAGCAACATTTGCAAGATGCAGGTGCAGCTGAGTGGAGTCAGCAAAATGCTTCCATGTCTGAATCTATTTCCATTCCTGCCTCTCTTAACGATGCATCCCTGGCTCAGATGAATAGCGAAGTGCAGCTTCTTACAGAAAAGGCTTTGATGGAATTGGGAGGTGGGAAGCCATTGCCTCACCCTCGAGCATGGTTTGTTTCTCTAGACGGGCGTTCAAATGCTCATGTTAGACATTCATACATTGATCTCCAAAGAGCTGGTAGGAACGGGAGTAACGACGCCAGTTTGGACTCCGGTGTTGACATGAATGAACCGAAATCTGCCCGAAAGGGAAGAGGAGATCATCTGTCTGCACCCCAGAGTCACCCCCCAGTCCAGGAGCACCAGCAGAGAGAGCGGAAGGTTTCAGACAGCACAGCTTACACACAGCTCGTGTACTTGGATGACATGGACCAAAGTGGCAGCGAGTGTGGAACAGCCGTTTGTAGCCCTGAGGACAATGCTCTCCGATGCCTCCTAGAAAGCACCAGTAAGAGAAGTGGTGTGCAGCTGCCCAGCCTGCAGGAGGAAACCAGAACTGTGGATACCAAACCAGAGCCATTAACTAGTCCTGAACATGCAACATCCATTCAAGACGATGATGATGAAGATGAGGAGGATGAGGAAGATGACCAAGGGGAAGATAAGAAGAGTCCTTGGCAGAAACGAGAGGAAAGACCACTAATGACTTTCAATCTAAAATGAGCTATTGTGAAAATCCACCCTTCAGTGGAGTATAAAATTGCCAAATATCCTTTCTGTGGAAGTGCTTGATATTTTTTCTTTTTTTCTTCTTTTTTTTTTTTTATATTGTGGAGAGAAAAGAGAAAAACAAACTGTGGTGAGCAACATTTGAAAGAACTTAAATGCATTACTGTGTAAATGTTAGAAAAGAATTAAAATCATTCCTCTGATTTAACAGCTGCCTCCAGTGAGATAGCTGAACAAAGAGTGTGATTGTTATTCCATATACTTGATATTGGTCATCCAGGATGTTGAAAATACTGACAAATTGTTTTGGTTGGTTTATGACCTCAATCTCCTTATAAATGGGAGCTGGTAAAGCTTTTGTTTTGTAGGCCAATTTTATGTTGATAATGCTACTGAAAGTATCTTAAAAACAGGAGTTTGACACATGGTGTCCAAAATTGTGCATTATCTCAAAGGCTATGCATTGCTGCTTTTAGTAATATTTTGCTTATACTATGCTTTTCTTAATTTTACAAGTTGGTTGTAAACATATTATGTCCTTTATTATAAACTACTCAGCAATTTATTTTAATGTACAACTGCAGGAAACTTGAGTAGCATCCCTTAGCATTGAAGCCTTTTTATGAAACCAAACTGAACTTTGTGTCGACTAAGATTCCTCCAATTCTGGTACCATTTTCTCAAAGTGCCTTTTTTACAGTAACAATGAACAGTCCCTTCTTTTGCTAAGTCCTTTTAATTGACCCCATTTGAGATTTTATAAACTTCTGAACTTCTACCTTTTATTTTAAGCTGCATGCCAAGAGTCCCATTTTGTGCTGAGCATTTCTCATTTCAATACAGTGTATTCTGTAGCTATCATGTATATTGTGGATTCTGTTTAGCCAGGATAGATTAGAAGACATTTTAAAGGGCCCAGAGTAGCAAAGAAGATAGTTTCGGTGACTGTATATATTGATAGTTTCCTCTGGAATCCTATGAGCTAATCATGCTCATATAAAATGGACTATCGACCGAGCAAGTGGACTGAATGTGTCTAAAAAAAATTGGGGAAAAACAAATGTACTATCCAAAAGTGCCAGAATTACTCTTCTGTGCTTTTTCCATACAGAGCTGCTTGGTTATCCAAAAATTATAATTGAAAATAAACTGCAAAAAGTATCTTGTGGATTTTTTCCTCTGTTAGTGGTTATCACATTATTTTATGATGTTTAAAAAGAAAAATACTTTGGTTTCATTTTTCCTGTGCATATTTATACTCATGTGACTTACTTTCATTTGCAGCTCTCATGAGCTTAAGTCAATACTGAAATTTAGACCCCTTTTCAAAAAAGCATCCTCTGTATCTTGATAAATACGTAATGATTTGCTGAAGTATCACTGAAGACACATCATCACATTCATTGGAAATGAAATCCTGGTATCACCAAAATTTCCTGTGAATCACACTTCCCATGGGCCAGTTTTCTTTCTAAGATTTCTGTGGGTACTCACACTTACTGCACTCTTCTCACTTTTTCATGAATTGGGTTCAAAGAAGAGGAAGTATGAGACTTCCACTTTTGTGGAATCCTTTGTATACATTCAGTTTATCATGTTTCATTCAGTTATTTTTATGCAGATTAGCAGCAGTCATGCTTACTAAAGTTAATACATAATCTCCAAAGTGATTTAAGTGCTATATAGTTCCTATTTAATTTGTAATAATAAGCCCCAACTCACATTCATTGCTTTATTTTCAGTAAATTTCAAGGTTTTCATAGAGAGTCTTGTAATTTCCATATTACTGTAAGTCTTACTTGGGAACTTGTTTTCTAGCCAGGCATTGAATCCTGATTTCCTAGTTCCCAGGTCAGTGCTCCTATCCATCCACAAAGCCAGATCACCTTTTGCTTTGGTTCATGTTTGGAAGTGGTATATGTTGTAAAAGGAATCTAAAATATTGTGGAGTACATTGAATATTGAAATCACCATATTAGCACTAAATTACATTTTACTCATTGTGTATGTGGCCAGTCCTTTCCTGTTCTGTTTTGGAATTTTGTACTGACCACCTGTGAACTGGTTTTGGGCTCTGGGTTACTTATTGTCAGTTTGTGCAAGGTCACTGAACAGAAAAATACGACTTTAAGGGCATAGTATTTATCAGATGTTAGTAAGTGCTGGTAATACAGTGTCACTTATTAATCAGAATGCTGCATAAGTAAACATTCTGAATAAAATTTCTGCATACTAGAATTATTGTGTTATTTAATTTCCAGTTTTCTGTTGTTTTGAATATGTTATTTTTAATTACATTCTTTTTTTCACATTCCTTTGCAAGTTTTCATCATTGCTGTCTTGTAAAGTGAGATTGTTGCTATTAAATTGCAGTGGTTTGTTTCTTTAATTGTGTTGGGTTTATGTTCATTTGATGATTTGTGGTTCTAATGCAGCAAATATACTTTAACAAACACCATGTGGGTATGTTTCAAATCTTCTTTAAAATAGCATGTTTTAATTGGTGTGATAGTTTAATTTTGCAAAATACATAGTTTATGAATATGTATTTCTCTATATGGACACCTGGGCCAGATGCTAAATGAAGCTGGAACAGAGTTAATGCAGTTCAAGTAACAGGTTAAGATATAAGATTAAGATCAGAGTAGGTTATGCCTAATCTAAAAGTCCAGTGATAAATTCCATGTGTTAATTTTCAAAAACTTACTGACACAGATACATCAGTAAAATACAAATAAATTTTCTCGCTTGTATATTACACTTGCACAATGAGGCAAGTAATAAAGCTTATAAAACACAGAGAACAAAGTATAACTTGAATAGGTCTTGGCATCAGCAGCTCCAAGCCCATGTAGAAGATAACCTAGAAAAGCAATTGTTTTCTTATTTTATGATGGCAGATATTAGTAGGGGAAAAATGCAAGTTTGTAATGACAATGCTTACAAAAATAATGAAAATATGTTTGTCTTAAAAAAATACTAGAAACAAATCTTCAAAGTTCAGATTAATTTATATCACAGACTTTCTGAAATGTTAGCACTGTCGGGATTTAATACACTCATTAAGAGTGCATTCATTTCATGGTTGTCCCTCAGCTCCCACTTTCTTCCTGCTCAAATACTTGCTTCTCAAAGCTTCTTAAACTGTCTGTAAAGCACCTTGACTTACTGTGATAATGACCTCTTACTTCTCGATTAAGTGCTTTGTCAGGTACCAGCAGCTAAACTCTCTGCAAATACAGGGCCAAGAACTGGTTACTGCCTCGGAGCATTTCCAATCTAACATATCAGACAAATTATACAAACTTGTGGTTCTGATCTGAGATGAACAGATTACAAAGGAAGGCCCAGCATTTGGAAATGGCTCATAATGCTTTTCTTTGTTACAGGGAGGACTGAGTAGCTTTGGTAGAGTGAATTGGGACTCTTGAAATACCTTGGCAATATTTTCATGTTCTGCCCTTCATTCTATTCATGAATGCTCTCAGGGACCAATTTTATCTCACTATTCTGAATCAATATGTTTGAAATTGGTAAGAAACCAAATGTCCTATGTAGGCTTTAGCCTACAGAGCAGTATAGGTATAAATGAGCAAGTGTTGGATGAGATATTTACTCTTACTCTAGGAAGGTCTGTAGTGAACCAAAAAGGCTTTCTTTTCCTTAACAAGAATTCATCTGGGAATTAAAATTTATTATAACACAGTAATCAACTATCAATAGTCTTGATAGATGGTGCATGGTAGGGTCCATGCAGTGCATCCTTGGACTTGGTCAAAGAAGAAGAGCATCTGTTTACTTTTCTAAAATACATGTGCAACAGATAGGGTGTTTCTGAATCAGTGTTGCCGTTTGGTCTCTCCAGCCCTTGAAATTCAAGTTGTGGTATCTGCCACCTGGTGGTGAACTGCTTATCCAGACGAGCTGTGCATGAAGCAGTTTGTCATTTCAATAAAAGCACAGTTAACAACTTCAGTAACACCAGTAGGCAGCTGGCACAGGATCATCAGTAGTTTCCTGGGCCTGCTGTCAGTGCAAGTGCAGAGATCCCTGTCAGCTGAGAGACCTTGCCCAGCCCCTTTGCTGGGGGAGTATTCAGCTTATGACATCTCCATTCAAATAAAAATTCATCACCGCTGATGGCTCTATATTCTACCTTGTGAATGGCACCTTGGGTTTAGAACAAAATAAAATAAAAACTAATTTAACTACTGTTTCCAAAGTTGAGGAAAATAGGAGCAACTCAATTATTCTTTCCTGTTCCTCTGCTAACAGACAGAAAAACTGGCAGGTTCAATACTAATGCTTCATAATGCTAACCTTACTAGTGTTATGTGTGTGTGTGTGTGTGTGTGTGTGTGTGTATGCACTCACACATTATTTATAATATATATAATATTATGCTATATCATATGCCATGACAGATACATACATACACTGTATTTTCATCATATGTGCTATTTTCATTTCCATGCTGTAAAACAATTGGAATTGGAGCTTCGGGTGAACAAATAGGCAGCTGTCAAGTGCAATTTTCAGAAGAGAGCAGTATTTTTTATTACATTTACTCATGTAATTCCAACTGTTAAATTGAGACCAGGTACTGTCTTCTATTTGTCAGTAATAACAGAAAGGGTGTCTAGTTCTTTTCAGCTGTAATCCTCTGGTATCCACAGGTAATTACTTTGCAAACTGTGGCACCTGGTCTATTATCACTTAACTGAAGTATTTCTTGTTTTACTGATGTGCTTTTCCTCTAGGAATGAACAGTGCCAGTTAGTTTGTTTGATTAAATAGCTATTCTGCCTTAGAAACTTACAGGCACGGGGAAGGAAAATGTGATGACAACAGGGAGGTACAAATGAAATACTTGTCTACATGTTATTTTTGTAATTCTGTACAGAAGGACTTTGTGTTCACATGACTAGAAAGATAGACTCCTCAATAAGCCAAACAGAGGAATGCTCCCGACAGTTTTATATTATAAAGGGATGAAATAGTGCTTGAAATAATGCTGAGAGATGAGAAATCCCACTTTCAAAGGAACCACTGGTCCTGCTGCAAGATAGGTCGGGCATCAAAACTGAAAGAATTTATTTAAAGTGGGTCCTGTTACAAGCACTGTTTTTTAAAGGCGTTTGTTGATTTAGTGGTTGTAGGAAGTTTTAAAAGCTTGGAGATGAGATAAGGGCCTTGGCTTTTGTCTCCTCTCTCTTCAAGGAATGCCCCTTCTATAAACCCAACTCCCTGATTCTGCTTTCAGTTTTGCGCCATGCTGTGAGGACACACATCAATGGGACATACAGTGTGACACCCTAAGATTAGACTTGTCAGTGAAGCTACTTTTAGGTGTTGGTGAGGGCAAGCTTTCTTGGTATCTATGCTATTTGCTCTAACTTGTATTTAACACCTTGGAATCCTGCGTTAAATAATAAAATACAAATGAGAGAAGCAAAACATGATAGCCAGGTTCCCCCAATGAGAAGTGTATTTGTCTTGACAGGTGGATTGGTCTTTCATTTCTTGAAATCCTTGAAAGTATGCTTAGATAAGTGTGTGTGTGCATGCACATGTGCATGGATACACATTCACATGTATGTATATAAGTGCACTTTGTATGTATATAAGTGCACTTGATATAAAAGCTGGCTTAAATACCAGTTCCAGCATTTCAACACCAAGCAATGGCCAAGTGAGGGTTGCTCGCCCAGACTGACTGGAAGAACCAGCATAAGAGCCCATAAAGGCTTGGATTAATTAACTTAATTGTCCTTGTGGTCTGACATTGCAGACCATGCTGATGCTGAGTTTCTGCTGTACCTCCAACTTCCAAGAGATTTATTCACACTTGCCTTCTAGACTACACCTGATGTATAAATTTTGTAATTAAAGCTTGTCTAGTATCTATATTTTAAGTAAGTTACTCTGCAATTGTTGCATACTTGACAGTCTTTTGCACAAAGTTGTAAAATTCTGAAGGGTAAAATCTTACTGTAAAATCTAAAAATAGAAATTGAAGAGTTATAATAGAGTCTGATTTTCCATGGTCTTCATAGGGAAGACACTATGTCTATGAGACACTTAATTCAGTGTAATTCTCCATGCCATAGGTGTGCATCCTGAACCATGCTGTTAATGTGTTTCTAACCACCCACAAGGCACATCTATCACAGGAAAGAGTTCTTTTGTGTTTGTGGGTGAAGAACTATCTTAAACAGACAAAAAGAAAACTCTAAAAACTTTCATTTTGGAAAAACTACTGAAATGGTCAAGAGATAAAGAATAATTAATGTATCTATCTCTCCATTCAGAATGAGAGAAATAAAGCATCTTGGCTGTACCTGCAGCCTCCCTGCAAAGAGAAGGAAAAAGCAGGCACATTGATAGGGAGAAGTGTAAACGGCTAGTGGGAGAACTGATTGCCAAGCTGATGGGAGTAAATTGGATTGATTTGGAGATTGGATAGGCAGAAGTAATTGCTGAGTATCAGTCAGAGCTCTTGCAGTACCTGTGTCAACACTGTCTTTATCAAAAAATGTGTCACCACTAATTCTCATTCACACACATAGTTTGAGAAGGGTCTCAGTAAAAATAGACATAAAAAGGCAAAATAATATTTGTAATAATTATTTAATTGTCACTCTTATTATTGGGTTTTTTTTTTATTTTTGGAGCTAGAGACCCTAGGATCTGAGGAACTGAGCAGTGCTGGAACCAGTTTGAAACTGTGTTTGATGTAAGTCTTGTATCCTGCTTCCAACAATCATCAAATACAGATGGTTTGGAGAACTGAAATCTCTACTAGCAATAATAACAGTCTTTCTATCCTTATCACTCATACCTTTAAGCACAAAGGTTTGTATTTATCATACACTTTTTTTAATGCTCTGATTTGTTTTCACTATGCATGTGAATGCCTAACCCTCTTCAGTGCTGCACAGCCCACAGCCCTTGCCAATGCAGACACCAGCATGGAGAAATAGATGGTTCTATGCAAAGCTAAGCTGTAAAATAGAAGAGATAAGGTATGAGCTGCATTTGAAAATGGAATTTTACAAAGTTGAAGGAGAGTGCAGCAGAAAGAATGGGATGCTTTGAGAATGCTTGTCCCCCCTCTGACCACTGCAGCCAATACAGGCCATCAGCAAGCAGGCTGTGAGAACAGGCAAGTCTGCAGCTCCCCAAGCAGGGTATGCAGGGGGGCTGGAAAGAGCTACAGTGGGTGATACAAACCATAAAGATCAGAGCTGTGATCTCACATGGATACAGGTGTGCAACATGTGGGATCACAAGCTCAATTCCTTCCCTAACCATTTCTATTTCTGCGGTTGTTAACTGTAACAACTATGCAGAGTGTTTTGGTGCATTTTTTCTGTTTGTTTTCAATCTTATTCTTTTACACTTGCCTCTCATTCAGAATTGAGGAAGATAGTATTGAAGTTTTCACCACAAAGAGGAGCCAATTAGAAAAAAACAATGTGAGTTAGTAGTAGTAGATACGTGAATGAACCAGTCTAAATACATTTGTCTGCTCAATAACTTTTTTTAATGTTAATTAGAGAAATAGGGAAAACACTAAAATACTAGCTAGTTTTCAAATTGGACCCATTTTGCTTCCAATTTACAAGATTAAAAATGTTTACACCAGGTTGTTACTTGCAATCCAAATCCACTTAAAATTATAAATGCCATGAATATTTCAATGTGGTGTGTAAAGGTAAGAGCAGTCCTATGACTGCATGAAAATTTTAGATATTTTTCTTCTGCAGTGTTTAATAATCAAAACACATAGACTCATCAGATGATGCCAATAGCCTGAATGCTGGATTATATATCACCAGCTCACTGGGATGTAATTAATGTGTTGCTAGGCAGGTAAACAAGTCTGGGTTATGCCTGGCTGCTTGAGGGAAACAGTACCTGTGCCTGGCTGGCTTTATTCAGTCACAGAAGAGAAGGAGAAGCGTGGTACAACCCTGCCCACGAACTGCAGTCTCACCTGATGGTTCATCCAGTCCCTGTACTGGGAATTTAGGCTTCCCTACCCCCAGTATTTCTTACTGCCAAGCAGAAATGGCTCCTCCCTCAGTATCCTGGGGTTCTTGTGAACTCATGTTGGCCACCAAGATGCCCAAAGTATTTGAGTGCCTGTAGGGTTTCATTTTGAATCCTGGAGTTTCCTCTGGGAGTCAGCTAGGAAATAGTTAAACACAGCAATGGCAAAGTCCATTTGTGCATCTGGACCTATGCTCATACATGCATTTGAGGTGGCTCAAAGCATCTCTGAACTGTAGACACAGGTTAATTTTGTGTAGCTATGACAGACCCATGACTGCCTCTCTTATGGAGAGCTGGGGAGAGACAGAACCTGGAAGGTAGAATGGGGAAAGAGCCAGAAAGCTGAGATTGATGGTGGTGTGGTGGGTGCCCTAGACACTGCTCTGTTCTTTGGTGGCTGACATTAGTGGGAGCAGCAAGGCACATCTAGATCTGAAGTAATTTATTTGCTTTTCTCTCTTAGTTACTTCCAATTTGTTGCCATAAGCAGCTGGGTATTTCGTCTACATCTAGCAGCACACCAAGAGTCACTATCAAAGCTCTGAGGAGACCCATGAAAATACCCAACTGATGAATACTTCATGACATGCTGCAAATATTTTAATTGATTTCATGATATGCCATTTAGTATTAAGTGAAGTGTATCTCCTGCAAAGGAAGTCTATTTTCCTTTGTTAATAATTTTTCAGCTTTTTTGCAAAATGACTGTGTTTTCTTCTTTTCAATCTTCATAAAAAAAAAGGCTTTTGCTTTTATCTTCCCTGTACATCTAGGAAGAGGTCTTTTTTTTTAAAAACAGTAAGTTTGCACCTTTACAAGTTCTTTACCTGGTTAAGTTTAAACATTTCTGATGGGTTTTTGATGGTTTGCTCAGACTGGTCTTAGTCTGTGCGTTGTGTCTGCCGTACTGGCATGCAGCATTTTGGGGGGTTCCTGGATATACCCACATGCAACAGCAGAGATGTTGGAAGTATAGATGCCCAGAGCCCTTTTTGGGCACTGCAGGTGCCATGCTTGCTGCTTGCTGTCCTGATGTTTCATACTCCAGTAACTCTCTGTGGTTGAGCATCTGGGGTCATGAAATTCAAAGATGATACATTTTTTCACCTTGCTGCTCTATTTTCAGAAGACAACTACACATGTGACAGCCAGCATCTATCAAGTAGTGTAACTGCTGAGCAGTGTCTGCAGAGTGAATTTAAATGCACTGGGAATATGTCTCCTAATTTCAGAAATGCAAAGCTACCACAGAAATCCACAGTACAGGACAGGTGCTTAACTCTCCCTTCTGGTGAACTCCTCTACTTGTGGTATAAGCGAAAGTTACATTTTCATGAAATGCAAAGCACAATCCAGTGCTCTCCTTTGACCTTCAAATGGTCAAACCTGGATAACAATCTCAGGATATCAACTGCACTATGCTTAAGGTTATTCTTCACTTCACACATGCTACAAAGTACAGAATAGCAGCCATTATGCAGCTACAGACCCCCTTCCAGGGAGAATGCCTAGCAGGGCAGCTTGCTGGGAGAAATTCATACTGCCTCTTTAACTGACAATATGAAATGCAAGAAGAGTCAGGATCGAGGCCTCCTGTACTCCATTTGTCTCAATGAAATGAGGAAAATTGTGATAAAGGAAAGAAGACAGTGAAATCTACAGCTTCTCCAACACAGTGATTCAATACAGCTGTTTAGTCATTGACCTACCATTCTTCACTTCCTCTTACACATTATTATGAGGGGGAAAAATAATTCATAATCACTGGATTAACTTCTCTCCAGGCTACAGGACAATTTTACAATTGCTTTTTGCTATTGAGAGCTATTGGGTATTGTGCCTTTGTTTTCAGATTTCCTTTCTCTCCTATGCATTACAACTGAATGAAGGTTTACTCCTAAACGTCATTTCAAAGTGGAGTGACATCATAGAAACACTTTCCTTCTAAACTACAGAGATGGGCTTGACACTGGGAGGTCATGCTCGACCAAGTGTAAATTACAGATTCCATTTCATGCATTTGAATCACAAGTTCTTGTGGCAACTCACAAGTTGTGAAGGACCAAGTGCAGTGGGACGAAGGATGACCCCAGGCTAGTGCTCAGATGGAAGGACATTTAGCTTTCTTCTGTTTGGGGAGCAAGATCTTTTACTTGACATGTCACCTGCAATACACGACAAAGTAAAATATGATGCCACCTCAAATCAAAAATGGAAAAAAGTAATCCAAATCAAACCTTAAATAGGGCAGAAGCAACAGCTTCCTCACATTAAATTGCTTTCACTGGTGCAAATATAAGGAGAAATTACAACTGATGCACCCTATTCTTATGTTTTAATGTGGTGTTTGGCAGCACTGCCAAACCAAGCACTCAGAAATTCTGGATCTCATTCAGAAAGCTTGATATGACCTGGAAATCATGAAATTTCAAATACTTAACACAAGTTGCTCTTTATTTGTTTTCCTGGGTATAAATCTACCATTCAATTTCAGGTTTTCTAGCATGGAGCTTATGGAGCTTGTAGAAATACAAAAGGCTTTGGGAAAAGAGCAAGTGCTGTGAGTGCCCACCAGCCACAGTGGTGGGATTGCCCTGGTGGCCTCAGAAGCCTCCACCAGCAGCAATTTTTTTTATATAGCTTCATTTTGAATCCTGGAGTTTCCTCTGGGAGTCAGCTAGGAAATAGTTAAACACAGCAACGGCAAAGTCCATTTGTGCATCTGGACCTATGCTCATACATGCATTTGAGGTGGCTCAAAGCATCTCTGAACTGTAGACACAGGTTAATTTTGTGTAGCTATGACAGACCCATGACTGCCTCTCTTATGGAGAACTGGGGAGAGACAGAACCTGGAAGGTAGAATGGGGAAAGAGCCAGAAAGCTGAGATTGATGGTGGTGTGGTGGGTGCCCTAGACACTGCTCTGTTCTTTGGTGGCTGACATTAGTAAGAGCAGCAAGGCACAGCTAGATCTGAAGTAATTTACTTGCTTTTCTCTCTTAGTTACTTCTAATTTGTTGCCATAGCTGGATATTTTGTCTACATCTAGCAGCACACCAAGAGTCACTACCAAAGCTCTGAGGAGACCTATGAAAACAACTTGGGCGTCCGAGTGTTTATGGTGGGAGAAGGAAACGCGGGAAGGCGGCAGCACGGGCTGCCGAGGCCCGGCGGCTGCAGGCCCAGCCCCAGGGGCTCCGGGGCCGGACCAGCCGGGGCTGCGCTCGGCTCTCCCGCGGCTCTGGGGGCAGCGCCCACGGACGGGATCTCCAGGCCGCAGAGGGCCGGCGAAGCAGCATGGATGCCGGCATGAGGGGGCCCGTGCGGGGCCAGGCCCGGGAGCGCACTGCCCGAGTGTACCGAGCTGGGCCGGGCTGGGCCGGGCTGGGCTGGGCTGGGCAGGGCAGGGCTCCCCGCCCGGCCCCGCCCCGGTCCCCGCGGGGTGGCGGGAGCGGCCGGGCAGCCCCGGCGGCCGCCGCTTCCTCGTTCCCCGGCTTTGGCGCGGGGAAGGACCGCAGCTAGAGGGAGCTGCTCCGGACCGCGTCTGCCCGTGCGCCCCGGTTCTTTCACAGGCTCCCCCGCCCCTTCCCTCCCTCCTTCCCCCGTGATGGCGGAGGACAGCGAGTCCGCGGCTAGCCAGCAGAGCCTGGAGCTGGATGACCAGGACACCTGCGGCATAGACGGCGACAATGAGGAGGAGACCGAGCACGCCAAGGGGTAGGGGCGCGCTTGGGGAGCGCGCGTGGCTCGGGGAGGCAGCTCAGTGTCCTCCGCCGCGGCAGAGGCCGGGCTGGAGGTGCCCGGGCCGGGCTCCCCTGGTGCCCGGCGCGGTCCCTCGGCGGCGCGGGTGTGCTGGGCGCTCCTGCCCGCTGGCGGGCGGCCTGCGCGGCCCGGCCTGGCCCGGCCCGGCTCATCCGCGGCGCCTGCGCCGGGCCGCCGAGCGGCCCCAGCCCGGGCCGCCTCCCGCCGCAGCATGCGGGCGTGGAACGGCCCTGCCGCCCAGCCCGGGGCCCCGCGCCCTTCTGCCCGCGAGGGGAGAGGCGGGAGCCAGAGCCCGGCCCGGGCCGAGGTGAGGGGGCGGCGGGGCTGGCACTTACCCGCCGGGCACTGGCCTTGAAATCGCGCCATATAAGCGAGGGTAAATCCTGCCTTGTTGTTGGCGCTTTTAGGGCTTGGGGGCGTTTCTGCGTATTTCTGGCCATCAGGAAGTCCCCTGCAGCGGGGAGATGCCCCCGTGTCCTCCCGGTGGTTCCGGCTGAGCGGCTCCCGCGGGCCGTCCCGCGCCCATCCGCACCCGCTGCCACCGCCCGCTCCCTGCGGCCGCGCTCCGCTCCGGGCAGCGTCCGTGTCAGCCTGTCCTGCGGACACTCCTCCTCACCCATTGTCCTCCCAGAGATGTTACCTCCAGACCCACACGCTGTGGAGAGCAGAGCGCGTGTTTTTAGCACGGCAGTAGCCGGGGCAGACGCTGTTGTCTGGTTGTAGTTCCTTCTCCACTAATCTCGTGTCTCAGATCTTCCCACGCTGAGGATCAGGCGGTGTTCCAGTTGCCTGGGGAGCTGATGGGAGAGGCAGCCAGCATAGCTGCGGCTCCTGCCACCCGACCGCTGTTGGGCTGGCTGCAGTATGACTCCTTTCAGGCATGAGGTGCCAAGGTTCTAGCTTGCTCTGAAGGCTTTTGGGGCAGGGGAGTGGGAGGAATATGTTTCAAAAGTCGGCTTAATTTAATTTTAATTTTTTCTCTTTTTTGAGGGGTTAAAAACGTGATTGCAGAGAAGGCGCTTTGTTGTCGCAGCCAGGAGTGGCTGGAGTAACCTAAAATAGAACTAGGTTAATCTATACAGTGCTACACAAATATCTTCCTCGTGAATTTGTGATTGATCTGCTTGAGAGCTTTTCTGTAGGTGACTGATGTTTGAGGATGTACTCTGCTGTCTTCTGCTTCTAGGATTTGGTTGATAACAGGCTTGAATGTGGCAAGAGAACTCTAAGGGACTTTGGAAGGCTGACTTGTCTAGAAGGCAGGAAGGGGGAAAACTTTGCTGGTCTGTCATTAATGGCATGCACACTAAAATAATTGCGTTAGAAATAATTACAGTAATATAAATCTAGGATATTAAAAGGGACAAAATAGTGTTTTGTTATTTTGGGGTTTTTGTTACATTTGCTTCAGTAAATATGTCACAGTTGGTGAGTCCCAAATTTGTGAAACTAAGAGCAGAGAGTTGTTATTTATTGTTCTTCATAGGAACTGACCTGGCATCCTAGTTGGGATTGTTTAATAGCCAGGTAATGATTCAGGTAATGATAGCCAGATTCAGGTTTGATTCAGGCAATGCCTGTCCAGAATTCATTTGGATTGTATCTGTACTTCAGTTTCCTCTCCTGTCTGTCTGTCTGTCTGTCTGTACGCGTGCCCGGGCTGTAGCTGCCCTCTGCAGCATAGCTCTGTGTGTGGCTGTGCTTGGGCTGCTGTGACAGCGAGTGCAGTGTGTAAGGAGCAACCAGGGAACAAAGAATTGCACTTCGGTGTGCTCTGAGTCACAGCTTGCTGCTCTACTCCAACACGTGTCTCGCTGCTCTCTAAGGGACACCAGCTGTAGCCTGTATCGTCTTCTACCCAAAACTTGTCTCTGTTGAATATTCCAGGTGTATTTTAATGAGTGTTTTTTAGTAAGTTTAGTTAAATTAGTGGTAGATCATTCCAGTAAAAAAAGCCTCTTAAGTGTTAGTATCTGCTGCATGAAGTCCCATATTGACTCTTGAATTACTTTATTTTCCTGCAATCTTTGAAAAATCTTGTTTGCTGCTCTTTGTCTGGAGACTGAAATACTCAAATTAATTCCAGCAGATGAAAGGAAAAATTTCACAGTGGAGCATGCAAGATCTACTCTTGATCTGAGAGATTAACCTATAGTAATAGGAGCCTAATTAATTATTGCCTGTTTTCTCCCTGTCATTGTGTATTAATTCCTGAGGTAACTTTAAAGTTTGCTTCAAGCTTTTAGATTAGGTTTTATATACTTAAGCAATTTATGAGCAGTCCAACTACTTGAGACTGTGACTGTGTCAACAGACTTGCTAAATTCTGTGTGGTCTACATTAGTGCTGATCCGTATTTAATCTCATTCTATTTTAACCTGCACTTTTTTAGAAAGAGGCAGAATATTGTGTGTCAGTCTCTACTGGATTGGCATGTAAGTTAAGTTGTTTTCAAGATGTTTCTTGACATTTGAATATAAGTCCTTAGACTATTGCCCACAGGAAAATGTGATTTCTAGATGCATATGATTTTTTGTTTTGTTTTGTTTTAAATTTGCAGGGGTTTTGTGCTTGAGCACTGAATGAGTGCAGCTGAAAATAACCATTTTGTAGCTCTCAACTGTGAAAATGTCTTTGATTCTGCTGTTTTTTAGAGGCAGGATTATGTATGTTGTGTGACTCATTGCTGTTTTCCTGTTCTGTAGTTTGCTCCTGCTAGACGCATTATGCTGTATTTGTTCTGTGTTGTAATAAAGTGTGATTTACAAAATATCTTTGTTATTGTGTATGTAGAAAAAATGTTGCACCTGGATCCACCCTGCTAAGTCCAGCCTTATAAGGTCTCTCACATTCTAAATAGCTCCTTATGCTCACTGCCAGAAAGGCCTTGTGCACAAAACATTTAGCAAACACATGAGAAAAAGGTATGACCTTTAAACAACTCCCCCAGCCCTCACAAATTATTTGCTTTGAATGTTTTAGTAGTGTACCCCTATAATTATTGTTGAAAAAGGCCAACCTTATAATGAATACTACTTCTAGATTTAAAAAAGAAGCAAATATTTTTAGGGTTGTGGAAGCAGTGCTTGGCTTTAGCAGGTGGGTCTTACGGCTCAGAGTACAGATTACAGACTTGAAGGGTGAGGCAGAGGAAACACGCAGATCTGAGGAATGCTCTTGGGTTAGGGTTTAAGGTGTTGCTGCTAGGTTTTCACACTAAAAA
Source organism: Emberiza elegans (assembly GCA_024865655.1). Lineage (NCBI taxonomy): Eukaryota > Metazoa > Chordata > Aves > Passeriformes > Fringillidae > Emberiza > Emberiza elegans. Next base: position 25,361,658 of record JALJVW010000206.1, read on the forward strand.
CCTTGCATTCTCAAGTATTGAAATGTATACAAATGAAATCTTCATGCAGAGAGATTCTTTGTAATGACAGTTTGTTAGTAAGTGGAATTTGAAGGGCATAGACCCTTCTGGTCAAGACCTTTCTATATTGTCTTGCAGTGGTGGTTTTTCACAGCAATGAGAAAGCCCTTTGCACCTAAACCTCCATTTTCTTTATGAACCAATAACAGTCTTAGTATAAATAATACTGCTTTAAAATTTTTTGAAGTCTTGCCCATATACATGAGACCTGATTTTTGTGATCAAAAAGATCTGTGTAACATCTTCAGAAATGCTGCTTTGCAACCTCACTTACTCACAGAGAGAGAACTACTGTGAAGGCAAGAACCCCACACAGGCCTTTGCAGTTTAAAAATAAACATCTGAAGTACATGTTTGGTTTTAAATTTGAGAAATTGCTAACTTAAAATTACCATTCCGTGTAACATAAAACAGATGTTGACATTACAAAAGTCTGTTTCTGCTAAAGCAGAATTTAGTGTTCAAAAAGGAAATTAAAATAATAGTGATAATTAGTCAGTGACAAAGATAATCTCAAACCAAGGGAGCCAAAACAGTTTGACCACCTGAACAGGATAATTGTCATGCACCTCTGGATTTTTCTGTCTCGGCTTTTCTATGGATTTGCTCTGAGCATCATAAAGTAAGTTTCTCCACCCTTGCCACACTTCTTCCCAAATGCACTAAGTATTCCCATTTTTCAGTTTAAAAAAACCCAATCCAACCAAAACACCACCACATGCAGGGAGAAGCAAAAGTATTTTTTCCCACATCTATGCAAAACACCAGATGTGTGTACATAAGTGGAAAGGTATGTGGGTGGGATCATGGGCTTGCATTTGTGACTTGCAGACAAAATCATAAATCTGTAGGCCTAAGTGACTATCTCGGAGTCCTATCCACAGCCTGTTTCTGGGGCAAGGTTAAGTCATTTTGGGGGAGAATAAGGTCTTTTGACCCTTCTCCTGGCTCAACTGAATTTTGATTTGCATGTCACTTTTATGCTGGCCTCACTTTTTTCTTATTCATCAGACTGACAAAATTGTCATTGTGGGTGCAGTTAAAAATATCTTAGACTGTGCCTGTACTTACATATAGTGAAACTCGGTGTACAGACTTGCCCTCCTGTCATTAAAGTTCTCCTGATATAAGTGTGTCTCCACTAGACAGTACTTCCAGAAGTCTAACACTGAATGGTTTTCTTTGCACAATCTGTTGTGGTCTGTGTGGCAGGCTGGAGTGGGGCAGATGTGTTGATCTGATGTGTGAAAAGGTCGTGTTTCCTGACCTGCCAACTTGTCATGGCAGCACCCTGAGCTCTCTGTTGTTTTTCTGCTTCCCACATAGACCTGAGCTCGGAGCTGTGTCATTTTACAGGTGCGGGGTAGTTTGGAAAAAGCGATTTTACGCTTAAAGGTCAACTTTCATTAAAATGGGAAACTTTTTTCCTCTCACCTTCTAAGTGTGAGATATAATTCAACATGTTGTCATATAGATGTATCTGACCAGACAGAGGAGAATTCAGATCTTAGTCAGCACACGAGAGTGTCAGAGAAAAGCTTTTCATAGGAGCCTTTGGTTTCAGTCTTGTTACCTTTGCATATCCTTTGTGCTGTCAAGTCCAGCATAATTGCTACAAGTTGAGCAACCAAGTTCCTCCCTTCCCAGCCATTTTCACTCCCAGTTTTAGAGCCCTTCTGTTCTTTTCAAGGCAGAGCATGAGAAGGACAACAAATCCTGAAATGTTTTTGTTCTGCTTCTGCCCTGATCTGTTTGGTATCTCTGGTTGTAACTTGGGTTGGACAAACCTGTTTACTGAGTAGAAGTTTCTTTGTGCTGCCTGCTGCCAAATATCTGGGTTGCAGGCGTGCCTAAATAGTAGGATGAGTAGAGCTCTATTTAAATCCTCTTTTTACATTGTGTGGACTGTAACAGTAAAAAATAAACTGACCCAAGCAAGAGACTGCATAAATAACTGCTCAGAATGATCCCTGGATAACCTGTCAGACAAAGATACTAGTATTTATTTTGCAACAGACAGTGTGAAAGATTTAAACCTGAAGGTCATAAACCAAGGACTGGGATTTTGGAACATTAAAAAAAAAATAAAAACTAGTAGTGTAGTTTTAAATGCCACATATATTTTACAGCAGTTTACTTCTGTCTTCCTTCTTTTCCTGCTGAAGACTATACATTTCTAAATGAAAAAGATCTTGAATTGGTCAAAGTACAAACTATGATTGTCCTGGTAAAAGTACGGTTTGACTGGGGATAACATTAGTAAAGCTTGGCAAAGCTGATTTTTCTCCATAGCTGCCAAGCTTTTTTTTTTAGCTCAATTGTTCATTATTTCACCAAGCTAAATAAAACATTGACCCTCAGGTAATCCTAGTGGTGTTTGTGACACTGGATCATCCTGAAAGACAAGAAGACAAGTGAGGTGCAGTGGTGCAGTTTGGGGCTCGGTGCCTGCTCAGGGTGTCTGTTAAGAACAGTGTGTGCTGAAACTCCAAATAGCCTGGTGTTCACACAAACCCTTGGGAGCCAGCTCAGAGACACAGAGGCATCATTTGTTTGCTATATGTGAGGTGTTACAGGGAAAGACAAGTTTGTGGACAGTTGCAGAAAGTAAAAAAATACTTCCTTAAATGAATCCCAGCAAAGGTGAAATCACTTCCCCTAATATTTTTATCTCAGAGATGGTGAAGTCCTAGGCCTTGTACACATGTGTGAGGTTTTACTGTTTTGTATTTATAACCACTTGCCAGTCTTTGGGGTCTGTTCTGTGTTTAAATTCTGTACAAAATGTCATCTTGGTATACAGGCCTTCAGATAGATTTACATTTTATTCTTTTAAGTGAGTTGACACTGTGCTGCCCAGGTGGCCAAGGAAGCCAGTGGCATCCTGGCTTGTGTCAGACAGAGTGTGGCCAGCAGAACCAGGACAGTGATCATACCCTTGCACTTGGACTGGTGAAGCCACACCTTGAATCTGTTTTGAGCCCTTCCCTGGCCTCAGAACTAGAGCTGGAGCATATCCAGAGAAGGGCAGCAAAGCTGGTGAAGGGGCTGAAGAGTAAGTCCTGTGAGGAGTGACTGTGAGGAAGTGGTGTTGTTTAACCTGGAGAAAAGGAGGTTCAGGGTGTATCTTACTACTCTCTACAACTCCCTGAAAGGAGGTTTTAGCCAAGTGAGGGTTGGCCTCTTCTCCCAGGTAACAAATGACAGGACAAGAGAAAATGGTCTCAACTGGTATCAGGGGAGATTTAGATTGGATGTGATGAAAAATCTCTTCACCAAAGGGATTGTTGAGTATTGATGAAGGCTCCCCAGGGAAGTGGCTGAGTCACCATTGTTGGGGTGTTGAAAACATGCGTAGATGTGGCACTGAGAGATATAGTTTAGTGGTGGACTTAGTTTAATACTGGGCTCAATGATCTTACAGGTGTTTTCCAGCCTAAGTGCTGTGATTCAGTGAAATTGTGATTCATTGTGGATCATGTAGGTGATCTGGCAGTATGCTTATTCTGCAACAAAAGATTTTCTCCTTGCATCACTTACACAAGTCCATCTTTTGTTTCTGCAGCGTTCTAGTAAATGCTTCAAACTCTCTTATCTCTCCAGTGTGTTTGGTCTGCTCTACTGTTGTCCACTGAGTAGCAACTTGGTCCTGTGCTAGAGGCCGTGGCATTTACAATGCTTTTGTTCTGGGAGCATAACCCAGTGTAACCTTGAATGTTTTGAACTTCTTGAGATTGATCTTTCACTACAGACTATTCTAAAGTACAGTAAGGATCTCACAAAAATCAGTCTTTGCTTAGTTGCATTGTTTGGTTAATTGCAGGCTTTGGGCCTCCCAACTGGAGGGAGGGTGTTTACTTGACAGTACCAGCTCAGGCAAGGTATAGATGCTAAGACTTGTCATCATAGTCTTGAAAGTGAGCATGTTACAGCAGATAATATATCCCTTGCAAATATGTTGATCATAATAACTTTAGTTATGTTCTTCTGAGTTTTCTTTCTTGTTGTTTGTCAGTATAATACATGGGGTTTTTCCCCCTCCAGGATTAAAAGAAACAATTGTTTGTTGCAGTGACTTTTTTTCTTTTCCAGCGAAAAACACCCAAGCCCCCCCAAACTCTGACATCTGTCTTCAGTTCCATTATGTGCATATGGTTTTGCTGAGAGATTAGCCTCTTGAAGACAGTTTAGTGTTAATTGACTCATTGCCTCAGTATTTTCATTATGTCTGAGAGGTGCTAACACATCCCACCCTTTGCAAATTCTCATCTAATCTTGATTCTATGTCTTGATTATTTTTAAATAAAAATCTCCTTTAAGAATAACTTATGTTATCAATAGTAAAAATATATCAGAATCCTCAAGTGCAATTTTTACTTTGTTGCTGGGGCTTTTTAATTAAAGTTGACCCCGTTGTGCTTATTGTTTTAAAGCACAAATATTTGGTTAAGTTTTATGTTCTCTTACTGGGATTTCAGCAAGACTTTCATTGCAGTTTAAATTAGGAACAAAATTTCTGGAAAACAGAATGTTTCATCTGGATTCTTCTCAAATTCAGATGTGTCTTATGGTTTAGCATGAAGGAGAAAAATTGTTGGGACACTAATAGTTACTGAGTTTCCAAGGAAGTTACTTTCCTCAGTTCCCATACTTTCTTGTGTTCCTCAGAACTGTTGAGTTTGGTTATTTTGTTTTTGTGCTGGATAAAAGTCTGGAGAAGAGCACTGGTTTCTATGTGGTGTCACAATTTGACATGTGTATGTCAAAATCCTGGTTGTGCTGGTGTCAGAGTATAAAACAAATGAGACAGCGCTTGCAGGAAGTTTTTTATCAATGCTCTCAGTTCTCCCCTTCCTTGCTTTTTTTCTGCTGCCTTTTCTTTACATTCAAAACGCTGTTAGATTTTTCATATCAAAATGCTGGCTTTTCCATATTTAACTTTTTTAAAATTTAAGGCTCAGTGGTATTGATTTTTCTTATTGCACATTCTTTGCATCTCTGGCAGAAGTCCTGGAGGGGATTTGGGAGCGAAGAAGAAGAAAAAGAAGCAGAAGAGAAAAAAGGAGAAACCAAATTCTGGAGGCACCAAATCAGATTCTGCATCTGACTCCCAGGAAATTAAAATTCAACAACCTTCAAAAGTGAGAGCCTGGTTCTGTTTTAATTTGTGCGTGCTTTCTAATTTAATTTTAATTTGCATGTCACTTGTTGTTAAAGTGAGTTGGTAGTTCTGCCTTAGTGTGTGAAAATAAAGCAAATGGTTCCTGTCCTGAACAGAGAGAAGCAAGCCAAGACCTAGTGTTTTCAGAGGTGCTGTCACCACCATGGTGGTGTACTGTGAGAAAGGCAGAGGAGGAGTTTTGTCTTTTTCTTTGAGCAGTTGGAGCTTGGGCTAGTGATAGCCTCATTGCATAGAATCATAATCTGTGATGTATAAAAATAAATAGATTTTGCACTTGATTAATTGCCTTTAGTTTTTTGCCACCATCTAACTTGGCTTAGTGCAGTTTTGGTCACTTGTGCAGCATGAAGCTCTCTCAGCAGCAAGAGGGAAGGTGAGTCTGCTGTGCTAACCAGAGTCTCTTTAGGGCAAGCAAGCAGCATGTATTTGTACTTAAAATGCAGTAATCTTAAACATGGAGATAAGGGCTGAAGAAAAAATTTGCTTTCAGAAAGGCCTCCACTATAATTAAGAATGCAGAATTGCTTGTGGGAATGTACAGTCCTTGTGGATTTTCTGATAAAATAGCATTGTCTCTGTGTGCTTTTGTCTATCATGTTCTGAATGAGCAGTGAATAACATGGTGTGGTGCCTTTTTAGCATACAGCTTTTATCCCAAGAGAAATCTGAGTGCAAGAACTAAAGTTTGTAAAACTAAGAAAGTTTATGGACTGTTGAGTGTATTGAGGTAGTTATATTTGCTTTATCTGATTATTGTGGAGAATTTTACACCATTGTGTCAACAGGAATCTTTTTCCTATAAGATTTGTCAAGTACATTGGGGCTACCAACTAATTTTAGGGGAAAAGATTGTGTTCTGGCTCATTAGCATAGTGATAGATTTTTGTCTTGTCCCTTTAGATCTTTTCCATGTTACCCTGATTGCTTTGCGTGGGCACATTTGGCACAGGGGACACTTTATAATATGTAGAGAGATCTTAAGTACTTTGCCACATGTTTTGATACTGCCTTTCTGTAAAACATGTCATGAACTGCTAATACAGGAAGGCTGTTGGCAAAGATGCACAAGTAACCTCACGCTCCTACAACTGGCATGAGGTAAATTTTTGTGTTAACATAAAGGCATAGTTAATTGCTGTATTATCACATGAGTTCCTTGATTTTCTGCTGACCAAGGTTATTGTTCCATGCGTTGCCTCTAATGCATTAAAAGAAATCTAATTCATAGTTTTTTGCTTTAGTGTGCAAGATTTTGGTGCTGCACCTTGCAGTCTTGCACACCATTTCTCTGATGTGATGCATGGTGCAAACTTGGAAGCCTATCCTTGTTCCAAGTTGTGTGCTTAGAGTGGCACTGTTCATGATTATTTTACTGACACAAGTTTAGTCGGTTCATTAGTAATCTCACAGAATTTTCTATTTTATTGGCATAAAGAAAAAGTTCTTATATAAGATTTTCTTTCAAGCTCTAGGCAGCTAAACTACTTTACTCTTCTTTTATGGCTTTCACTTTTCTCTAGTTACAAGTGCACCAACATTGCCTGGGGGGTTATTTTGCCTTCTCTGCTGTGTTGCAGATCTGTCTTAGACAACTATTCTGTTACAGATTTTTTGAAAGCATCTTAGACTGCTGATCTGGATCTGTGTGGAAAAGTATATTTATTTTGTCTGCTACTCAAGTAATATTTAAATTTTGTATTCATGTGCTGTATGAAATTTAATACAGAAAACAGGCTCCTAGTGTTTGCTTGCTCTTGGTTGAAAAGAATATATTTTAGGGGAGAATGACATTGCAGACCTTACCTCTAAGGGACTATATGCAAGATCATCAGGCAGAAGAAATCAGTGGGGCTCACTGAAAAGGATTTTGAAAAAGGATTTTGAGGTCATGTGAGTTTGTAAACAGATCTGTCAGTCTGGAGATGAGTAAAGCAGAACAGTGAGTCTCCTTGGCATCTGCCTTCCTTATATGTGATGGTAGTGATAGTAGATCTTTTGAACTCTGGTGTGAATGCAATCATAGCAGTTTGTTAGCATTGTGTGCTTACAGTGACCTTGAGGACACTTCACTGCCCATCTCACAAGACTTCCATCTCTCCCTATTACAAGTTCCAGTGATGTAGGCTGTCCACACTGACACAAAGAAAACTTGCTATATCTGCAGTCTCATCAGTCATTATTGTAGCCACCGGTGGCCTACACAGCCTAGTCACAGAATAATAGATTGGAAGGGCCATCTGAAGGTTTTTTGACCAACCTGCTGCTTAGAGCAAGTCCAGCTAGATCAGGTTGCTCAGGCCTAGATCAGGTTGCTTGGTCTCCAAGGATGGAGACTCCACGATCTTCATGGGTAACTTACTCTGGTGTTTGACTACAGTTTTCAGTTTAAAAAAAAAAAAGTAATTCCTTATATCTAAATGGATTTTGCTGGTTTGCAACTTGTCTCCTTTGTTTCTTGTCCTAACACTCTGTTCCTCAGAAAAGACTTGGCTCAGCTTTCTTTATACCCTCCCATTAGGCAGTAATAAGATTTCTCCTACTCCCTCAACCTTCTATTCTTAAGGCTGAACAAACCAAGGTCTCTCACCCTCTTCTCCCTGTGTGTGATGTGCCTCAGCCCCCATTTATCTTGGTGCCCTCCAGAGAACTCGTAACAGTCTGTTAATGTTCTCCTTGAAATGGAGAACCCCAAACTGTAAGGTGTGACCTCAGGGATGCCAGATAAAGGGAAGACTTCCTGGCCAGTCTACTGGTACTACCTAGTATGCATCTGTCCTTTGCTGGCCAGCAATCTGCTGGCTCATGTCCAGCCCTCTGCCTACCTGGACCTCCAAGTTCTTTTCTGCAGGCTGCTTCCTAGCTAGTCCATGCTGGCCTCTGTCTTTGCGTGGGTTTTTTCTATCCCAGATGGAGGACTTTGTATTTGCCTTTGTCAAACTTGATTAAGTTTCTTTTTCCAGCTTGTCAGAGTAGCTTTGAATAGCTGCTCTGTGGTTCTGCATATCAACAATTCTAGAAATTCTTCTTCTAGGTATCATCTGTGCACTGTGCACTGTGCAGAGAAAGTACTCTTTGTCAAGTCCAGATCATTAAACAGTGTTGACCCCTTGCATTCTTGAAAACGGGTATGGCATTTCCCTTTATCCATTTATAGGAAACTTCCACCAATTGCTATTTTAAACTTAGTAGATGTTAGTTGCAATGACACCAGCCACCTCCCTTAGCATCCTTACATGCATTTGGTCTGTTTTCAGGGACCTATGCATGATTAGTTTGCTCAACAGTCCCTAAGTTTCTCTCAGACTGCTGCAGTGCACAGGGACATCCAAGGCCTGAGGTCATCAACAAACTAAGGCAAAACCACCATTTCCTACCTCAGCCCCATTGCACGACAGGGCTGTCTTGTGCTGTGAAGAGATATTTGCCCTAAACTGAAATTAAACAAAAGAGCTGGTTTTTGTTTTTCTAATTCGTGTGAAGTCCTGTGTAGGTTTTCCTTGCTTTCTATTGAAGGAAAACAAAAAGTGTTAAACTTCTTAGTCAGGCTGATCTCTGGGTGTTTTGAAATTAAAGGAATTCCTCCTGATATCCCTATCCATGGTCTATTTAGTACCTGAACATTAATTTCTTACTTATTATTATGGTAGTAAGATCTTTCTTAGGAGCTTTTTTTTTTTTTTTAGATTTTCTGTTTTTTTAATGTAGAAGACATATTATAGACTTTAAATAAATATACAGAATAAATAACAATGTGTCAGCATTTATGTATGATTTCATGATGTATTGATGAGATTTCAGAATTTATCTAGTGGCATTAGTAATTTATGTCTCTGTTGTCCTGATCTAGAAATAAGGTAAGCTTTTTAGGCTGGAACAGTGTTGTTCTAAAGTGTATAAACATGTTAATTCACAATTACTCAGTTGACAGGTGTTTAAGGTGAAATTTACAATACTTAAACATTAGGCATTTTGTTTCATTAATTTAGATTATAAAAGTGTTTATTATAAGTAGTAAATGATAGGCTGCTTGAGCTCCAGGCACAAAGTTCTGCTCTTTTTGTGATTGAAGGATACCAGAGGCTGATCACCCAAATTAAGCTTTACCTTAATTATTACATTTATTTTATGGTGGTTTTTCAATATATGAATCCTAGAAAGAAAGTGAAATATGGAAATAGTAGTCCTTTACTATTCAGTTTAAAAAAAACCCACAACCAAAAAAACTGGCTTGAAATCTCTGTGCAGAATTGCTTAAGATTTTCCAGTACATTTGAGACTTCTTTCAGATGCATTATTGCACTGCAGTCTAGGGAAACCTGAGCACAAGCATACTGTTGGTATGCCTCAGAACAGGACTTACCACTAGGGAGATAACAAAGCAAAGAGATTTAAAAAAAGAGAGGGAAAAATCCCTTTAGATTTAGAGGCCTATTACCATTATTCCGCTGTACTGTCCTTTGCAGGAAAAAATTCTTATTCCTGTTACATTTTCTCAGAGTGATCAAAAAACTCCATGTATACCAATGGTACCTTTATTATTAAATCCCTAAACTGACCCTTTTTTGGTATTTTATTTTGTTTTACCAGAGGAACAGGGAATATAAGAGGCATTTTTTATTGCAATACAGTATCTTGTCTTAATGCTGCTGTATTTGTGTTAAAAATGTTAGTGTTTCTTGGTTAAATGCAAGTATTGCTGACAACTATTTTGTTTACTTGTTGCTCACCTAACTTTTTTCCTCCCTCCTGTCTACAAACATTGTACCTAAACTAACCATGATGAGAAGAGTACCTGTGAGAATAGGTAACAGTAAAAGAAATTAACATGTTTGTACAGCTATTAATGAAGTAAATGTACTCAATAAGCTTCCTGTTCTGTTTGTCTGTTTGTGCAGAATCCAGCCATTCCAATGCAGAAGCTTCAAGACATCCAGAGAGCGATGGAGCTGCTCTCTGCATGCCAAGGCCCAGCAAAGAATATTGATGAGGCTGCCAAACGTAAATACCAGTTTTGGGATACACAACCTGTACCTAAACTTAGTAAGTTTAACTGGATCTGTGTGAAAGAGCTGTCTTATGATCACTAAAGAAATGTTGTGCTAGCTCTGTGACATGTTCTCTAAAATGGGTGTAAAGTTGGTCTGTATGTGGTAGGGATCTTTAGTCTTTTGTGTAGTTTATATGCTATTCTTGATGTTTTCCAAGGAAGTGGTTGTCTTCCCCACAGAAAATGTGCAAGATACAGTGTTAGTAAGTCTCATTCTGATGTCCTCTGTAAAAATGGGAAATGCTTTGAAATAGCATTCTTCTGTATATTTTAGGTCTGATATATTGAACAATAGAACATAGAAGTCTTTTTCACTTTAAGAGAAGTAAGAACTCTTAAGTGGTGACAAAGAGTAAACTTTAAAATTTTTATTAGTAGTATTAGTTTTATTTGTTTATTTGGATTTCCTTAATTTTTTTTTTCAATAAATGGATTTGCTATCACAGAAGTAATGACTCTCCTGCCATAGGTTGCACTGTTTTCATACAGCTTTAAGTAGACTGTGGCACTTGTCTGATACACAGCCTCTTTTTCTGCTGTGTGTTCATGTTCTCCTCCACAACGTTCACTACCTTGAAGACATGCTTTCTCAGATTCTGTTCTCTGTTCTTGATTCCAAATAAGATGATGAGGTGATCTCTCCTTGCCTTTAAATTTATAATGAATTTGACAAATTATTTTTATATTGATCTGATCCCTGATAACGCAGTTGGTAAATCTTCTCATTGTTGGAGGAAGTAGTTGCTCGCTATTTCTGTGTTGCTTTCTGAACCTTCTTTTTCTGTTTTCATTATCTTCAAGATAAGCAGTTACAGCTTTTCAGTGTGAACATACCTTGGGGTCCCCACAGGTAAAACATTCTCAGCACAGTAGCTGGTGCTGCTCTGTCCTACAGGTTTCTCTCCATTGCACTGGAGACTGGTGTAGAAAAAGCAGAAATAAGGTAGAGTCTAAAGGACAGGAGCACTCTGCTCACTCTCAGGCAGCTTTTCACATTAATCCATGGCTATAGCTTAATCCATAGCAATCTTATTTCCTCCTGACTTTTCTTGCATCGAGAAGTCCAGAGCAGAGTCCCTGGATACAGTATTTTCCTCTGGACTGGATTGAATTGAACTGACCTGCCATGGCTTTTCTCTGTACAAACTCTATCCAAATACCTGCATACAGTAATGGTAGTAATGGTCACCAGCAATCCAGCCTAAGTGGCAAAAGACCCTAGCCAAAATAAGTTAAAGGGTAAATGAAAAATAATCAAGGTTTTCCAGAGCTAGTTCAGGTGTCTGTACAGTAGTGCCAGGAGTTCAGTTCAGGCTAATGAATGTATCTTACAGCACTTACAGAGGAGAGTCTGTCACTTGCCAGTCTAAAAAGGCCCATACAGTGGCTCAGAAAATGATTTGTTAGTGTTGTTCACTAGAAATATGTTTCATTGAATTTGGTCAATGAGGTATTGTCCAACAGTCTCTATGAATTTCTTCTTAATCCCACAGATTTTTTAGGCTTTTCTTTATCTGGTGAATGAACAGATTGGGAAGTCATCACTAGTTGATATTCTTTATGTGTTAAGGCAGAAAAAATAATTTATCAATTCAAGAAAATGTTGTAGGGATCTTTGCATGTAACTCACTTCAGAATCCTCTGGCCTTCAAGTTAAAAATATTAGCAATAGGTCCTTTAGTTATGCCAAACCTGCCATTTAGTGGCAGTAATATTTGAGCTGTTGGTACTTTTCCGAGTTTGCTTAAAAATGCTAATAATTATGACCTTCCAAACTGGATGGCAGGCCATAACTATTAGTCAGGATTGTGCATCATGTGGAAAAATTGATACTCAAAGGAAAATTTGACTGTCTAGTTTGATGATGGCTGACAATAAGGTTGAGTGTTTACAGGTAAGAACTAGAGGGAAGGCCAGCAGGGCAGATACCACGGTGAGAGTCATTTTTAGGCTTCTGTGCCAGGATGAAGAGGCAAATGAAATATTCTTTAAACATCTGGCAGAAGTCTCACAATCACTAGCCATTGTTCTCATCGGGACTTCAATGTATGTAGGATTTACTACAATTATAAGAATGATTTAATTATAGACTCTTAATTATAGATTCTGGATACCAGCATTCCTGCTATACTCAACTCACGTTGCACACAGGCACAAAGTTGTTTACGTGCTGCTGTGTTCAAAGATGCCTGTTAAAAATTCCCCTTGAGCCCAGTGACATCCACTGAGTCCCTTGCATTTCTCAGCAGGCCGGGGTTGAGCTTTGAGGAATGGAGCGTGTCAGTGTAGGCCTCATGCTCAGCAAGTCTTGAGAGCATCACAGACCTGAGGGTATGCAAGACATCCCTCTCAGAGGGAGGAGCTGGTGCAGCCCACTGTGGTCCAGGGCACTGTGAAGGGCCTCACTTAGGACCACTCTTCATAGGATTGCCAAATAATTGGCTTTAATCATCAGTAAGTTTCCCTCATGGTGGTAACCCACGTTGGTTACTGCTTTTTGAAAAAGAAAAGAGAAAAAATCCCATCCAGTAACAATGGTACCATTTAACTTGGGCTGCAGTTCAGGTAAATGATGTTCCAAGGCTGTCAGGGAATAGCTGATTATTAGGGAATAACTGGTTATCCCTTGTTCCCCTCCTTGTTCAGGCAAATGATGATCCTGATAGTCACTGTCACTCCCACCTCTACTGTGGAGGAGCTCCTCTTAACGGTCAGGGGACATTTCACTGCTCAGCTGGTTTGGTCAAGGCTTACTGGGAACTCCTGAGATCATGGAGCAGGCCCAAGGATGGATGGAGAGAAGCACCACCAAAGGGACTGCAAGGATGCTGAGGTTATGCAGGGAGAAAATCAGGAGGTCCAAAGCCTGACAGTGTAATCTGACTTAAAGGACAATGCTACAAGAAAGACATTAAGATGCTGGACTGAGTCCAGGGGGGGACTACAAACCTGGTGAATGGTCTGGAACACAAGTCTGATGAGGAGTGGCTGAGGGAGCTGGGGTTGTTTAGCCTGGAGAAAAGGAGGCTCAGAGGAGACCTTTTCACTCTACACCTGTCTGAAATGAGGTTGTGGCCAGGTGGGGGTCAGCCTCTTCTCACAGCTAAAAAGGACAAGGGGAAACTACCTCAAGGGGAGATGTGCCAGGGGAGATTTAGATGGGATGCTAGGAAAAATCTGTTCACTGAAGGATGGCTGAGAATTGGAAGAGGCTCCCTCGGGAAGTAGTGGGGTCACCATCCCTGGAGGTATTGAAAAGATATGTAAATATGATGCCTAGGAACATGGTTTAGTGGTGGGCTTGGCAGTGTAAAGTTAGTGATTGGACTGATCTTACAGGTCTTTTCCAATTTCTATGATTTATTAGGTGCTACTCCTTAGAAGAGGAACAGCTGCAGTTTATTAGTGGATGCTGAGGACTGGTGCTATAAAGTAAGGGAGGAGAAGAAAGCATGCCTTCAAGGAGGATTTTAGGAATACATTTCACATACCAACAGTATCTCTGAAATGCCCTCACTTTGCTATGGCACTGCTCCTGAGTAATCCTGTTGAGTTCAGGTCTGTTCAAGTCAGCAGTAAACAGGATCTGAGCCATAGCTTGCTAGCTATGAGTACATGTTCTCATGAGGAGGCTGTGGATCTCATGGCTGGCTAAATGCTGTGTGCATGTGGATGAGTTGTTGTCTCTTGTGTTATGAAATTCAGGGTATCAGTTGAGATGGAGTTGTTCTGTGCATATCTCTAAATATTATGATGAGACAGTCATTAGTCTGAATGTGATCTATGAGAATGAGAAGTAGTGTAAACTATTAATACTAATTTTTTCAGCATTTTTAAAAAGCTTCTTGTTCCATTTACATAATTATGAGGAAATACATGATGTGAATTAAATGTAGTTACAGAGCTATCAGGAAAGCTAGCAATGTAACAGTTTTTTGTTTGTTTTTTTTTTTCCTCCTCCCTCAAAAGATGAAGTTATAACTTCACATGGTGCAATTGAACCAGATAAGGACAATGTCCGCCTAGAGCCATATTCTTTGCCACAAGGTTTTATGTGGGACACATTGGATCTTAGCAATGCTGAAGTTGTAAGTAGAACAATTTTTATATGTATCTAAAATAATTCAAGTTTTTTCTGTTTGATATGTGGATAAGTCTTTGGATTTTTTTTGTGTATGTTTTCAGCTGAAGGAGTTATACACACTATTAAATGAGAATTACGTAGAAGATGATGATAATATGTTTAGGTTTGATTATTCACCTGAATTTCTTCTGTGGTGAGTAGCAAGTTCCACATTCTGTTCTGGCTGGAGTGCAATGAAGGGTGTTTTTATTACATCTTCTTAGGCAGTAATTTGTAATTATTTCTGTCATCAATTCTAGGGCATTGCGTCCTCCGGGCTGGTTACCGCAATGGCACTGCGGGGTTAGAGTGTCTTCAAACAAAAAGCTGGTAGGATTCATAAGTGCCATCCCTGCAAATATTCGTATTTATGACAGGTAAAATGCACCAGTACTTTTGTATTTGTTAAAGAATAATGCCACAAAACAAACCTTAAACTGGTATCCATTGCTATAGAGAACTTAAATAGAGAGAACAAGGTGAAGAGCACCAATGTTTATTTAAGGAATTTTCTTAGTGATGGATGATACAGATAATGCCATACAATTTTCTGACCCTGCTGAAAAGCATTTCTAGTTGATCATCTGGGCTTCTTGGCCAAGTCTTCAAACACTGACAAACATAAAGCATTGTGACTCCACATAGCATTGCTTGGATGCTATACTGCATCTTAAAGTAAAGCAATCAGTTAAGTCTTGATAGAGCTCTAATAAAGGAGTATTGCAAACCTCTTAGAGATAGCTTTTATATTGCAGTTTGTCATTGCAGTCACACAGGCATAGATTAGTGTTCATTGCAGATGTACTTTGTCACAAACAAGTTTATTTTACTTCAAATTCTTCTGTCACAGTATGGAAAATTGTAATTATAAAAATGGAAACATGCAGTGTGTAACTCTCTTTAATTTTTCCACTACTTAATGTCTTTTTAGTGTGAAGAAAATGGTAGAAATCAATTTTCTGTGTGTCCATAAGAAACTGAGGTCTAAACGGGTGGCACCTGTATTGATTCGGGAAATAACCAGAAGAGTAAACTTGGAAGGAATTTTTCAGGCTGTTTACACTGCTGGGGTGGTACTTCCCAAACCTGTGGCCACTTGCAGGTAACCTAGGTGATGTTCTTAATATTATTGGTTCCTATAACAGTCATTTTTAATAAAATTTATCATAATTGTCTAAAAACAGCAAAAGCATAGAATTCAAAGTCATTAAATGTTGTGGCCTTGACTAACCTGAAGGCCTGAGTGTTTGTCACTGTTGGGTTTTTTGGTGTTGTGGTTTTTTATCCCCCCTTCCCTCCCAGTGCCTCGGATAAAACAGCTTCTCGGACTAAAATTTAATTTGTGGTTTATTTAGCATACTTTAAATAGAATAACAGATGTTTCTGTTGACCTTCTGGAGGCAGCCATGCTAGCAACGACAACATTGTATACCTGTGTTTTTCAAGTGGCCTGTATCCCTTCTGGGACATTTCCCTGTTAACCTGGTTGCTTGCCAGAAACGGCAGAGCATTTCTGGTAATTGTATTATTTGGGTTTTTTTAAAATACTTTCATCTTCTGTGGAGAAAGGAGGACTTTATTGGGATTTGATAAATGCAGGAACATGTGGGAAGACTTCCAGTCAAATATCATTTCATTTGCTTGGAATGGATTTTATTTCTACTTGGAAAAGTTCAGTTACTGCACTTTTAGTCCAGCTGTTTAGACTTCTGGAGGACAGAGTACCTTTTGATTTGAAATTGTTTTGTACCTATCAACACCAAAGATCCTGTAAGTTTCTGTAAGGAATGATACGGGGAGGGAAATAAAAAGCTTTGCTGTGTTAGAATAACCAGAGATGCTCTGTTGCACAATGACCTCCCAGGAAAGGGAGAGCTCCTTCAAAAAAATGATCAGACATGAGCAGAGGGTCCTGTCTGCACAAGAAAATAAATGTTGCTATGTATGTATGGTGAGTTTTTCAGGGCTGTGACAAATGCTAAAATGTTTAGCCCTGTGCTTATTCATTGTGTATCAAAAAGCATTTGCTTAGATTGAAAATACTGTAATAGCAGGCTTGATTTAAAACCTATTACTTGGATATAGCTTTTCCTTAATTTTTTGTTGTTGTTGTTGTTAATCAGCCTTCTTAAAGATGTAGTACAGACTTGCTCAGAAACAAATTTGTAGCGTTGAAAAGGAGGAAGCAAGAAAGCAGGGCAGTGGATGCAGGTGACACTGACACTTAAAATACTATTTAAATTTGTGATTTGGTTGTATTTCCAGGTATTGGCATCGATCCCTAAATCCCAGAAAATTGGTGGAGGTGAAATTTTCACATTTGAGTAGAAACATGACTCTACAAAGAACAATGAAGCTCTACAGACTTCCTGATGTAAGCAGTATGACTTCTAGAGAATCCCCACAGTTATTGTGAGGCCCAAAATAACCTTCCATCTGTCTCTGACAGCACAGGCTTTTCTGTGTAAAGGCAGTGCATGCAGGACATTAAAAAAATAATCTCTGGTTGATGAAAAGGACCTTAAGGGCTATACTAAACAGAAGAGACTATTGCTGGAAATCTGGATCTCTATGGAGGAAATACAAATTTTAACCTAAAATCCTTAAACAAAGGAAAAAAAAAAACCAGAAAGCTTGACTTCACAAACATATGGGATTGAGTTGAAGATGCATAAGACTATTCTCGGTATGTTTAATCTGATAAGAGATTACTGGAACAGAAAATCAACAGTTCATGTCATAACATTCTCAGAGAAGTCCATCAGCAACTTGGCTGAATACAATTCTATTGTTGATTCCACTTTAATTCGTATTGTCAGAGAGTGTTGTTCTTCTGCATTGAGCAGGCTCAGTAAAAGCCACTTCAGAATGTTGTGCAGTGTTAATTTGCATGGTCTAGTAAAAACCAAGTGTTCTGGCATAGCTAGCTTAGTAAATGTTTTTTTTTTCTTACGTTTTCAGCTAATAGTTAAGCTTGCAAAAAGCCTTAGGGTGCATTTCCATGACAAGGCAAGTCACTGTAAATGCTATGTACTGTTAAAAAAATCTCATTGCTGTAATTAAGTCTGAGCCATAAAGCTGAAAACATATGGCTGAAAACAATTTATTTGCTTGTAAAAGCTACCTTTTTTGAAGAGATTGCAGAGTATCCCTTACCTGCACCTTATCCGTAAACTTCTCTTTATTTAAACAAACCTTCTCTTTTAGTTAAAAACAATACTTTTTTTTCCTCACTCGCAGTATTTATAATGATTGATCTGATTTTGGAGAATTGTGTCTGTTGCTGTGTTTGACTTGATGCTGCAGATTCTCTTAGTGCTCAGATGTCTGAGCAGCAGGCTGAGCAGCCCTTGGAATAAAGCACGTGCCATGCCCTGATCCGTGCTCCTGCTGCCATGGGAGCCTCTTTTCCTGCTCCTCCTGGTGCCACCTGTGCTGCACACGCAGCTTCTCCCTTGTGTGCAAGGCAGCAGTTATAACCAAATTAATTGGGTTTTAATCTTGGGCAGCTAAATATAGCTTCCATCAAATCTTAAAGGCATTTTTAACAGTCAGAAGAGTGTAATATACAATTTCAAGTGTGGGTTTTTTGTGGCAGCTCTAGTAACATTGCTTATGGAAACAACTGAGGAAGTGATTAAAACATAAGGATCTTACTTGTACTTCCAAAGGTGTAACTACAACGAATCATTAGAAATAGCAATTGTATCCTGATCATTTTCCTTTATCATAAAACCAAGTTTCAACAGGGAAGTGAATTATGGAAAATAAGTAATAGATCATTGTCTCATCCATAAAATATAGCTAAGGCAAATATGCACATAGAAATGCAAATAGAAGATAGGTGTTCTCAAGATCAACTTTTAAAACTAAGTGACATAGGAGTCCCTATATCTCGGGATTTTTGTTATTTTTAGGTTGGATTTGGGAGCTTCTCAGGGGAAAATAAAGATTTAATCTTTGTTCTGATGTTTTCTCTTTAGGTCTTGTGCTTTGGGCTTATTTGGAGGCCTTTTTATTTTCCTGAGAAAGGGATTAAGTGCTGTTGAGGGTTTTTCTCCTCAGTTTCAGGCAGTTATAAACACTACTGTCAAACAAATTTGTCCTTTCAGTCCATGCTATCCTGTCCCTCAGCACCAAACACTGTTTCTTGCATTTTAACATCTTTTCCTAATGTCCTTGGAATATCATTGCCACTAGGAGCTCATCTCCGTTTAAGTGAATTAATCATTCCTAATCACTTGAACAGCCTGAATTAAAAATGTTTTCAGGTGTAATAAATACTGTAATTAATAAATATCACCCTCCCTAAAGGCTGTGCATGTACCTGTAGATACAAAAAAAAAAAAAAGTGTTGTTTTCCTAAGTGTCTAATCTCTTGAGCAAGGAGTTTTCTGGAAGAAGTAAAATTTGTCAGTATTTAGAGTCAGGACAGGAGTATGTTTGTCTTTTCCTGACCAGCTGAGATCCTGATGCTGGACAGTCGCACAACTACGTGCCCAGAGAAACAAATTTTAGCACAGTCCTGTACGCTTCCCCTCACCTCTGGGATTGCAAATAGTCACTCACTGGTGGTGATTCTGGGCATTACTGGGGGGAAAAAGATCTTCCACTCCAGCTGCTTTTCCTCCATCCTTCCTGTATGTCAAGTGTACACCCTTCTGGAATGAGAGCATTTAAAAATACAGATGATGTGCTGTTGTGGAGTCAAAATATAGTCCCAGGCTGCCTGGAAAAGCAGGAAGACTGAAATGAAATACACAGGCTAGAGCTGTGACAAAATGTGCCTTGATTTCTCATCTGGCTGCTGACTCCCAGAGTGCAGGAATAAACATCTCCCCCAGAATAATGCCTTTTGGGCAAAGCATAATCAGCTACACTCATTGCAGGCTTCCAGTAATCAAGTCTCTACCTGGCTGCTCTTGCCATTTACTTTGCTGTGATTAATGTGGTACGTGCCCAAGAATGTAGCTCAGACACATGAGGCAGGATAAATGAGCACTGAAGAGAGCAAGCATTAGCCTCCCCAAAAGGAATTCTCCAGGAAGGCTGGCAAGAGATGGGAGGAAAACTTAAATCACTTTTGCTTGTTTAAACAATTATTGCATAATACTAGAAACTAATTCTTTCCTTTTCTGATGCTTAAAGTCAGAAAAATATTTGTTAAAATAGGTTTTTAATTTCAGGCAGCTGTAAGTTATGAGAGGCTTTCTTTGTTACCAGAATAGCAGTTGTGCCTGTATGGAAGGTTGTTAGCAAGGAAGTTTACAAGTGCTAAAAATAGGTAGAATCTTTTTTTGTTAAATAATTTATAATTAAACTTAATCAGCTGACACTGATGTGTATTTTAACTGTAATTTCCAAAAGTTTGAATTGCATGGGTTCTTGTCTTGAGATAACTTCTGATAACAAGTTTCTTTGTTTTGTTTCAGTGTCTGGGCCCCATGTAGTTTAGAAGAAGATAAGAAATAGATTGACCTAAAAAAA
The DNA here is from genome assembly GCA_024865655.1 of Emberiza elegans. Classification (NCBI taxonomy): domain Eukaryota; kingdom Metazoa; phylum Chordata; class Aves; order Passeriformes; family Fringillidae; genus Emberiza; species Emberiza elegans. Next base: position 25,381,557 of record JALJVW010000206.1, read on the forward strand.
AATAAAAACCACAAACTGCACAAAGTGTAGGCAGTTAATGATGGTATGTCTTTCTCTGGAGAAATGAAGCTGTTTCAATAATGAAATTAAAAGATTGAAGTGGCCCAGACTGTCCCAATAATTACAAGAGAGGGAATTCTGATTGAAAGCCGTTTGTAAAATAGCATAATGAATTAGGTGGCTGGGATAAAGTAGGCTAATAATGAATGCATTATAGCAAGTGGAGTGACTCTGCAACCTACTTTCTTCAGCCTTTGCTGTGTGTGCAGTTTTCCTTTTAACATCCTAACATTTATTTTTCTTTTTTTTACTAAGGCCACAAAGACTTCAGGTTTGAGACCAATGGAACAAAAAGATACTAAAGCAGTACAAGAATTAATCAATACTTACTTGAAACAGTTTAATCTTGCTCCTGTGATGGATGAAGAAGAGGTGGCCCACTGGTTCCTGCCTCGGGATCATATTATTGACACTTATGTGGTAGAGGTAAAATATGCACTAATGTGTATTAATGTGAGTGAGTGTCCCTCAGTAGTTCAGAGCACTCTGCACTCAGAGTGCCAGACAGTAATTCATATCAGCATCAAGTTTTTGAAATGCAGGCAATATGAAATATGTGTGTTATAGGTAGAATTTGATACCATGAGTACAAGCTTTGTTCTTTGTATTACATTCTCTTAATAATAAGAAAATGTTTGCCTGTGATAAACTGCAGTGCTCTTATAATAGAATATCTTGAAGAAGAAATCTGAAATATCAAAACATCACTATCTTGACAAGAACCCTACATATTTTAAGATCAACTTTTCCACATGCATTTCATGATTCTTTTTTACAGAGGTATGACATGATACTAAGCAGTTGTCTTCAAACCTCCTTTTCTAGAAAAAAGGAAAAATGTTGCCATGACTTAGATAAGGATTTTGTTTGGATTGGCTGTCATTCTCCCAGGTGTACACGTTTCTGCCATACACCATTACAAAATTCTGTTTTAAAAAAAAATAATTTTAGAGGCACCTTCTGGGGGAATTATGTTTTTTGGTTTGCTTTTTTTTACACACTGATAAAGTTTGGTTTTTTCCACTAAAAGAATGTGTACGTATGTGTATGAATTAGTATATATATAAATATATATATATATATATATATATACATACATACACATCTACCACCCCCACCCTCCAGAGAGTTGGTCATAATGCTTCTCTCAAAATAAGGAGTGCAGGAATAGGAGTTCATTTGAATTGGAGATCTCCCAGACATGTTTGGAATAGGTGCACTAAAGCTAGTGGAAAGATACACCCTTCTCTTTGAGTCCATATAAAATCAGTTGAAGACAGCATATTTAGCCAGTGTATTACTTTGCTTAAAGTGATAATGTTACTTTAAAATGATCAGAATTAACATCCCTAAACCTTCTCCTCATGGAAAGCCCTAGGTTGTGAAGCTCAGTGTTCCCACACTGTAACCTGAATTTGTGCAGGAGCCTCAGCTGAATTAGGGAACCTAAAGCTGCTGGAGATGAGTGGTCCTGCTCATCAGTTTTTATTGTCCAAATTTAGCTTTCTGCTTTGTAGTGGGTCTAGTGCTCACTGGACTTTTCCATGGTCTAATTTATAGTCCCACCTTCTTTCTCCACTCCTTCTTCTCCCTGCCCTCTGCCCTGCTCCCTGAGTTGGTTTTTGGCTTGCTTTGTGAGTTGAAGCCTACGGGAGAGTTCACAAGCACGAGGATTAGCATGATGTGACATTAACAGTGCCATATTAACTAAACAGCACAGTCTTCACTTACTTGTTTTATGCTGTCTCTTGGACTACTTTTTTTACTATACAAAATCTAGGTTTGCTAGTGCTTAAAATCTTTTTAAGACCTGTGTGACCTGGAGAAGCTACTGTCAGACTTTTAAGTCATCTTTGTAATGTGCAGATCTAAGACCTTAAAATACTCTGTATAATTTATGAGTTAATATTTTTGTCATCCTTGCTGCATTTAGTGGTGACTCAATAACTTTTCTGTTCCTTGTAGTTAGTATTACTCTACTACAGAATCTGTACCTGCTCTAAGACAAAAGCTTTTTTGCATGTGGTATGTTCAACTGTTTTACATTTTACTGTAGAAGTACTATTAATTTAAGGAGGCATGTGAGGTCCTTCATTGAACTCTTAATTAGTGGTTACTAGTCATTCAAAAGTAAAGCAAACAAGCAAGAAGAAGTATTTGTGTGTCTCCTTTACCTTATTTTCTTGGAGATATTCTGGGGAGTTCTTATAAATATATTTTGTATACCAGCACAGTATATTTTTTCTCAGTTTTTAGAAAGATGAGAAAAATATTCTTTGATGTGAATGTCATCAGGTTTTTAAAATATCCATAATATTTTAAGAATATTTTATTAAAAATTAGTTCAGTCAGAAAAAAAACTTCGATACTTTCAGTGGAAGTGTGCTTTGTTAGCTTTGTTCATAGAAAACTACTGCTTTGACAATTGTTTGTCAAAATGTTAGTGGTGTAATAGAATAGAAAAATCTAAATGTTTGTTTCCTCTTAGCTAAGACTAGCTGCTATGCCATAGTACTTACAGTACACAAACCTTGCTGCATTTATTGCTTTCTGTAGAACTGTCACATCAGCCTAACCAGTAACTGATTACTTATTAATGGACTTTTTTTTTGGTTTTTATAGGGTTCAAATGGTATTTTAACAGACTTCCTCAGTTTCTACACATTACCTTCAACAGTGATGCATCATCCTGTTCATAAAAGCCTCAAAGCTGCCTATTCCTTTTACAATATTCATACAGAGACTCCCTTGTTGGACTTAATGAATGATGCACTCATTATAGCTAAATTGGTAAGTTGTAGGTTGTTTTTTTTCTGCTTCATTCACAAAAGTATTCCTAGGAGTAGTGGCAAGGTAAGAACTAGAGTAATTTGTCCATGCCAGTGCATTTACAGCATGGACAAATACACAGAGTGCAGTTGGTGATACATATACAATGTATACATGAAAATATAAAGCAGTATACTTGTTTTTCCTTTTTACTCTGAGTGATGCTGGGGAATGACAAATGCATAAAGTATTTTCATTAGCTTGAACTGTGGATATACCCAAGAGCACACTGATGACCATAGTCACTAAGTATCAGAGGAATGAAAAGTATCACTAAAATAATTTCCCTTGGAGATGAATTAATAAGCACTATCAAATACATGTTGCTGTTTTAGATTCTTTTTTGTTCCTAAAAATTTTAGAAATTTATTTATGTGAGCTTTATCATGTTATCATTGCTCCATGTAAAGCTCTGTAGATGACGTCATGGTGTAGCTTTTAAGCATATCCTTAGGTATGGAATTATACTGATCGATGTTTGGTTGAATGGAAGGGAAAAGACTATAAATGAAGTTCTTAAACAGAAGAATTTTGAGAGTTTAGTACTGTCTAATGAAAAGCTGTCTCTCAGCTCTTAGTGACTATGGTTTTATGGAAGTGCAGTGCTAAAACCAATGGCACATGCAGCACTCTGAATTTTAACAGACCTGTTTGCCCTGGGGGGTTCAAAGCACTGCACAGGCTTCCTGTGGTCCATAGCACCCGCTCTGCCACCATTCGCAGCAGGCTGCAGGCACAGGAATGTTCTCTGCTCCTCCTTCCTGCACTGCTGGTGCTGCTACAGCCTCCTGGGAAGTGCCCTGGCAGGCCATCCTCCAAGCTACCTGCACCTGCCACAGGGGTTTCTCTGCTGGTTCTGGATGAAGCCAGTGATGGTCTGCAGAGGCTGTATCTGTTCAGACTTCAGGCCAGCCTGTCTGTCCCAGCCGTGTTCATGCAGCACTGCAGCTGAGCTGCCATCTGTGATGGGAACTGCTTGCTGAGGCTTGTTAACCCAGAAGTTGTTCAGTAACTATTTGTCAGGGAAAACTCCTGGATAGTTATGGGAAATATGGTTATTCAGGCTCCAGAATGATTCAAAAGGAAGTTCAGAGACAGGCTTTGAGTATAATTTTCAGGAGTGGCTAAAAATACTGGTAATTATTCTTAAAAGTCAAAGTGGGAAAAGGTTGGTCTGGGTTAGAAGTGTGGCACAGGGAGCTGTGTGTCAGGCCATTCTCTAGGCTGTGTGTCTGGCCATTCTCTGGGCTGTGTGTCTGGCCATTCTCTAGGCTGTGTGTCTGGCCATTCTCTGGGCTGTGTGTCTGGCCATTCTCTGGGCTGTGTGTCTGGCCATTCTCTGGGCTGTGTGTCTGGCCATTCTGTCAGCTGTGTGTTTGGCCATTCTCTAGGCCTGTGTGTCAGGCCATTCTCTGGGCTGTGTGTCTGGCCATTCTGTCAGCTGTGTGTTTGGCCATTCTCTGGGCCTGTGTGTCTGGCCATTCTCTGGGCTGTGTGTCTGGCCATTCTCTGGGCTGTGTGTTTGGCCATTCTCTGGGCCTGTGTGTCAGGCCATTCTCTGGGCTGTGTGTCAGTCCATCAGTCCATTCTCTGGGCTGTGTGTCTGGCCATTCTCTAGGCTGTGTGTTTGGCCATTCTCTAGGCTGTGTGTTTCAGGCCATTCTCTGGGCTGTGTGTCAGGCCATTCTCTGGTGTCTGCTTCTGTCAGCTGTGTCTGGCCATCTCTCTGGCCATTCTCTGGGCTGTGTGTCTGGCCATTCTCTGGGCTGTGTGTCTGGCCATTCTCTGGGCTGTGTGTCAGGCCATTCTCTGGGCTGTGGGCTGTGTGTCAGGCCATTCTCTGGGCCATTCTCTGTGTCTGGGCTGTGTGTTCTCTGGGCTGTGTGTCATTCTCTGGGCCGTGTGTCTGGCCATTCTCTGGGCTGTGTTTCAGGCCATTCTCTGGGCTGTGTGTCAGTCCATCAGTCCATTCTCTGGGCTGTGTGTCAGGCCATTCTCTGGGCTGTGTGTCAGGCCATTCTCTGGGCTGTGTGTCTGGCCATTCTCTGGGCTGTGTGTCTGGCCATTCTCTGGGCTGTGTGTCAGGCCATTCTCTGGGCTGTGTGTCAGGCCATTCTGTCAGCTGTGTGTCTGGCCATTCTCTAGGCTGTGTGTCAGGCCATTCTCTGGGCTGTGTGTCTGGCCATTCTCTGGGCTGTGTGTCTGGCCATTCTCTGGGCTGTGTGTCTGGCCATTCTCTGGGCCATTCTCTGGGCTGTGTGTCTGGCCATTCTCTGGGCTGTGTGTCAGGCCATTCTCTGGGCTGTGTGTCTGGCCATTCTCTGGGCTGTGTGTCAGGCCATTCTCTGGGCTGTGTGTCTGGCCATTCTCTGGGCTGTGTGTCAGGCCATTCTCTGGGCTGTGTGTCATTCTCTGTGTGTGTCCCATCTGGGCTGTGTGTCAGTCCATTCTCTGGGCTGTGTGTCTGGCCATTCTCTGGGCTGTGTGTCAGGCCATTCTCTGGGCTGTGTGTCAGTCCATCAGTCCATTCTCTGGGCTGTGTGTCTGGCCATTCTCTGGGCTGTGTGTCAGGCCATTCTCTGGGCTGTGTGTCTGGCCATTCTCTGGGCTGTGTGTCAGTCCATCAGTCCATTCTCTGGGCTGTGTGTCTGGCCATTCTCTGGGCTGTGTGTCAGTCCATCAGTCCATTCTCTGGGCTGTGTGTCAGGCCATTCTGTCAGCCATTCCATTCTCTCGGCTCCATTCTCTCTGTGTGTCTGGCCATTCTCTGGGCTGTGTGTCTGGCCATTCTCTGGGCTGTGTGTCAGGCCATTCTCTCAGCTGTGTGTTTGGCCATTCTCTAGGCTGTGTGTTTGGCCATTCTCTAGGCCATGGTGGGACAAGTGAGGAGGTAGTTCCATGGTCTGACCCCAAGGCTTTGCACCTTCCCCTGCATACATTTCTCTCAATGTGACATGCAGCTCTTTCCTTCTGAGCAGATCATCCTATATCCCTTGCAATACTGGGGTTTAGACACCTGTGGATTTCTTAAGTACCTGCTGGGCTTGTAATGCATCATTAGATGCCAATTATAGTTGCAGATCTGGCAGTTGAGTTTTACCTGAGGAGAGGTAAGGCAACAGAGGAGAGATGATAATGCAGTCCTGTTCACAGCCTTTGTTTACAGACATAGTGAGTCTGGCTGGGATGGAGTTAACCTTGTTCCTTGCAGCCCATATGGTGCTGCACTTTGTCACTGAAGCAGGGCTGATAACACACCAGCGTTTTGGTTGTTGCTGAACAGTGCTTGCACAGCCTCAAGGCTTTCTCTGTCCCCTGCAGTGAGGAGGCTGAGGGTGGACAAGAAGTTGGGGGGGGACATAGCCAGGACAGGTGACCCCAGCTGACCAAAGAGATGTTCCACACCATATGATGTTCTGCTCCACAATGAAGGCCGAAGGAAAGGAGGAGGAAGGGAAGATGCTTTCAGTGATAGCATTTAAGTTCCCTAACAATCATTTATGCATGCTGAGACCTTGCTTCCCAGGAAGTTTTTTGACATCTGTCTGGCAGTGGAAAGTAGTGAATGTATTCTTCTTTTTGCTTCCCTTGTGCCTTCAGGTTTTGCTTTCTCTGTTAAACTGTCATTATTTCAATTCACAAGACATCTTACCTTCCTTCTATTTTCTCCCCATCCTGTGGGAGAGCAGTAAAGCAAAGGCTGTGTGGGTGTTTGGCCCTTGTCTGGGGACAGCCCACCACAGTCTCCTTTCTGTACTTTAACTCCAAAGCATGGGTTTTGGAACCACATATTCAGCTCAGCAAATTGCTTTAAGGGTTTGCATGCCAGCTAATTTTTATTTTTATCTTCAAATCACACTATATAAAATTAATTTAGAATTAGTTTGGCAGTTACAGGACAAAACACCTGACCTTCAAAGTAAAACCCAAAATTTGGAGTTATTAACTTCTATGCATTCTGCATAGAGAGACAGTGAGATTTTGCATCAAGATAATCCCTCTAAAACCCTGCATATTTTATTGTTGAAACTGACACAAAGTTTCTAGATCTAGAACACAGGGAAGAAATTCTCTTCTGAGTCTGGTTAAGTGGTCTGTCAGAGCTGTGGAGAAAGTACCTTGAAAGAGAAACCTTTTCATCCCTTTCAGAAGATCCTAACCTGAAACTAATCTGCTGATATTTAGATACTGAATTAAAACTACATCTGTAGGGTTTTGTTTGAATTTTGAGTGTTTAATTGCACAGCTTTTAGTGTGCTTGTATCTAGTGTCTCTATTCTCCCCCACTTCCCTTCCTGCCTCCTGAGATAGCTGTTACTGTTACTTACTTACTTGGAATATTTCAAAATATAATTTCAATGCCAAATGTCAAATACTGTCACCTCATTGTCTTACTTCTGCATGTTTTTCACAGCACATTTAACATAGCATGGTGTCATCTGCACACAGAATGATCTTTATGTAAGGTAGCAGGAAGCCTTACTTAACTCACTGTCTATGCTTTGTAACTTTCTTTTAAATAGTTCTGATGAAGAGCTTAAGTGCTCTTTTTCTTCAAACCCCCTTTTTCCTAATATGGGATACTCATTTAAAAGAAAAAAAAAAAATCTAATTTTTTTACTCACTGAAGAATGTTCCTTACCCCATCTTCTTGTGCTTAAGTAATTTGAGCGTTATTGTTTTGTACCTTTTGTCTTATAAGTGTGTCATGTCCTGCTGGTCCTGTACCTTTGTGCTGTTAAGACTCCAGGAGCTTAGGTCAGACTCCCTTGTAGTTAATTGCAAATAAATGGATTTTATATCCACACCCCCAAGCAAATTCAGCTCTCCATATGTGATGATTATTGCTGCAATGGCTTACCAGACCTGGGGTTTAGGTTGCTTCTTAAGAGTTCCCAGTGAGGAGAAAGGATTTGAGTATGTGTTGATGGAGAAAAAACTCTTGAGACTGATTTGGCTGCGTGGCTCTTCTGAGACAAAAAATGTCTCTTTGTGGTGAATTTGGGAGGTTTTTGAAAAAAGGATTTGGTAGAGAGTGCACAGGTAAGGGAGGGAGAATCACATGAAATATTTAAGTTCTAAAGAGAATGGCATTTCAGAAAAGGACTAAATCACAAAGGTATGTTTATCATTAACAGAATGATCAATTGCTGAAAAACACAGTAACTGTACTATGCAGCTTCAACTAAAATAGGCCATATGTGTCAAAGCACTGTGACTGTAAAAAATGCATGTCTGTAAGGGTAAAATAATGGAAAACACTTTAGGGACTCTTTACACATTAGGCCCTGAAAATGACTTTAAAATTCATACCTTTTTGGAGCTAATCTTCAAGCACAGTTGTGCATTATACTTTAGTTTTTACTGGGAAAACGTCTTCATGTGTGTACCTAATTAAAAGACAAGATTTATTCCATTGTATTTTTTCCTTTTAATTAGCCTAAGTCTTGCATACCATGTGCCACTCTGTAAAGTATCATTTGTGTGTTTTGAAAATTTCAAAAGTAAAATTTTAAAAATGTTTTGCTGTTGCCAGAAAGGATTTGATGTGTTCAATGCACTAGACTTAATGGAAAACAAAACATTCCTGGAAAAACTCAAGTTTGGGATTGGAGATGGAAATTTGCAGTATTACTTGTACAACTGGAGGTGTCCAGGCATGGAATCTGAAAAGGTAAGGGAGAAAAATGAGTTCCTGAATTCCATTAGATGTAATGGTACATTAATCTACACTGGCCAACAATGGGCAGAAGTTTTAAAAATACTGTAATTGGCCCTGTTTATGATTCATAATTGAGATGCAGAAGACTGTTGATGTTTAGGTTTACTGCCATAGTTGAACTAAAATACTATATTTTTCTTCTTCCTTTAGGTTGGTCTTGTATTACAATGAGAACGCTTATGTTTCTAGAACTCTTGAGGTCATCCTTTGAGTTAATTTGATCTCCATAACTCTTGAAATGGTCTTGTTCAAGAGGAGTAAAAGCACAACATCAGTGATACTGAAATAGTCCATTAAATCTGATCAGTGAAGACATCCACATGTGACCAAATTTATGCATTTTCAGATAGATCAGACGGTTCATGAAACTCTTCTATTGTCCATGAAAAGAATAAAAAGCACATTCATTTAAGTTTCAAAGCTTAGCTTGCACCTGGATGAGAAGAAGGTATTTTTTCCACTCTGTAGAAAAGACTGTTTTGTATAAACTGAACTTCAGTGGTGGATTAGGGTACAAAAATATTTGCTATTATGTGGATGAACTGCTGCATTTCTATTTATTAAGTGGTGATGTATGTATGTCAGTGTAACAGAATGAAGGATACAAACTGGAGTATCTTTGCTTATTTACTTAACATGGATATCATCATTTGGGGGAAAATCATGAAGTATGATACCTTTGTAGCTCTATGAAAGTCCTGGATGTTTTTGTAACTGGAGCAGTATGACAATGTACTGGTTTAACTAGTGCATTTGTTTCTCCATAAGCAACGCTGCCAAATCAATAAAAAATACAGATTTGTACTTTGATCTTCAATAGATCAGTGGATTGATTTAACAGTATCGCACTGTTCAGTGCAGGTGTTATCTATGTTGCCAGAATGATAATACATTACTGTACTTAATTTACAGTTGTGGCACAATACCTTAGTTTTTCCTCAGTAGAATAACATCAGCCTGTGTGTAAAACTAAGAACTTTAGTAGTGCTATCAGGATATTTATAGTTTGAATGTTTTCAACGCTTCTGCGAAATTGCACATATTCCTTTGTCTACTCTGATTTCCTATGAAGTCTGTAATTCTAATGAAAAGTACCTTGTGTAAATATGTATTCATAAATTGTTCCTGGTAGTGTTTTTATCCTGACTTTGGAACAAGAAGTTTTGCTATATATGTGGCTGGTAAGCAGAAGAGAAATGCTCTGCCCTCAGTCCTTGGAAGTCTCTGTACTGCACTTCCTGAAATGTAGAAGGGCTGGTCTTTGTTGTTGGGTGGAGCTGTTTTAATTCCCTCATGAATGCTCGGCAATGGGAGTGGCTTCTGAAGCACTTTATATGCATTCCAGCATAGCGTCATAGCTAGAGATGATAGCAGTTCTTTCAGCTCATGGATGCTGCAGAAGTGCGAGCACTGAGAAAATCTGTGTTAAGAAACTGTTCTAGCTGAAAGTGCCAAATTGTGGTAGTGAAGCCTCTGTGCTGTGAGCATCTTTTGAATGTGACTTGAATATCTCATGAAATGCAAATGTCTGACTTTCCTTTTAAACATGCCTGTAATTCTGACAGATTTTGCTGAGTTTAATTCTGTACATGAAGATAAATTTGTCTGTTCTTCTTAACTGTTAGCCCTATCCACTACCTTGTAGCAGTGGGGTTTTTCTTTCTTCCCTCTCCTTTTCCACTGTGTGAATGGTTTGTGGTTTGGTTTCTTTTTCTTGTTGAATTGTGGTGAGAGGATTCTGCCCTAGAAACAGTGATAAATACTTTCCCTTACTGCATTATAGCTGATTAAAGCATTCGACCTCCTTCAAACAAAGGAAGGGACTGAACGTGGTTTGTTTGACCCCTGGCTGTGCACCTGCTGAGGACCTCATGAATTTAAAAGGACTTCACAGGAAATCTCATAGTGCAGTTGGGCTTTACATCTCTGGCCACTCTTGATACCTCCCTCCAAGTAGCAGTCAAAACAGGTGGTACAGAGACAGCTTAGACTCTGTGTGAGGCCTGAGCAGAATTAAGTGCCTGAAAATGTAATTGATGGTAGTGATACCTGAAGTAACAAGAAGGATTTAATCTTGACCCCATCAAAGACTTAAGTTTTTATCTCCTAGAATACAAGATGGTGCCTCCTTGGCAGGCATTTTCATGGAGTGCTCTGGGATGAGGTTCACCAAGGAGCTCAGTGTGTTCTGCTTCAGCTCTTAAAAGCAGAGCCTCAGCAGTCCTCACTCAGGGCTGCCTGAGGTGAGGTGGGACAGCAGGGCATTGCTCTGTCCTCCTAACTAAGATACTTCCTTGCTGAGGCAGCCCAGGTGGTCACAGCCCAGGTGAAGGATATGTTCATGTTCTCTGCCTTTCTTTCCCCTCAAAAAATTGAGTGGAAGAAATGTTAGGCAGATGATTTCTTTTCTTCTCTGAAATCAGAAGGCAGATCCTCCCAAGTATTGTCCTTTGTAAAACTGAGGCCATGATAGGACCAAGTATGTCCAGGTAGAAGACAGACCTGAATGTGGATTTCCTGCAGCCTGGCTTCTGCCTAAATCTTCAGGTTAGGGCACATGAAGGAAGGAGCATGGCCAGTCTTGTGCTCTCTTCTGGTAAAATAGTGCCATTTGCTTCTGAATCCAGGGGATAAACTTCTGTCTGGCTCCCTCTGCATGTTCACTAGGGAGCTGGAGGGCAGAGACATGCTCCTGTAGAAGCTGTGCAGCACTGTAGCTGAGAGAGAACATTTATCAGCTGAGCATGAGGGAAGCAGGCATCAAAGCCTGAGTGTTGGGGAAGCTCTTGAAGAGTTCTCTTCATGGACATGTGTGTGTGTTAAGCATGGCCTCTTCTGTCCCTGCTGAGTGCTCTTCGCTTGTAGTGTTTTGCTGAAGTATCACAGCATCAAGAGGACTTGAATCTTGAAGGTGTCCCAGCCTGCACCCACATAATGACTCTGGAGGTGAAAATTGTGGCAATGCACTTTGACTTCCTAAGCAGGTACTAAACAAAAGGTGAATATCTATCTGTGGATCTGTGTGGGGCCACTGTCAGGAGCCCAGTAGGAGAGACCCTTCTCTTGTTTCTAAGGTTGAACCTGTGTGCATTAGTCCTGCTATGAAGGTAAGACTCCTCAGAACCTAATAGGTGTCGGCAAAGGCTTGGCAAATGTAAAGCTTGCTCTACCACCTTTTGCACCTGGCTTTTTAAACATCTGTCATTTCTTTCCCAAAGTAACTTCCTATCTGCAGAGGGAAGCCAAATCCCTGAAGACAGAGATAGACCTGGGCAGGCAGTGAAGTGCTTGAAAGATGATTGCTGTGCTTATGTTCTTTACCAAAGCTAATCCTTATGCTCTGTCTAAATGCTACAACTCTTATGCTATGGTTAGCCAGCCTGGGAATGAAATACACTAGTGCTAGCATGCCTTCCAAGTTTTATGCACTCAGAAATCCAGAAAAAAGGACTTGTTTAAAGGACTGTGAAGCAAGGCAAAGAAATCTCACTTCTTCTTGAACCCTCAGACACGGACAAAAATTGTAACATTTAAATGCTGTGTTTAAACTTCAAGGAGCATCATGACTACACAATCACTGCTCATTGCTACTGCCTGCCTTTGTAGTTGGTATCATGAACTAAAGTAATCTCTAAATAAATTCAAAATACAGATGAGCTATTGGATGGCAGTGGAAGTCTGGATTAACAAATCTCTAAAAATAATGTAAATTTTACCTTTTAAGGAACAACAAAAGTTATTCAGTTATTTTATGCTTTCTTCTATAAGTAAATTCCTAGGCTCTTGATTGCCTGAATTGCAGTGCTATTTCCCTTCCTTCCTACCACCCAACTCCCTCATTAGAATATTGTTCATAGTTCCCTGTAAAATTAAAGGAAACTCAGAAATTACATTTTCAGTCTTGTAGCAGTTACAGTTCTCATCTACTTTATATAAAACAGTATATGGCTTATGTCAATTTCCTGGGAAATAATGTTAGATTTCATTTAGAGATCTAATGGAGTTTAGGTTTACATTTTCTCAGAGGATATGTGTTAATAGTTTGCATACGGAAGTATTTTTTTTTAATACCGCAGCAGTAGTAATTTGGATTTGTATTTGGAAATAGCTTTTTCGTCAGCATACCATGCACCAGGAATCAGGTGGAACCCAAGTCTGCATACATTTGTGACCAAAACCAAATTGTTCAGTGGAACAAACATATAATAAGAGTTCAAAAGGGATGTCTGCCTGTGCTATTTACTTGAACCCAGCTTTAAAAGACTTATACTGGCATGGACCTTTGTTTAAATAAACTTTCACTTTTGGTATTTATTTGTTTGAGTAATTATACTTAAATCTCTTTTGCTTAAAGCATGTTCATCTGTGTAAAAAGACAAAGTTCATTTAATGCTTTGTATTCATTCCAAAGAAGTATAAATAATGTCTTAAAATTACTTTGGCATGTTTATTACCAGCTTTAACTCTGATCTCCAGCTGCAAATGAAAATTCTTACCCCCAGTAAAGACTAACACTCAAGTCTGCACAATATTTTTTATTAAAGCAGAAAATACCTCAGCCAAATGCAACATGAAGTTCGGCTTGTATTTAAGACCTTTACACTGTAAAGTCTAAAAGAACTGTTACAACTGTACTCCATCCTGCATTTAGAAATCTGTTTAATAGAAAGAACCAAACTCAGTTATGCTGAAAAAGCCTTTTTCTTTTTGCGAGGTGGTTTCTTTATCTTATTGGGATTTGGGACAAGTTTCTTGATTTTCAAAGGCTGCAAAATCACATGGGAAAGATCAGGCTGACTGCTTTCCGTATGCTTCTGTTTTTGACTTGTGAGCTCTTCCCCCAGCACCTCTGCAAGCTCCTCGGGTTCCAGACTTCCTGAAGAATCTGTCTCTGCATAAACCATGGATTCTTCAGTTCTGTACTGAAACCACGGCACTTCCAAGGCCGGTATCTTTGGAATTATTGCTGCTATGGCTTCACTGAACGTGTCAGAATGCTTTTTGAAGCCGAGCGCCAGGATGGACGTCAGGCCGAGCAGGGGCGCGAGGGTCTCGCTGAGGCGCGGCACCTGCCCCGCCGGCGTGGCGCGGCTCGCGCTCAGCTCCACCAGGTGCGACGTGATCATCGCGGGCTTGGCAGACTTGCACACCAGCAAGAGGAGAAGTTCATTTTTTTCCAATGCTTTTGTAACTTCGTTAACTCCAATAGCAAGCTGTCTTCTGATACTAATGTCAGTCCATCCTGGTTTCTGTTGGTGGCTTTCTGCTTCCTCTTTAGGGAAATCATTGGTGCCGGCATCACACTTTCTTTCTGTTTGTTTTTTTGTGAGGGAACGTTTTTTCTTTCTTGCACTCTCAATCTTTTTAAGTCCAATATGTTTAATCCTTTCTTCTAAGGTCTCTAGTATAAAATGCATATCTTCTCCATCTATCGTTTTCCATTGGAAAACAAAGGGGTTATCTAGACATGTTTTTACAGTGGTTTTCTTTGCTTTCCGAAGTGTTGCCGTGCCTTGCTGAATTACAGACATCCTGAGGTGGTTCTGTGTTTTGTCACCCTAAGAAGAAAGAGCAAAACATTAGTTCAAATACTGTACTGTCTGCTGTGGACATTGTTACCAGCAATGCTTCTTCTGGGAATGCAGAACAGAAACATTACATGTCAGTGATACTGGCATCTATCAACCTCACACATCTTCCACAGGGCAGGTGTGGAACTGGGGTTTTTAAAATAAATAAAAAAAGCTGGACATAACAGTATGGCAACAGCAGTGGCAACAGACACTTCTAAAGCTGAACAAAAGCAGCAGGAGCTATTACAGATGTAAAAAAAAACCCCAAGCCCAACCAAACAACAACCTATCCCCAGAATCACAGGCTGAAGGACCACTCCATTTTCACTGTTGCACAGCTGCATTGCCCTGCCATGCCGTGACATAGGAAGGGAAAAAAAGGCAAAAAATCACAACATGAAACAAGTTCTGAATTTATTTAGGAATTCTATAAATCTGTTTTTTCAATCTTTAGTCCATGCCTTTGTGTTTTTCTGTATTTGGAAGGTATGATAAAAACTTGCAGACTCTTTTAACAGTTTATGCTTTCAGGGAAGGAAGGCAATCCCCTACATGCCTCCAAAAGTTCAGGTGTCTTTTGTGTCACCTGGACAATGCCTTCAGGCTTGAGAAAAACTAAACAGGAGCGGAGAAAGTGTAATTGTTCTTGCTCTGAATGATCTAGTCCAGAGTAGCAGTGAAGACATGAGGTCAAGCCTGACGACAGTCCCTGGAAAATTGCAAAGCCCCCAGTTCCAAAATACAGAAAAACCACCAGGGCACTCTTGAGTACTCAGAATAATTATGAAATGCCCTGGGCCACCTCAGTGATGGTCCATCCAATCCAGTTATCTGCCTCCAACAGTGGAAACTGGAGAAACCAGCTGGGGAGGACAGGGTTGGCATTCCCCTCAGCTCCCAAGCACCCAGAATGATTGCATCTGGGATGTAACGCTAAAGATGTGCCTACTTAACCTACTGGTCCTTCATGGAGCTATCAATTCATGCAGTTATCTAATCCCTTTTGCTTACCATCACAGTAGCAACAATCAAAAAGTGAACACAACTAAAAAATGGAAATGACCACAAGAATTCTTACGTGTGACTGAGTCAGAATGGAAGCTTGTGATTGTTTTTAAAAAAATGAGCTCTGGGTTATCGCTTTTAAAAGCTTTCAATTAGGGATGCTCTGATGACCTTTGACAAGCAAAATCAGCAAGAGACACAATGAGAAGAAAACCATGGAACATGTTCACAGTTCAAAGATGACATTTTTCTTTTCAAAATGAGCACTCCTGAGGAAAACAAGCGTGCAGGAGTAAGGAAACAGAGCAAGGAGTGAATAAACGAACACAGCTCCTCCACCTCGCACCGCGGTCGCGACCCGCTCGCTTCCGGCGGAAGGGAAATCGCAGACACGCCGCCCGCCCCGCCAGGAGCCTCCGCAGCGCTTCCGCCGCAGGGCGCTCCGGGCTCCTCCGGCTCCCGGCAACAGCGAAACGCGGGCTAAGCACGGCCCAGCACAACGCCGGCTCCCTGTGCGGCGGGGGCTCCGCCGAGACCGCAGCACCCTCTCCCCAGACCGCCGCCCCTCAGCCGCCAAGCACCGCGGGCCGGCCCGGGCCCGGGAGCGAAGCGGCCTCCGGCTGCTCGACCGCGGAGCTCAGGCCGCAGCTGCCCCGCGCCCGCCGGCGCAAAGCCGCCCTTACCTCGGCCGTCCCGTGCTCCAGGAGCACGCCGCGGGACGCCCCCGCCCGGCCCGGCCCCGGCCCCGCTCCCGCTCCCGCTCCCGCCCCCGGCCCCGCTCCGCCTCCGGGCCCGCCCCGCTCCGCCCCCGGCCTCGCTCCGCCTCCGGGCCCGCCCTGCCCCCGGCCCGCTCGGCCGGCCGCGGCGGGGGAGTCTCTCCGCTGAGGGGCGGTGTCCGGAGCGGGCCGAGCAGGCGGGGCACGGACGCCGCTCGGGTGGTTGCCGCTGTGGCGGCTCGGCGGGCGGGCGGGCGGGCGGGCGGTGCCCGCGCCGCGCTCAAGGCCGCCTCGCGAAGCGGCCGTAGCGTTAGTGCAAAGCAGCCAAAAAGCGCTGGTGCCCGGGGCCTGCCCTTGGCCGGTCTCACCGTAGGCTCACTACTGGCGCTCCCAGGGCTCGAGCGCTCCCGAAAACCGGCGCATAGGCGATGGCAGATCTGCTTAGTCCCATGTCAGCTAATGCAGTTAGGGCCGGGTCACCAGGTGCTCCACAGGGACTTCACAGCCACAGGACAGTCCCTCGCTGCCGTGCCGTGCGCGGACATTGTGTGCTGTGACCAAGGTGATGGTAAGGCCTGGTTCCGTTCAGTGTTCCCCGCAATCTGCCCTCAGCCCTTAACAAATCCTCACAAGTGCGTTCCTTTTCCGCATTCACCGTAGTGCACAGCATGGTTAAGCACAGCTTCTTGGCCCTGAAACAGCAGAGTTTCCTCGCTAGGGCACCAGAACTACAGAAATTTTTTAATTCTTTTTTTAATCTTCTATTTACTTACATTTAGTTGGATTGTTTCCTTGTTAATTCCTGATTGAATTTAACCTGGGCTTGTTTCCCTTCAAATTACTTTTTAAACATGGTTTTATAGAAGTTAGCGGGTTAAAAAATGCAGAAGTACCTACCATAGATCAAACTATGCTTAGGGAATTACGTACATGTGAAAAACGCCAATCACTTGGGTTTTTTTTTAATTTTAAAAGTTTAATAGTAATAAAATGGTTATTAAAATAGTAATACAATTAGAGTAATAATAATTTGGACAATTTGAATTAGGACAATATGAGACAATAGAACCAAAGAGTTACAGATGTCTGGGTACCTTTTTCTAGGCAGCACGAGCCTGAAAAAGGACACCTGTTAACAAAAGATTAACCTTTAAAAACAATAGTTTGTTGCATATTCATACAATTCATACATGATGCATAAATTCCATTCAAATACAGAATTCTGTCTGGTCATCGTCAGCTTCTTCCTCTGAATCCTAACAGCACCTTCGAGGCAGGAAGAAGTTCGTTTCTTCTGATAAGAGGGCAATAAATTATTTTTCTCTGAAAGATTTAGGTGTCCTGTGGCTGCTGTCTCGCTGCAAGTCTTTTCTTTAAAAAAAGTATCCTACATAGAATCGTTTCTATTTTAACATTTTTTATAACCTAAAACTGTATTTAACATACTACTAGAGAATTAATACAGCATTACTTTCTAACACAACACATATAATACTCACTTTAGTATTTGCAAAAAGCCAATCATAAAATACGCATTTTTCACATACATAAGTGTATAGAGGCATGAATATAAATAATTCATTGATACAAGAGGGATGGATTTTTTTTCTTCAGTGGTTACACTTGTAGGGTAGTTTATCAATTAATTTAATATTCTTTTTATTTTGTACTTAGTAGGCCAAATTAAAAACCAGCATTCACGGTGTATTTTGTGTATGTAGGCACTTGTGTGAGGCATCCTTGGGATGACCCTCGTGTTTTTCAGAGCTGTAGCTGAAGGGTGCGAGGTCCCAGGTTGGCTGGACGTGGACCTGGGCAGGGACTGCGGCAGAAGGAACATTTCCAATAACTGGACTGTTGCAGTTCAAATCACTCAAGAAATTCCTTTGTCAAACGAACGGCTTGGGGATCTGTCTGCTCTCAGCCTGGCAGCCTAATCCTCAGTGGTGTGGCTGGAGCTCGGGCTTTCAGCGGAAACCACGGGGGCTTAGCGCTGCCTGCCCACCGCCCCTTGCCGGCGCTGGTCCCGCTCGCTGTCGCGGCGGCAGCGAGTCCCCGTGCGCTGCCGGGCTGAGGTCACGGGCACCGTCCCAGCGCCACCGCAGCCGGCTGGCAGAAGCGCCGCGTCCCCGCCACAAGGAGAAGGAGCGAGGCCGTTCCCTGCGCATCCCCGCAGCATCATGACTCTCCAGGTACGCAATTCTGCATCTGGGGAGACAGAGGCGAGGAGAGGGATGCGCTGTGCGTCTGTGTGATGGATGCCGTGCTGCAGAGTGTGGTATTTCTTCCGCATAAGGATTTTTACTGCAAAATCAAGGTTGCCTTGTGGTAAGGGAAATCTGCCTGAGCCCTTGGAGGTTAAATAGTGCATTACTTTTCACAGGTGAAGGAGGAGAAGCAAGCTGGGTAATTTGAACTGTTTAATGGGTCATGTAATATTTTTCTTTTTTTCATGGGTCATGTAATTTTACCTGTTCAGAGTATGCATGAATTATGTTTCTTCAGGTGTGCATCTGAGTTTGCTAGGATTGAGACATGGAAAGGCAAGTACACACATTTTTAGGATCTAGCTGGTTGCTTGTAGCTGCTAAAGGAGGAGGGAAATTTCTAACACTGAGACAGTGTTATATGTGCATTTGGAAGTGTAAATAATTTTTAAATAAGTTGTGGGGATTTTTTAGGGTGTATGCATCTTTGGACTGCTACATTTTGATAGGTTTGTGTTTTGGTAGGAGAGCTTCTACTTACCTTCTAGCTAGAGAGAGAGCTTCTTTTTATGTACTCTCTGATTGTAGCTTTAAATAGCTGTTGAGGGTATTACCTTCATTGCTGGCTTTTAGCCTCCTACCTTTGTGGGAAACTATGAATACTTCCCTTGTCTTGGCCATGTCCTGATAGATTAAGCTGATTTTCTTCTTTAGGCTTTCCTATTATCCCTTTCACTTTCAAGATTTGCAAGCTCTTCTATCCCTGTCTCATTATGTCTGCCTCAGCTTAGTTAGTGTGCATTTTGCAAAGAGTGAGCAGCACAATGCTCTGACCTAGATGCAGGGAGTGCATTGCCAGCAGCTTAGCAATTTTCTTCTGAGCTGCAATTGTGCTGAATAGCACAGAGGTTTCATTGTGCTGTGTTACAGCTAAGGAGAAATCTCTTTCTTCAGTGGGTCAAAATTGCCAAATCCCAAACACAACACCACCTTTGCATAATTGTTTAAATTGCAGCTTGTTTTATTCTGCCTTGAACTCAGTCTAACAAGTGAATTTATTAGCCTGATAATTAAACAATGAGCCAAAAATTATGATAATAAAGAGCTGAATGCAGTAGGATATGCTGTTCCATAGCTGCATACAGTTACACTTTCACATAAAAATCCGTGATTGAAATTTTAAGATGCCATACGCATTCTTCATTATACATTATAGAGCTTGTCTGTCCACATTGGTTTGGTTGACAGTTACCAACCATATCCATAAATTTACTGAATCTAGCTGTATGGGAATGAGGACAAATGAATAAAATAATGTTCTCTTTAGTGAGGCTCTAAAATATTTATAAGTTTTGCAAACTGGTAAAATATTCTGCTGTAAATGAAGAATTCATTCAAGCTTTTTTCTTTGTAAAAAGGCAGTGTCTGATAATGGTCTGATAATTTGTGCTTTTATCTTTAAGGCATATATGTATGTTTATGTCTGTATATATTTTTATGCTTTTTATTTGAGGAGTTAAAGGGAATTTTATTGGCACATGATCAACAGGAAATTATATTTTTACAGGCTGCTCATAAGCATGTTGTGTAAGCAGGCAAATCCTAAGCAACAATCTGTGCAGAATGATTGGCTAGAGGGAGATAAAGAACAAAAGGTTTAGTATTAGATTTCATTTCTGCACCTTTCTTGCTCTGCAAGATATGCCTTTGCAAATCTTTAAACTATCTTGTGATACTTGCCTACAGATGCAAATAGAATAAAATTCTAGGAAAATAAGGTTATTAACTTAATTATTTCCTTAATTTAGTTTTTTATCTTTTGTCTTGTACAATTGAACAGACCTTCTGGTTCATTCTTACTGTGAAGTTGTCGTGGTTTAACACTACCCAGTAAATAAGTACCATGCAGTCACATGCTCACCCGCTTCACCTACAGTGGGATGGGGAGGAGAAGTGGCAGTGAGGAGAAGGGGGAGGAAGCAAAAACTCATGGGCTGAGATAAGAATAGTTTAATAACTTTTTTTAAAAAGTAAAATATAGGAGTGGGTAGTAGTAATGAGAGAGAGAGAGAAAGAGAGCCAGCACATGTGCAGTTAAACCCAGGAGAAGCACGTGATGCACAATATGATTGCTCACTACCCACTGACCAAGGCCAAGCCCATTCCTGAGCAGCAATCAGTCCCTTTTGGGGACTCCTCCCAGTTTCTACACTGGGTATGGATGTTCTGTGGTGTGGAATATGCCTTTGGCCCGTTTGGTCAGCTGTCCCAGAGGTGTTCCTCCCCTTCCCCAGATTCTTGTGCAGCTCCTCACGTTCAGAGCATGAGATACTGGAGTCCTTGGCTCAGTGCAAGCACTACTCAGCAGCAACCAAAACATCAGTTAAGTGTGTTACCAACATTATTCTCATCCTGCATCCAGAAAACTGCATTATACCAGGTACTAGGGAGAAAACTAACTATACCCCAGACAAAACCAGGATAGAAGTTTAGATCAGAAAACAATTCCAGATTTGTGAAAGATTTTGTCTGATTTGAACAGTCCAACTTTAAACAATGTGGCAACCAAGTTATGGTTTATTATTGATACAAATTTTAAATCTTACAGGTAACAGAGTCCTACTTTTGTTTGCACCTGTGTGGATAATATTAAGAGATGTCTGTGATGGAGGAATCAGTCATAGTTATAGTCAAGAATGTCACATTACTGATATTTGGATTAATAAATATTTATTTGAATAAAATTGTACCTATTAAAAAAACCCCTTGAGCAGTAGGTAATCACATTTATTTTTGTAAGTGAATGTCCATCCTTTTTACACACCTGTACCAATAGTGTGACTTTAAATGCTTTGCTTTGGGGAGCATCAAATATGTACAGTTCCAGTTTCTTTGAACCACTATTTTTAATTCCTTGGTATGGTATTTTGCATTGCTAATTTTGTTTCCCCTCGTTAAATGCTTCTCCATTAGAAATGCTGTACATGTACTAAAAACACTTGTTAGTGCATAGGAGTTTTGTGTCATTAGACTTGCCTTGCTACCTCAGTACAGAGCACCCTGATATGCTAATGCTGCAGTGCCTGGAGCACTGCACAGCAGCGTGGCACAGCTGCAGTGACTCAGGGGCAGGCTGCGATGTCAATTCAGAGCATGTGAGCTCCTCTGCAATCCCCATGTCCCTGCCTCTTCCCCGAGGTGAGCACAAAGTGGAACAGGCCTGTTTTCATGGAAGGACACTCACCTCACTGTCAAAAAAAGATCTATGAGCAGTCTCACAGGGACTGTGAGTTCAGACTCCTGCTTCTGGCAGCGTGTCTGTCCCCTCCCTGCTCCCAGGCTGAAGGCACTCATGCTGTGCCTAAGACACAGGGCAAGGCGCTTCTGTCCCAAACGCCAAATTCTCTGCCTGTGCTGGTGTGACTTTCTGGCCCCAAACATATGGGTTCACCATTCTGGGTTTGCTGCTGAAAGGAAGAATTGTGTTATTTAATTACTTACTATGGCCTCAGCAATTTTTGGTGAAAAATTAAAAATGAACTTAACATCTGAACTTGTTGAAGCATTTCAGGTGGTTGTAGCAAATCCAGGTACAGTTGCTGTGCAGAAGGAGATAATAAGAGATAATACAGCATAAGAAGAAAAATTAAAATTTCAAGACTTTCATGAAAGCAAATATTAATATTACTAAAAAAAAAACCTGAGAAGGGATACTGTAAGGCTGTTTCAACATTATTGATTCAGCTTTTATATGTAGTCTAGAGCACACAATTTTGGTTTATCTAAATTACAAATAACCTATATACGTAACATATGAACGTATTCTGAGCCTTTTGAATTTTTATTCTAGAAAAATCCTGTAATTTTTTTGCAGCACTCTCAAATTCTTGGTTGGTTAAAAAAAAAAATCTACAGCATTCTTAAAAGAAATCAGACACAAAAAGCTGGACTTAAAGCTTCACATTTTTCTGTGGTTCTGTGGTATAGTTGCATTTTAGTAACATTGAGAATTATTTTTATTAAAACAGCAACAAACTACATAAGTAATTACGTGTTTCAGTATATAAAGTTCTAGATTTAAAAATGTAATTTGGAATTAATTTAATCTATAATTTAGTGCAGAACCTGCCAAATCATATACTTTATTGAATGACCAAGTGTCAGATCTTTAAGAAGACAAATGACAATTGGAATCGGCCTAATTCACAGAAGAATTGGTATATTCAAAACAGAACAGCAGCATTTCTCAAACTTAAAACAGTAATTTTCAATTTTAGCACACCAATTCTTCTCTGTACTCCTCCCTCCACTACTGGGCATTTGGGTCAGGGAGGCTTTGGTGGGAATTTCCCAGACACTTCTGCTTGTCATTTATGCAAGCATTAAGGTTCTCACTTAGTTGAAAGGTTATTTGTTAAAAAGCATCTGCATTGCTGCAGGATTTTGGTCTTTTCCTTTCATTTCACTTCAAGGGTGCTATGAACTGATGGACCTAGAGATGTGTATTGTCATCACAAATCCTTTCCATCTAATGTTCTGTGAATTTACAGCTGCAGTTTAAGGAATATTCAAGATTTAATTGCTGTTTTGCAGGGAGCTAGAATGCCTTTTAAATCACACATCATGATTTTTTTAAAACATTCCTTTTAAATGCACCTTTCTGCCTGCTGTTCCTTGTTGCAACACTGCTGTTCCAGATGTACATCCTCCTGTGGCGAGCACTTCTGTTCTTGGAAGGCTTGTGCTTTCCCTTTGTGGGTTCCACACAGCAATTCAAAATTTGCAAAAAATCAGAAATTCCTCAGAAGTTTGTGAAATAAACAGGGCAGGAGACTTTTTTCTCCTTTTAATGCCTTTATTAAAAATAATCAGCTCAGGATAGGGGTGGTTCGACGGATCTGCAGCTTCCATCGACTCTCCCAGGTAGCTCGCAGGACGAGGATGAGTCACAGCTTTGTCCCCTGGGGGCAGAGTTGCAAGTCCTGTCCCCGTAGGAGCTGTGGGCGTTCCAGATCTTACTCGGCTGCTCTCCGGGGGTCGTGGTCCCGGCTTTGGATGACTCTTGCACTCAGGGCGAGGGGCTCCTAAGGTTCTGAGTGTCTTTGCAGGTTCAGTAGCTTGTTCCTCACACGTGGACATCACTCTAATTTCTTAATTTCATTTTGGCTCGTTGTTTTGGGGTTCCTTTCTGTATGTCTGAGGTCGCGGTTTCTCAAAGCACTCTGGTCTTTTACAGTTTAATTTGCATGTCCCCCGCCTCACAAGTTTCGTCTTTCCCTTACTGTCCCTGCCCGGGCAGTTCTCTCACACCTTTAGTGTTACAAAGGCCTTTCAACTCGGCCTCGGCCACTAATACAAAAGGAGTCATTAGCGAGAACGACTGGTAATTTACATAACACAGATAACACTTTAGTAGCAAAAGTGGTTAAATTAGCTATTTGTAACTTGTTTCTCCACACTAAAAATTATCAGTTTTTCTGTTCATAACAGTTTGTATCTGGCAAATCTCATTAGCCAAACTAAATTTCCAGACCAAAATAAAAAGTGAATTCCATCTTGGGAGGCAGAGGTGACTCAATTGGTGGTAGAGTGGCCAAGTTTCAGTGCTGGAAGCTGCAGTGCACTCAGCTACCTGTCCTTACCGTGTTTTCCCTGCTGCTCCTGCCTCCTGCAGCCTCCAGCTGGCGTGTCCTTACATCAATTAATATGCAGTTTCATGATTCCAGGGAGGGGCCTTTCTGTGAGGAAAGATGCTTGAACATCACTCTCTAATTAAATTACTACTCATTTTTCCTTCTTAAATTTAAAAAAAGAAATAACCTTTCTCTTGTACTTTCTCTCTGTTTAAATACAGAATGCAGTAGTGAACCTAGCTCTCATTCATATTTGCTTATTTCCATCACCTGACCCACCCAGCACAGTCACTTGCCAAGGAGAAAGGCATCAGTTAAGGAGACAAACATGCATTAGGTTTTCTTTAAAAAAAAAATCAAATCTTTCCTGTAACTAAAGGGAAAGGTGGTATAAAGAAGCACAGTACAGACTTCTGAGGTAATTCCAGGATCTCAGTGATGTAAACAGAGCTACAGTACTCATGCTCAAATCATTGCTGACTTTTACAAACATTTTTAAGCTGAAGTAGTGTGTTGATGCTGGCTAAATGCCAGTACCCACCAAAGCCACTCACTCACTCACTCTCTTCTGCTGCTGGACAGAGGAGAGAAAATGTTTTAACAAACTGTTCATGGGTTGAGATAAGGACCAGGAGGGAGATTGTTCATCAAATACCATTGAGGGCAAAACAGGCTCAACTTAGAGACATAAAGTGATTTTATTACTAACAAAATCAGAGCAGTATAATGAGAAGTAAAATAAGCCCTTATAAACACCTTCCTCCCTTCTCAGCTCTACCCCCTACCCCAGCAGTGCAAGGGGATGGGGAATGTGGGTTGTGGTCTGTTCATCACCCATGGCTTCTCCTCAAGGAGAGTAGTCATTCCCCTGCTGCACCGTGGGGTGGCACAGGAGACAGTTCTCTGTGAACCTCTCCAATGTGAGCTCATCTCATGAGCAGCAGCTCCCTGTGACCGCTGCAGTGTGGGTCCATCCATGGGGAACAGTCCTCCCAGGCTGCTGCAGTGTGGGTCACTCCATGGGGAACAGTCCTTCCAGGCTGCTGCAGTGTGAGTCCATCCATGGGGAACAGTCCTCCCAGACCGCTGCGGTGTGAGTCCATCCATGGGGAACAGTCCTCCCTGTGACTGCTGCAGTGTGAGTCCATCCATGGGGAACAGTCCTCCCAGGCTGCTGCAGTGTGAGTCCATCCATGGGGAACAGTCCTCCCAGACTGCTGCAGTGTGAGTCCATCCCATGGGGAACAGTCCTCCCAGGCTGCTGCAGTGTGAGTCCATCCATGGGGAACAGCTCTCCCAGACTGCTGCAGTGTGAGTCCATCCATGGGGAACAGTCCTCCCAGGCTGCTGCAGTGTGAGTCCATCCATGGGGAACAGTCCTCCCAGACCACTGCAGTGTGAGTCTATCCCATGGGGAACAGTCCTCCCAGACCACTGCAGTGTGAGTCTATCCCATGGGGAACAGTCCTCCCAGGCTGCTGCAGTGTGAGTCCATCCATGGGGAACAGTCTTCCCAGGCTGCTGCAGTGTGAGTCCATCCATGGGGAACAGTCCTCCCAGGCTGCTGCAGTGTGAGTCCATCCATGGGGAACAGTCCTCCCCAGACTCCTGCAGTGTGAATCCATCCATGGGGAACAGTCCTCCCAGACTGCTGCAGTGTGGGTCACTCCTCCACGGGGTGCAGCCCTCCAAGGACAGGCTGCTCCAGCCTGGGAGCAGGGCCCCTCTCCAGGGGTCTCCCACAGGATCACAGCCTCCTCCCAGGCACCCACGTGCTCCAGCCTGGGGCTCCTGCAGGGGCCGTGGTGGATCCCTGCATCCCCATGGCCTCCATGAGCTGCAGGGGCACAGCTGCTGCCCCTGGCCTGCCCCAGGCCTGAGGGGAATCTCAGCCCCAGCGGCGGGAGCAGCTCCTGCCCCTCCTGCTCTGCCCTCAGCGTCTGCAGGGCTGCTCCTCTCACGTTCTCGCTCTGCTCTTCTCTGGCCATAGTTACAACTGGGCAACCACTGCTTGTTTATTTTCCTTCTTAAATCTGTTACCACAGAGGTGTTACCATCATTTCTAATCGGCCTGGCCTTGCCCAGCAGCACATCCATCTTTGGAGCCACCAGGAATTGGCTCTGCTGGGCATGATGAAGCTTCTGGCAGCTTCTCATGGAAGCCACCCTTGTAGCCCTCCCCCAGCCCCAATTACCAAAATCCAGGCCATGCAAAACCAATACCCTGGTTTTGTACATTTTAAGTATTTGTGCAGGATATACTGTGCTTCTGTAAATGCAGATCCTACTCAAAAGCTAAAATAATTGTTGAAACCAGCATAATAGCATGTTAAAGTGCTTGTATCAGTCTTCATTAGAGTAGTGTGGTAACCTGATGGGTCTGTAGTCACTATACAAAATCTGTCTCTCTCTGAAATGTTCTGGGCATGAAACAGAACTCCAAACCTTAGCCTGAGACCTGCTTTATAGCGAGAATGAACATCAGGTTGATGTGTGTGATTCACAGTGATGAAAGGAATAAATTTACACTTTACTCTGGCGCTCTCCTGTGTTTCAGAGATGACTGTGGAAGGTGGTCCTGGCTCATTTCTGTGAGGTACCTCTGTGCCAGCTGCTGATCACCTACTTCCCTGTCAGCAGAGCAGAGGAAATGGAGGGTGAATTGGGCAGGACCCCTCAGAGGGGATTTGATCTCCACCAATTGAGCCAACACAGTGGAGGCAGGGTCAAAACAATTCAGAGATTACTGTGGGATGTAAACTTCAGTGAATGGCTTCATACCTGCAGTGTGACTGTAAAAGACATATACATCACATAAATTGTGGAGGCTGCCCCTATCAGCCATACAAGCCTATATCCCTTTCTAACAATGTACACATTTATGAAGCTTCTTTCATGGGAAGAAGCCTTGTCTGATTGCTAAACTCAAGTGAGTCATTGAGAATATCTAATGATACTACTGTGTGTCATATAACTCATGTTTTAAAAACACCCCTTGAGAGGAGAACTCTTTCTTTTCTTTCATCAGGCTGACTTTGATGGTGCTGCAGAGGATGTAAAAAAATTAAAAACAAGACCAACTGATGAAGAACTGAAGGAACTATATGGATTCTACAAACAGGCTACTGTTGGAGATATTAATATTGGTATTACTATATATACTTCACATTTACTCACATATCTTGATAAAATCAATCTAATGTGATGTAAATCTGCATGATAACCAAAGCTATGCATTTATTTTGACAGAATGTCCAGGAATGCTAGATTTGAAAGGCAAAGCCAAATGGGAGGCATGGAACCTGAAAAAAGGTGTTACACCAATTAAATTTACATCCTGTAGTCAAGTTTATAGGATGACAAATGAGAAAGTTAATGATTCCTACTTTCCTTTGCAGGTTTATCAAAGGAGGATGCCATGAATGCCTATATCTCTAAAGCAAAAGCAATGGTAGAAAAATATGGGATCTAGAATATTCAAATAATTCCCACTAATACTTAACTCTTCAGTAGCTAATGAACTAACTATGTTGAGAAAAATGCAATACTAACTCCTCAGTGAGGTCTGACACTAATATCTTTTAAGCATAAGCTGTTTGACTGTAAAGGGTATTTACATATATAATCTATTTCTAGCTTGTATATTAATCTAAATAAATTTGAACTGAATAAATGAAGATTTCTGTGAGAATTATGGATTTTTGTGGGTATTAAATTATATTTAGCATTTTGACAGGAGCAGACAAACAGAAGCTGTACCAGTAAAGTAACATAGACATAATTTTTTTTGCAAACAGGGTTATGGAATAAAGTGAAGAGTTTGTACACATGTAAGAGAAGAAGGAAAAGATGAAACCTTTTTTATAAGACCCAAAGCCAATGTTTGTTTTCAAAACATCAGGAGAACACCCCCTTATAAAGGATTACAGAGGAACAGAACAACTTTAAGGCATAACTGCAATGTAGAGAAAAAAGTGATTTATTACAAATTGCTGTGGACTAACCTTATACATTCTGCTATTAAAATTGTGAGAAATACTCATAGACCATTTTCTATGCTTCTTGTCATGTGTTTTATCAAGAAGCTTTCATTAGAGGGTTTCAGCAGATAAAGGTGATCTCCAGGAAGCTCATAAAAGGAAGTATCTCCACTTGTTAGCTCTCGCCAACCTAAAAAAGATATTTAAAGTGTCAGAGAAATGTCAACTGTTGTGATCATTTTGTATAACTATTTCAAAGCTATAATTTAATAATTATTTTCAATCCCGTAGCAACTTTTTCGTTCATATATTGAAACTGCTCTGTTGATTTGTTTCCTTTAAGAAGGAAGTAGTCTCTAGAAAACTCTAATTAACAGGTGTAATACAACAAGAAAATGTGTTAGTATAAGAGGAAAGCCATTTAAACAAAGTACCTTTTGCATCATATATTTTATCATCAGACCCACAAAAGTAGGTAATATCACAGGAGAAGGGGATATTCATTTCTGTTTTCTCAAATCTGTGAACATAAAAGTAGTCATAAAACATTCCATAAGATACGTATATTTGGAATTTGCTTCCACATACAAAAAAGGTTTTTTTGTTCTTCTCCAAAACATAACAAATTTCAGGAGTTAGATTATACAGAACATCAAGAGAAGAAAATACTCTGGAAATTTCTTAGCTCCTTACCCTACTTCAATTAGATATAAAATTGTAAAGAAAGAAGTACCCAATAGTTAGGCAAAAAAAGAGCTTCAACCTGCAATAAAAATTCTCACCTACAATAAATAATGATGTTACCTACTCATATACAAGTTCTAACATCTCAGCATCTTTCAGTGTCAGATTCTTAAGACCAAAATGGGTCCCACATCCAAGAGTGTCCTTGTTTTTGCCAGGGTAAGGAGCCTTAACCACTTGGCTACATGAGCTGTCATGTAATGTCCAGTGGGGACAGCAGTTAGGACACAGGAAGCCGGTTGCAGTCTGGGTACTCAGAACACAGGGATTCTTTTTTCTGGTTAGGCTAGAGGACCTTGGATCTGGAGGTTGAATGCAGTGTTCCTGAAGCATGATGAGCTGAGGTGGTTGACCTCAGAGAACAATAAAAGACATGAGAATATTCCCTTTTAGTAGCTGCTAACTTTAGATGGTAGATAGAACTGTAATTCTGCCATGACAGGTTCACTACTGCAGTAACAGTTGTGGTTGCTGCAGTAAGCAGTGTTTCATCTAGGGCTTAAATAACAGAAAACAAATAGAAAAGCACTCAAAGGAAAAAAAACTATGCTTACTCTTTCTTATTCTTTTTATAACAGAAATAAGAACAAGTTACTAAGAAAGAAAAAAGAAAACTTAACATGATCAGACAGAAGTAAAAATGTAAAATTGTAAAATACAAATACAGAAGTAATACAAAGTTGTAAAACTTACGAACACGTCTGAAAAAGTCTGGCATCTTCTTTGAAAGTAAGCGCCGTATCTCTCCAAAGGTCTTCATCATGTGGAAGCTCAAAATTTCCTCCTAGAATCTCCATAATTGCAAGAAGGTCATTGTGTCCATCAGGAAGGACTATGCTTTTGACAGCAAGATATGCTGCAGACTGTCAGTACCAAACAAAGCAGATCAGATGTTGTATACAATATACTTTGAATAACTTTTTCATTAAAATTATTTTAGTAAAAAGTACAATAATTTTCCATCTCCAGAATATGACGGCTCATTTGTTTAACATTCACAGAGAACACTTCATGGAAAGATTAGTAGACTGTGCTTACTGAAATTACAAACTATGAGTGAGCCAAGTACTCTGTACTTCTGAAACTTATACAAATAAATTTCAAATAAGACAAATAACTGTTAATATTATTTTGTTCAAGCTTGACTCTTACTATTGAAATACAACTAGTAAAATAATCTAAGAGAAAGAAAAACCTAGCATTGGACATAAACCTGGCTAATGTAGGACTGAAGAGAACAACTGATCATGGAAATTTGTGGGAATAACAATTGCTTCCATGATTCACTCATGGATCGCTCATACTCAGGACTGAGTATGAAGAAAATGAAGCCTTAAAAACTGAAGAACAGAAATAGCAAATGCTAACTGAGGACAGGGAAAATGGACTGAAAAAATTCCACTTCACTACTGTTTTTCTGAGAAAGACTAGCAGTACCAGCAGAACCTCAGAAAAAAACTGATTAAAATCCTACAAAGAATGAGGAGAGAGAAAAAAATTGGACAAATGTATTCAGGGCTGATGCAGCAGGTTTATGAGAGACTTGGTAAAGACAGTCACTTCACACATTACACAGTAAGGAGGACTACTTAGAATTTTGGTTTGATTATTTTTGAGTGTTAAGCCAGTGGCCATACTAAATAACAGAATATTCAAAAAAGTTTTGTTTAAGGATTAATTACTTAGTTTAAGCATTAATTAGTTCCAGCATTAGTTTAAGGAGATTGTTCTCCCAAGGCTAAGGTTAGCAGCAGTGAACATTATGTTCTGCATCAACCTCAGAACACTTTTCACTTCATAGATTCTGAAGAAATGCTGATTTCTTTTCTTATTAAAACTACTCTGCATACCATACTGAAAACTACTATTCTTACTCTTAGTAGCTAATTTATGGTTCTGTTTCATAATGTTAATGATTCTGTAGCTTACATTTGGGGCATGTGCTGCTGACATGAAAAGATGGACTGGCTCCAGTCCGTACTTTTTTTTCAGATGAAGTGCAACAGCAAAACTCATGTAAGTTCCGAAACTGCAGCAAAACAAGAAATTAAAGCAAAGTAATTAAAAATGTTCATAAAACCTGGAAAATATAAACACAATTTTGATTTCAGTGCTAACTGGCTATCTTGAACAATTGCTGAAACCGTATATGACATGCAGATTATAATGATATTACTTTTTTGATATGAAGTATATTCCTAAACAGTCTAATTTTGCAAATAAGGCCTTTTCATATTCTCTTTTAATAGTCTCCTTAATTTTCAATAAGAACAGTTATTTTGAATACTTGGGACTCAACAATTTTTAAAATCTGTGTTTCATGAGTCGTTCACCCTTGCATTCATATAGATCAAGCACAAATATTAACAATAAATGCAATTATAATTGATTCAAAACACATGCTCAGATGTTGCACCTGAAGGTATAAATAAATAACCAGAGTCTTTGAGAGCAACTGCAAAAAAGTTTTAGGATGACTTGACAAAACATCCTTGCAGAAGCATAAACCTAAAGGTTTTACAATCAAAAACAAGTAACTCTCTACTCCTAGAGCTCAGCAATAGAAGTTCTTTCACCAGGGTATCTAAAAATGTATATATTTGTACCTGTGACCAAAAAATGCAAATGGTTTTTCTTTCAATTCTTTTAACAAAACACTTGTAATTTCATTAACTACACTTGTCATGTCTTTTGCAAAAGGCTCTTCAAGACGAGTTTCTCTTCCAGGAAGCCTTATACAGAACACTGCAAAAGAGATGAAGAAAGGGAGGGAAAATAAAATAGATACAGTAAAATCATTTTTTTTTTATTATTCTGCAGACTATACATACTATTTTAATTAATCCTTCTTAGAGTTGATCCTATGCACTTGCTGCTATTGCTGCTACTGTGATTTAATCCTGCAAGAGATTAGGATTCCACCCTTCCTTTAGTCTCAAATGTTGCCCCTCCTGCTGATCTGATTGCTAAATGCCTTGGGTCAGAATCTACAAGATCCTGATTTCAGCTGAGATTTGAAAGCAACTTTATTACAATAAGTTTTAATAAAAACCACAAATTCATTAATTTCAATAATAGTAAGTTTGAGGGTTGTGTAAAATATATCCCTTCAAGGGCAGCATTAGTAAGTAAAAACTATATTAGAGTTGTATAATCCCTGTTTTCTTCTTTGTCAGCTCTTCAGCACTGCACATTGGAAAATATGGAATTATAGTGCAAACTGGTGGATGTTTGTATTTATAGTTACATTTATAGTTTTTTGTATTTATAGAGAAGGAAATTTACATGCTTTTACTATTTTATTTTCAAAATTGAGGATTTTCCTCTCACTGTTTAGTGAAAGTAAGGAATAAATAGGTCAGAAGAAAAAGTTGATTTTTTTTTCAAATCTCCTTGACATCATGCATACTGCTAGTTATGTAGAAGTAATGGGTCAGACACAAAGAGACAGACTAAAACACAACCTAATACCATAGATACCAGTACAGAAAAGTTTGCATCTTCTATACTTTCTGCAGAAACCATCTCTGAAAGAACATGCTGTGCCCTGACTTTAGTCGTCTGTGCCTGCAGGTGGTCCTAGGCCATTTCCTTAGTAACTTTCTTGGAAGTAGTTCCAGTGGACAAAAACTTTTTCTTTCTTCTTTTTGTTTTTTCCCCTAATTTCAAGGAGGATTCAACATGCAACTGCTTAACAGAAAGTATACTTGCATTTAGAGGACTGGTAAAACTGCAATGGCAATGCTCATGAATATAAAATTGTTTTTGTCTTTATGGAAGGTTTGCAAAATGGCCTTGGTTCCTCTTCAAATAGGTCAAGCAATGGATTTTTTTAGTGCTGCTATATCTTGTGAGCAATGAGAATTACTTCATAGTGTAACTAAATGTCATTTCACTGTTATAAAATTCATAGATTAAATTTCAGTTTTGCTACAAGAAGTACAAACACTGGATAAGAGATATTCTGTAGCCTCTCAAAATTAAAAGTAGTTCTCATATCTTCACTCTTAACCTTGCTCAAGACTGGCTTATCAACAATATTCAGTGTAGTTCTGTTTCTGAACCATACCAGTAGTTTCTGAAGCAGCCAAGCATACTATACTCTTGTGAATTGTAGCTCTGAGGATATAATTTTTCACCCAATCAAATATAATTTGATTCAAGGTGGTACAGAAAATGTACCCTAGTGGAAATGCTAGTTCCTAATGAATGCTAGTTCCTTCCTTTCTGGAGAAGACACATTGGATAAAGATTTTGGGGCTTTTAAGACTATTATATTCCATTTTAAAATTTTGGCTAATGAGCATTTCAGAATTGCTTAACTTTTACTGCAACTACAAAATGACTAACCTTCAATTGAGTCGTTGAAGAGTCTACCCCACTGAGCAAGTTGTGAAGTTCCACTTCCAGCCCATGGAAAGCAAATCAGTCTACAAACAGCATCTGGCTTTTTTTGTACACAAGCAACCAGCTTTTCCATTTCTTAAAAAACAAAACAAAAACAACAAAAAACCACCCACCATTATTCTAGAACAAGATTCTTCAGATATAGGAAAATTAGAGTGAATTAAGTGTAAATTGAAACAACAGGGTACAATAGTCTCTGTCATCAAAACTTGTGTTACAACAACTATCTGCTAGATATGAGATAATCTTCCGGCAACACTGTAAAACAGTTCTGCTTTTATAAATTATGGTAGAATAGTATTGGGCAATACCCTTAGTTAATATTTGCTCAGTCACTGACTGCAACAAACATTACAAGCAGCAAAATAAATTGTTAAGGAATTTAAGGAAGACCATTTAAAAACATGGGCTTTTAGGATATACACAAAAATAAAAGGTCCATCCAAAGAACCTAGAAAACATAAGGACCACCTAGTTCAATGTTCTCTCTATCACAGTGGTAAAATAGATGTCAAAGCCACAGTAGAATGTCATTTCTTTATATATATAAAACATTTACTAATTACTCTTTCATGCACTTTTCCAGGCTCCCCTTGAACAGCTGGCATCCATGACATCCTCTTGCTATGAGTTGCACAGCTCCACTATCTGATGCATGAAGAATGAACCCCTTTTTGGTTTTAGTGGCTCAGAGAGTAACATAAGTCAGAGCTGTAACTGAGATGCAGACTCATCACCAGCTGTGTCTGATCATGCTGCTGCTGAGACAATCTGTCCCTTCCCAGCCTCTTGGAGTACAATGCTCTACCCCAGTCTTTTACTCAGCACTACCACTACATAGCTATATAGTAAGAGCACATTGTTTATCAAGCTGTAAACTAATTCTGTAGTTTAGTTTTCACCTACATCAGTCTCACCATCCTCCTGTTGAAAATGAAAGGAGCCTTTTATGACCTTTTTGGAAGCTTTCACACACTTCATCCAGCTGGAGAGGTGCATGCTGATATTACATATACAGCCCCAAAGTTTGGATGCAAATGACACATCTTTGCTAACCTAATGGAGTAATTTGCCTTTAAGGATTATTTTACAACTCTCTCTGAAACAACCTGCAGAGTGTGTTTTACTGGTTTGAAAGATACATTCAGCCAATCTAATTTTCATTCACAAAAAAGACCACAAATAAGAAAGAACTATTACATGAATACATAATCTTCTTTGGAGTACAGCTGAATCTCAATTTATTTGAAATCTAAGCATATTTGGTTAGGGAAATGTCTTTTCCCCCATTTTTTACAAGACATGACAGCAATTTTTAAAGTAATTAATTATTATTTCCAAACTGTCTTTATATTTTCATCTACTTCCACCTATTGGCCTTATACCAGAGATGTAACTTTGACCCTATTATAACAAAGAGAGGATACATAAGAATTCTTCTGCAAAATCAGGATTTTCCTAGATTGTAAGCTTTACAAGAGAAACAAGCTTTTGTTTTATGCCCTATAAATTTTGTTAGATGCATGATCTGATGAGTTAATGTCAGAAAAATCTACTTTAGAGTGTTCACAAACAAAAGAATGTTTATTTCTTGAACTATCAGCAAAGAAATAGCTCAGTCAGTGAAAAAAAAGAAAGTCCACTGAATTTTAAGAAAGTATTTCCTGGCTTTTTTCTCTTCACATTTAGAATAAGCTGAAAATAAAATTCTAGTTTGATAGAGAGCTGTATAAAAGAGTAAAAGAGCCATCATTTAAATCACAGAACAACTTAGGCTGAAGGGGACTTCTAGAGATCGTATAGTTCAAATCTTCTCTCGCTAGGTGCTGAGTATCTCCAAGGATGGAGACTCTACAATCTCCCTCGGTAACCATGTTCCAGTGTTCAATCACAGCTCATAGTGAGGATACTTTTCTATCTATACGCTTGTTGTCCCTTGTATCCACAAGTCTTCTCTCTTTCTCCTTAGTACAGCCAAGAAGAGCCTGGCTCTGCCCATCCTTCTTTCTATTAGGCAGGTGAAGACGTCTTCATTTGGCACTCCCCTCCTAAGACAAAACCAACTATCTCAGACTCTCCCGTACACCACCCACTCCAGTCACAATCACAGGAGACCGTGCTATGCTCACTTCAGTATTTCAATATCCTTCCAACACAACAGAATTAAAACTGGACCCAGATGTGGTCCATTAACAAAGAAATTTTGGATTGTTTTTCAAACATGTTTTCTAGACAGGCTTTCAGGGCATGACAAACTTTTTACATGAGCTTTATTTATTGTCATGGCATCACCTTAGAGTTGGTGGATAAGCATTAATTGAAAAGCACAACTGAAAACACAAGTGACAACAAAACTGCTTCCACACTGACCAGCTGCTAGGACAAGTGGACCAACAGCCCCACCCTGCAGGGAGCAGAAAGCCAAAGGTAAAGAAACACCAAGTGCTTGCAGCACAGGGCTGCAAGATATTTCCCCAAGGAAAATATATCCTATAGCACAGAGTTTAAAATCCACAGAAGTCTTTGTGATCTGCAGGAGTGTGGTACTTGCCAGTAGGGCAGTCCAGGACCTAAGAGGCCTCTCAGGTATCCAGGAACTTGCAAACCCTACATAGCAGACCTGTGTCATTTGCACTCACATGAGTTAACCCCTTGTCTGCAGATTCTGGAAGCCAGGGAAAAAGCAACCCTTTGCCAGGTGGCAAGTAGATCCAAGTCTACTCATAAAATTTAGATTTAAGGTAGTCCATTCACCTCCCTGCAAAAAGCACAGAAATGGAATAGCGAGCCTGGGAGTCAAATGATCAACTTCATGGTAGGTATGGAGTCTGTTTTCAAAGCTGCTGGATTGCTTACAGCTAGGCTAGTATCTGAGACACCTGGCTGGGCATTGACCACTTGGTATCTGCAATCCTGTAATAACAGAGCTGTCAGGCTGTAGGACAGTTAGGCAATGTAATCCTCTGATTTTATCTTCACAAGAGAAACACAGTTTGTATAAATGATAGACACCAACGTCTCAGGGTTCTAAACATTGTAACAGTTGAATTTTTTTATTTCTGCATCTGTATCAGTACCTTACATACTTTTCTATCTATACGCTTGTTGTCCCTTATATCCACAAGTCTTCTCTCTTTCTCCTTAGTACAGCCAAGAAGAGCCTGGCTCTGCCCATCCTTCTATTAGGCAGGTGAAGACGTCTTCCTTTGGCACTCCCCTCCTAAGACAAAACCAACTATCTCAGACTCTCCTGTACACCACCCACTCCAGTCACAATCACAGGAGACCGTGCTACGCTCACTTCAGTATTTCAATATCCTTCCAACACAACAGAATTAAAACTGGACCCAGATGTGGTCCATTAACAAAGAAATTTTGGATTGTTTTTCAAACGTTTTCTAGACAGGCTTTCAGGGCATGACAAACTTTTTACATGAGCTTTATTTATTGTCATGGCATCACCTTAGAGTTGGTGGATAAGCATTAATTGAAAAGCACAACTGAAAACACAAGTGACAACAAAACTGCTTCCACACTGACCAGCTGCTAGGGACAAGTGGACCAACAGCCCCACCCTGCAGGGGAGCAGAAAGCCAAAGGTAAAGAAACACCAAGTGCTTGCAGCACAGGGCTGCAAGATATTTCCCCAAGGAAAATATATCCTATAGCACAGAGTTTAAAATCCATAGAAGTCTTTGTGATCTGCAGGAGTGTGGTACTTGCCAGTAGGGCAGTCCAGGACCTAAGAGGCCTCTCAGGTATCCAGGAACTTGCAAACCCTACATAGCAGACCTGTGTCATTTGCACTCACATGAGTTAACCCCTTGTCCGCAGATTCTGGAAGCCAGGGAAAAAGCAACCCTTTGCCAGGTGGCAAGTAGATCCAAGTCTACTCATAAAATTTAGATTTAAGGTAGTCCATTCACCTCCCTGCAAAAAGCACAGAAATGGAATAGTGAGCCTGGGAGTCAAATGATCAACTTCATGGTAGGTATGGAGTCTGTTTTCAAAGCTGCTGGATTGCTTACAGCTAGGCTAGTATCTGAGACACCTGGCTGGGCATTGACCACTTGGTATCTGCAATCCTGTAATAACAGAGCTGTCAGGCTGTAGGACAGTTAGGCAATGTAATCCTCTGATTTTATCTTCACAAGAGAAACACAGTTTGTATAAATGATAGACACCAATGTCTCAGGGTTCTAAACATTGTAACAGTTGAATTTTTTTATTTCTGCATCTGTATCAGTACCTTACATATTACTTTATCACACACATTTGGCTACATTCATTTTCAAATAATCCTTTTAAAAAGTTTAAAAATATGTTTTTCAGGGTAGGCATTTAAGCTTTCTGGAAAATTACAGGTTCATGAAAAGAGGTGTCCAGTTAGAGAGAAAACACATCTGTTACATGCACTGTAACATTTATTATATGTTTTTGAGGTTTGTGGATTTATATCCCTAAAAGTTTTCTTACTCAGCAAAAGCAGTGGTGTGATCTTCCATTTAAGAGACAGCAAAATGCATAAACCACAGGAAAAACAAAGTGGAAAGCCATATCTCAGTAGCTCCTGAGTTCAGGAAAATACTGGTGTTTGCTTCTTGAAAAATAAAGACTTCAGGGAATCCTTTGTCTTTATATCTAGATGCTATAAATCAATGGCAAAAAAAGTATGGAGCATACCCATCTTATTAGTCATATTTTTCCCAAGAACGTATCTCTCAAGGCTACATTTTTAGCACACTATATTTGAAATTGGTTAATGTCATTACTAACATCTAAAAGCTGCTGATGAAAAAAAAAATCATGTCATTACCAACTGAAATGATGTCCTCCAGAAAGCTGTTCACTCATCTCTTTACTTCTTCTTGAAAAAAAATCTAGGACATTATTACAGAGAAACTTATTTGTGAACACCTGCATCTGATAAGCTCAAAGCATCCTTAATGAAAAATTATTGAAATAAATATTAAAGTCACACAACATGCATTCTCAACATGGACTTTACTACTTGGACCTTCCAGGGCATTGAAACTGCCAAATATACAGACCATGTGTATGTTTCAAAAACAAACACAAGGAGCAGTATAATCTCCCCACCTTTTCTACTGCTGCTGTCATCCTAGTTCTGTTATGGTACAACCCCCTAACCTTTGCTCAGATGTTTGAGGAAATCATTCAGTTGAGAGGAAGAGCTCTAAAGCAGTCCATAGAGTTGAATGGTGAAAGGTAAGAGAGTTAAAACTAAAGAGAAAGGCCGGCGCACAGGGATGGTGCTAGGCAAGTAGCTCAGGAATCAAGAGGAAAGACATCAATGTGGAAAGATAATTACCATCTCAAGGGAAAAAATGAGCTGGGAGATTGCAACCTCCTGTTGATAATCTGGATGAGGGGATTGAGTGCACCCCTTGGTAAATTCTCAGACAACACCGAGTTGGGTGGGAGGTTGACGTGCTGGACATCAAGAAGGCTCTGCAGAAGGATCTGAACTGGGTGGATCGATGGTTCAAGGCCAATGGTATGAGATTCAAGAAGACCAAGTGCTGAGTCTTGCTCTTGGGTCAAAACAACCCCATGCAGCACTATAGGCATCAGGAAGAGGTCAGTATATAAAGTGAAAGGAATAAGGTGGAATGGGGAGACATTTTATGTGATGGGTGTTTGTCTTCCCAAGCAGTTGTTTACATGTGACAGAGCTCTACTTTCCTTGGGATGGCTGAACACCTGACCATGGGAAATAACAAATTCATTCCTTGTTTTGATTTGCTTTTCTGTGCAGCTTTTGCTTTCCCAACCCATGAGATTTCTAACTTCTACTCATCTGATCCTCTCCCTGATCCCACTGGTAGGCGGGTGAGTGAGTGGTTGTTGCATGGGGCTTGGTTGCTGGCTGGAGTTAAACCATGACAGTGGGTAACGGGAAGCCATTTTGGCAGCAAAGACTGAGATTAACAAAAACAAACAGAAGGTGCCACTGCTGCAGATGCAAAGAGGAAAGAAGTCACAAAATCACTAGGTTGGAAGAGACCTTCGAGATCATCGAGTCCAAGCCAGCCCTAACATCTTAACAAAACCATGGCTCCAAGTGCCACATCCAGTCTTTCTTTAAGCACATCCAGAGATGATGACTCCACCACCTCTCCAGGCAAACCATTCCAATACTTTATCACCCTTTCTGTATAAAACTTTTTCCTAATATCCAACCTGTATTTCCCTTGGTGCAGCTTGAGACTGCATCCTGTGACTCCGTCAGTCATTGCCTGGAGAAAGAGACTGACCCCCACCTGACCACAACCACCTTTCAGGAAGTTGTTGAGAGTGATATGGTCACCTCCAAGTCTCCTCTTCTCCAGGCTAAACAACCCCAGCCCCCTCAGTTGTTCCTTGTAGGTCTTGTGTACTACACTGGGCCTCACATGCCCTTCCCAGTACAAGTGGTGCTTCACCATGGGGTGAAATGTTTGCTCCAGCGTGTGGACTGCTCCAAATGCCATCCAATCACTCTGGCTACTGCTTACTCCTACTCCTGTGGAACTGCAAGTCACATCCCACAAGCATTTGTCCCACACAACATTTTAACAGGTGGCACAGAAACCCATCGGCCCAGACGTGCTCCACAGAAACACCCTTGCAGATTCTTATGCCACTGCCCACCCACAAAGCAGTTGGGCCACTTACCCAGGGTGAGGAGTCCCCTGGGCCAGCCAGGGCTTGCATCTGGTCTCAGTTCAACTAAGGACACCATAGAAGTTAGGGTCACAGCCCATGAGGGACAGCAGCTGTGAAGATCCCCTGCCTCCGGTGCAGCCCCAGGTGCTCTTTCTCCCCATGTCACAGATACTGAGCTCTAAGGATCACTGAAGTCCAACTCCTGACCCTACGAAGGACATCCTCAGAATCCCACCATGTGCCTGAGAGCATCTTCCAAATGCTTCTTGAATTCTGGCAGGCTTGGTGCTGTGACCAGGTTTCTGGGGAACCTGCTCCAGTGCCCAATCACTCCCTGGGTAAAAACCTTTTCCTAACATCCAGCCTAAACCTCTCCTGACACAACCTCAGGCCATTCCACTGTTCCCTGTCACTGTGCACCACAGAGATCAGTGTCTGCCCCTCTGCTTCCCCTCATGATGAAGCTGTAACTGCAGTGAGGTCTCCCCTCAATCTCCCCCAGGCTGAACAGACCAAGTGACCTCAGCCGCTCCTCATGTGGCTTCCCCTCTAGACCCTTGACTATTTTCATAGCTCTCCTTTGGAAGCTCCCTAATAGCTTAATATCTTTTTTGTATTGTAGCACCCAGAACTGCCCCCAGCACTGCCCCCAGAGCAGAGCAGGACAATCCCCTCCCTTGCCGGCTGGCAATGCTGGGCCTGATGCCCCCCAGGACATGGCGAGCCCTCCGGCCTGGCAGGGCACTGCTAATTCATATTCAATTTTCTATCAGCCAGGAACCCCTGGTCGATGGAAATGAGGTCTCCAGCCTCTCACTCCCCATTCTGTACGTACGTCCAGAGTTACCCTCTCCCAGGCGCAGACCGGCACTTGCCCTTATAAAACTTCACACAGTGGCGACTGGCCAGCCCTCCGATTAGCCCAGGTCTGTCTGCCGAACCCGTCTGCCCCCGAGGGCGTCAGCACCTCCGCCCCACTTCACGCGGCCCTTTTAACCCTCCGCCGGTCCCCGGAGCGCCCGGGACGGTGAGGCCGCTCCCCTCCCGCCTCCGCGGCCGCCCCGCCCTGCGCGGCTTCCGGACCCGCTGGGAAGTGGGACAGAGGCAAAGCCTGCGGCCGGGGAGGTGGGCAGGGACCTGGGACCGGTGGTGCTCGCCGGCCTCGCTCCTTGAGGGTGCGCGGGACAGAGGGGTGAGCTCGGCTCGGCTCGGCTCGGCTCGGCTCGGCTATGTCCTTACACCCAGGCCCCATCCGCCCGGGGAGCTCCCGGGCTTTCCTCGATGCGGGCCCTGAGCCGCTGTAAACTCTGCTGTGGTGTCGCGGGCCTCGCGCTCGGCCCGGCTTGGCTTGGCTCGGCTTGGCCCGGCTCGGCCCGGCCTGGCCCGGCCCGGCCCGGCTCATCCCGGCTCGGGGAGCGCTTGGGCCGGGGCTTGGGCGGGGACCTTGGGGAGGGTCTGCGGGCGGGCGAACAGGATGCCCCCGCCAGCCGGGCTGGGAGTGATTCCCCCTTCCCCAGATATCTTCTGGTGTCGGGCGGGTGTCCCTGGCCTGACTGGCTGCTCCCTGGGAAAGACAGCGACAGTCTCCGAGCTGGTTAATCGCGACATGCTGGGGAAATGCATCAATAGCAGCCTGGCCATCGTTCCCCCCTGCTGTGTGTGTGCCTCTCGTGGCTGCAAGCCAGCAAGGAACCCTCGGTCCATGCTTTGTCGGGGAACATTTCCTGATATCTGTCTTTTTTCTTTTAAATGGCAGGAGGCCGGAGCGAGGGAGAGAACAGTGTGGGGAGATTCGTCATCGAACGTGTGCTTCGTGAATAGCCTGTTGGGTTGTGCTGCAGATCTGCAACATGGAAAAGCAACTGCTTGAATCCTCAGAGGAGCGAACGTTTCAGTACCAAGATTCCCTGCCTTCCCTGCCAGTACCTCCTCTTGATGAATCTTTGAGTAAATATCTCGATGCAGGTAATGACTTAATGTTGTAATGGTCGCATGTCATGTGCTGTTGTAACCGGGCTAATCTGAAGATGTTTGCTAAGTGATTGTAGACACAGCTTGTACTGTAACTGGGGCGTGGGATACAGACAAGCTTAGTGTGCCAAAGGATCTCTTTCAGGCTCAAAACTCGAAATGCAGTGCCCAGAGAAACTTGAGTAAAATTTTCTTATTTATCCCTAATTACTTTTCTTCAAGGGAATTTGCCACTTGGTTAACTTTTTTGTTTGAGAGTGGATTTTTTTTCACTTTTTTTTTCCTTCTCAAAAAAAAAAAAAGCTGGTCTGGTGAAAGATGCACTTAAAATTTTTGGTTTGCATAACAGCTTGTTTATAACTGTGTTTGCTCAGTATCTTTTTAAAAGAACAGTTATTTAAAACTTTTCATACTCAATATTGATGAGAAAGAGCACATTAGCTATACAGTCATAGGCAAAAGCAGTGGTGAGCATTTTCACATAATTTAGCTTGGATACTTTTTGCCTTGACATGTTGACTAATCTAAAGAACATCACAGAAAAATTTTGAAAACAACATCCATGCCCATGTATCTAGTTTTGTTTATAAAGAAGAAATGACTGGTTAATTCTTTATTTTGTATTGGGAATGGCAAAAATGCATTATGAAGTATTTTGAGATTGTTTTTCTCTATTTCTTCAATAATTTTCAGAACTCTGAGACATGGAATTTTTTCTGGAACATCTACTTTGTATCTTACTATCTTGCAGGTATTATTACACAATTGATAGCAAAGTTAGACTTGGAGTTCTCTCCTTAGCAGAAGCATACTACACCAAATTTTCCCTTTCCCAAAATAGAATTCCTGAAGCATACTCTTGAGTTCCTATTTATTCTGAGTACTGGAAATGGCCTGCTTTGGTGTTCTTTACATAATTGTTTTATGATGGAGAATGTTGAAGTGGTGGGTTTTGAGCAAAAGTGTTGTGTGTGTATGTGTGTCTAAAATAATGCACTGTCTTTTTGCTGTAATGCAGATTAGCTAAAGTTGTGCTGCAAGGGTAAAACCTGTGATAACAAAATTGCTGTTTAGTTTTGTAAACCCATCTGTCTCTCCAGGTTAATAAATAACTCTCTCATGGAGTGAGAAGAGCTGACAGTGAATTTTGTTTGCCATTGTTTTCTAATTCTGATCTGGTTTCTGATTCTGATCGTAAATAACCTTATCACATATCCCTTTCTTTTTCATGCTGAAGTTAGTTGCTGCTTACTGTTCCATGTACAAAATCATTCTATAATTTTGAATGTTATAAATTTGAACTGTTACTCTTCTTTAGTCTCACTGGTGGTGCAGAAAAGTTAGCCCAGCATTTGCCAGTCTTCCTTTGTACAAATGTATTAAAGTCAAAAGGTCCAGGGCACAATTCTAGACATAGCTCTGTGAATTTCATTGCTTAAGCTTGTCATTTTAGTCTGTAAATGTGAGTGGAGGAAAGGAGGTGCTTCAGTAGAACAATTCAGAACCTCCAAATGATTCTTCATAGAGGCTTTAATTTAGTCCTGGGAAACCTTCTTTCATTGGTTGGAGGAGGACTCTGGGCCATTGACATTAGTCAGGGTGCCTGCTGGTAAAGCACTTACCTGTTTAGAGCCAGCTAACTAGAAAAGCTGGACAAAGTATGTGTCACAGTATGCCTTGTTTAAGGCTTTACAGTTGCTGCCTTTTAAGGAGTAACCCTGTTTTGAAAGTAAGCCTTGAGCAGAGAAGGTGGCTGTTGCCATGTTACTGAGCCTTCCAGCCCAGTGGATGAGATTCAGAAAAATAGACTTAACATGCAAGTAAGAAAACTCAAACTTCCAGTTTCCCAGAAGATTCCTTAACTATGCAACTGAAGGTGTCTTTCATGGGATACTTCTTGTTCATAGGCAGAGCTGATCCCCTAATCAGAAAGAAAGACAAGATCTGTGAGCTGAAGAAATTTCACTGAACTCTGGTGAGAAAGAGGCCAAGTTCTGCTCCTTTACAGTGCTGCTTCTACATCTGATTAAATAGTTTTTGAATGGAAAGAGACCCTGTGAATCATATAGATTGGGAAGAGTTCATCTGGACCAAATTTCTGTTCAAAGCTGGTCCAACTGCAACATGTTGCTCAGGCCCTGCTTAGCCAGGTTTTGTTTACTTACAAGGGTGGAGACTCTGTTTCATCGTAACCTGTTCTGGTGTTTGATCACACTCATGATTGTGGGAGGGGGAAGAAAAACAACAAACCAAAAAAACCAACAATGACCAAAAAAACCCCAAAACTTCACATTTTACATGTGAGAAATTTTCTGTATTCCACCTTTATTCCATTTTCTCTTATCCTAATTCTTTCCATCTCAGAGAAGAACTATGCTTTATCCTCACTAGGACTTTCCATTCAGTTGAAGAGGGCAGCCAGGTCTTCCCTTTGCATTCTCTTCATAAGCTCAACAAACACAGTTCTCAGCCTCATCTCATTGTGGATTGCAGTCCTCTTGCAATCTTAGTCACCCCTTTAATGGTTCAACTAAATTAATGGCAGATTTTTTCCAGCCTAAATAATTCCATGAATTGAGACCAGAACAAATAATTTTGCTTGTTTTTCATTTTCTATTGAATATTGTTCTGTAATGACTTTATAACCTGAGTTACAGAGGGTAATCATCCTCTCTTTCAATACTATGTGATTATAAGGTCATTTTCTGAGAAGCCTGAGTGTTTGACTACCCTCAGTCAGGGAAGGCTTTTAACCTCAGGATGAAAACTCTAATCTGCAAGAGGGTAAAGGTGAATGGCTCTGTTGCTGTTATTCTTTTTTCATTTGTGTTCACAACCGATGGTGTGGAATTCAAGCTGCATCTAGATGTGTAGGCACTGTGTGAATGTCCATAGCTGATCATCTGTGGTAGAGGTGTAAGGGGAATGCTGGTACCTTTCTAGTTGTGATGGTGTTGTACTGGAATTTCTGGAGGCCCCAATGCAATTTAAACACAAGCATTGTATGGTAATACTTGAAAGTAGATGTTCTGTCTTGCTGCCTAAGGTTGT
Organism: Emberiza elegans; assembly: GCA_024865655.1. Classification (NCBI taxonomy): domain Eukaryota; kingdom Metazoa; phylum Chordata; class Aves; order Passeriformes; family Fringillidae; genus Emberiza; species Emberiza elegans. Next base: position 25,426,124 of record JALJVW010000206.1, read on the forward strand.
CAGAATGTGCTTAAAATCACATTTGTAGGTAATATTTGTCCCTCACTCTCCATTTTTGTCCTGTGGAATAGAAAAAAATATCACTAGGACTTGCATTATTGTTCTGGAATACTATAACGAGACCAGGATGTATCTGAAAATGGATCCTTATATTTCACTTTAGGACAGGTAGTGCAAAATACTGAAATGCCTTATATAATTAGGAATAAAATGGAATTATTTTGAAGAGGAATGAGGATGACTTACCCTTGATAGAAGAGGATCAGCACTGAACAGATTGGACATGAGAAACTATGTGGGTCCTGTTGAGATGTGCCCATGAGCGCTGAGGGAGCTGGTCTTTGTCTTTGAAAGGCCACTTCTGATAATCTTTGAAAGATCATGATTACTGGTGAAGGTTCCTGAGGAAAGAAAGAAAGCAGATGTTACTGTTGTCCTTGGGAAGGACAAGACTGATTAATCTTACTTTAATTCCTGGGAATCCCTGGCAAATAATCATGAAAACCATTTCTGTGCTTATGAAGGACAAGAAGGTGATTGGGTGGCATGGGAATGGGTAGCATGGGTTTCTGAAGAGGAAATTTTGCTTGACCAACATGATAGCTTTTTATGATGACTTTTTATGGTGACTGTCTCGCTGGATGGAGGAAAAAGAGTGGATGTTGTTTAAATTGACTTTAGTAAGGCTTCTGGCATATCAAAGGTGTTTTTTAAAAAAAATCTTCAGAGAGGAACTAATAAAGTATGGATTAGGTACAGGACAGTCAGATGGGCTGGAAACTGTATAATCTGCTGGGCTCAAAGGTCTGTGGCCAGCAACACGTACGCCAGCTGTAGGCCAGTCTCTGATGGTGTACATCTGGGGTCCAGTAATTCTTAATATGGTCATTGGTGGTGATGGGACATGCATGATGGGACACACTGTACTGAGTTTGGGAGCTTCCAAAGCTGGAAGAAGTAGCTAATACACCAGATGGTTGTTATGCCATCAGAGGGAGGTTGATAGGCTGGAAACAGACTAACAGGGGCCTCATGAAGCTCAACAAACACAGGGAAATGCCAAGTCAGTCACCCAGGAGAGAATAACTTTCAGGCAAACAGGTGTGATTGCAGCAAGATAGGGTCCGCTAGACATGATTTCCATGTGGCCTAGCAGCAAGGCATGTCAGGTTAACTAAGTATTTGAGACCTTTCCCCTTGGTTCTGCTGGGGAAACTTCTCTGTCTGTTTCTGTTGCTTGCATACTGAAAAAGCAAAAAAGGCTTGATAGATGAGAGAGGATGCAGATACTTGTTTAAATTTTCGTAATTGTGTATCTTTGTTTCTTAGCAGCTATAAGTCAATTACAGGGTTACTAGTAGCAAGGCAAACAAGAAATTAACTAATGATAGTGTCCAGCGGCCTCAAACATTACTTGGACCTCATTGGGTAGGCATTGAATCACCAGAAACACACTTCCCACACAACCCTCCATTTTGTTTCCCACTGACTTCACAATCTAGATATAAATAAAACAGAAAATACATTATACACCAGGTAAGTATAGGAAAAAGATGAGTTGTGCCTGTATAGAAAATGACATCAGCAGTGCCCATTACTGACCAGAGATTTCATGGTAAAAAGTCTTTAAGGAGTGTTTAGATTAAAATAATGACTAGTTTTGCAGATGTTTATGGAGGACTTCAGCCTATAATGCACATGATCTGAGGGAAATCCAAAAGGATTTAAAAACAGACTGTCTACCAGTAACTGCATTTGCTGTCAATCAAAAGTGGACATAACACAGGGACAGTGAATAAGAATTGATGGGCAAGTGGCTTGTAGACCATGAATGGACTTGAAAATACAGGCAAGTAGCTTGTAGTTGGTTGCAGTAGGGTGGCAGACATGTGTGCTCAATGTGTTAATTTACAAAGTTCCTGTAAATTTAATTACTTGGAAGAACTCCATAGTATTTACAGGTGTAAATATATTTGATTTAGTTATCTGTTAGATATTTCAGTTTTCAGCAATTTCTTTAGCCTGCTATCATCTGTATTTATTTAAAAGTATGTATTTATGTTTTATTAGAACATACTGATTTATTTACAGACTTTTGAGAGGTGTTTAAAAGGTGTTTTCCCTTCAAATACTTGTTTTAGAAAAATTAATTCTCATTCACTCCCTTGCCTGTGAATATCTGAATATCTTGGAATAAATCTTAGTATTCAGTTGTCTTTAAAATATGTTCTTTTTACAGTGAAGCCATTTCTTAATCAGGAAGAATATCAAAGAACTGAGGATATAGTTAAAAAATTTGAAAATGGCATTGGAAAAGAGTTGCATCAGAAATTACTGGAAAGAGCTAAAATGAGAAGGAATTGGGTGCGTATTTACATATGTGAGAATCATAATTCAGTGTAAGAAATCTTAATTCAACTTGTGGAAAGTTGGTTACTTAGGATGTAACTCAAAGAATCATTTCACTTTTTAAAATCTTCATATCTTCCTTACATCCTCCACTTGACCTGTGGATATGAACTCATTCACTTGCATATGTGTCATTTGTTTTTTTCAAAGCTGAGTGGTTAAGAGAGCTCACTAGCTGAAATTTAAAATTATTTACCAGCTTTTGGATGCTTTATCTGTCAGTCTCTCCTTCTATGACATCTGTCTCTTCTCTCTCCACCCTGGGAGAAAACAAAAACAAACAAACAAAACCAACAAACTGCCCCCCCAAAAAAAAAAAAAAGGCACCACAAAAAACCCCCAAAAAACACCAAAAAACCCACCGAAAAACCAAAACAACAAAACCCCCGCAAAACCAACCCTGGAATTCAGAGTTGGTTTCTTTCTTTTTCTTCCCAGAAGATAACTATGTGGTAGCATTTTAAAGTTACCTTTTCTCTGTTAAAAGACACAAGGAAGGTTATTACCAAGTGGAATTCATGAGGGCTTTTTAAATCCTAACAAGACACACTCCAGAGTGAGGATTTTCAGATGGTGGCAGAAAATGTGCATTATGAACTGTCTCTCTCAGATCCCTTCTCAACACAAGTCTAGTTTCCTTCTATTCTTCATGGAGTAGTCTGTGATATTCACAGCAGCCACAACTGAAGTCTGCAAGAGTCTAAGATTATGAGTATCAGGGAAGAAATACCATAATTTACAGTTTAATATTCTTAACCAGCATTGAATTTTATTTCAAGCTTGAAAGCAGAAGAGCTAAATGTATCATTATCTTCATCAGTTAGTTTTGAACCACTGTCCTGCCTTGTGTTATATAGGACCTACTATTCATAGTATTAAAATAAAAAAGTAAAAAGTAGGCAGTTGAACAGTCATGTAATTAGTAAAGAATTAATGAATAACAATAAGTTCTGATGTTAAACATTTTTCATTTCAGCTGGAGGACTGGTGGCTGAATGTGGCTTATCTTGATCTTCGCATCTCAACACAAATCCACTGCAATATCGGAGGCCCTGGTCCCTATATTGAGCACTGCTGGCCGCCAGAGGAGGGCACTCAGATAGACAGAGCATGTATAAATATATGGCACACCCTGAAATACTGGGATCTACTACGAGCGTAAGACTTTAAGAAAAAATGACTGATCCTAAATATTGATGTGTCCCTCTGCATTCCTTAATTGCATATGCATGTTCATGTCCATTGGCATGCATTCTTTGCCGTAATAGCCAGGTTTGTCTTACCTTGATTTAATTCCATCATTTTAATTTGTCTTGCTTAATGTTGCTGTGTTTGATACTACAGAGAGAAGGTTGCCATAGAGAGATCTGGGAATGCTGTTCTGGACATGAACCAATTTCGAATGCTCTTCTGCACTTGCAAAATTCCTGGGCTTACCAGAGACTCTCTCAGCAGTTATTTTAAAACTGGTAAACAAATGAAAATTGAGGATTAATACAAGGAAATTATTTTTATTAATATGCTAAAGGAGTATCAGTTTAACCATAAAATTCTTGCTTTCTTGAGCACTAAATCAGCTACTGGTTGTAGAGTGTTCATATTATGAAGCAAAGGAAGTGTCTCATCTACAAATGCCCTTTTTGGTCCAATATTTAGTCCTTATCAAATTAGAGTAAAAGAGAGCTCTGCTTCAAATTGTGTATAACCAGCCTGATGCCTGTAATAAACATGCCAGCATTAAGAACTGATGAAAGACAAATTCTGTGTGGTGTAAGTATGTGTGGAATCAGCAAGGAATAGTTATTTCAGCAGAGGAAGTTCCTGCCTACAAGAGACACAAATAAATGAAATTTGCTGCTAGATAATGACAATTACTTGAAGCAGTTTCTACCAGTGAAAGTTATGTGTGATTTCTGTTGGTTTTTAAAATGTCTTCAAGTTTGCAGAATTGAACAAAAAAAAGTCTGTAGGACTTGCTTAGTTTTTTCTGTATCTGTCACTTTATCCCCAAGGTTGTATTTTCATTTATTCCTGTTTTTCATTTCAGAGGCTGAGGGTGAATGTCCATCTCACTTGATAGTCCTGTGTCGAGGTCGAGTATTTGCATTTGATGCTATGCATGAAGGCAGCATGCTGACTCCTCCAGAGATTCTCAGGTTTTCAAAATGCTTATTTTAAATGAGCTGTCTTATTTAAGCTACATACAAAAGAGGATTTTTTTTTTATTCCCTTGACCTCAAAGAGTAAAAGAGAGTACAGCTTCTCCTTTAGCTGAAAGGTTCAGATTTGAGTAAATCCTTATTCAGTGGAGGCAATTTCTTTCCATGTACTATTGTAATACATCTGTAGAGCATCATACAAAAGGGCTGGAAAAAAGATACTTCAGTAGGAAATACCACTTTTTATGGTTTCTTTACATGGAATTAGTAGGACTGCAGCTATCATCATTCCTTCCAGGTACAATCTGCATTGCAACTTAATCATTATCAAAGTTGAAGCACTCTCATGTGTTGAACTCTCCTGTTAAATACAGACATAGTTTCAGCATAAGTCTCTTGTGACTGATTTGGAATCTATATGCATCTCCTTACTAAAAAAGGGTTGTTAATTTTGCCAGGGAATAACTTAATGCAATTGTCAAAGTGCTGCTTATAGTGCACAACAGAAGGCTTGTAATTAAAATTGGCGAAAAATGGATAGCCAAATTCCTCAGGCAAGACAAACCTAATTAGAGAAACTAAAAATCACTTTTTTAAAATAGTCTGGTAGAATATTACCTAATATTTTAACATATGCGTTTCTAATTTTTGTAGTTGTACCTTTTAAGTCAAGCCAGTAACAAAGAAATGAACACTTGGAATGCAGACAAAATCATCTGAATCTATTGTCTATAGGAAGGGGGTTGGGTTTGGTTTGGGGGGGTTTTGTTGGGGGTACTGTTTCTGTTTGGCTTTATTTTTGTAAGGTTATCATGGGTGTCTTACATTTTTGATACTATGTAACTAGTGATCAATAGTGATATTTAATAGGCAAGAGTGCTAGAACAAAGGAAGAAGCCAGATTAAGTGCCTGTAATTTATGGAGTTTCTTTAACATGGAGAACAGCATGTGGAAAACTGAATTTGCAAACTAAAATTTACCCCTCTGTTAATTGTTCTTCTAAAGGAAGAGGTAGGAAGAGAATTGCTCATGTATAGTTCAGAATCTACATTCAGGATGTACTGTAGCCAGTGTTCTCCTTTAAGGTTTATCTCGAGGGGAAGGTTTGCCCTGAATGTGATTAGCTGCTGTAGAAGCTGTAAAGCTGCAGTATGGCAGATGTCTGCTGCTCTGAAAAGTCTCAGCCTGCACTGTTGAAGTCTTACATCTAGTTTTAAATTAAACATGTAATAATGCTTTAGCAGTGTGATTGTCTATGTGTGTTTGTACTGGGTTCATAGGTGCTGTGTGACTGAAACCTGAGCAGGTCTTCAATTGTCCTTAGAATCTAGGGGAGCTGATTCATGTTTCCTGAAAATTCACACTGGCTTGTGAATGTTGAACCAAAATTCCAGCTTTGCAAAAAAGAGAGGGAAATGCAAGGTGACTTTTACCTTCTCTCCAGCTGTTGTTGACTTCAGTTTTTGAAATCTTCTTAAAGGCAACTTAGGTATATACAGGAGAGATGCTACAGTGAACCAGATGGGCCAGGACTGGCAGCCCTAACAAGCAGTGAAAGGACCAAATGGGCAGAGGTAGGAATACTTCAGCAGCTGGTTCCTGGGAAAAGCATTGTGATCACTGGAAAAAAACATTATTTCACTTAGCTTTGTCTTTTTATGTCTTCTAGTTATGGGAATATTTGATTCATCTTGATCCAAAGAACTTAACTCTTCTGGAAAAAATTCAGAGAAGTTTGTTTGTGGTTGGCCTTGATGATTGTAGTCCTCATGCAACTCCTGAGGACTACTCTGAGGTAGCTAAGAATTTTTAATTCATATCTGATCATCTTTCCATAAAAATTTCTCCTGCAAATATACAGAAGTAGCACCTCTTGACCTTTCAGAACAGTAAATATGAAGCAGATAAATATGGAAAATATGTGGGTTTTTTTATCCATAGGAAAACTTAAATAGTTTTAATTGTTAGGCCAATGGAAGTGGAATGGCTGAAATCTACCTTCATAACATTTCAGCCCTCTATGCTTCAGGGTCATTAACTTTTTGTGAACCTTCTAATCAATAACTTGGCCCTATAATCATGTTTCATCTTGAACTGGATGAAACTGTCATCTGTCAGGGAGGTCTTGCCATCTTAATGTAGTCTAGGTTTAGCTTACAAAGACTGGCAGTGTTCTTTAGACTTCACAATATGTTTCTTTTGCTTTAGCTTACCAGGCTGGGGCTAACAGGTGATCCGACTGTGCGCTGGGGAGATAAATCCTACAATTGCATATTCTTTTCCAATGGAACCTGTAGTGCATTCTGTGATGTAAGTTATTTTTTTTTTCCATCTTCTGAGTATTTATTTACTGAATTTTCCCCTTCAGAGTATTATTTTAAGTGCTTAATATGTTACTCTTTAGCGTAGCCTTGTTTACCTGGCATGGTAAGTTTCCAAAAGCAGTCTGCTTTCTCATGTTCTTCACTTCTCATGGTGTTTACTATTACACCATACTTGAATTAACAACAGGATCTGAAGTCATAATCTTATTTCTGAAATTATTTAATGACAAGTTCCAAAGGAAAAAAATACAATACACAAGAAGGCTTTAAATTAACTCTTTGTTTGATGCATCCATTTGAACAGCTGTGTTTTTTAAACTATGTTATTTTAAACTCATTTCATGGCCAGAAGGGCTTATATTTTTCCTTAAATCTCTTTTCATGGCAGTAGTACATTGTACCTCCCTGTTCAGCTGCAGAGCAGTTAAAATGGTGGGTGGACTTAAAATACTTCTGTATTTATTGAAGAGTTATAAAACAAGTACAACACTGCAGAGTAAAACTGTTGGTCAGCAGGAAAAAGAGTAGGATAGGGAAAAAAGCGTAAGAGTTTGATCTGCTTGTTGTTGTGCAAAGAAATGTAATATCTTCTCTTATCTGATTCTAGCATTCTCCTTTAGATGCCATAGCTGTAATTACCATGTTATCTTATGCTGAAAAGAAGATTATTGAAAATGAGGGAAAATGGAAGGTATCTATCTTTTATAAACTTTCAAGCTTATCAGTTAACATGTCTTTTCTTATGGATAACATTTTCTGGTTTTGCATCTCTCTGTCTTCATCTTCCCAGGGATCAGATAATGTGAGGGATATTCCACAGCCAGAGGAACTTGTATTCACAGTGGATTCAAAAATTATGAATGAAATCGAACATACTAAAGAATTGTATTACAAGAAGGTGAAATTTACTCCTGGTTCTCTCAGTTGTTACTGATACTATTTTTTTTTCATTCTATTTACATGTTTTAGTTGGTCTTTTTTCATGCTGGAGAACAGTAATGAATATGTTCCTGATTAATTGATGAATTTATAATACCATGGTTAAATTTGTTACATAGTGATTTATGTTGAGTGTGTCTTATTTACAGTGGACCAAGCTGTGATATTTCTTGACTTCTGTTGTTTTTCCTCCTTTGCTATGACAGGTATCTGACTTGCAGCTGGTGTCTTATGCCTTCACATCCTTTGGCAAAGCATTGATTAGAAAGAGAGAACTTCATCCTGATACATTTGTGCAGCTTGCCCTTCAGCTTGCTTTTTACAAGTGCCATGGACGGTAAGAAAATACCAGCTTAGGAATAAAAAACTAGTTTCTTGAGTAGGGGTGTGCAGTGGCTTGGCAATGCCAGTATGTAATTTGCCATGGGGATGTAAGAATGAATAGCTAAGGGATTTTACAGTAACAGAGCCATACTTGCTTCAGAAGAATTGTGTTCTTGTGCCCATGGGGATAGTACACGTACATATTATGGAGTGGGTGATAGAATACAGTCTGTGAAAACTTGAACTTGGGCTGTACAAAGGAAACACTTGGGCCAACATGAAATGCACAGTGGCTCAGGATTCTATAATGTCAAATAGCTGCTCAAATGTAGAAGAGAGTTTTGTCTGTAGCATGTGGCAGGCACCAGTAAAATGTTTAGTCTTCTAAGCCTGTAAAAGGCCTCACAAACTTCAGTGTCTCACTTTCTTCAGCAATATTTGGTGTGAAGGTTTGGGCAGAATAATAGAGATGAAGTTTGTAGTGACTCTTCAAGTGCTGCCTCTGCATTTTTGGATGTGACATTTAAATTTGTATTATTGATTAAAAGGTGTCATTCTTCTTGTTATTGGTGTTACTCCCAAATTTGTTTGCTAACTAGCACTCATTATGGCCTGTGTAAGTCATTACTGACCAGCAGAGTATTGCTTTTTTCAGAAGGAGGAGGGTTTCATCATAGGAGTATGATGTTTTGTCATTGGTGAGATGTAACTCATCATAACAAAGGCTGGTTTGCTGAACATCAGGACATTATCTGACTAAAATAGCCTTGGTCTATTGTAAACATGCAAGTATATTTCATGTAGGTTGTATATTAAGTAGTAGACTGTAGTAGAGCTGGAGTTGCTCCGTGTAAAAGCTGGATGGCTGTCAGTATGCAGCAGAGAAGGTTTTGACCTTTGCCTCTAAATGTTTTGGAACACACTGCTTATTTCAAATGTGTCTCTTAATTTATGAGGGTTTAGATGGTGTAGGTGGAAGTACACTGTGAAACTGAAGCTTGTGTAATGTCAGCTGTTTTTGCTAGAGGCTAGTAGATCTGTAGTCTGCAGAAAATATCCATGGCAATGCAGTCTTTTCAAGGTATGAGTATGGTACTGGTACTTTTTTCAGTCGTCTCTCCCATAAAAGCACATAGAGTTGCTTTGTGGCTCTTTTTCAGAAACATAACTTAAAGAAAATTACTGGGTTTCTGGTACTTGTAACTGAGCTTGATGTGCAAAATCTTTTGCAGGACTTCTTTAGTCCTTGAGGCAGCAAATAGTTTTGTTAAGTTAATGAGACACTCTTCCCTAATTTTTGTTCTTAGTCCGGGCTGCTGTTACGAAACTGCCATGACCAGGCGATTCTATCATGGCCGCACAGAGACCGTAAGATCATGTACTGTGGAAGCAGTGGAATGGTGCAAGTCCATGCTGGATCCTTCTGAGAGTGTAAATACTGAAATCCTACTTTAATTTCTCTGCATTTAGAAGGCCTGTCATCTGAACCACCTCAAACTCATTTTTGTGTTGTCTCATTGATGGGAGTTGGCACCTTTCCAGGGAGACAAAGGTTGCTGATTCTGGTCATTGTGACTGAGATGTGCTGTCATGTGTGGGCTTGCTTGGTTTTGTGTCCTATTTACCTTTCGGTTTAAAGAATGTAACTTTCTCAAATTACATTCACACTGATTAATTTCACACCTCAAAAAGTTCCTGGTTTGGAGCCAAAGTATTGTGCTGTGCAGTTGTTCTGTTTTAATTTTCAAGTGAAATCAGGAAATGTTTATCTGATAGTTGCATCTGAGAGCAAGATTGGAAGATGTTTGTGTCCTAGTGGTAACAGGGCTGTATTACAGAGTTTGTCTCTGAGTAGCTGAACCAGAGACCTTTTCTTTTCCCAGCAGCTACCCTCTGGTGCTTGGCAGGCAAAGCAGGTCAGGCCTTGCTTGCCAAGCAAGAGCTGTACTAAAGCTCTTTCTGTTGCCCTCACTGTACGTTTCTCAGAGCCTGAGAAATTAAGCAAGGAGGAGGTTTTTGACAAAGGACAACACATCTTTAGAAAAATCAAAGGATCTTATTATTAATGCATCTAAAAAACATAGAGGAAGACAGCTGTCAGAAAGCATGTGTGATTAATAATTTTGGCCTTATAGAGCACGTTTTCCTGGTTTTCACTGGCTTCTTTTGGTATGTACAGCAGTTTTAAAACTCAGTTTTCTGGCCATCTTCCAAATCTGCTTTCCTATTCCAAATATGGGTTTCTATTATTTCCCTGCTCCTCAGTTACCTTCTAACCAGTTATCAGGCTTCTGTGGTTAGTACTAGTACTAGTGTGTAAGTTTCTGTGTACACTAACTGTAGCCTTTTTTTCTTTGTAGTGTTAAATGGCATCTCCAGTATCTCCCTATTGTTGCTTTTTTTGTGGTTTTTTTAATACTTAATACTACTTTTTAAAATACTTTTTGATACTAAGTCCTGAGCTTAAAAAACCCTGCTCAATAGTATTGAAATGAACATGCTTAAAAGTCTGCATTTATGTAATTTTTATTACCTTAAAGTCAGATGCTTTGAAAGAATCCTTTTGTCTTAAGTTTTCTTTTTGCCTTGTCATCTTGATAGCTTGATTTTTTTTTCCAAAAAGTCAAGTGACTTCTGTCCTTATTTCACATTCTCTGCTGCAGCCTCTTGTGTGATGAATAAAAGGATAAATAGTCCTTCTTAACAAATCAAAGAGCTATCACGATCTAAGGTCTTGGAAGTCAAGATCTTGGACTGTTTCTCAAGGCCTTTTTAACAAAAAACATGTTATTTGTATTGTCTCTGACTTTAATATATAAGTTTTAATATAAACTTGGAAAAACCTTAATGTTGGGCAGAATTGGCAATCAGCAGAGAAAATCTGGGAATGCACCTAGTATGAGCTAGTGTCCTTCTGAATAAATGGTATTGTAGAAGGTTTTTAGGTTTGATCACTCTAGTTCACACTGGATCCTTTCCATTTACTTAATACTACTTTTTAAAATACTTTTTAATACTAAGTCCTGAGCTTAAAAAACCCTGCTCAATAGTATTGAAATGAACATGCTTAAAAGTCTGCATTTATGTAATTTTTATTACCTTAAAGTCAGATGCTTTGAAAGAATCCTTTTGTCTTAAGTTTTCTTTTGCCCCTTGTCATCTTGATAGCTTGATTTTTTTTTCCAAAAAGTCAAGTGACTTCTGTCCTTATTTCACATTCTCTGCTGCAGCCTCTTGTGTGATGAATAAAAGGATAAATAGTCCTTCTTAAGAAATCAAAGAGCTATCACGATCTAAGGTCTTGGAAGTCAAGATCTTGGACTGTTTCTCAAGGCCTTTTTAACAAAAAACATGTTATTTGTATTGTCTCTGACTTTAATATATAAGTTTTAATATAAACTTGGAAAAACCTTAATGTTGGGCAGAATTGGCAATCAGCAGAGAAAATCTGGGAATGCACCTAGTATGAGCTAGTGTCCTTCTGAATAAATGGTATTGTAGAAGGTTTTTGGGTTTGATCACTCTAGTTCACACTGGATCCTTTCCATTGTTTCAGATTATTTGGGAAAGAGCATGAGGTTTAGAATATTGTTCAGTTCAAAAGTGATCTGAGTAAGAGAGCAGAGGAAACAAACAAGAACATTTTCCTGAAAAGGGAATTCGGGTTTGGGAGAAAGGGTCTGAGAGAGGTTCTTAGGTACCTTTCAAGTTCGTCCATTTTCTTCTATCTAAAATTTTTAGGAACTATGAAAGGGGAAAACCTGCTGGTCTGTGATTGCTGATGTGTTACTCATTTGGATTGATTTTTCTTTTTCTTTTCTTTTTTTTTTTTTTTTTTTTTTTTAATTTGAATCCTGCCCTACTTTACAGAATTATCAACGGCTACAACTGATGCATAAGGCATTTGAAAAGCACAATAAAATGAGGAAAGAATGTGAACATGGAAAAGGTATTCTGGGATCAAAATTTTTGGGTCTTTTTCATGTGGGTGAAAAGGGAATATCATTGTGTGCTGGTATATTTTCTCTATCTCCTTATTTTCAACCTGAATAAAAACTACTACTTAACATTTTATACTTTAATTTTGGGGAGAAGAACTAAAACCCGCTCCTTGCACCCATCCTTGTACCCCAAAAATATATTCACTTGAAATATTTATTCAGTTTTTCTGCCCAGCTAATCATTACTTTGGAATACCTTCCAGTCAAATATGTGCTTGGCTGAAAAGTGAAAAAGGAGATATTATGGTGAGATTCTAACCCAGCTGTGCTAGTGCTGTACACTCTTCTGTGAATGAGAAAGAGTAGCTGGGAAATGAACCTGATGAACTTCATACTCTCTCCAGCCTCCTTGGTGTGTTATCACAATTCAGAGCAGTTGTGGCCCTGAAAGCCTTTCCACTGTGTTGGCATAATTGCCCATGGGCTGCTTCCACTCTGAGGAGCTCTTCCTCCTTCATGAAGTGGGAGTTTTCTTGGGTTTTGTTTTCCACAGGGACTGTGTTGCATCTCTGTTACTGAAGTCATTTTCTTTTGAGCTCTGCACTGCAAGTTGAAAGTGTTAAAGAACTCTTAGATCAAATATGTGGGAAATGTTTTTGGATGCTACAATATGATGCTGTTGTTTATCTCTCCTTCAGCTGCTATCCAGACCAGAAGGAGCAGAAAAACTGGGAATGCTGCTGTTAATGATTCAGTATTTGCATTTATTTGACAGGCTTTGATCGTCATCTTCTGGGTCTCCTTCTGATAGCACAGGAGCAAGGACTGCCGGTGCCAGACCTGTATGGGGATAAGGCCTTCACAGCCAGGTAATTCATATTCTTGTCCATGGCAAGTTGTATCCCTTGATACCAAGGCCTTTGCTACACTGGCCAGTGTGTGCAGATGTCTTGATCTCTGCAACAAAATAACTGTTTTGTAAAACACATTTTGTTTTAAATTGCTTTCAACAGTGCTGCTTTTGTTTTGTGTTGTTTCACAGTGGAGGAGGTGGGAATTTTGTCCTTTCAACTAGTCTGACTGGCTACACTAGGTTTAGTGGATGTGCAGTCCCTATGGTACAACATGGCTATGGCTTTTTTTATTCAATTAGAGATGACAGGTAAGGATATAATTTCATTTTGAATATGGCTCTGCATTTGTCACAGAGGAAAAGGCAGCTAACAGCTAGAATGAGGAAAGGACAATACTGAAGAAATACTGCTGAATGTGTCAGAAGAGATTGTGAAGTGAGGTACATGAGAATAGAGGCATTGGCATTCTGGGAAAGTACATGTGGGAGGAAGAACAAGTGGTGGAGGGCAAGTGAGTATCAAGATACTGACAATAAGCAGAAATAAAGAGTAGGAAAGGTGAAAGAAAGGAGCAACAAAAGGACTTTCAAATAGGTTAACTTTAAAATAGGCTGTAATTTTAGGATCATTTTGTAACATGTAAAGGTGTTTTTTGGCTGAGCTAGAGCAGATAAGAGGACAGATAAGCATACTGCCCATCATTCTTGGCAGTGACACACATCTTGAGGGGCTAAAACGTTTGGCTTCACTTCTCCAAAATCATACTATTTGAAGATCAAACACTGGCTTAACTGATCTTATGGACAAAAATTACTCCTTTTTAATGAAATATAAAACTAATTTGGTTTAATGTGTAGAGATAAATTGCTAGTTTAGGTGTAATTCAAATGACTTCTTTCTAAAGCTAGGCAGGGGTTGTGTGTCCATTCAGATCAGTTTGAGAATACAACCCATTAATACTTTGATCTATGGCTCTCTTTAAATAAATAGAACTAGATCAAGATATACCTTCTGTTAGATAAATAGAAAAGAAGGTACCTAAAACCTTAAACTAACTGCAGAAAAAGAAGAAATATAATTCACAGCATTTTCAAATACAAGCAGAAAAGTTGTGTCACTGTGTATGTAGTAACAGGTAAAAAAAATACCTGTTAAATAAAAGTATCTGATTACAAGATCTGTCAACATTATTGCTTACTGAAGGCACTAAGGATCTGAATCCTCTTTTGGTTTTGAGACAGTATGTTTATGTGACAATTTTTACTTCAGAATTTATGTCAATAATTCCACATTTCAGGAGAATTTGTGTAACTTTATTCTGGACCTTGACAATTAAGCGCAGTGACTGCACTGTTTTCTATATTGCTAGGATCGTTACTACCTGTTCTTCTTGGAAATCCTGTCCAGAGACTGATGCAGAAGTGCTGTGCAGAACTGTGTTCCAGTGTTTCCATGATGTGCTGCAGCTAACACTTACAGCTCAGCTGTAAGCTTGATAACGACGTAAGAGGCTTTGCAAGCTCACAAGTTGTATGTAGTACTTAAAAACAAAATGCTACTCAAGAGTACTGCTAAATTAAAGACATTAAATGATCTGTGTGACATGTATCTATTTTTGTGAGATTTACTGTGGTAACAGTATCCATTTAAGAATAATGTAGCCATTTGCAACAGCAATGCAAGCAGTAGTACCTTATCTGTTTAGAACTATGCAATATTAAAATATGCCACAACAATGCAAACATACTTTGGGATGGGATGTTGTCGTGGAAAATGGATGGGTGACCTGTATTTATGACCTTAGTAGTCACATGTAGAATAGTTTGTAGTCTACTGATAGAGTTTATGCCAGTTGAGCACTTAACTGTGTACTTAAAAGTAACTGCACTATCCTCTTTTGTGATTATGCTTCCTATTCAGAGTGGTTAATGAAACAGAATGTCTCCATCAGGTTATGTGGTATTTTATGTTACCTTTCAGCTTTTGCTATCAGGATTATACCAAATAAATGTTGTATCCATGAATGGGGATGTTCCCACTACATTTTTAGTATGAAAGCACTACAGTTTGAAGTATTTTGAAAAAGAATCACTCAATAATAAAGACAGAAAGCAGCATGAGTTTCAGATTTTTCAGTTTTCATTCTCTAGTGAACTGTGAATATCTGCTGCTTTACACTAATTAATGCACAATAAAAGTAAGCACTGAATACAGTTTGATACGGTTCTCAGGATTTTAATACTTGATTTCTCTGAGCAACTTTGTATTTTCCTGTTATAGAAATAAAATTTTCCAAAAATCAACCTTGTCTTAATTATTTTATGGCTGGACTGTTTTAACGTAGTGTAGCAAAATTGTGAGAGAAAGATGATCTTGGTGACAGGTGAATTTGAAACAGAGATTCTAAAGTACCCATTGTTTTTTCTCTAGCTTTTAAAGTTTCAGAGAGATCAAATACTATTATTTATTTTACAGAAACAGCTCCATTTTCAGCTAACATGGAACCAGTCTCTTTGCCCTCTGGCAGCTCTGTTGCACATTTTTTGTCCACAGTAGCAAGAACACTTCCCCTTTTGATTTCCTCCCTCAATGCCTGACAATTCTCTGCAGTCCAGGGTGTGTTACACTGTGTCTTGTTGCCTCAAAAAATGGTCTCCTTATTTCAGCCTTTGTTTTCCTTGCCTTTACTCACCTACCTGTACATCTCGTCTCAATTACATCTGACAACTATTTAGTGTTTAATAGTTTGAGATTTTCCAAGACTCACATAGAGAAAGAATCCATTGCTGTTCTGCAATACTTAAAATAGCCCAGCCTCTTTCTCAGAGGTAAATGACCTTCTGAAATCCCATGGGCAGTGAAGCCTGTGTCTTTATGATGCTGTGATTTCTGTGAGATAGATTAAGATTTTGGATCCAGCTATGTGTGACTATTTTTATTCTTTATTTTAATAAGTTTTGTCTGATAGTTACAACCTGTCACCCCTCAGTTGGGTTAGTAAACTTGGTTGCAATTGTGATACACAAGACAGTTTGCTTTGAACATTCATTCAAAACAGCCTGAAATCTGATGAAGGGTGTAATTTTGCATTTATTTGCATTTATTTTTCATACACCTACTCCTGCCTTTCTGAAGATTTCTGGGAACATAGAAATCCTGACAGAAACACAGAGAAAAGACAACTTTTTCAGAAAGTGAATCATTGAGAAAATGGCATTCAATCACCAGCATAACCAGAATTTCCTGTTCAGCTGACACAGTCTGAACATTGCCTAGAGAAACTGAAGCCAGAAGAGTATTCAGGGATAACAAAATTAAATTCTGTGAGTTGTTAGAGCTGCTTGTTATGTGCTGTAGATGCATGAATACATGAATGTGGCATTAATTTCCTTCTTGTGTAAAGCATTTGGTCTCCAGTGCCTCTGCCCTCAAAGCCTCCCTGTTTTTGTGCACTTCTCCATGAGCACAGATGCTCTGTGCTGCAGAGCTGATCTCAGTGCCTGGAGCTCTCCACCCAGTCCTTAGCTTTCAGTTTGGCAAGTCAGTGAGGCTTTTTCAGGACTGCTTTCTACTCATTAATTTGAGGAACTATGAATTTTGTGCTGGTGGAAGAGGGCTGGGTTCTTAAAGCAAATGTACCTCACTTATTTATTAGTTATGGGTTTCTAGGAAGCTATTTATGGAATTGTACCAAACCCCATGTATTGAAATATCCTGCACCAGAGTACTGTCTGCTCTGGTGCATTTCATGTCCCACTTTGAGCATTGACCAGAGAAGAATAGGTGCCTTTTTCAGTCCAGAGCTGCTGCTTCTGATTCTCTTGCTCTACAACCTTGCACTCTGAACCACAGCAATCTTGTCTGCTTTTTGGATGGTGGAGAGCTGGTGAGCTGTCATGATGCATGTGTGACTTTTACTGTCTCTATCTGACAGTTCCTGACAGTCTGCACAATGGCAAAAACCAAAAGGTGAATTAAAAACTAGTACAGCAGCAGTTCCCACCTGTGGTGCCTCTAGTCTGTTATCTGTCACAGAACAATGGCAGAGGTGGCTCTTCTCTGGCCTTGGAGGTGAAAAACTTTATCCTGATGACTAGTTCAGGTTCCTGTTTGTACATCTGGGATGAGGGACAGGAGACAATGCTCACTGTATTTTCACTTGCCCCAGAAATCAGGTCAAACAGACTTTTCCAGGGTCACAGCCTGGCCCTTCTTTTCTGCTGCAAGCAAATCTTAGTTGATAAGTTTTAGAAATTGTCCTAAACAAATTGGCCTGGCTCATTTGACAAGTCATGCACTTTCTGGCTCACTTGTAGCAACATGGAAAACCACTCCAAGTTCAGTCCCACTCATTGCAACCCAAATCCCAAATAATTGCAACTTAATCCACCAAAGAGTTCCATATAATCAAATAACATGCTGGATAATTTTGTACTTCAGTTTTAAGCACTAAGAAAGGACGTACTTGATATACACACTTAACACCCACTCAGGATCTCAGTTTCTTGGTGTTTATGTTCATTTTTAAAAAGAATATTTCAATAAATTTTTAAAGAAGCATTCTGTACCTTTAAGAAGCATTCTCTATCATGCTTGCAACTTTGTCCAGATATAAGCTAATTTTTTTTTCCTGATTCAAATTAACAACAATGCAAGTATTTTCCATGCTGCTGAAGCAGTCTGTGTCTGGGAGCAGATACTCATCAGCAGAAAAACAATTTTATGGATATTTTTAGACATAATCCAATGGATAACTGCAGTAGAAGCATGTCTACATCCTGTTGAGAGCATAGTTATGACATTTGTGGATATGCTGCCATTAAATATATCCAATTAGACTGAATTACAGCATTGAAGTGGAGACAGCACACATTTTAGCAATGAGCGTTTATTTTCCATTGGTCTTGTGTAAGCTGTCATGAGGATAATGGCATGGGGCTGTCACTGCTCTGGGATACACGGAACAAGCCCACATCACCTGCAAAGGCTTTTGGAACTGCAGGGTAAACATACATCCTACATTGTCCAAAGCAACCAGTGATTTGGAGCTTGCCCATAAAGAAATTATCTTTCACAGGGTATATTCTCAGCATTTTTTGCAAATCAGGAGTTTTTACAAACTCCTAAAGGAGAAATTCCAAACCCAGTGCCATTTAAAATACCTGAAGGAGAACCACTGTTCGTTCCTAAAAATGTAGAGACATTTTCCTGGCTCATACAGCATTTTGGCATCTAATCCTTATTCATTTTATATCTTTGAAAATCTTCCTGGTTTGCACAGAGGAAAAATAGTAGAAGTTCTCAAAAATTATTAGTTTTTTTAAGCTAGGTACCCAGTTGTAATTGAAAGCTAAAGGAAGCTCATGCCTTAATTTTCTTAATGCTCCCAAATATTAAGAGAGTTTACTTTCAAGTAATTAATATCAACAGCAAGTCTTATAATAGCAGCAGTTGGTTTAGCCTTGGTCAGGAATCTAGCAAATCAAAACTCAATATGTAAAGCAACTCAGAAATCAGTTTTGCAAAGTATATTCATTAAGCATTAAATTCACTACAGCTCATAATTTAGTTTCAAAGTACTCATTTGTGGGAGAAGAAAATTTTAATTTATCCACTGGCTATGTGAATATATCAGTAGATATGTCTAGAAAACCAGTCATCATGTGGGACTGAAGCTCAATTCTTTCTCACTTTCTGTCACATGTGTCAGACTTGTGCACTGTGGAATCCCACTGCCCTCACAGGAGCTCCCCATAGTGTCTGCACCCCTCTGAATTGTTGCTCATGGGTTGTACCAGGAGCTACTTGATCCATTAGAGAAGTGTATGACAAATTTTGCTGCTCATAAAGAAGGCATGAAATTCATTTACTCTCTTTTAACTATGTAATTTCTGCACTGCCTTTCAATGAGTGTAGTTTATTTTTACCTCTGGCATGTGAAGATGGCATTTCTCAATAGGCAGTATTCCAGGAAGAACCTTTTGAAAATGTAGATTTCTACCTAGAGCTAAAAACAGATCCTTGAAACTTGATTTCCTTCAAGTTTGCTTGATATACTGAGAGTAAAATATTTTGCTGAATTGCTATGGAAAGACATGTTTTAAATATTGCCAAAAACTGATGATTTGCAAATAATTGTTTTGATTAATATAGTCTGCCAAAACCAGATATTCAGGTCATCGCTTAACAGTCATGTAACTCTTCTTACAAATACTGTCCAAGGCAGTTGGCATGAGATGATAATCAGCTGTAAACAATGTGGCTGTGAAATAACTTTGACATATTTCAGTACGTTAGAATGCACTCAACATGGTTACTAATTTGGCAAAACTTTGTGAATAATTAGAGACAGTGTTATGAATTTTTTTCTCGGTTACGCTATCATGTAAAGGAGAATATGTTTATTTTTTTAACACATATTCTTTTAAAAATAAACCTTTCTAACTTCTTACTTTAATGTATGACAGAACACCTGTAAGCTTGTGAACCATCAGCCCTTACTGTAAATGTAAAAAACTGCTTGGAAGCAAACATGACTCAACCTCCAACTCAGTAAGAAGAAGGAAAAGCCTAGAAGCTCTAAATATGGGAGCTAACCTCCAAAAACTTAGCTCTACCCACGCAGTTAGTAAATCCTTTTTCCACATCACTACTTCTATATAAGAAGTAGAATAAATGCTTAGACCATCTACAAAGAAGAAACACAACAGATTAAGTACCATAGAATCACAGAATAATTAAGGTTGGAAAAGACCTCTGAGGTAATTGAGTTCAACTGTGAGATCAGCATTGCCATTTTCACTGCTAAACCATGCCTCAGTCTCACATCTGCATTTGTTTTGGACACTTTCAGGGTTGGTGACTCAACCACTTCCTTTAGAAGCCTGTTCCAATGATCAACAACCCTCTCAGAGAAGAAATGCTTCCTAATATCCAGTCTAGTGGCCTTCTGGGATGGGGGGGTTAGGTCAGTGGATGAAGGAAGGGCTGCAGATGTCATTTACTTGAACTTCTGAAGCCTTTGAGACACTTCCCCCCCCACCCCCCAAACATTCTTCTCTCTAAATTGGAAAGACATGGATTCAATGAGAGGAGGATAAGTGGATAAAAAATTGATTGGATGGGCACATCCAAGAGGGCAGTGGTCAAGGGCTCAGAGTCCTTTTGGAAATCAGAGACCAGTGGTGCCCCTCAGAGGTCTGTATTTGTACCAGTGTCATTTAATATCTTTATTAATGACCTCAACAAATTTGCTGATGACACCAAGCTGAGCAGTGGAGCTGACACACCTGAAGGACAGGATGCCATCCAGAGGGACCTGGACAAGCTCCAGAGGTGGCCCATGGGAATCTCATGAGGTTCAACAAGACCAAGTGCAAGGTGCTGCCCCTGGGCTGGGGCACCCCCCAGTATCCATCTGGGCTGGGGATGAAGGGATTGAGAGCAGCCCTGCCCAGAGGGACCTGGGGGTGCTGCTGGATGAGAGGCTGGACATGGCCCAGCCATGGGCACTCACAGCCCAGAGAGCCAAAAACGCCTCCTGGGCTGCCCCAAGAGCAGCGTGGGCAGCAGGGCAGGGAGGTTTTGTCCCTCTGCTCTGCTCTGGGGAGAGAGACCCCACCTGGAACACAGCACCCAGCTCTGGGGCCCAGCACAGGAAGGACAGGGAGCTGCTGGAGTCCAGAGCAGGGCCACTGAGATGGTCAGAGGGCTGGGGAGCCTCTCCTGTGAGGAAAGGGGGAGAGAATTGGCTTTGTGCAGCCTGGAAGGGATGGCTTAGGGCTGACCTAACTGCAGCTTTCCAGTTCCTGAAGAAAACCTTCATGAAAGATGGAGAGGGACTTTTTACAAGAGCATGTAGTGACAGCATGGAGGGGAATGGCTTCAATCTGAAGAAAAGTAGGTTTAGATTAGATATTGGGAAAAGATTCAGTGAGGGTGGTGAGGCACTGAACAGGTTGCCCAGAGAAGCTGTGGATGCCCCATCCCTGGAGGTATTTAAAGGCCAGGTTGGATGGGACTCTGAACAATTTCTTGGACTGAAAGGTGTCCCTGCCAAGGGCAGAGGGGTTGGAACTGGATAATCTTTAAGGTCCCTACAATCCAAACCATCCTATAATTCTATGATTCTGTTTCTTTACCTCTCCTGCAGCAACCTGAGGTCATTTTCCTCTTGTCCTCTCACTTGTTACCTGGGAGGAAATGCTGATTCCTACCTTTCTAAAAATCCTTTCAGGATTTTCCTTTGAAACAGGTTCCTAGGCTCCTGCTTCTCTTCCTGGCTGAGAGGGAAGGAATGAAAATCAGAACAAGAAATTGCAGCGCATGGTCAGCTACCCTGTCACATTTTCACCCTTATTACTGTGGTTTTGTTACACTGTCACATTTTCACCCTCTCACATTTTAACCCTTGTTACGGATGTTTTCTATACAGTGTTTTTTCATCTTAAGCCCCCAGACAACTGCAAGGTGGGAGAAAGTGAGGTAGAAGTGAGGTGCTCTGAAAGGGAACAAACAAAAAAAAAATGACAAGAAAGGAAAACAGAGTGCTGGGGAAGACTAGGGAACTCAGATGAAGGTTTGGAACGGCCATGAGGGAACCAGTACTTTTAAAATGCTTAGTATGCTCTGCGTGCTACAAACTCTGAGGACACAAATGAGTAACTCATGTTTTCAAATTTCAGCATCGTATTTGCTATATCACCACTTTGTCATAATAATAGAACAAGGTAGACTTTGACTTGTTTGAGGAGTATATTCTTGATCCATCACCAATGTCCCTATTAAGCAACAAAGTTTAGTACAACATAAAAACCTAAAAATGCCACAGAACCCACTTTCCCTGTGATTTACAGTTCCTTCTTATCTTTTTTTCCCATGTCCAGCAGGCATCTTCATTTGCATCATTGCTGTTACAGCAATAATTTGCACAATGGCTAAAAGCAGAGTAGTCAGCTGCCAGCCACAGATCAGCAACAAAACATCCCAGCCCCAGGAACAGCTACATTTTGGGCAGTTAGTGCCAATCTGGAGCCTGTAGCCTGGAAATTAATGAAACCATTTTAAATTACTTTGGTTTATTTGAAAACTAAACAGGAAATATTTGTTACCTAGACAATTGAGATTTATTCACCAGAGACCATCTGAAAGTGATTAATTTGCTCTAAGCATTCTGCAGAATTGGATGCTTTGTCTTTTGTCACTTGTACAGATGTTTCTCTCCAGCCTTCTGAATTTATCTAGTATTCCTCCTCTGCTTCCCTATATTCACTCAGACTTACAGTCCATGTTCTTAGTTTTTACCAAGAAAACACAATGGCATTTCATAAATCTCTTTTTTTAATATGTAGAACCATGACTTTAAACTTGCCAGATCCCAAAACATGACCTTTCCTTACTTGGCGTTTGAGATGACTATTTTCTGTGACCACTTTAAACAGAGGAGAAACAGCGCTGCAAAGAGAACAATCCCCACAAAATTGAGCATTTTGTTAATATTTTTAATATTTGCCATATTTAGCATGAAATCACAATGCTGTCTACACATATAAACAGACTGGATAAATAACTTTAGGTCAACAGCCTCCTTGGGTGACTCATTCCTACTAGTGATAACTGGATTGAGCATTAATATGAACTAGAAGGAAATTATATATGAAATATATTTTTGCCACACAGAAATAAATATTACTTAAATAAAAATTTAATAAATGATTAATTAATATAAAAACTTCAGTCTGCACATTACCTAATTAAGTTACATAAGAGAACTTAATCAGTTCAGGTTACAATAGGATGACACACATATTATGGTTTTCATTGCATGTAATAATAAATGCAATAGCTCTAAAAGTTTAATAAAGATATGGGAACACAAAGCTCCTTTTTACAGCAGCACAAACACCATTAGTTCATATTAAATGTAGCTTTACAAGGATTTTTTCTTGTGAATTTAACATGTTTTTTGACAACCAGATGCTGCCAATCTGGGACAATTACTTGGATGCATAACATGCATCTGCAAAGATTACTAAACATGATACTTTCTCCTGCTACAAAACTAGAAATAAATCTTCATTCTCTGTGAGTTACAAGTACTGTGAGAGCTGTAACTCTGCTGTGAAGTGTTTCTGCGGGTTGCTGCAAAATCGGTGTGGTGTCTGAGAACACATATGTGAAATATTGTGCAGTGCTGGGAGATTTCTCAACACCACCTCTTCCTCATCTGGAAGATACTATTTTTAGGGGGAAAATATCTTGTCAATTATATACTTTTCTATCTCATTAACAATTCAAATTAATTGGTCAGAGGGACCAGTGACTTTAAAACACATCTTTGAAAACTGAAATGACTGAAATAAATGTAAGACATTTGTCTTATTTAAATCCAGGAAGCAAAAATATAATATTCATTCTATCTTTCCTCCAGATTTGCCAAATATCACAACTAAAATGTCACTACCATTAAATAATCTTACGTTTTTGTTGAGATTCAGCATGGTCTGAGAGACCTCACTTTCCTCCTGGGCTGGTCAAAGATGTCTCATGGGACTCAGTTTCCAAGGAGGTGACCTGTAATCCCATCCTATGTAAGCTAGAAAGAAGGGCCATCTGGGTCACCAGGGAAAGGGGTTAACAAGTGGAGCTGATCTGGGAACTTCTCAGGGAGAAAATGACCCTGTCTGGTGGCCAGGAAGGCTCCACTCAGCTGCACGGGCTCAGTAAGTGGTGTGGCTTGGGATGTATGAGGCTGGTGTGGCTGGGATAAACCACTGTCTGTAATGAGAGAATGACAAGGGAGGGAGGTGTCTGGTCTAGTCTCACACTGCTCTGCTATCTACTCCTTCAGGGATCACAAACATGACTGTAAATGTGCCAGGTGAAAGTAAAATTTAATAGAAATTCAGAGAAGTGTTGGAGTTATGCTGTGGATTGATAGTAAGATGCCAAATACTAACATTTCCCTAAAATACACAATGAATTAAAAAGAAAACTTGCTGTACTGTCAACTGGTAAGGGTAGGAATGGCCACAAAAGAAGGATAAAAATATTTGAATTAATTCTGGCTGTGCTAAAATATAAACTGGAAGCACTGTCCAGACCTCAGGGCAGGAGCAGAGCAGGCTGTGGCTCCCAGGCAGGGCTCAGCAGCTTCCACTGGGATCTTGCAGCAGGGCAGGGGCGCAGGGCAGCCCAGGAGGCAGCAGCCCAGGAGGCAGCTGATGCCAGGCTCCAGCAGGGGTGCCAGGGCTGGTGGCACACTGTGCTGGGAGCCTCACTGCCCTGCTCACCGCACAGCAACTGGAGACAGCCCTGCTGGCGTTTCGGGCTGAGGAGGTTTGGATTTGCTGCATTGCTGTTCTGCAGAGAGCAGAGCCCTGCTCCCAGCCCCATTCCTGCCGTGACCCTCGTGGGCTCTGTGCCACAGCTCAGGGAGGGCAGCCAGGCACAAACCCAGGTCCTGCACCCTTCACTAGTAAGTTTTTGTGGATCCTAGTCTGTACATGGAGTTAGCTGTCCTTGGAGGCTGATCTGAATTTCAGATTCAGTCTTTTAGAGGACAGTCTACTTTCTCTGGTCCTCTGTCCAAAGGTGCTTTGATTTTATTAAAACAGCTAAATAAACACCACAACTACCTTTGGGCTTTCCTACACTTGACTTACAGTTACACTTTAAAACCATTCAAAATACCTACCTGGACCTGTTCTGAAGATTGAGCACAGCTCAATCCAAACTGAGCTAAAGGAATCAGTGCAGTGTCTTTATGGTTAGGATCACAGTGTTATTTAAACACAAAGAAAATTTATGTCATGTAAACAAACAAGCATTTCTAAAGCTCCAGAAAGCAAAATATATAGTCTTTTACCTGAATCAGAAGTGTTTTAAATACTATGGATCAAAGCCTCATTGTAAGGATTTCTCCAGTTTTGCCTAATGTGAAATCCTGTTTGAGGAAAAAAAGGGCTTTTTATTACCTTATCATATTTTTTGTCTTTTTCAGATGAGTAAAGTGACTACGTGCATACAATTACAAATAATATTGTCACGTAAAAAAACATTCAAACTGTAACTGAGGTAATCCAAGTTTTTAAAACCTAAATTTAGCACCTATAAGGTAGAGGAAAAATGAGACATTATTTTTTAAGAAAGAAATGTTTATCATGTAGCAGTCTTCAGGCCCCACCAGATCCTGTGCTCATTTTAGGCTCTGAACAAATACCAAGGATTTTCCCCTCTCTCTCTGAGACCTTACAAAACCTGTAAGGGGGTTTTCCCCTCTCCCTCTGAGACACTGACCAGTCAAAACCCTGTGCAGGAAGAGCTGCTGCTGGGGGCAGGGCTTCTGGGGAGATGGATGGGATGGGATGGGGATGGCCCTGGGATCAGACATGGGATGGGATGGGATGGGATGGGATGGGATCTGTGATGGGATGGAACCTCTCACTCCTGGGCAGGGATGGGATGGGGGATGGGATGGGATGGGATGGGATGGGATGGGAACAGGGAGATGGGATGGGATGGGATGGGATGGGATGGGATGGGATGGGATGGGATGGGATGGGATGGGATGGGATGGGATGGGATGGGATGGGATGGGATGGGATGGGATTGGGATGGGATGGGATGGGATTGGGATGGGATGGATGATGAGATGAGATGAGATGATGAGATGAGATGATGAGATGAGATGAGATGAGATGAGATGAGATGAGATGAGATGATGAGATGAGATGAGATGAGATGAGATGAGATGAGATGAGATGATGAGATGAGATGAGATGAGACAGACAGTATCTGTAACAAAAGATACCTATGGATATGCTATACCAGCATCTTCTTTTCTTTTCCAAGGGCATCATTGAACTGGAAATTTTGAGGCTGTTTCTGCCTGAAGAGAGGGCAAGGGCTGGATGTCTTTTCAGAAAAGACACCATTTTCTTTGAGACATCAGACAGAAGGAAGCAAGGTGTTCACGACTCTACAGACTTGGGCTAGAAAAAGTAGCTGAGCAATAAATAAAAAAATTAACAAATATAAGTGAGATGTACATTAAGTCCCTTACCTTTCATGGAACTATCCAGACACAGAAGTTGAGAATTTAAACCACTTTTTGCATTTGGTGGTATTGAATGTTGAAAGAATTGTTTCTTTCTTGTTGCTGAATATGATCTCTTCCAAGTTTAGGTCCTTAGACAGCTTGATAATTATATCCTGGTTTCCAGGAATCTATTTGCTTACACAGGCATTTTAAGCAACAGATATCAAAACATTTAGACAGAAATAGCAATTATTCTCTATTCAGGGCGTGTTATTTCAGTTGTATGACTAATTACATGGTTTTGGTTTTGTTCTATAATTAAATTAATTAACTTGCTACTTAGGCTATTCCCATATTAAAGAAATTTTGCTTCAAAATGTTACTCAAACTACTTTAAGTATCACAACAAAACATTTTAGCTTCAGACAAAAAGGCATTTCCACAGAACTCTTGTAGGATGATGTCAATTTATAAATCAGACACACAGAATGCCCTCACACATTTTGTTTAAAAACACCCTCTCAAGTGGGATTGTGTTTCTTTTTGTGTGTTTCTTTTTTAACCCATTAGTTATGGAAAACACAGGCTGCTATGAACACAGAGATAGAAGCTTTTACATCAAGTTCACAATGCTGCTTTCTGAACCTTTTTGTGCTTTTCTGAGCGGATGGTGGCTTTTGTGCAGTCAGCATTGATCCCTTCTGTGCTTCCTCTGGGACAGCCTGATGCACTGACTTCTCTCTGCAACTGATCCTCAGCTCCTGATGCCTGAAACAAAGCACATTATGATGCTAAAAGTTGTTTGCTATCCAGAGGGACCTTGATGGGCTCAAGGTGGGCCCTGCAAACCTCCTGGAGTTCAGTGCAAGGCTGAGAGCAAGGTCCTGCACTGAGACAATCCAGCATGGATAAGGCTGGGCAGGGAACGGGCTGAGAGCAGCTGGGACAAGGAGGTGGAGGTGTTGCTTGGTAGGAAGCTCGGATGACCCAGCAGTGTGTCCTTGCAGCTCTGGAAGCCAGCCACAGCCCGGGCTGCACCAAAAGCAGCGTGGCCAGCAGGGAGGGAGAGAGGGAGGGAATTCTGTCCCTCTGCTCTGCCCTCCTGAGACCCACCTGGGAATGCTGCATCCAGCTCTGGGGGCCCCATAGGGACACGGACTTGCTGCACAAATCCAAAGGGGGCCACAGATGTGATCGGAGGCTGGAACCTCTCTCTTAGGAGGAAAGGCGGATAAAATTGAGTGTGCTCAGCCTGCAGAAGAGAAGGTGGAAAGACTTCATGGGAGCCTCCCAGTACCTAAAGGGGGCTACAAGAAAGCTGGAGAGGGAGTGTAGCTATGGGATGGGCAGTAACAGATTTAAAATGAAACACAGCAGATTTATACATTCAGAAGAAAACTGGGGTGAGGCCCTGGCACAGGTGCCCAGGAGAAGCTGTGGCTGCCCCATCCCTGGGAGGGTCCAAGGCCAGGTTGGAGGGGGTTTTGAGCAGCCTGGTCTGGTGGGAGGTGTCCCTGCCCATGGCAGGGGAGTTGGGAATAGGTGATCTTTGGGGTGCCTTCAAACCCAGACCATTCTGTAATTCTATGATTCTATCTTATCCTGTACTTTGAAATGATGAACAATTCTGAATAAAAGCTACAATTCTGTCGAGAAGAAGAAAGATTGGTAAGAGGTGAGTATTCTTGCAAAGCCCAATCAAGTACTGAGTTTCAATAAGTCTTCTGTACATTCAGTGAAAACCTTGACATTGCACTAACCCTTGTAAGTGGGCTGTGTAGGAGGGGGTGTGTGTGTATGTGTGTGTTTTAGCCACAGATTTATTTTCTTGTTATTTTATTATGTTAAACTGTCATGAAAATATGCAGAACTAAGTTAATTGAAGACTCCTGCCAGACAGTATCTTTAAAATACAAGAATTATATTAAACAGCCCTAAATTAAAAGAGAAACACAAAGTCAATGAGAGGGACTTTCAGTGTGAGGAGGGAGCCATGAAGAATAGGAAATGAAACCTAAAGCTATTTGAAGTGTAGGCCTGAGAGAAACTGCTTGAGAAGTTCAGGAAATAGCTTGGGAGATAATAAAAATAGTGAAGATGAACCCTGTCTGATTGACAAAGCTTCAGGAGCCTGAGTCACTAAGGTGCTGTTGATTTGAAAGGTACTTGCATAAAACATTTTGAATTTTCACAATGAGGGAGGGAGGCACTGGGGCAGAGGGCTTGAGGAGGGTGTGGAGTCTCCATCTTTGGAAATATTTCAAAGTCAACAGGACACAGCCCTGAGCACCCTGCCCTGGCCTCAGAGTGCACCTTGCCTTCAGCAGGGCTTGGATTAGGCATCACCTCCAACCTGAGGGATTTAATAATCCTATGATTTGGAAAAAGTAGTCTGAGATGCAATCAGCTCCAAAACTTCATTTTTGCAGCAACCTAATTTTTACTTACACATTAATTTTACCTAAAATCTTAATTTTTACCTACACAATACTTTATTTTTAATGTCATGTTTCTGGAAAAAAAATTGCTTACAGCTTTGAATTAGACTTGAACATTTTACTTAATATGAATTTTTCTTAATCTGAAGTTTAGCACTCCTCTAGGGAGCTTTTTTCCCTTGGAGTTTTCTCACTGAGAAGACACTTGAAAACTGGAAGTACCTTTGGGAGCAATTCAATCCAGTTAGGTCAGTGGTGCACAAGATGATAAAAGCTATGGGAAAAGCTATGTGCATGTTGACAAGCTTGTATTAAACCCCATTCTGTTCCATTAATTCATTATGAACTCACTCTGTGATGGCACCATTTTCAAGTGCAGCTATGAAATCTGCATTATGAGCCATTGAGCTGTATGCATCATCATTTCCTGACCTGGAAACAGTGAAATTGTGGCTCCAGATAAAATTTTCAGGTATATATAATATTTCCTCTCTTCATATTAGAGTTGAACAAATTATTTTAAAATGGTATTCTGGTAAAAATCAAAATGGGCAGCTGAGAAATTTGAACTTCACAATAGTTTTGGGTTTCTTCAAAGTAGACTAAAGCAATAATGTAAATTTTATCAGATACTGCAAAATAGAGTTTCAATGAAAATATATGTGAAGGTTATCTGGCTTTTTATCATGTCCTATTACATTCTAAATACAAATATCTAAAGGTTATACTTCTGAGCTTCCCCTTCAATATCCTCTCCAGGTAGGTGTTGAGTTTTCACTGGAAAAAGGGCTACCATTAATTAATGATAATTCCATTTCAGAACACTTCAAAAATATAAAAAAATTATCATGTAACAATTTTACTTGCCCTAAAGGACTCATTTGAATTAGTTGAAAATACTTATCTAAAATTTTACTTAAAATCATACTTCTGTTACTTGCATTGTTTTTTTACATCTTTTAAATTACTAAAAAATAGTAAAATGAATCATAGAATTATGTAGTTTGTCTCAACAAAGATGTGTTTACAGGCACATTGTGACAGTGTCTGCTGGGATGACTTTGTATTAATATCTAATGATCTAAGAAATGAGTACAAACTTTATATAATTCAGTTTAAAAATCTTCACTGAACCTTTTGAATTGATGGAATATAAGTGTTTTGATATGTGTTTTAGAATTAGGAAATAAAAGATTCAATTGTAATGTATGGGATGTTGTCCATGAAAATCTAGATAAACCTGATACCTTTATGTTGGGAAATGATTTTAAGAACTGGAAATGACAGCAATTCAAACCATCCTATAAAAAAATGTATGATCTTTCTTGGTAGTCTGAGAGCTTCACTATGTCTGAGGTGAAACTAAAAAGTTAAAATCACACCAAAATGTAGAAGAAAATCAAGTTCAGATCCTTCATTTCAAGAAGCAGAACATCCCATTCACAAAAACAGCAAGCAGAGATTCATGAGGGGTTTGGTAAAGCCTGCAAGGAAAACAATCTAGTCTGCATTGGATGCAAACTTTCTGTGGAGGTACATGCTCAGCACAGTGAGGAAGAGAAAAATTGGGCAAGAGGAGGACAAATGAATGCTTGACAGATGACAGGTTGGCTTTGTCTTGCTCAACATCAGCAATCAGAGCTAGTCAAGTCCCAGCAAGCCTTTCTGTCATGCTCTGCCAGAAATGGCAATAGGAAAACAGATTTCAAAGCTCTGTGGGGGAGGTGAGAGGCTAAGTGTCTTGTTTAAACAAGCTCTGTAAATTTTATATTGCGGCACTTAGTTGGGAATCCCACAAACGTGTCTCTATCAGCAGTTCCCTGCCCTGCTGTCTCTGGGATTCACTTCTGTCACCATGATATTTTATGAAAAATCCCTTCGCCAGGATTTCTTCTCCTGGGAAGCTGGGAAGCTTCAGCTTCTCCCTGTTTTGCTGCTTTGGAATGTGATTTGGAGAATTGTTTACCCAGCTTGTCAATTGCTTTAATTTAATGACCAATCCCAGTCCAGCTGTGTAGAGACTCTGGGCAGTCATGGGTTTTTATTATCATTCTTGTCTAGCCTTCTGATGTATCCTCTCTCTTTCTTTAGTATAGTTTTAGTATAGCATTTTTAATAGAATATCATATCATATCATAATATAACAAATCAGCATGAGAACATGGAGTCAAATTCTCATCTCTCACCTCATCCTGGGGACCTCACAACAACACACCACACTTCCCAGGTGATGGGTTGGGAGAAAGATCCCTGTGTGTGCCAGCGAGCATAGCTTCACAAAGTAGTGTGAACTATCAGGAGTTAGAACTACTGGACAAAGAGAAAGTCCAATTTTGCTGAAATTAGTGGCAATTAGGTGTCCAAGTAGACATTAGGGATTGCAAGACCCTTGCAATGAGAAGGTAGATTAGGTACTTCTCCTGTGACAGTATATTGTGAAAAAGGTTCTCTGAACATTTTGTCCCTAGAGAAACTGTGATCATTGCTGAAACTGTTTCTGCAATGGTGAGGATTTGTCTTCATCCAGAGCATAAGCATGGGTGCATAGCAAGGTAGAGAAACAGAGAGGGGAATAAATCAGCAAATGATTGAATCAGACTGGGTAATAGGTGAAATTCTTTTGTAAATGGTTCACAGGCATGCTTAGAGCAGACAGCAGGAAATACAGGATTGGCTATTGCCCTGAACTGTCAGTGTGGTGTGCAAGTCAGGTCTAGACAGCAGTCAGCCTGTAGCAGCAGCTGCAGCAGAAACCCCCGAGCTGTTTTCCTGTTTCTTTGCTGGGTGTTTATAAGAGCACAAACCACAGGCATCCCCAAAACTGCTTGTGGATATTTAGGTCTCAGCACACACTGAGCTCTCTGGTGCTGGAAGGACTAAAGCTTGTTTGGGGGACCTGCTGCTGTTTGTCATTAATAACATCATTAATTAACTCCATGAGCACTGACAAAAGCACTTCAGCACTGACCAATGCTGACCTCGTTCTGTGCTGCCTTCACTGCTGGTTCACTCTCAGCATCCAAAGCTGATGTTGCCTCATCAAGCAGAAGAATCTTGGGATTGTGAACTCTATTAAAATTAGAAACTATAACAATGATTCCATACTAGAAGGCCAAGACCTGTGATGTATGTATCAAAAAGAAAGCAATACCCATGGAGATGATGGCTGATACAGCCTGTGTGATAACAGTCTGTTTGACAGCAGTATGTTTGACATCTTCTATTTTTTGGTACCTGAAATAAATAAAAAAACCCACAAAAACCCCCTAGAACATACAAGAAATTACCTTTCTTTCATTGTGTGTATGCATAAATTTCCCTTGAAGTACATTGAAGATGTATAAAATATTTTTGTACACAGAAATCCACGCCCAAGAAAGATCTTGCTAAGAGTAGAAGAACATGTATTGACTGCCTCTCTATGCTTGTGATATACTGAGCAATTTTACCTTCCTGTAATTACAGATGAATACACAGAGAAAAGGTCTGCAACAATGGGTTTCATTTAATGTGTCTTGGAAATGAAAAATCATTGAGATTATAATTGCACCAGGGATGGCCTTGAAACTGTCATTCAGCCTTAACTTTCAGTAGAAAACCCCACAAAAGTGCATGGTGCCAAAAACAGGGTGACAAATGTGATTTGAGGTATCTTAATTACCACATCTGACCTGAAAGGGAAAATGGTAAGGAAGGAATGTGCTTCTCATGGTGATCATGAACTTTTTATTCCAGAGTATTGAATTACCTGACCAACATAATACTGGTTCAGTATCAAAGATTTTTAGCGATTATTTTCAAATTGTGGATAGAGACATGGGGCTGAAGAGTTACCACAGAAAGAATAATCTGAGAAATTGCACTTATATCTCAACAAAAACAGCACAGGAATTTTGCAAACAAATCCTAAAGAAAATAATAGTCTGAAATAAATGGCAATAAATTATGCCATGAGTTAGAGAAGCAAAGAATTAACCCAATTATTTTTCTTTGGTGCTCTTTTTTTCTAGAGAGGCTAGACCCAGTAAAACAAACCCATTGGGACTTCATTAATGCCAATTTATCCTAAAGCCATGAGATAAATTATTAAACAATAATTGTGAAGTAATAAAAGAACAGTAGGGTAAAAAAGAGTTTGAAGGAAGACAGAGGTGTTCAGCATGGAGATGTCATAATGCCCAGGGGGGCTGACAACATTAATTCTTCACTCAGTCTTGGGATTTATTGCTCTTACTTAAATTAATGACTTGGGCATGCAAACAATACTCATGATTTTGAAATTTTCTGATGGTACAAAACTGAGAGGATCAGTACAGAAAATCAGTGAGAAGACCAGGACAAAAGAATACCAGAATATCTTACAGAATTAAGTAAATTATATTGGAGAGTAGTAAAAAGAGAAGCAGATGAACTATAATGATGTGAAATAGAATACGACAAAATGAAAAAAATTATGATCAGTGAAAACCCATAGTGTATGAGAGAACCAAAATGACTTAATTTGGTTTCCTAGCAAAATGCCATCTGAGAGAATCTAGGATTTATTTCTATAAACAGCACAGGGAAGTAAACCCATAGGAAGGAGCTACTGAAGTAAAGGTTCAGTGCTGGTCCAGAAATAAATTAATGTGCAGAAACTGTGCATCTATTTTGTTGGAAAGAGATGTTCAATCTTCAAACAAGTAGAATACCCTTCCTGAAGGACTGGAGTTAAAAAGTTCAGGTCATACCCTTGTTTTCTACAAAAACAAGACGTGGTCTCAGTTACAGGGAAGGTCTTTCTGCTTCTGAGCCATGAGGAAAAGCCTACATCAGGTTTAGGGCACTGGTGGCAGGAAGTGGCGGGCAAACAGTGCCTCGAGGATGAGCAGGTAGAAGGGATAACCACTAATGAGAGTAAGGAATAGCACTGGGTGACCAAAGAGAGATGCTGTATTGGTGAAGGCACCCAAAGATGCTCCTTAGCACAGCCAGGTAACACTGGGAGCTGGAGCATGAGGGGATGGAGCATGTTTTCTGTGGGCAACAGTTGTGATTGAATTCTGAGTTTCCAATCTTGCTGGGTTTTGTGGCCGTGCTGTTTCTATTTAGATAAAAGATCAAAAAGATGGCAAGACTGGTACTTGATAATGTAATACAAATAAACACATGTGCATGACCTTGGTATTTTAGTGTTATACTCAGGGATTTTTTGCCATGTGCCTGTCCTTTTAGTTTTGAATTCTCACTGGGTTTATGAGGTCTGTAAGACCATATTCTCCTTAAGAAAGGGACTCTATCTCTATATGCTTTGTGATGCTTTTTTAAACTACTAAAAAGAAATGAAAAGAAAAAAAATCAACAGCAAAAATATATTAGAAAAATGAAAAATCTCTTTAGCCACTGTTATAAAAACAGCTGACACGTGGAAACTTTGCAGCATTATAACTGACTCCATGCTGGTGGCACTGCTCTTCTTCAGTT
This sequence comes from Emberiza elegans, assembly GCA_024865655.1. Classification (NCBI taxonomy): domain Eukaryota; kingdom Metazoa; phylum Chordata; class Aves; order Passeriformes; family Fringillidae; genus Emberiza; species Emberiza elegans. The sequence continues at coordinate 25,460,015 of JALJVW010000206.1, forward strand.
GCACCAGTGCCATCATGCAGCTATTCACACCTATATCACAAGATCTAAATTCACTTAAGAGACAGATTATATTTTTAAATCCTACAGACACCAAATGGGATTGTAGAAGATATGGCTCACCATTTTATTGAAAACTCATATGTTTTTCATATCTTTGCATGGAGACCTGATGGGAATTCCAGAACAGGACTGAAGGCCAGAATCACAAGTGTAAATTTCCAGCTTTTTGTAAAACCAACTCTAAATGCCATGAAAAAGGTAGCCACCACCTGAATTAACATTGCACTTTTCCCCTTGTTACTTCTTTAATATTGTAGATAAAAATAAAAAAACCACCCAGCTGTGAGAGATTCCTCCCCCAGGGCCCCCTCAGAGTGAGATGTGTGGCAGTGATTTGTGCACCGGGCTGTGCCTCATCCTCTGTTGTCCTGACCCACTGACACAGGAGGGAAAGCATCAGAGAAGAGGAAAAAGGATGAACAGGAAAGATGTGGCAGGAAGAAGAGAAACCAGGTTGCAAATCAGGCAGGGCTGGTGGCAAAATGGGAACAGAGGAGTGCAAGGGGACAATGAGGAGGGAAAGATGTGGGCATGGAGGAAGAGTACAAGAGAACTGGCACAGACAGGGTGGGAAAATGCAAGGTGCTCCCTCACTCAATGATGCTAGCTCAAAGACATAACAAAACTTGAATTCCTACTTTTCTGTGAAATATTTGTAATAAGATTAACAAAATATTAGATCTCAATTACAAAAAAGAACAGCCATGACTTGACCAAAAGCTTTCCTATTACCTGGTCATTTCTTCCTCCAGCTTTCCCATCAGAGTGTAAGGAAAATCTCTTAGAAAAATTATTCACTGATGTACCAGTAAAGAAAAATTGGCCACAGAGTTTTACAATAAGCTTCAAATTATGCTATATTTTCTCTCTAGAAGCAGTTTAATGGATGGCTGGTTTTATATCTAGAAAATCAGTGTTGTCTTTTAGAGTTAGATAGCGTTGGTTGAGAAGGGACAAAAGCTCAAAAAAATTTAACCAAAAAAAAAAAAATCAGAATGCAGAATGAGGTTTGATAGTGTGAGAGCTCTTAGAAACTTGGAGGAACTCAGCGTCTTCTTTTCATTATGAGTTCTCAGGGTGGCCTTTGAGGGTCTTCCAGCAATGCAGTAGAGTGAGGAGGTGGCAGAGGAGAAGGGGAAAGCTGCTCTCAGAAGAGCAGAGAGAAGGAGCCATGGCAGTACCTGAGCATCCACTCTGAGTATCCAGCTGCCTGTGGCTGTCCTGTAATTAATTATTTGCAATTCCTAACAACAAAGATTTGCCAGTCCCTGGCTTTCACTGAGTAAAGCCATGGCTTACTGTCATGATGCCAAAACAATGTCCTGTTAGAAATGATGGCTTGTTGGTAAGAGCGAGAAAACAACCTTCTTTCTCCTTTGGCAGACACAACCCAAATCTGATTCTTTGCCTCAGGCTCTCAGCAGAGGTCATGAAGTATTTCTATAGCATTCCTTTTGTTGTGCTACAGTCATCTTTGAGGCATGAGAGACTTTCATGTACTCTTTGTACAGAAGTCTATGAAGTTCTGTTCGAGCAATTTTTTCATAACGATCTACTTAATCCACTTGTGATGTACTGAATGGTTTTGACATACTGAAAGTCACCATATGGAGTGGATGTATTTAATTGGTTGGATCCACGTGGTTGACCACCATTTTTCCTGCATAGAAAAACAGAATGGCTGAAGTTGATAGGCACCTCTGGAGGTTGTCTAGTCCAAAGCCTAGCAGGGCCAAGTAGAACAAGTAGTTTGGGGCCATAACCAGTTTCATTTGGATATCTGAACATGAACTCCACAACCTCTCTAAGCAACATGTTCCAGTGTTCATCCACCCTCACAATAATGAACTGTTTTCTCACATTCAGTTGAAATTGGACCCTTCACTTCTTCTTCTGCTACTGGACAGAAAAAAGAGTAGTGTTTGTGCAAATACACATTCACCCACAATGAGAAGTTCATTGGTCTGTTATTGAGAATTATTTTCTTCTTGTGAAGCAATCTTATCCTAGAAACAGAATTTTCTCAGTGTAAAGCAATAAACCATCTCTGTGTCCTCATTGCAGCCAGTTTAGCCAATTAGACAGTTAAATTATTTTAAAATTATTTCCATTTACGTCATACAAAAGTGCGTTGAACATCTGTTTTAAAGTCTGTGGTATACTAAATTGAACCAAACATTGAATTTCCTGTCCACAGCTGCAAAATCAAGCTATTGTGAAATGCTTTTATCTTTTCTTAACAGGCAATACTAAATTCACCTAGTATAAAATACCAGTGTTGGGAGTAAAATGCCTGTTGTCTCACAGGTGAACAGTTTCACTTTGATATAAATGTGGCATTTTAATACCCCATTTTGTAAATTCCTATATCTGTTCTGTAAAGTTTAGAGGTCACATGAAATTCAACGTAGAATGATAGTGGTGTTGAAAGAAATTTCTCTTAGAGAAAGAAGCAAGTCACTCAAAAAAAATGGAGCTCAAACTCTGTATCTGGAATCAAATTACCCAAACTAAATGAAAACCTCTTTGCTCTTGTAATACTCTGAAATATTTTTTACATTAGAAGATTCTTCTTTATCCTCCTCCTTTATCTTAATATGTTTTGTGACAAATTAGATTAAATTAGGAAGAAATAAATGAAAGGCCTTTGATTTGAATGCAGAGATAAACATTATCCACCATCCTGGATTGTCTCCAGCAGGTCTGCCTGACAGTAGGAGCTGGGAAGAGCAGGTAGTGTCTGCTGCCTTAGGCTAGGTCGTAGGAATTCTGACTTTAAGGGCATGGCAGCAATGGTGTCAGGACTGTAAATCTGATATGCTAATCCCTTAGGCAGGGAAGGGAAAATTGCTGTTTAGGTTAGAAGAATACTGCGTATATTGAGTCAAACAAGACATGGGTGAAGAAGTAAAAAGAAAAAAATAATGCAAATCAGTGTAGACATTTTCTGAACAAATGTGGCCATCATGTGGCAAATTAAAGACATGGTCATAGGAAGAAAAATTGTTCATTTACAGACAGAATAGAGTAATGAAGAATGAAATACACACCTTTCATCATGAACTCAAAGGAAACTACTGTTAAAGTTCAAACAGAAATTACTTCTAGCATTTCAAATTTTCACAAGTACTTAAAGAGAAATTTTGAAAGATATTTTGACATTTATTTTCATTTTTAAATGAAATATTCTTAGATGGAAATCACATACATTTTTCTACAGCTAAAGTCTCATAGGCAGTAGTGTGGAAATGACAGCTAGGAGGAATAATCATATCTTCAGAGGAAAGATTTCAAATGTCTACACACAAACACCAAGTGAGAAACCAAGCTTCAGATTATTTACCAAGCTCCTCAGGAAATTGCAGGAAACGAAATTATAAACATCTGCAAAACTAGATTGTTGTATGCTTCATTGAATATACCATTAACAAGCTGAACAGGGAAATATTAGCATCCAGAACTGCAATTCACAACTCTAATATGCATAAGGAATAGTGTCTAAGCTGTTTTTGATTCAGCAGATGTGTAAATAACTCTGATCTTTAATAACTCTTCTTCTTTTACAGTGAAAATTAACAGATACATATAGAGAAATCTTCTGTAGACCTATCCAACAGAAAATCCTGGGAAAACTTAATTTAGATTTGGAATTCATCTGATGGATGGAGAAATCTGTCATAATTCCATGATGTCTTTTCCTACTCTTCCCTTGGAATGTGTGCAAAAATTTTATTTGTTTTGTTTTTTGCGGGGGGGTTGTGTTTTTGTTTGTTTTGGTTTGGTTTTTTTAGGGGTTTTTTTGGGTTTTTTTGTTTTTTTGCTTTTTTGTTGAACAACATAGGAATGATGTATTGCTACAACAGTATTAAATATATACTTATCAAAGAATGACTGAAAAGTTTCTACAACAAGCAAGCACATTGATTAATCCAAAATGAAAGCTGTACAAAATGCCATATATGTAAAAGGGAAGGTAAGAAGAAGATAATCCTGGGGAAAGAGAAGAGTGCCTAGAAAGGAAAAAGTGTGGTGCCAGTGTTAACCAAACAGCCCCAGCAGTAAAGAGAGTAAATAGTGCTGGCCATGGTGCACCTACACTGCTTACAGGGGCATGCAGGGACAGGACAAGGGGAAATGGCTTTAAACTGAAAGAGAGCAGGCTTACACCAGGTAGTAGGAAAAAGTCCCAGACTCTGAGTGTGGTGGGGCACTGGAGCAGGTTGCCTGAAAAATTTGTGGATGCCCCATCCCTGGAAGTGTTCAAGGCTGGGTTGCAGGAGGCTCTGAACAACCTGATCTAGTGGAAGGTGTCTCCACCCACAGCAGAGGGGTTGGAACCAGATGTTCTTTAAAGTCCCCTCCAAACCAAGTCATTCTGTGATTCTATAACAGCTTCATTCTTTCTAAGTTCTGCCCTACCTTTTTCATATATTGCTGTAATGAAAGCTACCCTAATTATGGACATTTGAAATGTAAGTGGGAAACCACAGTTCCTGTATCATATAGATATGCATTCCTTCTCCCCTCAACATTGCTTCATTTTAACATCTTGTATATAATGAACTGGGGTTTTTTTCTCAGATTGATCAAGCTATTCACCTACTCCTTTTTCATCTGTGATTTTGAGAACCAAATCAGAATTAACATGGAAATAAAACAATTTCTGTTTGTTGGATGATGTAAGGACCACACTTTTTTATCTTAGAACAAGTGTTTGTGTATTCAAAAAAGATTCTTAACATATTTGTCTCCTTTAACAAACAAATGAATGATATAATTTCTACTCAGAGATTATATATCTAAGCATGATATTTACATTTAAGTTACCTAAAATATCAGTAACTTTAAATGTAAGGACATTTTAAAACAGCCCCATACAATTTCTAGTATTTCCATCAAAAATGCCTCTGGCTTAGTGAATGTAAGGCTGCAGCCAGTTTTGATGGATCTACTTTTATAAAACATTACAAAATGCAGGATCTAAGATGCTAATTTTAGTAGAGCACTCATTCAAAGTGTGATTCATGTACTCTACACCAGGGCATTAACAATGTAGGTATTTATGATTATCATCTCACACCTCTTATGGAGAGATACAATACAAAGTTGTTAATCTGACCTGCTAGTGACAGCAACTCTAGAACAGGATGAAATGTGCCCCAGTCTTCATTGCCCAGAACCCTTTTAATCCTGCAGAAGATAGACTTGCTTAGAGAAATGACTTGGGTTTGAATACTCACTGTGAGTTATGTGCAGTCCTGTGCTCTACATCGACAGCGTTATGGTACTGATCTCCATCTTTAGTGGAATGAAATGTATACAGGAATAAGCACACAAAGACAAAATGAAATGTACTCACCTTTCAATAACAGGGATTGCTAAAATAGTTGTCCTTGTATGTTTTGCTCTTTTGCTTCCTGTTCTCTACTGTTGATTGCTCTAGAGTCCATGAAATTCACAGCAAAGAATGTGAAGTTGCTGCCAGTCCAGTTTCTTACTTTCAGATTTCAATTTACTGCCTTAAGGTAATAATGATAATGATAGAATAATGATACCATCCTCTCTTGGAAATACAGTATGAATTTATGATTAAATATATTGTTCTAGACAATTTGTCTGGAAGACTGAGTACTTATTAATAACATTTATTTAGGCTGTCCATAGATAAAATTGCAATGTAGTTTTTTCTGCACAAGAATTGAACGGTTTTGCCCTGTATTCATAAGTAGTGTATCAAGTTTCTTCTTTCCTCCAAATTGTCTTGTTTCCTTTCAATGACCAAATCTACAAGTTAGACTGGATTTTGAGGGAGAGTACTAGGACAAAGAGTTACAAAGGTGCAAATAGACTATACACCTTGAGGAAGACATTATGTTTATGTCTCTTTGTGCTATGAATGATTACAAGGATTACTTAATTAACAAATGCTTAAAGGAGGTATTTAGTCTTTTACATAAATTAAGCTCCCAGGAAGGCTGATTTTATAGACAAGTATAGCATCAGGAAAGAGACACCAGGTTCAAGGGATTTACTTGCAAGAAAGGAGAACTGGTTCCACTAAATCTTGATTGATGAGGGAGTCAGTTTTAGGGAGGGAGGAAGACCATTGAACTTCTCCCAACATGTGGGATAGCTCAGGAAGAACTCTGAAGGAATGCCTGAAGATGAGACTAGTGGAGATCCAGAACTGATGGATAGTTTTCCTTTGGACATGGTACATGGTGTACAGTACTGGTGAGAAATACTCTTTCAGAAACTCTTAAAGTGAGGGAGAATGAGGAGTTTACTCATGCTCTCACTCTATGTCAGAAATTATAGAAGGGTTTAGAAATGAGATACTTGTTGCATAAGGAACAGCCAATTATCCTTGCAGGAATCAAAATGCTGGAGAAAGCTGAGCAATAGGATGCGGGTATTTAACAGCCAGATAAAAATCTGCAATAAGAATGACTTTCTAGACCTAAATCCTCTTTTTCTTCTGAGAACTCTCTGTTGATTAATCGTTTCAGGAGGGCTAATAATCTGTTGAATGTAAGTCCTTGTTTTCTGTTTCCCCACAGTCAGTGGCATTTGCTTGCAAAGTGGTTAGGATTGTCAAAGTGGTGTCAATGCTGACATCTCTATAAAGACTTGCTCCAAAGATAGTGAGGCACAAGAAATGTATGGAAAACATTAAATTACCTCCCCTCAAAACACTGAGTACTGCTTGAAACTGCTGCAGGCTCTCAAAGACAGGGGAAAAAAGTGCATTATTTCAGAATAACAACATGTATGTATCATCCTGTGTTCAGGGTGCTCATGGGAAAATACAAGAGCTGACTGCTCCAACAAGGAGGACTTAGAGCTCAGAAAAGTGTCTTGTGACATCAAGGGGAACTGGAATGGTTAGAGCCTAACTGCAAAGGCAGAGCTAAGGAGTAAAACCTCTTCAGCCCCTTGGAAAGATGTGGTACAATAATGGTCCCTAAAGCAGAAGGGTGAAAGGTGTATGAGTAGAATATTTTTGGAGGTGTCCTTGTCTGTCCTTTTGGCTTTGTGCCTTGAAACTACATGATGAGCTGTTGAATGGTAGCTCAACTGTAGCAATACGGCTGTCATGGTCTTCTGAAAAAAAATTCTGAAAAGGATGTTATTGTGAGCAGCAGCACAGCTGCTCAAGCACTTAGAGTGGGTTTGGAATTATTATACAAACTTTTGCATAAGTCTCAGCAAATACTTCTTTAAAAATGTAGAAGAAAACAATGGGGAAAATAGATTGTTTTGGAAAGTTTCCGCATTTGACGTGAATTTCTGAATATATTTTAAACCATATGACCAAAATTAAAAAAAAAAAAGGTTTTCAGATGTTTCTGGTAAAATATGTACAGTATTATCTTCATTTTCATGAAGAGCTAAATTGTTCTGGTAAATCAAGCATCTTTGAAATGAGTTGGAAAAATAACTTATTCATTCTTAATCCAACAATTAGAAAATGTATCATCAACAATTAAAAATCCTAGTTTAAAAACAAAATACTAACATCCAGAATTTAATTTTAAAAAATCACTCTAAGTATGTTCTTACTTGAATTTTCAGCTATAATGTTAAAGAGTACCTATTTTATTCTTACAGTTGCAAGTATAACTTCTTTATATTACTATGCAGAGTAATATCCTTATTGACAGACAAGAACCTTATTGTATCAAGCAATGCATAAATAGAAACAAATTTTCCAGTCAAACTGGTTTTCCATCCAAGACAGAAACAAAAGAAAATAGGTATGTGATTCAAGAGGAATATGGTAAGACTGCATCAATCAACATTCTGTAGAGTGTACTTAGTACATGGTTGAGCCTAATTGATATGGCCTATCTGGCTACAGACTGGTTCTGTGTGAGTAAATATCTGGGTGTGTGTATGACAGACCAAATGTATAAATCTCAGGGAATGAGAAATTGCTATGACGGAATTGCGGACAATTGATTAATAAAGACAGTTTTAAACTTAAAAACAAAACTTTACTGCATAAATACTCACTAACAAAATACATTTCTACTGTTTAGTCATTAATAATTATTAGTCCATATTACTCCATGTTCGAAGCAGTTATTCCTTTAACAGCCATCCTATATTTGCAAATAATATACAGTGTCCCAGAGCCCATGGCAGGAATTCAGCACCGATGGTTGCAGTCCTTGAGTCTCAGTCACGGCAGTGCTCAGGTTCAAGAGCTCTTCAGCCAAGGATGTCAACACTGAAAAGGAAGTTTTTCTTCCCCCTCCTCCAAGTCCAAATTCAGGATTTTCACCTTGCATAAAATACTGCAGTCTTTAGAGAGCTCTTAGTCCTTGACCTCTGACTCCTAGGACTTTGAGAGACTTGCAGAGAGTACTTTCCCAGGCTGCAGCAGATGCCTTGTCCTGCCCATCAGTTATGATCTTGGGTTTTTTCCTTATCTGTTGTTTAATTTCTGTTTCATTTCAAGCAGTCTTTTTCCATATCTTAAGGTTGCAACTCTTCAATGATCAGTAACTAACCATCAGTAAGGTACTTACACTTCTGGGACCTTTGTTTTCAGCCTGTGCCCATATTTTCAAGGCCTTTACTAAAACTCCACATCAAAACAGGAGACACCTGGCATCAAGCTTCAGCCGACCTGCAAATTCTCATAACATATGGTAACAAGCCTAATAGGCCAGGACTGACTGTCTTACACAGGCACAGCAAGGGTAAGGCTTGAGGTTTATTTCTGACAAGAGCAAAACTGTTTTTAATGAGCATGAAAATATTTCCAAGTTGCTCACACTCTAATTAGTGCGATTTTTGAAAGAGTTCAAAGCAAGCTAATAATAATTACATTTGGCTTAGCATGCTTCTACTTTCATGAGTGCCATGGGCATCTGCTTTGGCCGCATAAAAAAGAGGTTTGGATAATGAAAACTAGTAGTGAGAAACTGGTACACATTTACTTAGTATTTCTTGGGTTTGTATAGCTTATGAAAGGAATGAAGAAAACCAAAAGTATCAAGACTGACTGTTGATATTGAAATAATTACAATGACAAAAGTAGCCACAGTGATAATTCAGAGATAAATACTGCATTGAGTTGAGATGTTGCATTACCCACTTTGAACATTGACCAGGGAATAGTAGACACCTTTTTCAGCCAGAAGCTGCTGGTGGGTGCCCTGCTCTGTGACCCTGCCATTCTGGATCACAGCGATCTTGTCAGCGTTCTGGATGGTGGAGAGGCGGTGAGCTATCACGATGCACGTGCGGCCTTCCCGAGCTTTATCCAGCGCCTCTTGGACAATCTGCACAAGGAACAAACCCAGAGGTGAGCTCTTCTGGCAGCTGCTGGGACATACACCTCAACTGCCTTCTGGAAGCTCGAATATGGCAGTGAAGGAAAGGGAATATATGCTGCTCAAGCTTCTTGATTTAGAATTAGCCTGTGTCTTGGCAGAGTCCAGGCTGTTAGAGTGCATAATGCTGTGATAGTTAACAGAATTAGAAGGAAACAGGCTCATTACTGAGATGCATGGCAGGAGAAAAAAAGAAAATGGCTTTAAATTGTAGGAGATGTTCTGACTGGATATAAAAAGGATTCACTGCAAGGATAATTAGGCATTGGAACGGGGACAAAAACATCTCTACTGAATCTCCTTGAGATTTTCAAGTACCCTACCAGACACAGCATAAAGTAATCTAAAATTGAGTTCAATATTGGCCTTTGTGTGAAGAGGAGATTTAACTGGGAACCTCCACAGCTTCCTTTCATGACTGATTAATTATATATGGTAGTCAATATTCTTGGGCCAGCTGCTATCATACTAGTTCTCATTATTCCACAGGGAGTCTCATGCATCACATTTTCTTAAAGCTATCACTGGCAGAAGATACTAAAAACAATCTCTGCTTTCTTGTATTTATTCCTTATGCTTATTAATGCAGAATAAAGTAAGAGGTTAAATTTAAATACCTAACTGGCATATAATCAAGAAAACAAGAAATCATGGAAGTATTTAATGGCATTTTCCCCTTAAACCTCATTTTTCATGCCTACAATTGATCAAAACTTAGCAGAAATCTTAACTTTCCAGATTATAATATATGATATAATAATTGCTTCATTAATAGTAAGTATTTTTGTAGACTCTCTGTTAATTTTCTACAGCTGGATTGTACTTCTGTAGTATCAAGATTACAGCTTTGGCCTTAAAAATAAAGTAAATGTTTTAGCAATTTTTACCTAAAATTTTCATTTTAGCCATGAACATGTAGCAACGACCAGAGAGCAATGGGAGCAGGAAGAAAAATTAAGAAAGCCACATGTAACAGTTTCACAGAAAAAAACCACCCCATGTTCTCTGACACCATCCTCAATCTTTTTGGCTTCTGTAGTTTGTGTGTCCTGATTCAATTTTGATAGCACTTTCTATCTAAGCCTGAAGACTTCTAGGCTAAGGAATGCAATTTTCATAGCAACTTCAATCTGCCTACTGCCATACAGATGTAAAAAATACTTTTTTTCCCCCCAAGGAAGGGTAAGACATTTATATTTGCCTATTATTTGCCTAAATATGTAGTTTGCATGAGACACCATATATTCCAGCTTTTGGCTTTAAACTGTGGGAGTAAAAACAGTAATCATAATCCAAAAAAAAAGTTTAGATTCCAGATTCCTGGCTGGGACTTAAGTTACCTTTTCACTTTCTGTGTCCAAGGCAGAAGTAGCTTCATCCAGAAGCAGAATCTGGGGCCTGCGTACGAGAGCCCGGGCAATAGCGATCCGCTGCTTCTGGCCACCAGAAAGCTGCGTTCCCTTGTCCCCTACACGGGTGTTGTATTTCTGGAAAAAATATATTAAGTTCAGGCTGTGAGTGAAAATCAGTTTGGATGTATATTGAAGCACATCAACTCTGACACCAGCCTCCCATAATCTGCATATTCCACACCAGTGGCTTCCTGAAAACAGCTGACCGGAATTTTTATCTGCCACAGACCTGTAGATCTTTTACTGGTAGACTTTATAACATCAAGTGTTTAATGAATTCAAAGCAACAAGCCACTCTGAGGTTGGAATGACAGTGTTATTCTCAATCAGACAACACAACACCAAAGGTCAGTGAAAGTCTGTGACAATACTGGGGTTCAAGCTCTGAAAAATCATGCAAAGTGAGATAAGTATTCAGGGGAAATATGATTAAATTTTTAGTCTTTCTGAATGCTTGTAATTACATCTTCCTGGTCACTGCATAAGGACAAGATTTTGTGCATGGCAGACCTTTCATCTCACCCAAGATGCTCAGTCTTATAGTATTATGTGTTTATCTTATCCATATACTAAATTCTTAGTAATTTTCAGACAACAGGAATACTTGAAATTCAAACTCTGGGTAGGTATAACTGGAAGAAAGTGCAAACTCATGAGTCTAGCAGAATCTTTTACATATGTTTGAGAAAGACAGGAGCTTAAAAAAAATGTTCAACTTTAAAACCCCCACCCCCTAGTAGCAGCTGTCAGTTAGTTATAATTGTGTGTCTTCTTCCCTGAGATCTTAAAAGTTCCACTCTCTACCTGATTATGGAATTTCCCAGAGTGAAAATGAATATGCTAAACAGAATTAAGTAAGTAAGATATTTTTAAAAATGTTTCAGATTTATTTTCATCTCAGAGAATTATTGTACCCCAGCTAATTATAAACAGTTTTTCCCTGCCACTTGAGTTCACATCCAGTTCTTAGAAGGAAAGAAAGGGAATAACTTACATCTGGCAGTGAGTCAATGAAGGAATGGATATTGGCTTGTTTTGCTGCACTAACAATTTCCTCGAAGGACACGTGCCGGCTGTTATCTCCGTAGGCGATGTTTTCGGCAATAGTGAAGTCAAACAGGATTGGTTCTTGTGAGACAATACCAATCTGAGCTCTCAGCCACTGGATATTCAGTGCCTTTGCAGTTTTGCCATCAAAAAACTGAGAAAGCAAACATTTTAAATTTTAGTCACATGGCTATATATAAATTTGAGACTTACTGTAAATGTATACACAGCAGTTGTGCAATTGCAGTTCTTTCCATAGCTCTTTCTTACCAATTGCAAGCTCACATAATCCTTATGTAGTTTGCATAAGACACCATATTTCCAGCTTTTTGGCTTTAAACTGTGGGAGTAAAAACAGTAATCATAATCCAAAAAAGTTTAGATTCCAGATTCCTGGCTGGGACTTAAGTTACCTTTTCACTTTCTGTGTCCAAGGCAGAAGTAGCTTCATCCAGAAGCAGAATCTGGGGCCTAAACGAGAGCCCGGGCAATAGCGATCCGCTGCTTCTGCCCACCAGAAAGCTGCGTTCCTTGTCCCTACACGGGTGTTGTATTTCTGGAAAAATATATTAAGTTCAGGCTGTGAGTGAAAATCAGTTTGATGTATATTGAAGCACATCAACTCTGACACCAGCCTCCCATAATCTGCATATTCCACACCAGTGGCTTCCTGAAAACAGCTGACTGAATTTTTATCTGCCACAGACCTGTAGATCTTTTACTGGTAGACTTTATAACATCAAGTGTTTAATGAATTCAAAGCAACAAGCCACTCTGAGGTTGGAATGACAGTGTTATTCTCAATCAGACAACACAACACCAAAGGTCAGTGAAAGTCTGTGACAATACTGGGGTTCAAGCTCTGAAAAATCATGCAAAGTGAGATAAGTATTCAGGGGAAATGTGATTAAATTTTTAGCCTTTCTGAATGCTTGTAATTACATCTTCCTGGTCACTGCATAAGGACAAGATTTTGTGCATGGCAGACCTTTCATCTGACCTAAGATGCTCAGTCTTATAGTATTAGGTGTTTGTCTTATCCATATACTAAATTCTTAGTAATTTTCAGACAACAGGAATACTTGAAATTCAAACTCTGGGTAGGTATAACTGGAAGAAAGTGCAAACTCATGAGTCTAGCAGAATCTTTTACATATGCTTGAGAAAGACAGGAGCTTAAAAAAAAAGTTCAACTTTAAAACCCCCACCCCCTAGTAGCAGCTGTCAGTTAGTTATAATTGTGTGTCTTCTTCCCTGAGATCTTAAAAGTTCCACTCTCTACCTGATTATGGAATTTCCCAGAGTGAAAATGAATATGCTAAACAGAATTAAGTAAGTAAGATATTTTTAAAAATGTTTCAGATTTATTTTCATCTCAGAGAATTATTGTACCCCAGCTAATTATAAACAGACAGTTTTTGCCTGCCACTTGAGTTCACATCCAGTTCTTAGAAGGAAAGAAAGGGAATAACTTACATCTGGCAGTGAGTCAATGAAGGAATGGATATTGGCTTGTTTGGCTGCACTAACAATTTCCTCGAAGGACACGTGCCGGCTGTTATCTCCGTAGGCGATGTTTTCGGCAATAGTGAAGTCAAACAGGATTGGTTCTTGTGAGACAATACCAATCTGAGCTCTCAGCCACTGGATATTCAGTGCCTTTGCAGTTTTGCCATCAAAAAACTGAGAAAGCAAACATTTTAAATTTTAGTCACATGGCTATATATAAATTTGAGACTTACTGTAAATGTATACACAGCAGTTGTGCAATTGCAGTTCTTTCCATAGCTCTTTCTTACCAATTGCAAGCTCACATAATCCTTTCTCCTCCTTCCTGTCTAGGTTCCAAAATTTTCTAATTCACAGAAGTGAATGCTGCCTCAGTCCTTTTCTTTACGTCAATATTTAATTAGGATTTTGAAGACAGTGGAAGATAGGATGTGGTGAAGCACCTTCAAAGATCTTTGGGTAAAGTTCTTTCAATTGTTTCTTCAGCAGGAAAATTTTCCTCTATTTTGCATTTATAAAGAAGAAATGTACTTCCTTAAGATGTCATTTGCAGCCAGTTTTCTTTATTGGCAACTCTCTCATACTTCTGCTAAATATGCCTGCTGAATTGCTATAATTTTTTATTAAATAAATACAGAATTTTAGTTTTTTAAAATGTATCAGCTTCATAATTACACAGTCGCCTTGGATGCAAATAAACCAGGCAATTAAAAGGGCTGTTAAATCTCCACTGGAGTGACCCAGTGCAGCACTTGGGCTCTGTGTTGGGTGACATGATCAGCTGGGTAGCTGAAGAATTGCCCCCTTCATAGCATGGCTGTTGGAGGAGATTATTCTATGAACTCCACAGCTGGTGCTAGAACAGTCAGTTTTCAGCCAATATATCTTTTTCTTCAACGGAAAAGGTGTTATGATGAACCTGATTCAAAATGAGGGAACTTTTGTGAACAGCTGTTCTGACAGTTTCTGCTTTAAGCAGAACCCTTTCACTCAGTTCACAGTACAACGCAGCTTGACAATTAGTCCAACACTTTTGTGGTTTCTGTGGCAAAGGTCTGTGCTTTACCCTTCATTAAACTGTTGTTGGCTATTCATGGACACAAGGTCAGAAACACTGGGAAGGAAGTTTCATTTTGTGAAACACACTTTTGAGGCACCTATGCTGCCTCTTTCTACACATCACTTTGTTACATTGAACCTGTTTGGGCACTTTTAACCTCAAAAAAATTTTTCCATTCTATCTAGGCTTTATTTAATTATAGTTTTATGCTTTGTGAGTATCTCTGCAGAGACAAGTTCTAAAACTCTTCTAAAACCTCTGAGCACATTTACAACAAAGAACGACAGCAAATAACAGTACCACTATGTGAAAAAATTGCAAAGTTGCTGAATGAGTAGTGTAGAAAACCCTACATTTTAAACCAATATGACTGAAAGCATTTACAATCTATCACTTAATAAGCAAACATACTCTTAAAGATGATTCTGACAAGGAAAAAATAATGAAAAAAAAAATTTTGTGAATGTTCACCTTTTTTTTGAAAGAACATAGATGGAAAGTTCTATTACTAGATCATACAGAAGTAGATACATATGTTTATTAGTCTTTAAACTGTTCTTATTATAAAAACCTCAAGAAATTTGTCCTGAATTTCAAGCCATTATGAGACTGTGATCAGTAATTGTGATGTGGGAAACTGGGACTTACATACATCTACTTTAATTAAGGAGACCCAATGAGTCACTTAAAAATACTTTAAAAAAAAACTAGAAATACCTATTGTACTTATAAAATCACAGAAAACCAATGAAGAACACCCTCACTTAACCTGTTGACATGTTCTTGCAAAAAAACTTACCACTTCTCCATCGAGTGGGTCATAAAATCTCTCCAGCAGCTGAACAACAGTGCTCTTTCCACAGCCACTGCTGCCAACAAGAGCCAGAGTTTGTCCCTTTTCTACTTTTAGATTCAACCCTTGAAGGATTTTGACCTCTGGTCGGTTTGGGTAGTTAAATGCCACATCTTTGATTGTTATGTTTCCCTCAAATGTTTCCTATAATGAAAATATTATCACTGTTACATCTTTAAGACAATTTCACAGATGATTAGAATAGAATAGCAGAAGTATCCCCACCCCTCCAGAAGTCAATAGCGATTTTCAAAACAAATACCCTTTTGACTCTATGTGCAAAAGCTGGACTGACAATAGGGAACTAGGTCCATGAGAGTGCCAAAGATGCTTGGTGATAAGGATGTAATCAGAAGGAGAGGAAGACTCAGTTTGAAGAGAGTGAGGAGAGGGCTGTCCATATCACCAGTAAATAGTATCACCCAGCACATGTGGCTTACTCACAGGCTTGTCTCCTTCCTCACTGTAACTGTCTATTGAGGGCACTCTTTCAAACAGCTGAAACAAGTGGGCTGCTGATATCTTGGCTTTGGCATAGTCTGGAGCAAAGGAACTGGTTTGTCCTAGGGCCATTGCACCAAATACAACAGCTGAAAACACTCTATAAAGAAATCAGGAAAAAAATATCATGAAGAAAAGAACAATGGAAATGTGGCTGTCGTCAACTTTTACTCAGAGAAAAAAAAGGGCTAAATTTAGAAAGAATGAAGTAGTAATCAACTGTTATTGCTTTTATTATTAATTTAGCTCCAGAAATTTCTTTTTACCTTCTTTTAATGAAATGAGATAAACATGCCTGCATTCCAAATTCACTGTTTTCATTACATATTAGCAGTAATTTCTTTAGTTTCTTTTATTCTGGTTAGTATATTAAGTCTCAGCTGGGGCTGCGAAGAAAGGGATCAATGGATGGCATCATTGCTACCCTAATGCTGTTCCATCCTCACTGTGGTTTCCTCTCTAGGGTTTAACGACCTTTGGGAATTAGTGATCACTTTTTAAGGCATCAATGAAAATAAGAAATCAAGCTTGTAACAAGGTGACAATAAAGATTTAATTTTCTACCACATCTCTGCTGGAAAAGAATTGCAGGATTTACAGTACTGATAAAGGTTGAAAACTATGCTTTTATTGGTTTTTGATGATTTTATGTCATTTTATGGAATTTTACATAATTTATAGGCTACATTAGAATAGTTTAAAAACCTGTTGTCTTCAGCTATTACTTACTCCCACACACCATAGAAAAAAAATCATCTCCAAGAACAGCTATTTGGTAGATGAAACCTCTTAGCCTGTTTTAAGGCAAAGTAAAATAGATTCATTTTTATTAACTTTGTCTTTTTTATTCAGAGCTACATAAAGTGATCTGTTTTATTCTGTGTTTGAACAGTATGGAAGGGCTCACAGTTTTTGCTCAAACCCTCCCTTTCAAATCTATCCAAAAATTCACTCAGCTGGCTAGAGATGTTCAGCTAGTAGATGGAATGCACACACTTTCTAACATCTTCTGGTCAAAATGAGCTGTGTTAACTATCTTTAATTAGGTTGGCAACAAAAAATCTGTATGGTTGACTTTCTTGGGTATTCAGATCACTGATACCCACGCTGGTAGAATCTTAGTCTATCATACTTGTTTCCATAGCCCATGTATTGAACTATTGCTCTTAAATAATTTTTCTGAACAGACAGAAAAGGGATTGTAAGCGATATACTTACAAAAATACACTTTTAAACTCCATGAGATCATTTACCACTAGGTAGGCACCAAACCGGAAACAGCCAGCATAGGTAAAGAACATCATTGCTTGTGAAAGGGCAAAACAAAAGCCAAATATATGTGCTTTCTTCACAGAATTTCTGTATAGAAAGAATGCATATTTTCATCAAAGTGTGCAGTCATACTGAAATCCTAGTACACAAAAAACAATTAAACAATTGACTTCAATTGATACTGTTATGAATGTAAAGCTTACATACACCGAAACATTAACTAAAAACAGTTCTCTCTCGTAGAGAAATAAGTTCTTATTTATACTAGAACAATAGAAAGATGAAAGTCTTGGAGCTATCCCACCAATGCCAACCCTGGGAATAGTTAGAAATTGTTCTGCAAATCACGAGATCTGAACTCAAAAGCCAACAGCCTGGGAAAAAAGCTAAGTAATATCTTTTATGTCCTGCACTGTGCTCTAACCACTGATCTATTATGGCAGATGTGTTAGTGGCGCCCCTGCTTCTTTCCCATTATATCTGTGTACATATACTTTCATTTTCTTTACTTTTCTCATAGATGTCTGAAAAGGAAACAGTCCAGTCTGGAACAAATAAAACTTCAATTCGTAGGCTCTATTTAGTTTTTTACTTTAAGACTTTTAAATTTTGATTTAGTCCAGACACCCTTACATTAATTTATTTTTAGCCCCAAACCAGCAAGTAATTATTCAAACATTGTCAATCTTACTAACACTTTAAAAAGTGGCCTAATGTAATATTCAATTTACATTAAAATAGTTTTAATTAAATATCCAACATATCAGGTGGAAATTTAGATTAGACCACTTCAAAGGTCACTTAAAACCAACATTTTTCCAAACCAAGTAACATTTTAACAGAAGATACCAATATTTTAACAGAAAATTAATTAAATAATTTTTTTTAATGTTGACTGGTGGTGGTTGCATTTGTCAATACAAATATGCAAAATGTTGACATTAATTCTGAGATAATTAAATTATATATTAAATCATACACACTATAAAAAAAAATCTATTTTTGTGGAAGTAAATGTTTGCAATCTATTACAGATGTTTTTTAGTTTAGTTATTTTATTATACCTGTATGGTACAGTCAGATGTTCTCCATACATCAA
Source organism: Emberiza elegans (assembly GCA_024865655.1). Taxonomy (NCBI): domain Eukaryota; kingdom Metazoa; phylum Chordata; class Aves; order Passeriformes; family Fringillidae; genus Emberiza; species Emberiza elegans. The sequence continues at coordinate 25,478,172 of JALJVW010000206.1, forward strand.
CTCAAATTTTCTTTCTCGGGTCAAGCTAACAACAGTTCTAATATTTTCTATTGCTTCGGTGGCAATCTGCAATAGAAAAACAAATGGTTTTTGTAATCAAAAATTAAGTATGCTGCAACTTCCTTTTTTTAAATTAATAGAAGATTCTCTTGGAATACAATTTTATATTTTGTACTGGTTATTAAAATCATAGACTGTTGATATAAAATTAAGCATTTTACATTTTTCTTTTTAGGAATGAGATTTTCTTACAATGCTCAGAATTTTCTGATAAGACCTCTTTAATATTCTACAAATAAATGGTGAAAAACCATTAAACAGCAATAACAAATATAGAGAAGATACTCAACATGGAAAATGGCATATTAGCATTCAACTTCCAGTCTGCAGAGTTTGGGCTACAATCAAAATGTCCAGGTTATTTAGGTGCCTTAGAGCCTGAAGTCTCAGCAGTAAATATTTGCTCTGATACCTTCTTTCAGCTTGCAGATTCTTTAGACTTGAGTCATTTGTATACACAAATGTTCCAGGGAGATTCAGATTATATATTAAAAAAAAAAATCACTGTTAGGTTGGTCAGGCATTCAAATAGATTTGCCAGTTAGGTGGTGGAGTCGCTGTCCCTGCAAGTGCTCAAGAGATGGATATGGCACTTGGGGATATGCTTTAGGGCTCATTATGGTGGTGCTGCCTTGATGGTTGGACTTGATGACCTAGAAGGTCTCTTCCAGACTTGATGATTCTCCAAAAGACTCTCAAGTCTTCAATGCATTTTGCTATTGCATACATTGAATGTAATTTTAATTTAATTAAGACCATAAAGTAAGGTTTTTTAGTAACCTAAGCTCAGCAACTCTTTGCAGAAAGTGAATTTTGCAGGGGTAACGCTATTTTTACTGAAAAAACTCCCATATTTTTTAAAAAATGAGAATTAAATAAAATGCCTGTAGTCCAGTTTTTGCTTAGGTGGCCTTGAGAAGGGAAACTAACATTACTAAGGAAAATATTTTTTGTTAAGTTTTGAAAAAAAAATCAGAAATATTTGTAACACCTCTGCTAATTCTTCACAATATGCTGCATTAGGAAAGTCTTTAGTGTTAATTCCAAAAATTGTCAAGTATTTTCTATCACATCTTACAACAAAACAAAATAAATGCTCATCCCTCAGAGAGAAGCAGAAGAAATGTATGCAGTTGAAAGGAAAGGAATGGAATTGCATGACCTTAGATAAATTATTTTCTTTTCAGCAACTTTTCAAAAGAGTAGGACATAAGAAGTGATTTTAGAAAAGCTTTACCTTGAAGAAAGCAGTATCTGGGAAGTGATGAAATAGTTGTTCTGTCCCAAAAGGATTTTTGGAATGAAGTGACATTAAATGCCTTCATTTAATTTGTTAAACAAGAGTCTAGCCTTCTTGCTTTTCTGTTCTCATCTTTCTCTTCCACTCAAGAAACAAAGGAATGGCAAACAGAAACCAGTGGATATATACATATTATCACTGCAAACATTAATAAGATGAAGAAGGGGAGAGAAAAAAAAGCAGTATAATAAACATAGGATAGATGGCATGCCAAAAAGGGATGACAGGAAAAAAAAAAAGAATGACAAAATGAGAGTGGTTGCAAAATAAGGAAAACAAAGATGTCTAGAAAAGGAATGAGAAGAGAATATGCCTGAATTGTCTTTAGCACATTCCAACATTTAACTACAAAAATATTAATTGGTTAATACCATAAGCCTTCAATTGTCTGCCAGTGTACCTGGCTGTCTTTGGAACTTGCATATTGTGAAATGTTCTGGACTCAGCAGTCATACATCCATTAACAATGCTTTGGTAAGTATGACTGTATACATTATACAGAAACAGATTAACTTCTCTTGACCCACCTTTCCTGCAGCTTCCAGCTCTCGTTTATCTTTCTTAGCATGCCCAGCCAACATCTTCATTTCAATCATTCCTGCCACTGCAATGATGGGCACAACAGCTAAAAGCAGCAGGGTCAGCTGCCAGCCATAAACTAATGAGATAATAATTCCGGTCCCCAGGTTGGCTATGTTTTGGGCAATTAATGCTAGTCTGACACCAGTTGCCTGGACAAGAAAAAAAAGGCATTTCTTACCAACATAACTGCATTTTAAATAAGAAAAGCATTTTCACCCATAAAATTCCTGATTCTCAAAGCACTGCTTAGAAAGCCTTAACTCAGTTTTGCTATTTTTCAAAATGGCAGGTTTTTAAATGTTTTTGTAAAAAGTTATCTAGATCAAATTTATACCTTTTTTCCCCATATTCTGATTACTTCAATTTACTCTGCAATTTCTAAATTCTGCTCTTGAAACTGAACAAGCTTTACCCTCATCACATACTCACATTTACATCTAAACATTAAAATCTGTCAAATTTTTTAGATCACAGAGCTAGCTTTACAAGTCATCACACAGAGTCCAATAAGAAAGAAAATTAAATATTTAACTTTTCCTATTGAAATAAAGACAAAGATACTTCAGAATCAATCAGTTTAGAAAAAAACCAAGCATATAACTTCATGTAGCAGTAAAAAATTTACTTAAGCATACACAAATGATTACATTCAGTGTACTTTAGCTTGATATTACATAACCCTGAAAGCACAGAATTTACTTATAAAGAATCTCCATAAGGTAACTGAGAAATGAAAGTCAATTGCTGAAAGTTCACTTTTTTAATAATAAATCTGTACAACCAAAAAAATAGCAGGAAAGTGTACACTGAATAAATTTATTTGCATATCTTTAGGTGAAAAAGACCTCTTTAAAAAGACTTCCTAGGTAGGAGATTCCCAATAAATTCATTTAATAATAAAGATCCCAATACAGCACAATAGTTTATTTTTTAGAAAAAATAATTCAGAAATTAGTCTGTAAATATATATTACCATAATTTTCATAAAATGCATCAGTGCATTCTCTACCAGCTATTGGTATTCATATAATTATTATATATTTACCAATAGCTGGTACAATAATTCTTATATAATTTTTAAAAAATATAAAATACACTATTTTATAGTATATTTTAATGGTCAAAATCAAGACTGGAATCCAGCTAGTCAAACCCAAGCTCCAACTTCATTGCATGCTAAACCAAATAGGAAAACTTCCAACACAAAATTTTACTTACTCCTTTCACTTGAGAGGCATCATTAGCAAGTCTTGTAGTTAATGCTCCAGTGCTGTTTTTAGGATTATCAAACCAGGCCATGTCCTACAATAAGAAAAATTATTTATAAGACCAGATTTTGGACATTTCAAATAAATTGCTAAGTCAATCTGGTAAGTGGCAGTGCCTCAGTTCTACATATTTAAATAAGCTTAATTCCATCACTGCACATTGAATATATTTAGCAAGAAGTGTAATCTTGTGAATCATTGATGTATTCATTGTCACTGCTGAGAAGGAAGAGGAGCAGCTGAGAGATTCCAAAAGCAAAATTTATCCTCCCTCACTGCTGCTCCTTCACTGAATCTGCTTGGAGGAGAGCACTCTTTGGTCACACTCCCTCACGGTTGCAAAGCTGTTTGGGGAGGGGTTAAATGTAAAGCATTTTCAGGTTAAAAACTAAATATTCCATGCTTTGTTTCTTCCCATATTGAAGAGGCTTATTTTTAAGCTTTGAGTCACCAACAATCCAACAACAACAAAAAAGAAAAAAACACAAAAACCCAAAAACCAAACCAAACCAAACCAAACAACAACAAAAAAAAAACAAAGGAAAAATCAACTTGTTCTATCTGATCAAAGTTAATTGTTGGGATCAGGTACACAGTTTATGATTTATTCACCAAATATCTGATTTAAACTGCCATGTGTAGTATGTACTGAATGAAGTCCTGATAATGCATTACAGGCATTTGTGACCTCAAGACTCAATTGTAAGATTGCCTTTTCATTAGATTTTTAGTATGGCTAATCTATAAATCATGATTTTTCAGAATACAACAGTTTTCTGTCACATTGAAAATAGTCATGTTCACATGAATCAAATTCTGTGTCTACATGTAGCTTTATGTACAAGACTTAAAACCCCATAACTATCATATTTTGTATTTCAAAATCTAAAATACTGATCCTGAAATCATGCAAAATTTAGCCAATTTAGAATTAACAACATTACATTCTATTTTCATTTTAACTCTCTGAAAGTGGCTTTACTTTTCAATACACAATCTTATTGTTGCATTAACAAACAACAATTAGAGATTTGGAGGCTTGTATGGAGACTTCAAATAAATATATAATACCACATATCTGTACATATCACAATTCAAATCAGACATTTGGAGTAAGAGTTACAGTGTAAGTTGTGTTGCATTTCTTTAGGGGAGAGAGGGCCCAAAGAAGGCAAAGCAGGCAAATGAACAGGTAATGAGATACTGCTGGTGCACATCAACTTGTCAGGCCCTTGTAACTTGGCTGTAAAACTAAGTCTTTGCAAGGAGTACATAAAAAGCTCTTGTATTGATTTAAGACTTTCCCTCTAAGGACACTTTGCATAACCACATGTAATTAATCAAATTGATTTCTAGTCTGATTTAAACTGTCTTCTCTGTATGACATAGTGATGTAGAATCCAGTTATTTTATACCAATACCATAAATTCTTTTTAAAATCCTGGAAATTAAAATATTTATTATCTTTACCTGTCTAAGCATTGCTTTAAATGCCATGAATCGAAGCCTCATTGTAAGAATTTCTCCAGCTTTGCCAAATGCAAAACCCTGTTTGAGAGAAAGTGCAATGCTTAGTATAGTATTACACTGTTTGTGTTTATTCAATACATATTTTAGATAAATTGCCTCTATAATGTCAAAGTAAAAAAAAAAATTGCTGTCCTATTTGCAGAAAGCAAATATAAAACCAGGTTTAATATGCATAAATTCTAGTAGGTTCACAGTACTTATATTCAAATATTATTAATGAAAAAAAATATAGGGAGGGAGGATAGCAATATTTCCCAGTGCTGTTTCACCAGCATGCTTTAAGGAGAAGGTTACTAATCAACCCTTTGACTTCATTTGTCTGAGTTAATGTAAGTGAGATTTAAACAAGTGTCCTGGGTTGACTATACGATGCTTTTATCCCCAATCGTCTTCTTCTGTTCATGCTGAATAATAAGTTTGCACCTTTAAGAGTGTTCCAGAGAGTGAAGGGGGAGAGAAGAAGCGGCAGTTTTTTTTTTCCTGAACTGTCCTACATTCCTTCTGCTATGGCTGTGTTGTCTGTGGCTGCACTGCAACGGGACAGTGCTCTCCTTTGCTTTTAGTTAGTTAGCTAGGGCAAAGAAGTTCCCTGGACCTTTGTTTTTCTTTTCTCCCTTCTCTTTTGGACCTCTTAAAACCTGCTCTGGACTGAACACCCAGGGGAGCACCAGCAGCTGCACTGAGGCCCACTGGGCCGGGCCTGGCCTCACATTCCCAGCACCGGAGGGACTGATCAGAGACTGAGTGAGCTGAACTGCACCCCGGGGAAGGGACTTTCTCAGTTTGTCATCTCTTTTGGAGTGGCAAGGGATCTTACTGTTTGATATTGTGTAGAATTTACTGTTTAATAAACAGGTTTTTTTTCCACCTTTCTCCAAGGAGATATTTTCTCCTGGACCAGTTGGGGAGTGAGGGGCTGATTGGATCTGCTGTACTACCGGAGCTCCTTTGAGGGATTCTCTCCCAAATTTGCCCTAAACCTGGACAACAAGTAACATTTAGGTCATTCATTTTAGATTAAAGGCTTTTTAAGGCAACCTGGGTTCAGTCAAACGCAACAGTCAAATTTAAAAACATTACCTGAACATTTCTAAACTGAGCAAACCTATCACAGCCCTGTACTACTCAGCCTTCCATACTCAAGCCCTTTTTGTTTGTGCAATGAGGCAATTCCACAAACAAACCAGGCTTCTGCAAGAGGCTATTTATGCTGCTGTCCCAAGCATGGTATTATTTCACTCTGTGGGCTCACTTAACAGATAAAACTATACCAATATATTCCTAAATTATAAAATGGACTATATATGAAAATATTTAATATGATTACGACCTTTTTTTTCTTTTTAAGTGGCACTGTTGTATCAGGTACAACCCTTAGTATTTCAGCAGGATGAAGTGAATATCAGTGTGATGAGTGTTACCTGACAAACTGGCCCTGGGAGTCTCCCACAAGAGAAATATGGGATGTTCCCTTGGACAAGAGAAGGGTTGGGGAAGTAACAAATTGGAGAACAAAGGCAGGAGATTGATACATTTTCAATTACTAACAGATTCAAATAAGGAGGGCTCGAGGCGGGAGGAGGGTGGTAGAATGTGGGGACTGGAGAGGTTGCCTGTTAGCTGACAATGGAAAATGAGTGAGAAAATCCAGAGTTTCATGCTGAGAAGTGTCTGACTGGTGAACAAGATGGGAATTTCTAAGTTAAGAGGTCTGAATAGATTCAAAACACTCTTAAACACAAGCAGCTCTAGGTCAAAAAAGTTTCAGCACAAGACATATCTAGAACCATAAATACAGGTTCTGGTTTGAGTTGGAGACATTTTATGAAGATGCAAATGTTTAGTATTTTTCAGGTATACTATTTTAGTATATTTCTAAAACATGGTGAGCAATTAAAATAAGGTTAAAATATTAGAACATACCTGGAAAAAGAAAGTAAAAAAAGAAATGATCCCAAGTACTAAAAACAGCAGTGAATATAAGTTGCTCTGTTTTCTTAAGACGTCCTTGTCAGTCTCTGAAAAAATCTATAATATAAAATTTGAAACAAAGTTTTTATAAAATTAACTAACAATCTAAATACTCTCATCTTTCTCAGTAACTTTTTTTGGTAGTCAATTGCATTCATATGAAATTTGATCAAATATTACATAATATTTAATGCATAACAAGCATATGTCAGGTTGTAGCAAGATTTTTAGCATTTTGTGTCATAAAATTTTTCAAATTTTTGCAAGAATGCATCATCCATTCTTCAGCTTTCATGATTGTTTTTAGTGATTGTTTTAAAGCTAATTTTATTAGAAATAAATATGGTGGGCTTATAGTTTTTGCTTATTTTATTCCAACTTACCCCAATAATTTCAGAAAATATGACTGCAAATGCAGGTTGTAAAGCTCCGTTGATAATTGCACACAAGGTTCCAGCTACAAAGTATGGCCATTCAGTTTTGTTCAACTTCATAATTTTCAGAAATGAAGCTGGAGGTAATTCTTCAGCCTAAAAAACAAATTGCATAAGGACAAACATGAATGTATTTGGCAAAATACAGACAAAAGGAGAGATTAATAATCAATTTCCTATTCCCAGAATCTATTCAGGGGAAACAAAACTGCATCATTTTAATAACATGAATAAATTATTGTACATTTTTTTGGTTTTAACATGAGGGTGATCTATACACTATATCTACAGCACTTTTTATATTAGTTTATCCATGTAATTTTTGTTGGTGAATACTTTGGTACTGGTCAGTGATGACTGAACTACTCATTCTGGGCATATTACTGTGAGTAATATTGATTAATTCAAGTAATTTTTCATGAAGCAATTTATAACATTAAAGTAATTGCTGTAAATATGAATGTAATCATATTTGGGGAGGGGGACAGTTTGAAATTTTTGTTGTAAGTTGTTATGTTGGGCTAAATATTTTGTTTCTTATCCAAAATGAATGTTTAACCTGTAGGTTATGTTGGTATCGTACATAAATATATGTAAGTATGTTTATTTTAAAGGAAAATTACTTTCAATAACAAATTCATCATCTTTGTTATATTATCATTCTATTTCTATTATCATTTATATTAAAACTAATAAAGAAAGTTATGAATATTATCAGTCAAAGGCTATTTAGTATTTAAAAATTCTCATGTCTTTTTGTACCTTTTTTCAGCAGGAGAATGAATTTAACAAACTTTGTTTAAAGGAACTAAGTTCACTAACAGCTCTGCAAAGATACTTACAGGTGAAGATTTTTCCTCATCAGGACTATCATTTTGCTCTCCCGGCTTTTTCATGCTTCTCCGAGTTGATCGTCTTCTCAATCCTCTAGTTAAAGATTCCTCAAAGTCTGGTTCAGATTCACTGCTTTTGACACTACGTACATTCTCATAATTTCCTGATGATGGAAGTACATTCTCATAATTTTCTGATGATGGAAGTACTTCCTCATAATTTTCTGATGATGGAAGTACCTCCTCATAATTTTCTGATGATGGAACTTCAGCTTCTATTGCCTAAAAGTGGGAAGAACATAATGCTAAGATTAAATATGCACATATTACTTCAAACTTTCAAAATTATGAGGTAGTCAAAGTAACTGTGTTTCAGTAGAAAGAGATATTGGGGAACAACATATAATGCCTTAAAGAGGTATGAAAATCTGTATAATATTTATTAGAGCTCTATCTTCAGAGCTTTAGTCATATATGAGTTTTGCATCTCTCATTAAAATTATTATAGTAAGTGGAAGACAGAGAGTAGCTGCTCTATTTTTTAATAAATTAAACAAAAAATTTTAAATTGAGAGTACACCCTTTGCACTCCCCTTGGGATCTTTTAGAATGAATTCTTGGGGAATATACAGTATATTTATGAAGTGATAAAACATTACTGCCTTTACTGGAAAACACACTAAACAATTCTTGACTTTAAATGGAATAAGGAAGTTCAGGAGGAAACAAGTCAAAAAGACATTTTGGCTGAAAAATTGGAGCAGCCTGGAAAAGAGCCTTACCCTTGGTAGTACTTTTGCCAGTCTCTTTGAGAGAATGAATCAATGTCTACCTACCCTGAGGTTTTTGATAGCAACTGGATTCAAAGTTGCCTTCAACTTGTGTTTTGTTTTTTCCATTTTTAAAAATTTCTTACTGCTTTTTACATTACTATTAAAAATATCTCTTTTTACCTGCCTTCAATTTTTTATTTTCTTTTTTTATTGTTTTTCAATTTTCTTTCCATTTTATATTTCCTCATTTTCTCCATATTTGCATTTGCTTGGATACAAAGTCACTTTGAATCTAAGGTAACCAAATACATTCTCCTGTGAAGAAGTATTTTAGTTGATCTGGTTAACCTCTTCAGTGTGACATACCGGGATGGCAGTTTCAGCTTATTTAATGGACGTAGAGGTCATGCAGTAAAACGAAGCTACAATGAAAATCTGCTATAACCTAATGGTCATAGGATATTGGGATGAAAATATCAAAGTATCTTGGTCTTCATTTAATAACTAACACATTTTGGAAATTTATTATAATTTGCAATCTCTTTTTTTCTATCTGTATAAGTTAAGAACACATTTTTGCTCTTGGTGTAGCTGAATTATTTTCCTTTTTCTTCTATCCCAACACTTTTTTTTTCTTTAGAAAGGAATTCAGTATGAAGGATTATAACTAAACAGCTTAAAATATGCATGCTGTATTTTACCTTTTATCAGACTAAGAACAACCAATGGAATACCAAACTACTGTGGTAATCTGCTCTGCACTAACTGCATAAAAAGAAAACATAAAATCATATTTTAAGTTTAAATACCTAGAGGATTAAAAATGTACTATCCTGAGTTTAAACAGGTCTTGTAGCGAAACTAGTGGTCTCTCTCATTATTAGTCACCTTTCAAAGTACATTAGTCTTTTTCTGTTATTAAAATATGCCACAGAATTTCTAATACTTCTGCTTAAATGACTATGGGTGGGGGGAAAAAAAGGAAATGAGGCGACAGCTAGAGGCAGTAGTACCTGCATGTTAACAAGTTTGTAGTAGATTCCCTTTCTCTGGAGCAATTCAGCATGATTGCCCAGCTCTGTGATAACTCCACCTTCAAACACAGCAATCACATCTGCATTTCGGACTGTTGACAGTCGATGAGCTACCACAACCGTGGTGCGTCCTTCCCTTGCCTGAAAACAGCAATAGTTAATGTGAACATTTATAAGTAAAAGCAAAAACTGCTCATTTTCATGGCAGAGTTGAATAGGACCTAAAATAAATATTTAAATGGTTCACAGAAAAATATAACTTTCAAAAAAAATCTAAAAATTATTTCCTTAAAAGAGAAATATAATTTAAAGATTGAAATTTAATATTAGAGATCATCTTTCACTGTGGCACATAAATACATCACATTTGATCAAAAAACCTAAACTAAAATCTCAGTATATAAAATTTTAGAATGTTACAAATGCTAAAATGTTTAAAATGCTATAATTTTTATATTTAGGCCCAGAGTTGCCCACTTAAACTATAAAATCCGTGGAGAATTTTTACTCAGAAACACTAGAAAATATCTAACACTCACTTTTAAAGATAACAGTGTTTTAAGCTGTAAGTCATTGCTAACTCAAGCAACTACAATAAAAACAAAATTTTCTAAAATTTCATATTAATTGTATTTCAACTAAAAACAAAATTTTCTAAAATTTCATATTAATTGTATTTCAACTAAGTACCTTTCTTTGGAAATTTATAAGCATAATACACTTAATATTCCAAACATCACAGCTTGTCATTTTAATTATGAGGCTATTTTAAAGTGATCAAGCAAATTTTAGTTTAAATAATGAATGTAATGATTCCAAGAAGTGGAATTCTGTTGGAAGCTGGATGGAGTTCGTCTTCAGTGATGTTCCTCAAGAGATCCATGCTGGTACCCATACTGTTCAATATCTTCATGACTGATACTGGTAAATGGGATTGAGTGCACACTCAGCAAGTTCAAGGGTAACATCAAGCTGAGCAGTGCAGTTTATTCACTTGAGGGAAGGGATGGCATCCAGGAGGTGTCTGGCAGGCCCAGGAGAACCTCATGAGGCTCAGCAAGGACAGGTGACTGACAACAATATGAATGGCAGTAAGAGAGATAATGGACGAGGATGGTATTTACACCAAGAAAATGTTGATTTAAGCTTAATAAGGCAGAAAATATTATTCCATCTGCTAATGTGGAGTAAGACTTCTCTCTGTAATATCTGCAGGAACTCAAAAATTCTCTGTACAAAGAATATTTGCCAGATTAAGGTTTACATTTTGTGTTTTTATGTGTCTCTATTTTCAACAAAAGTCCAGGAAAGAAGTAAATATTATGCTCCTACTTATGCTTCATTTTAAAACACTACTGACCTTGTCCAGTGCTGCCTGCACAACTGATTCACTCTCAGTATCCAAAGCTGATGTTGCCTCATCAAGCAGAAGAATTTTAGGATTGCGAACCAAAGCTCTGGCAATTGCTATTCTTTGCTTCTGGCCTCCACTGAGCTGTGCCCCTCTTTCTCCAACCACAGTTTCAAACTTCTACAAGACAAACACATGTATTGAAAAGACTCAGTGTCACAGTCCTTCCACTCAAGATGTCAGCAATGCCAGAGATGCTGGTAACACCTTCTCCTTTCTCTACAGGAATAAACACCTACTTGGATACACCTGACTAATCATTTGTGTTCCTGGAATTCTGGTAGTTCTTCAAATGACAGCCAAATCATTGCCTGAAGATATAAAATTAACATTATTCTCAAAAGTTATGAGGAAGCTCTGCATAGCTCTGCATATTCACATGTCCAGGATAGCTTCCTGTCTTAACAATCATTCCTTCTGAGGAACTATTTGGCACAAGAAGTTTTAGAAGAAATTTAGAAGAAATTATCAGCAGGAGAGCTGATCTGCTTACATTGGGTAGCTTCATGATGAAGTCGTAAGCATTTGCCTCCTTGGTGGCCTTTTCAATCTCCTCCATGGTGACATCCTCACGGCCATAGCGAATATTTTCTGCAATAGTAGTGGCAAAGAGCACAGGCTCCTGATTCACCACACCAATAACCTCCCGCAGATACCGTACATTTAAGGTCTTAACGTCCTGCCCATCAATGGTAACCTGAACAAAAGAGAGCAACAGAAACTGTCTACTACTTGTTTTGATCGAGGAACCTCTCTCTCCACGCCAGCATGTGCCATTTTAGGGGACACTCCACCATGTCACTGGAAAATTGACAAGAGCAGCGAGGCTGGAACTAGACTTTCAACACATGACATGCAGAGCAGTCATCTCACTTGAAGTATCTTACCGTGCCTTCCTTGGGGTCATAAAATCTCTGGATGAGCTGAACAGTTGTGCTTTTCCCACAGCCGCTGCCACCAACCAGGGCCACCGTCTGGCCAGAATTAATCTTGAGATTCAAGCCCTTCAGTATCTGTCCATATAAGAAGGTTGGTCAAAAACATAACAGTATTTAGAAATGTCAAAGTAAATGTGAAAGACTAGAATGAAATAACCTTTCTATTTCTAGCAGAATTTTGTAAAAAAAAAATATAAACATGTGGATTTAAATTTTGTATTACTGATGACTTCAGCTTATTTTTCCTAATAATTACATCACAACTGGCTCAGTATCAATGTATCATACAACACACTTCTCAATTACCTGGCTCATGAACCAGTTCATATGAGAAAATAATAGTATTACACTATTCATAACTAACAGAAAATATAAAAACAATACAATGCAAAATTTCTATGTTATGCTGCCTCAACTTTTTCTTTAATTCATCATGCTGACTACAGGGAAGCTATGTAAAAGTCATGGTTAAAAGCTGAGTGTATTTCCTTTCTGCCTATCAAAAGTAAGAAAGATCACTTTATCAAGGTCAGGGATTTTCCTTCAAGGTAAGGAAGGAAATAGTTACACAATGCAAAGACTCTCCATGGACATATTTTCAGGAATCATTCATATGTTGTCTGTCATCACTGCATTAAGATTCCAAATACATGACAGTGCTTTAAAAAGGAAACTTATTCTCTGTCTAGACAAATACAGATTCTGATCTCTATTCCATAAACAGCAAGTCCTTGCTGAAACTGCTTTCTTTTTTTTCTGGTTCAGACACAGTCATAAAATAGCTGCACTGCAAATATTTTAAAAATTATTAGCTCATTATTATTACTATACACAAACACTTGAGTTAGGATTGTAAATTTATTCTGATGGAAATATATATTTATAGTTTTTTGCATAGCCACACTAACTAGGACATTAGCCAAAAAAATTATTCAGGAAACTTAACATGTTTACCTAAGCTGGAAATAAATTTAACTAAAATCGCTGTGATGACACGGTAGTTTTAAATACATTGGAGATTCAATCTGAAACTGCTAGATCTTCAACAAAAAATAATTTATGTGACTTTTAAAATTATTTTTTCCCAACATATGGTCCATATGTTCAACTGTAATACATATATAAAGTTTCAATTACAGTACCTCAACATCTGGTCTGGATGGATAATTGAAGTAAACATTTATTAATTCCAAGTTCCCTTTTATGTGGTCTGGCTTGTAACCTGCCTCTGAATAGCTGTCAATTTGAGGTTCCTGGGCAAAATAAAATACAACAAAAAAAAATCAATTTTTTTTTCATAAAAAAGTCCTAGAGTGCACCATTGTTCTGCAGAAATGTTTAATATGTTTTTTAAGTCATTTAGGTGAGGTTTCTGAAAGATCTAAATTGTGCAATGCTTTGTCCCCTCACTGCTACATTGATGATATGCTCATGCAAGAATGCTTATAAAATTTTTCCATTAAGCTTCTGTGTGAATTTAGTTCCTGTCCTTAAAAAGGGAGGAACTAAAAGACAGGACTCTTACCTCCAAAAGAAGTTTTGAAATTATAGGGAGGGCAATGATACTCACATTGTCTATTATGTTAAAGATGGTATAGGCAGCTCCTCTTGCACTTGCAAATGCCTCTATGCTTGGAGCAGTTTGTCCAATACTGAAAGCTCCAATCAATACAGAGAAAAAGACCTGAAAGAAATGTTTACAGACACATGTATTCATTCTTATTTAAGCAGAAAATGATATTTATTTATTTATTTCTGTTAGGTATTTTTGGGTAAGGAGGTCTGTTAAGGGAAGTTTAAAGAAGCTAAAATTAAAACAAAACTGAAAAGGTCTCTCTTGTGCAAAGAAAAACATTAAGAAAAGAGCTTTTAAAAGTTCATATCAGAACTGAGAAGCTGTACAACATTAATTTTGCAAATACATTGAGAAAGACTGAAAAAGTGACTCAGAGTTGTAAAACCTATGACAAAAAATTTAGAATTTCACTTGATGTCTCAGGATTTATTGTACTAATGCATTCATTGGCCAAAGACTGGAAAGTGTATTACATATCTGCCAACAGAACAACAGAAATGCAAAATACTGTCATTCAAAGAGACAGTGAAATAAAAGTATAGAAACCCAAGTTCTTCATCAAAAAGTAATAAAGGATCCCCTGCTTCAATGAAAGAGTAAAGTTCAAGCAAACAAGAAAGAGCAGCAGAGGAGAAAAATTAATAATTTTCTCAGAATAGCACAGTTCATTGCTTTCAGTTAGTATCAAAACAAAAGCAATTAAACCACCCTGCTCAGAGATCATAACAGCCATAGTAGCCAGAGCAAAGTCTGTCACACCCATCCTCTTGAACAGGGGTTATTCACAGATTTTACACATGATAATGCATCATCCATGTAATAAAAACATCGTTTGAACTACAACACAGACAATTTGCAATAGAGTTTGCAAATACTTTGAACAGAATAAATTACACATAAGGTCATGAACTTCACTGAGAGGTTCCATGTGCCAACCTCTACAAAAGGTTCAAAACAGCCAAAACCACGTATGAGAGACATTTTCCACAAACTTCAGTGATTCATAAACTAAACAGGTAGTTTAAAAAAATATACAAATATATGTATATGGTCAACTGGCTGGGTTTCATCATAGTTAACGAAGTTATTCTTCTTCCCCTGTTCACTTCATATTTCATACAGAATTAGAATGGTTTCCACATCTAGAGAATAATTTAAGTTATGATTTAAGTGTTATGGTTTTCTTCTTTCAGTTAGATGGTGATGTATTTCCTAGTCACAAGTATATTTTTATCCCACCCAATTTCAAAAAATACCAAGAAGTGATTCCAACCTCTCATGGTGCAAAACATAAGCAAACATTAATTATCTACTTAGACTGCACAACAACTAAAATAAGTATTTATTTCTGCACCCTGGAAATATATTCAGCCCTCTGAAAGCAAATAACAACTAGAAAGGGTATTGTGCTTCAGTTTTTGCTTGAACTATTTCTATATCAGTCTGATCTTACGAAAATCAGAAGATATATATGATCAGTTGAAAATCTCATATTTTTTTAACTGGGTTCATATAGACTGTGAAATCCTACAGAAACAACATGTAGGCTTTTGTGGTGAGAATCTTTTTGTTAAGAAGGGATGTAACTTTTCCAATTTTGGGACATAATTCTTATTACAGTCAAATACATGTTTGTTCTTTATTATTTCTCACTGTCACTGAGAATTTACTCATTAATACTTACTGTGAGAACTTTGCCAATAGTGTAATCATCAGTTAAGATCAAAGTAGTTCCATACCAGAATGCCAGTGCATATGATGCATATATTAGTAAGAAAGCAGCACCCATAGAAATATTAGCTGTAATGGCCTTTCTTATTCCAATCTGTTTAGCATCTTCTAAATTTTTATGGTATCTGGAAGAAAGACAGAAGTTCAAAAGAGATTCACATTTGTACCATGGCAGACATCACAAAAGCTCTGTGGATGGATTAGAAAAAGAATGTTTACAAAGTACAGCAGTTAGGTACATAAAATATCTAACCCTAAGACTGTATAAACGTAAGCCTGCTAGTCAGGCATGGAGTTTCTAAAGTAACCCCTAAAAATGCCAACATTAGTCAGCTTGGTATATAGAAATAAAAGGGCATTGCATGTCAGGGACTGGCATTTAAGCTGCTTCTATAGATCAGTGAACTTTTACCGTGAACCATTCAAGATTAAAGGTTACAATATACCAGCAGATCTATATTTTACAGTACAGCGGAAATAGAGATTATTAACACCTTCACAACTACTGAGTAATCAGATTAGATTACTCAATAGTTTAGTTTCAGATTAGATTACTCAGTAGATTACTCAGATTACGTATAGATTACCAAGGATATAATCATCTCTTCACAGAACAGGGGTCCTCTTTTGTCTAAAGCTCTCAGGGTAAGATATTTGAAGTAGTTTGCATACCCTTTAATGCAGAGACAACATATCAACTCTAGAAAAAAAACCTGATTGTCTTTCAACATGTAGAAAACCTTGTAACAATTTCTCATTAACTAAAAATGCAGAAAGCACAAGACTCTCAACAGAAAATATGCAAGAAAATCTCAAACCATTTGAAGTAAGTATTTTAAAATCCAGTAATGAAAGCAAATATTGCTCTTACCTTTTAATTTCTTTTTCCTGTCCTCCAAAAGCTATTACAGTACGGATTGCTGCCAGAACTTCTTCTGCAACAGCACCTGCTTTTGCATATGCAGCCTGTTCTTTGTCAGTGAAAGCAGAGAGAACCTAATACAGAATCAAGTATTTTGACATATGAAAACCAGAATAAGCTCAAGCACTCAAAATGGCTTTATCACAATTAATCTGTTCCCATATGAAGCCTTTTGACTATATTAGGCATGGGTGCAGAATGTCCAATAATCAAATTCCTAAGTATGTTGTGAATTCAATAAAATAATTCCACATTACACATTGTAAACAACTAAGGCCTGGATTTTCCCTTTTCACCCAGTGCAGGAGATAAGAGGAGCACTCATAGCGAGCTGCTGTGGCTCTCCCCAGGCAGACCTCCTTAGCTCATTCTCATCTCTGGCTGCCTTAGCCAGAGGACCCTGTAGCTTAGATTGTGAAGAAGTGGCCACAGTCTGTGAAGACTCAGCCAGCCGACATACATGTCTAATCCTACCTTTTCTGCAATATGCTCACTCAAGACAGTGAAAGCCTTAATGATCTTTGAAATATAAAGGAAATAAAAAACCATAAAAGTCTGAAGACTTAAAAAATACAAGGCACTGTGGTCCCATGGAAATTTGAACCTTTTCTCATCTGGGTCTGTACAGAATTTCTTACCAAATTTGTTAATAACTATGAAAAAAACTCTGTGTCTGAGACAAAGGTTTTTTCTAAATTATTTTCTTATTTTCCAGGAGGTGCAATTATTTCTTTCAAGAGAAAAAGTATGTATATGGATGTAGGTTAAAGATTTACAGATGTGGATTCTAGACATATATCTTGCTTCTTTCTCTGTATGTGCTATATTAGCAGAAACAGCTTCAAACCAAACAAGTCTGCCCAGTCTATGGGAATTAGAATATTCAAATGACATAGAATTACTGAATTGTAGAACGACCTTGGAAGGGATCTTAAAGATAGCTAGTTCCAGCTGCTCTGCCATGGGCAGGGACACCTTCCACTAGACCAAGTTGCTCAGGGCCCCATCTGACCTGGCCTTGAATGAGAGGGTACTGATACACAGTTCATCTTAGAGCTTATGTACCTACGTGTTATCTAAAGCTATAATTGCTCTAAGCACACATTCTGATACTAAGACTTACAGATACAAAGAATTATTTCATTGTCTGTCACTAATATAAAACCTGATGCTGTACATATGTTAACTTACCTTTGCCCAGAGGGCTGCTGAAAGTCCCAGGACAGGGCTAACTGCTAGTATTACAAGGGTTAATTTCCATCCTCTTACGAGACCAACAATAAATGCTGTCACAAATGTTGTTAGTGATTGAACAAGCAATCCAACCTTGTCACCTATTCCATCATTAATCTTGGAGACATCACTGAAAAACAAATTACAGAGAGGAAGAAAAATGAAGAAAGCACAAGAAAGATTTCCAGTTTTGTTATGTGTGGAAGACAATCTTTATTATTCAATTACTTCTCCCAATAACAATTTTCTTCAAGGTTAAGCAGTATGTAGTGTGGCCAAGGAAAATTTCATATTTCCTGTGAAACTGTAATGCTATAAATCTGCTTTTGCCGGAGAAAGTTGAAATTCTTCCTGTAGTGAAAAACTACTCTCACTTTCTAAATTCCAAAGTTTTTTTCAGTTTGGTATTTGTGAGCTGTTTGGAAATAAAAGAAAAAAAATTTCATGTAGGCAATGTTATGCAGTTAAAGCTGTTCACATTGCTGGGCTGAGCCAGGACCTTTTTCAGTCCTCAGTGTCCAGAAAGGAGCTGTTTTCTCTTCATGGGGTAATAAGATAGGCTGGGCTTTAGTCATCCTCAGAGTTCAAGGGAACCTAACAAAATGCTTTTCTGACATCTTTGTGACAGTCCTGTATCAGAAGTACTAGAAATTCAGTCCCTGACACTCTCCATGAGGAAACTTGAAAACTTAGTTTCACAGTGAAATAGTTTAGAAAATAAAATAGAATAGAAAAATAAAAATTTCTAAGTCCTGCATGTTTAACAAGATCAAATAACATTGGGAAAGGTATGGTGTACTTACTCTAGAAGACGAGTGTTAAGTTCTCCCACATCATTTACATCAAACCATCCAATTTCCTGTCTCATAATTGCATGAAAAAATCTCTCTCTAATTTTTTTTATTTGCCGACCTGCTGCTAAGGTCCAGAACGAAGTCTGAATATAAGCAGCAAGGAGAACACCAGCTGCTATTCCAGAATAATAATATGCATATCTGTGAGGAAAAAAAAGAAAAAGGGCAAGATTCTCAGAAATCAGGTTAAAATTGGTTTAATTACTTTGCTAGTGTGAATTTATCATGACGCTTACTTTTTCTGTTTGACCTGAATCAGGGTATATATGCTTGTACTAAAACTTACACTTTGCTGCAAAACTTGCTGAGTTTTCCATAAATAGCATTTAATGTCAGAATTACCTTCTTTCAAAATTTAGTAGGTTTTTTTCTCATAAGATTCTTTTAGAACTGATTTCTATTTCTGATACAATACCCTTTTCACTTGAATCTGTCATGCCCATAAACTGCCTAGCATTTTTAACACACATAGACAGACCAAATCACATGTATGTATAGTGTATACATATTTAAATAATAAGCATGCCTGTCGATGTAAATATATAAATAAGTGGATGGATGCAGTAAATATTTCCTGATTTGACTATACAGCATTACTATATTTACAGCTACTGAAAACAAATGCTATTAGAACAAAAATTCTTTGGATCTCTTATTCATAAGTGATATCTTATTTTTACATTAATTCAGCCCTGTGCTACGAGCAGGGTGTCAAAACCAAACCAAGAGTATGTGAACCACAATATCTCTCAAACTGGGAGTAAATCTGAGTCATAGCTTTAAACTGTTTAAAAACAATAAAATCGATCTTGATTTGATGAAGAATTACATTAGAATCAGTTATAATGGAACTTACAACAGAACTGAATAAAAAAAATGTAAATTAATGGATTTCATTTGCAAAACACAACTAAAACCAATGATTAAATATTGATGATGTATATCACCTGCAATTATAAGAATAATGTATCTATATAAAAGTAAAACATTAGCACAAAGCTTGACTCATGACCTTTTGTGAACCCTTGTGACCTTCACTCTTTTACTAGGTTATCCATACTGATTTTATAGAACTTTAAAATGAAACTTGGCTGGAGAAATTGCAGGAATCTGTGTGCAAATGCTCTGCTCTAAGAGAGAATGGCTTTACAAATTAAACTTTTCAAATTTTGTTCCAGTCTCTCTTGTGGTCATAATATCATACAGTTCAGTTAGGGACTTCAAAACTATACTCATTATGAAATTCACTTAATCAAAACTGTTTAATAAAATCAGGTTAATGCCTAACAGAAAGCTGGTTAGTTGAATATTGACTTCAATTGCATTTGGGTCTGTTAAAAAAAAGCCTCTCAAAAAAACCAAGAACACCAATTCTAAATTCAGCAGTAATTACTTCAGACAATTATTTTATGATGCTACATCTCTTCAAAGAATTGATTTATGCTTGGACTTTGTTACTGACAAATCATATCCAAAGGGATTAATGTCTTTGACACATTCCATGCTGATGAAATATATTCTGTAAATTCAACTGCTGTAAATCACAGAGTAAATGCACGTTGCATTGAAAAATAATAATTCCTTTTCTTTTGAGAAATAGTTGTAGTTTAGGTGAACTGTTTGAGTAACAAACTCGACTAAGTACACATGTATAGTTCAGTACTTGAACCCACCCATGCAAGAACTCTGTCCTTGCAAACAGTTTCTATCATTATTTGACCTGCTGGCAGGTGTTGTAGAGAAACAAGGAATTGGTGTAAAGAGCTTTGTCACCCAGTGAAAATGCCAGCTCAAGGCTCTGTCCAGAAACTTTGGAAAAGAGCACCTATTCCTGTGCTGCTATTAATACATTTATCAGTAAACAATCGGTTTCTAAAGGGAAACTAGGACTGCTTTTTGTTCTTGCTTGTACTTTCAGAATTAATTTGTGTTGGCTTGACCCTGGCTGGATTCCAGGTGCCCACTGAGGACACTACCACTTCCTTTCCTCAGCTAGACTTGGAAGAGAAAAATATAATTCAAAGCTCGTAGGACAAGATAAGAGCAGGAAGAGATCACTCACCAATTAAATAATGGGCAAAATAAATTCTACAATTTCATATGTGGCAATTTTTTAGTAATTTTTTAAAAAGTTCTTTCAGAATTAACATGAGACAGGCTTTGAAAATGTTGTGCAGCTAGGCATCAAGTGTTTACTAAACACAGAACAGTTAGGGTAACTTCACCCACACACACATTATTTAGTTTGCAATTCTGCCGTCAAATTTGTTTTTGAATCACTGGGAGCAAGTATACTCCACTGAACTTTTGTAGGCATTGCTTACATTCATGTCAGAGACTGACAGAAATATTGCAGGAGCAAGAAGCTCTCTTATTTTCCCCTCATAATTTCCAATTCCCTCTTGATTCATTCTCATTACATTCAGGTTCTTATTTCTAAGAAACAGCTTTCTCCTAACTTGTTCATTTATTTTATGGTAAAGAGTTGTTTGGGTATGTTTTGGTTTGGGGTTTTTGGGTGTAAATAGTCACAGTTTTTTTAATTGCAAAACTTAACTGCTGAAGCTACATAATTTTACAGTCCACTGTTACCCAATATTATAATGCACTTTGATATAAAACAGCAAGAGTTACTACAGAAAATGCCTTATCTCCTTCCTTTCAAAAAAGATAATTGCCTTGAAGAGTACATCAGACATTTTTTAATACCTAATGAGGAACAGAGTTCAACCTGACAAAAAGAACCTGAAGTGGTACAAGAAACACACAAACTTTAGACATCATGCATAAATCAAGTGTATGGACAATGGTTAATAAAGCTTTTAACGAAACACATCTATTAGCAGCTTATGTTTCTTCTCATTTGACCTTTTCCTTATGGAGTGTTGTAGCAGAAGAACCTACTGGCTACTGTCTTCTGCTGTTTCCAGCTCTAGAATGTTAGATTTAAGGCAGTATATAATCTAAATCTGCATTTTCTACAGTCTAGATAATTATAGAATTATAGAATTGTTAGGTTGGTAGAGATCTCTAAGATATTTGAATCCAGCAATTAACTCAGCACTGCCAAGTCCATCACTAAAACATGTCCCTCAGTCTCACATCCACAAATCTTTTAAATACATCCAGGGATGGTCACTCAACTGCATTCCCGGACACCCTGTTCCGATGTTTGACAACCCTTTCCACAAAGATATTTTTTCTAACATCCAACCTCCCCTGGCACAATTTGAGGCCATTTCCTTTTGTCATGTTGCTTATTAGCTGGGAGAAGAGACTGAACACCATCTTACTATAATCTTTCAGGTACTTGTAGAGAGTGACTTAGCTGAACTTGATGCTTTGGCAGCAAAGTAGGTACTATCTGAAAATTCAACTTTTTTTTGCAAGTGAATCACCATAGTTCAAGGTATTGATGGAGGATAATCAATATAATTTTTTATCATAACAATTACTCTTTATAAATTCAGAGGAAGTGAAGAAAGAAGGAAGGCGATGCAGATTTCACTGGGATATAGAGCCCCCCTGAAATGTGTCAGGATGGGTCAGAGCAAGAGATTACAGGGAAATTGTTGGAAATAGCTAGGAATGTTCAAGAATCTCACCAGGGCCTCAAATAATCCTTTGTGCCAATCTTTAGTTATACATATTATTAAATCATTGGTTTTTTATGTTGTTTAAAGTGTGCAAAAGATCCTTGGGAAAGGAATGGCTTCACTAGAAATGTGTAGCTACATTAAAAAAAGAAGAGGAAATATCAATTTTTAATTACCTTGTCATATCTTCTTCCAGCTCGTTAAACATGTCTGCAGTGAAATTCATCCATTCATCCGTTGAAGAGTTTCCTTAGAAAGGAAGAGAAGAGAAAATACTTTTAATAGAGGAAGATTTAACAAATAAGTTTTCCTGCATGCTGTTCAGCATATCTGGAGTTGCTACATCTCCTTTTGAATCAAGATGATTTGGAAGAAAGGAGGAAATTTTAATGTACATGAATGAACATTACTAATACAGGGTTTGTCATAACTCCACTGACTACAAAACTAAATCACTGTAATTTGAGATTTAAAAGTCTTCTTGAGCATGCACACATAGAAAACCAGAATGGTTTGTGTTGGAAAGGACCTTAAGGGGTCCACCCAGTTCTAACCCCCCTACCATGAACAGGGACACTTTCCACTAGACCAGGTTGCTCAGGGCCTCATCCAAGCTGGCATTGAACACTTCCAGGGATCAGGCACCCACAGCATCTCTGGTATACATGTCCCAGTCTCTCATCACACTCATAGTGAGGAATTTCTTCCTATCTCATCTAAATTGTCCCTCTTTCAGTTTAAAGTTATTACCCCTCATCCTATTACTACAGCTTGTTGTAAAAAGTCACCCTCCAGTCCCAATTTGCTCAGCCTGTCCCCATAAGGGAGTTGCTTCAGCCCTCTGATATCTTCATGGCCCTCCTTTGAACTTACTCCAACAGTTATCCTTCCTATGGTGCAGGGTCCCAGAGCTGGATGCAGGACTCCAGAGAGACGTAGAGAGGGTAGAAACACCACCCCACATGTGCTGGTCACAATTATTTTGATGTAGCCCATGATATTATTTCCTGGGTTGCTAGCCTACAGTGCTGGCTCATGTTGAGCTTCTTGTCAGCAAACACCTCCAAATCATTCACCTCAAGGCTGCTATCAAACAATTTTTCTCCCAGACTGTATTTGTGCTTGGGATTGCCCCAACCCCCATGCAGGACCTTGCCCTTTGCCTTGTTGAACTTCATTAGATTCCCAGAGACCCATTCTCCAGCCTGTCAATTTCCCTCTGGATGCACCCCTTCCCTCAAGCACATCAACTGCACTGCACAGCTTGGTGTCATTGGCAAACTTGCTGAGGGTGCACCAGATCCCACTGTCCATGTCAAGGACAAAGCTGTTGAACAGTGTCAGTCCCAATACTGACCCCTGAAGGACCCACTCATCACTGGTCTCCACTTGGACAACTCTTTGAGTGTGATCCTCCAGCCAATTTCTTATCCACCAAGTGATCCATCCATCAAACTCATGCCTCTCCAATTTAGTGAAAACGGTGTTGATTGGGACAGTGTCAAGTGCTTTGCAGATAGTCCAGGTAGATGATGTCCAAGCTCTTCCCTATGCACCAAATCTGTAACCCAGTTGTAAAATGCCATCAAATTTGTCAGGCAATATTTGTCCTTAAAAAAGTAATGTTGGCCATCATCAATCCTCTCCTTATATTCCATGTGTCTTAGCACAGTTTCCAGGAGGATCTGCTTCATGGTCTTGCTGGGCGCAGAGGTGAGATTGACTGGCTTGGAGTTCCCTGGGTCTTCCTTTTTCCTTTTTTAAAAATGAGGGTTATGTTTCTGCCTCTTTCAGTCAGTGGGAACTTCATCAGACTGCCATAATATCTCAAATATAATGGACAGAGGCTTAGCAACTTCCTCCATCAGTTCCCTCAGGCCCCACAGATGCATCTCATGGGGTCTCATAGACTTGTGCACCTCCACATACCTTAGATATTCGCAAACATGACCTCCTACAGCAGGCAGCTCTTCATTCTCCCTGTCCCTGCCTTTCCCTTCTGTGATTTGGGCAGTGTGCCTGGAACATTTGCCAGTGAAGACAGAGGCAAAAGATCATTGAGTCCCTCAGCCTTTTCTGTATTTCAAGTAAACAGGTCTCCTATTTCCTTCTGGAGAGGGCCCACATTTTCTCTCATCACTGACCTACCTATGCAAGCTTTTCTTGTTGTCCTTGACATCCCTGGCCAGATTTAATTCTATCAGGGCTTTAGCTTTCCTAACCTAATCCCTGGCTGCTTGGACAGGTACTCTGTATTTCTCCCAAGCTCCCTTTCCTTGCTTCCACCCTCTCAAGGCTTGCTTTTTGTGTTTCAGTGTGTCTCCTTGTTCATCCATGCAAGCATCCTGGTGTTTCTGCCTGACTTTGCCTTTGTTGGAATGCATTGCTCCTGAGCTTGGACAAGGTCATCCTTGAATATCAACCAGCTTTCTTGGGCCCTCTTCCCGCCAAGGCTTTATCCCATGGTACTCTACCTAGAAGGTCCTTGAAGAGGTCCAGGTCTGTTCTACTAAGGTTCTAGATAGTGATCTTGCTGTCCTCCCTCCTTGCTGCCCTGAAACTCCACGATTTCGTGGTCACTGCAGCCCAGGCTGCCCTTCAGGTTCACATTCCCCACCAGTCCCTCCTTTGCAGTGAGAACAAGGTCCAGCATAGCACCTCTCCTCACTGGCTGCTCTATCATTTGAAGAATTTATCATCAACACAATCCAGGAACCTGCTGGATTGCTTGTGCCTGGTGGTGTTGTTCCTCCAGCAGTTATTGGGGTGGTTGCAGACCCCCATGAGGACCAGGGCTTGTGAATGCAAGGCTGTTCCAGTCTATCTATAGGGACCTCATCTGCTCAGTCTTCCTGGTCAGGCAGCCTGTAGGAGACTCCCACTACAATGCCACCACAGTGTATCTCTATCATAATGAACATGAGTTATTAATTTGCATCGTAGCATAGCATTGTGGTTTCTGACATCTGTATCTCCTGTCAAGATGTGTGAATCTTCCTGTTTCTTTTTCAAATAGGAACCATTGTTCTTTTCATAGCAGATATATTCTTACCTGTAAAATTTTTGTCTTCAAATGCAACAAAGCTATCAGTCATATCACCAAAAATTACCATGGCAAAAGGGAGACTGCTTCCATGGGCTGCTGCCATCACAGTGCCCAGTATCATTAATAATTTATCTGACCAGCTGGAGTATCGGAACTGTGAGTGAGAAGAGAAATTCATTCTAACAGTTGTATCAGAATGCTAACACAATGCTATGTCTACAAAGTCAAGAAAGTAAAGAAAAAGCTAAAAATTGTACACCTGCTGTCCCAAACCTACAACTTTATCTCTTTAGAAATACAATTTAAAAGCTGTATTTCTCAATTCTAAATGTACAGGTATAAATCCTTTCTATATAAGCCCTTTTATGCTATAAACTCAAAACCAGAGAGATGTGACATTTTAATGCACTAGTATCTGCACCTGTGTAAGAAAGGGCATGAGAAAACAAGACATAAAAAATTTATGCTTTTTACATTTGCTGTTTAAAGTTCAAATTATAAATATACTATAAATATATTATAAATTATCAAATTTTTATGATGTTATGATAACTAAGGCAATAATTTATTTTACCGTAAATTCATTATTATGAAGCCAGAAAATCTGTTCCTAAGGTACCATAGACATCATAAAAAGGTATTGAAATCCTAAATCCTCTTGTCATTGAACTTAATAAAGTTTGAGCTCATCTATTACAAAATCATTGGGTTTATTCTGTACTGTAAACTACTAAGTTTACTGATGTAAATCATAGTTGTATGATGTAATTGTACTAGTGTAAACTGATATAGCAAAGCAAAGAAATTGGGCACTGGCCACCATCATGTACTACAGTTTCATGTTTGTTATTTGCAGTGTCATTGTTGTGTGTTACACACACTAAACCTACAAAATATAAAATATTTCAGTATGGCTAAAAGAGGACCTAGGATTTACTTGATTATATATTACAAGGTTGTGTTTTAAAATGCATACAGAAAATTTTAAAGAATCTGGAACCTTTTAGCATACAATTCTTAATTTTAATTTTCATCAGTAGCATGGTTTTGCCCTTTACTGCTGACTCAGGTGACTGAATAATGACTCATGGGGATAATTAGTGTGATAAGTACCTGACTGGTAATTTAGAGGACAAGACCACACAGTGTAGGCATATGGTCTTGCTTCTTGCTGTGAACATGGAATTTCCTATCTTTCATAAACAGATATCTGGTATGGGTGTGTTTAAGATGTTGATTTACCAAGGGAACACTCCTAAGAATACTTATCTGTAAAAGGCAACTTCTTTAGTATAGCTACATCCACAAAAAGAGCAGCTTGATTTCTACATTATAGTCAATATTCTGTAGTATGAATATATTTGGTAGAGACAGCATCGTATATTCAGGATACTAACATAACTGTAACCATTTTTGATTACACTTTGAAATGTGCCTCTGTGTGTGTATATGTAGACACATACAGAGAGAATAAACCTTACCAGTGCAAATGGGCTCACCACCTTTGGTTTTTCCCCTTTCTTCTGCTTCTTCTTTGCCTTGCTAAAAAAAAAGTATGGTAGTTTTAGTGAATTTAAAAAGAGACCTCACTTTGCAGAAATAATAATTCAACATATTAATGCAGTCCAATTATATTATAACTTTGAAATAATTTTACAGCAAAAAATTGTGTAAAATGAACATGATTTACTGGGCATTCTTAAGATATAAATCTTCAGCAATATAAGTAACATCATCTCCTAACTTCTGTAAGTTTAAGTCATGTTCTTTCCAGTTCATCCCTTCAAGGATGAAACAACATCAGTGGGGCTGGTGGTTCCACTATCTGGTCAGGGAAGTTGTGCACTAAAGCACTGTACAGATTTCAAATCAGAAGAGAGGAGAACTTTTGTACATAGTGGATAGGGTATAGATAATATGTTCAAGGTATGTAAAATGTTGATAGACCACTGTACTAAAAATTTTAAGATAATTTTTAGTAGATGACATAAATGTATCCAATATTTCCATTCCAACATAATTTCTGTCATATTTTAGGATTGTTTTTCAGCCAATACTGAGGGCACTTAATCCTTTAAAGGAGAAAATAAGTAGTCCTCTTGCATGAAATGAATGTGCCAATCAATGCTACTCTTATGTTGATACAAAGCTTTCTCTTACTAGGTCTTCTTAGCAAAATAAGTTAAAATAAGGTTTAAAATATGAATTTCAATAATATATAAAGCAAGGTAATGCAGTCTAAGAATCTTCAATACATAATATTTACTATATGTAAGAATACTTACTGTTTGTCTTCAGATTCATGACCCTGGCTGGATGCAGTGATCTCATGACTATTTCCATCTGCAGTATACTTCTTTTCATCATCAGAATGCATTTTAAATTTATTGAAGATAGTTTCCTGTAAAATAATATTTGACTGAGAAATACACAATCTTAAGCTGAGTACAGCAATCTCAACAATCATTTGTTTGAAAGAAAAATATGGGTACTTATTACAATCAATGAAGTTATTAATATCATGTATTGCAAAGTGAATATTCATAATGCACAAGTATAAGCATACTGAAAGAAGTTCAGAAGTTTGGAATTTCCTAACAAATATTTATATTCTGTATTTAGCCATTTGATAACTGTCATTTATTTAATTTCATTTGAATAAGAGTAATATTTTCTGCAATGCAGCACAGATATACAAAATAAATGAAAAATTAAATGTGTATTTAAAAGAATATGCAGTTAATTAGATTTGTTTTAGTTATTAGTGAATTTATAAAATATCTCTGATTTAAAAAAAAACCCTCAAAGCTACTGACATACCGTGAAAGGTTGCTCCTGGTTTGTGTCTACTCCTCTGAAAAATTATTCAAACTAGACCAGAATTAATATGGTTAAGGACATGCATCATGATTGGACTTTGCTCCTCTTATGTAAGACAGACATAACAAATAGCTTTCTCTTGGATTTTTTCCCACTCCAATAGCCTCGTTTATCTTGGATAATGAAATGTATGCACTTTGGACTGTACCTCCCTTTTCCTAAAGGGAATAATACTAGTCCTTGTATGCATGCATAGTTCATTGTCACCTGGGAAAACAAGCCTGAATACTTTATTCTTCCACCAGAAAAAAAGTTCCCTGTTATAGGTACTGTTGGTTTAATTAAGTTCCTTAAACTGAAAGGAACTCCTCTTTACCTTATTAGAGAGGCTGCTGAATGCTTGAAGTAACTGTTTCACTTAAAGATGAATCCATCCTTGGATACACAGTGAGAATGAAACCAGGTAACACCAAAACATTGTTTTAATCTTTTGCTTCCTTTCCCATCTTCTAAGTCTAATCCAAGAGAACATTACCCATCTAGCATGAAAGAAAACAGGATTTTACAACAGTGCATATAGTTCCTCATTTGAATAAGTGCACAACAGCAAGGAGAGTTTCAGACTCGGTTTAGAAGAGTTTTGAAAATAGCTCTGGTCAGCAGAAATGTGCTTAACTGTTATTCTGATTTTTGAATTTATGTTTATGTTCTATACTGTTAGAAATGGGCCACTTGTTCTATTGTGGAGTGTGCTGTTTTTATCAGTATCTTTAGGCATTACTTCAATACAAATAACAAAAATTTTAAGCACTTAAAATAAATTATTTGCACTTCATAACACATTTCAATGTATGTATTAAAGTAGACATGCTCAACACTTTTACAGAAGTAAAATTTATGAAAAACTAAATAAAAATACTTGTCCTAGAAGAAAAGAAGGTTTACACAAATTTTCCTGTAGGTCTTCTACCACTTTACTCACACGAAATTTACTTAATATGATAACTACCCAGAAAAAATTTTTTTTGTTCTTTTTTGTCATGCATGTCTGTAATCTCAAAATGTTATTGAAACAGTATTTTTATAATATTTTGGAATAGACATAGTCTTATCAGATTGAGGATTACTTTAGAAAGGGTAGTTTATCATTGCCAGTCAAGAAGAATTTAGAGAGTTAATAAGTATTATATGTTTATAAAAAGTCATTGTGATGTATTTATATAGAATTCTATCCACAACAGTTACTGGGAATACTGGGTTTTAACTTGTGTGCCTAAATGCTTTCCTGGACTTGATCCTAATGGACTGGTTGAATTGTTTCATTGGGAACCAAAAAAATTAAAGTAAAAATCCTTAAAGAAAAGTCTATTGATAAAAAAAAAAAAAAAGGAATAGTATGTGCAGTTCTTTCACAACTGCTTTGTCCTAAATGGAAAATAGAACCATGAGATCTGTCAGAATGTTCTGTTATCTCATTGCCATGTCTCAATGCTATTGCAGTTCAATCATGATAAGAAACTGAAATACAAATAAAACACAAGAGCAATTTTTACCAGAGTTTCTCTTGCCTGCATAAAGTAATGGAAAGAAAATGAAACACGTCTGGTTTTATCACACTAGAAGATGAATCAACTAAATTGATATTAAAAAGTGGGAAAATTAGGGAAATAAAGTATTTTGCATCTACTTAATAAAATACAAAACCCTGCAACTTCTCTATAGCTTCTGTAGTTTGTTCATAGCTCACAATTGCAATGAATTTGAAATCAGAGAAGATCATTACATCTTTCTTCTAATCTCTTATATCTGGTTTAAAACCTATAATTTGGGTGAAAGTATACAATTTCAGCCTGAAGAGATTAAATCTGTAAAATAAACCAACACCAACACAATCTGAGGAATCACCACTGCACATTACCTGAGTATATGAAAATCATGTGGGTGAACATAATAGCTGATTTACAACCAAAATGTATAAAACCACCTAGAAACAATGTGGGTGCCAGTCAACCTAATCCGAGGAGAAATACTTTCTCATCCAAAGTCTGGTGACTGGTTTTGCCCTAAATGCATTAGCAGGATTCATAAAGCCAGTATTTGAAAACTCAGATCAGTTATTTGGTTACGTCAACAGCTTACCCTCAGCTTTTGCCAATCTTTGATACCATCAAGGGGGAGTTTTTAATTCTATAGGCCAAAGACTTGAAGCATGAAATCTTGTTTCGACACTGTCTGTATCAAGTAGACATTGACTAGAAGATAAGTAAGGATGTCTGGAAAGCAGAGTGTCCTGATCATTCAATAATTCAAGATGAAAGAAAAAGGGTTTTTTTGACTTCTACTTACTAGTCACAAAATTTCTCACAAAAGAGGGATTTAAACAGAGATGACCAATATATGACCTTTGGGCTATTTAAGGCTCATAAACAACTTAAAATTCCTTCTCAACCCAGTTTGTTATATTATGATTAGAAGAAGCAGAGATCTGGTAATGTGGGAACTGTTGGACAATTAAAATCCCTTGTTGCAGAAGCAAATAAGTTTCATCCACTTGGACTGTCAAAACTTCTGCTACATGTCCACTTCAGCCCTATCCAACAATGGACCAGTGGGATTTTATGAAGATAATGACAACTGCAGCTCCAAAAGCTACCTTTATTGAGTTATGGAGTAAATGTTTTAAGACATTTTAGCCAGTTGAAAGTTCAGTAAAGTGACTCATGAGGTCAGGTAAGTTGGCCTTCTCTAAAGCAATGCCTGTACAAGAGGAAAACTTTTAATTTTACACTAAAAATTACAAGTGGTCATAAGTTTGTTACGCCTATTGGCTAACTGCTTCTATGCTCCATCTCCCCTCACAGACATTGTTTAATTGAAGATAGAACAATACCTCTTGGACATTGCAATTTCTGTGAAGCTCTGCATCATCAGTTATATTTTCTATGTGGAAATACTTATATATATTCATAAGGTTTACTTAATCCCTTCTTTGTTAAGATAGTAGCCAATTTCCCTTTGCCTAACATACTTTTATTGTGTCTGCATTATAGTCACACATCTTTTGTAGAATTTTAAGAATAAATACTTTTTATGTGTTTGAAATAAGATCATAGGCACCTTGAAATGTTCAGTCAACATTGATTCCATGACTGAAGAACAGGTAATTCCCTTCTCTTATATGTTATAAATGCATGGTTTGAATAATCTCTCTTGGGCATTCCAGTGCAATGAGAGATTGTATTGGCACAATATACAAACCTTAAATCATTCTTTGAGTCCATGCTCTTACAGACCATTCACCAGGCTTTTCAGTATAACTCTGTGGTTTAAATTGTAGTTCGCATGATCATAACATAATTATTTGACTGCAGTTAAATTAGGTAGATACAGATCATCCTGTACCGTGCTCACTATTGATTATTTCAGACTTTTTCCATGTATTTAACTATCTAAATTTACTTATCCATTTCCCTTCTTGTATCAAAATGTCTTAATATGTTATTAACAGTCTGATCATGAGACATAAGTTTCTGAAACTGCAGAAAAAGGCATTTGAAAAACAGGGTTCTCAAGTTTTGTGGTGGAGTTTCAACTACATATGCTTCTAAAAATAATTTTTATTGGGAAAATATCATCCCACAAATCCCATATTGGATCTATGCACTCTTTTTATCTGATGCAGGCCAGCACATCATAAATTGACAGATGATATTGGAACTACTGACACAGAGAAATTATTCTAATAATGATAATCATTGATATCAGAGACAAACTGTTGTGAAATGATGGCACAATGCCTTCAAAATTTTCCAAACAATATCAAGAAAAGCTAACCTTTTAAAATGTACTTATTAACAAGAAGTATATTTAAGACAAGAAGCTAACTGAAGCAAATATTTCATTTGCATATACTGTGGCCAGAGAAAAATCACACAAACTATTTTTTTCTTCTACTTACTTTAAAGATGGAAAGTTGGATTTTGCAAAAAAGAGCCAGGTAGGCAAAATGCTTGAAAGGATTGCAGAAATTATGTACTCATTCCACAATGACATTCAACCCTAGCATAGATCAGAATACATGTGAAGAACCTCTGATTTATGGTACTAGAACTCCTGCTCTAGTTAAGCAGCCTGTTAATCAGGGCTGGAAAAGAATAATACTCTGTAAAGGAATTTTGCCAGCTTGAATACCATTCTATCAAGGAGAATTTTCCTATATGAAAGGAATTATTATACTGTCAGAAAGTGACAATTTTGTGTTCCGTTAACTACGCTGTATGCTCAACTACAGGGTAATGTCTGTTGTAATTGCTGGACATTTTATTTTTCCTGGACGAAGCATGAGAACAAATCAAGTTAATGTAAACATCAAGCTTCTATTTGTGTTTAAAAGGAAAGTCTATTCTGAGAAGCATGTTTTAAAATTACAAAACTCCACTCTTATTGTCTGTGATTTGATTTAGAGTTAATTTTTTATTCTCATAAGGAGGACTGCCACAAACCAATGTCACTGGATTCCTGCTACTAATGTGCTAGTTTTCAGCGTTACAAACTTAGTCTTGTTTCTGAAAACATAATCATTACTCGCTGGATAGTTTCATTTAAAGTTGTATAATTAATGCAGTTAGGAAAATTAAAGAACTATAATACAGAACATCAGGGCTTTAAAAATGTTCAAGATTTTATTTTACAAATGAAAACTGATGAGAAAAGATAAACAAAATTATTTTTTGTGCAGGTGGAAAACATTTTTCCCACTTAAATCTGAATAAAATATATAATACTATGACATATCCAATTTTTGTCCATATAATTTTTCTAGGCATTGGTGACATTGTAACAGTACAAGTAATTCTTCCCTCACTGAGTGGCTTTGATTGAACAGTGACCGTTTGCCATGCACAAAGAGCCCTTTGTAAACTGAATACACACAGCTTAAAAGTATTCAGCAGTTACTGATTAGCTACCACACATCACCATTTTTTGATAACTTGAATTAATGAAATACTAAACTGAGTGTTGGTATATTTAATGCGCATAAGCAAGAAACAGGGAAAATCTTTGTGGGCCAAGAAGTCCTCAGTGAGGTAGTGTAGAGCTGGTTTCTACTGCCCCTGAAAGGAATCTTCATTGGGACTGAATTACTGTCTTTCAAAGCCCAGCTTTTCCCTTAGGGTTTTATTTCTTTCATGATGATATTTTTTTTTCCTCTTGAATCCCTAAACTGCTGCTTAACTCCATTTCAAGAGACTTACCTCTGTCTGCAACCTTTCTTACCTTGCAGAACCCCAGTTTTATCAATTTTTTTGCAGTTCTTGCTCCAAATTAAGCAATTTCCTCAAAGGTCTGAAAGATGGTTACACTTCTGTCTTGGATCACAGACAGCTGAACACCTGAGAAACAAGGAAAGGAGTTTACAAACTCACTATATATGAAATATATAACAGCACTGATATTATATTTTATACAGAAATCAAAGCTATTGACTGATTCCCTTGTACAATACTATTTAAAGCCATATTTTCTAAATGCTTGCATTCTATTCCATACTATCTGTGAAATGTCTAGATCACACAGGAAATTATAAGACTGAAAAACCTCTCATTCAGCTTTTTCCCAGTAATACTGAATTTCAAGTTTTTATTTATTTCTATAGCTACAGTTCATTATATGTGGAAGACATATGATGTCAAAATGCTGTCCTGTCCATCCTCCTTCCTTCAGATAACATCAAATATTACATATTAAATTCTTAACAGATGTTTGAATTCTGTACCTTCACAGTTAGTTTCCAAAAGCAAAGATGGAGAACTTCAGACTATCTGAACGACTTGGAGTTTTTTTGGATGTCTAAAATGAATTGTTCTTGAGACAAGTTAGACCTGTTACCCCTTCCCTGTCCACAACAAATAGGAAAAACTTCTTCTTTCACTTCACTTTACAGTACGTTCAAAATTTTAATGCTGCTTTCACAAGTGATGCTTGTCACCTCTCGACAAAAAAACCCAAAACAAAAGAAACAAACACCCCTGCCCCCCCTCACCCCCCAGTTCCTCTAACCCCTCTAGGCAGAATTGGTGCTTTTGATCTTTGATATTACTGTCCTCTTGACACAAACTCTTTCAAAGATTTGGATTTTTTTTCAGAAAAGTAGCCCCAAACTAAGGGCTATTTCAATTATAGGCAAATATTTTTAGTTTCTGTAAGTAATTTGACTTCCATTTTCTGTGGCAGTGTGGAAGTATACTTACTTATTTTATTTGATCTTAGGATTTCATAGCTGTGGTGAAGTGACTAAAATTAATCCTCTCATAAGACATTGATTATGGCACTGTGACCATGTTCTGCATGTTGTCCTTAACCACAGTCAAAATGCCTTGTTCCTTTTTGATGTTTACTGTAAAACAAATGATTGTGCACTCTAAGGTAAATGTGTTTCTACAGGCATTGGATACCATGCAGACACATGTTGACAGGCTCCAAACCTTTCAAACATCCATAACCATAGACAATAGAGGCAATGCTCTCTCATATAATTTTTTCTTCCAGAAACATCTGCCATGTGCTACACCTCTACCTTACATGTCAACACCAATGATGCCTGACAACAATCCAGGGAGACTCACCAGGAAGATTCCAGTTATGATATCAAGATACATCTACTTGTGATCATTTTGCAAGAAACAGTTCTAAAGAGACTGGAGGAAATAACTCTTCACCATGCAAGACTTCAGCCATTAGAAAATCAGATTTCTTTATTTTGTGGTCAGTTACATTGTAGCTACAGTAACTGAACAGGCAATTACCTGAAGTCTTTCTAGCGACTCAGATTAGGTGCTCTCATGTCCGATTAATCTACCTGCATCTTCTCTAAGTCCCCATTTCTCTAATTCCAAAAAGCATTTTTAATCTTAATTTCCATAAATTCATCAGAAGATCATTAAAATGTATTATGATTGCAACAAAGTTTATAGTTCTATCCGCAGATATTATCTTTGTTAAGGGAAAAACAACATTTTCCCACACATTTCCCACTGAAACTTGAATTTATTAGACCTTGTGTAGCAAATCCAGATTTCAGGGTGTTTTTCTTATTTATTTCTTACTGATGCCTCAGTATAAACTTTGTGTAAAAGTGACATAACATATTAAACAGTAATGCAATCAATGAACTTAAGAAGTGCTAATCATGGTCAAACTCATTTCAGTAATATTAGTAAATTCAGACCTTCCTGCCAAGAAACAGAAGGGAGGACCCATATAAGATATTTAACTAATCAGCCAGCCTCAGAGGTCTTCCTCAATGTTCCTCCCCTTCCCTGTGTGGACAGTGAAATCACAACATGATTTCATACTTCCCAGACAGAATGGAAGGTAAAGGCCGCAGGTCAGAGGCAGAAGGACTGGCAGGTGGCTCCCCAAATGTTGATATTCATGGGGACCCTTAAATCACAAGGTTTTGGACAGTGTTGCAGCACCAGAAAATTATAATTGAAGGAACAAAGTTATCTCTGCTCATATTCCAACTTCCTCACTCTTTGCACTCTAGACATCCTCCTTTCTGACTCAGCCCTGTCATGACCTCTGTGCAGTTTACATTCTGCTTGCATGCAGTGACACGTGAGCCTGTGTGAGTGCCACGACTGAAAATGTAATTCCTTGATTTCTTTTTATAGTCAACAATAAATCATTAATGATTAACAGCTCACCCTGATTGAATAAAGTGTTCAGAGCAGTCCTGTTTCCATAACACCACTCACTGAGGGCAAATGAGTTTGTTAGTATGGAAAACGTTCAAGAAAGCAACTCTGAGCATCTCATTCGAGCACTAGTCAAACCAAGATACCTCCTACTGTAAGGAGAAATCTACTCTCCTTGCATTCATTTTCTGCACCTGGCACACAAGGAATGCTGTTCCAGTAGAAATTAGAGAACCTAAGGCAAATATCCTAAGGAACCAGAGATTCCCTGTGGGCAAGGTATGCTTATTAAATGCTGCTGAGATTCCTCAGTGGGAGCATCCTCTGGGGTTCTTTGAATAGTCAGTACTATGAAGCAGAACCAAACTTAGAAAATTTATATTTTTTAAACTACCTCTGGTAAGTATCTAACCAATAGAAAAAAAAAAACTGGCAGTGACTCCATGTCATGGGCCATTTGCAAAAGACATTATAGGACTTTTTGTGGTGTCTGAAGATGGATATATTGCTAAATTACTCCACACCCTAAAGAAGACAAATGATTTCTGCAGTGATCATGCATGGCTGACAATCAGTTAATGAAGACATCCACTGAGCTGGAAGTTATAAGCAGGTGTGAGCAGAACCAGGCCAAGTTCTATAATGAAACTGATTCCATGGTATGGTGCACAAGAGGCAGGAGAATGTATCTGCCTAGGTTATTTATGGAGCACCTTGGCAACACATTAGGAAAGAAAGATGCTTATTACTTTATGTGACAAGACCATAAAAATTTCTCACACACTAATGGGATAATCTAAATGTGTGTATGAAATGGTATGTTTACAAGAACAAAAATTATTGAAATACAGTACTTCATTTTGTTCCAAATATATATGTGACAAAATCTTTCTGAATACTGGTGTGATGCATTGTTTCACAGAATAGACTTACGACCTATTTTCCTAATAGATTTCCACCTGTATTCATATATCAATGTAAACAGAACTATTCAAGATTAATAGATCTCTCAAGAAAAGCATGTGTGCATGTTTCCTGAAGGCCTAAAAATGAAGCTAAGTCTCAGTCGTCATGAGTGCATGGTCATTTCATGCACTGGGGGTTGGATTGTGTTATCACATCTAATTTGTTGCAGAGTTCACCTTGCTCCATTAAATCCAGCACTAGTACTGACAATTTCCTCTGTTTCACAAAAGGGTGAAGTTGGGCAGGCAGAATAATGCTTACCTCAAGATTTCATAGTAAGATGTTCCCCATAAATATTCTAACCCCAAGAACAGTAAAAGTTATCTTGCTCCTTTTTATGTGCTACCACTATGGTAGTCATCAAAACATCCTTTGTGAGAGCACAATATTCACGGTAGTGGCTATTCTGATAATGGTAAACTAAGCAAACTGATCTCCTCCCAACAGATCACATGGATACAGATAAGGACCTGATTGTCATGCCATATCAGATGACTCATATACATTAGTGTTAAACCATTATAGGAAATAGAAGAAAAGAATAATTACATTGTTCAACTCTCTAAATTCCTTCTTCTTCATATATATTTAGATGAATGAAAAAAGAGGGGTGAACAATAGAAAAGGAAAAATATATATGTATATCTTCTATATCAGCAAAATATTAGTGGAAATAATGGCAAATCTTACAAAAAATGTTACCTCTGTTTTGCATCAGTTTTAATCTAGCTGATAATAAGAACATTCAAGTTTTTGTATCTCTTTGGATCTGGGTATATAATACTAGTCTAATGGTGTTTGAAAGTAAATTCTCAGTTTCTGATTGCTAGGTTTACCTTATAGTTTCTGCAGTGAACCATTTTCTAACTTGAAGACACACCCTGAAACCTCTGTTGCACAGATGGATTTCTGCACACTCAGAAAACCATTTTACTTCATTACCAGTCACCCAGAACACAACTGTCAACTATACATACAAGGATATAAGGGAAATGCAAACCATAATTGTACTGAAAATTCAGGTTAAAGTGAAAACAAAGTAGGTTTTTATGACCTGGTTATGATGTTAAAACCAAAACAGTGGTAAAAAAAGAATGCACCCTGCTGGTTACTCCTGATTGGTTGTGCTGCTCCTATTATAATAACAATAGCAGCTGACCTGACAGCAGAGCTTGAGGATTTGCTTAAAACTTGAGGCTGCTGACTTCAGAAACTTTTAAAAGGGGGTTGTGGGGCTAAAGGATTAGCTTTCCTTAACTAGTAAAGATTGTACAGCCTCAGAATGGAGTATGATTATCAGCTCTACTGCAGGAACAATTTCCTCTAAGAAATTTAGTAGGTAGATGTCTCAGAACAGTTATCTGAGCAATGACAGGAGACTTGGCTAGCAGGTTATTCCACCTAGAATGCTATGAGACTGTAAAGTACTGTGAATCCTGAGATAATTGTTGGTATTGGCATCTGGGAATGTATCTGATGAAATAGAACCACTGTCTTTCATGTAGCCGTGGTACAAGACTTAAGCTAGCAAGAGTAATTATCAGACCTGGGAATCAAGCAGAGCTACTATGGAAATAGCTGTAAATTCAGCTTCAGCAGGTAAGGACAAGGAAAATGGACAAGGTAACAGAGGTAAGAAAGAACACAAGGAAATCCCAGTTCTGTGGATCTCCTAAAAGGAGATGCCTACACACTGTAGACATTACAGACTGTAATTTTCAGAAATACAGCCATTTAAGAAATACCCAGTCTCCATTTAAGATAATGATAAAAAGGAACAGAAAAGGAAAAAACAATCTTCAGTGTGGGTTAAGCTCTTTATGTAAAAAGAGGTGGTAATGGTAAATGCAAAATATTTTGGACAATATAATAAAAACTTCCTTTAGGGGACATCAGTGAAACTGCAGGAAGAAAACATCATAGAATTTGAGGAAAAGAGGCAAAGCTTTTAGAAAATGGAATAGAATACATAAATTCCTTGCTGGCTCCTTTTGTCAAGCAAATAAAAAAAATGAGGAATGAAAACTATGGAAAATTATAGGTCCCTCTCAGCAAAGACCTCAGACATCATCTCTTCCTCTCAGTAACAAAGTCTAGGGAGACTCTGCTGTTTATTTGCCCCTGGTCTAGTGGTAAAATTACAATATAACCAATGGAAATGGCCAATAACCATATCAGTACTGAGTGGTCAAGGGAAGAACATTAACTGCCACTAGTGCCATGATGTTAATTGATACTGTAGTGTCAATAACCACTCTCCTCAACAAATACTTATTCCAGCTATAGCTCAAGAAGGAGGGAAAATGATAAAACTTGCTGCACTGTATGCATGAATGGGTGTTCAAGTACCTGTATTAAGATCTCTGCCCGCAGTTAAATAGCTGCCAAGTTCAAGAGCCTCCTCCTGTTTCTTCAGGAATGGGAGGATCCCTTTTAGGAACACCAGGGAATTATTGGCACAGCCTTGTTGAAACAAAATGGATTAGCTACAGATTTTGCTACGGATGTTTGTGAAAATTGGGCCTGACCAGTGGGAGGTGAGGGTGGAGTGATTCCTGCAAGTCATTGATGCTTTGTTATTAAGAATCCGGAGGAAGCAAAAACAGTGGATATTTGGGTAACAGAATTTCCTCAAGTTTTGTGTGTCTGTAATTTAAAATGTGAAAAAATAGAAATTGTGTTTTAATGGCAGAGGAAGGACTCCAATCTACCATCAACAAGTTTACTGGTAAGCAAGATCTTAGTACAGAGACCTATTATTTTAACATCCTTCTTTGTCCAGGGTTAAAAGCAAAGAAAAAATGGTAAAAGTGATATTTTTGCACTTAAATAATGTAACCATCTGTCAGGTTGTTTGTGTGCCTGAAATTCATGTAACACTAAGCAGATTGACTATTTTATTACTGATTTAGCCTGTGATTTCTTTGCAATTCTATTAACAGAGCACAGCTGATAACCACATCTAGCTGTGGGAGAAAGTAATGTTGTTTTATCCATGTTCCTCCAGACTTTCAGATAAAATGCAACACATGCATGAAATTGCCATCAGAATGTGTTATGTCATGCCACACATGAATGAAATGTTAGTACATGGAAAAACTGAAAGTTTGGGAATATACTCAAGAAGTAGCCAGCATTACTCAAAACAGAGGTTTCAAAGCTAATCATGACAAAACTCAGGTACAACCTAAAGTGAAATACTCAGCCACAGTTTTGTCAAAGGAATGGTGATGCTGGCATCACCAAAGGGTAGAACTGACTATGAGAGTCCATGCATGAAAAAAATTTATTTGTTTCACTTTTGCAGCTGCTTACATTTTTGTGAGAATCATATTTGCAGAAATTAATAAACCTAAAATGAATCAAATTAGTGAAGAAATCTCACAAAAAAAGAATGGAAAGAGAAAAAAAAAGTAAAACTGCACTAGTTCAAATGCTGGCCTTTAGATGCACATTACTGTAAGCTGTTTCATGTTCAGCTGGCCACTACCAATCTACACGGTGCTGTTTAAACAATACAGAAATAAAATTATTTTGCTCTAAGATTCTTAAGATTTGTGGGAAAAAAACTCTATTCCTTATTAAAAACCATGTTTAGCATTAATATAGGCAATTATCTTTGGATAGGCATCACTAGAGGCTGCTTTGCAGCAGTTCACATCACACATGCTCTACCAAAGTACATAATCAGTGGAAAAGTAAAAACTGAATATATAGCAAATCTAGGCTAGCTGGATGTGCACTGGCTTTTATAAATAAGAGCTTTCTGTAGAATAAGGCAAGACTTTATCACTAGCTCTATAGGGTTTTTAATCACTGGAAAGAACAGAAGCGCACTTTACCTTTTTAAGTGTCTCTCACTGGATAGAAGCTCCGTTATTGTCTTCCTGCCACAGGTTATTCTGTGTGGTTCACAAATGGCTCCAGTTTTAACAAAAGTATGGAAAATCCTCTATTAGATATGCTGGGGAAACTAAAAAAAAGCTGTTTGCTTTCACTCTGCACAAGCAACAGAGCCGCAACCTCTGCTAATGATGTTAAAAGAGAAACCCTAAGGAAATGACCTAGCTTCATACTTGGTTTCAGACCGGATACATCAAGCTTTAACTATTTGGTTACCAAAGTATGGAGATCTGGTGGCCTGTCCATCATGGAAAGGAAATCCTGAACATAGGTTAATAGAAGCACAGAGAAAAAAAATGCAAGTCATGTAAAAGCCTACCAAAAAGAAACATACAGAGGTAGCAATCTTGGAATAATAGTCAAGAACACATTCTTGCCAAGGTTGTGGTAGTCCCAGTAGATTTGACATTGGAAGAAACAGCCAGCTTGCAAACAAACTGAAGAAAATCAAACAAACTGAAGAAAATACAAAGCAAGGTATAAAAAGATAGAGCAACTTTATAACATGGAAATGAGGGTTAATGTAGGAAAAGTTTAATAACTGGATCAAAGTAAAATATAACAACAACAACAACAATAATAGTAGCAATTATAATGAAAGAGAGAGAGAGGGAGATAAAACCCAGGAGAAAATAGTGACGCACAAGATAGTTGTTCACCACTCACTAACTGATGTTCAGCCTGTCCCTGCACTACGACTGGCTCCTCCCAGCCAACTCCCCCACCTTACAGGACGTTCTGTGGTGGGAAATATTCCTTTGGCCATCTCGGGTCAGCTGTCCTGACTGTGCTCCCCCTGCTCCCAGCTTCTTGTGCAGCTCTTCACTGGCAGAACATGAGACACTAAGAAGTCCTTGACTTAGGGTAAGCATTACTTAGCAACAGCCAAAACATCAGTGAGAAACATCAGAAGAAAATGAACTCTATCCTGACCAAACCCAGGACAACAGGTTAGGATACAAACAGACTACACCAGAATATGTGCATTCCCACCTTAGTCCCACATACCATGCAAAGTGGGAGTAAGCATGGTTTCCTAATTCTAGACTCAGTAACAAAGGTGGTTAGATAGTTCAGTAAAGAAAGCTATAGCCAAGT
Organism: Emberiza elegans; assembly: GCA_024865655.1. Taxonomy (NCBI): domain Eukaryota; kingdom Metazoa; phylum Chordata; class Aves; order Passeriformes; family Fringillidae; genus Emberiza; species Emberiza elegans. The sequence goes on from JALJVW010000206.1 coordinate 25,519,751, forward strand.
ATACCACCATGCAGGCATTTATCACTGTATTTTCCAGATGCAATTTAAACCAATAAATTTATTTAAGACAGGGAACATATATTCCAGGGAAAATCATCAAGGAATTATGTGGAAGGCTGTGAAGAAAAGAAAGGCGCATGTTGCTGTGAACTTGCAGTTCAAGGTAAACTGGATGGCCCAATGGGACTATAAAAAGCGCTAAACCAAAAAGTGAAAAAATACAGAAAGGTTTGGGATATTGCATCATCTTGTCATTTAATGACTTCTGAGCCCCAGCTTCTTCCAGTTTCATGTGATTTAGAGCTATGCCTGGGAGGAAAAAAAGTCTGCCCAATGTTTTAACTGAAGAATAGCGACTGACCCTATCTAAACACATGGAAAGAGATTAATGTTGCTATAGCAACTCAAATGGGAAGGAATGCTCAATGCACTAATAAACAAGCAAGAATAAACCACTACTTTGCAGAATGGCAAGGAGGATGGTGAGTAATGTTGCATATTTTCCACGCAAGTTTACAGTTTAAACTGTAAATGGGATGAACTAGCTCCAATTATAAACAAAGCAGGATCTCATGTATATCAAGATAAACTCATAAATGGAAAATAGCCTAAATAGTTCCAGTTTCAATTTTAATTATGGCAAGGTAAATAAGCTAACAAAAGCAAGAATGTTATAAGTGTTGCTGTTAAAATTTAAGAGTACATATGGAAGTCTCACGGGAATTATAGCCAGCAGAAAGGCTTTTAAAAGATGCAGCGTAAATTAATTATTAAGTTTTGTCTGAGTGAAGTCTGCCCGTTCTTATTTTTATTATTAACTGTGTCAGGTTCAAAATTGTGACTATTTGCTTGCATAACAAAGGAAGTAGTAAGCACCCTGCTCTTTATTGATAATAGATCTTACCTGTAGTAACAATGGAAAACTCTTTTGCACCAAAGGCAATGAAAACATTAGATACTTGTCTCCACTTCTTTAAAATTGTGGGGAACAAATGTGAGAGCAGAACATATATACTGCTTTTATAAAAGGGCCATTGCAACACTGATCCAGAAATGGATTTAGTGTGACTGAGTACAACAAACCAAGAATTTTTATGGACACCATTTTAGAGGGAGTAGAAATGGTGACTGGAATTTTGAACACAGTTATGTAGAAACTTTGATACCTGATACAAATACGCGTAATTGTTTATTTATATTTCAGTAGAAATTGTCAGAAGATTGTGCTCTGTGTAGGGAAATAAGTAAGCCGTGCTTCTCATCTAAGTAATTTTGGGTAAACAATTGCAATGTTCACCTATACCAGTAGAATTATAATATCCAGAACATCAGCACCCTAGGGCTAACTGGAATCTTTATAATAAAAACATTAAGGAATCACTGAAAACTGAGCAAAAAGCTAAAAAAGAAAAAGAGTCACGAGTAAGCACCAAGTAGTGAAAGGACATATTGCTTCAGAGAATCAACAACCATTAAGATCAGGAAAGAATGAAGAAACCTTGAATCTACTATGGTAATTTTAGAGGACTGTCAAGCATTGTTACAAGAATCTAATATTTTAGCCATAAATCATTATCTGTGTATTAACTAGATGTCTTTTTGTTACAGCTTGCAGTATGTCCTGTAGTGGTGTGTGACAGAAGACCTGGGGCCATCTGGAGCTATACAATTGCAAAAACACCTACATAGATTTTGCAAGAAAATCACAAGACTGAAGCAGGGTGACAGTGCCCTTACTTGTTCTGAGGAAGTACCTACCCTTGAGGCAGCAGAGTGTGAGACGGGGTTCAGAATCACAGAATCACAGAATGGTAGAGGCTGGAAGGTCATTTGGTCCAACCTCTCTGCTCACACAGGGTCCCCTACAGCCCATTACTCCGTGATGATCCAGATGGCTTCTGAACAGGTGGTTTCCCTTCCAGGGAAGGAGACTCCACAACCATTCTGGGAAAGTTGCTCCAATGTTCAGTTACCATCACAGTAAAGAAGTTCTTCCTTATATTTAAGGTGGAATTTCCTGTGCATTGGTTTCTCCCTGTTGCCTCTTGTCCTATTTCTTGGAACCACTGAGAAGAGCCTGGTCCATCCTCTTGACCCCTCCTTTCAGATACTCATAAACACAGATGAGGCCCCCTCTCAGCTGCCTCTTCTCAAGGCTGAACAGGCCCAGTTCCCCCAGCCTTTCCTTGTAAGAGAGATGCTCCTGTCTCCCAGTCGTCTTTGTTCTCCTCTGCTAGATCCACCCCAGGAGCTCCATTTCTCCCATGTACTGATGATCTCAAAACTGGACACAGCACTCCAGATGTGGCCTCACCAGGGCTGAGTAGAGAGGCAAGATCACCTCCCTTGACCTGTTGGCAATTCTCTTCCTAATGCACCCCAGGATACCATTGGCCTGCAAGGTCACAAGGGCACTGCTGGCTCATGGACAGCTTGCTGTCCACCAGGACCCCCAGATTTCTTCTCCTCAGAGATGCTTTCCAACATGTCAGTTCCTGGCCTGTACTGATGTGTGGGGTTATTCTTCCCCACGTACAGGACCCTGTATTTGTCTTTGTTGAATTTCAAAAGAGTAAGAGCCTGAATGAGAGATGCAGGACTCCAGGCAGCTCTTCAAAATGCAGTTTATTACATCAAAGACAGTCCAGGGTTGTGGGCGACAGAGCCTGTGCCTACAGCTGTCAGCTCCAGCTGCAGGCAAGCCAGGAGACTCTTTAATTTTAGTTACAATGCATTATATACCTTTCTTTGCCAAGCATCTTAATACAGAAGAAGCAATCCATGCCTTAAGTTTTACCTACAGCCTATCAGAACTACTCTAATTATCATATTCATGTTACTACTCTCCAATCACTAAAAGTTAGTACATTACAGTTTAAGCTAGAAGTTGTTTTTCAGTTTCCTTGCAGTGGAAAATTCTGAGACCTTTTTTCTATTTGCAACATTTGCTGATTGTTTGCCTGTGCTATCTTTCTGCTTGGTAAAAACATCTTCTTGTTTGAGGTGGGTTTATCCTTTGCTCTAAGTCATAAAACCCCCTTCTAACTAACTTACCCTTTGCCTCCTTGGTTATCCAGTAAGACTGGCTGAGCAATTCTTTTCTTCTCTGTCAAAACTTCCTTTCATTTCTATTCCTTCTTCAGATTCTACATTCAAAAATCTTTCTGCCAAGCATACATATGTGTGAGACTTTCTTGTCAAACTTTCATCCTTCCCAACACAAAAGGTTCTGCTCTGCCAATCCCTCCAGCCTGTCAAGGTCCCTCTGCAGGGCTGCATGGCACTCCAGGGCATCAGCTACTCCTCTCATCTTCGTGTCATCAGTGAACTTACTGAGGAGGCATCTGCCCCTTCATCCAAGCATCTGATGAACAAAAACAATTCCAGTATTGAAACCTTGGGGGACATCACTGGTGACAGTCCAGCTAGACCCTGTGCCACTGCTCAAAACCCTCTGAGACCTGCCATCAGCCAGTTCTCAATCCACCTCACCATCCACTCATCCAGCCTGCTCTTCCTGAGCTTGCAAGGCATGGGGAACTGACAAGAAGCTTGCCAAGGCAGAAGATTTCTATTAGTAAGTGTCCTAAGCATGATATAATAAAAATTTGCTTGCCTTGAACCCAGACAGAAATACACTAAACCAGCAAACTCAGCAACAACAAACTAGCATTTTGTAACACAGCTAATCATACAAATAATATGGAACCACAGCGGGACACAGACTTGGGGTACAGTTTTCCAAAACTGATACAGAAAAACATTCTCAAGTAATAAAATCTGAAAAATAAGAACTAAAGATGCAGAACAAGCAGACATGATCCTCTGCTTGTTTTGATTGAGAAGGGGTGGGAAACATTAAAACTTCAAGGATGGGAGAGCAAGAATGGGGAGAAAAATCATTCACTTAAGTTCTACCCTTACTGAAGAGCTCTTAAATCTGACCACCCCAACATCAGTGATTCAGACCCTTGGGAACTACAACAGCAATTGCCACAGCATCCATCTATTCATTGCAAAAAGGGATATATTGCTCCTGTACGTGTAGGAAAATCATGTCAAGGTTTGAATTGCACACCAGTGAAAAAAAAGGATCTTAACTTGCATTTTTTTATCTTCTATTACTGATCAAATGAGGCCACCAAGTGGCAATGTAAATATTTTAAGTCACAAAGGAAAAGTGTAATAACTTTTAATAACATAACTTCAGAATATATAAAAAGAATAATCAAGAGAAATGAACACAGATCATATTTTATGTGCCATGGCATAAAGCAGTAATCTCACAAGCATAACTTTCAAAAGCTACTGTGTTTAAGTCATGATGTCTTCAAATATTGCTTTCTTACTCATTTCAGGCAAGCAACCTTAAACCAACTTGCAACAAGTTTAAAAACTCAGAGATTGAAATTTACATCCTTCCAGTCCTAAATCACAAACATACTTCATATTTCAGTGTTTCATATTACTTTTCCTTGGCCATCTCTACTGTGATGATATAATTTTGTAAAATTCAGGTTTGTTCTTGTTCTCCTTGTGTTCATGACTGTCACCCAAGTATGCTCTCAGGAGGCATATGGTACTCTGCTTTCCTCAATTCCTTTCACTCCTTCCACAGAACTGAGTATCAGCAACATGCCAAAAAAAAAGAAGGTGGGTGGAATTCCATGTTCTAACATGCCCTCAAACCTTTCTTTTAAAGGCTCCAGTACAGATTTTCTAAGACATAAGGATAAGCAATAATGCCAAAGTGCAAGATCTACAAATAATCTGAAAAGTTGACCCATTCTGAGAATTCTTGTAGGGTAGAGCAATTTGGAAAAGTGCAACTACAACTTCAAATTATACCTATCATGTTTCCGTACAAGGATGTTGGTAAATCATATCTGTAGATACCAAGATATGCTGCCAACAAAAAAATAAAAAAGACCAGCAAAGCAAAAAATAAGCCCAAACAATTTCAAAGTATGAAATTAAAAAAGCAAGTGTGTGTGCCTCCTATACAGAATCACAGAATTATTCTGGTTGGAAATAGCCTCTGCAGATCATCTTGTCCAGACCCCTGCCAACACAGGGTCACCTGGAGCAAGAGATACAGGAACATGTCCAGGTGAGTTTTGAATGCCTCTGGAGAGTGACACTCCCTGACCTCCCTGGGCAGCCTGTGGCAGTGCTCTGCTGCCCTCAACACAGAGAAGCTTCTTCCTTTCTGTTCAGGTGAAATGTCTTGTGGTTTAGTTATGGCTCCTGTACGAAGCCAGGCAGCTGACAGGAATCCATGAGATGTGTTCTGTACTATCAGCATACTCAAAATTACCCTAAAGTGCAATAGTAAACTATATCACATCTCACACCAGTTTGTGTTTTGCTCCTAACTGAGGGAGTCTTATGTGATAGCTTGAGATCGTTTTCTCCTACTATAAATGACAATACAGTGCCAACTTGTGGACTAATCCTGGTCAGCAGCTAAGGCCCACACAGCCACTTACTCACTTCTGCTCAGTGGGATGGGAGAGACAGAATTGTACTGGAAAAGGAGCAAAATTGTGGGCTGAGTTAAAGACAGTTTAATAAGTGAAGCAAAGCAGTATATGCAAGTAAAGCAAAATAAGGAATACATTTACTGCTTCCCATCAACAGGCAAACCTTTAGCCATTTTCAGGAAAGCAGGGAACAGTTACTTGGGAAGAGAAATGGTGTAACTCAAATGTCCCTGCTTCTTCCTTCTCTCCCTGAATTTTTCCCACTGGACACAATGCCATATGGTATGGTTCCTTTTATCAGCTAGAATCAGATGTCTTGGATGTGCCCCCTAACAGTTTCTTGCACATCCCCAGTGCTTAAACATCTTTGCATGAGTAATTTTTCCCAATATTTGTCTTTTGTTCAGCTTTTGGCAATTGCCCCTTGTCCATTTGCTCTGCACTCCTCAGAAAACCTCTTCCTCTATCCTCACATTGGCTAATTGAAGGCAGTAAGATTTTTCCTTAGTCTATTTTTCTTACTGAGGGCTTTAAAAATTCAAGACTCACCACAGTATATTTCCTGATAAACTTACTGAGCTTTCCAAAGCAGCTGATGATATTCAAATTATTTTTTTTTATTATTTTGAAGTCTTCTAGAACCTTTTTACATTTTCTACTTTGATAAGACTGTAGTGGAAGATAAAATATGTTTGAAAGAAAGCAACAATTTTTAAAGAAATCCATTTACTTGAGGACTAAAACTTATTAATATTGAAAGATAAGACTTGGTCCAGCAGATAAGTCTGATTTAATCTAAAATCTCTTTCAAGTATAAAAATAAAAACTTGCAGTTTCTGGGGAAAAGGTGAATATACAAGATACTTCTGGTTTTGATATATGTAGAAAAGTTGTCTTGGTTTTTTTGGTTAAATATTAGTTCACTATCCAGTATGTTTATCATTAGTTCAAGAACAACAAACCTGGCAGCTGAAATTGCTCATCTGTAGAGATTAAATCTACTTCAGCCTTAGCTTGGATTTAATTGCAAGTTTGCTCAATCTGCACAAATCTCTTACCAGAAGCTACAGAAACAATGGGCCGTAAAAAAGCCTCTGAGAAGAGAAAGAAACCTGAAGACAGGCTTTTAATTTCTGAGAGGCAACAAGTAACACATGCAGCATTTCCCCCTGATAGTTTGAAAGAAAAAGTAAAGAACAACATCTTGTTTCAATACTGGTAAAGCCACCTAAAATTAATTTTAAAGTATTATTCTTGATTCTAATGTAGAAAGGATATCATCCTTCAGATTTACCTGTGCCTTTACTTTATGATATTTCTGGAGCACAGAGGAAGAGAGGCAGAAACAAAATAATGAACTACCTTATAGTGAATCTGAATAGTATTATGCTTGGGGGAAAAAAGCACTCAAGCAAAGAAGAATCTTTACTTTAGTGAAGGCAGAACACTTTACTTACCACTTCATATCAAGTTCAATTAAGATAAAGATTAGGTCAAATTTACTCACTTACATGTTGAGAGAGGTGAGAATACAGCATATCAAGTAATATATTATGATCTTGGAAGATTTGGTAATTGGTAATACTTGAATCAATTTATGAGATATCTTCTGATAAAAAAAAAACTTTATATGCTACTACATTTGAAAAATAGCCATCTACATGGTAATCTACTTTTCAAACTTCTTATGTCAACAAAATTCGCCTTCGTGTAACACAACTGTGCTGGAGACAGTTCTAGTTTGATAACTGTCAGAAATAGCTTCATATCTACAAGGGATATTCTCCAAAGAAACCAAAATCCAGTGGGGATTTGCATGTCAGGAAACAGAAATTTTTATGTTTCATTTATAGGAATGGGTAGGTTGGAATTTAACAGACATATTTAGGAGTATTATGAATGTAACTCAGTAGAAGGAAGAATTGTGCCAAAATTTATTTCACCACTCTCATTGCAAACAAATAAAGTTTGTAAATCAAACAAAACTATTTTCTTAGGCTGAAAGGGAACTTCCTCCCATAAAGGAAGCAAATCAAATGAATCCATACAGTTTCACACCTTCCCAATTAACCAGCCAAATCTATTCCTTGACAGCCTCAAACCACAGTTCGTTTACTGCTAGGCTTTCTTTTGCAGTGCTTTGTCTTCTTGCTTCCGGTGACATGAACGCCAAGCAATTCTGTGTCCTGATGCCAAGGCAAAGGCAGAGCTCTTCCAAGCACGTCTGAGTTCAGAGCTGCGCCAGCTGTAGTTTGGTGGCAAAGTATATTCCCACCTCATTCCCGTATTCCCACAAGCATGGCCTGTAAAGCTGGTATATTTCATAAAACATTGTCCAGCACTGCAACAGACTGCCCAGCGAGGTGATGGAGTCACGTCCTGGAGGTGTTCAAGAACCGATGTGGCACTTAGTGGCATCTAGCTGGCATGGCGCTGTTCAAAGGTCGGACTCTACGATCAACCCTGTGATTCTACGATCCTGATTAACGACTGACAGCATTTCAAACTCTAAAAGCTACAACCAGGGAAGTTCTCACATTCTAGACGCCAACGGGCTAAGCAGGGAGAGAACTGATAACAATGAAAGGAAGACCACAATTTTAGGGACGCTTGGAGCGCGGCCGGGCTCCCTCGGGGGCGCCCCCTCAGGTGCGGCGCTCCCCTGAGGAGAGCCCGCCGCCCCCGGGAGCGCCGCCAGGCGGCGCCGGCGCCGCGGCCCCCGCGCGCTGATTGGCTGGCGGCGCCGGCGCTCTGCGGCGCTGTGGCGGCCCGGCTGCCGGGAGCGGGGGGGCCGAGCCGCCCCCGCCGGGGGACCCCGCGCATCCCCGCCCGACCCGCCGCTGCCTCGGGCGCGCCGGGACCGGGCGGCGGGAGGAGGAGCGGGGAAAGCACGGGGGCCTCCTCATCCGCTTCCTTCTCGTCCGCGTGCGGCGGCAGGCGCAGCATCCTGGAGAGCGGGAGGCCGGGAACAAAGGCTCCGCGCCAGCACCGGCGGCTCCACCTGCCCTGCCCAGCGGAGATGGCGTCCCTCGGCTTAGGGGGGCTCAACGTCTCCGCCCGGAGGAAGAGCGTCCCGTCCCGCAACGCCGCGGTGGAGAGGCGGAACTTGATCACGGTGTGCAGGTGAGCCCCGAGCCGGGGCCCTGCCCCGCCCGAGGGGACCGTGCCCCTCACTCCCGGCGCAGCCCGCGGGGCCCGTCCCGCCCCCGCTCCGCACACGGGGGTCGGGGGCAGGAGCGCGGGGGCGGCCCCGCCGCAGCCCTGTCCGGGTTGGGAGGCCGGTGCCGGCCCCGCGGGGGTAGAGCAGCATCTTGCATCCATCCTGACTCAGCTCCTGGGAGCGTGTCCGGGCGGCGGGGGGGCAGGGGCTCACCGGGCAGTGCCACTGCTGCGGGGCGTGCAATGGCCCCTTCTGAAGCGGGGGACTGACGGGTTTGTTGTCGGCACCATGCTTGTTCTCGGGCCAAAGGTGGTGCGGAGCACGGCAAGGGCAGGATGAGCGCTCGGCAGCGCCGGACTCGTGCGGGCACGGCTGCTGAGGCTGCCCTTCCATTGGCGGTCCGGCCGCGGGTCCGGTTCGGAGTCAGTGCGGTGCGGTTCAGAGTTAATGGGATGTATCCGGGGGAAGAGCTTCAGGCCGCTGACCGTGAGCGCCTGCGAGCGCGCCGGTGCCGCAGGACCATCCCGAAGAGGCTGCGCTCCGGGATATTTTTATCTACGAAATCTAGATCAGGAAATCTGCAGTACTAGAGCTACTGTATTCAAATTTCTTTCTTTTTTCTTATCTTTTTTTCTTTTTTAAGGGATCTTGGTGCTGGGCTTATGCAAGCTTACTAGCAGTTCTATGACGTTCTATTTAAGCATTTCCACTGCTGTCACTGTGGAATTCATGCAGCATTTCCAGGTGTGCAGCAGTGATCTGTAACGTCATAGCAAACTTTTAAATACGTGGATATGCTGCTAGCAATGGCTCCGTTTGGTCGTTTGTTTCAATTGCTCAATTTTGACGTTATTAAAGTAATTTGAATATTATCTGCGAAAGGTTTCCAACAGATTCATGAGTGTTATGACATAATTTTAGTTCTCACAAATCCTACTAAAATGACAGGACAACTATTAGATAATTTTGTACCATCATCACTTAATGCTGCAGCAGGATTTTTAAAAACCCATGCAACCTCATATTTTCCACTCCCTCTTTTTTTTCTCTCTCTTATGGTATATTGTTAGCAGGTTTTACAAAGTGTGACTCTATCATTCATCTCACGAATTTGCTTCAGTATTCCTTCCAGTCACAGTATCTGTATTTGAGTAGCATCAGTACTATTCTGTCTTTCCTGGGCTTGTATGCTTATCTCTACTTCTACCTGTGGAAAAGATACACGACAAAAAAAAAAATTAAAGTTTTTACCAAACCTGCTGAAGCAGCTTAAATAATAGAAATAGAAGTTTTCAGCTCTGCTGTTGTTACAGAGACACAGATATTGCCAGTCTGTGTGCTCAGGAAAACACTGGTGTTGTCAAGTAACCACACAATTGTACAGGATATAAACAGTTTTTTTTAAAAGGAATATATTGTTTTCTACAGAACTTGGGGTTTTTTTTGCCTCCCACTTGAGAAGAACTGTTTTGTACTCTGTGCTGTTACGTTGGTTTTTTTTTGGTTTATTTGATGTCTTATCCTGAAGTTGAAGTGATCGTGTAATATATTTTAAAATGGTTAGAGATCTGAGGGGATTCACTTAAACACATATAAAACAAAGAGCTACTGCAGAAACTGCTTGAGATTGGTGTATTTTTATTATTTTCAGTAAAGCGACGTAATTTTGCTGTTCTTCACAAAACCTGAAGTTCTCAGCTTGTGAAAACACATAAAAATTTGGAAAGAATGTTGAGGAGGAAGGATTTGCATTATTGCAATGTATGTGCATTTATTTATATTTTTATTTTGCCAGTGTAAGAGTGTTTAAAATATCTCTGTGCTTTACTGTAGTTATTACACATTTTCTATTATAGAAAAGTGTTACCTGCCAGGAATAGCCAAGTTAGTATAGAAAAGTGTAAAATAATAGTCCTTTGAAAATAAAAAATTGTTCTGGTAAAAAATAGCTTCGGTCAATTGATTCAATCAAATTTGGATGGTATGGGCTGTTCCACAGTGAAGGGGAAAGATCACAAGGAAGATACTCTTCTGAGTTACCATCTGTTAACAGTCTCTGATAATTTAATGAATTATTTTTGTCAAAGCTTCAATTTAGCATATTTTTACTTAATAGTTATACCAGACTTTAAGATTTTCGTATTTTCTTACAGTGACGATATCTAACTCCTCCTGCAGATGTGGATAGTTTCTTATATTTACAGTTTTGAAAGGAGCAGTTTATTTCCACTGAAATGCTGAGTGTCACTGTCGCCATGGAAAGTGACATAGATTCTTAAGCTCCATAAACCAGTTGCATGTGAAAATGCATGGCTGTGGTTTTGTAACTGCACAGCCATGATTTAAATTGGAGTCATTCTCAGGACTTTTTTTGTACGTAACTGCATGTTCTAAGCTTTTTCTCTCCCCTTACCTGTTTTCCCTTAAGTTTGACCCCTTTCATGTTCCAGTAAGTGGCACTGAGATTTTTTACTAGTTATAGATTGTTCAACTTGTTTTAGTCTAGTCTTCGATAGGATTCATAGATCAAAGATCCATATAGATACAGAACAACTGAGACAGACCTCAGAAGTGACATTCATAGCTTAAATATGGAGTGTTAACACAGAATTGAGCAACTATTAGGAAATATGCTTTTAAAACAGGGATTTTGCTAATACACATAAGACTTGTTGCAGTGACATTGACCCTTGGCTGAACTGGTTTCATGATTGCCATGTTTAGCATAAGGCATATTGTTTCATAATCTTAGGTATTATTCTGTAGTAATAGTTTGAATTCTTTAAAATAGTATTTTAATGACACTTCCCAAATTACAAGCTAAATAATCATGACAAAATCTGCTGTTTTGGAAATAAGCCTATAGATGTGGGATGTATCCACAAAATGTTTGGCTTTAGTTTAGAGTTATTCAAGAAACTTGGGAGACTTCTTGCGCATCTTGCAAAGATGTCATGGAACAACATCTTGCAAAGTTGTAGGGGAACAATGTACCCTAGAAAGATTGGTTTAATTCTTTCTTATTCAAGAATGTCTCCATCTTACATAGTTCATAAGATCTTTTTAAGGTTGGGAGAGTGCTACTGTTTCTTCATCTTCTTTTTGACTTAAGCAAGTGTAGATTTGTGACAGAGAAAATGTTTAATAATCCAAAAACATCAGAGTTCGTGAAGGTCATTTAGAAACACTGATACTGGAATCTCTAATTGCAGTTACTGTATTAAAAAACAAATAATAAAAGTTGGGGACTAAAAGTTGTTGCAGTAACACAATGAGAAATGTTGGATAAAATACTTTATTTTAAAAAAGTCTTGAAGCAACAGGTGTTATAGCAAGAGAAGCTGCATTATTCATCTGCTCTTGCAGTCCCCATAGGAGTTAATCTCTGATGTGTAAGCAGACTGCTGCTCTGGAATGCTGCTGTGGCAGCCCAGTGGAGAAAAATGGAGTGAGGTGCTGCTTGGCTCTTTTCCCAGGTAGCAAGCGATAGGACAAGAGGAAAAAGCATCAAGTTGCACGAGGGAGGTTTAAGTTGGGTATCCAGAGAAATTTCTTCACGGAAGGGGTGGTCAGCCATTGGAACAGAACACCCAGGGAAGTGGTAGGGTCACCGTTCCCAAAAGCATTCCAAAAAAGTGTGGATGTGACACTTGGGGACGTGGTTTAGCAGTGGACTTGGTGCTGTTAACAGTTGGACTCCGTGATCATAAAGGTCTTTTCCAGCCATAGAGATTCTGTGAAGATGGGAGCAATACCAGAACCAAGAAAACAGCTCTAGCTATTTGGACCTTTTTCTTCATAGCTCTTGTGTGCTTCAGACCTGACCTTCTGTTTCTTGACTTTCAGTCTCCATGTGGCTCCACATAACTGTGCAAGAGCATGGAATTTCTGGTCTGGGGCCCCATACACTTGAAACAGCTTCAATGACTGAGGAGAATTGCTTACTTAGTGCTTACAGTGTAACGTTTTTTCAAAGGCATAACTTCTGTATGCCCTTATTCCTTTTTCCAATATACATGGTAAACATGGTGAAGTGTGAATATCTAATATGCAAAACGTGCTCATGACTTTTAATTTGCAATTAAATACATGTTTGACTCTTTGTAGTATTTAGAGAAAAAAAGATAACACACCAGTATTTGCCTAAAAGTTTTTTTTTTAATCTCAAAAAAATGTTTCTAGTGAATGAAATTTTGCTTGGTAGTGCTGTTATCTTCCTGGTTTGTAGAAGTAAGTACATACTTGCACTCCCTTTAAATTCTCCTAAAAGCCAATCTAACCCAAGTTGACTATAAAGGTTTAGGGTATTGGTGAAAGGATAGAGTAGACACATGAACATTAACATTTCTGATGTTATGGTAGTAATATGAGCACTTAAAAAGAGCACCATTTTGATGATGAGCTCTTAGACTGTCTTTTATAATCAGACTCTAGTTATATTAAAGTTTTTTGTTTCTTTAAATGCTAGGTATTTTTTTCTTCAGTTGAGTAGCAGAATGCTTTAAAATGAAAAAATAAAGCTTATCTATGATTTTTAAAGTGTTTGTGAAATTGCTCTTAAGTGTTTCTTCTTGAATATATCTCCATTTCTGAATAGATACTCCATACAATATTAATTAATGAACCTTCAAGTATGACATTGAATACAGGAAAAATAGACATAGCTTTATATTGTACTCTACTTGATTTTGCAGTTTATGGATGATCCTGTCTCTGAGTTTTATGATGATATTCCTGTATACAGGGCAGTACATCACTCTGCTAACTCACTGTCTGTCTTGTGTATGGATCCGTGAGTGCTGTGCTGCGCTGTATCTTTTTCAGACCTGCATGGTGTGGGAGGACTCATCTTGTTACAGTTAATATTAGCTTAGTCATGGCATTGCTATAGGCATTTGTTTTTCAAAATGAAGGCTTTTTTTTTTTAATCAAAAATTTCTCAGCTCTGATATGGCTTTGAGGAAGCAATAAGTTCTGCCATTAGAAGAGTCAATAGCAGATAACTGGTGGGCATGCATGTCTCTCACTTACTCAAAATTGGTTAAAAATATGGAGGAGTTCAAAGCTGAGTCATAATTTGGCACTGCAGGAGAAGCTTCCTCTTCCACCCTAATACACTCCTAATTCCTGTTCTGCAAAAATCTCTACAACAATAGAAGCCTGCAGGAAAGGTAAAGTAGGGAGTATTTATTCAGAAGTTTACAGAGTAAAACATAATTGAGTGGAAACTCTTGAGCTGTGTGCCAATTCAGTTTGAGCACATTAGTTTTGTGCATCAGAAGGCTGTGCTGCCTCCACTAAGGAGGCACTTACTGCTGTAGTGCAGAGCATTTCAAAGTAGTACAGGTGTAAGGAGCTTCATTCCTGCCCATGCCTATAATGCTATGCTGCTTCTGCAGCTGTGCCACAGAAGTGCTTGTGTTGAGATGCTGTGAAGGATATTTTTTATGAATGTATCCATATTTAAGAGTCACTTCTCCCCTCTTTTCCACTACTGAAAATCTAGAACAGTTCATAGTGAGCACCATAAAAAGTAGAAGTGGCAAAACTGAGGAAGCCAGCGCTCACTCAGGTGTAGGATCTGGGAGCAGCAGGCAGAGTGAGAGCATCTTGAGTTGATACTGTTGACATTTAGGTGTTGTGAAAACTATCTCCTCAGGCTGCAGCATGGCTCTATAAATACAAATAAGATTGTTGCAAAAAGCATAGTAAATGCTTCAGATTTAATGCCTTGAAGTTTGAGAAATTTGTCTTGAAACTGAAAACTGGAAGAACAAGCTGAAGAAAGGAAAATAAAAATGGATCATTATAAAAATTACAAAGGCAAAAGAAAAATATTTTTTGTCACATTGGTTGGGGTTTGAACTATCATCTGAATAAAAATAAAAGTTTGTATAAATGTAGGAGTAACTAAACACTGAAGGCTGGCCAGTTGACTAATTGCATCATGTCTGCATTTTGCAGTGACTTGATTCAGCCTTTCCAATTTCTTGAATATATCTCCATTTCTGAATAGATACTCCATACAATATTAATTAATGAACCTTCAAGTATGACATTGAATACAGGAAAAATAGACATAGCTTTATATTGCACTCTACTTGATTTTGCAGTTTATGGATGATCCTGTCTCTGAGTTTTATGATGATATTCCTGTATACAGGGCAGTACATCACTCTGCTAACTCACTGTCTGGCTTGTGTATGGATCCGTGAGTGCTGTGCTGCACGGTATCTTTTTCAGACCTGCATGGTGTGGGAGGAATCATCTTGTTACAGTTAATATTAGCTTAGTCATGGCATTGCTATAGACATTTGTTTTTCAAAATGAAGGCTTTTTTTTTTTAATCAAAAATTTCTCAGCTCTGATATAGCTTTGAGGAAGCAATAAGTTCTGCCATTAGAAGAGTCAATAGCAGTTAACTGGTGGGCATGCATGTCTCTCACTTACTCAAAATTGGTTAAAAATATGGAGGAGTTAAAAACTGAGTCATAATTTGGCACTGCAGGAGAAGCTTCCTCTTCCACCCTAATACACTCCTAATTCCTGTTCTGCAAAAATCTCTACAACAATAGAAGCCTGCAGGAAAGGTAAAATAGGGAGTATTTATTCAGAAGTTTACAGAGTAAAACATAATTGAGTGGAAACTCTTGAGCTGTGTGCCAATTCAGTTTGAGCACATTAGTTTTGTGCATCAGAAGGCTGTGCTGCCTCCACTAAGGAGGCACTTACTGCTGTAGTGCAGAGCATTTCAAAGTAGTACAGGTGTAAGGAGCTTCATTCCTGCCCATGCCTATAATGCTATGCTGCTTCTGCAGCTGTGCCACAGAAGTGCTTGTGTTGAGATGCTGTGAAGGATATTTTTTATGAATGTATCCATATTTAAGAGTCACTTCTCCCCTCTTTTCCACTACTGAAAATCTAGAACAGTTCATAGTGAGCACCATAAAAAGTAGAAGTGGCAAAACTGAGGAAGCCAGCGCTCACTCAGGTGTAGGATCTGGGAGCAGCAGGCAGAGTGAGAGCATCTTGAGTTGATACTGTTGACATTTAGGTGTTGTGAAAACTATCTCCTCAGGCTGCAGCATGGCTCTATAAATACAAATAAGATTGTTGCAAAAAGCATAGTAAATGCTTCAGATTTAATGCCTTGAAGTTTGAGAAATTTGTCTTGAAACTGAAAACTGGAAGAACAAGCTGAAGAAAGGAAAATAAAAATGGATCATTATAAAAATTACAAAGGCAAAAGAAAAATATTTTTTGTCACATTGGTTGGGGTTTGAACTATCATCTGAATAAAAATAAAAGTTTGTATAAATGTAGGAGTAACTAAACACTGAAGGCTGGCCAGTTGACTAATTGCATCATGTCTGCATTTTGCAGTGACTTGATTCAGCCTTTCCAATTTTAGGTGTTGGATCGTTGAAATTGAAAGCTTTTCTAGCATAATAATGAAGTAATACAGTGCTGAATAAGGATTACCCCCATTCACAGGGAAATCAGCCTAAGTGAATGCAGATTTAACAATGCATAATAATTCATTGTTTTATAATATGTCTAGATTATTTTTGCATTAGGATGAAATTAGAGTGTTCTTATAATAGGATAAAGTTTGTATTTGTGATTATTGGACATGGATTTTGGGAATAAAAGGAGCACTGACAAAATGTCAAGAAAGAAATGTTTATGTTTAGGATTACAAAGAGAAGCTGATGTTGGATGCTTTGTTGAGTGCTGTTTTTCTACAACAGCATTAAAATAGTTTAGAGAAGAGAAGAGAAGAGAAAAATAATTAACTCATTTCTGTGTGGAAAGGGGGGGATTTTTGTTTTCTTTCTGTTTTTAAGGCTTTATGCCTAAGACCAACAATTCCAATTGCACTTCCATGCTATATCTGAACATTTTGTGTGTTCCTGTTGCTGTGACTGAACTTGATACCATCAAGGTGGGTTCTGGTTCCTTGCTCTTTTGGCTTACACAAACTACTGCCCTGCTCTAGAGGACCACTAATTATTCATATTATTTATGATTTTCCCATATTTTTTGCTCTAGGTTTTCAGTCAAGACTCTGATTGACCGTTCCTGTTTTGAAACTATCGATGACACTTCCCCTGAATTTAATAATTTTGCAGCCATTCTGGAACAGATTCTAAGTCATCGACTAAAAGGTATGTTAATTAACTTCCTTATTGGTGATGATTTTGCCATGAGAATTTGTTTATACAAAACCAGTGTGCATTTGTACAAACTCCTTGATGCTGAATGAAAGCATTGGATTTTTGTGTCTCTGTCCATTTGCTGTTACCTTCCTGATTTTCTGCATTACTATGGAAAAGTGAAAGCAACCATTTCTGTGAAACATATTTCCAGTGATCTTGTTGGAAGCCTTCTGGGCTGGTAATTAAGCAAGTGAATGTTGCCATGGTGCTGAGCTCTGTCTGCTTTTCTCCTTTATGATAAGGCTGTGTCCTAAGAGTCAAAAAGACAATTATATTATCTGCTTCAATAGGAGCTACAGAGTGTATCTGGTGCTGCTCCCATTTCTTCCTCCCTTCCTTGCTTTTGTTGCCTTCTTTTCCAGATACTGCTTTTAGGTCCTTTCATTCTATTGCCCCACCCCTTTAGTGAAGCTGGTTTTTTCTGCTGGAATGTCCTTAAAGAGATTGCTTTTTAGAAAGGCCATTTGTTGATTTTCTTCTTGTATCAAGTCAGATGTTCTAGTTCCAGATAATGTTTGTTTGCATTTTCCAATTATTCTAGAGGAAGCTGCTTTGCTCAGAGAACAGTGTGTGCTTTAGTAGTAGCAGTCACTAGAAAAGGACCTTGGATGAGTCTTCTCTTTCCTCAGTTCTGTGTACAGTTTCTGAAATTATGTGAGGATTATGAAGAACATCATAATCATCTAAATATAGATGTGTAATATGACAATCTACTCATTTTCATACTTTTTAATATTCATAACCAAGCTTTGTGAACAATACTGTGTGTAGGCTGACATTTGAATAGCACAATTACTACCTGCTGTGGTTCTGTCAGAGGAGGAAAAAAATGGTGCACAGTATGGTAGAAACATAGGGTTCGTCACGTTGTGACAAAGATTTTTGGAGTGATTATGGGTACTTAGCAGCTTGACTCTGCAGGGAAATTGCTCTCTTTTCTCCTTCTCCTCCTCCTCCAGCTTCAGCAGTATTTGTACAAAAGTAATTGTAAATTCTTTTTTTTCATCAACATTCTTTTGCTTCACAGTCTTTTATTCAGGACAGGCAGTACAGAGAAGAAGCCTTGACAAGTTGGCAAATGGAATTTGCAAGTAAAAAATCATTTCAAGTAAGAAATAGAGAAATTCAAATAGCTAAATTTTGTTTCAGTCTTCCCCTTGTAATTGCTAGTATAGTGTTCTATGTTTGCAGAGTTAAAATTACAGAAAAAGGTGGGAACTCGTGGATTGTGTTGCAAACGGAGAATGTTTTGGTAATAAGCTAGTTGACTGCTTGTAATTTTTAAAGATTTTAAAATAATGAGACAGAAATTGTGATAAGAAATGTACTATGACACTTCAAATTTTAAGAGGGTATGTATTTTACAACTCAGGGCTTGAAAGAAATTGTATTTTATTGATGGAATTGACTAATATATTCTGAAGGCATACTTAGTGTCAGTAGGAAGAGACTAAATGTAAACTGGTGATTGCAGTGAGTTGTATAAGGTGTATTGAAACTGGCAGAACATACTTGATCTGTTTGTTTGTGGTAAGATAAATAGCTTCATTGTATCAAAGTTGTCAGGATAATCTCATGGCAGTGTAGTTAAACAGATGATCCAGATTTGAGAGTTTAAGTATATTTCTTTAAGGCTATGGCAAACAGCAGTTCTTAAATATTTAGCTTCCTTTGGAAGTACTGGGTGAGGAAGGAAGAATAAAAAACCCAAAAAAACTTTATGTTACAAAGTATGAAGTTTGCTTTATTAGAAAACTTTCACTGGTAACTCTTCTGACGTTGAATTTAATGGAGGAAAAGTGTAGTCCTAGTGGAATATACTGACAGTTTCTGTTTATTGGTTTCATGCTTAATTAGGATCCAGACGAAAAAAATCCAAACCCAAAATGGCAGGAAGAAGGTTGGTTATTTTAAAGGAAAAAGAGTTCAGCTACAGGGATGAGAATTTTATGTTTTTCCTAAAACTATTGCATTTAAAAATTCTGTAATAGTAGTTGTCCAAGCCTTATCTTCCTATTTCTGGAAAAAAATGGTCACTGTAGAAACACAAGGACCATGTAAAATGGATTTTTGGTAGGTACCTGATCTGGTGCTCCTGGTAGCAAAAGGGTAAGGAAATAGCATTTTTTTATTTAACCACCATGAGTGGTTTTGTTGATTTGTTTTTTTATGTTCACTCCTATTGAATAATTAAGTTTTGGAAAGTTTTTAGAATGTCATCCAGTCAAACCTCTTGCTCAAAGTTGGGCTGTCAGAGGTTATTCATGACATTGTCCAGTTGTAGTGAAAATGTCCATAACATTTCTTCAACTCAGTGCAGTTTGCTACAGATTTTTATTTTCCCTTTTACTGCCCAACTTTGACTTTGCACTTACTTTTCCTGGCTGTGGTCTTCATGGGGCCTTGTAGTGAGCCAGACCAAGAAGTCAAAACAGGCAGAAAACTGAATGACTTTCCACATGAATGTACTTTTTAGCCCAGCTGCTCATATTCTTAAGAATATTTTACATATGGGTATTTGCTTAGTAGTAAAATGAGACTGGCAGAAGCAAACCAGCTCACACAACACAGGTCTGTAAATGCTGCTTGGCTATATGTATCTGTTTATGTGATACAGAAGACTTGGTACATATGGCACCAAAATAGTTCCAAAAAGTAACAAAAAAGGTAACATAATGTGGCACTACTTTGACAGCTACATGTACTGGCAATAAGTATCAGTCAGGAATAGGCCACTGTTGGCAGCAAAAGCAGTCTGATTTGCCCTAAGGATGAGAGTTTGAGCAAGCTGTATTAACTGGTTTTTAAGGGACTGCCTTAAGCTCTGGAAACGGGAGAGCTGTTTCCCTGTGCTGTGTAACACTCCATGTGCAGTGTGCCTGGTGCTTCCTACAAGTGCTGGAGGTATTGAGGACATGGAGTAGACCAAAGATTGTAATGAGGAGGTTATAAGGCATGTGTTCTTCTTGTCACTGAAGTAAACTGTGCAGCATCCCTCCTGGCAAGATGTGATACTACGGGACAGGGCAGCTGAAAATCTTGAAAAGTGAGGAGAGGAGAAGTAACAGAAAAAAAGATGAGTGACTAATTACTCTTCTATTTCTTTTTAGGAATAAGGTTTTGCATGGTTTTACAATACAGCAGAGATTAAGTGTTACACTGGGGGAATACAGGGACAATGTATTTGAAGGTCCAAATAAGACCTATAGTCCTGAAAGGGCTTTTACAAATTTGTGTACAAATGTACATGTGTTTGGTAGCCTTTAAAGCAAGGTGAATTGTTTCAGGAGCCATTTTTTTCTCATACAGTTCTTTGGAATTTTTTCCATTCCTGACCATTCTGTACTGTGGAGATGAAGCTGTATCTTGTAGTGATCTGTGTGGTTTCTTGTTTTCATTTCTGGTCACAGATTTTTCAGGTATATTTCCTGTGTCTTTTTTATCAGATCAGCTAAGTATATACAGGTAGTGCAGAAATGGTAGGACATCAAAAGTGTTCAGCAACAGTACTTGGGATTTGATCTCAGATATATAAGCTGATTTAAAACCTGAAGTAATTTCAAAATGGTGTGCATTATGTCTTTACTATACAACTAGGTTGTATTATTTTCTGCCTTTTCTTATCACTTTAAGTTAGTATCAAGTGAGTTACTACTGAAAAACATGAATAACTATTGTATATTTCTATGGCCATAATCTCAAACATATCTCTGAAAACTAGTCTCCTGGATGTATTTGCTGCCTTACTTTGTTTTCAGTAATATTCTTTGTGTGGCAAAAATGTTTGATATCCAAACTGCTAGCCAGAATGTGTGTTTAGAAATAGTGTAATGTGTCAGTGTGTAAATGTATCTAGTGCATTTTGCTTGTGACTTGTGTAATTTTTTGCATATCATGGTTACTGTGAGCAGACTTGTCATCTGTACATTTATTTGCATTTGCCACCACGTGGACACAGAAAATACTCTGTACTGTGCTATTTTGACACATTCACAACTTTGGGTGCCTAGTTTCCTGTCCATTTAGGCGGCGCTATAAGCATGTCAAAAGCTTCTGCTAGGATTGTCCATGGAAGCTGATTTTATCTATCCAGTCTATGTAACTCCTAAATTTCAGGAGTTCTTTGAGTCACTAACATGGAGCTTGTAATGCTCTTTGTTCTGAGAGAAACAAGTCTGCTGGATTAAATAATTAAGGTAATGGTGATATAATGTCATTGAAAAAGGTAGGTTAAGGATGTAAGAACTAAAGGCACTACCATCACGAAAAAGACAAAATAAGCATACAGCTGTGGTAGCCCTTACTTTGGTGCAATAATGTTGTTAGCAGAATAGCTTTTATTATTAGATTTAGTATCTATACACACATACTGAGTTATTCTTTTTGACTAAGAAGAAACAGGAGAGCTCTTGTGTAATTTGTGGTTTAGTTCATTCTTGTATGGAGAAAAATTGTAAATGAACTTATAATTGTCTTGGAGGACTGAGTTTATGAACTGCTCTAAGTATTTAATGACCAATTCTGCAGGCTCAAAATAAAGGTAGGTATCTCAGAAGTTCCTCAAAGATCACGCCAGTTTGTTAGCAAGAAGTTGTACTAAAACTTAGTTTTTATTGGATATAAAAAATTGCTGCTAACTAAATAACATAGTGAAATCTGGAGAAAACCTGTCTGTACCTTGGAACATCCTAGTCATTACTTCTTTGCAACTGTGGAACTCGTAAATTAAATTGGACTGTAATTGGATAGAGATCAGACTGTTTAATCTTATTTGTGAAGAATTTATTGGGCATGAAAAGGATCTGTGATAATTGTGGATGTTTGTATCTAGTTGTCAGAACAGAAATGTGTTGATACAAGTACGTGTGTAGCCATTTGCAAAAATGTGGTGAAAGCAAAAAAAAAATCACATTTGTTTCTATGTGCTTTGCAGTTCTGTAGACAGGAATGGAATTTATTTGAACAATGTTTAATATTACACATACAGCTTCCATGTTTACCTAAGAATTTTGTTTGGCTGACAAAACCAACATCATTTCTGTTGGAATACTGTCAGCTTCTACATCTTCAGGTGACATATGAACTTCACAGCAAAGACCACATGCTCACTGTCCTCTGCACCTGCTGAGAAACCTCTTCTTTCCTTATGATGTACTTTGACAGAATGTAAGTTCTATACTAAAACTAGCTTTCAATTTTATTACAATCTTAAAAAATTTAGATATGATTTTGAAATCAAAGAACAGCCCAAGTTGGAAGGGTCCTTGAAGAATCATCTGGCCAAATCGTTTGGGGATGGGAGTCTAGATGGGAATATCTGGCACCCTGTCCAATCATATCTTGAAAACATCCAGTGGTAGAAACTCTACCACATCACTAGGGATGTCACAGTGACTTTTGGCTCTTGTAAAAAATTTTTT
Source organism: Emberiza elegans (assembly GCA_024865655.1). Lineage (NCBI taxonomy): Eukaryota > Metazoa > Chordata > Aves > Passeriformes > Fringillidae > Emberiza > Emberiza elegans. Next base: position 25,542,033 of record JALJVW010000206.1, read on the forward strand.
TCTTGGGATGCAGCCTTTCCCAGTGCAACTTGTATGTGTTGCCTTTTGTCTTCTGTGTGGCTCCTTGTGAAGAGGGAGCCTTCATCCTCTTTAAGTACTGGAAAACTGTGATGAGTTCCCCCACTGAGCCTTCTCTTCCCTAGAGAAAAAACCTAATGCCTTCAGTATTTCCTCATGGGACAGGTTTAACAGCCCTTTGAACATCTTTGTGACCTTCCTTTGGACCCTCTCCAATCTGATCCTGCCCTTGAATTGTAGAGACCAGAACTGGACACAGTATTGCAGGCAAAGCCTGACAGGTGCTGAGTAGTGGGAGTTCTTTCATTTCTCATTCTTGAGACTTCTCGTGGCTGTGTGCATTGTGTGCTTTAAGAGCCAAATAAATTTCACACGCTGAAAGCTTTTAAAATTTTAGTGAATCTATAGTTTAAAATCTTATTTGATATTTCTTAAAATACATTCTCACTATTCTCAGTCTTTTCCAGTATTCTGTGTATAGATAGCTTGAGAAAGTTTTTTTTAGATTATATTAATTATGAGAATGTGGGCAAGATTTAAAGTTTTAGGAACAGAATAGTGAAATATAGGAGACCTTGGTTCACAAAAGGTACTGAGCTGGCTGTGAGTTTCAAGTGAAGAAAATTCCTGCTGAAGTCTGAAACCCATTGCACCCTCTCACAGAGCTGGAATGAGATGGAAGCCCACTGTAATGTCAGAGTATGTTGAATTATGGCCAGCTGGCTTTCTTGATCAGTGTAAGTCAAGTAAGTGCTTGTGTGGTTTTCTGTTGTAAAGTTATTTCTTGTTTTAAATGACCATGTCTTTTTCAGGTGTTCAATTGTAAAAGGAATTGCCATGAATTAGGAGCTTCAAAAAACTGGAGTGAAACTGTTTTTTACTAAATATATTCTGCCCTTAAGATAGTTTGAAGAAAACCACAAAAGATAGTTTATCATATGCTTACCTTTATTAGTTAGAACTGGAACTGATGATGTGAAGTCATCTTTACACCATAGCTGCATTTAATTTTGTAGGTACAATTACTAGGGCCGAAATGTTTTTGATTTGATGAAGAATATGAAAAATATCTGTACCTTTTTGTGCTGTTAAAATGCTGTTGAATTTTTGTTGCTGTCCACTAAACTTGGCATTTCAACAAAAATAGTAAGTTTGTAAAAGCGCTTACCTTGTGGAATTTCTTTTATTTTAGTCCTTAGAGCTGAGCAGATCTAAAACTACAGTAACTGTGGCAGCTTGGAATTCTATTTTTTCTTTGTCATATTGGATATTATATATGAATTCTTCCTGCTTGTGGCTTTTTTTGTGTTCTTTAAAGTCTTTTATCATGCTTTGAATTTAATAAATGTATCTTTGGTGAAGGAAGCAGATGGACCACCAAGTGACATGCACCCTCTAAGGGAAGAAGAACCTGCCACTTGAATTTCTTCAGCTCATAGGGGACAGACCTTTGACACTACTTTGGCTATGCTTGAAGCTAAGTCTAGTCATGTCAGATAAAAATGCATATTCTGAATTTTATTTTCAGTATGTATGATTTGTAGTAGCACTCTAATATATTCTTTCTTGAAATCTGAGCTTTCTACAGAAAAAGAGTAAGAAATTTTTCTCATACATTAGTAAAGCTTCATAAGTGCAATTCCAGACTTGAAATAAGAGAAAATCAGCTTTAAAATAACTCATTTCATATGGAGACGAGGTTTTGCACATAGCAATGCTGGAAGTCACCAGAAGGCAATATTAACCTTACTTGTTCCGTACCTGTTTGCAGGTACATCCAAAGTGAGAACAGTGTGCTGTTCACTCTGAAAAATGGGGTTGAGCTGTTGTGCTGCTGCTGAAATCTATGTGGAAATGTTGCAAGTGCTGTATCGTTTTGCCTTTCATTTTCTGAATGCAATACATTGCAAACTGGAAAAAACATGAAGGATTTTGGTTGTAGCTCCAGCAGGGGTAATGGTCTGCTCAATTATTTTCTCTCAGCTTCTGAGGGAATGTTTGGTGTATGCTCAAAAGAAATTGTGATTGCAAAACTTTTTTGCTTATGCATCAGCTTTTCTTCAAATGAGAGTACCTTTTGAAAAAAATACAATCTGTTCCTAAAATAAAGATAACACTACCACAGCAAAGTGGTTGTTTATATTTTTATTTATATAATTTTAAGAACAGAAATCTCTCTACTTGACTGTATTAGTGATATGTATATGTTGCCTATAGAAATAGTATAAATACTTCTTGCCTCATATTTTTCAGTCACAAGTTTGTGCTCTGTTGTGATTGAAGAGTTCTGTGAAGGACTCTTGAGTATTATTTTAGCATAATAACAAGAAAAAGCCCAAGAAAATACACATATATACACAAAGCCCTAAACTTCCGTTTGTGCATCACTTTCAAACCAGGATGAACTGCATAATGAAACTTTTTTTAACATCTGCGGGTCAGTTTTTAGCAGGAATTCATTCATACATTGTTTGTATAAAATCCTTTCAGTAAAGGTGGCGTCTCGGGGAGTATTTAATTGCATTTATCTCCAATAAACAGAGAGGGAGGTCCATAAATCTTTCTGTGTCTTGTGTTTGGGTTGAAGGTCAGATCTCCTGGTTCGGCTATGAAAGCCCTCGCAGTTTCTGGGATTACATTCGCGTAGCTTGCAGAAAAGTCTCCCACAACTGCATCTGCAGCATCGAGAACATGGAGAATGTCAGCTCTTCTAGAGCTAAGGTAGGCAAGAGAAAGGCTAAAGTGACTCTTTTATTATATTGCTATGACATTTCTGTACCTGTGGAAAAAAACATAGTACTTACCTTGCTCTACACATTTTTTCATTGTTTGAATTTTTTTTAATGTGCCTAGTAAACATTTGCTTTTGAAAAACCCCACTTTTAAATCAAAATGTGTTCCCTTTAAGATTTCTTACTCAGTATGAAAAATTCTCTCAATTCAGTGATTGTGTTATGTTATAAAAGGATTGTCCTCATGTTTTTTACTTTAGATAATATTTTGAAAACAGTTTTCTGAGGGAAATTAAGTTCTTGTGGACATGCCTAAGAAATACTAAAATTGTAGAAATTGGGTGATTTTTTTCTTTTCCCTTCTAGTCATTTTACTACGTGTAGAATTTATGCACTGATAGAATGGGTGTGATCAGCTATTAAGATTTATTTTATAGGTCTTTCTGAATTCTGAGATTTTGATAGATATGAATATTTAAATTCAGTAGGTAATAAGATCCAAGGCTATTTTCTGAAATATTCTTATAAATAAATAAAAGCTTTCTATTACTCTGTGGAATACTTCTTGCCAAACAGTAGACAGAGGACCTAATTTGAGCAGTGAGTGTGGAGAATGGTGTTAAGTTTTTAGGGGAGTATTTTGAATGTCTGGATATGAAAAGATGGCGAGCATGTTGACACAAATACCCATCATGTGCGTCAGTTTCACTGGTGGTCCAAATAAGTGTCCTCCTCAGCCTGGATGCTGTCAGCAGGGTTTGCCAGTGATAGTTGGCTCTGCTTTCACTGAAGGTGCATAGGCTTTAGTCCTTAGCTAAGCAGCATCATCAGTTTCATGGTTTCAGTCACGTTCTAAATAAAGGCAACACAAATGCAGCTATCCAGGTAAATATCCTAATTTCAGTGGGATTTAATTTAGTTTCTATGTTAAATTTTTTGTTGTGGTGTTGGTATTTATGAAAGCAATTTTATTTAGCATTTCATAGAATCTTTGAATGGTTTGGGCTGGAAGAGATCTTGAAGACTATCTAGTTCCAATCCCCCTGCTGCAGGCAGAGACATTTTCCTGCTCTCTTTTCGCTTGAAGCTACTCCCCCTTGTCCTGTACATGCTCTTGTAAAAAGTCTCTCTCCATCTTTCTTGTAGGCTCCCTACAAGGCCACAGTTAGGTCACCCTGAAGTTGGATTGTAATCTACTGCTGGTTCTGGTAGAATGTCTGTAGTGATATTCAGCTAGATGTCAGTAAGCAACAAATATATTAAGCGTAAAGACATCTTACTACTTACAAAGTGTTTGTAAGTTTATATGGTTTACAAGAAGTGTTCCTGATGTTCTCAGAAACACAGTCATAGCTGTGGCAGCCATTGAAATGTCTCCCTCTTGTAAGGCACACTCCTGTGCACCAGACCTACAAACACAGCACAACGCTTTCCTAAGGGTTATTTTTTAAAGGTATTGCTGTTGTTTATGGAACTGTTCCAATGAAGCTTTGCTTTTGGACTCTAAAAGATGTAGGCCTCTTGGATTTGATTTCATGTCTGTATTTTATGTGCATGTTCTATAATAATGTTGTTACTGAGGGGAAAAAATATTGCACAACGCATTTTTTTATTGTAAATCCCTCAAATATTTGAATGAACACAGAGAATCACTTTGAGGACAAGTTACTGCCACTTTACTGTGGAAACAGCTGGATGCTTCCCATGTCATTGATTTTAAAATGTAAAGCTTTCTGCCCTGATCTGCTGCCTCTCACATACATGAGCTTTTCAAAAAGCTAGAGTACATAATTAAAGAAAAAAACCCTCCACCCTCTCCTTAAAATTTTGGATGACTTTATTTCACAATAAACTGTGTTCTTGTAAGAATGTGTTTTATATTTTCATGAATATAAATGAATACTGCTGTAATGAAGTACATCCTAGCAACTGTTTCTGTTTAATGCTAGTTTTGTTAATCAGTCATTTATTTAGGTAAACCAATGGTATTAATTTTCAGAGTGTAAAACTGTTTCTTTCTGTAGTGCTTAAATATTTGATACCTGTTTTGTCTTGCAGGGTCGAGCATGGATAAGAGTAGCACTTATGGAAAAACATTTGTCTGAATACATTTCCACAGCTCTGAGAGACTTCAAAACAACCAGGTCTACAAGAATTTTATTTTTGCAATATTTTAGTAAATGTTGTTTAAGTGAGGGACTTATGTTGGAAGTGAATGGTGCACTTGATTTGTATAGTAAAGGATGTGATTAATGAAAGACCTGTAACCTAGTGAAAGGTATCTAGAGCTGGTATGGATTTAGTTTTAGCATGGGTAAAACTGCAAAATTGAAAATCTTTTTGGGATTTAAAAAATGTGGAAATAAGCCTGGAATTCTTGAAAAGTCAGAAGCAAAGAAAACCTCTCTGAAGTAGGAACTAAAGCTGAAATTGTGGTGTAGTAAGGATAGATATAGTATTCCTTTCAAAATTAATGGAAAGCCTAAGGACTCAGTGAAAAATATTTTTTATAGAACTTCTGAAGAAATAAGGAAGAGAATTCCAGGAACCACTTGAGAACTGTAGAGGAGCATAATTAGTGATCAGGCATAGCTAGGATTCTTGATATAATAAGAAAAATGTGTAACAGATTTTTTTTTTTAGCTTTTAATGATAAAACCAGGGATGAGATTATTCTTTGTGACAGAGAATATTCTGGCAGTTTTGAACTGGTTTTAGATAATGTGATTATTAGATGCTATTTTATCTCATAACAAATATGTCTTACAGATCTTTGATGAAGTCATCTGAATACAAGTGGATCTGTAACATGTACTTTGAGTTGAACTCTAAAAGTTTAGACATAGTGAATGTGGTATTAAAACAAGAAGAATTTTCTCTATAAGGACTTCATTCATTTAGCATATTATTTCTTTTAATACTATTTGTCCAGAGATTTCCATATAATTTGCCAGTATTAAGCTGACTTTGAAACACAACTGGGTAAACATCCCATTTCATTGCAGTTTCAAAACCTGTTGTCTTATTTTACCCAAATTTGCTTGCATTTACAGTAGACAAGAAGCATATAAAACAAAGAAAATCTGGAAAAGATTTACTAATGCTTCAAACTGAAAAGTCACATGGGTTTTTGAGGAGGAGATAGGAAAAGCAGGGTCACAAATTATGTAGTTAAGTAGTACATTCTTTGTCCCTGTTTCGATAGTGTAGTTTGTTAGTGGATAACAGTGGTCTTATTTGATTAGCAGTTTCAAATTCATTTATTTGAACATGTTAATGCTTAATATATTTGAATGTTCTTTCAGTGGTATATCTTTTCGAAACAACTTCTCTTGCATTCCAAACATAGTAAGTGCAAAGTTTCTTTTGAAGTAATATTTTAAAATACATCTAATGGAAATAAAAATTACATTTTCAGGTTTTGATTGTATGGATTTCAAAGCCTCTAGCAACAATGGACATATTTTCTTTTCCCATGTGGGATTTCAGATACCTAATAACTGACCTGAATTTTGGGTGATGCTTTGTATCATTTATTTAGCACTCTAAAACATATATTTTACTATATGCATATTTAATAATTATTAGTATAAACTATAAATTTCTTGTGTTATACGTGTATATAGAATACAAGATTATCTGTCGTGCTGATAGCTCTTTTTAAACTTCACTGTTGTGTTTAGCTGCCTGGAGTTTGTACTTGAATGAAGCAGCACATTCTTAGTGCTGGATGTGCATATTACACTTGGAAGAAGGGGCTGGATTAAACATGGGCACAGAATTATTTTTTTAACTAATTGGTCAGACTCTTAAATTATAGCAGACTGTTGTGTTGTGAGATGTCAAGTGTATAGCTGAATGAAGGTTTGTGGGTTTTCCAAGGGGACTGTTGGTTTGGCTGGACTGCTGCAGCTGTCTTTAACCCTGGCACTGGCAGGCTAACTTCTGCATCTCAGCATTGAAGGTGTGCCTTGTCCTTTTTGTGTGATTTCTCCCAAGGTACTATTTTACAAGAACTCAGTGCAGATTGGTACCTGTCAGTGATATTACAAGTGCCAGTGAAATGGCTGGCAGTCTGCATGTACTGGGGCACTGCTGTTTGTTCACAAATAAGAGTCACTGTGCTGAATCAGACTGGAGTCCCTCTAGCTCAATGCTCTGGCTTAGCCAGCTTAGCCTCCTAGTGCCCTTCCTGAAGTCAGAGCTCACAGAGCTGAGTTTGCACTTCCTAGCCTCACTATCAGGACTGTAATCTCTGTCTTCTGAGAGGAAGTCTTAGAGATTTATTCCTTCTACTGAGAACATCTGAGATCTTGGACAACTCATCTCTGTGTAGTGAATGGATGTTTGTTACAAAGCTGCAAAAGTGGAACTTCTCACAGCACAGTTCAATTTCTGGAGCTGTGCCTCGAAACATGTATTTTCTGGATGTTCACCATGCAGCCAACTGGAGCTCTCTCTGAACTATCCAGAAGCTTTCATGCAATTCTTAAAACAGATGGACTTTTGGTAGGGTAGTGTTGCTGGTATTTGTCTGGTTGCAGTCAGTAATCTGGCACCTTCCTGTACTCATCCCTGCTAGAATGTAAAGGTGAACTCTGCATCTCAGTTCTTACTAAGTGACATTTCAACCTTGGCTCTGGTACTGAGCACCTCTTGGTTTCCCTCCTACCACATGTAATTCTCAGGTGAATTCTGAGGACCTTCTAGCATGCATCTTCCCAGCATGCAATATTTTAGGAAAAGGTAAACTAATTGAAAAATAGCTGATTGGTGAAAATACTTTTTTAAAAAAGATCAGTTACTAAGAATGAAAATTGAATGTTGAACTTTAAAAGAACCTGCAAGTACAATTGTGAGAGAGAATTTCTTTTCATGTGATGGAATCATTATTTCTTTATGTACGTGACACAAATTCTTTCTTTTAGAGGTAAAGTATAACATACCTTCATAATTTTTTTTGCATTTTATCCATCCTGTTCCTCTAGTTCATAGGACTAATGTTGTACATTCTTTTTGCTTATGTCTAAATTCTTCTGTGTTTTAAGATTGTGGTGTTTTGTGCTATGTAGTCTATTAGTTTACTTTATTTGAAATGAAATATGAATGTCTCTTAATTGTTCATTAATTGTTTTAATTTAGACTGGATTTCTTCAGTTTTCTGCTGAATATGAAAAACAGCTGAATTAATTTCTTTTTTGTTGAAGGAGGTTTTATGATGATGGAGCAATTGTTCTTGGTGAAGAAGCAAATATGCTTGCTGGTATGCTGTTGGGACTCAATGCAATTGATTTCAGGTACTGTATTTGTGTGCTTCACAACAAAATGCTCAGGGAAAGTACTTACAAATCAATGTATTATGGAAAACATTCTTAAATTCCTCGTGGCAGTTTGAGAGGCAAAACTTAGGTTGAGGCAAAGAAGAGGGCAAGAGAGAGATCTTTAATGGCTCTTCTAGATAAGAACCAAGTTATGCCTTTAGGTAACTGCATGATTATGGGGTATTTTTTTCAGTTATCAAAATCCTAAAAGGAAAGAAGTATAATTGCAGAAGATATTTCAAACCTATTAAATGAAGCTTATAGACATCTTTTAAAGTTATTTTAAAACTGTAAGGAAAACTGTGTGATTAAGTACCTGGTTATGTCCTGGCTGAGGATAGCACTGTAACTGCATATGTGGAAAGTAACCTTTATTTTATCACTTCTGAATTTGAAAAATGTAACCTACAAATGGTCATTTAATATCTGCAGCTGAACTGCTTACATTAATTGACCTTTACAATTTCTAGCCAGGCTTTTGTGGGCTTTCCTATATGATTAATTCTGTGGTGTTGATGTAACAAAGGTGCAAGCACACCCTAGATAATAAACAAACCAACATGGCATGTCTATATATGTACATATATTAAAAAAACCCATCAGCAATATATAAAGATTACAGTGCCTGTAAAAAGATAGAAACCTGGCTGGTGCAAGACCTTGTTCATATGCCTGGTTGGGCCAATTTAGCCTCAGGCAGAGCCAGTGGCAGAGTTTCATAACCCAGCACAAGGAAAAGGAGACTGATAATGCTGTTCTTCATTCTTCTGTCAGTTCACTGTTAGTATTTACCTTGCAGTAGCATTAATGCTTGTCACAAACCAATATAGGAGGCAAACTGCCAGAAAACAGAATGGATGCATTGAGTGATTGACCATTGCCAAAAGGCCCTTCAGAGATTTACTGCTGTTTATGTACCTCTGTGCCAGGCTTGTTGGACCCTTCTATGAGCCAGCTAAATTGTTGAAGAATGAAAAAACATCCCCAGTAAGAGGACCAGGTAGTTCTTTTTTTGTTAGCTAGTTTGCTTCACAGGAGCCTCCTATTAGTGGCAGAGATTATGGGAGAATAATGCTTAGAGAAGAAAAGGAACAAATAAGGAATGAGCAGTCTTGTCCCTTGCTGGTGGTAAAGAGCATTTAGTTCCGCTGGCTATGGAACTGCAGCTGGGTGGAGAAAGGAAAAAAAAGGAAACAACCTAAAAATACAGGTCTTGATGGCTGCTGAACCATCATGGAGTCAGATAAGTGCCAATACCAGTGTAAGGAGGGGAATCTCATGTTTACCTTTAAGAAAAAAATGGAAAAAATAGGGAGGGAGAGGTTGAAAACACAGGATAGCTTCTTTCTCCAGCATTGTGTCATTAGATTGGCTTAACTACATCCTCAAATATGTTCTGGAAGAACAGAAGTGTGCTGCAGAATGATGAGTGCTAGCCTTGTGTACAGCAAAATTCAAATCTTACCAGATTTTATTAGTTTAAGTTTTACATAATCTGAAATTAAACTGCTTCTGTATTAGCCCTGTACTTGGAAGGACTACAGCTATACATGAATAAGCATTGCAAGATTAGGTCTTCATTATGTAAATCCTCTCATAAGTAATCATCAGTTGACTGTGTTTGTCTCTCCAAAGCCTCGGTGGTACATATGAGAGCTTAGTTGTATGACTATTTGTTCTTTCTTTGTCCTCTGATTTCTAATATAAAGGAACCTGTTAATGGTATTCAGACTGCTGATTGGCTGTTGAAGACATTTACATTTTGTCAATGCAGCTTTTAAGAGTCTACAAATTTTCTGTGCAAAATGGGAGCTTAGTACTACAGGAGTGTTTTTATTTTGTCACATATCCCAGAATGTTTCAGGCTGGGAGGGACCGCAGTCTGATCCACCCTCTCTGCTCAGGCAGGGTTATCCTAGAGCACATGGCACAGGATTGTGTCCAGATGGTTCTTGAATATCTCCAATGAGGGACTCTACAACCTCTCTGGACAATCTGTTCCAGTGTGTGGTCAGCTGCACAGTAAAAGAGTTCTTCCTCATATTCAGGTGTCATTTTCTGTGCATCAGTTTCTACGCCTTGACTCTTGTCCTGTTGCTTGGAACCAGTGAGCTGAGCTTTCATAGTATTGTGATTTGAATGGCTGAGAAGCTGTATCCATTCCTTGCATGATATATATGAGATTTTTTTTCAGTTCAGAATCTCTTATAAATGTTGACTAGCTTATCTATGTGGAGCTGTAAATACAAGTTTGGGCTGGAGATGAGTGAGCTTACCTGAGAACATAATCTGATTTTTTTTTCTCCCCTCACAGCAATATGGAATTAGGTAATTGTGCTCTTGGAGGGCTGCTTTTTCACTTTCTTGTTTTTCTTTTTATTTTGGGGAAAAAAACCCAACAACCCTTAGATGTACTTCCTGAATAGCACTTAAATTACTGCATTGTCAAAAATGGCACTTTGCAATTTAGTTAGCAATAGCTGTGACCTACTAGAATCTGTTTACCAATAACAGACATAGGAGGAATGAGGAATATGAGCCTTGTGGAAGCAGTTTTGTCACTTCTGTGATAATTAAACATAGGTGAAATGCAATAATTTATTTTCAGTAAAAAAAACAGTGTAAATGAAAGCTTTATAAAGCTACAGCCATTTGAGAACATTTTCCAAAAGTTAGGTTCATTTATGTTCTTCAGCTTCATGCACCTCAGCACCTATAAGTGTCTGAAAGGAGAAAGACCCTGAAATATTTTTGAGAAAATTACTTTTTACTTAGTAGAATGGTTATATAAGCACTCTGCAAACCATTTAAATTATATGAAATGTGGAAAATTCCTGGCTTGTCCATAATTCTTCTGTTTCTGCTGCTTCAGGTAGCTTTCCAGTTATTCTATTGCCTTCTCCCTGTATTATTAAGAAAAAAAGTGAATGTTTAAAAATTAGGGTTTATAGCACCAAAAAATTACAAAAAATGAAGTTTCAGGTTGGTAATATTTAATTGTCACTATAATTTAATTTTCTTGAAATAAACTTATTGTTGTTGCTCTGTTTTATCAGTTTTTGTCTGAAGGGTGAGGGATTGGATGGAAGCTATCCAGCTGTCATAGATTATACACCGTACTTGAAGTTCACTCAAAGGTACTTCTTAGTTTTACTCTGCTTTTTAAAATTTTATTTCATTGGCAAGATTTTACTTTTTATTGGGCCTCTTATTTTTCATTTCATATGCAAAATGATATTTATTTCTCAGTACAAACCTGTACACTCAGCTACCTCACTCTTTCAGACTGTTGGAATTGTTACATGATTCATGAAATGTGAGTCATGCTAATTGTGTTTCCTTGATTCAGAATAACTCATTTTCAGTGGAAAATGAGTGCTGCATCTCTTTTGATGATCACCAGACCAAGCTGTCTTTTCTCTTAGGCCTTTTCTGTGTAGCCATAAAACTAAATAGATATTTTGTAAATAATATATACCCTGATAAATATAAGATACGACATAGGCAATATAAGCCATTAGCACATCACAGAAAGTCGTGACCAGGCTATGTAAACTGATTTTTTAGCTGCATTTTGCTCCTCTGATCAGCCTTATGATTAATAATAAAAAGAATTCTTACTATCTAATAAATCAAGTAGCAATTTGACATCACCAAAAAGCATGGAAATTAATGATATGTTTTCTGTTATTAGGTTTACCAAAAGGAGAGAAGCAGTTAGGAATAGTCTTGAAGATATACAACTGAACATGAAACAACCTAGTTACTCTCTTGAAGTTCTTACTAGCTTACATGTTAGTGACAAATTGTGATTCAGCTTGTATCATGGGACGATCACAGGGTTATGGAAATCACTACTTTAAAAAACCTAGCAAATTCTGTTAGTTAGGGGGAAATATAATTGTAAGGGAAGATTTTCAAATGGGTACTGATATAAATCAGAATCACAGAATTGTTTGTGTTGGAAGGCACCTTTGGAAATCACCCGGTCCAAGCCCCCAGACAGGGTCACCTGTAGCAGGTGACACCTGGAGCAGAGAGGGACACTCCACAACTTCCCTGGGCAGCCTGCACCAGGGCTCTGCCACCCTCCATGTAAAGAAGTTCTGCTTCATGTTGAGGTGGAACTTCTTGTGTTTTAGTTTATTGCCAATTGGTCTTCTTCCTGTCACTGGGCACCACTGAAAAGAGCTTGGCAGCATCCTCTTGACACCTGCTTTTGAGATATTTATATGCATTGATGATATCCCCTCTGTCTTCTCTAGACTAAAATAAATTCTTGTTATTGAGACAGATGTCTGCATTCTCTAGCATGCATTGATTCTGGAAGATATGAAGATATTTTAACAATGAGTCTACTTACTATGTAGGGAGATACATTCTGTGAAGTAACAGGCACAGGATCTTTGCTATAAACATAGATATACATTCTGATTTAATTTATCTTGTTTTAATGTAATGACAACCACTTTTTTTGGGTTTCTTTTTTGTTTGTTTTTTTTCCTTAAGAAACAAAATCTATATTGTAATGCATTTACCATTTGTACTAAGGAAAGTAGCCCACATACAGTTGTCTGACTTGGCAAAGATCACAAGCAGATTTTTGTCCACTTTTTAGGTGGTTATAGAAAAAAAAGCTTGAAATACAAGTTGTGTTTAGTAATCCATCATATCCCAATGTTTCCAATTTTTTTTGTCTGCAGAGCTTTTAAAGAAATACCATGTTTCAGTTTCAACCAGATTTTGCATTTCTATAAGCACAGCTTTTGACTTGGCTAATAAATATGATTCTTCAGTTCTGACAGTATCAGCAGTGATGAAGAAGAGCTAAGAACGCTGGGCAGCAGTGGCAGTGAAGGCAGTACTCCAGAGAACATTGGTCCTCCTTTCATCACAGATGAAAGCAGTTGGTACAACAAATGCAAAAGGGTAGAACAGAAGTACCGGCTTGCATTGGAACAGAAGGTAAAAGATTCCTTTTGTGTGGGGGCTGTGGAACCAAAGCTCATCACCAGACAACTGGTGACATATCCATCTAAGTAAAGGCAGGAAAATATATTATTAGATGTTGTTTAGCTTCATGTAAGTGGTCCTAAATTTTATGATCCTCAGTGTATCCAAGCATCTTTGCTCACTGATTTAAGGGAAAAGAGGCTTGATCATTTGGGGAAGAGAATAGCAATAGTTCAGAGATCAGATTTCACAATATAATGTCGAAGCTTTGGCTTCTTTATCCAGTCTTGGAGTTACAGACACTGTATCTCTAATGCTGTTATGTTGTGAGCTTAAAGTTCACATGAATTTTCTCTTCCTTAGATGTCACAGATTTTTATTGTAGGTAAACTGATAGTTGAAGGCTTTTATGATGATAGTGATGTTAAACTTTAACACTTAGTCTTGAACTAAACCAGAAGGATCAGCAAAGTAATCTATTTAGATGAAAGGTAAAACTATCTTCTCAGTGATACTGGAATGTGTTTTTATAAAATTGGTAGTTTTACAACTTGATTGAAACAAAATGGGAAAGGAAAATGTGAAAGGATGTGTTTGTATTGGATTTTAATTTAGGTGGCATATTGAATGTAACTACAGAAACCAGAGGTGGGTTTTCCATCTACCACCCAAAATCCCTTAAGTTAAAGGTGAAGTGAAATATATGTCCAAACCTTTTAGTAATTTAGCATTTTTAAAGCAAAATACTTGTCAATTTTTCATAACAGCATTATTACATCCACAGTAATTATAATGCGTATTAGCTAGTAGAGAGAGAAGAGGGCAGGCTCTTCATACACACCAAAGTAGTACACAAAGAAGAAAGGAGGGGTCAGGAAAAATTACAGGAAAAAATTAAATACACCTGGTTAAATTTTTAAAAATTACTTCTATTAGTATTTTTATTGTTCTGTTTCCTTAGCGTAAGAATTTGTTTTTTGTGAAACTCTGAATAGAGTCAACCATATGAAGGGCTGGAACCACACAAGAGTGCTTGGAGGTGTAATTATTTCCCTGCATTAAAATTGGTTTATTTTAATGCAATTGAAAGAAGCTAGAATTTTTCTAAGTAACAGGTGAAAGAGTCAGATTTACTATGGGATAATGGATATTTAATATTTATTTATATTATTTTTTAAATTATACATACAATTATTTCTTTTGTGTTTTGGGTCTCTTAGACTTTGTTTTTGAAATATAACCTCAACTGTTGCATCCAGGTTTCTGGTCCAATCATCTCAGCTGGTATAGTTTCACTTTCCATATGAAAAGAGCTTGTGTTCCTGGAGTCCTCTCTGGTAACAGAGGGCATTTTCCTGCTTGTATAAAGCAAAACATGCTGTCCAAAAGGAATCTCTTCAAATACATGAATGAAAACCTTTCTCTTGAACCTCCAGAAGGAATTCCCATCCTTGCTAGACAAAAACAAAGGATCAGTTTGAGTGTACCTTTTTCCCTACCATGAGCGGGGTCTTGTCTGCCTGGAGAACCATTGAAGAGAACAAAATAGGTGGATGTTTATTTTTCTTGATATATCCAGGCTGTTAATTTCCAAAGATACTCGATCAAAGTTGTGACATCCGTGTGTAGAAACATGTAACCCACATCCACAGTCAGAATCTCTGGGAACCGTTGTCTGCATAAGCACAAAGGTTGTCAATGGCTGTAACAGCAAATGGTGATTTTGGTTTATTCATGAGTCCAAGATCTAGAACCATTCCCATTCCATGGAAGTTATTTCTGGTTACATTCTCATAATGAATTGCTAACTTCTATAGGTAACTAATACAGGGGTGAATTTAATTCAGTTGTAGAGAAATCTTTGTAAATTTTGGTGTATTTAAACAATTTTCAAAATGGTAGCTACTCTGACAGCTGTTGACACATTCCTAGTTGTCCTCCTTTGGAATGCCTACTTGCAATTGCAGCAGCAAAATAACTTATTTTTCCTACAGTCAGAAAATTTTCTGTTCTCTAGTTTTCATTGGGGATGTGCCTGCCAGGTTTTTATATGATTCACTTCAACTATACTGCATCTGTTCTATTACAGCTTGAACAAATGACCATCATGATGGACTGTGTAGTAGAGCTCCTTTCCCAAGTGTTTCTCTCCCTTCCCTTTTTTCATGCCAATAAGTTGCACCAACGGCTGAGTTGCACTCAGTGCAGTAGGTAGCAGTTAATCAGAGACTTTTTATTTGAACAAAAGGGCTTTCTGACATTCTGTGTGTTGGAAAACTGAGTGTTTGTGACAAGAAGACCGAGTTGAAAGTAATGTCTTTAGTAGCTGATACAGTAGGTCTGATGGATCCTTCTTTTGCTCTATTGTCATTCATTTTGCCCAAACAGTGATAAATTCCTTTTGTGCCTCCCAAGTAAGTCTGTGTGCTGCAGCCATTAATAGCACCAGGTCACAATGTGACATGCAATTGGACTGCAGCTAAGATAAAGGTCTCTCTGCTGAGTCATTTGAGTGGTAGGGATAGGGTCAGGTGTTACTTCAGCAAGCTAAATCCTAGCATTGCTTTATTGGATCAGGTACACTCTGCAGGTTTAGGCCAAGACTCCTTGGTCATGCTACTGTCCCATCTTGTGTATTTGACCAAAGCAGATGTGGAGGAAAGAATAAACACAAAGCACATGATTATGCCCCACTTTTCTTCTAATGCAGCCTTAGCCAATGTATGTCACCTGAGGGGCTGCCTGAAGCTAAAAGGTTTGTCTGTGTAGTAACCTCAGATAGATGTCTCTGCCAAATACTTGTCAAATATCCCCTTGATTCCATGTAAAATTTCATCATCCAAACTTTTTTTTTTTGCAAAGCATTCTGTGAATCTACCATCTGTTGTGTGAAAAACTACCTCCTATTCTGTCTTCTGAAATCTGGTTCCTAAGAGCTTGATTTCATGGTGCCTAGCTCTTGCTTTTTAAAAGTTAGGAACTGTTTCTTCCTTTCTGCCCTGCCCAGGCTACTCTGGAATATGATGACTTTGTCTTTTCCAAGTTGTCTCCTGTCCAGGTCAATGAGACACACTTTACACATTTGTTATTTATTCTGGAATGGTTTAAGCTGTTTACTTTTGAATAGTAAACTCCTGAATTATTTTTGTACTGTTTATACTGCAAGTTTATATGCTTGTACTGGTGGGATGTGCATCTCCATGTCATTATAGATAGACGTATTTACTGTACATAGGATTATGTTTCTGATACTGGTGCTTCTGGTCTAAAATGTTTCTGTAAAATGTTTTTTTTTGTTTGGTTGGTTTTTTGTTTGTTTTTGTTTTGGGTTTTTTGATTTTTTTTTTGGGAGGGGGTATGTTTTTGAGAGGCAGGAAATTTGTTATGTTGTAATGCAGCATTTAGTACTTTCAAAGTGCTAACTTAGAACTCCAAGGAATGTTGTAGGAGTCAAGATAACAGTAATATTTGATGAGGCAGAACTAGGCATACTGAAAAGCTCTCAAGATTCCTTAGAACTTCTACTGAGACTAAAAAGTCCCTGTCAAATATAAATATACCCAATGGATAGAACTATATTTAACTATAGGATGACAGAATAGTTGTAGTCAGATGGCACCTCTGGAGATTGTCTTGTCCATCTCCCCTGCTCAGAAAAAAAGTAGACTAGAGCAGGTTTCTCAAGGCCTTTTTCAGTCAGGCTGTGAATATCTTGGGGATACACATTCTCCAGCCTGTTTGAACAGGCTTGTTTAATGGGGAAAAAAGGAAAGAGGAAAGAGAAGTTTTCTTATTTTTAAATAGTTTCCTATATGCATGTATTTCTGATTGAGCCCACTGCCTCTTTTCACTGGCTATCACAGAGAAGAGTCGGGTTCCATCATGCATACACTCTCCCATTAAACACTGATGCACACTGATATAGCTCTTTTTCCTTACCCTCTTCTCTTCAGCCCTGAACTGAGCAATCCCAGCTGCTTCTGTTTCTTCTCATCCCCAAGATGCTTCAAACCCTTTACAGTCTTTGTGGTGATGAATTACGCTAGTAGCACTTTGTTACCAGCTGATGTGAACCTGTTTTCTTAACTCAGCAGGAGTTGAGAACAGACACATCCATTCTGTGTCTCTGAAAACTACCTTGTTTTTAATACCTTTTTTAAAACAAGGGCACATATAAAACAGTTGCACATTTTTCCACAGGTTCAAGGAATGTGCACAATTTTATGTAGTGTAGACTTAGCGTATTTGGTTTTAATTGACAATTTCTAAGAAGTTATTAACATCTGACATGCTGGAACCTTCTTTGTCATTTTAATATGTGATTCAAAAGTTCAAAGAAACTTTAAAATAACATTGGATATTTTATTAATAGTAATTCTGGATCCCTTTCATTAACTATAAAGATCCATGTAGATATAGTCTACTCTTATCCTTGTGTATTATCTAACATCCTCCACCTGTTCAGTTGTAGAATTCTGATTTTTTTCTTGTACTTGTGATAGTTCTTTTTGAAAGATGAATTAGTGTTTCATGCTGGTGGCTTTCCTATCTCATTTTTTCATCCATTTTTCTATTCCTCTGCAAGAAAATAAATAAATATATGATTCTCTTGTTACCTATTAGGAAATCTCAAACTAATCTAAAGTCAATTTACTAGTCTGTTTAAAAATAAATAATTAAAAGAACCTATAACAAACCCAAAATAAAATTGTATGCATCATAAACCAGCAAATATGAACATGCATAATCAAAAGTGGTTTTGATAGTGTGTTCTTCAAAATTTTCTAATAACTTACATTTTCAGGGTTATCTTGAAGAATTGGTACGACTCAGAGAAAACCAGCTGTCTGAATCTGTCTCTCAGAATAAACTGCTCTTACAAAGAATTGAAGATATGGATCTAGCCCATAAAATGGAGAAGGAGCAGCTGGAATTTATCATTGTGGAACTGCAAGACCAGTTGTAAGTTAGCATAATGGAGAAGCATTGCTACAGCAGCATTACTTAAATTATTTAAGTTATATAACTATACAATATGTGGAGTTTCTAATCCTGTGGAAATGAGTCAACTTCTTTAAGAAATTGATGTATTTGAGGTTTTTTTTTTATCTGACAAGTCTTAGATTTGGGAATGGCTCCCTGGAAACCGTAGTAGTGTAAAACAGAATAATTCTGAGATTAAATATTTTAAATTTTTTTAAATCTAAAATAGCTTACAGTAACTTGCTTAAATTTTATACACATTTTTGTAAAATGTTATTTATATTTCATTACTTCCAGTTTTAAGGCTACCCCTAAAAGTATTGAAACCAGCTACCTTTTGAAGACCATTTCTTTAAAGTTAGGCAAGAGGGGTAAAAAAATACTTATTTTCTTTGGCTAGATTTTAATTTATTTGTGATGGCTGAGACATGGTAGAAATTAGTCTGATAGTCCTAAAACTATTCAAACTGGGAAAACTGTTCACTATCACCCTTTCTTCAATGCAAGGCAAAATGCTAAAACAGTAGAAGGCTTATTTTTTATTTTTATAGCATATGTGATTTCTAGTAAGATAAATATTGGAGTATCTTATGATCACTATACAGTTTATCCTGTGAGCCCTGTCTGTTGGGTGGGGAGGTACTCTCCTTTTGCAGAGGCATGGCCACATTGGATGGTCTCTGAGAAGCCTGGTGTAGTGGAAGGTGTCCCTGCCCATGGCAGGGTGTTGGAGCAAGATGATCTGTAAGGTCCCTCCCAACCCAAGCAGTTCTGTAATTCTGGGTTTGGAGACCCAGGCAGATGGAACACTGAGTGTTAGGCTGCCATGAAACTGCCATTCAACTGCAGCAGTTGAATGTTCTGTTCATAACAAATGTAAAACAAGTTATTTTGCCTTAAATCTGGATTAATTTGTTAATATCTGAGCCCTGGAGTAACATGGCAGCCATCTGAGATCTTTGAAACAATCCATCATAAAGAGAATATATGAAGACACCATCCAAAAGGGTCTTTACTATGAAGTAAAATATTTCAAGCTTGTAAGCAAAGCTTGGGGTGTTTTTTTCTGCTGCTCTCTCTCTCATGATAGATCATTTTATTGCCAGTGCTCAAAATGGATTTATGAAAATGTTCAGGAATATGGAATTGGTATTTTATTTAGGACAAATGCACAGTTGATTAAGAAAAAAAGATGTTTTTCCAAGTTTATTTTTTTTTTCTCTGATTGACTGTAAGGTTTTGAGATATACCTGTGCTTGAGCTCTTCTCTGAACTTGCTGATATGCCTAATGATTCATGTTATACTGCTTTGGCATCCCTGGTTATTTGGGGGAGGTGGGGGAAGGTGTAAACTTATTTAAACCTACACTGATACTGGAAATTTTGAATGTTCATACCTGCTGTTAAATTTTAGCTGAGATGTCAGCAGTCAGACTGTTCTGAAGATCTCAGCCTTTCAGGTTTGATTTTGTTTGATGGTTTTATTGTGTAAAGGCTCAAATTGTGGAATAACCTCTGTTGTATCTTGACAGTGCTTTTGTATATCTGTTTGTGAGACACTGCAGTCAGGAGTCTGAACTACTCTAGATATTTGCAGTATAATTTTACATTTTTATTGCTGTGAGTGTAGTGTGCCTGTCAGGTGAGGGAGGGGAAGAAATATTCCTAGCAGGTTTATAAGGTCAACATCAGTCATAATTAACTTATTTTAATCATATTTGGTATTTATGTTGGGTTTTTTTATTCCAACCAAAGGTAATCTGGCAGCAGAATGTGTTTTATCAGTAATATGTCTGTACTGAGGCATGAGTTTTGGCCAATTGCTTTTTATGGTCCAGCCATTTTAGAATGATGTTAAAGTAATACCAAAACTTAGTGTTTTGCTCCCCTACCATTACTGGCATTTTGAAGCAGTGAATGTATGCTGTAATCTGAATTCTACACCAGCAGATAAGAGCAAGTCTGGGACTCTAATTCTGCCCAAGGCAGACTGCATTGCTGTTTGTAAAACACTCTGAGATCTGGTTTAGGATTGTTTGCTGTGTAATGAAACTATTATAAATAAACATTCTATACTTCCTTTATGATGATGCTCTTCTATTCTACTGGCTGCTGTTCTTAAGGTAGCAAGGACTTCAATCTTTTGTTGAGTAAGGTTTTCTTGAGGTTTCCAAAATTATATTTGACAGGCATGAAAAGCAAAATGTTTTTTGCATTTTGTCAGTGGACTTGACAGAATCTGAGTGTATATCTACTTCTGCCTTCCCCCACCAAAAAAAAAAAAGTAAGGTGAGGAACAGAGGTCTGACTTTGTTGACAGCTTAGGCTGTTGCTGTTGCTGACTTGGAAACCAGTTAACCCAGGATCAACAGATCAACAAGGCCTTCAGGTTTAACATTAGATTTATTACAGAGAAGCTTTTCTGTATGCATGTTCACAAAGGGGGTTTGCTGCAAAGCATGAAATAAATACATGGATAGGACATGAGAAAAATTTGGAAGGAATTTTTCTTTTACAGCTGCTATGCTTCAAATTCTACAGTTTTCAGTATTCATAACTTTGTCTGACACACTTGACTATTCAAACTACAATGAACAACATAGTATCCAATTTAGTTAAAAGATCTCATGAATACCAATATCTGGAAAATGGTGAAGCTGAACATTTATCAATTAGTTATTCACAAAAGAGTAACTTTTTTTTGTGTCTCAGCTTAATTGCATTTCTTAGCAATATGCCCACCCATCTGGGAATTGGACCTCTTGCTTTGTTGGCAGGTGTCTGATGGCAAATTAAGTTGGAAAAGTGAATCTGCAGAAGACAAACTGATTATCAGTTCAACACACTTAAACTAATACACAGCTCATCAGGAAGAGGGTTCAGACTGGACATTGGCGAACATCTCTATCCAGAGAGAGGTCAAACACTGCAATAGGCTCCTGGAGAGGTGGTTGATGCCCCCAGTCCATCAGTGTTCAGGAGGCATTTCAATTGTGTGAATTGTAATAATGGTGAGCCTTCACTCAGGGTCTTCATTTTTTTCTTCAGATGTCCTCACTCTCATGTGGTTTTTTCCCTAGGACTTGAACACTACAGAGCAGTGCTTTTGGCTCCACTCTTCTCTATGAATAGTGCATTTTTACAGTGAGGGTGAGGCACTTCTAAAGGCCTTAAGTATATAAAATGAATAACTCTGAAATGCTTGAAAATAACAGCTCACAGGAGGGCAGCCAGGAGAGGCCTGTGATCTGTGGCATGTCTGATGAAGAAAATAGTTCAAATTCTGTAACATTCAAATTACAGAATTGTCATTTGATGGACAGGGATCCCAAAGCATCAAGGAACTGGATCCTGGAGTTTTCAAAATGTACAGAGGCAGACATTCCTGCCTCCTCTGTGTTTCTGGAAAGAAAGTTGAATGTATCTTGAAGCACAGGGGCATTTGATCGCACACCCCATCAGTAAAAAAAATTCTAAGAACCCCCACAGTATAGGTATAATTATTTATAAATTATATAAATATACTATTGTGCTAATATATTATTTGCATTCTTAAACATACAAAAATAGAAATTGAAGACTATAAGATAAAGATGAAATAAACAATTTACATTGTTATGTAGATGTTATATGTTACATTTTAAAAAATTTATTAGCAGTACAAGAAGGGTTTTTTCCAGTGCCTCAAAGGATTATCTTCTGCATTCCAATTTGAGACCACTCCCTTGAAGGACTAATTAGCTCAGTCAAAAATGTGAGTGGGCAAATCTGGAACCATTGGCCCACAATAGCCTTTTATTAAAACTTTTTAGCTCAGCTTAAACAGGCTTTTTTCCCCCCTTAGGGTGATTCTTAGTCTTTCTTTTGACTAACACATACCTGTGTTACAACAAACTCTGCTTTTGTTACTTTCAAGTTCAGATTCTGCATCTGAGATTAATATTTATGTATGTTAAATATTAATGTATGATTACAAGAGAGATTCCATCCATTTCCTGATTGGCTCATTTCCTGCATATTGACTCATTGATGTTATAAAAATTGATCTCACTGATGTTATAAAAGTTGATATTATAACATATAACATCTTTTTAAACAAAGTGAAAGGAAAAAGGAAAGCATTGTATGCAAAGCAGCAAAACTTTCAAAATGCTTTAGAAGTTTTTTCTTCTGCTTTGATTTTTGCTGAAATGAAAACAGTGGTTTGTGTAATGTTTACCACCACAAGTTTCCTCCTAAAGAATTTTTTCAGGTTTCTGGGTTGGTGTGCCTGGTGTAAGATGGTGTGGCCCCTTTGTCCCCACTGGTGTAATTTTTTAATCAATTTATCACATTTATGGTAAATTTATTTTGTACATTCAACATAACATATGCTTTATGTACATATGACTATGCTATATTTTATACCACTCCTTTTTATCTCCCTCTACTGTTTCTTTTTAGATCCCCATCTTGTTATGTTCTGTGGAGGGAAGAAAAGCTGGAGGGAAAAAAGTCAGTCTTCCATGTTTAGAATTCTGTTACTGGTTAAGGCATCGATAAGCATCAAATTAAATTGAAGGAACATTCACTCACATCTTATACTGAATTAAGCTTGACTGTGGAATTAAGAATTTTTTTAATGTGTTGTCGTATCTTAAAGATAGGTTTAATTTGTCTGGCTGTTCCTTCAGAATTAGCCTTTTCAAGGTCCAAACTATGCTATTCATTCTTAATGTCATAATATAGCTCAATATTTGATTATATTAATAATGCTTAATATTTTAATATCCAGCAATCTGCATTTTCTATTCTGAATAATACAGCTGTATTTGTAAAGAGAGTAAATTCAGATGTGATTAATTCCAGGCAAAATTAGCTTCTCTGTTTCAAACACACCATGACCTACCAGGTCTGTTATGGACTGCATAAAGGAAGATACACTATATTCTCTGTTAGCAAAGATGCTTTCTTTTCCAGTGAATGGTCATGCCCCATTTGGTTAAAAAACTTGCTTATGGAAATAGTATCTCTGCTTGTCCTCGCTTTGTCAAGATGCTGTTTGTAAAGGCTCTGGAGTCTGCAGTGTGCTGCTGTGAGCAGGCAGGGCAGGGTCAGAGGGGAAGGCACAGGGCTGTGGAGGATGCAGGCTGTAGCTGGGCTGTCAGGGCTGTGGAGGATGCAGGCTGTAGCTGGGCTGTCAGGGATGAGGCTGTGGAGGATGCAGGCTGTAGCTGGGCTGTCAGGGATGAGGCTGTGGAGGATGCAGGCTGTAGCTGGGCTGTCAGGGATGAGGCTGTAGAGGATGCAGGCTGTAGCTGGGCTGTCAGGGCTGTAGAGGATGCAGGCTGTAGCTGGGCTGTCAGGGATGAGGCTGTGGAGGATGCAGGCTGTAGCTGGGCTGTCAGGGATGAGGCTGTGGAGGATGCAGGCTGTAGCTGGGCTGTCAGGGATGAGGCTGTGGAGGATGCAGGCTGTAGCTGGGCTGTCAGGGATGAGGCTGTGGGGAATGCAGGCTGTAGCTGGGCTGTCAGGGATGAGGCTGTAGAGGATGCAGGCTGTAGCTGGGCTGTCAGGGATGAGGCTGTAGAGGATGCAGGCTGTAGCTGGGCTGTCAGGGCTGTGGAGGATGCAGGCTGTAGCTGGGCTGTCAGGGATGAGGCTGTAGAGGATGCAGGCTGTATCTGGGCTGTCAGGGATGAGGCTGTGGGGAATGCAGGCTGAATCTGGGCTGTCAGGGCTGTGAGGATGCAGGCTGTAGCTGGGCTGTCAGGGCTGTGGAGGATGCAGGCTGTAGCTGGGCTGTCAGGGCTGTGGAGGATGCAGGCTGTAGCTGGGCTGTCAGGGATGAGGCTGTGGAGGATGCAGGCTGTAGCTGGGCTGTCAGGGCTGTGGAGGATGCAGGCTGTAGCTGGGCTGTCAGGGCTGTAGAGGATGCAGGCTGTAGCTGGGCTGTCAGGGATGAGGCTGTGGAGGATGCAGGCTGTAGCTGGGATGTCAGGGATGAGGCTGTGGGGAATGCAGGCTGTAGCTGGGCTGTCAGGGATGAGGCTGTAGAGGATGCAGGTTGTAGCTGGGCTGTCAGGGATGAGGCTGTGGAGGATGCAGGCTGTAGCTGGGCTGTCAGGGCTGTGGAGGATGCAGGCTGTAGCTGGGCTGTCAGGGATGAGGCTGTGGGGGATGCAGGCTGTAGCTGGGCTGTCAGGGACAAAGCAGAGAAAAGTTTCTCCAAGGAAACGAAAACAGGAGGATCTGAGCAAAGGCTTTGAAACTTAGCTGTGTTTTGTGTCTCCTTGTGAGTAAAACTTTAATGTGGGTTGCCTGGCTTTGTAATCCTAGCTCAAAACCTAAATCATCTGGAGAAGTAGGGAAGCTGGATCAATTTTTTTTAGCCCTCTTGCCTTCACTTCAGATAGTCCCTCTTTTAAGACTTTTTTCAAAAACCTGAATTCTTCAACTGCTTAAGTACAGTAAATCCAATTTTTTGCAGCTGCTTTATTTCCTCACTGAAAGGAAGTTGAAGATTAAATTTTAATCTTTGATCTTGGTAAGTTTCTTTCCTAGAATGTGAAAACTGAGACTGCTAATCCTTTCCTTTTAGAGCTTTAATGGATCCTGCTATCAAACCCTAATTCACATTAGCCATGCTTTTATTTGTAATGCTTCCTGTCTGTCCTCTGCTTCTCCCGCAAGTCTGAGCAGCAGTTTGAAATCCTTAGTATTGCAGTTTGCTTGATTTTCAAGTCTTTCTTTTTCAACTTGTCTGTGTGTGGGTTTTGGTGGTGTTTTTGGGGTTTTTTTTGTTGTTGTTGGGGTTTTTTTGGGTTTTTTTTACATCATAGAAAAAATATTACATATTCTGAGAGATGATAAAACTTTTGTTTAGGCAGTGTTTTGAATTTTTTTGGTGTAACTTTTTCTTTTCAAGTTTGCTGCAATATCGTAATCCCATTGTTTTACAAGGGTGTGAGTTGACAACAAGAAGGGAAGTTCTATTTTTAGTGAGGTGGAAACCCAAGAAGTCATGGGTGTTTCCTTTTTAGCAAATATAACTAGGAAAAGTTCAGCTGGGCGTAGGACATAGAGAGACTCCTGCAATTCAGAGAGAAGCATACAGGGCAAGGTACAGGACTATGCACAATTAAACAATTTGCAGTCAAGCCTCCAACATGATTATTCTGTTCTTAGAATCCACATGGGTTTATTGTGCAAACCAAAAGTTTCTGGGCTGATAGCAGCCTGAAGGAAAGGACTTACTCTACAAGATGCAATAGATAGGGAGGCATTTATTTTTAACCCCTCATATTTGAATATCTTATTCTGAACTGTTAAAAAAGGGGGTTAAAAAGTTTATTTTAAAATAAACGTTAACATTCTAAAAAAAGTTTAAGGCTTTTGAAGCTATTGGTGTCTTCAAGGATGTGTTGGAATATTTACAGGAAAATGTTTTCTGACTCCAGAATGAAAAATAATTTTGTAAGGAGTTTGCCTTCTGCTCCCTTTTGCCCTGCAGTCCCCTTGGTGGGTTAGAGACGCACAGGAACTTTTCTTTCCCCATTTTGCTTACTTAATGACATTAGCATGGCAGTGTGTCCCCTTCTAGGAGTCTAATGTGTAATACTAAAATCTGTTTTTATAGTGGCATCTTTTCTCTCTTCTCCCATAGCTTCACTTCTATGGATAAAAGTATTGCACAGAAATACCAAGTAAGAAATCTTTAAATAAACTACTTGGACATTAGCATCTTATGCATTCCAAAATCCAGAACATTTGTCCAAAGTAGAATTAAAAGATTGGGAACAGAGAAAAGTAAGGCCTTTCAAAATAATAATAATGACAAGTATTGAGCCTCTGAAGGCCTCAGTACAATGCAAATGATGTGCATTCATGATAGGAAAGCAGATTGTGTGAATTATGAGTTCCTTCCTCTGCCAATATACCTGAACTGTGGCAGAAGAAGAGTACTTGCTTTGGCATAGCAATACAGCACACATCAGTGTCTTCCTCTTCTAATTCCACAAGAGAATTATCTCATGTGTGGAACCTCAGGTGAACTTGAGGCTTTGTTGTCATAAAAGAGTTTGAATAACCTGATGCTGCAAATGGAGATATTAGAAAGAAACAGACAAAAATTATGGTAAGTTAATCATGATGCATAATCATTAACTGCTGGATTGCAGTCACAGAGCCTGAATTTGATTTCTTTGTGCTTTATCTGTTTAGATCAATAACCTTGCCATTACCATTTGCTTCTGAGAGTCACAGGGTTTTGTGCTTAGTTTCTTAACCTTCATATTCATCTGCTGTACATTTGCTTCTGTATTCCAAAAAATACTGATGGGAAAAGCAAGTATTTCATATTGCTTGTACATAAATGAGAAAAGTTGAGCAGAATTTAATCTTTTCTAATATTTTTAATACTAGTTACATGAAATTCAATATCAAACTAAATGGGCTTTAAATGACAAATAGTGAAAAAATCATCATTTTTTAAGGGTGGAAGAACACCAACAGGTTAGAATGGGGAGGAGAGGCTAGTTCTGTATTTGCAGACATTATTTTATCATTGATTTACTGAAGGAGTATCTCTGCAATTTGTCAGACAAAAGAAATTGATGTTTGAATTATCCTAGCTTCAGATTTATCTTATTAGATTTATTGGTTTAAACAAATCAGACCAGGAATTAAGTTTCATCCAGTAGGAAAAGATTGCAAATTCCTTTTATACTTTCAAAACAAAACTATAAGTTTCTCTAAAATACAAATAGTTTGTTCAAAAGAAAGGTGAGTTACAGATCAGTGTGCATACACATGATTGCAAAAAGGTTGGAGGTTTTTAAAATTATGGATGGTATTTGTAGATTTAGGTTACAACTTGTTTTTCCAGTTTTAACTTTGTGTCTTGTGTTTCTTCAATATTTTGTTAAAATAAAGCACAGTCTAAATGAATTCCAGAAAGACTTTAAATAGATACAGGGAAATGCCTGAAGTTATAACCAAGAAAATACAATCAGTGTGCTCCCTGATTCCTAAGCAAGAAGCTTGTATTAGCTGCTGTCCTGTTTTGGCTAGCAAGTGGTTGAGATACAGACAGGTGCTTTTGCTGTTGGCCGTTGAGATGTTCTTATGCAACCACTTAACACTGTAATTTTTCATTTTGTTGTTATCCAAATTATAACTGAAATTATGTTGGCAAGGATTCTGTTTCTAGTGTTAATATCTGATTGTGGATTTTTGCTTGGGGTTTTTTTTTTTCATTTCTTTGCCTTTGAATCAGACTTTTGCCCTCCTCTGTTTTTGATTCTTCAATTTCTAAGATTTTGAAGCTCTGCCTTACTGTTTGCATAACTTGACAGCTTTATTAATTCACATTCAACTGCCAAGAAGGACTTATATTATTCAAGGCTTGCTGCTAATCATTTAATTTTTTTGTTTGTAATTAAAACCTTTGCATTTTGAAAGAGATTATATATGCTAGTTTTGGCAAATACTTGCCTATGTATATAGAAGACTAATCTTCCAATTACCCTGTTGGATATCTCTCATGAAACTCTTGCTGTCTTAATATGACAGTGGAATTTTAAAGAAAAAGTCAACCTGAAGTTACTTAACCATTTTGCAGTTGTTTCTCCTGTTTTTACTGAATTAAAAGGAATCAAGTTAAAATTATAAAAAAGTTATTGAGAATACCAGTTTTTCTGATCTGTTAAGAAGAAAGTTCTTGATTTTTTTTTCCCACACCCTTGTAGAAATGTTTTTTTAAAAGTAATTCAGCTATAAACAGATATGTTGTATTTACATCACTGACATAAGGGGAAAAGAATCTTTAAATGACAAACTGAGCTTGAGATGATATTTACAGAAGGCAAATTAGACAATCTGTCAAAAAAAAGCTTGTTTGCTAAGAGTCCTTCATTTCCCAGCAGAAATGATCTGATAGTTGAAGAACTGAAATCTGCTCTTTACTTTTTCAGTAGTTTGGTTACTGATCAAGTTCATCATTCTTGTTTTCTGTCAAGTCCTACTATGTGGGAAAACTGCTTGTGTTGTGCCTGCTGTCCTCCTCCGGAGAATCAGGCCTGGTTATTTGTCCATGGACATGAACAGTGTCAGTCACATCCTGCAGTGCCCTTTTAGTGAGCATATGCAAAGTTAACATATTATGGTGTGTCTTGATCTGTTCTGGATGTCTGTGTTCAGAAGCAAACTCTCCACTGCAGTTAGCCTGGAGCTCAGGAGTCCAGCTGCTGGTATTTCTGACAGTATAAACTTCCTCAAGTTATCCAAAGGTCAAGAAAATCGAAGCCTGTATAAAATTGATAATAATTTTGTTAGGATACAGTTCAAGATCTCTCTAAGAGACAATAAGGGAGGATTAAAAAATGCTGAAGAAGCTTCAAGGGCATCTGTTCTGTGGCCCAAGTAGTGGCATGGCTGTGACACATGAAGATCTCTTGGTCAGTCAGAGTAAGAAAATGTGTTGCAGTAGGATATTCCTGCTTTTTTTTTTCACTGCAGCAACTGCCTTTAGAAAGTCTGCTGGCGTCTAAATGCTCTGGCATTTAGTTTGGGGAGTAGTATGTCAGTGTACAGGGCACAAATCTGAGAGGGGATATTGCAGCATCAAAATCCACTGGTAAGTAACTAGTTTTCATACCTGCTGATCTAATTTCTCAAAGTCCAATGACATACCAGTCCAGACAGCTCACTGCTCTGCTAGAGTACTGACAACTTGGGAGTTCCCTTTTTATTTTGGAGTTGCTTTTACAGATTTTAGTTATATTCATGTATGCTATCAATTTGAGTTTGCATTCCATATTCCCTGTCTTAAATAAAGGTTTTTAAAGCTTGTTCTTATGCAAATGTTTTTATTTTTTTTAAGCTTTTATTTTCACTTTTACTCTTCACTACTCAGGTAGTTCTTGAACTGGAACACTCATCTGATGTAATTCCCTTTCTTAGGGAATTAGTCTGTTTGGTTTATTTCCTGTCTTCATCTGCTGGTAGGAGGGCAAATTGCCAACTGGACTGGCATTTTCTGGATTTGGAGAAATTAAACTTGCAGGTAAGAAATTACTGGTTTTTCATAGGTATAATTGGAAACAGAAATGACTTTTGTATTGTTGAACAAAAAAGAAAAAAAACCTATATAAATGGAACTTTTGGAATAGGTTTCCAATGAGTCTGTATTTGAGCCAAGGGAAATTGGAAATCTGGTACAGCTGAAATGAAACCAGAAATTCTGTGTGGTTATGCAGGAAAAGCTTTTCTATATTAGCTTGGGCTAAACTTGGATTGAATTTTATTTACTTCTTTATTTTTAAGTTCCCAGAGGTAATCTAGTTACAGTATAGTAAGTGACCAGCTATAATCACTTATATAATTTCTGGATGCAAGAAGCCAACATACAGGTTGTCTTTTGTCTCTCTGTCTCACTGTTAAGTCAAGTTACACTTTCAAGATGGAGAAGTCTCAGATGTGTTAATTCAAAGCAGTAATTTCTTAATCTCTTAAGAGGCAGCTGAGCTGCTAAAAGCAATGCTAGTGCAAACAGAGGTGTTTCTGGGTTTATCTTAAGAATTGAATTTTAAAAACATAAACACAAACAAACAAAACAACAAAAAAAGCCTAGTAAAAAAAAAAGCTATTTTTGATGCTTCATTTACACAGTGGCCCCTAACACGATTGTGCCAGAACTAAGGCAGCACAGATGGAACTGGGCAGTAATTTGTCAATTGCATTTTATTTTTTTGTGTGTACCCTACAGAAATATATCCTGCATGTGCTTAATACTCTCCAAATGTTAAATCATTAAATAACATCTCAAAATAATAAAAACTGAGGAAATCTGCAAGTCAATATTCTGGAGAGTACCTGACAAACACAGGGCGAGTGAACAGTAGAGGAGAAGGATGTTTATTGGAAGACTTCACTAATCTCACATTTCCCAACTTCTTAAATACACAATTAAAGAACTGAAAGTCAAGAGCATGCAGAGATATATCTGGGAATAGCTGTGTAAACCTGCTGAATGCTTTGGCTAGTTCTGTTATTGAATAAATGTAAGTAAATGTACAGGCCTGGAGGGAGCATATGTATCTGCAGACACTTATTTGCACCCTGGGAGTATGTTAGTACTGATCAGTCTCATCAGTAATCTTTTGTAATAGGCAGGAATTCTTTAGCAGGATGTTTTTACTGAACAGTTTTTTTTGTTTGTTTTTGAACAGAAGCCTAATTTTAATAGTAGTTCTTGGTATAGAGAAAAAGATACAAATGTAAGGCAAATATTGGTTGGTTTTTAATAATGTATTTTAGTACTAAGATGTTCTCATCTCTTTTGCTGGCTGTTTTGCTAAGGAAATTAATACTTGCAGTAGTATTTTCAATTTGTGTGGAGTTTTTTCTTTTTTTCAGATATAAAAAAAAATCCCACCACAATTCAAGTGGCCTAAATGTTATTCTGGGACAACATGGCAAAACTTTGTATATTATACTTCCCTTATATATATGCATTGTGGAAAAATCTATGCTGTGAAATAGTACAAAGGGTGTTTGGTCATTTTAAAAGAAATGCCCTGGTTTCAGCTAGGATAGAGTTAATTTTCTTCCTAGTAGCTGATACAGTGTTGGTTTTTGGATTCAGTTTGAGATTAATGTTGGTAATAGACTGATGTTTTGGTTGTTGTTGAATGTTCTTTCTCCGCCGATCTCTTCACTATTTCTTTATTTTATGATGTTTGCAGAGCTTGAAACTCTATATGAAGTTATCTTACACAATTGTTGTTTGGGGTAAGGATTGCTAAGGGTACACCTGTTAACTTTCTGCAGATGATGGAACAGCTACTGCTACTTTTTTGCAACCATGATTGTAAAGAGATGGAAATAATTGTAGACACACAGTATACCAGTTAGTAGATGAGAGGGGGGAAGCTCACAGGCTCTCAGGCAATCAAAATTTTTTTCATGCCTAGGTTAGAGAACGTACCATAAATGGATTTACCCCCCTGCTCTCATAATAAGTTCTTACATAATCCTCCTACACTGCACAAAACCTCTGCACTCTGCAGTCCCACTGTGTCAGTCCAGGATACCTGTTCAGCCATACCTCACACACTGCCTGTCTTTCATCTAAAACACAGCCACGCAATCTCATATCCACCGTATTCTCCATGTACCAACTGCCTTCCTGAGATTACTGCTTTTAGCCACTGTTTTTATCTTCTTTTCCAGACTGAAGAAAAGGAGTTAACTGCTTAGTGCATATGCTTGTTTTCACTCAGGTTTGATTGTATTTCCTTGGTTTTTAACTTCCTCCTTTAGTAAATCCTATTATCTCTCTTACTTACCCACTTTTCATTTTGGAGTGTCCTTGCTTTTACTCCTATATTAAATAGCTTAACATACTGTCTACAAACCTTATCTTGCATCATCCTTAAATCCTTGTAGCTACAAAACCAATAGAACAATATTTTATTGAAATTTATTGAAAAATAGAACTGCATACTCCTTGTAGTCCTGGTGCAAGGAAAAGTCCTGCCTGAAACCCTGCAGCACCTCTGCACAGAGCTGGCCAGCCTGGTTACAGTGTTTGCATTCTGGGGAACAAGAGCACTGCTGCAGAAATTCAATATGCCTTGGATAAAATAAATTGTTGTCCTTGGAGAGCTCTTAACCTCTAGAAAGTGTTTTTCTTGTCAGAACAAGAGCAGGACAGCACTAGATAGTCTTGCACAGCTTTTTTCCACATTGAGTTTTGAGATTTGTATTTGCTTTTTTCATTAAAACTTGATCATATTTTCATCCTTTTTAACTTTTTCTGTAGTAAATGCTTTTGTATCCACCTCTTTTCCTGTTTCTGAATACTTGTAGCAGGATCATCTTACCTCATGGTGACTAGGAGTGTGAGGATTCCCTCTGCTGTGCTGACATGGCACTTAGGGACATGGTTTAGTGGTGGGCTTATGGTTGGAATCAATGATCTTAAAAGTCTTTTCCAACCTAAATGGTTCTGTATTTCTGTGCAGTTTAATACTTTGACTCTTCAAATGAGTTTGGTTAAACAAAAGCAGTGCCAGTTTTTGCATATCAAGAGAATTGCTGTCTGCAGGCAATGCCTCTATAACAGCTCTCTGCTGCAGTGGAAACTTATGAAAAATGTCTGCAAAAGAGCTAAGAGCTAAATAATCTACAAAGCTGATAAAATAGATAGTAACTAATAGCATCTGGTGTGAATGTTTTGTCTAACTTTTATTTTAGATATATTGGATACTGTGCTTGGACTGATTTTATAATTTCAACTCTATTTTTACATATTTTTAAAGATTCAAAATAAAATCTTTAAGAGGACAATATTTAGTTCTTAAATATTTAAGAGGAGAATATTTAGTTCTCCTCAAGTTTATCCAACTTGATGCCTGGTTTTCTTCCTGAGCATGGTAGAGTGGTTTAAGAAGTGATTAACTGAAACTATCTTTAAACATTATGTTAAAATTCCTGGGAAATTTTGGTAGGTCTTTGCTTCAGAATTTCTTTGTTCACAGTAGGATGTAAAAATTTGTGGAATATAGAATATAGAAATATTAGATATATTCAATATAGAAACCTATGTCAAATGCAAACATTCCACTATTATGAGGAACTTGACTGTAGATGTGTGTCTGTGATAACTTACGGGGGTTGTCCAAATGGAAATTTGCATGTACATGTTACATGTGTGAATTGGTATTTGGGCACTGTGGGCATAGTTGCTCATATAAACTGTGTCCTGTTTTGAAACTCCTGTGACAACATTCAAGATGTTCTTCTGAATAAGGAGGTGATGTAATGTACCTGGCAAACCTCATAAAAACTTGCTATCTCTGTGTTTCAGTTTCCTCAAATCAACAACAAACCTGTGGCAGCTCTGTGTAATGCTCAATGTTCCCCAGGGGATCAGGGTTTTTACATGGGGAAGTGAATACCATGCAAGATACTTGAAATTATTGAGAGCTTTGGGTCAGCAAAGTGGTTATTCCTGTAGACCTCTTAGGAGGGTGAGGGTGTGGATCCCTGGGTAGAAGGGTTGATTGTTTCCCTGTATGAATGCTGAGGGAATTAGTCATCTTGAGAGAAGTTTCTTGAAATTAGTTTTAGTCACGGTTGTGCTTCATCCTCTTTTTGTGCAATAAAACTCTGAATCTGTCTCCTCTGTGAAACTCAGCTCCTGAAAGTTCCTTACTGAGCTTACTACTGTCTTATTTTGTTTTGTGGGAAATTTTGGCTCTTGGGCACTGTTATTTGCCCTTACAGAAGTTTCTGTCTAAATAGTTCAAATACCACCAGAATAAAAATTGTTTTGTAAAAATAGACTTGTTGACAATGTTATTGGAAAATTCAAGTAAATGTATGTAGGCCATGAATAGTTATTTAATTTGCTGTGCAGTTTGGCATTTTGGATAGCAACATGGCATTTGGCTTTGAACTTCTGAGTACATTTGGTATGGAGATGAGTAAATTAGCTTTTTGCTTCAGGCCAGAGATAGTCAAACTCCTCGTAGAGCAACATTTTACTATTGTCTAGTATTCTGTGGATTAGAGGACTTACAAAATCCAATTACACAATGCTCTTGCTTTTATTTCTAGTTATTCTACAGCAGTATAAGGGCAGATCAAAGGTTGCTTTGTGCTACTAGAAAAAGGCTGGTCTTGTCTTGGAGCCTGAAGAACTATGTGCTTCCCTTATTTCAGTATGACTTTTGGCAGGTGCTTTCCAATACTGGCATATTAGCTTCTTCATTTCTAGAATTTTAGAAAACTGTTTTGCTTCATTGGGAATATGAGGCAAAACTAATTTGAGTATTTAAGGCATTCAGTTTACACTTTTTAATATCAATTATAGACACAGTTACTAGAAATTGTAAGGTGATAGAAAACAGAATAATTAAGTGCTATATTTTGCCTGAAAGTATACAGTGGAATTAACATGTCTGGTTTTTAGTTCATTTAGTCTAGGAAAAGTATTGAAGGAGGGATGCAAGGGTGTTCAAACTGCAAAAAAAAAAATTGGTGTTGAAGGAAGCATATCACATTCCCATAGTGGGCTTGCAAAATAGCTGTCCTGTTAATTACCATTATGCTGGCAGAAAGAACCTTTTAAATGCAGTTGCCTTTCTTTATTGCTTTTGGAGAAGGATTCAAATTCCAACTTTATTTTTTGGTTCCTAAATATGTCTCAGTATGTTTTTAAGTTGCTTCCCTTAGGACACGCTAACAGTTTAAGGTGCTTTATGAAAATTGCAGTCTTGGTCACTTGAAATAGAACTCTGGATGGTCACTAGTGGTGTTCCCCTAGGCTCGGGTTTTGGGTCAGTCGTGTTTAACATCCTTGTTGAAGATCTGGATGTGGAAATTGAGATCACCCTCAGTAAATTTGCAGATGACACTAAGTTGGGTGGGAGTGTTGATCTGCTGGAGAGCAGGAAGGCTCTGCAGAGGGATATGGACAGACTTGGTCAGTGGGCTGAAGACGGCTGCATGAGGTTCAAGAAGGTGAAGTGCCAGGTCCTGCCCTTAGGTGACAACAACCCCCTACAGTGCTACAGGCTGGGGAAGGAGAGGCTTGAGGGCTGTGTGGCAGAAAGGGGCTTGGGGTGCTGGTTGGCAGGTGGCTGAACATGAGCCAGCAGTGTGCCCAGGTGGCCAATGGCATCTTGGCCTGTATCAAGAATAGTGTTGGTTGCCCTGTACCCAGCGCTGGTGAAAAGCTGCACCTCAAGTACTGCATTCAGTTTTGGGCCCCTCCTTCTGAAAAGCACATTGAAATGCAGGAGTGCTGCCAGAGAAGGGCAGCAAGGCGCATGAAGGGTCTAGAACAAAATCCTGTGAGGAACATCTTGGAGAGCTGCGGGTGTTTAGTCTGGTGGAAGTTCAGCATGGACCTCATTGCTCTCTACAGGTTCTTGAAAGGAATTTGTAGTGAGTGGGGGTTGGTCTCTACTGCTGTGGCTGCAGTGCAGGACCCAAAGAAATGGCTTTAAGATGAGACTTAAGAGGCGAGATTCAGATTAGGTATTAGAAAACTTTTTTTGCTGTTCAGGTGGTCAGGCTGAAAAAGGTTTGCTCAGGGAGATGGTGGAGTCACCATTCCTGGAAGTGTTTAAGAGACATCTGGGTCTGGCACTGGGTGATGGTGATGTGGTTTAGGGTTTACAGGGCAGTGCTGGGTGACGGTCGGACTGGATGATCTTGGAGGTCTCTTCCAACCATGATGATTCTATGATCATCTATGTCCTGTTTTTCCTTTATCTTAAGGAATTGCATTTAATAGACTTATTTTTGTATTCACAGAACTGTGCTAAAGAATAATGACTTGAGATCAAGACAAGAATTAACTACTCACCTCACCAATCAGTGGCCTTCCCCAGGAGCTCTGGATGTCAATGCTGTTGCCTTGGACACTCTACTCTATAGAAAGCACAATCAACAATGGGATGAGTAAGTTTCATATTTATTTTGATTCCCCCTTAGAGGAACAAGGAAACTGAAAATTATGTATTTCCCTCAGCATACTTTGGAACATATCCTATTGAAGTCACTTTGAAGTTACAATGTACAAAGATCACTGGCAACTAAAGTCAGTTTCTCTTGCTTTCATAAAAAATTTCTTTGGATTATATTTTTTTAAAAAGGGCAGAAAAATAAATCATTTCTTTAGGAAATAAGAATAGTGTTTAAGAGAAGAAAGTTTAACTGCATAGGGTTATTTTAGAAAACTTTTTAAGGAGAGTTGAAGATACCTAGTTAGATCTTGAAATGTATTGCTATCAAATATTACTTGCTTTGCAGGAAAAGTTTTCAAAGTCTGGACCAACTTTCAGCAGAAGTTAGTCTTTCTCAATCCTCTCTGGATCCAGGTCACTCACAGGATGGGAAGCAAGATGGAATTAACTTGTTAAATGAAGGTACAGAGCCAGCCTAATGTCCTCCTTTAATTTTGTTCTTCATAGTTCTGAACTTCAGTCTCTGTGAGACAAATTTTCAGTGTGAAGAAAATGCACATTGAAAAACATATTTTTCATTGTTATTCCAAGTGATTCAAATACCCTAAAAACTCTGCTTCAAATAAGTTTGGATTTATGAAGATACACACCCCACGCCTCTGTATTTAAAGCTAAGCTTCTGACATCTTTCTGCTATAACAAACTTTTGTTTTTTTTTTTGGTTTCAAAGCATTATTAAATGCACTGGATTTGCAACTGCCACTTTCATTCTTACATCTTGTACTTAACATTTATCTGGAGATGCAGCCTGACAGTGTTTCCATTAAAATAGAGAGAGGAACATGATATGAACTCTCTATATAAATGTGATATATGCAGCCACCCCTTTCAAGCCTGGATCCTTATCAAAGCTTAGCTGCTCCATCTTGTGGGCAATTCTGTAAAAGCAGGAAAATGTTGGAAGAATTGTGAAATAGTAGTATTTTGAGTGTAGAATATGAATTGTTATAAAAGAATCCTTTTTGTATCTCATCAATTCTAAGCTTTAAATAGATTTGCCAATACAAAAGCTTAGTGTTACATAATGCTACAGTTTCTTTTTTTTAAATATCAAGGATAAAAAAAAAAATTTCTTTTTAATTGTGAGCAGTATTAAAATCTAATTTAATCCAAGACTGATTTCAGCCCAGCCTGTAAGGCATGGGTAGGGATCTCTGTACCACCTGGATAGGGAAGGTGTGGTCTAAGTTGTCTTCCCAATCGCATTTGTGAAACATGCCTGTGCTGAAGCATACCATGGAATTCACAGTAGTGTAGATTAAACAGCTTTTTCTGTTCTCTCAATTTTATGGTGAACTAATCTTGTGCTGCAAAAATTATTAGTTTAATTCTTACTTTTCTTCACAGGAAAGGAAGACACTCCATCATTGCTTGGTCTTTGTGGCTCTCTTACATCAGTAGCAAGCTACAAGTCTCTCACAAGCCTGAAATCAAGTGAATACCTTGCAAGTCCCACAACAGAGATGACAAGTCCAGGCTTAACACCATCTTGAGATGCACACAAGAAGGAAGAGCTTTATGTTGTATGCATTTGGTTATGTTCCATAAGATGACTTGCAGTGAAGACTGCTAGTTCTGAGTTAAAAAATAAGCTGCTTTTTCTTGTCATGGATACCTTTATAATTCACAAGTTTGGTCAGTTTTCATTTGCTTCTTCTTTCACCCAGAGGACTTTTCAGATATTATATTTTAGTCTAGAATTATTTAAATCTCTTGTTCAGGTACAGAATGTATAATCTGATGTTTATGACTGGTTTTTAAAATGAAACAGTTGGAAATCAGACCCATACTTAAATGCCATCAGCTTTGTTTCTCCTTGCACTAGCCTGGACTGGCTCTAGCCACTGTACTCTGCAGTGCTTTAAATATTTAGCAACTCCTGCAGAAGAGACAGGGAATCCTGAACACCAGTTTTTGTAGGAAAATAAATACCCAAAAATCCAGCTTTTCATCTGTGTGTGTTGTGTAGGACCTCAAATAGCATCTTTAACCTATCAACAGCTTCTCTCAAGTTGATTCAGTGTTAGGTTTTGCATTCCTGTTAATATCATGGCACTTAGGAGATGTCCCAGTCACACTGAAACACAAACACTTGAAATTGCATGTGAATAACAAATGTAACTTGATCGTATAAATCAAGCATACATAGAGATTTGTAAATGGTGAGCAAACTCACTAAATGCTTTTAAGTGGCCTGGATTACAGATAATCTAACATTATAGAAAAAGTTTCTTGCTGAAAAGATGGGGGCTATGGATGATGGGGGTAAGCATCTTGCAAAGTTTGGATTCTGTGTTTATTGGCAAGATCCCAAGGAAAGTGAAAAAGGGGAAACAATGTAATGACTGTATTTGTGTGTTAAAAGACTTTTCTCATCCCTGTAGTAGTGCAGTAGGTATTTTTCTTGCTTAGGTAATACAGCAGAAATTTTCTTAAGTCAGTTTTCTCAAACTATTTGCCATTGATTTAAATTACTGAGAGGAGAAAAAAAAAGGGAGACATTTTTTAAAATGTAACTAACTTTACAGATTACCCTACAGTTTCAAAGTTTGCAAAATAATTTTTGAATTGCAAACTATATTCTTAATTCTTTGTAAGATACAATGGATCCTTTATCTATGAATTTTGCTAATCAAGGTAATGCTTATCAGTATGATTAGTAATTTTTAAAAAAAAGTGAAATGCATGTAAGGATGTTGTATTTATAAGTGCTAGGGAAAATGCTTTTTTGTGCCAAAGAAGTTTCATAAATTGTTTACATGAGTAGCTGCAATACAAGACAGATTTTTTTAATTATTGCTTACTCCTAGGTGTTTACAGTATGTCACTACACTCTGTACAGGTTTAGTTGATTTGCCTCTTGTGATGGTACCTTGGCACTACTACTTTAAACTGGGCATCATAGGGTGGGCTTGAAAGAAAGAAGATTCATTCTTGCTTTAACTGAAATATTTAGTCTTTTTAAGTAGGAGGCTATGCATTTCTGGAACTCAAGGCACTGTTGGATTTAGCTAGAGGATAAGAGTCCATCTCCTCAACTCTCTAGTCCATGCTGCTGGAGGACACTACATCCATGGCAGGGTACACAACCACTGATGCTACTTTAGTGCAGGATTTTAAAGCAGTTTAACAAAACCACCAGGTCTTTCAAGCCCTTGTGTACCCACACAGGTAATTTCTCTGTAATAAACTCTGACCATTAAATCCTTTCATACACCTTCAGAATGTCCATTACTTCATGGAACTTTTTTTTGTTATCACATTAAACACCTGTTTCTTGAGTAACAGTATTAAATATAAAGTTGTAAATTAGAGATGCATTTTTACTACAAATAAAATGAGGGAATCCAGATTCCACTTGTTAACATTCTGCATCAATGTACAGTGATTTAATCAGTCTTGTTGCTGTTAAACACTTGTCATGCCACATCGGTGTTTTGGAGGGGGCAGTAATCATGATCTTCAGTCATGTTCACTGATGGCTCTTTTCTTAGAGCTAAATGTGTTGTTTTGCTGAAGTCCTTTATGTAGTCTGACACGTGTTTCTGGGTGTCATTTTGTGCATGGGCAATCAGTTATGTGCATCTTACTCAGTTCTAAACATTAACCATTTTTTAAAAAAGAATTTTAAACCGCCAAAACTGTATGTTTTGTTGCCTTGACGTTCCATGAATGTTGCATGTAAATTAAAAATTTTGTATCATCACTAGTTACAAGTTGTTGTCTCTATTTTAATCACACAAGATAAAGTAAAACCATTCTGTAAATTACAGCATTACTGAGTTTATAGCAAGTACTTTTCTTGCACAAGGGGGAGACTGGTTTTCTTGCTCTGTATCATTCAGTGTCATCCAATATCTGCTGCTACTATGTTCTCTTAGGCTTTATTTTGTAAATTTACATTCAAAAGTCACAGTGGAAGAACAACATTAAACATTGCCTCTAGCAGCACCTCTTGCCTAATGTGGTACCTAATGTCTTTACAAGTAGAGCATTTCAGTGTGTGAGCAATTTTCACCATGAACTCCATTTCTTGGGTAATGTCAGTGTCTATTATCTGAATATTGAGTTACTTTTGTATCAGCACCCCCCTCATTAAAATACACAAAACAATAGAATTCAACAACTGCATTGAAAATGCATGAAAAGAGGGAGGTAGTGAGGGTAGTTAAAAATTATTTAAATCACACAGAGGTAGCTCTGTTTTAGTAATTCAAGTGCCTACAGGCAAGTGCAGTGCTGCAGCTGTTCCTACCAGGAGTGCAGCGCACTGGGCAGAGGGTGGCTGTGCCTATGGCAGCAACCTGCACACGCTCCTCCCTTCAGAGGGGCACAGGGCTGAGTCAGGCTGGCACAGAATCACCTCTCCTTATGCCAGCAACCTTGGCCTTCCAAGACAGGGGGCCCCACACAAAGCGTGCATGGAGCAGTGTGACAGTGACAACTGGCACCTCCCAGAAACAGGTGCAGGCGTGTTCCTGCAGGGCACCTGTACAGGCCTTTGGCTGCAGTGCATGGGTGTGCTTAAACAAAAAGCGCCTGCTGCCCCATGGTGTAGGCATGGTGTATGCACCATGCTCTCTGTGTCTAATGAACATCAGTATTTTTCCAGTTTTACAGAATTTTTCATTTAAAATAAACCTGAGAAGCTTTTATAATATGCATTTACACAAAATACAGACTGCAAATAACAAGCAGGTACAGAAAGAAACACATAACAAGCAGCAAGAATAAATAAGTATTTATTGAATTCACTCTGTATCAACCTCCTTACTGAGAAATAAATATAAATTAGAAACCCAAAACATTTTTAAACATAATTTTAAAACCCAACTAAAATGTTTAGGTTAATTTAGTCATTTTCATGACTGAAATTTTACACAGTGGAAGTCATTATTCTTCATTGTTATGTCCAGCCTCAATTTTTCTTCTCTTCCTCATTTCTTTTTTCTTTTGTTCTTCTTTCCTTTATTTTTTCTCTCCAGCTGCAAGAGAAGTCATAAAATCTTCAATGACAGATTAAGGGTGATGTGCATTTTCTTATTCTTAATAAAAAAGTGAATTAATCCTTTGTGAAAGTTAAAAATGAAGCTTTATTTAGTTACCAAATGTAACGGTAGAAATTCACTGGGAATTCTAGAAAACATCTTCACAGATTTAAATTTGGCACAACTTCCATCATATACTTTGCCTTCATACAATTGGACGAAGAAGAATTATGGATGTTGATTCTTTTTTTCATTTAAATGAGAAAAGAAAGACTTTCCATATTCGTACGTGCTGATCATTATGGCACAAGCAGGAGCAACTTTAAACAGGCGTGGAGTAATACCTGCCCAGAAGAGAAAGGGATGTATTCACTATTATTTGTTTTCAGACCCAAGTGCAGCAGTACAATGTGTTGATCACAGTATATTGTTACTATAGTATGTTTAGAGCTGGGATTCTACCTGCTGACATGCCTCAAAATACTGAATTTATTTGCTGTAGGTGATACCAGTGTAATAACATTATGCCCTCACCTCTGCTGTCTTGTGTGGTCTGCCTGCCTCAAGTCCATTGTGTCTCTGCCCCTTCTGACTCCGTGCAACTGGAGCACCTGGGCCTGCAGGGCTCCTGTGTTCCAGCACACAAGAGGTGGCCTCTACTACATTGAAGAACCCCGGTCACATGAATAAATGATGGAATTTAAGTGTTAAATGTCTCCCATTATAGTCAACTGTGATCTTGCCAGTGGAGGTTAGAATGTGATTCAGTTTAGAGAAGGGGAATAAGGCTGAATCCCCTTGTCCACACACAGCTAGCCCTCTACTTCCACTTGAAATGCAAAGATGTCTGCCAAGAGCCAGCACAGATGACACATGACCCATGGAGAACTTGTGTGCCTTTGGAGCAGCAGCAAGGAGCCAGGCAGGCTAACCCCAGTCATCTCAGCTACGTGTGGCCAACTGAACTGAACTGGTGGCTGATTAAGAGTATCCCTAAAGTCTGCTACCCATGTGTCCAGACTGAAATGAGTTTTAATCTATAACTGAATTCAATACCAGTATTATTGATACTTTGTGGTGTCTTGCATTCTGTTAGCATCCAGTGCTCTGAAATATGCAAATCCTGTTACCCAGCTATGCCATCACTGTACAGCAAGTAAAGCAGTTTAATCTCTTTCAGCAAACACAAGTCCTGCAAGGCTTAACCACTTGTGCAGCCATTCACACCAGGGCCCCCAATGAGCCAGTGCAGTGTGGTGAAGTCTGGTAAGTATCCTTACCAGATTTGTCTCTTGCCCATGGTCATTTCAGTATGAGCTACAATAGGATTTTACTTCAATATTTTAATCTCAGTATCTTGTCATTTCTGCCTCAGGCTGCCAGAGTCATGCAGTAGAGGGCCAATGTTTTCCCTTGTCTTCCTCTGGTCACCAACATACAGAAGCCTTTCTTGTTGCCCTTGACATCCCTGGCCAGATTCATTTCCAAACTATTTCTCTGTGACAGGTTACCTGTCCTGGCTTCCTTATTGTGTCTGAGCTTGTCCAGGAGCTCCTTCTTCCTCCATACAGGCCTCTTGGTGTTTTCACCTAACTTTCTCTTTGCTGGGGTACATTGTTCCTGAGCCTGGAGGAGGTGATTCTTGAATATTAACCAGATTTCTTGGGCCTCTCCTCCCTCCAGCACTTTATCCCATGGTACTCTACCAAGAAGATCCCAGGAGAGGCCAATGTCTGCATGTCTGTTGCTTTATATATGCAAACTATTGCACAACTGACAGTGTTCACAGAGATGGAAATATAAAACTTATGTATTTTAACATGTACAATTAAGAACTCTCTAGTCTGAATTTTTTTAGAGATAAGAAAAAAATTTACCTGCAAATAATCCAGTAATCCCATTTCTAGCGACAATTTTCCTCATAACTGCCCAGGTTGATTTACTGTCCCTCTGTGGAACTCAATACAGTACAAGACAACAGTGAATTAGGCAATCCATGCAATGCCACAGAATGATATTTTTAGAAATCAGAGATAGTCACAGATATAATTGTTAGGTTTAACTCCTTTTTTTGTTAATTTTATCCATCTTATTTATCCAGTATGTTAAATTAATACAATGCAATTACACAAGTTGAAACAGCAAGACATGGAAAAGACCTGTAGTAAAACCTAGAATAAGATATATGAACAGCTACTATAGTCTTTACTGGATTGCTGATATAGATGAATAAAGCCAAAAAAGTTTCATGGAATGCATTCATCAGGAATATCCCACAGCCCTTGGAAGCCAAAAAATATTTTTGCGTAGACAAAAATATTGTCAAATATTTTGAGAGACAAAATGCAGATGCATAGTCAGTGTCCAACTCTAATGGTAACTGGATTTAGAAATAATTAAACCAGCACAAACTAAAGATTACCATAATGGAATTTTAAAAATATAAATTAATCTTATTAATATTAACCTAATAAATATATGACAGACACATGTTTCAAAGTGGTGTTAGGAAGGAATTCTTACATTCATCAACACAGGAAAAGAATTAAAAGCAGTCAGTATTTATATTTAAAACTTTTTTAATACTTGTTCTGCAATCAAATGATAATAATTTTTTTCAAGAATTACTCTAGGAAAAAAAATATTTAACTGAGAGAATGAAACCTCATGCCAAAAAGTGAGCACTTATTTTCTAAGCAGAAACTATTTGGATATTCAGCCTTTTTAATGGTCTGTAATCTTAAAGCCATGATATAATATTTATTTAAGTTGAAGTGGTCCACTGGTCCATATCACAAGCAATGGAAAAAAAAGGTACTATAAACTACTTCAATTTTTATAAAACAGAGAAGTGCTCTACTGACAAGAGTAAAACAGAAACTTCCTGTTTCATCCTTTAAAGATGCTGGGACATTCATTAATATGCCCTCAAAAATAATTTTTTTGAAATCACATGAAAAGAAAGTAAAAAATACACAACCTGAGCACAATACTCTCTCTTTCTACTCTAATACTTATCTCAAGAATATTGCTATGTAGGAACAAGTGGTAGTGAATGTTATTTTGAAGACTTTTTCAATGGATCACCTGAATGTTTGCTATGAAGTTAATTTTTTGCCTATTTAAATATAACTTACTTCAATCACAGAATACTTTGGGTTTAAAAGAACCAAAGGACATTTATTGGTCATCTAGTCCAACATCCCTCCAATAAGCAGGGACATCTCAAATTTGCAATTGGTCTGCCTAAGTGTAATAGCTTTGGGTTCCTTTGTTTCAATTTTGTACCATCTTATTAAGCTAAATTGTACTGAACTCACACCTTTTCCCTCTTCCATGCCATTAATGAAATATGGTATCCTCCTAGGAGATAAAATATATCTT
This sequence comes from Emberiza elegans, assembly GCA_024865655.1. Lineage (NCBI taxonomy): Eukaryota > Metazoa > Chordata > Aves > Passeriformes > Fringillidae > Emberiza > Emberiza elegans. Next base: position 25,585,931 of record JALJVW010000206.1, read on the forward strand.
ATCTAAATACTACAATTTGGGGAAGAAAAAAACGCCTGAGTGATAAAATGTTTACATATACTTTATAAGTGGCAAATATTTAAAATTTGTACCACCAGCCATACCCAAACAGTAAGTTTTATTTTTTGAAACACTATAGGGTTTTTTATTCTTACCAGCAACTTACTTTTTAAAGTCTCATTCTCCCAAAGCTGAGTCTGCCTATGCGTTTTCACTACATCAAATGGCTGAGTTACAACAGCTGCAATCTATCAGGAAATCAGTTTTAATGTTAGTGCACAAAAAATTAAAATTTAACCCTAAATTTTTAAATTAAAGTGCACACACAATTTAAAACTAGATTTGATATTCCAAGCACATGATATTTTTATGTCTTGTATGTCAGAACACCAATTTATTTAGTCAGGTTGAATGCCACACCACACATGTTTAAAGTACAAGCACCCCAAAATATACAACATTTCTGAAAGAATAATCCAAAATTGTGCATTTTTAAAATAGTTTATTAGTGTTAATAATAAAGAATAGTACTAGAAATAAAATCATATACTTACAGAGCCAGATGCTGCTCCTGAAGTAAAAGAAACAAAAAATGTGTGTTCATGTTCACCAACTTCCTTGCACATCATCTTCTTGAAACGTTCATAATTATACCAATACATTGCTATGATTACAAAAAAATAAACTTGCATTACAATAGATTTGTATGTCAAGCACAAAAATTCTTATATCAAGTGCAGATGTAAGAATTCTACTGTGGCAACAGAAGCAAACAGAAACAAGAGCTGAAAGCATAGTAAGTGTCCTATGTGATAACTCATGGACAGATTGCTGTGTTCTCCTTGTTCTCCATAACCCAAATTTCTTCATATGATACAAATTAGCCTAATCATTTTGTCTTTCCCTTAGGTAACCCCTACCTTCATACAATCTAAACCAAACCAAGCACCATAAAACATTCAATTTAAAATAAATCAAAAGGTAGTCTTCTAATTATTCACTATGTTTTCAGGCATATTTCACAGATCTCAGTAATTCTATAAAAACACATCACATATAAAATGAAATGTTGCTCAGGACTGCCTCATACTTTTTTGAGGCAAAGTATAAATTTTAATTCTAAGAGAACCAAAAAAAAAAAGATTTTGCTCCCAATAGGGAAATGCCTCTCTGGGGACTGTCAAAGGAAAGTCCAGCAAACAACTTTTAGGAATAACACCTGTTTCTGTGACCATCTGCTGAACTAAACTGCACTTTTTCTGCTTTCTAACTAAAACTTCAAGTGATATACTACTGGGCTGAATTAAATAGTAATTCCTCATGGCAGTTGGTTGACTAAATACTGCAAATGGCAGCTCCATATCCTGAAAGGTAACAATGTTCAGAACCGAGTTCTGGAGGTTGTGCCAGCAGAAAAATTGCACAGCATTTTCTTGCCATGTGCATGGCCTCAAACATTTTACAAAAGTCAAAGTAGGCAGTATCTCACAAGGCATTCTGAGGATTTGAGGAGCACGTACTATTGAAATGTACAAAACTCTAATTTAATATAGATTATCTAAAGCCAGAATTTTCTTAAGCACCTACAGGACACATTTCCCTGAACACCATTTACATTTATATTGTCTGTGACACTGCTTAAAGAAGGACTCAAATATTATTATTAAACCAATTTTTGTGTTTTTAAGCATTCATAACTTAAGTTTTGTTCAGCCTAGTTAGCATCCCAATAAACATGCTTGAAACATGTCATGAACACTTGGGTAGGAATAGAGCAGAATTCTAATTATCCTGTGCCTCTGGAGTCGTGCTCTGCAGTTTGACTGTTTTCAGTAGGACCTGCTTTCTCAACTCCATGTTACAGTGATTTTAACTCTTGAGATAGCTGACTTAAACTCCCTACGGCAAAAGGTGCAAACTGAGAACACCAGAGATGCAGCTGCTGTTGGGGCATCATTCAAACTGAAGAGCTCAGACTGAAGGTACAAAGGGAGGACACCATAGGAGATAGAGTTATGAGGAAAAAATTATCAGGAAACACAGTTGGAAAAGGCATTAAGCAGCATTAAACACCCTTTGATTTACATAAGCAGAATTTTGTGGCATTTGGGGTTTTTTAAAATACATTTTCCTTAACTCATGCTCCTACTTGCCTGCTCACTATTGGCTGAGTAGTTCTCAACATGCAGCTACTGCCTTATAGGTTAATTTGTGCCTCTACCATCATGCCCACAAGGTACTGGGCACAGATGAGTGAGTGGCTGCTGGCTGTCCAGGGAATGCCAGAGCAGTATGGAAACGGACTAAAAATCAACAAGCCTGGCTTGTACCAGTGGAGAAACAGCAGGCGTGGACACAAGAACCTGAGAAGGGCTGAGAAGAATGCACATCACCTTAGTGCCCTCTTTGTGCACTCCCTCTGATCTTCCCACTCTGTTAAAAGCAGCAGTGGGAAGGAAGCTCACTAGCTCCAGCCACACTGGTACAGACAAAAATCAATAAAAGAATAAGAGTTTCTACTTGAAGTCAGACAGCAGGAATCAGAGGAAGAATTTGAGAGTTCCCTTACAAACCTTAGAGAACAGCCTAAGAGAAAATTGCATTTGGCAGAGAAGAAAAATAAGTAAATTAAAAATAAAAATTGAAGAGGAAACACTTAATAAAAAAGATTCAGATGAATTCTGGCAGTTATATTTAGCTTCAGTGAAACCATGTTTTGTATCACAGAAGACTAAATTAAGTCCCATCAGGGAACTGGATCTTTAGGCAGGAAATACATTCCAATCACAATTTTCAAACACCTTCCAGTAGCTAAGTGAAAGAGAACAGAGCATTATAAATTCTGAAAAGAAGACAGCTGAAATAACTTGGTTCAGTTTACTCACTTAACTACCAACTGCAATTTTAAAGTAAGTATCCTCATCACACCCCACTTATGTCTCAGTTTGGTTCACAGCCAATTTAAAATTTACTCTGGGTACACATATCCTGTAACAGCCCAAACCAATGACTGGCCCTCAGATTGATTGGAAATAAAAATTAAATTAGATATCAGATCATCTTAAGAGTGAAGTAAGAGAACAGAGATAGCAGGTCAAATACTTTAAGGGTTCTCTGACTCCAAAACCAGGTTTGAATAAGAATCTTTCCAAAAATAGGTTGAAGAATTTTTCTGGGCCAACAGAAAGTTTTTAAAGATTCCTGGTACTACCCCAATGACAGAAACTCCTCCAATGACAATTCATGTCTGATGATCCAAAAGTATTCTGACAAAAACAGGCCTTAAAGGGACAGGGATTTTCTGGTGCCTTAGCAGTCTCCTCTGTAACATCTGTCCCAGCTACCTTAAGGAATAGCCTTGGGACTAGTTATGTTTTGAATCAGACTTTTCCTTCTTCTAGACTTTCAGCTTTTGACTCTTGCTAAGGACTTTTTTGGAGCAGTTATACAAACAAATTCATCTTGATTAAAAAAAAAATCTTGAAGACACTACTGTGTCACTCTCTGTACATGTTTCCAAAATTATGTACAGCATATTTATCAGAAAATAGCCACCATTTCCATCACAGAGAAAATTTCCAGCTGAAGCTCTTCAAAAGCAGTCATTGTGTAAGCTAAAGATGAGAAGAAAGAGTCTAAGTACAGAGAAAGGGAATGTAACAATGAATCCTATCTGGTATCCACAAACAAAACAGGGGAAAAAATCACATCCTGAGAGAATTTATAAATAAAAACACTCAAAAAAGAAAAAGTAAATCTCAGTCATTCCTAAAGCCATCTATTAAAACTACTTAAAAGCACAGAAAAATAATATAAAAACATGAACAAAAACCTGCATGGGAAATAAACCTTACCTGAGAAAGGTACATCTCTCAGAATAGTCGAAGACCAGCCCTGCCACAGGGAGAGCCACCCATCCACAGCCACTCTGGTGCTGACACGCAGGTACAGCTGCTTGTAGGACGACCTGCGATACTGCATTTGGGTTTTGATCAGCTCCAGGGGACTCACCACAGTGGCAGAACCAACTGCAGAGGAAACATGGCTTTTTTAGAAAAATCAGTATTTAATAGTACAATTTCCTGAGCATTCAAGTCATGCCTCCCCTTACTTTATATATTTAATTCTTTTCAACTCTCCCATTTTCCTTGAACTAATTCCCAAAATAAGTTTCCTTTCTAGATAAGAAAAACATGCCTATTCACAGTACCTACATTTCCAGTTTAGGGTTTTTTTTCAATGCTTGCATACTGTAAACAAAGTAACATGTTGAGAATCCTCATTTTTCAGATTTAACACATAAATAGGCTGAAAATTTTGATACTTAAATTCAATTATTTTCATTGTTATTTTAAACTTGAAGAAAGTGATCTTGAAGTTTAAGGCTTCTTTTTGGTTAAGGACAGAATTGTGGTTACAGATTTAAGCTTTTATTGATTTCTAAGCATCTTTGCCACTCTTGTTTTAAACTATCAAGAATGATTAGCAGGCAACGTGTATCTGATAAAGTAACTCTTGCATCTGGCACAATGGTCAGTGAGTCACCATTAAGTAACAAGCTACCATCACACATCTAACAGACATTAAAATTTTTACTAGATCTAATAATTTTTCTTCTGTTGCTGGAATAAGGTTTTACACATGAATTTAAAAACTGGAACAGCCTAATAGGAACAATGTGCTACACCACCACAAAATAGCAATTCTTTTTCCACTAGTCTGCCAGTGCCCCCATGGTTGTCACAGGTAGAACATGGAACTGCATCATCAGACCCTTCTAAGAAAGCCCTAAAATATATTATCTGACTTAATTCTACAAAAATAGACAAAGAAAAGGATAAACAAAAGTAAGAAAATATAAAAATTCCATCCACATCATACAGCACTAAAACCACTACAAGTCCAATTTTCATCTTTGTTATAATTACCTATGTACCTCCCATGATAGCAAATTACAGTGTTTATTATTAGATTGATGGCAGAACAGACTTATATTAAACTGTCCTTGGTACAAATCTAGAAATATAAAATTTTGAACAACTTAAAAATGTAGCGAAAGTGTTTCAGCAAAACCAAATCTCATTATTCCAGGTTAGAGGGTTCTGTTGCCCAAGAAATACTGGGTAATGACAGTATTCCTTCCTATCCCTCATTTAAACCCACAGCATATTTACTTTAAATAAAAGTCAAGAAAACAAACCCAAGAAAACAGCATAGAGGTATTATATTCCAGTTTTCTCTTTAAACAGAAGACAACTTACATCTGCTTAAGGAACCTGCAATAACTGGAATGTGCTCATCATGCTTTCCTGGTCTATTTTTCAAAGCTTCACACAGCTGATCATAGCAGGTAAAATAGATTGCTGTGGTAGGAACTGCCATTATTCTAAAATATAAGTGAAGAAATTTAAATTAATACCAGGAAAGCAGGAGAATAAAGTCAACTGTCTTGTATTGATATTTTACTTATATTAAAAAAAAAGGATGTTATATCTCCAGCTGTGTGTAATGGATTAATAAGAAAACTATCAATCCCATAGTTTTGCTTCACTGCTTCTATTTCAGAGTTTCAAACCCACACATTTTCCAGCTTCTCATTTCCTTAGGGAAAATGGTAAGAAAAATGATGGTAGATTATCTCAGTCAAAATCTATTCCATACCAGCTCCAGAACTATTGATAAAGAACGGGAAGTGAAAGGTCTCAAAATGAAGAACACAAACAAAATACTACACAAGTACTACTAACCTTAACTTTAGTTTATATAACAATTGGATATTATGCTCTTGATCAACAGCCATGATATTCATTACTTGAGAGAAAATATAGTATGCACAAATATAAGCTTTTTCCATACCAGCATAGTACAAACTGTAGTAGCAACAGGTAGATTCAAATAATCATTCAGTGTAGGGAAAAGCACCACATCTTACTATAATCTGGCAATTACACTTCTGTGTTATGTCTGTGCCAGTACAGCATGTACCACCATTAACAAAAACCACCAAGGACTGTCATGCTTGGAAAACCAACATGGCTTAGTTTATATCTTCTCTTGTACTTGTGTGACCTTCTCCAGTAAAGAAGTTAGTTCTCTGCTGGAGAACAGAACATGTGCTTCGTAAAAAAACTCTGGTGACTGAACAGTTCAGTCAGGTCCTAAGGTTTATATTTTGAAATTCCTACATACTGGAGGGTTAACAAGGCTGAACTGCACCATGCTTTGCTTTTTTTGTGCCTATACACTGAGCACTGTCTGCAAATCAAAAGTGTACCAGTGCTTCCCACTGGGCACTTCACACTTTGTGCCTTACAAGATACAAGTTTAATACACATCTTAGACTTGAAAACTTTTTTGTTTTATGAAGGAGAACATAATTATAGAGGTCTTAATTTCTATCTGTACTAAGTTAATATGAATAAAAAGATAAAACAGTTTAGGGCTGTTAAACCTAAAGAGAAGACCAGGAGGAGATCTGATTCCAGTGTTTAAATATGTAAATTGCTCTTGTAGAGAGAAAATGAACTATCTGTTTGTCCAGATAGAATAAAACCCCAAAGTTCTTTGAAATAAAGAAGATGATTATAAAAATTAAGTGAGGGTAATGAGGTGGAACACCAGAGTGTCTGGAAACAGCTGTGCTGCTGATAGCAAGTCATTAAGTAACAAGATACAACAAGAATGTGTTGAAGACTGACCCTCTCAAGTGATCAGCTCCCATCCTGTGATTCGATGATGCTATCAAAAAAAAGCAGAATGAGAGGTCTATTGATCCTGCTTTACTACTGAGAATGTATCAGGAGATTCTAAAATCTGGTAAAAATTATACTGTCCATAGACATTTCTGATTGAACTTATTAGTCTGAAACGTCAGAATTGACCAAATTTTTAAAATAACTTAGAAATAAGCATAATAATTTCTCAAAAATAATTAAGTAATTTTTAAAACAATAACTTACAGCATGTTACCAAAAAAACTCATTCAACTTACAGTGTTGGGGGAAGCCCACTCCACAGTGACTTAATTCCCTCTATTCGAATAATTTTCACAAATGTATCCTAAAAATATAAGAGGCAGGCAAAGAGCAATAGTTAGCTACAAATTTTTGTAGTTAGGAATACATTTTAGCTGGCAGAACACAAAACTAATGTCTTTAAAGTATGTTTCTAAAATGGCTTATCATTCTAAGATCCCAATTTTATAACTGCTTACACAAGCTATCACACTTAACCATGAAAAACAGTTTCACAGAACAGAATAATTTATATGACTGAAACTAAGAATTTCCTTCCATCTTAAAAAAGCTAAAGTACTAAGTGTTTATCAGTGACTGACAGCCCCATGAATAACTATTTTCAGTACTAATATGGTATTGCAGCAATTTGTGAAAATTTCCCCAAAAAATCCACTAATTTTTTCAATATATAGCAGAGTTTCAAGGCATGAAATAGCAACTAATTTTCAAAGATTCTTCAATACTTCCTCTGACAACGTGACCCCATACATGCAATGTGTATACACTATACCATATACAAGCTTTCAATTATTGGTACAGCTGTCCTGTATATTCCCAGGAGACTGACAGCACAAGAACACAAAACCTTGAAGATCATTCAGCTGAAATCACAAGCAAAACCACAAACTTTGTCAGGATACTAATTTTCTTAAAACATCTGGAGAAAGAGGTTGTGATTCAATGGATTAGAATATGCCTAAAACCAGACATTATTATAGAGCCTCAAAAGACAGAGTCTGGCAGACCACATAATGGACTTGGAGGAAGAAAAAAAGCAAATATGTTTAGAGGAGACAGCCTTGATGGACTAATCCTGTGAGGTAAAAAATTGAATGGAAAAACAAAGAAATGGTTAATTACAACAAACCTGACTAGCTTTGAAAGGAACCAAAGAATCCCTAGAGATCCTAACATGGTTTAACAAAAAAGACACTTTTATACTAGCTGGTTAATATCTTTATAACCCAGCTTCAACAAGTTTACAAAACAGGAAGGTATAGATAAAATATAAGATTCATTTTTTTTAAAAAAAGAAGATGAAGTTGTATGATAGTCATTCTTCTTTAATAATCACCTTGTTATGGCAAAACCAGGCATAAATTCATGTCCAATAGAAAACTAAGTAACTTTCTAAAATTACATAGTCAAGGTAATTGAAAAAAATCACACTTGTAAAGTTATTAATTAAAAAAAAACCTTTTAAGCTACTGAAGACACCTTTTGCATTAACATCCCATTCTCAAGATTTTAATTCTGAAATATCCTTGATCATAGGTTTAATTTCATGGCAGAGCCAAAAGAAAAACTGACTAATGAACCAGCATGACAGTGTCTGCCAGCAAGTCTGGTTCAAGTGTTTAGGAAAATGCTACTCCTACAAGTCTACATACTTGACAGGATAGAGACTTCTCTGGATAGAGAATTTGACACATTAAGTTAACTTTAAACACTATCTGCACCATTAGTTCAGCTCAGAAGCATATTACTGGGAGATGTGTGGGCACAAGGGATGTAAGCAGGAAAGAGAAAATTATTACCTGCAATCAGCAACTACTGCCAATATAACTGAAGTGGGGAAAATGAAATCATAAAGCCAGTAACCTGTGAGGACAGCTGTGCAGCTGCCTCCTTGCTCATCTTAAGGAAGGAATATGTATTTTTTTTCAGACAGTAAAAGGTATCATCAACCAGCAGTGGAACCACATGAAGACCCCCTCAAATGATAACAGATTCCAGCAGAACCTGAAAAAACCTGAAAACTTTAGAGTATGCTTAAAAATGCAGTTTTATATAAATGTAAAATGTTCTTACCAATGTCCCTTTGAAATGCCCAGGTTTTTTATACCAGGCTTTGCTGTCCCCATTTTTACAAACATATACATGATCCATACGGCCATTGGAGTTTACAAAACACTTTCCTAAAAAATGGTGTATAAGAATATAGTTAATGCTTGTAAGATTGTTTTTATGCAGCAGCAATTTCAAATTTGATATAACGGCAATACAGATTTATCGCTGGTTAGACACAGAGGGGCAAAATAATTTTTGTAAGTCAGTAATGACAAATTAGGTCGAAGGAGAGAGGGTACAAATGTACTACTCAGACTGCCCAACTTAATGGAACTGCCTTCACAAGGCTCCAAGAGACATGTTTAGGTTATATTACCATCTGCTGAAAGGTAGAACTAACACAAGACCTGAAGGTCACTATTCTATGTAACTGTGAACATCTTTCAGACTTTTAAATTTTTATTAAGCAGCCTCAGCATCCACTTCAAGTGGAGGTATTGTATCTTATCTGTATTATTATTATTGTTATATCTTATCTTGGTCTGTATTTATACTAGATCATCCCCTCCATTTGTTTTTTATTTTCTCCTACATTATGTACTTTCAACCTGTTTGATAAAATATTATTGCCATTACAAAAACATACTTCACGCTTCACATTTGCAGGTTTCTGAAGGCTGTAGAACTTACTCAAAAACAGGATAGAAGGCACAAGTATTTTTCCTAATTTAATTTGCAAGTGTGACTGCAAATACTCACCTCCACATTCAACATGAAAAACCAGTCATCTTCTTTCCTTTTAAATCTCATATACTAAGTACAAGTAAATAATAGGAACCATTAGCACATCTTTGAGAGCACATATCTTCATCTATTTAGAACCCAAGTGACAAGTGACTTGTTAAGACTTCTCCATTTCAAAAATCTCTGGATTCTGGAGGAGATGAACTTTGATATAACATCCTGACCACATAAGCCCTCTGATGAAATACTTAAAAGCTTTTTATTGCTCAACTCAACTCAGTATTAGTTGTATGTTCTGCCATAATGAAAATAGTAAGACAGGGAAAAAAAAGCCTGTTTAAAATGATATGGATGTATGGGATTTTTTTCTACTGTGTCTGTTTAGTACATACTGGTGTGTTGCTTCCCCAACCCCCCCCAAAGTTATATTGGAGAAACAAACTCAAACATTCTGCACCTCAGCACAGCACTATGACAACTATCAGCTAAATACAAGAGTAAAAAGCAAACCGTGTCTCCCATTACACTACACATTTATTTGTTTACCGTCATGGAATGGATTCCTTTGGGCTTGCAGTCGAGTTTTGATAACATCAAGAGGTGTTACTACAATGAAACAGAAGGCATTTAGAAACATCCTGGATACCTTGAAAATGTAGAAGTTTACAGATGCCTTATTATGAACTTCTAGAACCCTTTTTTGTTTCCAAAGTGGGTGGGGGGGGAAACACCAGACAGATTTTACAATGTTATCAAGCAGAGAGAAAAGGGATGAGGGATGTCAGCAGACAGAGACAATGCTATCAGAGACAAAGGAGAACTACACAGCCTGTATGGTTTGCAAGATATCAAATCTGTCTTTTCTAATTTACTAACAGTTGCATAGGCATAAAATATTACAAATACACAAAGCTCATTCAAAAACCACTGTATCGTGTTGTCGAAAATTGCTTTTATAAGTAGCACACCACAAGGCATACAAGGTCAAATTTTGGCCTCTGGCATATAAAATAGCACAGCATTCTTTATGTGTTTGTTCTTTTTCAATTAACTGACCATACTGACCAATTTAAAAAAAAAAGTTAAATTCATTATGTACTTTTCTTTTCTGCTGCATGTAGCCAGTATGTAAAACACTGGGGTTCTGGAAAAGTAATTGAAGGTTTAGTGAACACTTCACTGCTTCCACTGCAGCCCTTACAACTATCACAGGCTGAGACATGCTGAATGCTGCAGTGCCTGGGCAGCTGGACCATCTTCCTCTGATTATATCAGCTGAGGGCTCGATTCCACACATTAGTGGAAACATACATAAGCAAACATCATGCTGAGTCAAACTGAAGAGTAATCACTTTGTAAGATTCTCTCTGTGGCCAGCTTCATAGATTGCCTTACCAAATAATGATGTAATTATGGCTCCACAACAAGAGGCTATTGCTTGCTGAACAATGGTTAGTTTCTGTACATTGATATCACTCATTTCAGCCATGGCTTCATCCCCAGACAAGAAAAACCTGTTAACGCACAGAAAAACATATTGTAAGACTACACTAAAAATTTACAGAAAAAAAGTCAAGGGATAAATATTATCTATTTTCATTACTAAGTTACGTAGAACCAGCAATATTACTTTTCTACTCATATAGAAGCATCTCAGTAATTTTTGAGATTTGAGCCATGTTTTTTGAGCCATAAATCTTCAAAATCCTTCCTAAACGAATTACATTTACGTGTTCTTGCAAACCACGTGAAATATTTAACATTTCATTTTATTGCCTTTAACTGCAACAAAGTATTTACAAATGATCCTTAATGCAAATTATCCGTACAAAGCTGAACTCCCAGCCTGCAGCCCATAAACTGAAGCACTGCAGAATAATGGACCCAGCCCTTCTCTTGCTCCCATCTCTCCTGAGAGAACCCAGAGAGGTCTCCTGGCCGACCCAAGAGCCACAGCCTGCTAGTGATGCCTGTGTGCCCTGGCAAGCTCTTCGTGCAATAGGCAGGGACTAGCTACTGATAATGCCACCATCAAATGTTAATTCCTTGAACGAATCCTGCTCTACGGCTGCATAGGCATGGTCACAGCAATTTAGGAATGCAGTCACAATACCTGCAACTAGCCAGGACAGGAGAAGATAATAAAAACACTTCAGAAAATAAAATCTCCAAATAGAGGTGTGTCTTTAAAAATGCACCACTGTGCTTAAGTGCAGCCCTAACTTTGTTAGAAACATTGATCACTGACTTCACAAGAACGTTTTGTTATTTTCACTAAGCTTCAAGTTAGATAAAAAAGATAAAGTTGCACAAACCAACTCTGGCCTCTCAGGTGTTAACAACAGCAACGGGGGATGGGGATATTGTTTATTTTTCACGTATCTTTAACTCAGAAGGGGACCGCTGCCCAGAACGGCGTACATACCAGTTTACCGGTGACGCCCGCCGGGGGCAAAGGTCTCCGCGACTCAAGGACAGTCCGGGCTACGGTGAGGAGAGAAAACGCTGCCACTCCTACCCCTCCTCCAGAGCCAAGGCAGCCGAGCACCGGCCCCGCAACCTCCTTGCCTCCTTCCCCTCCTTCCCTGGCCTTCCGCCCGCCCCTCGGCGGGAGGGGCCCGGCCCGCGCGGGCAGTTGGTGAGGGCGCCGCAGCCGCTCTGGCGGAGGCGGGAAGGCGGCGTGGAGTGGCTGCGCCGATCGGGGCTGCCGGCGGAGCAGAGCACGATGTGACTCCGCGGGAAGATGAAGCCGAGCGCTGCCGAGGACGCCGACAAAGGAGCGCGTCCCCGTAAGCGGCGGGGGGCTGTGGGCAGCGCGGGGGAGCTGCCGCCGTTCGGGCCTTTCTCAGCCGGTGCCGCCATCCCGGCTGCGGCTGTGAGGCGCTGCCGCCCGCCTCGTGCCGGGCTTGGGCCCCGGCCGCCCTCGGGCTGGCGCTGGAGCGGGGGCGGCTGGAAGGGCCCTTGTGTGTGACACGAGTTACTCGTACAAGCGTGTCCTTGGTGTGTGGGAAATGGCCGGGCCGCCGCTGGGCGAGCTGCTCCCCTCGGGCTTCTCTGGTGTCTCTGTGGAGGGCTCCTTAGGCCCAGGCACCCCCTTTGCGAGAGAGACTCTTCATTGCTGTTGCAGTCCTGTTTATGCGCTCCAAACTTTTGATTGTCCCCGAGAGATTTAATCTGCGTGCTCCAGTATTAGTTCCAGTGTTTAGAGTGTTGATTTTTAAACGGTCCTGGCATGTGTGTGGTGAGCATAACGCTGTATTTGATCGGTGATTATCTACAGAATTTTCCTTGCACACTTGCTTATCATCCATCTTTTCTGTTTAGATTCTGGATCAGTTACACCAATCTCCTAATTTTCTTATTTTTCTAGGTTTTTTTGTCTTCCAGATCCCACAAAACTGAGTGCTGTTCCTCTGTTATTTAGTGTGCTCATAAGCCTTAGAGGATTTTGCAGCATGAGTAGTGGTTCTGCTCCCTTTCCTATCTAGGACTGTTTCAGGGAGGGAAGGACTCCTTAACGGAGGGATTGTTTTGCATGTTGCCTTTTTGTCTCCAGAAGAGGCCTGCTCACTTCCTGTGGCAGCTCTCATTGTCTTGAGCTTCTTCAAAAGAGAAGCAACTAGGATTAAACAAGTGAGGAAGAAAAACGAGTGTAAAACCAATATGTGGAATTGTGCTTTGAGCAACGTGCTTTGATCTAGTGAAAGGTGTCCCTGCTTATGTCAGGGAGGTTGAAATTAGATGATCTTTAAGGTCCCTTTCAGCCCAAGCCTTTCTATGGAAGCTTGCTCCATCCATTTCCATAATTTAGGAATTGTCCCTTTAAAAAATAAAACCAAAGTCCATTCTGTTTAAATTGCTTGTTTGTTTTTTCTCCTTCTTTACCCCAGAAGATGGAATACAAGCAAAACCAGAAAAGATAAGATCTTCCCTGAAGAACGTGAAGAAAGACACAGGAAAACCAGAAAAACTCAAATTTAAGCCACTCACTGGGAAAGTGTTTTACCTCGATATCCCATCAAATGTGATCTCTGAAAAGTTAGGAAAGGACCTCAAAGAGCTGGGAGGGGTAAGTTAATAATTGAGACTTATCTGAACCTAGAAGGAAATGTGCACACAAGGAATACCTTTTTTGTGTTCTTTGTAACTGCATTTTAATGTTATTTGTAGTTACCTGAGATGGTGTCATATTTTTCTATCTTTGTCTTAAACTTTAATCGAAATAATGAGCTTATCAACAAATTGTTCTGTTTTCAAGAGAAGCTGCTTTCCTGAAAGGAACAAAAGTTCTTCAGTTGATTATTCACCTGGCTTAAAGTTTTATCCAAATTCATTAGGTTTCATTGTTCGAGGTGATTTTTCTTCTGCTGCTTCTGACTGTATTGACATGTTTAAATGTTACAACTCACAGTGTTCAACTGAACCTGAAAGACACTAAAGAAAGTTTTGTATCTATTTTCTGTAAGTCAGCAACTTCACTAACAAAGTTTTGCACAGGGTATCTTTGTGACTGTTTTTGAATACTCTTAAACAATAAATTTTATAAGCATCTTACTAATTTTTTTCCTAATTCTTCTTTTTGTATGGAAGGAGCTCTTTGATATGAGCAAGTACAGGACACTTGTGTGGAGGGCACTTAGAAGTGCCTCTCTCTGTATATCCTGTTTCTGTAAAAAATCCATAGAGCAGAATTGAAAGGCACAGTTTCAAGCTGTGTGATTTGTGCTTTCCACACTGGTTAGTGGAAAAGAGGAAAATACCTTGAACTGTACAATCTGACATGAAGTAGCAAGGCAGGTAGCTGTTGATCACACTGTAGTTGGCAATGAAAGAAACTGAAGGAGCAAAATAGAGGAGTAAACTCAGAATGATGACACTTTTATATTGCTGAGTATGAGAATATAAATCTACTTAAGACTTTACTTTTTTGAGAAATGTTATGGAAACTGTAGGTGTGAAACATGGTAGCTATCCTGAAATTTTAATTTTTCTGCTGGTCCTAAACTCAGTAAATTTATAACTTCTTGTAGACTGTAAATCCCATTTGCAAACACCTGTCTTTAAGTTTTGCTGGACACGTCTGTGTAATTTCTGTTACATAAAATTAGAGAGACTTATTTTCCTTAAATTAATATGTTATTCCTTAATGCAGTGTTTGCATTCTTGTAATTGGAAAGTATTACAGGTAGGTAGTAAAAAATTGTAATAATCATAACAAAGCAAAGCTCTTTTAATAATTATTACAAAATTAAGAAATTTAGGTTAGAATTTGTGACTAGTACAACTTAATTGTCATTGTCATTCAGGTATTTAGAAAATACTTTCTTGTTAACTCCGTGTTTTTGAACTCAATTGTTTTAGAAGTTTTATCACTTTCCTTTAAAATATTCAATGTAAAATTGAATTACCGATCTACTGTCCTGAAATAATTACCTGTTTTATATCTTTATATTTAGAGAGTGGAGAGTTTTCTTAGTAAAGATATCAACTATCTGGTGACTAATAAAAAGGAGGCAAAATTTGCACCAACTCTTGGCCAGATTTCTCCTGTTCCTAGTCCAGAATCTGCACCTAATGGAGGAAATGGTTCACCTCATCCTAGCAGCCGAAAAGATCGACATGATGGCAGCTCATTTAAGATAGCAGATACAGTAAGTTTCTTAGTAATAGTACTGCACATCAGGTTCAATCCGTGGGATATGCTCTTACAGTTGTTCTCTGATTTTGTTTCCTAAAGGTGGCAGCAGTTCCTTGGGTGAATAAGCATTTTTCTTTCAAACATTCTTTTAAATTTATTCAGGCTAACTTGTTAAACTTAATTAACACAGCAACTAATTCAGCAAATTTGTTGGAACTTATTTTGAAAAGGATACATTTTTGCAAATAAGAGTATACTCAAATATGTTCTAATTTGCTATGTCTGACTTACAACAGTGATGTCGTGTTTGACAGCTGGATCGGGCACATGATGACATCCAGTGATTCCTGTCTCTTTAACAACACAGCCTATTAAGATCTGGCTGATTTGATGTTGTTATTGCTGATATCTGCAGAAACACTCTCTGATAGTAGTAGGAATAAAATTGAGCATTATGAATATTAATTAATTAATTGCAACAGATATTATCTGAATTTATGCAGGTTTATATGAAGTTTCTTACATGGGCTAGTCTTGTGTCCTTTCAAATACAGTTGAAAATCATTAGCTGTACTATATATATGCTGCTTATTTAGAAACATGACCAGGCTGCAGACTGGTCTTTGTATTGGATGGATGAGGTCACCTCATTTTGCAAACAACCTGGGTAGGTAAAGGCAGCTCATTATGAATAAACAGCAAAAAGTGGAAAAAGGAAATGCAGTGGTGAGTGAAAAGCACGGGATAACACAGAGGCTGTGATTATATTCATGAATATAATTTTCACAAGCCTAGCTGACAAAACCTCATCTTTTGATGTCTATGTCACTGGCTGCTTATTCCCACCATGTGCTTTGTTCCAGCACTAACATTGCAGTGGCCTTCTTTGGCTGAAAATGATTACTTTTTGGTGTTTTTTCCCTTTCAGCCGTAACCCTGTGAGAAAGTTGCACGTTATTGAAAAATTTGCAGTAGAATGAACAAAAGGAGACCCTGGTAGCTAGCGTGTATTTGTTAAGAACAGTGTGAATTATCTCTCCTCACTACAATTGCATTTCTGTTTTAATGCAGGTACGTATGAGCAGAGGAAAGTCCTTGGTTGAAAAAGCAATCAAAGAACAGGTAAGCCAAATAATCAGCAAACTTTGTGCTTCAGAACTTTGGTGGTTTGTTTTTCTAGAAAACAAGCAGTAGCATAAATGGCCTTAGTGGTTCTAGAAAGAAGTCAGTCATGGAATACTCAGGCAGAAGTTGAGGGATTGTCCTAAGTGAAGTGTCAGGTATGTTTTCGGGGTACTTCTGAAGAATTGAAAGTCTGTGGAGTCTTAGGAAAAGTAGTAACATTTATTAGGATTGCTAATATAACTAACATTTGAGAGGTGCTCATGAAGTTAATGTATATATTCACAGTCTTCAGATCTTGCTGTAAAATGTGACCATAAAGAACAGTTTTGGTTTTCTGAGTGTTAAATGTATTCTTTTGATGGTGAGGTGCTGTAATACAGAGAGAGACAGAAGAGGAGTCTAGGGGAGTGGTATTCTTTTGGCTAGAAGCAAAGCATCTTCATTTTAATCTCATCTTTCGTATCATATGTTATATTTTTAATTATTTTAAGCAATTACTATGCATTGTTTAAGATTATTAATGTAATTTATTTCTTGCAGGACTTAATCCCCTCTGGTAGTATACTATCCAATGCTTTGAGTTGGGGAGTGAAGATACTTCATATTGATGGTAAATATTTTTGCTGACTTCAATGTGTAACATTCATTTAATGGCTGTTTTATTGAATTCAAAATATTATAAGTTATGTCAAACATACAAAAATTGAGCCAACTGAGTATAATTCTCCCACTTTTTGCCAGATGTTAAGAATTGCATTGAACAAAAGAAAAGGGAGCTCTATCTAATCAAAAGAGCAGGCAGTTCTTCTAAAGATGTGGTAAGTGCCCCTCTGCCATTTATAAAAATGCCATTTGTTTTGTTAGCTAAGAAAACACAAAGTACGGAGGACTGCCTACTGTGAAGCTTGTGGATTTTATTTTAATGAAGGTATTGCTCATTTTCAGTTTTTCACAGACTAGTATGTCTTGTGAATTGATTTAAAAACCATCTTGGATAATACAAAGTATATGCTGTATATTTCAACATTATTTAAAAATTGCTTTATTAGTAGCATTGGTTCTGTAGTGTGTGGAGCTGTGCTCTTGCAAAGGGTATCTAAGAGTCAGAAGTGCTGAAGTGTCTGAAATTTCCATTCTGCGCACCTCAAAAGTAATTAATAAAATTGTATTGTTGTTTTAGTATGATGTAGATGGCAGCTAAGTTGCCTTGTATAATTTTCCCTTTGACACAGTGATTAGAATTTCTTTCATTTTGATGGGCCATTTTGAAAAATCATAGTTGTGTTTCCTAGAGAAGCTGTCTCTATTAGGAATCTGCAACTCTTGTTTCATAGAGAAGGAGCATCTTGAAGCTAATTTGCCAAGTATGTGGAGTTGGTGAAAAGGGAAAATCCCCTTTTCTCAGGTTTTTAGTCTGTGATGTAATGAGACATTGAAGGTTGTAGCTCTTGTGTGCTCCATCTGCAGTTGCTCTGTAATTTACACAATTGTTTAGTTTAGCCACAGGGCCTGATAAATAAACAGAACCAAACTATCCAGCATGTGTTACATTGTTTTGGAATGTAATATTGGCTAGTTCTTGAGGCCACATAAAATCCTCTGCCAAATTATCACTGTGTACATAGATAGCAGGTGAGGATTTTTTGGAAGTAGTATAAAATGAGTTGGTACTTTTACCAGAATCAGTTACATTTAACAGTTGATGTTTGAATGTAACTTCACTTTTTTCTGAAGAGAAAATTATTCTTCTAAATTTTAGTCTTCATTGCTAAAAATAATAAAAGATGCAGCCTGTGTAAACCCATTCAAATGAAAACAATTGTTTTAATTGGAAATACTTTCTGTTCTACAGGTTTTGGTGACATTTTGCAGCTTGCAGTTAACTAGGATTTAAAAAGTGTTGTAAAAATGTTATCTGTATTAAAGACTGAACTTTCAGTGATGGCAAGGTATTTTCAGGGTGGAGGGAGTAAGTGTATAAATTTACCTGTGTTTGTTTTGATTTGATTTTAGAAAAAATAAATTGAGGCATCTGAAGGAGAGCACTTTTTTTTCAGTGTAGCAAGAAATATTTCTTTGGGAAACACGTTCTCTTGTTTCAAAGTACTAATGAGCTTAGTTTCCTTAAAAATTCATCACGAGTGTATGAAGTCATGAGTTTACACAGGGAGACTCTCATAACTTTAATTATCTACGGCTAAATCTTCAAGTACAGTGCAGAATAATACTCACAGGGATTTTTTACTATCTCTCTTTTTTCAATAGGGAAAACACGTTACTGCTCCAAAGTCAAAAAGTAAGTACTGCAATAATTATAGAGGTTTCTGTCTTGATTTGTTTTCTGAATGCTTAGAAATGTGCTACAGTTCTTCTGTGGTCAAATGTGGTGCTGTACTCCAGTTTGTATGTCCCAAGAAAAGCATGTAGAGAAACTTCTTGGAAATGAAGGGTTTGTCAAAACCTGTACATAATGAGTCCTAAAATAAAGTCTGCTTATTTATTAAGCTGCTGGAGCAACTTGATACATGATGAAAAGTATTTCTCTATTGATTGCCTTTTCTCCCCATTTGAGCAGGTAGACTGAAAAGTCCATTTATCAGGGTGGAAGATAGGAGTCGGTAAGTGTTCTCTTCATGCATTTAGTGATGTGGTTCTCAAACTGAGTAATTCAGAATTACTTGAGGAAGTGTGTCCTTAAATCTCAATTCCTTTCAACTTCCTGACTTCCTATGTCAAGTGTACTGAAAATGACATACAAATGCCTTTAGCTGCCAAATGAAATTGAGCAAGTAGTAGTATAGTAGGGAATATTTGCAGTAAGGTGAAGGAATTGGCAAGTTAACAGGTAACTCCAGTTTGTAGATCATGAGAATGGATTCTTTGGGTTACTTCCTACTGAGGAATGAAAGAGAATCCTGAACCTTTACATCTTTCCTTAGATCCAAATCTTGTAATGCAAAACTTTGCATACTGAATTCCACTCCTGTGGTTCCAGCTCAATTACGTTCATCTCCTGCTGAGACTCTTTAGGTGTAAGGAAAGTGAAGTTGTTAGTTAAAATAATAAATTGAAACTGGGTTTAATTTCCTGTTCAATCATTCTTTTTAAAAGGAAAAATTAAAGGTTATTAATCTGATTTCAATATCCACTCGTATGAGGTCTGATATTTTCAGCCTTGAAAAGTTTCACATCTCTCTGGTCCTGTAATGAGTCAGTCTTTGTTGTGTAAGAAAATGCCAGTTAGCCAGAAGTTGAGAGAACAATGAATTGTAAAAAAAGTTTGGTTCTGCACAGCATAGTTTGCACCTTGAAATTCCTAAGTAACTTTTGAGTTACGGTGTTGTTTATAAGCACTAAATTCTTTGACCTGATTTCTCTGACACTTTCTTGTTTTAAAAAATCACCTAAACCTGGTTGTACACTGTGAGTTTGCAATAGGTATGAGGGATGTGCGGATAGTGGGGAGAACTGGACCAACAGAGTTGTAAGGATAAGAAATTAATATATAAATATATGTGAATTTCATAATGTAGTGGAAACACTTCTAAATATTTATGTAACATAATGTTTTTTAATGTTTGTGCAACATAAATAACAGTTCAGAAGCAGAAAGTGATGCTTCACTGGTGTATTATGTTTTCCAGACTTGCTCTTGTAGTTTTGCCTGGGTAGCTTAGAATAGTAATATGGGAAAAAAATCAGACTGAACTCTGCCATCAGCATTTCAGTCAACTGATTATTCAGTATGTGAACTTTTGACATGTCCTATTTTGGAAGTTTTTAATCTATTCAGAGCACTGGTGTGGTTCTGGTATCTCTGAATGTACAGAGTGATGTACAGTAATATTGTTTTTCTGTAAAAAGTCTGTTTTAATATTCTGAATGATGAATTGATTTTTTTTTTAAGGAAATGCCAAAATAAATTTTAAAATCATTGGATGTTGGGAACTGCTGTAGCTACTTCTCAGGAGCACAAATGCAATGTTGTCCAAATTGTTCTTGGGTTTATTGGTTACCTAACTTGCAACAACTAATAAGCACACAAGTCCTATCCCAAGGAATGCGTAAGACAGCTATGGAAGCTGAGGGAAAGTATTGAGGAAGGAATGAATGACTTATTCTAAGATACTTATCTGTTTAGCATTCTGTGTATGTCATATGTAAAAGAGAAACTCTTGTTGAAGATTTTGGACCTGGAGTAATGTATGCAATGAAGCCCTTTTTCCATTTTTGATTGTTCTCATGCACTTGTTTTGTGTTAATACAGCCAGTACCGACCATTTTATCTGCAGCTACTGAGTTTTCCATTTCTGAACTATTGTGTTCCAAAGCCATATAGTCCATTTGAGGTGGATAAGAAGTATCCTGGTCAAAAGCAAACTCAGTCTAAGGAAAGGTTTGTTGAAAATTTTATTTTATTGATGTGTGGGTAGAGGAGAGAGTTGTTCTCTGAATTATTCCATGACTAAAAAAATTTGTGTTCTAAAATAATTTCTCAACTTCTAATTTTTTGTGCTATTTAATACTATTAAACTATTAGCCATGTCTCATCAATGTATCTGCTGCACTGTTGGTGTCTTTCTATCTGTACCCTCTTTATCCTGTCTTTAGTCTTTTTTTTGGCACACAGATGCATGCATCCAAAATGTGGCCTTCTCCTTTCACTGTGCGTCAACTTAAGATATTTCTTTCCTTTCTCCCACTGGTTTCTTCTTTGTCCTCATCTTGAATGCTGTTCAGTAAGTATTTCACAGGAAGTGGGTTTCTTAAGACTTCATTTGTATTTGTCCATATGGTGCTGAAATAAGAAGTTGAACTTTTTAAAGCAGTGATATTCAATCACAGTGCCTGCCCATTGTTGATAATGTATATTATTGGTAATTTATAAAAATTAGATAGACTGCTAATACTGCTTGAACTCTTCAAAGATGAAAAGTGGATGCCAGCTTCCCAGTGGAATTGCAGCTGGATTTACAACAAGTGTTTATGTAATACATTTTGGCATTCAGGCTCGATTTGAGCACTACAAATGCAGTTAGAACTTCAGCAAATCAATTTTGTGATTTGAAACTATTTAAGAGTCTTAATTAACTGGTTTTTGTGAATCAGTGGAGTTTTAAAATTTTTTAATACTTGCTTTTTTCATTGACTTTTAAAATTGATTCATGTGAGAGACTGACTATATTTAGGTGGAGGGTAGCTTTGCTATATGTGGAACTTTCTGTATTTAGTAGCTTGCTGCTTTTCTGTCCTTGGGCCTGGAAACTTACTTAGCTGTGATACCCATTTTCTTTATGAAGTGGCTTCTCCACAGTTCTGTCCAGTCTTGACTGTAACATAGTGCTGGAGGTTTCAGCTGATATTACCAGGATGCTTTTTTTTTTCCTGTTTTTTTTTAATTGCAAGGAAGATAGCAGTGTGAAAAGGCAAAAAACATATATTGCAGGGGTTACTCCTGTATTAATAAGGCAATTTCTGATTGTGTCTCTTTAGAGGATGTTGGAAAAGCCCATACTTTTTAAAGCATTAAAAAAAAAAGGCAGCTTTTGTTTAGATGGATTAAGGAATAAGATATATCAAAAATTTCAGGATTTATGTTTGAATAAATATTCCTAATTAATGCTTCTCATGGGCACATACCAAAGAGATGTGTAGGTGGGAGAATGTTTCATACTCAGCAGGTGAATGTGACCAATGTCACTTTTGGGAGAGACAGAGGAATGTTCACTTGTTTTGTCTTTACCCGGGAGAAAAACTTGTTGAAGCAGAGTTGTCAGTTCTACTTGCTTCTGCATTGGGCAAGACCTGCAGACTCACTCAGTCTTCAGGTGATCCGTTCTGTTGCTTCTGTCCTGCTTGACTGGTTCTCTGTGAGTTTTCCTGTTTTCCAGAGGGAAGGTGGGAAGGCTGGTGAAAAAGTTACAGTGCACATTAGGGTTCCCTGGCCTGGGGAACCCAACAAATGCTGGGGCAGGATGTTAACAATACGTTGCTGTGCTTTGTAAGCTGGAGATTTTTTGCAAGAGATTTTTAGATGTGAAGTCCTGAGCTTACATGTGAAGTCCTGAGCTTACATGTATGCAGATACTTGGTAAAATCTGTCAGTGATTTTTTGATAAACAGGGAGATGGAACTGTTCCTTCAAAGTCAAGGGAAGTAGAGTTTGATCACTTTGCTGGCATATCAACTATAGGTGGTTTAATAGTGGATTGCAGCAAGCAGTAGCTCTTCCCATATGAGGATTCTGAAGATGATGGAGCAGCAGTTGAAAATCTCTTCATATCTCTTCATATTTTAATGTCCAGGAAGAACTTCAGGTTCATTTTTTTGCATTCCCACTTAGCCTTTACCTAGAAAAAAAGGACAAAATGGCATTTGTTCAGCATATTCAAAATTATGTACACCCAACAGTGTGTGTTAAAATCTTAAAATCTTTTTTTTTTTTCTGTTTCTAGTTTGGGTTTTATCAGCTGTGCACAGAGACTTCTAAATGTCCTTTGACTTTTATTTGTTTAGCAATTTTGTATTATTTATTCTGAGTCAATGGTAGTAGTATGTCTATACTAACCTGGATGTTCTATGCTTACATATAATTCCACTGGGTCTGCCTGTCTTCTTGCAGTAAATGTTTCTGGGTTTTGTTTGTTTGATTTTAAATCTAACTATAACTCTTCAGGTTTTTTAAGCATTGACTAAAATAATGTAAATAGTTTAAGGGGAAATAAAGGTTTGTTTTGGGAGTGTTGTTTTTAAGTGAGTAAGCATGAAAATACTGTGAGAGGGGCAAGTTGAGCACTCAGTTCCATGTTTAAGACTCATTAATATTCTCTTAACAGAAACAAAGTAAACAGTGACAAGGATTGTGGAATGCCTGCTCAATTTCCTCAGAAGGACAAAAAAAAGAGAGGATATTGTGAATGTTGTGGGAAGAAATATGAAGATTTGCAAACAGTATGTGAAATGTCAAGTATATGCTTTGATACCATCATATAATGTGGTATCACTAGAGGTTTCCCTGTAATTTTTTATTTTAAAGTATTTTCTGAATAGCCAGCAAATTAGTATTTTTCTCCTGTTAGGTTTTAATTCTTAAAATTAAAACCTATCTCTGATAGCTGGAGGCACTAGTAATTCATGTCTTAGAGATGCTGGTTGGCAAATTAATGATATTTACTTGGCTCCTTGTTGTGCTGTTGACTTGTATATTGATATCTGTCATATTAGATTTATTTCATGTTTTTTCTTTATTGCAGCATCTTGAAAGTGAGCGGCACCGAAATTTTGCACAAAGCACACAGTATAAGGTTGTTGATGATATCATCTCAAAGTTAGTTCATGAGTTTGTTGCATACAAAGATGATGATGATACAGGAAAAATAAGAAGGTGGGTTACGTATTGTACATTCTAAAGACTCTGTGAGTCAGGACACTGAACATAATGATAGTTTTGAAATTCTTGATCTGAACAGAACAGGGTAAATTCATGTTTTCAAGGCTGAAATAAATCATGGAAATTTTCTGTGAGGTTGTATGTGGCAAATCAGTTGTGTAAACCAGAACTTGGGAAAAAAAAAAGTGCAGATGACATCAGAGAAAGTTGATACTGAAAGTTGCTAGAAGTTGTTCTACTTGTGTTCAGCTCCTGTAACACAAAATCGACTGTACTGAAATACTGCTAACAGAAAGGCAGCAATGTCTGGACATCTTGTTCTGAGTGATTTGTCATACTTAGTAGTCTAAGGACAGCAAATTAGTCAATCTGGTCTCCTTACCCGTGGAAAAACTTCCTACCTGTACTCTAAACCTCTTCGCTTCTGTGCTGCCTGGGCAGGACAGAGAAAGGAATATTCCCTTCTTTGTGCTTAAGAGCTTGAAAGGGTGAGAAAGGCTTGTTTGGGCTGTAGGCACCACGGTCTTTGTTATGTGAAGCAGTAACACTGTTAAAGGTTGCTCTGATTTTTTTGGAAATGAGTCAGGAGATAAGGAATAACTTTCTTGTTTATCTCCTCATTACTTGCTTTTTTTAATGAATATATTCTTAGTGAAATCAAAGGAAATGCAAATAGAATCAAACAACTGATAGAGTAATGAAAGCAAGCCTTTATTTCTTTTGTGGTTTCAAAATACTCAAAGTTGTTAGGCTTGAAATCCTGTCAAGAAAATCATATTAATTTTGTGTGTAAATATCATAGAATATTTGTAAGTATTTATAGTTATTTCATTGTATTAATTAACATCTTTTGTTCTTAATGCCACTGTAAATTGAGATTTTCTGAAATACTAGACTACATTGTGTGTTTTTAAAGCAATGTCATGAGCTGTAGAAATCAGTAAGAAAACATCAAAACTATAAGGCACTCTGCTCCTATAGAAATAGTGTGTTGCTACCCTAAATATATCTTTCCTTGAGGAGTCAAAACAAAAAGCCCCTTTGTCAGTTCACTTGCTTTTCTAGAATCAGTTGCATATCGAGTTACATTGCATGGGTTTTTTTTTTTTTTTTTTTGCTAATATTTTTAAACAATTTCATTGTAGGACAAAATGTAGCACAGGATGTTTTTCTCCTATTATTGGAAAGATAACCAGACCAGATGAGCTGAAAGAGCGACTGAAAAGGCAACACATTGCTTTGAAAACTTACTCCTGGAAGGATACTGCAATGCAGGCTCTCAAACTGGATCGCCAGCCTGCAGAAGTACAACCAAACTCTGTGCCAATACCTACCCCTGTTTCTGCATCTGTCTGTTCAGTTCTTTATTCTCACCCATCACAACCTTCAGAACTAAAAAGTAAGTTCAGAATTAATAATGCAAATATTAAGACTGATTGCTCCTGTGCTGTGAAGTTACAAGAGACTCTTGTATCATCAAATTCCATACAACCACCCCTTCAGAAAACTGACAAAGTGTACACAGAGAACTTGTCTCAAGCTTCTGAGCTGTTCAGCAAGGAAATACTGGAACCAGATGAAAGTAAAAAGAATGTACAATGTTTTCAGGAAGGAATGGATACTTTATATTCTCATACCCAAGTTACAGATTTTAGTGAAAAAGACAGAAACTTACTGCAGCAAAAACGAAAATTAAATAATTCAGTGGTTCTACCAGCAAAGTGTTTGAAAAAAGCAGATGCCAATCCTACATTTGTCAAGAAACATCACGACTTATGTGATAATCATCAACAAATGCAGCACAATGTCGTTCTGGAGGCTGAGATATCTGATCCTGCTGTGAACAAAGAACTTAATGCATCAGCTGCCAGCGCTGCCCACAGTTCACCGTCTGGAAAACTGCACAGAAAAGTGAAACTTAATTTGAGAAAGAATAAAAGAGAAACCCAAAAACAGAATCTGGAGTTACGAGTAAAGAATTCAGATGGACTGTCTGTTCCTGAAGAGAAGAGAAGCACTTGTAGCTCATCACTGCAGACCCTATTGGAGTTATTTCAGACAAGTGAAAGAAACTCAGAATTTGGAGGTTTTTCAAGTTACACTGAGAGCAAATGTTCAATGAGCATAAATGATACATGTGAAGGGCAGAATGCAAATGTTTTGTGGTCATTATTTTCCTCTTCATCCTCGTCCCCATTTTTTGGATTTTAATACTGGTTTATTTAATGTAATGATTTTTAAATTGACTTGAAAATTTTAGATTCTATTAATGAAGACTTAAATTGCTGTATTATATGTACAGATTATTTGGTTTTCAAGTTTTTTAATGCAAAAGCTTCTGTATATGTAAATAAGAAAAATAAAACTAAGTTTGGCTTTGGTCATGTGTTTTGGGGTTTTTTTAAAGGTACTGCTTTATTGTGTCTGGTAAAAGCCTCTGACCCCACATTTGGATTAAATTAATTGCTAAGCAAAGCATGATGCATTTAGATATAGCAACTTCCTAAAATCATGGACTATGATACATTCCAAGTAACCACATTAAAAATAACTGATGTTCCGCTGTAAGTAGTCCATTACTCACGGATTACTGATGTTTTGCCGGCATTTGGTTGCTTCCCTTTTCTGTTTCTTCTGCTGCTTTAATAGAGAGCAGAGTAACAAAGATGTAAAACATTCTTTGACTACTCTGATGTATTAGTATTAAATTAAAACTACCTCTATTGTGTGTTTCAGCTAGTGAGAATGCAGTTGGATGTATGTGTTTTCATTGGGGGAAAACAGACAAACAAGAAACCAACAGGATAGGTAGGTTTCTGATCGACTTTGGTCATTTGTTTCATTTTTCTTTCAGAGTAGCCAGCCTGTGGGATTGTCTTTACTCAGAAGCTGAGTGAAAGACACAAGTGAGAGTTGGGAAGACTTTTTTTTTTTAATAATGCAGATCTTTACCAGAGCTGATTTCCTTCAGAATTCCCGTATCTGTAAATCATGAGAGGGCACAAGTACAAAATTACAAGAGACAAAGCTTTATTAATAAATGTAGAGTGCCTTAAGGTCATATAAGAGATCTCAACCACAGAAATTACTTTCATTAATTTTTGCATAAATTGCTTGTTTGAATTTTCATCTCTTGCCCATTTAATATTCTCAAATTCAATACTTCTACAGTTAAATGTTGCAGGCTATTCTCTGTCCTTTATAGGCTGTTT
Organism: Emberiza elegans; assembly: GCA_024865655.1. Taxonomy (NCBI): domain Eukaryota; kingdom Metazoa; phylum Chordata; class Aves; order Passeriformes; family Fringillidae; genus Emberiza; species Emberiza elegans. The sequence continues at coordinate 25,612,847 of JALJVW010000206.1, forward strand.
TCTGTGAGGGGTAGGTAAAGCTGCTTGGAGTGCAGGAATAGGTGAGGAAAATTATATAAAATTACATTACCTTTACAGGAGATATGAACTGGCAGCTTAATGATGACAGTAGCTGCTTAGGGTGTTACTGTCACCTTTAAAGCTGACATTCCTTATTCCTCTGTTAATGTAATTGCATGTACAGTCTGTGAAGACTGCTTTTGGTTTCTCCATCTTACTGGTCACTTCTGGCTTGATTTACAGTTAATTCTGATCTGGATTCACATCCAGAAAATATAGAAAGCCATTACAGAAATGAGCAAAATTAGCATTTCAAAGAGAAGTTGATCTTGAATGTGCGTATCTGTATTTATTTTTTGCCTGCAAATTACCAGTATATAGTACTCTAGGACTGGGACTGGAAAGTAGAAGATTGAAGCAATTACTTCGTTCTTCATTTTGAATGACACTTTAGTGATTGCTTTCTGGTTCATTGTGTTCAGTATATTTTAGGAACAAGTGTTTTGACTGTTTTTCTTCTATTGAGATAATTCTGTTCGGTTGGAGGTCTTTTTGTTGGGTTTTTTTGTTTGTTTGTTTGTTTGTTTGGGGGTTTTTTTTGGTTGGTTGGAGTTTCTCTGGGTGTGGGTTTTTTTCTAGCTTTTGGTTCAGTCTTAAAAGTAAAAGTTGTAAAAATTTGCATTTCCCCCTAAAGCATTGCAGCAATCTGCCAGTAAGTATCTCTTGCTTCTGCCTCTCTGCTTCCATCCCTGGGGCACACGGTCCTTAGCTGCTCTGGTGGCCTCACCTGTGCATGGCTATTGACACACATAGGGATTGCTGCAATGATAAAGGTGAAAAGTGGAGTGGGAGAAGTCACCCGTTAGTAAATCTACTCATCAGGTAAACAGTGTGTGTATTTTGCGTATGATTAAATGCAGTCCTAGAACATGATAGCTCAACAGGTACTGCTAAGACAAGTTTTGAGCACATTGGAATCTGGCTTTAGAATCTTGAAGGGAAAAAAAAATCTGAGGTTTGTCATTAAAATATGAAGACTACTCATTGTAACCCAGAACAAGATTAGGGGAGTTGATGCTACTGGTTGCAAAAAGCAGTTCTAGTCATGATTTCCTCATGGAGAAGAGAATTGAGTATTTTCAAAATATGTGGTAGTGATTGTGAGAAATGGCAAACACTTCAGACAAAGACTACCTCTTTGGTCACTAAAACTGCACTTCTAGTGACAAATCTTGATTTACCTGCATGTATTTGCAGCAATTAGATATTATATAATTACAGTTTGAACTTTCTTCATAAGGATTTCCCCTAATGCACTTAATTTTTGAATTGTCTTGCTTTCTGTGACTGAGGAGCAGAAATGTGTCCATTCAGGTAAGTTACAGTGTGGCTATAAGGAGGAGAGGAAGCAGTTCCCAATCCATGTGTGTGTGCACAGGGGTGTAGGTACAGATGCTTCTGTGGGGATTAGCAATGCCCACACCACTCACACATGGGGAGGTTCTGCAGGAACTTCTGAGGTTGATGCACTCAGGTAAGCCCTGTGCTCTGCAGCAGCATCCCTGTGGGCAGCTGTTGCCCAATGATCAGCTGCAGAACACTTGACACAAAGCAGGGGGTGACTGTAGGGGTGGCTTTCCCCTTTTCATTCATTGCACGGAAGTTAGTTACAACCTGAGGTTTTGGCACCTTAGATGTACCTGTGAGGGTGTGTGCACCTTCATCCTGCATCAGAAGAGGCTCAGCTCTGACAAACTCAGCTAATGTAGCTGGTGATGGTGTCTATGAAGCTCTTGTGGCAGCTTCTGAGTGAAGGAATGTTGAAAAAATGGTAGCGGCTCTAACTAGTGTAATTACAGTAGGGCAGGTGAACATGGGACAAAAATATTAATCCCTCCATGTTCTCCATCTGGAGAATCTTTGTCCATGTGGCCTCTGGGACATTGGCTGATAATAAGCACCAGGGACTCATAAAGACTGATCACACTGGGCTTTTTGATCATGTTGACAGTTGATACCAGAGAAGCATCAAATCACAGTCTACCTTGGTCTTACACTGAGTACTCAAAGGTGGAAAGCACTTCCTTGTCCTGGTTGCATTCTCTAGATGCTTAGAATCTGAGAACTTTAAGACGTGCAGTTAGATTGTATAAAGGATTATGGGAAATTCCTGAAATAGTGAAGTGTAAGATAAAACTACAATTAAATGTGATCAAGCATTCATATCCTTCTTGCATGACTAGTTTGGATGTTACTTGCATCACAGCAGGAAATAGTCTCCCCTTTATCCCTCTCATTTTTTCCATTATGCTTCATCTCATGTAAATATTCTTCTGGAAAATAAGCTATTTTCTTTCAAGTGCTTACTGCCACTCAGATTTAGCTGTAACCTCTATATGCATCTAATCACCACTCTTGAAGACAAATGAGGGGAAATTTTAGCAACCAAATGATCCAGAGCAATTGTACAACTTACTTACACAGAATATATGTTGATGGACTAGAAAATGAATACCAAAATTTATTTCTTAGCATAGCTAGTCCTCTGGACCCTGTAAAGAGATTATTTATGCTTGCTCTTAGTAGCAAAAACAAAAGTAAATCCTGTTGGCAATACCACAGAATCACCACTGATAATCTGAAGCAGGTGAAGATAAATGTGAGTTAAGTCCATTAACCAGTTTACCATCTCTAAAGGTGACATAAGATGAACAACTTGGGGTTTTTACTGAATTCTGCAAATGTTGCTTTTTAGTTCTTTGTTTTAGATAGTGCAGTTATCAAAAATAAATGCAGAGCATCCCAGATATAGCACTATAAAAAGATTTGGGATGGAAAGCAGGTGTTTGGGTGTAGTCCAATTTAATTTGGGATAAAGAAGTTGTAGATTCAGGTGGCTGTCTATATTTTTGTCTGTTTGGGGTTTGTTTTGGTGGGGATTTTTTGTTGGTTTTTTTTTTGTTTTGTGTTTTGTTGTTTTTGTTGTTGTTGTGTTCTGGGTTTTTTGTTGAGTGGAGATCTCATTTCAAGATCCAGTATTAAATATTTGTTGAGTATGTGGATAGCTGGGCACAAATCCCAGAATTTCTCTGTGACCTTCAGTACTACAGGCAGTGGAGAGGGGGGTGCTGGTCTTGTCTCTCTGGGAACTAGAGATAGGACACAAGGAAATGGGAGGAAGCTGCAACTGGTAATGTTCAGATTGGACATCAGGACAAGGTTCTTCACTGAGAGGGTGGTTGGTCTCCAGAACATGCTCCTCAGGGAAGCAGTCCCCAAGTCAAGAGTTAAAGGATTGGACACCATTTTGTGGTGTATTTTTAGGTAGTTTCCATGAAGAGAATGGAGTTGGACTTTATGAGTCTTACAGATCTCTTCCAACATGAGATATTCCATGAGTTGCTAGAAGAAAAAATTGTCCCCTGATGTAAAAGAGCTCATTGCTCAGAGGTGGATAGTCTGCCACACAGTCCTCAGCAATGTTGAGGAACTCCCAGGAAAGTAAAACTAGGAAGTGAATCTCGATGTTCACTGCCTGATTTCCCAAATGAATGTGAAATCACCATCAATGAAATTTAACTATTTTTCTGAAGAATTAAGCCTGTCCAATCATTCATTTCTAATCAGTGTGTACAATTAAGAAGGGATTTCAGACATACAGATCAGGATTTACTTCCTTGTGATTTAGATCCTTCAACATGATATAGAAATTTTCTGCAATTTCTTTAAGTTTTCTCTTTAGAATTAATCTTTAGTGTTTACCACAGAAGTGATAAGTAAACAAGCTAAAGAGTAGAAGATATAAATGAGAGAAGTTTGCAAGAAGAGGAATGTAAAACCTTTTTCAGCTATGTTTTGGCTAATTGCACACACTTTTAAAATCCCTTTATCTTTGTATTAGTTGGCTGTATTTCTAAAGAAAAAAAAAGTTATAAATATTATTCTTAAAATTAATGAAGGGCTTGACCAATACAGAGTTGGCATACTAATAAAAGGAGTGCATTTATGAAACATATGTATGAAACATATGTATCATACCTCACCATACCCACTGAGGACACAGACTGGATAAAACTCTGCATTCAAAACTCTGCTTAAAGCAGCCAAGCTTTGGCTGGCGCTGGGTTGGTGAACCTTCCATGTGTAACACCTACACTAAATCTGAACACTGGTGAGCAAGAGAAAAAACAATTCCGTGATGCACTGATCCAGGAAATGAGTGTATAACTGTACTGTGTATCTGCTGCTGAATGGTGTAATGTATACCCAATGTCATGAATTCTCACAGAAATACTGACAGAAGCAGCTGTGAAATAGTGTGCCTGTGGGGAAAGTTTGGTCTAACTGAAATAACTGTAGGGGCTGGCTGCAGCCTGAAATGCAAGGATTTATGACTTTTGTAAGATTGAAGCATCATATAATACTGATTTTTTTCTTTGCTATAAATAGCACTTTGTCATTTTCGTTACCCAACTCACCCATGGTCTTCTTGACACCCCACAAAGAGTTTTATAAGTTAATTTTGCAGTGTTTCAGCAGCTTTCAGGACTTAGTGGATACTTTGAGGTAGAATTGCATCTTGCCTGTAGTACCTGACAGCAGTATAAGCAGGACAGCAAGAAACTTACTTGCCACTTTCTCCTTAAAGTTACTGTATATTTCCACATGCAATAGTCTTCTGTTATCATCACCTTGGTGGATTGTCATTTTGGCTGTTTTCGTATCACAGAAACAAACTCCAAGAACCTGAATTTCCTCCATCTATCCTCTAATTGGTTCCTTTAATAAGATTAGATATCTAACTAAGAGAAGCCCTACAGAGAAACCGGGCCAGGAGCGCCGGCGTTCCCGGCCGGGTGGCTCCGGGGAGCCCGGCAGCCGCTGCCGAGCCGCTGTGCCCGGAGCACGCTCCTTCCTTCCCCCGGGGAGCCGTGGCAGGCAGAAGGCAGCCCGGCGGGGGGAAACGCTCCAGAGAGCAGGAATGGAGCTGCCAGGTGTCCTGGCTGTTGTCGGTGCAGGCAGTGCAATTAAAATTGATCTGCATAATGGTTTTAAGATATTTTGTTTATTCGTTTGCTCTTTTAATCTTTGAGACTACAGTGAGCAGCAGCTTTCAGTGGCATTATCTGTGATGCCACCTCCTCCTTTATTATGTGTTTACGACTGGTGCAAGCCTTGCAGTGGCTAGTCAGACCTGGTATTCTCTCGCCTGGATCGGTGGCGAGCTGCATCTGCCGCTGCCCTGACATCCCTCCTCCTCTCTGCGCTCACCTCAGCGGCGTGCCATGGCCGTCCTTGCTATCGCCCCTTCCGAGAGCGGCGGGCAAAGAGGTGGTGCCTCGGGCGACCGCCACTCCTGTCCCATTTTCATGAAGAAATGTAGTTAAGGGAGGTGAGATACACCGTGCTGAGAGGCAGCACTGCTGCTCTCGGCTTCCCGGTAGGTGGGAGTGTAGAATTGGGTTGCAGACGCAGCCAATCCCTCCGCTGAGGGAGAATTCTCGCGTTTCAGGGAACGGACATCGTGGGGACTCCTTGACACCTCGGCCTCTTGCTTAGTCCAGGAAAGCATGTTGTAACGTGAAAGGAAAGATTCTGCGTTGTAATCCTCCCGTTGTTAAAGGAGCGAGGAGAGAGTAGAAATTTAAGAAGGAACAAAAATGTCGTAGAGAATGAAATTAAGGCTTGCTCAGAAAATGAGCACGTAAAGGTGGAGAGAGGGGCTGACGGCGGTATGGGCAGGGAGGGAGGGAAAACGCCCCGGCTGCCTCCCCGGAGAGCCCCCGCCCTCACCCGCCGCTGTCAGTGAAGGCAAGTTTTCGGCGGGGGTTCTCTCTCCCAGCCCCGGAGCGGTGCGGTACCGGGGCGGCCCCACGGGGCGGGGGCGACTGCGGAATCCCTGCGGCGCTGCCCGGGCTCCGGGGCTTCCCCTCCGGTCTCGCCCCGCTCCCTCACGCCCTGGCGAACGACTACATTTCCCAGCACTTCCCTCTTCCAAGCGGGCTCTGCGGGGAGCCTCGCCGGCTCTCGCCATCTCCGTCGCTGGCAGGGGGCTCGGCGCGGCGGCGGGGCGGAGCTCGGCAGCCCCGGCCCCGCGGCAGCCGCGGCCCCGCAGCCCCCCCGCCCGTGCAGGCGCGGAGCCGGCGGCGCTCGGCGGCGAGCGGGGCGGCGGGCAGCGCCATGCGGGCTGCCGCCTGCCTCCTCTGCCTGGCGCTCGGCGCCCTGACAGCGGCCGCAGGTGAGTGGCGGTGGCGGTGGCGGGGCAGCGCCGCCGCGCTTGGGGCGGGGGCGGCGGGGAGGGGGGGACGCTGCGCCGAGGCTGCTGCGGAGCCCCGTGGAAACGGAGCCCCCGCTGCAGCCTGCGCGCCGGGGGCGAGGGCGCAGCCGGGTGACAGTGCCTCTCCCCCGCGCAGGAGGCGCCGGGCCGGCGACGGCGGCAGCGGGGCGGCAGCGGGGCGAGAGCCCCTTCGCCGAGCGAGAGAGCATCAGGCCCCTGCGGCTGGTCTCCGGCGAGGGCGGCGGCGGGGCGCGGTGGCCGGCGCTGAGCACGCGGGTGCGGAGCGAGGCGGCGCGGGCACAGGTAAGCGCCGGGCGGGGGCAGAGGGGCCGCGCAGCAGGGCCGGCCGTGCCGAGCTCCCCGCAGCCTCCGCCGCGGGTGCTCGCACCGCCGGGGGATAACGCTCGGGGCAAAGGGATGCTCGGGTCGGCTTCCCGCAGGAGCGCGGGGAATGCCAGTCCTGGGCAAGGGCGCTGGAATTAGTTAAGGTGGTCCCCGTGCCTGCTAATGCCCTCCCCCGGCCGGCAGCGGGGCCCGGGTGGGCACAGCTCGCTGCCTGCGGCGGCCGGGGCGCCCAGAGTGAAAGTTGCGGTGCCTTTGCGACAGCGGGGCTTGAAACGCTGCGGCTTCATTTCGGCTTGTGGCTGAAGCGTGGGCAGGGTGGGTTTGTGTTCTGGGGACTCGGATGTGTTTTTAAAAATAGAAATTGTACATCGGAAGGGAATAGCTTGAAATTTAACATGTGAGCTAAGCAAAGGATTTAACGTACATATTGCCTGCTACCCAATCCCAGGTATATTTTCAAATTCCATGGAATCATATAGTCATTGAGGTGGGGAGAGACCTCTGAGATCATTGAGTCCAACCATTAATCTGGCTCTATTTGTGTTAAAAGACATATTTGGATTATATGAACCCCAATCCCTATAACTTTTAACAACCTCATTTTGTATTAAAATACTGTGATTTTCGTCTTGACCCCTTTTGTTTGAGGTGGTACATGGCTGTTACATCTGAAGGAAAGAAACATTAAGTCCAACATTTGAGGTAACTGCTGACATACAAGTTGCAGGCCTCAGTTTCCTCCTTTTCTAATTGGCTACTGTGTGTTTAAGAAACAAAATAGGTGAAAATTTGTCTCATATTTCTTTTTTTATAATCCATGAAGTTTAAGAACTGACAACTTGCATTCTCTTTGTTTTGTTAAATAATAAACAAGCTCTTCATAGCATATGCATTTGTCTCTGAATGTAACTTACTCTGTGTAAAGGTTTTTCAGATATGATGACCATATTTATGGTACAATAAAATACTGTTCTCAAAGTTCATAATGCTTTGTTCAAAGAGGAAAAAACGCCTTTAGGCCTTTCAGGATTCTTTGAAGACCCCCAAAAAGTCACAAGTTCAAACACTTTGTGACATGTCTGTTTTAAACTTAGTAGTGGTTGCATTTAGCTGTAGTATTAGGCTTAAAACACTGGTCTTACAGAAAAAACTGCTAATTAATGGGTTTCATTTTTCTAAATGTCTCAGCTTTTATTCACCAAATCTTTTGCTAATAAAATTTTCAAGTCATCCTGATCTAGTTTAGTTGTTAGTATGAATATTAGTCTAAGCAGAAAAAAAGTAGTAACATGGATGGTTTGAAAAGGGTTAAATATGTTTATTTCACAACAACCTCCACAGTAAACTAATGTTAATGTGTAAAAGCTCTGATGTAAATGTAAAAGCTACTACAACTTTTCTTCTTGATCAAGAGGTTTCCCCACTGCTGCTTAAAATATTCCCAGCCTCTTCCATGGTATTTGATGGTTGTTTCCCATGGAAGGATACAGTAGCTGACAGTGCTTTGGACAAAAAAATTGCCAAGCAGGCCGAAGGAACTGGAGTGAAGCAGTGCAGACTTTCTGTGATTCTGGCACAGAGCATGGATACATCCTAATTGCAGGATATTGCATCCCCTGCCCGGGGATCTGAGTCAGCTCGCCGGTAATGGACCAGCAGCAGCGTGGCTGACTTTGCTTAGCTCAAGTTGTGTAGGAGCTGCATTCAGGAAGGTGCTTGTCAAAGTTATGGACTAACTTCAGAGTGAACTTTTTTGGTGCTTTTGGGTGTCTGGTGAATGTCACATGAAGTATAAAGGTGCTGGATTCTTCTTGTGAATGAAGAGACACCCCGTGCCTGCCCTGAAGAGTTAACAGTCAATGGTGTATAAAGAGATGGGGAACAGAGGTGTCCCCTACATCAATAACGTTTCCATATGTATTTGATTGTTTTATGGTTAAATACACTCTTACTGCCTCCATGTTCTATCCATTGCTAATAGTTTTTGAATAGCTGTATCTGAGAGTTTAAAAAGCTGGTCTTGAATAGAGATTTCAAACCAAAGCCAACAGCCTTCTGGGTTAGTTAAGGGAGCATGCTTCTTTGAGGAGGTAAAAGCATTCGAGAAGAATCCCTGGTGAGTGAAGGACTAGCAACCATGTCAGGAAAAACAAAGATACCTGAATGGGAAGGTGCATTCAGAGGACTAGCCAACAAGGCTGTAGTTGAATTAATGTGAAACAATGTAGTTGGTTTTGCATCGGATAAAGATAAAAGGGGTGAGGGGGGGAGAGAGAGATAAGCTGGAGAGAAGGAAGTCGTATTAAATCGGATTGGATTCCTTTAATTCCTGGATGAAAGCTTTAGCTGCAGAAAGGGCAGAAGTTGAACAAGAAGGATGCAAGCCCGAGTTCAGAAATGCACAAAGGCAAATGAAGATGATCATGCAGAGGAATGCAGAAGAAAAGCGTGGCCTTTGCAGATCAGGAGTTTTAGAACAGGATCATGATGGAATTGAGCCAGAGGATAGTATGAGAAAAGGGGGTGAAAGGAGATAATTGAAGGTAGAAGTGACTGGGATGTGATGGATGGCAGATTTCTAAAAAGTCATGGTTTGTTTTCAGTATTTATCGAGGTTTTTCTCTAGCAACTTCCTCTGTTTTGTTTGTTTGGGGGTTTTTGGGCCACTGCCATCAGAGTTGAGTGACTTCTCTACCTGCATGCTTTATTATTAAATAGTAAAGGAAATAGCCTATATACTCATCTTAGAAACCCAGAATGTAATTGCTTAAAAACATAATTAATGTGCTCACAGTTGTAGTTGTCCAAGATTGCTGAACCTCAGAACACAGCACAAGGCAAATGCTGTAGGCTATTACATCTTCATGTCATTAATGTTTTAATGTACAATATATAGTGGACATTGGAGAATTCACGTGACTTTGGGTTTGTGCTTTTAATTCCATTGCAGAATGGAGTCATTACTGGTATCTGTGACACCCCTGTATTTCAATTTCTCTGTACCTCAAAGGGCGCCTGTTAACAGCTGCACAGCACTTAATATATAGAATAATCAAGATAAGATATAGCTAAAAATTAATTAACACTAATATGGTATTGTCATTAATGCAATCCAGGATCTTAGCAATGGACACCTAATTTACTGGTGCATAAATAAGTGTATTAGAAGATGAGAGTCCCCTGTGTCAGGGACATTCAGTGAAGGCTAATGTAATATTTTTGTGTTTAAAAGAAGGAAAGTTCCCACCTTTGACATTTTTAAGGAACCTTTTAACTTTGTGCCTTAAGCCATATTTTGGTATTGTAAGAAGCACATGAGAAACCACAAATTTAGTAATATTTTCCTTTAGTCAATACTGTGCAGGCATGTTCTCTGTTAAAATGTGAAAATGTGTAAGCATCCCTCCCCACTACCTGTATTACCATTATCCATTTTTAATACATCTAAGTGTAACATGGAAATTTGTGAGATTTGCTATGATTTTCAGGGGGAACGAGGTTCTGACCTGCTATGGACAGAGATTCACTCCTCTTTGCTGGTTGTGCAGGACATCCATGATATAACAATTTCTGTTTCTCAAGCTGTTTTTCACTTGCTCGTTGCCCGTTGTCATTAAGATACATTGGATTCCTCCAAAGAGAGTAAACAGGATGACCTGGTTGTAGGGAGAGCCTGAAGGGGCTCCAGGACTGAGCTGCATCTGGAGACAGAAGTGCACGTTGTTTGTGGTCTAGAGTGAGTCAGTAGTTTTCAGTAAAGAACTTACTTGTCTTCTGCAACCTGCGTTGTTTGTGACCAAATGATACAATTGCACACATCTATTTGGAATTATGGCTTGCAGATTTCTTAAATGATTTCTTATTGCTAATAATGAGTTTCAGAGAAGCTTTGCTCTGTCATGCTGAGCTTGCATAGCTCTGCTTGCTCTTGGATTTGAAATCATCATTAGTTATTCGAGTGTTGTCTAGTCTTTGCTATTGGATTCTCTGATTTATTGTCATCTCACTCTAGTTTTCAAACAGGATATCCCACTTCTTTGCAGGTGCTTCTGAAATTGCTGACTCTTGCTTTCTGTTCTGATGCTGTCAATTTCTGTTGGTATTGTAAATTACTATGTTGGGTAGCTCCAACGAATAGTAATTTTCTTTTTTTCTTAAAAAAACAGCTCTGACTGTTGAGTGGCTTATAAAATATCTCTAGAGTTTGGGACTGATGGATGGTGACTGCTGAAAAAGAGAAGTGTCATGGAAAAATTGCTTGATTTAAAAAATTATTTTCTGCCCACTTAATCAAATGACTTGAAGAAACTTAGGCACAATTTTTGGTCATCCTAACAGAAAACCAAAGGGAAGGAGGCTAAACTGGGAAAGGGGCTATAGTGAGTAATAACATGCATTTGGTTTATTGCTGAATTTGGTTTTCTTCCTGCCTTGTTGCCTTTTGAAGATTTGTAAGGCATTAGGAAAAATGTGTGTGATACTTTACTGTATGTTCAGTGTATGCAGTTCTGCAATAAGATACTTCATCAACATGGCAATATTTTATGAATATGTGAATGATGGTTAAAATATTCATACTCTAGATGCAGGTCCTGCCTTCCTGAAGAAGAAAAAACTGCTGAAAGCTAAGCTTTGCTATAGATTGTGTGTTGAATGATGTAAGGGCATTGAGGGTGTCCTTTGATTTCTGAGGTACACCTTTTATATAAAGTACTCAAAGTGTGTTTTAGTATTTTATAGGCAAAGAATATTTCAAATTCCTAATTTATCCTTCTTTGCAAGCTCATATCAGGAAAAGTCTTTCCCTGCTTGATAATGAGATTTGTTATTACAGTAAATGTATAAGTCCAAAAAATCATCCAGCAAAAAATCTCTGGTAGCTGCTGCTTCAGAGTTCATGTTGTTGTGTGTCATCTTCTCATGCTTGTGCCATAGCAGACTGGAAAAGGGAGATATTCCTAAAGCTATGGCTTAACCTCATAAAACAGGCTTATATACAGCCATAAAGGATCATAAAGGCTCAGATGTAACAATTGGTATAGAAAATATTTTCCCAACATTTGCTCATTGCCATGATTAGTGTAGTGACTGCAAAGTCTGACAGAGGAGTGCTTTCCAGCTCTGGTGATGAATGTGTCTGTATTCACTCCTGGTCTGTGTTGGTGCCCCTGAGTGCTCTTTCTGCCACAGTTTCACTGTGTACCTGTTTTGGGACTCCTACAGTGGCTAATCAGCTATAACATGTGCATGGTGTAGAAGTGTGTTGCATCCTGAGCAGTGTCTTGATGAACTTTGATGAGATTTATCCATATTCTGGAGCATCTACATGTGAAGTTAAGATTAACTCTGGAATGTTTGCCACAAGAGCATTATGGACTTTTATGTTAAAAGGTCATGGTAGATATATTATCCTTCTGGTAGTCTAGGTCCCTTTTGTAGTTTTCCCAATAATCATGCCAGTTTTTAAGCGACTCAAAACGAACAACTTTTTTAGGGCTCTGCTTCTGAAAACATTATCACAGTTATCCTGTCAAACACTGCTTAAAGGTCAATCAAACTGTATAAAATCTTCAAAAGCCTGATAAGGTTCAGGTCTGTAAATTGTGGGTCCTTCTAGCTAGCACTGGCTCGCTGCTTTTCCCTCTCCAATTAGCTCTGCTGAGGTTTGTGGTCCTTCCACTTATTGCTGCCTTCCGCCAGGTTTCCTCCCTGGAGAGGATGGAAGATGAGTCCTAGTCTTCCACTCCCATGGGTTTGAGCCAAGGCTGCCTCTCCCAGGCAGACTGTTCTGCTTCATGGGAGGTAGCTCACGTGTCAGATGATTTAGTTGCCAGCCCAGGCCCATGTGTATTCTCTCAGTCTGGATAACTGTGGATGTAGAGGGTGAAATGCAATACTGTCAGAGGATCAAGACTGGACACAGGATTTTGGTGTCTTCCTATGTAATCTATCTTTCTCTTCATCTACTGATATGATTCAGTGTTTTCATCACTAGACAGTATTTTTCAGTATTGTTTTTTCTAGAAATAGTGTAATTGTTCTTTGCATATTAACCAAACCCGCTGTATTCAGTATCTCAAAAAATTACTGTGACTCCCATCTCGTCTTCTTTTTCTCTAGTTTTGACTTATGTAATTGATTTAAACAATGCCAAATTTGCTCTAATTGTCTGTGGAAAACTTTCAGACAAGAGAGCCTTCAATGTCCCTCTAGTTCCCTTCTTTCCTTTGGCATGCCAGTGGTCTCCTAGGTAGTGTATGGATATGCTGTTGTCTTTTGGAGCACATACAGGATCGCAGAGATCTGTCACATGAAATTTCGCTCTTCATAGCTGCAGATGCTCCCTGAAAGTGCTCTTCTGGAGCCACTGCAATGGTTGCATTAATCTGCAGAGGAGAAAACATTGCTGCAGGGGTGAGCTGTGCAGCAGCAGCTGTGCTGAGCCACAGCCAAGCGTGGATGTGGAACAACATCACTCTCCTCGGATGGAAGCATGTTCAGTGCAGATGAGAGCTTTGGACACTGAAGATTATATCTGTGCAAGCTTTTAATACTTTAGTGGGATGACTGTGTGAAGGAAGACTTATATTTTTTTCCCAGAAACTTTGTTGTTAAACTGAACAGAAAGGTGGCTGAAGTGCACGTACACATGGTCAGGCTGTGTTCTGCCAGGCTGTGGCAGGCACTGCCATGATGGGGCTTGGCCGATTGGGTAAGTCCAAGTGGAAAGTCAGGGTCACCTGAAATTGAAGAATTATGAAGTCACTGGGAGTCCAGCTTGAAAATTTGATTCAGTTAAAGTAAGTTAAAAGCATGGCATTGTTGCTGTGCATTTGCCCCCAGACAATGAAATTTGGTGATTCAACTAGTAATTTGACCAACTCTGGTTTCTCTACCTAGGCTAAAATCACTCTTAAGTCTCTCTTTCTTCCTTGTTTTTAAATGAAATGGGTGTTACCAGACCAGAGAACTGTAGCAAGGGAAAAAGTATTCTTTAAAAAAGCATACTCCAGAATGTGGTATTAATGCAAAGTTTAGAAAAATTTGTGTAGGTAAATGCCTTCTAATGAAAGTGTGATGTGGAGGAATGAGGAGGCTAGAGCCCTGATTTACAGCTAAAAATTGCCCAGAAGAATAGCAGTATGTGGGAATACACTCTGTTCCAGAAATGTCTCCTTAGAGTATTTCAACTCGTGCAATTCTGTGGGAATGAAAAAAATCCATCCATCAGTTGTTTCAGAAAATATATACAGTGAGAATGTTGTTTCATTTTGGTCTCCTAGGCTGTATCAAGGGGAAAAGCAGTTTTGAAATTTGCTTTTCTTGCACTTTTCAACTTGAAGCAGGACTTTGATACTTGAATGTAGAGGGTGAGTCATATTTAAAAAGTATTATCTGTGGAATTGATTGAGCAATGTATTGGCATGCCTAATAGTCTGCAAGTTTTGTCAAGCTTTTTGTTAGCCTCTAATACTGACAGGAGGTTGGTAAACTTTCTGTTGGTGCCCAGAGTCCATTTCTGGGAGAAGTTAACCATGTTGGTAGGCTTTAGGTGTCAAAGAGTGCTTGTTACTTCCAGTGGGCAGAGCTAATCTTTTGGTTGTAAGCTTTCATTTGTATGTAAACTAAATGTAAAACCAATTGAAGATGTTTGGAATATGTCACTGTGTTGCTGTAAAAAGGTTTGGTTACTGATACTGTATAAAGGAGCAAAGTTAGTGTGGACTGCTTTTACTACATTTGAACGCTTTATTTGTAATGTAAAGGCAGCTTAATGTAGATTGTAGCTTACTTGTAGATTTCTCTCATAGTGGAATTCTGTTCCTTCATTTCTGAAGACTGCAAGAGATGCTGAAAAGGGGGCCTTTAAATGTTATTGATTCCTTTCAGAGCTTGGAAAACATGTAGCTAAAAATGACCTCAAGGCACCATCTGCTTCAGCAAAGGAAATGCCTTCACTCCTCCTGACTGTTGGATCCGTTGAGTTTTCCTTCTTGCCTAAATGGTGTTCTTGGACAATAGTCCTTTCACCAGGGAGATGACACAGAGATGCAGATGGGTTCATGCTCAAGAGCTGCCCTCAGCACGTGCCTTGCTGCCCTTGTTTTGTCCTGTCCCCTGCAGATGGGTGATGTGCTGCTTGTTTGCCTCTCGCGCTGCAGCTGTGCACGAGCAGTGTCTCCTTTGGGTTCTGCCCGCTTGAAACTGCCAGGCAGAGGGGTATTTTACCGAGGATGGATTGTCCTTGTTGGAGTCCTTTCCCTCTGGTCTCATCTTTCTTCACAAAGTAGTTTCCCCTCTGATTGCAGCCGGGTCCTGGGCTGCTGAGTGTTACAGATGGAATACATTGCGCTACTGCTGCTGTAGTATTTTTTCTGACTCCTAGGCATGCCAGTACATTGCTTCTCCTGTTAGATCTGGCTTTCTGAAAACTACAGTCACTGTGGGGAGCAATGGAAACTGGTGTTTCTGGGTCACAGGGTGAGTCTTTGGTTGTTCTGCTCCCGTCATAGTTTAAGGAATGTGATCTTCAATGGTGGTCAAAGTTTTGCATTAATTACGGCAGGAAAAGATTCTGATCTTTTATTTGTTTTCTACATGTAACCTTTTACTTGATTAATCACTCTTATAACAACCTATTTGATCTTATTTCCCCTGGCTATTTGATGAAGAATTTTTTTTTGAGTGCGTTTTAGAAACATGAGATTGAGCAGTAACCAGTTTTCTGGTTTTGCCCCAGTAGTGATGCATTTAAGACCTCTGACACTCTAGTTGGATATAACCTTTTATAAATGAATTCTTGCTGGTTCCCTTTCAGAAAAAGGGAAAAAAATTTGACTTCCCGAAAGCTCTTGCAGTTCTTCCTTTCCCAGTGATTTGAAGACTTGCAGTAATTAGTCTCATAGGAAATCAAAACTTATAAACAAAATTTCAGAATCAAATTAACATCATCCTCTACACTTAAAAGCACAATGAGTGTGAGATCTGGTGCCACAGGGCTTTACTGGTGTTGGAAGCAAGTGTTAGATTGCCTCTTGGGAAGCAGCATCTTGCCCATTCAGTTGCCCAGATTTGTCCTGTTAGATGTGTGAGATCAAATGGTAGCTTGTGCTGAATTTGCTGACAGTGACAGCCCAATAGTTTCCCTCTCTTCATTGTTCCACTTAACATTTAACCTTGGGTGAATTTTCGAGAAAGATGAAGTGGAGGTGAGGAAGGAGAGCAGGAAGAGAAGCTTTCAGAAGGATCCATGCGGCTGCCCAGGCACTGACTGCAGCAGTGACACCTGTGTGAAATCTTGCATCAATTTGTGCTCAGGGCTTTTTTCCCTTATGCTCTTCCCCCATATATATTGAGTAAATTCAAACAGTGTCTGTGTTCAAACACACAAATATACAAAATAGGGGGGTTTGTTGTGATTTTTTTTCCTATTGGGAAGACTAATTACTGACATTTTAGAGGTACAAGTGGTTTTTGCTTCTGAGTTTGGGTTCATTGATACAATGATGTTTATATGGAGAAAAGCTATTTTAGGTCATGTTTACGACCACAAGGAACTGGGCCTTGGCACTCCACTCTAGCTGATGGTGTTTAGCTCTCGCTGTGCTCCACCCTCACTTGGCATGGAGAACAGATGTGTGATCCAGGACTTAAAAATGAACATGCATCTATTAAAATATATTCTTATTTCTAGCTTTGCTTCAAAATAAATAACTGATTTACTAAATGTGCCCCAAAGAGGTAGTTGTAAAAATGTTTTTATCAAACCATGATCCTCTTCTGCAGTTTCTTCATTAAATAAACTCTGCCCCGCCAAATGCCCCAAAGATATTTAGATTTATGCATTGGATAAAAAGAGAGAGCTTGCATGAAGAATGTCAAATATTGACTATTAATGCAGTAAATGAGTGCTTATAAATATTATGAAAATGCTAGGGAAAATAAAAAAGAGATTTTGCAGTTGTTTAATATACTATGATATGTGGATCCAGTTCAGTGATCCTGAACTTTTGATTAAAGTTTGATATTTTCAAATGGCAATAGAGAAGACCTGAGGAAATAATTTTGCAGTTATATTTTATTGTGTATTTTTGAAAGAAGATTCTTTGACTTGGAATACATATTTTTAATATTAGACCTAGGCTTATTTCTGAATTTTGTCTCTTAGCAAAGTTTTAAATTTTTTTTTCTTCCCAGTAAATGTGAAAAAGTAATTTTTTGAAGAGATTTCTTATTTTACATAAAGCAACAATATACTGCATAGCTCTGGATTTATTACAATGAAACTGAGGCTGATTTTTTTTTAGAGTGTGTACATTTTATGTATCCTATTATAGAGTGCTAATTGGCTCTGTATTTCTCTACTCTAGCATAAATTTATTTGTAATGATTATTTTCAAAACAGCAAATGTAGGTAAATCTACATAAGATTTTTAGTGAATTTTTCATTTAAATTAATGAATATATTTATTTTGATTTCCCATTGGGTTATCTGTGTCCTTACTGAACTTAAAATAACTTACATTATTTCATACACACTTAAGGGACTGTCAACAAGCTGAGGTTTTTATTCTATGAAATGGGGGAGAGGAAATTAAATTAATATCTAAAGAATCTATTACTCTGTAAATGTGACTGACTCATGAAATGTCTGCTATAAAATCTCATTGTTCTTAAAAGATCTGAAGCACACATTTAAAGTTTTTTCTTCCTGTAACATCCTGTATTATTTTATCTCTTGATTTTCTTGATGCATTTCTTTCAAGTCGACAAAATTGATCAGAATCTTTTAATTAGAAACTACAATGCTATATATAGTAGTAAATAGAAAATTTTTACATCAAAGGGCAAAAATATAAATAGGATCTTCTCAATTTTTTACAAGATTTGTTCACTTTTGACGGAAATTTCTGTAATCTCTTCCAGCAAAATTTATTTAAAAGCATCTAAGTGCCTTATTAAGGATGCTTCTCAAGGAAGAAACATGTGAGGAATTGCACATTGCATTGCAACAAGTTTTTAATTGTCTTTCATTATTTTTTGAGGAAAAATATTAGTCATCATGTTACTGTGCTGCTTTCAATACTCAGCTAATTATACACAATGTGAGGAAAATGTCTACATTTTTCCTTTTAAAATTCTTGTGAGTTTGATTATTCCAGAAAGTGCATAGCTTGTAAATGTTTCACTGGTGGTTAGGATATTTGCTCTATTTGAAATGGAAATCTTTGAGATGCATTTAAGGTTGCCTCCAGAGCAGTGCCCTGATGTTGATCTGCAGTGATGTGTGTTGGTTGTAGTTGATGTGTTTGTTCCCTTTGCAGATGCTCATTCTTTGGGGCCAGGGTCTGGAGAAATCTGATCCCCAGCAGGAGCACCGAAGTGCCGTCATTATTCTGTTGTTTCTTTATAGTAATAAATAGTCATATTTGGTACTGATTGTCCATCTCCTCTATTACTGCAGTGATCCCTGAGGCACGGAACAGGTGATTTAAAATAATTGGAATCACATTGCTCTTGGTTTGGCAGGAAGGTTTGCATACCACTTTTGTTTTTGTAGAATTCAAGCTTTTAATCTTTGCTTTAGATAAAATATCTTTGTGCTTAGTGATTTGAAATAATATTTTCCACTCCATTTACTCTTGATTCCTTTCAGACATTCACTGACATGCTTAAACTTCACAGTCTTTAACAGAAGTTAGCTCTGCAGAGTTGCATGAGGTGCATGGGGTGTTCAATACTTTCTGTAGTGGGCTTTGCAGGTCAGTGCAATTTATGCACCACTAAGTACTAAGTACTGCACCTGAAGCAGCTAATTTCAGAGCTGTTATTGGTATTTTTCTTCTTCAGTTCCATGACATAAAAATTTTAGAACCTTTTGATTGTGTTGGAGGCATTGTATTGCGCCCTTCCATTAAGTTGCTCAATTCTTCTTTCTTGGCTCTTGTTCATGTCCTGCACTGAGTGCATCTTCTGGTCTTCAGGAACTCCCCTTTCATGACTCAGTTGTCAGCCACTGATGGGTCAAGCTGATGGTTGTTGCAAAGCCTCACATTTTCTGAGAGAGTTGCTGGGTTTCAGAACTGAATGACGTAGTTTATTGTCTTGCTTTGGTGGTTTAAAGAAGGATTTATGGGTGTTTTTCTTGTAACTTCTGCTTGGCTGAGGTGGTGTAGATGGAAAAGTACTAATTTCCTCTCTTTGGGTTCTTTTATTGATGTATGTCCATGAATGCAAGCTCCTTTGCAGCTGGCCATTTTACCTATTCACTGAGCAGGCAGGTAGAGGTGCTTAAAGGTCATGTAGATCCAAGGCATTTTAAAATCCATTTCTTTATTTTGTGGTTCTTAACCAGATATTTAGAAGAACTGTTAACCTAAAAAGTGCATTGTCTGGAATTCTGAAGGTGCAGTTCTTTGTTATGATGGATGAGATTTTTAGCTGAAAGGGAGAATCTGTCTTCCTCTTCATTCTCTCTTGGGTGTCCCCTTCGACTTCTTTCTATTGCATCTACCTTGTGGTTTATTTAGATCAGTTTATTTTTCTGACAAAAAACCAGACAAATCTCCAAGTGGTGATTAATTTACTGCTCCTGATCTGACTTGCTGGCTAGCCACATGAGCTGACAAGGTAGTGTTGGTGGGAACACATTGCCAGGATGGGGCAGAACTGTTCATTTTTGGCAGCAGCCCACAGTGTGCAGTGTGACAGTGCTTTACAAACACGTGTCAGGAAGGGATGCAGTTTCTGGAAAGGAATGAGTTTGTCAGGCTATCCAGAATGTCTTGGTATCTTGGTAGGCTTGAAATATCCTTGAGATACACTTGATTGCTCTTGGGCTTAAACTTAATGGTGAGGTTTTGGGTTGGCATCGTGTATCTTGGGGAGTGGTTACATCTGTGTAATGTTTTTTATATTAATTTATTCATACATATTTTCTCCCTTAAATCCACATTAGCAGTTTCTGTCAGGGAACAACTGTGGTCCAGGGTCACCTTAGAAATACATTAGCTTGTAGTTGTTTATCTTAGAGATATGTTCAAGAGAGGAAATCGTTAACCTAAAAAGTGCATTGTCTGGAATTCTGAAGGTGCAGTTCTTTGTTATGATGGATGAGATTTTTAGCTGAAAGGGAGAATATATCTTCCTCTTCATTCTCTCTTGGGTGTCCCCTTAGACTTCTTTCTATTGCATCTACCTTGTGGTTTATTTAGATCAGTTTATTTTTCTGACAAAAAACCAGACAAATCTCCAAGTGGTGATTAATTTACTGCTCCTGATCTGACTTGCTGGCTAGCCACATGAGCTGACAAGGTAGTGTTGGTGGGAACACATTGCCAGGATGGGGCAGAACTGTTCATTTTTGGCAGCAGCCCACAGTGTGCAGTGTGACAGTGCTTTACAAACACGTGTCAGGAAGGGATGCAGTTTCTGGAAAGGAATGAGTTTGTCAGGCTATCCAGAATGTCTTGGTATCTTGGTAGGCTTGAAATATCCTTGAGATACACTTGATTGCTCTTGGGCTTAAACTTAATGGTGAGGTTTTGGGTTGGCATCGTGTATCTTGGGGAGTGGTTACATCTGTGTAATGTTTTTTATATTAATTTATTCATACATATTTTCTCCCTTAAATCCACATTAGCAGTTTCTGTCAGGGAACAACTGTGGTCCAGGGTCACCTTAGAAATACATTAGCTTGTAGTTGTTTATCTTAGAGATATGTTCAAGAGAGGAAATCTCTCAGACCAAATCGATATGGTGCAATATACCTAGCAGTTAAAAGCCAAACCAAACCGAAACAATAGAGTAATTTTTACTCTGATGGGCTCTGAAGTGGGTATATTTTAATGACAAATGTTACATTTAATATATGTGCATTTAGAAGAAATCCAAGCTAGGCTTTTTATATTCTTTCTTACTCACTAATTCTCTTCTGGTACCAACATATGGTCATATAGAAGACTTGGTTGTACTCTGCGTAGAGATCTAAATGATGGCATATGTAGCTATGTTGTTAACAAGCAGGAATGATAAAATGCAGTAGAATGTTCTTTGGATTTAAAAATGTAATGATGAGAATCAAAGGACTGGGCTGTCCTTACTCCTTTGATCAGAAAGCAGTTGCTGCAGTGCAGGTGGCTGAGTGAAGGTCAGCTAAGGTCAGCAAATGGGCTGCAGTGGAACAAGGGAATGACAGAACTGCCACTGGTCCCTTGTACATTATTTGATTCTTGGCCTGTCACATCCTGTTTGTGAACAGCAGCCTGAAAATTCACATCTAGCAAGAGAAGATGAAATTTTAAAATCATTCAAAGCAGACTCTGCTGCCTGAGAGGTGGAAAAGAAACAAAAATGGTAACGTGATAATTTGTTGATGGTTGTCTTTGTTGTATTTATGGTTGCACTAGCTGCTGCAGGCCAGAAGCAGCTAAGTGATGGTCCTGCATGTGGGTACCATGTGTGCTGTGGGTGTCTGTACATTCTGTGGGTGTCATTGCAGATGCCAGCTTGATGTGTATTTTTTGTTTGTTTATTTGCTTTTTAATTTCTTTATGCTTTCTCTTTGATAGAAAGTAGGCTTTTAATATTGGTGGTAATTAAAAGATAAGGTAAACTATATGTAATATATATATTCATTTGGTGAAATATTATACATTTGTTCAAACAAGATGATAAATTATCCATAAAGAACCACTTAGCAAAGACCTGGTGGCCTGTGTTACAAAGCGGGCTAGATGTTGTGGGGATAGACAAAAGGATATCTGGCACTGAGTTATATCTATTAAGGTGCCCTCTAAGGAGCTTTCCAGTTTTACTGCATCCTTCTGAGGTGTGATGTAAATGTGTAGAGTTTCTTGTCATGCCATTTTGTGTGCAACTCGACAGTAGAGACACAGCCAGGCATTTTTCTAGAGGGCCCTCAGCCTGAGCATCCTCTAGTAAGAGAAACTGTCCTGACTTCTGGGTTTTTAAAATTAATCTGTTTGTATATATGTATTCATGGTTGTTGTCTTTTTTATTTATTAA
Organism: Emberiza elegans; assembly: GCA_024865655.1. Classification (NCBI taxonomy): domain Eukaryota; kingdom Metazoa; phylum Chordata; class Aves; order Passeriformes; family Fringillidae; genus Emberiza; species Emberiza elegans. Next base: position 25,634,496 of record JALJVW010000206.1, read on the forward strand.
TGCTCCTGTTTATACATGTAGACATAACAAGAAAATTTTGCTGTAGGGCAACTAAAAGATGTAATAAACAAAAATGTCATGATTCCCTCAACTTTCTTTTTCATTGCTGCTGTTCTTTTCCAAGGAAGCTGGTATTCTCAGCTCTTCTGGATTTAATGCCTATTGAAAGCCTGCCAGTAGTTTTAGAAAGAGTTAATTTGATGATTCACATTATCCCATCCTGTCCTGTGTTTCCCAGAGTTTTCAATAAATCATTTGTTACAGTTGTACTATCCTGTATTATGTTTATTTGGAGGAGTGTGGTTTAGAGCTGTAAGTGGCTCTTCAGCGTTTCCTCTTAGGTCCTCTGTCTACATGTTTCAAATCTTAATGTGCACATTTCAATGGAAACAAAATAGGAACAAAGTTGATACTGTTCCAAAATGTCTCCAAGTAGCTTTCCAATTAATTAGTTAAATAACATGGCTGTTCCCTTTCTTGGGTGTTTTCAGGTCTAGAAACAAATGTTGCATTTCTATTGGAGAGTTGAGTATTTTCTTCCACTACTGCTAAAAAAACCCTCTTATTTCTGGCAGTTGGAACTTACAAAGTGTTCCCATGTTTGTCTGCTATAGGAATTAAAGGAGCCATTTGGGGAGGATATATGGTAAAGAAAAGAAGAAAAGAAAGGAAGCAAGCAAGCAAGCTGTTTCTCCACCACCCATTTTTTCTTTGGTTTTAGTCGCTGCTCAAGGGTTTGGAGTTTTGGGAACCTTTCAGAGGGTTGTGAGTCAGAGCTTTACAGAAAATGCAGCTCATTATATTTTAGCCCATTGCTATCCCCTCGCAGTATGAGAGTCTGTGTGAATGAACAGCTTCTTTCAGGCAGTGTTGGTGAGATCTGTGAGAGTAGAGTTGTCTGACCAAGCCAGTTCTCAGCTGTTCTCTTTGGTCTGTGCCCAGAGTCACTGTAAGGAACATGTGAGCCAGGGCAGGGCTCACCTACCCTTGCTGGGAAGTTTTGCCCAGGATGGGAATTTGAAGAGCTGTTTCCTATGGTGTAGATGGGTCAAGATGGGGGGCTGCTCTGAGTCACAGATTGTGTTGTTGGGAATTCTTGTGTTGTTGGGAATAAGTTTCATAGATTCACAAAACTGATCTTTTATTCATTATCATAGACTGCTTTGTCTGTTTCAATGCAATTTTATTTGGTTAATGACATATTTTTACTTACTGTATATATTTTGTTTTTGCATTTTTAAACCAGTACAAAAGGTTTTGCCATGACTTAATAATAATTCCAGTCTTTTCCATATTGCAGTCTACGCACATTGCTCGAGCCAGCTTCCAGGTTGATGCTTTTGGATCATCTTTCATCTTAGATGTGACACTAAACCAGTAAGTAATAACTGTATCTTACACTACATTTGTCCGAGACCTGGTGCCTGTGAAATGGAATTTTCCAGTGGAGGTTTTAGAGGATGAATTATAGCAAGAATATGATTTTAGGTATTGAGTTAATTTGTAGTGATATATTTTAGGCTCTTCTGTTACTTTTTTGAGTAGCATTGTAGGCTTTGATATTCCTATTGTTACCACCTGGTACCTATTCCAGTATAACTACCACTTTAGTAACATAATTTCACTTCACAGAATCACAGAATGGTTCAGGTTGAAAGGGACCAGTGGGTCATCTGGTCTAACCACCCTACCCATGAAGGGTTATCCTAGAGCACATGGCACAGGATTGTATCCAGAGGATTCTTGAATATCTCCAATGAGGGACTCCACACCCTCTCTGGACAATCTGTTGACCAGTGTGTGGTCAGCTGCACTGTAAAGAAGTTCTTCCTCATATTCAGGTGGAACTTCCTGTGCATCAGTTTCTGCATGTTGCCTCTTGTCCTATTGCTTGGCAACACCAAGAAGAGCCTGGTCCATCCTCTGAGCACCCTCCCTTCAGGTACTTGAAGACAGTGGTGAGGTCCCCTCTCAGTTGTCTCTTCTCAAGGCTGAACTGGCCCAGCTCTCTCAGCCTTTCCTGCTAAGAGAAATGCCCCTGTCCTTGAATCATCTTTGTTGCCTTCCACTTGCATCAGGAGCTCTGTGTCTCTTGTTCTCAGGAGCCCAGAACTGGACACAGCCCTCCAGGTATGGCCTTGCTTCTGCCAGTTTACCATAAAGGCAAATTACAAACTTCATACCGAGCATCCCAGGGTATTAAAAGGGGGATCTCCCAATAACTGGTAGCTCTGAGCATTTTAATAACCAAGAATGAAGTACTGAAGATACATCAATTGCACAACAGCTAATCCTCAAAAAACAGTGAATACTTGGGAATGAAGTTTCTCCAGATGTGTTTATAGCCTTTGGGAACAGAGAAGCATTGTAAGGCAGTAGCACTGTGAACTTCAGTCCGCGAGGAAAGATTGAGCAATAGTAAACTTACAGTGAAATCTGGTGTGTGGCTTTCACTAATGAGTTTTTGAAGTAGTCTTTTAGCACAGCTGTTTTAACATAGGACTTGCTTTGCTTTTCTGTCCTGAAGTGAAAAGAGAATAAATAATAGAGTAAATAGAAGTGTTTTGTTAAGTAATTCAGCTCCTAATAATTGAATGAAATGATTTGTGGTTTGGTGTAAGAGTTTGCATGCAATTGCTGCAAGTTTTTCTGCTGTGAAGATGAACCATTCAGGTTGCAATGACACCCACTCAAATATCAGTAAATGAACTTGAAACAGTGGCAATTTCTCTACATGCACTGACATCAGTTAAAAAGCACATGTGAATCCCTGCTGGTTACAGATAGTGGGGACACTGGGCTGCTTAAGGAGAAGGCAAGAGGCTGCTTTAGAAGCATGATTTTACAGCAACTGTATTTTAAAACAGTTACAGAGGAAGAATTTCCTGCTGAAAAGCATCAAATCCTTAACTCTGAAATGTTTCTTGGAAATAGAAATTTTGTATATATATTTATACCTTACTGAGAGTAGGCTGCACAAACCTGTTTTAATTTGGCAGGTTAATGTTATGGTCACAGTTAGTTTCTAAAATATCAGTATTGTCCTTACAGTATAAACTTCAGGTCATCTTAAAAAAAGTAAACACATTTACTAATGGTCTATGAAAAGAGAAGTTAAGGCTTTGATCTTATGAGCTGCAGCTTTGTATGTGTAAGGAAACTTGTAGGTAGAATTTTTGTTTATGCACATAGACACGCCAACATATGTTTAACATTTTATCTGTTTTGAGCTGAGTGCCATTTTTATGTGATTCCTTTATTGTCTTGGATGGTATTGCACAAGTGTGTGTATGGTAAAACTGTCAAAATGCTTTCTTATTGTTCTTGAGAGCGTCGGAATCCAACTCAATATCAAAGACATTCACTTTTTATAAAATGAAAGAAATTCTATCAAAAAATGTGCAAAATGAGAAGAAGAAGGCTGCAAAAGAAATCAGGATGTTTGGCTGCTATCATATCTAAATCAACTTTTAAACTACCTCTGCAATATCATTTGCAGATCATCAAATAAAAAGAGGGCCAGGTATCCCAGAGAAACATTTAAAACAACATTTTAATTATCATTCCCATGAAAAAATCTTTAATTCAGAACATTGTAAATATTTTTTCTGTTGCAGTTCTTACTCTCCATATTATATTCTGTGTGTATATTTAGACCATAGTAGCTCTATAGTTGAAAAGTAGTTAAATTCTTGTAATCAGCAAGGTTCAAGATTTTAGTTATCCTCTGGAAAAAATATCAGTTTGGTATTCATAACTGAACTTCTGCTAATATCTAAAGTATGCTGAGACAGGCCCCTGTAGTAAAATTAGCTCTTATGTGTAATACACATTTGAGAATGGTTAAAGGTATGGGGGACACAGGGGGAGAAATAATTTAAAATACATAGGTTGTCAGAAAGGAGGGCCACTCCTTGCCTATGTCAGTCTCCTTCCTGGCAGTCTTCATGTTGTTTACATCTTAATGTACCCAAGTATACCTGAGCATCATCTGTAGTTACAATATCAGTGGAGGTCAGTCATAGTGAAAGTGTTCATTCTCCCATATAGTTCCCCAATTTATGGAGGGAAAAAAGTTAAAAATTAAAATGAGAGCAGAAAACGGGGAGCTTAAAAAAAATTAGAAATTAAAACATTCTCCTGACTCCAGATGTTTTTCTGCAAATATTTTTTCTTCTTTTGCTGCTTTCCTTGTGGGTGTTATTTTCTCTATTACTTTCAAGTCTGTATTTTTATCTGTTAGATCCTCTGTTCCCTCTGCTGCATTTGCCTGTGCTGTTTTATACATACTCCTGTTGTGTACCCTATTTTATTTTAGATTCTGTTGTGTTTTTGTATTGTTCTTATTCAGTTCTCCAGAGTCACACATTTCTTTGTCATCTTTTTCCATCAGGAATAGTTGTCTGCTTAGCCACCACCATGGGTACTGCACAAATTTCTTATATTTCTTTAACTTTTTCCTTGTCAACTTTCTGTACACTCATAGTTGAGGCTGGCAGAAATGTTGATGGTGTCCTGCCTTTCTCTCTTCCCCCATTGCCTGATTTTACCTCTTCACTTCCCTTGCTGCTATTGATTTGGGGTTTTAGTTGAAGCCACTTTCCCTTCTTCTGCCACCTCCCAGAGCAGTGGTCTGCCACCAAAGGCTCACTGATTTCTGCAGTGAGACAAGCAGCAAAGATGCAGGAGCTGGGCAGGGAAACAAAGAAGTGGACCTTGCATCAACATTTCACACATCAGGAGAACTGAGGCCCAGGACAGGAGCATTGGGCAAGTCCTGGATGCAAGTGAGAGGAAGGAAATGAAAAAAAATTCCAACTGGCATTAAAGGGTGGCAGTTTAACACTGAAATTTGTGCCTTGCTTGTTTTGGATCTCAACCAGTTGTGAATGCACATTTGTTCACATTAAATGCAGATGTAAAATATCCTGAAGTATAACCTGTAATGACAATAAAAATTAATAATAAGCTGTTAAAATTACAGTGTAGTTTACCTCTTTTAGTTTTCCTTAGTGATGGTGGTATTTTCTCCATATCCATCACCATTCCTTCTCCCTCCTTTTTTCCCGAGTTGCCATTGTGTTTCTACAATGAGCTTTTTTCTAAGATACAGTGTTTCTTTCTAACTTTCCTTGCCTGTTCAACTGGCAGTAGCGTTTACAAAGGAGCTTTCAGATCAAATCAGCTGTATTTTTAAGAGGTTCAATCCCTTAGGCAGGGGTTAGTGGCTTTGGTGTGTTTATGAGTCTGTTGCCTTGGTGTCCGTGCGCGTTCAGGGCTGCATCCAACGGAGCTGTTTTCTCTGGCTGTCCTGATTAGTGCTGCCTCCAGCAATGGCAGAGCCAGGGCGGGCCAGCAGCACAGGCAGGTGCTGCTCCAGCCTTCCCACCCTCCACAGGTGTCCAGCTCCACTGACCCAGACCTGTGCAGGAGTCCCACAGCATTGAAGTGTGCTTCCTCATTTCCTTATTTTAATTCCTTCCTCTTGATGTTTTAAATGATGTGGTGGCATTTGTGGCTCAGCAAATGGCTGTTTCTTTTTTAATGTATAATATTTCTTTTTAAATGTAGTCACACAACCATTTACACTCTCCTCTTGTGTTGTAACTGGGTGATTAAGCAGCAGAGCTCGTGAGGACATGGAACACATTTCTGAATCCCAGAATTCTTTGAGTCCCTTTTGCTCACATGTATCTGTCTTAGAGCACCTGAGCCAGGCCATGTTTGTTCATGGGTGAAGCATCTGAGACCTGATGTCATGATGGCCCAAAGCAAGCTGTGGTTGTGGGCTGGGTTTGGAAGGAGTGTGCTGCTGGATGGGTAGTTGGAAAAGCTGCAGTTTTGGTGCTTGTCTGGAGGCTGGACGGGCTCTGACATGGGGGGATCACCCCAGGTTCACTGAGTGGAAACCACGGTGAGCAAGAAAAATGATGCTGCAGCATCACTCTTTGTATAAAGGCTGTGGTGTCTCCATCATGGAGACAAGCAGAGAGTGTTTCTTGAGTGTGAGTTTGAAATGTGGTCACTTCTGAGGTGCAGTGTGGACACTGAGGAGTTCCTTGGCCTTCAGAAAGCTCCCTGAAACATCTGAGCACCTGTGTGTGACTTGGCTTCTCATGTTAAAATAAAAATAGCCCTCCCTGATCATGTTCTTTTTTTGTGAAAGTGAACACATTGGTAGCCTGGGATCGTGAGGTTTGTGGTGATGGGGAAGTGCTCTGAAGGGTCACAAGCATAAATAAGGATTTCAGGCTTATATTCAGTGCCTTCAGGACTGCGCTGTCCTTCTTGGTGACAGTCAGTCACTAGGGGCAAAACCATAAGCTGCTTTCTCTTCCTGTAACACAAATTTAATTCCTTTGGTCCATGTTTTAGTGGAAGTTTATTCTATACAGAAGTAGTAGGCTGGGTGAGATGTGATCAGAAACTTTGCCACTTCGGGAAGCACACATCTGTTCCAACTGAGCACCTGCCCATGTCCTGAAGGAGGACCAGCACACTATAAATTGATGGTTGTCATGATCAACTACTTTCAGAAGGCTGAAAGATTACATATGAGGCAATTTTTAAAAACTCTTCAATAATTATATTGTCTATGTGGAAAATAAACACCCTTTTCTCTTAGTTTATTAAAAGGTAGGCAAAACTAAAAAAGCTTATTCAGAAAATATTGATAGATTTTTTTGTATATGTCAATCTTAATTTAAATTATTTCTGGTTCGTGATACTGCAATGTTCCTGGCACTCCAGAAATTGAATTGTTTCACTTTACCACAGAATGTGTTTTGCAGCTACTGCTGAGAAGGATACAGACATTCTCATGCCTTGTGGGGAATGTTTATTAGGAATGTCTTTTAACTAGGGTTTTGCAAACCCTACAGGATCAGACTGTAAACTTCATCAAAAAATTCTGAAAAGAGAAGCAAAATAAAAGTCATCTTGACAGACAAGTGTCAGCTTTCTCATGAGATAAACTGCTGAAACTTTGCCTGTAATTTCTCTTGGCAAATGTTCTCCAACACTAATATCAATGTGTCATGTAAGCTGTAAATGAAAAGCATATTCCTAAATTTGCTCTAAATTGTAAACATTTGGCTCTGTGGAATTCAAATGGATTAATTTCCCCAAGTGGTTTAAAAAATGCAGTTGCATTGTTTGTAACTTCTGTGGTTTTTGGTGAGTTGTTCTCCTGTGCTGCCCCTGTGAGTCACCCGCAGGAGGGGAGTGAGAGAACCCGTCTGCCTTTGCTCCTCTAAAAGTGCTCTGTGCCTTCTGGTCTCTGTCGCTCTTGTAGTGATGCCTGGTGACTGTTTGGGTGACTGTGTGTGGTGAGTGGTGGTCAGATCAAACCTGAGGAGGATGAGCTCTTCCTCTGAGCTGTTTTGGGCTCCCTACGGTCCAACTCAATCCCTTATTGTTTACTTTAGTGAATGTCGTGGCAGCATACAGTCCTGGTTTTTCTCACTATTGGCTGCAATTCACTGGGGTCAAAGGAATTCAAGCTATGTTCACTTTTCTTGTTCATGCTGTGGATAGGCTATGGAGCCCCACTTGGATATGATTACATTTTAGTAATTGATTCTTACTTAAAATAATGGCCTTTTCACCATATGAGAGTGCTCTGAAACTTTAACTGTATTATTTATTATCAATTTATGTGTAGAACAATATAGACTGGGCTCAGGTCTTCTGAATGAGGTACTGAATCGTGTTCTGCATTATCTTTGAATTATTTGTTAAGTAATGATTATCAGGTGCTCTGGGATCAGGACCCCAGCTGACCCAACAGGACTGTTCTTTCTCAGCCCCCTTTTGAAGCCATCCCCCATCCCACTCTGTGATGAAAAAGCTACTGTGGTCATAAGTGCAAAGTTATGCAGGCTTGAGAAACACTTTCTCACCATTGCTTAATTTTAAATGTTGATTTTGTTGTCTGGGAGGCAATTATTCTGTTTGTTGCTAACACAAATTTTGTACAAACCGTTTTGAATGACTTACGGGTTTTTTATGCTTAATGAAAAATGTTGATTCTGCAGAGATTTCTGACAACTGATACTGTTTGGGCTGAAAGACAAAGAAGTGTAAGGAAAAAAATCCAGGGTTTTACTGTGTATCACTAAACATCCTAAAACTGGGGAAGTTGCTTGGGCTTATGCAGTTGGACCTGTAACATCATCACTCAGGGCTCCCGCCTTTTGTGTTTGTTTGCTCTTTTGTTCATTTTTATTTTTGTGTTTAAGTGTGAGACTTCAGAATTTGTAAAATTAAGTTTTTTGATTGCTAATTAACCTCATTGATAAACATTTGAACCATAGTTTCAGTCTGAAAAAGCTCTGTAGCATAGAGTTCTCCTCCCACCTCGGTGTTTAAAGTGTATCAGTTCTTTTTTTTTTATATTCGAAGTTTTACCTCCTGGATCTCTGACAAAATGGCACCTTTTAAGACCTTTAATAATTTCTTTGCCTTTTTGATGACCTCCCCAGTGTATCAGTATCCTTTGCTGAATTGTACATTCACTACTGCCTTTTGTCTGTGTCATGTGTCATCGAAATCCTTCTTTCCATTGTTCCCAAAATTTGCCCAGGACTTAAATTTTTTTATTTTTTTAAACTTCCTTTTTCTCACTGTAGAGTTGACTATTTAGTAAATATGAACAATGTTTTTCAGTCTTCTTGTATAATCACTATTACTTTTAAATTTGTAATCCCATGCAAAAACATCCTTGGCTAAGTTGGACAAGAAGAATTTTCAATAAACCTAGGTCAATTATCTGTAAGTTTATTACCTTCCTTCAGTTTGTTTTGTACACAGTTCTATTATGCTTAAAACATCTCTTGAAAGGATAAATTGCTTTTGATAACTCAATTGCATTTTTTATATTATAATTTAGTTTTAGGTTAACAAATTTCTTTTCCCCATTATTTCTGTATTATTGACAATAGATTTGTTGATTTAGTACAAGCTGCTGGTGAACACTGTTGAAATCAGCACAGGTTTGCTACTGACTTCAATTGGATATGAAAAGTTAAAGTGATGTCTGTGAAATTCCAGTGAGTGCTTTATTGGCATCCTGGTTAAAGTGAGAACAGAAGGTAATTTGTTTAGTTTACCTGTTATTTCCAAGTGTGTCACTGTGCATCCCTTCATAAGATACTTCCCTGACCCATTAAAGAATTTTATGAAAGGCCATTCCTTTGTTTTTCCCTCAATGGATGTGATAAAGAGTATTTTACTCTGTTTAGGCAATTGCATTTACTGGAAGCAATATTTGTTGGTTTAGAGTGATTAAAATATATGGAATTATCAGCATTAAGTAAATTGCCTTTCCGCAGTCTGAATTTTTCTGACACAAAAATAATTATAGAGAATGTATTAGTGTATATTTGTGAGTGTGTGTTTGTGTAGGGCAAAAAGAGATTAATTATCCTGAAGAGATATTATCATTCTATTAGCATAATGTTTTTCGTTCTTGATGGTATACCTTAGATTACCAGGTCATTTAGGAGAAATATATTTCACACACACATACACAGAGATACCTCATACCTATAGATCAGTCATATATCAGTGCTATATTTAGTGTGTTTTAAGTAAAATGGCTCAAACTAGGGAAAGAATCAAATAATGTTTCAGCACCTATGAATTTATCTTCTAAGTGTCAAGTATCTCCAAGTGACTGTAACTTTAACAGTCAAATAACCTTGAGCCATTGTGAGAGATTTTACAAGAAAAATTGTGGTTTTTATTTAGCCTGTAAAAGGGGCTATGACAGTTAAAGTGTAATTCCCGGATTTACTGTTCCTCTGAAATGGAATTATGTATTTATATGCTACTACCAGTTTAAGCACCAGAGTTTTTACTTAAATGTTTGATTTGTATTTAGATTACTGCCAATTCCATAAATAATACAAAACAAACCCTTGACCTTTCCAACTAGTTCTTTATTTGGTTATGATTTAACAGCTAGAATACAATTCGTGTTTACAAAAACAAGTGGTAGCCATAGCCAAGTTGGTCTAATAGGAGCAATTATTTTTTCTTGCTTCCTGCCACTTAGGTTCTCAGGCCACCATGGCTACACCACTACTATGGCCCTGTGAATTGGTACTTATAAATAGTAGGCAGAGTAAAGCACAGGAGGAGGGTAGTAAAGAGGAAAATGCATGAAGTGGAATGTGTATAGCAGGTATTTTCTCTACTATCATTTATAGGGCATCTCTTCCCTGAGTCAGCAGCCTTCCTGCTGATAGAGTTTCCTTCATATGCCTCTTCTGGTGCTGTCCAGCCACTCTGCCCTGTTTTTTACTTTCTCCTTGAGAACTCCTGTGGCATCATGACCTTCTGTAAAAATAGCACTTAGAGAAGCAGAGGAAGTGCTGAAGGACTTTTAGCTTGGGGCTTAAATACTTTCCTCAGCTAAGCAGTGAAATGAATTGAAATTTACTTTTCTAGACAAGGAGTCAAGGGATGCATAGAGCTAGGAATGAAGATATGAAGAATGAAAATAGTCAAAATGATTACACTTTCTGCTGGGGAATTGGAGGACCTAATGGATGTCTGGAAAAATCATCAGCATATAAACTCTTGGTTTGAATTCTGTCAGATTATATGAGGAATAGGTTATTCAGCCATTTTCTATTTAGGATAGTGGTTCTTCTTAAATGTGTTTTTAATCCAGAAAATGAATCAACAGGTGTTATTAAAACAATGTATTGTTAACATATGGAACATCTTAGCTAGCAAATAACAGTGCTCAGCTTGCACATACAAACTCTGCTGTACCTAAGCATTGGACTTATTTGCTTTCTTTGCAATATCTGGTGAAAGGTGCATCTTTGAAGTCCACAGCTATTTCTTTCTGTGGTTGTGTGAAATTTGTAAAGCATTTTTTAATATGTTTTGCTTGTAAGATGTGAGATGGGTGTGCCAACGTTTCCTCACTCAGTGGCTGGAACAGGCTTCTTCAAGCTGTGTGGTGTGGTCTTTAATGCAATTGTTTGTGTTTGGCTGGGACCTGCTAGTGGGTAAAACTGCATTGGCAGACAATTGTGTCACCTTAGTGCAGAAAGAGTTTCCTTGAAGAAAACCACAAACAAATCAAATTCTGCACTTTGGTTTGAAAGGCTTCACACACAGTGCTGCAGCTGTCTCCCTGGCTGTATTAGCATGAGAAGCAGCAGGTAATAACCCCAGCATAATAACCCCTCTACATGGGTAGACTTTTTCCTCTTCCAAAACATGCACAAAAATCAGGTTTTCAAAGCCCAAAGCACCAATTATCAAATGCAAATCTGGCAGGAAATACTGATCCTGCTCATTGCCCTGTTTCCCAGGGGTGCTGTGGCCAAGGAAGCCAGAAGCTCCCTCGCCCACTGGGGCTGTGTCCTGTCCCACTGGTGCTGCTGCTCCCAGCAGCTCGCTGGGCTGAGTGAGCCGTGGCCTTTTGTCACAGGGTTTTCACCTGGAGCATGCACAGGAATTGTAGACTGGCTTGTGGTAGACAAATATTCCATTGGTGAACCTCTTATTTCTTCATTATGCCAAAAGCTGCTCTGTTTACGTACTGTAAATGAGGGTTTGCTTGATCACCTGACATTGTCACAATTCAAACCCCTGGAGTTTGGATCCTTTGTAGGCCTTTGAACTTAAGAGTTTGTGATTCATTGTTATTGTGATTCTTCTGTAAGGGCCCATCTATTTCTCTATTTTTTCAATTATATTAAACTCAAATTTTCTTTTTAAATAATTTTCTGATTTGAACAGAATTCACTATGTCTCTAAAATTCTTCAAATATCTAATTGCTTCCTATTTGGTTTTAGTTCTTTATTGCCCAAGTTGTATGATGAAATAAAGCAGTAGATGAATAAAGCAGTGAGAGATACCTTACTTTTACAGCTCATCAAAAGAACTGCATTTTAGCTTTTCTCTTTCTTTTCAAGTGTTTTAATGAAGGATTATGGAATCTGCTTGTATTACTATGAAATAAAAATGGATTTGTGTAAGCTAAAAACAATCCCTCTAACAATTGACTGAAGTACTGGTTATATAATAATAACTCTATTTCTTTAAAAAAAATAAATGACAAAACCATGTTAAAAGAGTATTTATCTTTTGTCCTTTTCTGTTCCATTTACTTTATTTCTAGCATCCCAAAGGAAATAAAATGCTGTCATCTGGTGTGATATACAGTGTGATGATGAAGAAGAATCATCTTGTATTTTTATTAAAGATGACCTACAAAGACATATTTCTTCTAAATTGGGCTTCTGCCCTTTTTTGAGATGTGAAAGGTCATTTGAAAAGAAAAATATTTTTTTTCTCTTGATCTTCACTTCTTTCTCCAGAGAAACAGATGCACGTAAAATCTAGCTTTTATAATAGCTGAATTTATTTTTACCCAGTGTTGTTTACCTCATATCAAATCTCCTTGTTCTTGCTGAAGAATCTATTGGGGAGGGTATAAAAATACAGGAAGAATTGCAAACATGTGGGCTGTGCCCATCTCCCACAGTAAAACCCCTCCTGATGACACACTGAAGGTTGGCCTAAATATCAAAGATGTGCAATTTGCTTCAAAACAACAACATTAAAGCATTCATGTCCAAAGGGCATGACAGATTTTTGGCTCTTGGTTTCCTGTTATCAGATATACCATAGTGAGAATCCTGAGACTAAGTCATGGTAGAGATAACTAAATACCTCATCTTAAAGGTTTTCTCTCTACAAAGCAGTTCAGTTAGAGCAAAACTGTGCTCTGTCTGACTGTAAATGTGGTTATTCCATGTTGCAGCCATTCAGCCTTCCTTTCACAGGGACAGCCTTGGTGGCGACAGTAAAATTACAATTGCCTCACTGCTTATTATTGCTCTTGTAATGACTCACGCTTTCCATTTGGCCTGTCAAATTTAGATAGTATTCAATGAAGTTTTGATGAGGGAAAGGAGAAAAAATGAGCTTGATGTAAGATTTCTATAATAGAATGATGCATGTTTTCAGAGCAAAAAGTAAGGAAATTCTGATGTAGCTCCGCTTCCTAAAGGGAAAGCTATTTCTACATATCATTGAAGGGACAAAAAGCTTTTTGTTTTGTAGCCATATGATTTATCATCACCTCTGTTTTTGCTTAATTATAAAAACAAGGGAATTCTCCCAATGACTTGAGAGACAGTAATCCATCCAAAGGCATCAGATTGTCAATGCATTTCTGCCTATGTCAGGTGGCCAATTTGATTACAGAGGAAACTTCCTAGAAATTTACCAAGGAATAAATTTAGTATACTGTACTTCACTCCAGAAAGCTGCTCTTCAGTAAGTGGCAATAACGAAATGTGAAGCTGTAGAGAAACAGTGAGATCAAGCTGAATATGATACTGTAACGAAGCTGCCAAGTCCAGCTAAAGAGATTAATATAAATACATTTCCAGTGTTAATGAAAAATGATGGCTGGAACTTTTAATTTATATGTGCATAGCCTTTGCTTTGGTACAGAGTTAGATGGTTCCTTTTGTCTTTTTCTTTTTGAAAGAGTAGTTAAATCTTGCATTACAATGTATTTTCTGAGCTTGCTTGCTGATCTTTAGCCTCTACTTATCCATAATCATTCTTTGATCTTCATTTCTTTTTTACTATAAGAGGATGTATTTCTCTTTGGTGGTTTGCCAGAACATCATTGCTAATGGATTTCTGGTGTGCTAGAATTTTTGCAATAGCCAGATAGAATTATATTCCAATGGCCTGTAAATATATAATGTACTGCCACTTGAATTAGGCAGATATGCTGTAATAATAATTTGCTTTCCCCTTGCCTGTCTCTTAGCTAGACTACAGGAATTCAAGAGATGCGATTCATCACTTATGGAATGTGTTTGTTTTCCACATTTCGTGGTATGAGTGATACAGTTTTGCAGCTGGGAATCTCAAAGACTAGGAGCTGACACTTCTGAATTTCTACCTTTCCCCTGGGTACCAGGTTTTTGCATGTGTTTTTAGGCCTTTTGAGCTGTGAAGGTCATCTGAGTTCACCTCAATCCTCATCCTGCTCGGTCTGGACAGCAGAAAGGCAGCATTTTAGGCCCAAGCATACAGGTTTCCTGTCTGATGCCACTTCTGCCCTTCAATCCAGATTTCAGACATCCTGTTGCATTTCTTCCCAAATGGCCTGTTAAATTTTTTTTTTTTTTTTTTTTTGCAAACTTACTCTTATTCCTGGATGAACTCATTGTTGAAATATAGTAATAAGTGTTAGTAAATGTTTGAAAAGTTTATTTTCTTTTCCTCCTTCTGTAAAATCTTATATAAATATTCACTTAAACATGGTTTTCATGTAAGTACTAAGAAGGGAGAAAACTTCACTGAATGTCCCCTTAAGCTGCTGTCTAAGTTAAATTTCAGGGATACAGAGCCCTTGCTGCTTCTATTGACATTTTGGACTTTGTACAGAAAATTATCTTCAATTAAAGAGAAAAAGCAAAGTTTAGTGTATATCTATCTGTCTATCTAATCTGTCTGTCTATGGATATATATCTTGGAATTCTTGTGATAGCCTTCATGTTGGTGCATGGTGTAATGCCCTCGGATTACACCAGTACAGTTCCACTATTAGCTAATGGTATAATTCAGTTGGAATGGGTAGAAGCTGTCAGAAAGTCCAAAGAAGCATCTCTTATTTGACAGTTCTTCACAAAGACAATGGTGAACTGTATCAGTATCTGTAGTAACTTCCTCTGTGCTTTTTAAAAATAAATCTGTGTACACAGATTTATTTAAAAATCTGTGCCCTCCCTCCCTCTCCCCACAGGTAGGAATGCATTTCAGACTTTAAGTAATTAATGCATGGCTCCTGTTCCTAATAGCAACATAGAAAAGGCTGATGCTTACAATAGAATTGTCTAGACATTGTCTGAGTGTGCAGACAGTAGAGCAAGGTAGGTAATGCAAATTCTGGACTTGGCTTCTCATATGGGAGATGAACACCTACCTCCTAGTGGGATTCTTTCAAATTTTCTGCTTTCCATTTCTGTCCCACTCCCCACCAGATTGAACAGGATGCACTTTGGCACTTCGGAGGACTAAGATCTTTACAACTTTTTTTGCTTCTGCAGATAAATTCTAAAGGGAATTTTTAAAATTAAATAGTCTGCTTTTATTTTGGTTTCAGTTTTTGCACCTTGATAATCATGCAGACAATTCCTGAGAGAAACTACTTTTTTGCAAAATGAACATGAAAAAAACAAGGTTATTATTGCTTGGTCCTTGCAAAGCCTGTCACAAGAAAGGGCTTGACCTTGCCTTTAAGTACAATAGTTCAGCACAATATGATTGAAATTAATTTTAATTCTTTGTGCACCTCTTTTTGTTATGGATACATTAAAGCAGCAACATGCTGATGCTTTACTGTCCCGGCAAGAATAAGAAAATTGTTCAAGCAGAAATTCAACAAGGAAAAGATGTGGACATTTTCAATATTTTTGTTATATGAAGAGCAGCTTTACACTGCTTTCAGAATTGTTTGCCGGACAGTAAATCACTGAGGACATAATCCCTTCACTCCATGTTGCTGATAGCATAAGCTCCTTCCTGCACACACGGGGAGAAGGAAGACCACCATGGTGCTGTCTAATTGACAGTGTAGGTCTTAGGGGAATGAAAAAATCAAGAGTTGTTCTCTGTACTGTTGGCCCACTACTCCTTCAATATTTCTAATCTGTGTGCTATTCAAACAAAAATACACCAAAAATGTTTTAATACTCTTGTTTCAGCTGTGTCACCCAGCAGAAAAAGGGAATGCCAGTGGAATTGTAAAAGGGCTATGGCAAACTGTCATGCTCCTTCACTTGAACAACTGCTGCCTTTCAGTTTTGCTTTATCCAAATCTAGTTCCTGGTTTTCAGTTATGAATTTCATATTATCTCTATTCAGACTTGTGTATAACATAAAATAATGTTATATGTCAAATTTTGCCCTTGGGTGAACATTAATAGTTCTGGTTGACTTCAGCAGGAGCTGCAAGCAAACATCCTAATAAAAGAATTTTGCTTTAGACCTAAATCATAATTTGATGCATTGCATATTCCAGGAATGTGCATCTCCTTGCTTTCAAAGTACAGAAGTTACAGGAATTATTAACAAGTCTCTTTCACTTGACCTTGGAAAGCCAAACAGGAGGAGCTAAATACTGTGTGGGAATAAGAGGTCAAGATTTGAGCACCTTTGAGATCCCAGGCCCTGAAATCCACTGCCACCTTACCAAAGCATTTAGGATTTTGTATTTCTATGTGGACAATTAACACCCTAACCAGAGAATAGTGGTCTTAAACACCAGCTATCTGTAGAAACTGCTATAGATATGCTTACTGGGACACTCTAAGTGCTTGAATAGTATTTAAGCTGTATTTTTATTGTTATTGTACTGTAACTGCAGTCAACTTTTCCCTGGGGTATCTGAATGTGGCTGACAACCTCTGCTGTGGCTTATTGTTGTTACTGAAGGGAGGAGGCAGAAGACCAGTCTGTGGGAGGCACCTCACCACTGTCAGCAGTGAAGTTGGCAGAGGAGCCTTTTAGAGATCAAGAATCCTTTCCCCTCCACTTAGACCATATGGCAACCGAAATCTTCCAGTTCATTACAAAGGAGCCATAAGACAAAGGAATTTAAATTGCCTGTGAAAGATTAAGCCAGAACTAGGAATAATCAATATACAGAGAAATGACCTGGAGAAGTTAAAAGGCTGAAACTGTGTTGGGTATTTTGCAGCAGATTCTGATGGTGTTTTTATGCTGTTTTAAATGGGTGAAACGGGATTGCCTGCTTGCTTGTAAACTGCGGACACAGCTGTCAATAAACTGAAGCAGGATAGGAGATGTTTCTGTGTTTCTACGAATTTCTTCATTAATGAGAAAGAGAATTCCCAGTGCCTGATGTGGAACTTGGACCAAGTTAGTCATCCTGACTGGGGGACCGGAGTTGTTGGCTGCAGAATTTGCCTTTTGGGCACCATGGCTGTTGAGCATGTATGGAAATCAAAAACTTTCCAACTACCCAGTCTTTAGAGTGTCTATCTGGGATGTGAGAAACCTGATTTGAGTTTTTTTCCAGCAAATCAGCCCAAGTAGGGATTTTTAAAACAGGTCTCCTTAGGTGTCTGTTATTGTGTGAGAATTGACACTGGATAGATGTTGAACTGAGAAAGAGAAATGCTTCAGGAATCTTTGGTAGCTGTTTAATGATTAAGCTGATGTTAGCATCAGTCTGAAGAACAAGAATTTGCTGCTTTAGTAACTGAGGGTGTGAACAGATAAACTCCTGTTTTGTTTATGGTTTTTCTTGCTTTGCTTTTCCTTACTGATACAACACCTATGCCTTGAAATAATTGTTTTTATTCAAACTGTAACCCTGTTTAGTGACATGCAAATAAATGGTCATATTCCCAGTTTGTATAATAAATGAGTAATGAGATTATGTTAATATAATTCCAGGGCTGGCTTTAGTGGTGTGCATTAAGTTCAAGATTGAGTAGTCCTGTCTAGTCCCCTTTGTATAAAGATAGTTTTCTACCTTAGAACAAACTTAATCTCTTTGGGGTTGTTGGAGTTTTTAACTGCAATGCATTTTATGAAAGAAGGTTTTTTGCAATTAATTTTTTAATTAAAAAAAGATATTAAACACAAAATGCAGATATAAAAACAGCATTAAAATAATACTGACACCCCCAAAGTCTCAAGCTGAATGTCCGATAAGAAATTGGGAGAGGTGTAACATTGTTTGGAAAATGTCATCATGTGCCAAAATATCACAGTTTTTTGATCTCTTTCAGCATCAGTGCACCTGTGATACAGAGAAAGCAGCTGGTGCTGCCTGGTTGATACTGTCATCTGCCTTCTCTCTCTGGTATTGCTAGATCTCAAAAAGTTTAGAAAATGGCTGATTGCTTTTTCCATCCTTTGTTGTAACTTGCAAGGTGCGAGCATTAACTTGTCACCACTATTGCATTTTCCATTGCATCCTTTCTATACCTGTGCTGTTGCTCCCATTGGTTGAATTAGTAATTTGTATGATTTTTTTTTTTTTTAGAGAGGGACAATGCATACATATTGCTCACCTGGTACCACACTGAGTCTGGCTGTTTTTTGTTAACCCAGTCATTGTTTTCTGCTTGTCAACAGTCAACATTTTGTGACACTTTGAACTGTACAGCTGGAAAAGCATTAATTTTCAGTGTCACACTGGTGCATTCTTTGTGATAAATTTTTCTTCTACTCCATGATACTGAATGTGAAGGGTCTGTGGAGTTAGACACTTTCCAACTGTTGTGAGAATACTTGATGCAGGAAAGTACACCCTTTATCAAGTGCCCCTTTGAACTCTTCCAGTGTGAGTGTGAGTGCTGCAGTTACTTGGCTTGACATCAAGAGCAGCATGACATTGCTGTTGCAGTCCCACAGGTGACTTTTTACAGCAGTCCCTCTCCTCCTCCTTCCCTTGGGACTTTGCCTCACTCTCTTCTTAGCTTGCGTGCTGGTTTGTCTCTTCTCACATATGGTTATTTTTGCTGAGGACATCAGGTCCAGGACACTTGTGTCCCTTTACTTTATTCCACATTAATTTCAAATTTGGTTTTTCCTTGGAAAGAATGAACCGTCTCCATGCTGGAGACATAAGGATCTAAGTAATCAAAGGAATTTTTCATCTTGCCCTCAATGTTTGCCTAAAGTTTTAATGTTATTCTCTTAATTTTTAAATTTTCAGGTACCGTGTGGTATCTGCTGAACTATGGGGCTCCTGCACTCTGTATGGATCTTAGTCCTGTACCAATTCCGCCAAAATACTGCAGAGCATATTTCTGGGTCCAAAAAGGGGAGATTTCAAGGTGACAATACAGTCATATTTATACACAAACATTGTTTTTTCTGTTTTGTCCTTAGTTATGTTTAGAAGACTCATGGTGTTTTCATTGTGTGCTCAGTACTTATTCTATCCCTCATAATTTAGGAGCTTGCCTCTATAGCAAGGGGTGACTCATAAAATAAATCACCTATTACTTCAAGGCAACAGTCTCCATGCTTGCAAACTTGTGTAAGGAAAGGACTCTCTGAGAGCCTCCTCAGTGCATAAATATCAAGTCATTTTCTTAGCAGCAGCCCCACTGCTCTAATTCTCACCACTTCTCTGGAATTGTCCCAAGATATGTGTCAGGAGCTTGATGGTGATGGTGGGATTTTTTTTCCTCAGAAGTCTTGGGTTCATTTGGGGTTATTTTATATGGTTTTAAACTGTTAGAACACTCTTGTTATCCATGGACTTTTTAATACAGTGATAGCTTTGTTTCCTTGTACCTTTGTCATGTAAGTTATTGCCCATGCAGGATCCAACTATTACTTATACTTAACAGAAGGAAAACCTATCACATGATGAAATTTGAAGTATGTGGACAACCTGCTATGTTGTTAGCAAGGTAGCCCATCCTGCCTGCCCCCCTCTCTCCTTTTCTTCTTTTTCACCTTTCTTTGGGAGTAAACATTCACAAACACCATTTAATGTAGTGTATAAGATCAGTATGCAGCAAAACTCCAGAGAAATGTTTTGGACTAAAATCAGCATATGTATGTTTCTCTTGCAGTGTGGAACAGTCTTCTAGTTCTGACGTGTAAGAGCTTTTATGAGGATTGCTCTTTTCCTGTTGTGGAGCTCAGTGTGGCTACTTTTATGAACAGAAGATTATTAAGTACTTCCACTGTATTATTCTGGAATTCAATTTACAAGCGAAATAGAGAGTCAGGATCATTGGTGATTTTAGATTGGTCTCAGATGCTTCTAATTGCTACCTGATGCCCCAGAATGTTCATATTCTGGTCCCACTAATGTTTTTTGTCTCAAGTGTCTGAGGAAGGATTGGTGCTTGCCCCGGGTAGGTGTTTGCATAGTGTATGTACGAGTGTGTGCAAGAGCTTCTGTGTTTGAGCTGCCTTGGTAGCCCACCCATCCCGTGTGCCTGGTGGTTGTTTGCAGTTGCAGGGAGAGCAAGGGGGATCCAGTAGCCAGAAACACCCCGGGGGTGGGCAGTCCCCAGATCTACCATTGCTTCTCCCACAGTCGGGAAATCGCTCCATGTAACTCGGTCCATGTCGGTCCAGCAGGGTAGTAGACAATCTGTAACTTGAGAGGGTGCTGTGGGCATTAACATGTTAAAGAGTGTGAGCTGCTCACCTAAGAGGTGGGCTCAAAACATGGGGGTTTAACACAGAACTTCCAAACACAAAGGCTTTAAGTGAAATTATCTATCTATCTATCTATCTATCTATCTATCTATCTATCTATCTATCTATCTATCTATCCATCTATCATCTATCTGTCTGTCTATCATCTATCTATCTATCTATCTATCTATCTATCTATCTATCATCTATCTATCTATCTATTATCTATCTATCTATCTATCTATCTATCTATCTATCTATCTATCTATCTATCTATCTATCTATCTCTGTATGTATATCTCTATATATCTAACTCTATATATATCCCAGGACCTAGTGTGGTAGTAATTTGCTGTCTGAGTGGTGCACAGAGACTTGTAATATGCACCCTCAGGAATGAGCTATCCTCTGATACTTAGATGGTGAAAATGGGTGGGAATATGTCAAAGACAGCTACAAAATTGAAATGAAAATGGGAGAAAGCTGTGATGTCTTGCATGCTGAAACAATCGGCGAGAGAAACACTGTGGCTTTCAGCTCACTGCTTTTCCCATTTTCCCTTGGCGGGTTAGAGCTATTTTTAAACTCAGTATCTTTTAAATAATGCATAAGTTAACAATAGAGACTTATAGTACTGGAAAAAACCACACGAGTGAGCTTAAAAAACCCCAGAAAATCCTTCCCAGACTGCTTCCAGAAGGGTCTCTGGGAGGAACAGAGCACACTTGTCTCTTCAATTTCCAGACGTCTTTTGCAAAATGCCTTTTTTCGAGCAGATCTCCTGTCTTTGAACTGAGATTTTTCATTTGCAAAGTGCCTTCCCAGTCAAAACAACTGAATAAACCCTCTGCTGAGAGAGTACATCACTTTGTGGGCCTTATATTTTGGCATTGCACAGCCCAATCTGACTATGAAGGTACCTTGGCACCTTGGTATGTCAGGGGGAGTGCAGCAAAAAACCTTTTCCTCTGGGAATAGTGTGCTTGGATGGTTCAGCTGAGCTGTGCAACTGCAGCTGCTCTTGTTTTTCCAAGTAGTACCAGATCTGTGGTCTATGTGCTCCATGGCTATCCCATGCACAGGCAGCCAAACCAGCACAGCTGGCAGATCCATGAACCTGAAGCCCTAAATGGCTGCCTGTGGAAAAGGAAATCCTAGGAAAGGTAGCCAGCAGGGGTGCCTACATCCACATTGCTTTTGCAGCCTGTTTCCAGTGGTCACACTTTGGTTTCTGTGGCTGGCACGCATCCATGGAGAAGGATCGAGGGAAGGTGGTGGCTGGGAACATTGTCACTCCCAGACCGATTTATCTGGCCCTGGTGGCTCTGCGAAAGAAGGGGTTGCAGGCCCCGATGAGCTGGGCAGATGAGTTATGCTGGCAGCTCGGGGACTTGTGGCCGCTGCGGTCAGGAGCCTGCGAGCCCCGCCAGCAGCACGGGCTGCCCTGCGGCTCCGGCTCCCTCCTGCTGCAGCGCCAGGAGCTGCTGCGGCCGAGCCGGGGCTGCAGCTGCCCTGCCCTGCCCAGCAGGGAAGTCAGAGATGGAGCAGGACTGAGAAATTAAGCGTGTTCCCAGGGGATCCGGATCTGCTGCATTTTTTATGTCATCCAGATCTTGTTTGGCTAATGAGACCTCTAACTGAAGGAAAGGGATAATGTCAGTTTCCAGTAATCCTTGTTTGCCTTTTTTTTTTCCCTAAAAAGTGAACTCTAATGATCTTAAGGGGAAAAGAGGGAGAAGTAGAGTATTTAGGGATCCAATATCAATCATGTAATTTTATTCCCTTTCACTTTTGTCAAATGCTTTTATATTATCTTGTAGACAGTAATAAATATTCATGTGGGTGGAAAGATAGCACTTCTTTTTTTTTCCCCCAAGTACATTTGGAAATAATTTGCACTCTGGTTGTCTGAAAAAATTACAGTTCTGTACTGGTTTTCAAATACATTATTTTAATGCTTTGTGAGATATTTTGGGTGAAATGATTAGTGATTTGCAACTCTTTCACTGTAAGAATTCTTTTTTATCTCTTTCCTTAATTTCTAAGAATCTGTATATAGAAGATTTTACTATTGATTGCATTTGGTAGAGAAGGCTTACTAAAAATGTCTGTTCTTAAGACACTAATGAATTAATATTAAAGAAATAAAAGTTGTACCAGTATGTTAGTTGTAGTCCAGTAATTGATGTAAAAGATAAAAATAATCATCAGCCTTATACCAGCACAGCAAATTCTTTTAAGAACATTTGTAATTCCATTTTGTGTCACTGACAGGGGTGACAATATGTGATATCTGTTTAATTTAGAAAAATTACATGTACCACACCCACCAGCATAAAGTGGTGGGTGTAGTACATGTAGAGTTTCAGGCTATTGCTCATGGTTTAGTGTCGGGGGAGAACTCCTAAATGTTTCAGGATCAATCTCAGTGGAGAGTTGGAGAAGATATTCTTTGATTTACGTAGTAACAGTAAGGAATGAGGGCTCTGGTTAAAAATCCATGTGTCAATTACGTACAAAGCATTTTTTACTGGTTGTAAAGAAGGGATCGATTTGACTCCATCTTGCAAAACATGTTGTAGGTTTTTTGTAGCATGGCATGTATGAATCTGAGTATTTACTCAGATATACATCTGGGCATTTCAAAGAGCTGGCATAGGTGGGTTTTGCCTTTTACATTCTCACAGGCTGCATGTGCTCCTTCTCTTTCCTCACACTGAAGGCCTAGGACACAAAAGCTGATGAGTGTTCCCCACTGTGCCTCTCATCCAGCTTTGGCTGTATTTTAGGATGCTCAGCTGGTCTGCAGCTGTTCCCAGAACCTCTACTTTTCCTCCCCCTTTTCCTGCCCCTTTTTGTCTCATGTTGGATTCTTTCAGAGAGTTGCACTACTGTTTCCTCTCTCTTCAAGCTTCTTGATACATGTGAAGTGACACACAAGAGTCTTGTGGCCTCTGTCCTGTGGCCTGTATCAAGAATTGATGCTCCTCTTTGGCTTTTCCAGGTTGCCTGGCTTTAAGTGGAGCACTAAAAATTGAACTATGTCTCCAGATTGCATGTTATTTGTAGTATTTTAATAATTTTCAGACTTAGAAAGATGCTTTAGACCAAAGTTTACATTGAGAAGAATTCCTTGTCCTCAGTCTCTCATCCTGGGACTGTGAACAAAAGCTAGAAGAACAGGAGTGCCTTCATGCTTGGAGAGGTCTTTGTCTCTGAAGATGTTCCCAAGAAAGAAAACTATCTGCAGCATCCTTGGGAAGGCTATCTTCTCTCTAGGTTTTAAAACTTTGCAGCCTCATGGTGGCAGAGTCTGTTTTTGGGACTCAGGGTGTGATACATGGAGCACCAGCACAGGTATTGCATTGGATGATCCAATGGTGGATGATCCTGTGCCCCAGCTCCAGTTATCCTCCTAGGAGAGGCTTTGTGTGGCACCTCACACCTTGTGCTTCTGGCATCCTCAGGCTGCTGCCCTGATTCTGGGAGCTGGGGGGATTTCTCTCACACACCCTTTCTAGGTAAATATAGGTGGGCATGCATCGCCATTTCTTTTGTATGACAGATGGATTGAAAAGCTTATTATTATTATTTAGACTAAAATAAAACCTACTGTTAATGTCTTTTTTTAAAATGGAAAGCCTTCTGGCCCTTGAAGATCTGAGAGGTACAAATCCACCTCCGAGTTCTGAACAGCTCTGAACTTGTCATGGTAGAAATCTTCCATCTGTAAGACAAATGTTTAAAAGTCTCAGCAATTTCAATGGAAAGTCTTTCCAATTAGTTTTTGGAGTTGTGAGAAATCTGTTTTGAAATTCTACAGTAGGCTTGCCAGTGTTAACCTGTTTTCTTATCAAAACCTAAATAAATAATTGCTGTAAAGAGAATATTATTTTCTATTAGAAAAACCAAATACATGTTTGCCAAAATACCATGCAATTTATCAGTTTTTCAAACAAAACCAACAACAATAATGGAACTTGGGCTTTTTTGGGCAATAGTTTCTTTTTCTTCTTGATGGGCGAGCAACAGTGGGAAGAAAGACAAATAAAAACATTATTTAAAAATATTGCAAAAGCTTTTCCAGTCTTGACTTACATTAAAAAAAATACAATATTTTAGCACTTTCACCAACTTTGACTTAACAAACTAGTTTACTATTGTGCTTATTATTTTTTTGGTTGTATTCTATTTCTGCATGCTTTCTTTTTTTCTTCCTGGAAGAAATACTACATTCTATGTTTCATTCACTGATTAGTATGTTGTTGTTACCCGGCCATTGACTTCTCTTCAGTTGTGGTGTAGGGTTCTATGCTGTACAACTCTGAAAAAATTGAGTTTAAGACAAGAGTGTTATTGTGCTTTTGGAAATGATATTGTGCAAGTCTCGGATACTAACTCATGATTTTTTTCCATGTTCTTTTATAAACCCATATCAATGGTACTGCTAAAATATGTATTTGTATCCTGGATAAATTACTGGGGCTCATGTGGCCAAGTAGCAAAGAATAATTGCTTATTTTGAATTGTTTTCCAATTCATTACAACAAGTTGCTCATTTAGAAAAGATGAATAAGATTCTATTTTGGTGTTTTTCTCTTATTTAAGTATCTTTGAAGATTGAAAAAGGAATTGCTTTGGGGGGAAACTGATTTGGAAAAAAATGTTCATACTCTCTCATTAGACAAAGGAGTCTGCTATTTGTATGTTGAATTACCGCTAGAGAACGGAAACTCCTGATTAAACTGATAAAAGTGTAAAGCTTGTGTGCCATTTATGGTCCATTTAGGACATGGCAAAGATGGTAACAAAGTGGTGCTTTCTGAACTTTTACTGTATGGTACTTTCTGTCTTTTAAGATACACTGGAAAATGAAATGAAAGGATTTTGGATACAAAATTATGACGTGCACAGAACTATATTAATGTACTGTGGGCAAAGGCCTTTAAATACTTGGGCTGGGTTTTAGATAGTGGGGAGGGAGAATGCTGGTCAGACAGCTTAGGGGTCTTCCTTAGGCTTCAGGAAGTGGGACACTGAAGGGGTTTGTTCTCTGCTCCTGTCTTTTGCATTTTAGTTTATTTGCAGTTCTACATGTCTCGTCACCTTTC
The DNA here is from genome assembly GCA_024865655.1 of Emberiza elegans. Classification (NCBI taxonomy): domain Eukaryota; kingdom Metazoa; phylum Chordata; class Aves; order Passeriformes; family Fringillidae; genus Emberiza; species Emberiza elegans. The sequence continues at coordinate 25,659,801 of JALJVW010000206.1, forward strand.
TGAGGCGATGGTGTGTTAGTATAAATAATGCTACTTTATTATAGTACAACTGGATTATTAATAATATAATAATGAAGATATAAACATGAATAAATACGGAGAACAGCTGTACAGTGTAAATAATCATTTTTTCACTGTCATTTCTGTTGAGTGTGAGGCTGGGGTTCTGCCTTGCTGGAAGGAACAACTCCCGTGCTCTACTGCACACCACCGCTTTTGAGGAGCAAGTCTAGTGCTACATTTTCTGAATCAGTGTCACCTTCTATTTCATTTTCTGTGAATGAAGCTAAAGCACATACATGGATTCAGGCAGGCATGCCCAAGCATGCTTGGAACAGAGCCAATCACTGTGATCTGAATTCAAGGTGGCGTGAGTGTTGCTTCATTTCAGAGGGCTTAGGTCTTTCAGGGCCTGAGTGCCCATGACTCCCACTCATTTAGGTGGAATTGGGCAGCTTCACCTTGTACATGCTCAGATCAAATGGACTGGAATATGAACTTCATGTCTCAGAACAATATCATCATCCTGTGTATTCAGAAAATTTCTCAAACAGCTTACAATACCTTGAATAACACTACTTCATTTCCTGCTTCTCAGTTACCTCATTCTAAGATGAAAATGTTTCCTCTCTTCCCCTTGTCCTTAATGTGTGCTTCCTGCTTATATTATATATTAATTGTGAAAAAGCATTATTGAACTTCAAAGAGCATTTTAGGCTGCAAACTGTTAAAAAGTGAAATGGATGTTTGAGTTAAGGGAGAACACATCTACTTTACTTTTAATTTGTTTTAATAGTGTTAATTTCATACTATTTGTACATATGGCTTAAGACTTAGTAGATAATATATCATTACATTTCAGGAGTTTGCTCGTGTTATTGGTGTTAAATTGAGTTTTGTTTGAGGAGATTTTGAATTTAATTTCAATACAAAAAAACAAGCCCATATATATTTGGATAGATTCTGTGGTTTTTTTCATGTCTTCTACAATGAAAAGCTGTAGTGTTTATTGTACCAAAATTAAATAAACTGTGGAAATGGTAGAATTCTCCATGAGAAATTTGTCTATACCACAGTGACTGTGAGCCTCAATGAAGAGGAAGCCTGTTGTATTTAGAAAATGGTTCTGCTCTGTTAAGATTTGTCTCCCTTAAAAATATTACATAAGAAAGTGAAATGTCAGTAGATTTCAGTGATGGCAGGCATTTCTTGTAATGCAGAAGGTGTAGCAGGTCTTTGCTCTGCACTCTAACCAAAATACAAACTGTTGTGAAAAATTTGAACTCAGTAAGGTGATGATGCAGATGTTGGGAGAGCTGAAATCTGCCTGTTCTGCAGTGCATCTCCCATCTGCCACTGGTGTAACCATGTTTTCCCACAAAATAACTTTCCTTTAAATTTGGGTGTATCTTTAGGGTTCTCCTACACATCCATATTCTTATTTTGAGTGTTTTAACACTGACATTTTCTTGGCCAAAAATATCAATCTGAAATGCACAATGCTGGTTCTGGATAATGAACTGATTTTCAAAAGTGTTTTGTTAATGAATATAATGAATGCTTAGCAGCTGAAAATATCTCATGTGTAAGTTCTTGAGAGAAAATGTCAATTTTGGAACAAAGAGGGAAGAGAGCTGACAGTAAGTCCAGGAGACTTAAAGCAAAGCCTGTTGTATCTCAGATGTGCCAACATTTTCCAGTTAGTCTTGTTTTTGTTTCCTTTGGTCCAATGAATCACTTGCATGGCACAGAGTAGAAATGGTGGAGTTGGTTACATTTCAAGTGTAGTCTGAAAAGCAATGATTAGTTACACATCTTTTTAGAGATACTCCAGTTATACTCCTTGATCTGAATCAAGCAAATCAGGGCTTTGAATATGAGTGTACAGAGTTGGTTCTTTGGCTATTGGAAGTACTTTTTTTTTTTCTGGAGGGAGAAAAAGTCATTTTAACTGTTACATTTTGGATTAAGGTTTCACACTGGAAAAGTTGGAGGAACTTTTCTGGTGTAAAACCATTTGTTGGAAATTCCTGGCCAGCACTTTTTAAAAGATATGATTTCAGAGCATCTGAGGTGTCTCAGACATCTTGCTATCTGTCCTTACACTCTAATTCTCTACCCGCTACACAGCATAGCTAATTCCACCTTCACACATTGCTGGTCCATAAGGAAAACTAATGTAAAGGCAAAATGCATTTATTCCTCTGAAAGCATTGCCACTTTACTTCTGAAGTCTCTTTTCTGTAAGTTTCTGATTATGGCAATCAGTGTTTGAGATTACATCATCCCTCCCCAAACAATGATAGCTATGTGCAGAGTCAATAAACTTGGAAGAAAATATTCATCCATGCCTGAGTCTTTGATTTAAGAAGCAGCTAAATTTATTTTTGTGAATTGTATTTTAATTCTCATCTCCTAATATTAAGATAGAGTGCTCAGATTTCAGTTGTACTAGCAGTGTTACCAGATGTACTGAAAATATTCCCATGAAAAAGCATACAGAAATTATTAATTGGTAGTAGAATTGTAAATATATCTGACTGTGTTTTTTTTGAGGGGGAAAAAAAGAAGTCTTGGTGTATAAAAATATGTATAACCCTGTATGTTTTCTAACTTAAAAAACATTAGAATTTGTGGAGGTTGGTTAGCTCTAATTTATATTTTAGCTCAGAATTATACTCTACAGTATTATGTGGAGCTTTTGGAGGGTTTTTTCTTGCTCTGCAAGCCACATTATTGTCCCTGATGATTGCTTAATAAATTCATTGCACTCTAGAACTTGAGTCTTAAATCTAGCTTTTATTATAAGCAATACATGACATGTTAGGAGAATTATTTTTAGAAACATAAATAATTTAAAGTACTGAGCAAGATTCTATAAATACGCAGTAAGGATTATAATAAGGGTATCCTTATACATTTTCGTACTGAAAAGGGGAATACAGTCTTGAACATGTGCTTGTCAGTGTGAGCTGTAGGTATAACCTGTGGTGCCCTTTATCTAAATTATTGTTGTGAAAACCATGCATGATGTTCCCTAAGAACTGATGAGCAGCGTTAGAGGCTCTTGAGGTCTCCGCTGAGGTGCTGGATTGTATTCCCAGAGTATTCCCCTGCCTGATTTTCAGAGGTGCCTAAATTAGGAAGTGAATCTCCCAGGATATTTGAAGCCAGCAGGGAGAGCATGGGCTCCTGCAGAGGGTGGTCAGGGCAGGAGGCTGGTGGGAGGGTAATGTCTTGCCTTTGTGAACAACTCCTCTCTCTCTCTCTCTCTGTCTGCTGATTGTGGAGTAGGGCATCCCAGAGGGACCAACCTCCCAGCTGGTTGCCCTGTTTCCCCATGGCTCAGCTGAGTGAAAAAAGGGGAGGATGGCTTCCTTGTCTTTTTAGAAAAGTCCTTCTATATCTTTGTTCTGCTGCAGAGGTTCCTTTAGGACACTGGGTTACCTCAGGATGAGGACAAGTGAGGAGCTGGAGCAGTTCTTTTGTTAGAACAGTGCGAGCACATCACTGAGATTGCCAAGCAAAGATGACAGGAGATTTGAAAGTAGGTTTATTGTAAAAATGCTTGGTCAAATTCAGACTCGTCATTCACTGAATTAAAATTTTAATTAGAGGCAGCTCTACGTTCAGAGGCAGGTGACAGCTAGAGGCACCTGCACGTGACCATGTCCTGGCTGGGGATGGCTCTGAGAGCCAGGTGTGCTCCCAGCCAGGCCCCATCACCCAGCTGTGCCTCACATCCCACAGCTGGATTTGCGAGTGGACCCTTGGATGAGCGAAAGGACAGGACTGCAAAGAGGAAAGGTGGCTTTCAGAAGTGGCTCTGAGGTCTCTATCCCCTGTCTCTTTGCTGGGGAGGCTGTTAGAGGCCTTGTGATGAGGTGCTGCATGGCAGGAGTCATTCAGGATTAGAGTCAAGGGATCTGAGGGGGAATAAATTCTGTGTTCCTCAGGGCAGTTCTTTGTTCTTTCAAGGCTTTCTAACCTGCGGCTATGTAGCATTTAAAAGGGTCTGCAGCTGTTCTGCACCTTTAGATTTTTTTTAAATTTATTGAACAAGCTGGCTATGCAGTTGCTTTATGAAAATTAACTCTTTCTAGACAGACTTAACTTTCCATCTTGATTTTATTCAGCTGTTTGGAAAGACATTAACTTGGAGCCCTTTGAAGGAAAAAAAGATATATGCCAGAATGGCAGAATATGTTCCTTCTTTCTTCTGCATCTGCTGGAATTGATGCACATTTAATCTGCTCCTGTAGGATGCACTTTACACCATCACTGTAGTGCTTTGCTGTGCCACCTTCAAAATGTTGCTGTTTGATGCCAGATAGTTGCCAGTTTGCAAAGAATGCCCAGATTTGAAAAGTCAGGTGCACAGCCTGATCTACAGAAAATATGACAGTCCTGGAGCAGAAAAAGGAATACCTAAGTGACCTCTAAATGAAGAGGTTATTTTTTTGAAAAGTAGTGATTGGAACTTCACACTCAAGTATGAAGATCCCTTTTCATCCTGAAGAGAATACTTCACGATAAAAATAGATAAGATTAATAGATAATAATAAAGAAGATATTTCTTAGAAATCTGTTCTCATTATAAATGAGTATATAATGTTTCTGTCTATAGTCACACCATAGTTGGAACATGAGAGGGTACAAGAAAAGAAAAAATAGTCATAAGGATTTACATTATCACAAAAAGAAAAATTTGAGTCTCTGCTGGAATCATAAGCCTGCTTCATTGTGGCAAACATTCTGGAGATGTAAGGACATGGTGATTCAGATTTAAAACTCAGTGGGAAGTATTCAATATACTTGGATTTGCTCTGACCTGCCAGTTTTTCCATCCAGGGATATGTATTCTGAGATTTAAATGGTGACAGCATGAGAAGCTAGAAGTATTTTATTTTTGAGCATGACTGAACAAATCATGTCAAGTACTGAAAATGTCTGTTAGCATATTAAACACAGTGGTAGGTATGCAGGATAAACAAATTTGATTTGTGTTTGAGTCAGGAAAGAGAACATGTGGTTTACTGTTTTCTAATCATTAGAATTTTGAGCTAGAATTCTCCCAACAGACAGTTCTGCAGGACTGTGGACTGGTCCTGATTTAAGAGAAGATGACATGAAAGATGAGAATAAAGGGATAGGAAAAAGGTGTGGTGAAGGAGCAAGAGAAAACAAATAAGCAGACTGGATGTCTCATGCATAATGTATTGTTGACAGGTGCCTCCCAGGGATGTAAATATATATATACACACACACAAAAATGCATGTGTGTGTAGAAGAGATTGATGGTAGGAGAAGAGCATCAGTCAAATGAGAACTTGTACCAATGCTGTGTGACTGAACCAGCTACAAACTCCAGAATTTTATTTTAAACTTCTTTTACCAATCAATGCACCAATTTAGGTGGATATATGATCACCACTAGGAATACCAAGGTTTTAATCCTGTTCCCTTACTGCTTAGAAACCAGCTGAGTTATGCCACCTGCCACCATAACTGGTCTTAATACAGAATTTTGTTGTCTTGAGGGATGTGAATATGAGGAGTTTTTTATATAGAGGAATGAAGCTTGTCTTAGGGTATGAAGGATGTGAGACTATGATAAGAAAAGGGAGAGATATTTGAACCTGCAGGAGTTTTGCTGTAGGATTGTCAGTAGGAATTGAACTGCAGTCCCACCCATGAAGCAGAAGATGGAGAACTGTCATAGCTGCATTTACAGAAGTGGATCTCCAGTTACAGATGTGGAGCAGTCTCTGCAGTGGATGCAGCCAGCTTGGTGATGCTGGCCACTGTTGCTATGTACACCTATTGTAGGTTACATGATGTGCATATGAACCTTGCAATCATGTGCTAATAGGTAGAAAAATAATTTGCATCCTGTAAGCACAAATGTACTTGCTCTCAGTTTCATAAAATGACTTTGGATAGAAAAGTAAATTTGAAATACCAAATTACTGTGTTTATTTCACCCTAAGAAACAGTGATAGTGATTAAACAAAAAAGGAATAAAACTGAATCACACCAGTGGTCCATCTGTCCTGGCATTGGAAATAGGGAATGCTGTGAAAGAGCACATGTGCTGGGCCACTTTCAGGTTCCATTCCACTCACCCCCATAACATCCATGACTGTTTGATTGAGATGCCAGAAGGCACATCCCTGTGTGTGCCTTTTATAAAGCACCTGTTTATGGACTCAGTGTCCATGATTTCAGTCCCTTTCAGAGATACCTTCTGACACTGCTAGCCTGTGCCTCCTGTGGTGCAGAGATTCACAACTTGTTGTGTGACATAGTGCTTTCTTTGATCTGTTTTAAATTGGTCTTCTAATTTCTTCAAGTACTTCCCTATTTTACTAATGTGGAATTAGGAGAATAACAGCTTTGCATTAATTTATGGCTCATGTGATATTGTAAACCTCTCTCCTATTCCCCCCATTCTCACCCCATCCTCTCTTCAGATTGAAGAGCCTTTTGAGTTTAGAGAGGATTATTTACTGGTAGGTAACACACAGGGAGGCAAAGTAACCTGCTGGGTCATCAGCAATGCCAGAGCCATCTGGCAGGCCTGACAAATTTGACTTGGAACAGCATTAGGAAATGGATTTTTTTGCTTCTCTGAAGTTAGCTGTACTCTTGTAGTTGTGTATCCTAAATGAAGATTGATGATTGTAAGTTTGAGGGAGCTGTGATAATTTCTTGGGCTGGAGTTAAGTGATTAGTGTTGTCTCCGAATCTGGCTCCTGAGGATTCAGTGGTTAAGGGACTCTTGTCTTCCCACTCTTCATTCATTTTTAAGATGTGCCATGAATTTTATTTCACATGCTTTTGTGTCATTTGTCATGTGTGGATATTTTGAGATATTTTCCCAGTAATGCAGCCTGCTTCTTCAAGAAACTCCTTTCCTTGTCTCCCTTGACTGTGCGATTAGATTTTTTTGTTTAGTTTCAGGCTAAAATCCTGGTTCACCCACAACTGAAGTGTGAGACCTTTGACTTCTGATCCACACAATGACCCATGCTATTAAAATTGACCTTCTTTATCAAAATAGAGACATTATAGTGCTACAGGAGTTAGTTTCAGCTTCTTGCTCTTTAAATTGCCTGTCACTGAAGATGTTCTTCATGCCATGACTCATTTTTTCTTAGCCCCTCCACCAAGAAGAGGCTTTTTCAATGTCTTACAGTTTCAAGCCCATTTCTGTACTTTTAAAATTCTATCACATTTTCTTCTTCAGAATATTTTCTGGAAACGAATCTAGTTCCTAGATTTAAGGTTTGTAATGTTTTAAACTGAAACTATTTTTAGGTATACTTTTTCTATAGTTAACATCCTTTGTGAGTGAACATAAAAGTAGGGGCAACCTTTATTTCTGGGGTTTTTTTTTTCACTGAAATATCTCAGGTACTTCAATAGTTGATGCAATCATTAGATTAACAAAAATCCCAAACTTCTCTATAATTTTTCAATCTATTTATGTGAATACTCCATATATAAAAACCACACTGTGTAAAAGAAATTATGCTTGGTGACTACTGCATAAAAGATTATTGGGGCATGCAACCTTTCAAATATTCAGGACAAAATGCAAAGTTCCAGCAGCAGGTAACCATGAGTGTTGGGGGGGTGATCATCCTAAGTGCTTATAAAAGAAATGATGGCACAGTGGAGGAAAGCTTTGCTGTCGTTAAGGGTGCACATTTTAACATGGGTGTGATCAATGTCAGTGCCAAACTGTATCTCTCTTGAAGAGACACTGACTCCTTTTCTGGTCTTTCTTGGCATCATGCAGTCGTAGGAAGCAGTGGCATGGATGGGCTGGGGAGTAAAGGAGGTGTAGGAATGTGACCAGGGAAATGGTGGTGGGTATGGTGAGGGGGAGTTTGGAAGAAGGTGATGAAAGGCAGAATCCAAGGCAGAGCATAATTTGGCCCCTATTTATATGTATTCCTATTTTCTGCATTGTAATTTTTAAAATTTTATTTCTGTAGTTATGCACTGTTTGTTGTCAATGTAAGGCAGCCTGGGGGTGAAGCAGGGCTGTGCTGGCAAGGGGGTGGTTTGCTGGACAGCCCCAGTTTCCTGTTACTGGGTTGGAAACTGTGTATGGGCAAAGCAAGTGGTGATGCCTGGTCACTTTGACAGGGGTTTTCTGCATGGCTCTGAACAAGCATCCCCAGACTGAAGCCTTCACCCTTTGCTGTAGTGACAGTTCCTTGTTCTTCAGGTACCACCAGGAGGACACTTGGGATCAGCTCTGAAGAGCCTCAAGAGCTCCAGAGTTGTCCAGAGTGCCACACAGAGCAGGACACATCTGAAATGTGTTCAGATGAAAAAGTATATACACATATATTGTATTTCTGCAATATATGTGCTGTCAAGTTTCAGACTGGGCACCCAAACCAAACAGATACTTTACAGCATTTTAGTAGTGAGGGAAGTGCTAACTCTCCTGAGGAGCAGTATGTGGAGGACTTAGTATTTGCGTTGTGCAAATACTTTGAGAGAGCATAATGGAAATGTTCATGAGTGCAGGAATAATTTGTAAATTTTCTCCAGGGCGAGACCATGTATACAGTAACTAGAATGTGAGGGCAAATCTTGAAGTAAGCTACCAAATAAAAATATTTAATAAAGTCCTTTCACTGAATGATAACAGGTATCCTGTACAAAGTGTGTGTGTTTGTTTTTAACAGCATGAAGTCATGCTGGGGCCATGCATAATACTTACACATTCAATTTTTCTGTTTTTCTCTTTCAAGATAACATTTATCAAGAATACACAGAGAGTTGGATTGAAATGTGGTTGAGATCACAAGTGATTTGGGAAATGATTTTCCATGTAGTCTAAAGCAGCTTGACTATATGAAGAGGCATATTAAAAACCAGGAGTAGACCTCACTAGTAACTTTGTGCAGGGAAATGCATAGCCTGTGCTTCTCATGTGCATTCCTCTTCCCTTTCTTAGTGATTTACCATCCTCCCAAATACTAAAATTAACTGGTTTTATCCTGACTTTTAAGTAACAAGTGCATGAGCAGAAAGGCATTCAGGAAACTGCTTTGTAATAAGGGTCTAAAAATACCTGCTCATTTTAATAGGATTTCTGAAATTTCTGTAAGAAAAAAAGAAGTAATTGCATGAAGAAATACAGGTGTAAATTATTCATCAACAACAAAGAGTGAGATTTTATTGACACTTGCATTGCCATCATTACTGTCAGGAAAGCTCCTGGATAAGTAGCAAAGTGAACCTTGCCCAGACTGCTTTCAGCTCTGCCTGTGAAAATAGAAGTTTAGAGCTAGAAAAATCCCATTTCACCTTTCTGCCTGACAAGAATCTTGCAAGCACCAGCTGCCTGCTCTTTCTCCCTGTTAAAGTCTCTCATTTAGTGCTAGGGTATCTTGAGTAGCTGTGTCTTCCCATGGATACTGGGAAGGCTGTGTGTGTGTGTGCAGATTCCTTGCTAATACACTAGATTAAATCTCTCTGTTGTCTGAAAGAGAAGACTGAAATCACCATCCCTCCATCACCAGCAGCATGAATTAACTGCCATGTTGAATTTTGTGCCCTTTGCAGTGCTTGTGTCACATAATATTTTATTATGCCTTACTTAAAAAAACCCCTATTTGTTATATATCATATCAGATGCTATTTGCCAACTTCCATATTCTAATATTAATGCAAGAAATAGAATTAAAATATTGTTAATATTTAAGTTTCTATAAAAAACAGAACCTGAAATTGTGATTTCAGAGCTACTTTAGTTATGTTTTGCTCTTAGTTGGTGTGGTAGGGAGCTTTATTCAGATTTCCTTAAAACTTGTGGTGATCTGAGTCAATGGTTAGTTTTTAAGTATGTCTCTTCCTAGCTGCAGATATTAAATACAAGCTTTTAAGTAATTTCCCCTGGAAAATGCAAGCAGTATCTATTCACCATTACATTCTCGCAAAATTGCCCATACAGTCATTTAGATAGAGGAGTCCAAACTGAATTGCAAACATTGTAAAGGACAGGCCAAAAAGTCCCTGGTGTGGGAACTGCAGATGGAGAATGGCACCGTAGAATGGCTCTGGATGTACTTCAGGAGCAGCTCACATGCACAAGGCATCCCAGCAGGAGATGCTCATACCAGCCTGAGCCTTCCAGCACCGCTGCTGCTCCACAGGTTTTCCTTGCAGATATTGTTGTGCACTCCTCCTTTTTTATGGTAGTAATAGGGGCCACGTGTGTAGTAGAAATCTGGTGAAATTAAGGAAGAATGCTTTCAACCTGCTTAAACCTTTTCCCATCAAGAAACAAAGCCAGTTCCGAAATGAAACACATGATGTTTGTAAGCCAAACTGTGAGACTTCTTCTCTAAAGCCAGGAGGTGGAGGCCCTGCTCAGGGCTGCAGAGCTGCTCTGCAGTTCGTGTCTGTGCTAGGCTGCAGGGCAGTTACTATCCTGTCCTGCAGGCACAGTAGCTATTAAGGGATAAAGGACTAAGTGTATTTTCAAGTCAGATGGCATTAGGAATCTAAGCAAGAAGCCCTGGAGAGGAAAAAACACGAGCAAATATTAGTATTTGGAAGAAATCATCAGAGATTCAAATTGTGTAACTTTGTAAAATGTGAAATTAAGTTCCAGGAAAGGACTTAGAGTGGGTACTATTCAGCATTTGTGTATATTCCTTTGAGAATTTAACCCATTCTTAAGTCCCTAATTTCTTTTTGAAGGAAGCCTTAAATAGTTAGTAGGAGTAGAAAAACTAAGAAATTTCTTAGTCCATTCTCCCTTTCGTATTAGCTGCAACAAGGACAGAAAAGTACAGTAAGAATATTTTAAAAAGGGGTGAAACTTCAATTTGTGTAGACAAGAAGTGGCTGTTTTTCTCAGCAGTTTTTTCCTTCCTCTGAGTAGACACTGAAAATTGCTGTCGTATCTACGAGAAGCTATCTAATTCCGATTGATTAGTCCATTTGGCTAACTTAACAGATACAGTCATTAATTAAATTAGCCATCCACATAAAAAGAAATTCAGCAATTCTTTTGATGGGAAGGAGCAGATGAAAGTGTCAGAGCTGTGGCTATTAAAGCAGATTGGTTCATAGAGTATGGAGATAGCTAATCCCCCCTGAAGTGAAAAGAAAGATCATGTATGAGCAGAGAGGTTTCTGGGTAGTCATGAGGATAAAGGAGAATTAAAGTGTCCCATGTAGCGAGATACAGAAATCTGCCAGCTAAGTGGCTTTTTTGAGTTTATCTTGCTGTATGTTTTAGTTAGCTCATGGCTGATACTGAAAATGTTCCAGGACTACAGTGTAATGCAAGATATTACAAACTTGTCCTTTGTACTCTTACTGACTGGCAGATAGAAACATCCATTCTGTTCCCTCTCATCCAGTTTTCCACTTTCTTGCTCTTTCTGTTTTATGGCAATCAACCTGCCTTTTCTTTCTTGGTGTACAAGATGGGCTGTACTAAAAATGTCCTCTGATAGTCCACTCCTTCCATAGCTAATATTTCTCTTAATAATTGTTAGAGGATGTACACCACGGGAGGAGAATATTTCATTTTGTGGGAAGCTTCCTCATCTTCATGTGCCTGGTACCCTGACAGTGCCCATTCCTCTTACTGCAGCCCTCTCGAGCATGATGTTGCAGGAGGCTTCCTTCTCACAGCTGGCTCTGCCCCAGGGCTAGCATTAATTGTGCAGCTGATATGGCATCTATCTCTTATCAGTGTCTCCATCATTTCCTTGAACCTATTCTTTTCTCTTGAAGGTCTGCATATGTCTGTTGATAATTTCCTGCTGGCATTCGACCCATCCAAACCTTTCTGCTGATTTCAACTAAAACCTTGTCTTCCTTTTCAGTAATGCATCTTCCCTCAGATCTCTCACTTGATGTTCTTGTCTGGCATCATATTTAATCTGAAATTTCAGGCGTACATAGTGGAGAGTTGTGGAGACAAGTGAGGGTGAATAAATGATAAAAAATTTCTACAGTGTTCAAGGAGACACAGCAATGACATCAGATGATCATGAAGCCAGTCATTTCTTTTATTTGTAACACTGATGCTGCAAAGATACGTTATAGTACTATGTTTATGAACTCCCTTTATTTCTACCTTTCATAACTTTTTAATTCTTCCTATGGCCTCTAAAGAGAACCCTTTAATTTCAGCTCTTTTTCTTCTGTAACTGTTAGGCTTTTCAGTCTCTTTAATCTGGAGAGCTATTTTTTGTTCAGAAACTGGTAATGGGCATTTTCCTTCAGTATTTGAAAGTTTCTATTAAATTTACAGGGGTAATTCCCAGGTTTTTCTCCATTTCATATTCAAATGCAAGCCTCTTCCTTTTAAAAACATCTTTAATCACTTTTTTTTTTTTTTTGACTTGAAATGCTTTGTAATGTCTTGTTTTTTCTTTCTGTTTCTTTAAACACTTGGCCTGTTCTGTCCTCTTTTGTCTTGCCACCAGATTTTTTAAACCTTTTTTTTCTTCCTGGAGCAGCCTCTTTCTGCTGGGGAACCCATCTATATCCAAAGCCAATCTATTTTCATGGGTTCCCAATTCCAGCTTCATTTTGGTAAACTGTTGATTCAAGGTAGAATTTAAGTGCATGTATATGCATCATCTTGGATAAGGATAATTTCCTTAGTTGGGGGCCTATTTTGTAATAAAATTCATCCAGCTTATGCCTCTTGTGTGCTGTTGTGACTGGGAAGGTTGGAAGACCAAAGAAGAGCTTGCTGGTTTTTTTTATTTTTGTTCTGGCCCTTATGCTATTGAGTCTGTATGGGATAGGCTCATATGGACTTTAGATAATGCTTCAAAAATGCTGCTGCTGTAAACAAAATGACACTACTTAATTTGTGTACACTGAAATAACAAACCTCTGACAACAGAATTGCCATTATTAGTGTAGCAGTGTTTTTCCTTGTAAAAGCAACGGATCACATGTGCTTTTTTTTCCCCGTGAAATGTTTTATTTTTAGGTGTTAACATATGCAGTTTTTTTCCATGCCTTTTCAAAAATTTTGTACCAATGCCTCAGCAAATATTTCTGAAAATCTCATTCTGCAATATTGCCAATGATAGTGTTGGTGGTTTTTCTCTGTAATTTTTTCATCCCTTGTGTTTCTAAGATTTTTTTTCACAATCTGGTTTTTTTTTTTAACATGTCAGTTTTATTTATAATTAATACTAAAACTACCACTTAAGCTGACAAAGATGTTTTCTAGGATAGATCAGCAGGCAAGTTAAATTATAGCATAGGAGAGTGTACATTTATTTATGTTGAAATGCATATTATTTTAATGCTTATTGTCTTATCTTGTTTAAATAATTTTAATCATGTTTCACAAGTATTTTCATCTAGATTTTTGTTTGTTGTAAAGGAAGGCCTTCTATTAAATTGATGCAGTTCTGTGCCTGTACTGTTACTGTAGACAAAACATGACTCCACCTTGAGTCACATGATGATACCTTCTGGCCTGAGTTTTTAAGATTGTGTATAATGGTTAGTTTGTAGCTTAGTTTTTAATAGCACTGGTTGCGTTATTGGATCTGCAAAAGTGTTGTGGTTTTTTATGATATTTTCAGTGCTGTGAATCATAATAATAAAGCATATCATGGCTTCATTTATGGGTTTTTCTACTGATAAAATATTCTCAGACCTATCCTGCCATGTAACTGAGGATTGGCTTTAAAAATGTCTCTACATTTCAGATCTGTGGTCTGTTTGCAAGCTGTGTTCTCAGTCCCCAGGAGCTGGGCAGGCAGGTGACCTTGTGCTGTTTCCCTTCCAGACAGGCTCATTTCAGGAATCAAGGCACTTGTGACAGACCTTGAGAGGGGTGGGAATGCCAGCAGCTCCCCAACTGTTTCCAGCTCTTTGTCCTCAAAGTAAGAACTGAACAGGAGGAAAAAATGGATGGGCCTGTTTAGAAATTGTTCTTTTGGCCTACTTTGAAAGTAAACACAACTTGAACAGCCTGGGAATGTCCATCAGTGGGGTGCTGGGTGGGAGAAGAGCAGCTGACCGACCATCAGCAGCCCTGGAGCTGATGCCACGGGACATTGTGTAACCCTGAGGAGAAGCAGGACCTTCCAAGGTGCAGGCAGAGCAGCCCAGGCCAGCACAGAGGGACACTTGCCCAGCTGCCCAGTCCCAGTAGCCCAGGGCCAATGGTGAGGGAAAAGGGAAGAGCTGTGCAAGCGCGTATGAGGCTTCTCCAGAGCTGTTTTCCAGGACTCCAAGACTTTGAGTCGGGTACAGTGTCTGTGTGTTTGGCAGCTCCCAGTTACATCCTCTAGCTTGTCCATTCCCAGCTTGAACCTGCACAAACCTCTAGCATTCATACTTTCCTGCACTATGTTGAACATTGTTATCAGCAACTGTGCCAGAAAAGGTTCTTTTTGATTAACTTTGAGTTCACTGACCTCTTTTGTTACCTTCTAATTCTTGTGTTGTACAAGGCAGAGAATGATCAATGTCTTTGTTTTCTCATGCCAGACACAATTTCCAGATTTTTGAGAACATAACATATGATCTTCCAGAACATTAAAACATTAACAGCAGTGTCTTTTAAAAAGCAATAATTTTGTTAGGCCCACATGAGAAGAACCTGTGTTTCTCCTTGTCATCCCCCCAAATACAATTCTAAGGTCAGAGTTAAGCCATTCTCTTTGTACTATATACTCACTTTATTATCTTACATTTTATAATCTCTTGCATCTTTCTTGGCATGAAAACCTTTGTGTCCATCCAATAAGGAGGATGGCATCAGTTTAACTGAGTCCCCGTGAAATAACAAAGAGTAAAGATAGAACCCTAAGCTATAAAGGAATATTTGTTAAAGTTATGGAAGCATAAACTTCTGCTGAAAGAGTGTAGTCAATGATGGGAAGATGTATCACTAACTTCAGCAAGCTAAAGTAAATATATTTTAAGAGAACATCTGTCTAAATTACTAAATCTGGAAAATGCATACAAGAACTTATAGAAGTCTTTGAGCTTCCCTCAGGGCATGAGTATCCTAAATATTTAATATTCACTTCTAAGAGGAGTCAGATATTGTAATCAGTAACCCAACAGCATCTCTTTTAGGTGCTCCTCAGTAATGGGTCATCTGCAGGCTGTGCCAGGCATCCATACAGATATTGGGGCAGGCCAGAATTAAAGGGTTCACGCTGGTTCTGCAGTGTCCAAGTGAGTCACTCACTCTTTCTTTCACCCTTATTGAGAGCTGCTCATTCCCTCCTTTGCTCTAAGGCTGATTGTACCTCTTGTCAAGGCATTTCAGTTCCCTAATGCAGCAAAACCATGGTTTTGTGGAACCCTCCCGAGTGTACCTTGATGAGTGCCAGTGCTGACACCGAGAGTATTTTGATGAGTGTTAGCTCTGGCACCGAGAGTGTTTTGATGAGTGTTTGTGCTGACACAAGGTTGGTTCAGGGCTTGCTCCTGAGGGGGCACTGAGACTTCCTGCATTCAGCAGTGACCAGCTGTGAACGCACTGAGTCAGAGGAAAGCCCACCTCCATGGACAATTGTCCCACGGATGCTCCCATTCAGAAATTTGTTAGCATCCCTCATTTTGTTGCCTCTGTCCCTTACACTTAGATACAAAATATTTTTTTTAACATCCAATTTCCATTGGCTCATTGACAGTCCTTATGCCTTTGAGATTTTGCCAGTATCTTCTATAGCCCAATTAGTTGCTCCCGTATCGTGGTGTGTAAATTGAGGTGCGTTCACATTCCCTCACAACTCCATTTTTTGCTAGACTTCAGGAGCCGCTTTGTGTTTCCAGGTACTGGAACTTTGTAAGCAAAGCTGTCCAGTACCTGTCTGCAGTATTTGAAAAGAGGTCTCCTTTGGGCAGTGATATTAATCATACCTCAGTTTGACTGGAAATACATCTTTGATGTATTCTGGGATGACAGCTGTGTTTTCCAGGAAGAAATTCTATTGATCTGCCAAATCATTTTGCCAGAAACAAGTGTGGTCATGTCTCTCCTGGTTCCTTATAAAACAGGCCTTCCAAAAAAAAAAATTAATAGAAATTCCCTCCAGCCCTTAAGTGCATAAATTTGCTGTTTGTGCAATTGAATTTGATCCTATTTCTAATAACCAGTCTTGAAGATCATCCAGGTCTTTCCTATGGGAGTTTTTTCAATCTTTTTTCTTTTCCATGCTTTCCAATTTAATGTTATCAGCATATTTCATTGGAATGCTCCTGTGTTTTGTGCCTAGGTAATTAATGCAAATATCAAGCTGGCAGTTTTTAGGGATGATATTGGAGGATCCATACTTCCAACATTGTCCTGCTTGGGGCTCACTCAGGATAGTCACCAATGTCTCTGTGAGCAAAAATGTCCATGGTCCTGCTGCCTCTTTGGCCAGGATGAATGTCTGGAAAGCTGAGCAGCCACTGCCCTCCCTCATCAGGTCAGTTCATGTCTAAGCTCAGGTGTTTTGCTGCTTGAAGGAGAAATACCAAATTTTTGCCTCTTGTGCTGAGCAGGGTTGTGCTCACTGCCTCCTGCCCCAGTGGCCAACCTGCCTCTTGCCAGGTTTTCTTCACCTATTTGTCTTCTCTTCCAGCTTAATTGTCATTGAGGTGGAACAATAGCAAGACTTTATACTGATTTAATCTCAGTAAAATTTTGTAGTCTTTGAACCTGCTTAGTGAAATTTATGATGTAGATAATGTGGTCTCTTCCAATCTTACCAATTCTGTGATTCTGTGGTTTGCCTGACTATAAAATAACTATGAGGAAGATAATTTGACTGGTTTAGCATTTGAATGGCTTAGTAAATACAGCCTGCATTTAATTTATATATGTTTGCCTCAGGTCTGATTGTTTTTTCTCCTTGGTGTTTGTTCCAAGTCCTTGTGTACTTGGAGGCTGGGATTGCTGTTGCCCAGAGCCTTTTCCTCGGGCATTGCTGAAGCTGCAGGGTTCCCAGGGAATGTGTTCCTCTGCGCTGTGAGCCTGCCTGGGCTGCAGCTCGGGGCCCACGGCTTTGCCTGTGCAGTGCTCACCTGAGCCCACCATGTTGGTCTTACAAGGTGATGTCATTGTTGTGCCGTTGTGTCCTTTGAAACCTGCCAGCATAGCTGCTGTTTCTCTCAGATTCCAACTGGTGTCTCATCCTTCTGCTTTTTTGCTTTTTTTGAAGTTCACTTAACTTCTGTGCTGTTTGCTTTTAGCAGCAAATACAAGAATCTCTTGAACTACAATCAGTGTCAGTGGTTTGGACCTTCCATGAAGAAACTCCCCTCAGTTTTCCTTCTCCCACCTTCTGCTGTTAAAATCAGTATAACCCATGCACTGTGTAACTCCATTGGACATGGTTGTTTCAGTGATTTTTATGAACATTTTAGGAAAAGTATCCTGCAAGTTTTGCCCTTTTCAAATGTAAATGTTTAATCAGTGCTTGCTGAGAGGGAGCCCAAGAACACATGCATGAGGCTTACGGTTCTGTTTTTTGTCTTCTTGCAGTGACCTGCTGTCTTCTGAATATCTTGAGAGGCATATCGAGCAAGGTGGGAAGACAGTGGAAGTTAAAGTAAGAATTTCCATTTTATGTTTCTCATTTTAATTTCCTTGGCTTTTGATGTTCATGAAAACTCACATATTTTTGTGAAAGAGATTTTTAAAGTGATTTGTTTTACTATTCTGAGGCAAGCATCGTTTTCTAACTTTTAGCTTTAAACAAGGCAAATGCACTCCATTGTCAAATTTATTACATTAATGTTTATCTCAAAATGGTATCCATGAAAAATATATTCATAGTAGTTCTTTTTGCTAGTAAATATACTTCACTTTTGATAGATATTGAAGAAAATATTTTTGTTTTGTTGGGTAGCATTTTCTCATTGTACCAAACCTCAAGTTTGGTATGTTATGAGCTTCTTTTTAAATTTGAGAATAGCAATATGTATTGTATAATATTTCCAAATATCAGGTCACCAGTTGCATGTTTCTTTCTCTGTGTGTTTGTTTGCATAGTGACTACAAGATGCTATTTGTTGCTGTTGTCTTGTGTGAAATGTCCCACAGCCTTTGCAGAAGTGTTCTGTTCTTTGCATGCAGCATGGGAGATTTTTCTTGAGAACCCTCTATTTTTTAGGACTTATTTTGTAGATGTCAGCTATTATTTTTGTATCAATTACTGTAGATTACATAGAGTGTTCAGAAATGTATTATATATGGTACAAAATTGAAACTCTAAATTTGCCTATCAGGTGAATATTAGGTAAAATTTTGTTCAAAGTTTACATTTTAAAAGAAATCCCCCAAATTGTTTTACTAAATCTGAGATAATCTAAATACTTCGAAACAAATGCGTTAATCTTTGCAGTGTGAAAGTGGAAATGGAAATGGGCAAAGCAGTCCTTTATCTACTGGATAGCTGCAGATGCAAGTTTCCTTTGGTTTATTCCCTTCTGTCATTTGCAAATAGGAAGTCTGCTCTCCCACTATTATCGAGATAATAGTCTGCATACATTATCAGACTGAGGCAAACACATACGTGTTCCATTAAATTGTAAAGACTAATTTCTCAGTCAGCTCTGCTCTGCAGTCAAGAAGTCTTGCTTGACTGAAGTTCAGAATATGAGTCAAAGCAGAAATAAAGATAATAGCTGATATTAATAAGAGAAAAAACAACCCATTTGTCTGCATTAAGATATATAAATGCAAGTTAGTTAAGGTAATCCATCACTGTCACTGAATTGTTCCTGATGAGCAAGCCTTAATCAAGCAAGGAAATGTTTGAAATCAGCAGCTCTTCATATCTAAGTACTGTTTAATTGAAGGGAAAGTGATGGGAGGATCAGGCCTTTCAGAGGAAGGGTCAGAAAATGTTCTGGGTAAAACAGCTGCGAGCCTCGAGGGTCCCAGAGATTATTTCCCTTTGATTTAGATGCGGGGCCAGGGTCAGGGTATACCTTCAGGGATGGCTATCACTGCCTTGCTCAGAATTCTCAAATCTGCCTGAAGTAGAGAGCTATCATTGCTGCCCTGAGCTTGATGCTTGAGGTGAGCTGAACTGGGAGTGAAAGGGGCTGCAGACTGCACTGCAAAGGAGAGGGTTTGCTGCTCAAGTGGGGAGCTCCCCTCCCCTGCTGCCCTGCACCATGGGCAGGGGTGGCTGGGCTGCACAGGTGGGCTCCTCTGCCCCTTCTGTTCCACTGCTCCAGGAGCTGTGCAGGCAGCAGTCCTATGGAAGCACGCTAGGAAAGGGGATGTAAGGTCTTTGCTTGTTTTGTTGCATCTGAGTGTGTGGGATTGGCAGGGACAGAAGCAGCTGCTGTGGGAAATGTCAGAAGAGCCTGGTGGCCACAGTCATGGGAACATTTTCATAAAAGTTCAGATACCAAAAGATTTTTGGAAAAGTGCAGGCTACCGAGTACGCTTTAATACCAGACACCGGGTGAGGCTGATTTCAGTGCTCAATAGATGTTTAAAAATAAATCTAGTTCCCTCTGACCAGTCAGTATTTTTCAGAGCACCTGTAAGTTCATTTGAGAGCTTTGTTTGTCTGTTGAACAAATTCTGAAAAGACTGGCAGTATCTGTTTGCTTTGATTTTACATCAAGTGTTTTGAAAATCTTATTACAGCTATAAGAAATTTCCATTATGGTGATTTATTACCTTTGATTACTGTGGGAATTGTTTACTATAACTGGTAACATAATTATTATGCTGGATTATAGAGATTGTGCAGATTGGTTAGATACTTATTTAAAAATAGCTAGTGAAAGGATGCAACTTATGGATAAACCACAAAATATGCACTCCACCAGGCAGCATATTCCAAAGCAGAAGCTGAAGAGGTATTTCAGAAAGGAGACCGGTTTCTATCAGTTGCTTCAACATGCTGCTCTTCACCCATCTCTGTGCAGTTTATCTTGGGCTGTAGGCAGAGACAGAGGCAGCCTGGCAACATCTCTCTTGCTGCTTTGGTGGGAGAAACAGTGACAGAAAGAAAATGCCCATCTGCCATCCACTGCCAGCTGCAGGCTTGGAGCAAAGCTGCTCGTACAGCGAAATGGCCTCCTCTGCTCATGGCCTTCTTACCAGAGAGGTGTATCTTAAAACCCATACACATTCCCCCTTGCATTTCTCTGGGCAAGAAGACTGCCCAGACACACAAATCGTCAGTGCTGCTGTTGTGCCATCAGCAGTATGGGAGGAGGAGGAGCTCTGAGGCATGGTGTGAAGGCAGCTGTACATGCAGCAGTTTGGGAATGTGTCTGGAAAGCGGATCCTGCCTTGGCTCACATGTGATGTGGAGTTGATAACTACTTTTGCCACTCCTCCCCCTCTCCTTCCCTCCCAGTAAAACTTCCTGTGCTGTAAAATACATATGAGTCTTCTGCCATTACTGAGGATGCTTCAAAGAGAAGAGGGGGCAGGGGAAGGAAAATGTTTATATCATAAAAAATACCACTTTTTAGTAGCAAAGGGATTTTACTGTGAGAAGAGTTCTCAGTTTAACATACATTTTTATCATAAGAAGAGATTACGTTATGTTTTATTTCTGTATAATTATTTATACATTAGACCATTGTGAAGGTGAAAGATATTACAAATGTTTTTGCAGGGTGCCAGCATTTAGCTGCTGCAGAGGAGAGGTTTCTTGTTAATTTGGCACAGTTAGGCAGCACCTAACACATTCTTATTAAACCAGCAGCAGTCTGGGCAATGCCTAAGAAAAACAGAAGGAGCTAGATGCTCAAATTATTTCAGTGTTTCCCCCCACACCCTCCTTCACTGTACATCACGTCTCTACTAGGAAAGCAGGAGTGTTGGCCTAAATTCCCTCCGGTAGCAAAGAGAATAATCAATTAATAAGAAAGAGAAAAACCCTTCTTGGCATTGCCTTTTCCTGATTGTGTCATTCCCGACCATCCTATGCTCATAACACATCAATACTCAACCTGAGTATACCTAATGTTGTTGCAATATATTTGTGTGTCCTTTTATCTCTTTTTCTCCCCCTTTTTTGGTTGTCATTCTGTCACTGATGCTGTCAGTGAGATGAAAGGCAAAAAACAGCTATAGTGCTGAGTAATTCACATTGCTGGATTTTTCACCCTCAGAAGAAACAACTGGTATCTATTCAGTGATATTTTCTCAACAGGATGTTTCAGTTTTCATCTTCAGAGTGTGTAGAAATAAATGTTTCTGCTTGTATTCCCCCAAAACAATGTACACTTCTACAAGTTCTTAGGAAATTGCTTTCTGTAAAAGATTAAACCATGAAAATAATTCAGTCAGAAAACTTGCACAGGTAGAGATGTGGTAGATAAATACCAGAAAATTTTGATGGCATGTTTAAATATGACTATATTTCATAGGCACGCCTTAAAGTCTGAAATTCATGAGTGAGGTGGTGTAAACACAGCATGTGCATTATGGGCACAAAATTACAGTGAGAGTGCTTACAGCATAAACTGCTGCTTTTTGCTTCAGCCTCTCAGCATGTTCCTGTGATAGCACTGAACAACATGAATGGAGGCATATCAAATGCTAGGTACTGTTTTTCTCTGTTGGAGCATTACCAGAGGAGCTTTGGCCAGGCTTGTCCTGTGGGTTAGGACTGCCGTGTGGCTGTGTGTCCCAAGCTGTGCTGAGCCCTTCTGCTGGGCCCTGCAGTGCCCAGACTGTGCCCACTGGGCCTTCTTCAAAGCACCCACAGCCTTCCTGCCCAGCTGGGGGCCCCAACACGGCCTCCAGCTCTGTGGGGCTCCCACCAGAGGGGCCACCATTGTAGTTTGGCCAATGGAGGGTTTGGGGCAAATGCATTTTAATGCTGCACAGCAAAGCAGAGCTGTTAGCTTGCAAAAATAGTCATTATGTTGTGTGCATTGACTAGTAGCGTGTGCAAGATGACTGTTATTGTAGCTTACAGCTATTTTAATGCTTCTGCACAAGGAGGAAAATTACTGTTCTTCATTGCCTTGCTGTGCTTAAAGCCTTGGCTATGTGTGCCATGATGTGGATTTCAAGGGCACTTTAAATGCCCTTTTAAGGAAAAATGATGCATAAGGCAGAAAAATATTTAAATCGTTTAAAAATCAGAGGAGTCTGGGTATCCTTGATATGGTAGATATTGCTTTTTCTCTGAAACTTTCTCCTTCAAGTCTGGTCTGCTCAAGCAGTTGTTAAGGTACAGTCCCATGACCAAGGGCAGTGTGTGTCTGTGCACACCTGTGCCTGTGTTTGATGAGACCTTATCCAAGTGGCATTCCAACATTTCATTGTTATCTCCACAGGTACAAACTGATCATAAGTCTACAATAATTTGTGGTGCAGCCAGATGAAACACTTAACCAGTGAGCATGTCATTTCAATAATTGAGTGCTATGTTTCCAGTCTTGTAGCAAAGTGCTTCTAACCATCATCTTCCAGTTAGGGCACTCACTGTCTGAAAAGAATTTCTTACTATTCTTCAGTTTTTGGTAACTCACCATTTTTTACCCAAATGGGAATGTGTTTCAGTTGCCAGGCAAGCCTGTATGCTAAACAGGCTTTTCTGTTTGGGATTACATTTTTTCCTGAATAGCGGAGTGCCAGCTGATGGGATGGGAGTGCAGGAAATCTCAGCCCTGGGAAGCTGGAGCCTGGGGAGGTGGGGAGCTCTGCGTGCATCTACCTGAAACTTGCACAACCTGCTGATGAAAACTGAAGCAGAGCAAATAATAAATAATGCAAGAATTATATATGCCTGTTTCTGGCAGAGCTTTCTTGGCTGTGTCCAGAGACTAGAGGAGCTGTTGTTATCAGAAAAATCATTCTCAGTCTTGTTTGAGAGAAGACTTTGAATAAGGGTTCCTGTAATGTTGTCAGATCTTCTCTCTCTTGCACCCTCAACAGAGCTCTCTTGGCCTCATGGCAAATTACTAACAAATCTAGGCCATAATCTACTTTTTAGTGATAGCAGTAAACTAACTGAAGGAGAGCTGACGGGGAGTCTGTGAGTCTGACACAGTTTAGCAGGGGGTTCCTGCAAGGTTGATCTTCTGAGTGCTCTCATCAAATGTTTTCATTAATGACTTATGAAAAAAAAGTATGTGTATATTAATGAAATTTGCCAACAGTGCAAAACTGAGAAGTATTACAGTGCAGAGAAGAATCAGCTGGAAAACAGACTGTCTTTTGACCAGTGGAGTAAATAAAAAACCAAATAGAGCAAATGGCAACTTCTTACACTTAGGGACTAATTATAGGTGTTTGCACTGTACAATGAAAGTTCATAAATTGAAAGTTCCACAAGAAGGGGAAGATTAGGGTGTAGTAGTGGAACGGAATGGCAGGATGGAAGCAAACTGATCCCATAGTATACCAGTCAAATTGCTTCCTTTAGGTTTTGACTGGAATTAATATGTCTTGATGAAGAGTTGACCAAATTTTTAAATTTCTATGTGTTTTCAGTTACTCTGGACATCTTTTTTTCCCAGTAGTGTCATGCTGTCACACTAAGTTAATAGGCATTGAGAAATATCTCACTTTCCTGTTGTAGCATTGTTTGAATTCTGGTAGCAAGCCCTTTGGGGTTTAGAAAATGTAGTGTCCTCTATAGGATACCAGGGCAAGATAATCAGCCCTCATACATAGTGCATTTGCCTGACCTCATGATACTGCAGGCTGGCACTTTTAATGTACATTTATAGTAGATTTTTAAAATATGTGATTATCTCCCTGTTATTACTAGCTTACTTTTTACATACATTCTGCTACTAAGGAGAAAAAAATTAAAAGTAACAGTTTTCCATATTAGGAGTCATTCCCAGGTCATGGTTTTAAATATACTACACTAGAATGAATCCCAGATCAGATTCATGTAGGATTTTGCAGGTTTAATTATCTTGTCTCCCTTTTCTTTGTGATGTAAAAAAAATTAAAATCCTGTGGGTTTAACTAGTCCTGCAGGGGAAAAATGTCAGAAAGTGGAAGTCTTCCAGAGCTTAAAAAGTACATTTCACTGTACATTAAAAAGTACATTTCTGCTGGATGTGGACCCCTGAGATGGTGGGTGGTTCTGCTGAAGTGGCAAGTCAAGAAACTGTGTGACCATCAGGAGTCACCTCTTGAGCCCTCTGCCACAGTTTTGTCTTGTTCCAGAAAGAGGACAGCTTGGACTTGCAGAAAAATCTTGTCTGACTTTGGGCACCTCATGAGTTATTTTCCATGAGCTGTAACAACACACGGCATCCATAGCCAGAGAGTGGTTGGTAGCAACCAAGTGTTCTGTAATCTCAGACTGTACGAGGACTGAGTATGGCTAAGAGAAATTAATTACTGCTATAACATTAAAGAACATCAAATCACTTTGTAGATGTTCTTATTAAAAAATAAAAGTATATTTTTGGATTTAACTAAATCCCTTTGAGGAAGAATTAAGCTAAGCAAACAGAAGCTGCTGTACTTCTAAAGGGGTGCTTCCATGCAGTTGGCTTTAGCTTGACATTTTTACTTTCTTCATCTTGACTTCTGTAAGTAGCTTTGCCTAGACATGTCTGCTGTTCCCTATGGATACCAAACTGGCACTGTATTATAAACAGTAGGTTAATGTTTCTAGACACAGCCTCAAGCTCTGTGAATTTTCACTTAGAGAGAAAGTTCTGTCATTCAGAAATAATGAGCCAATAAGGATATCAGGGTTGTATTGTTTTCCATTTTCCTCAGAACTTTATGTCCTGCTGACTGATTGGTATCCATGTAGGTGTTGTGTTGTGTTTATAGTAATCTTGTAAATCACATTCTTACACCTTGGCTTTGGACTTCGGGTAAACTGATGAGCTGATGTGGCAGATTAGAATGCATAGATTACAAAGAATTTTCATACGGTCCCTTAAAAAATTTTCATCCTGTCCCTGTTCCATTTCCATGGAACAGAAACACAGGAGTGGGGCAAAATAACTATCATTTAAATGACTTGTATGCCGCGACTGAGAAACACTAGCCACTGCTACAAGAGCTGTCTTGAAGACAGCCACAGAGTGGGCAGGAAGAGGTAACCTTTTCTCCTCTGCCTCATCTTTGCCCGGCAGCTGATAATAAAAAATAATTTCCCCTAACACCAAGGTAAGTCAAGGCAAGAGTCTGTTTTCCAAGCAGATGCCAAGGCAGCTTCCAGAGCAGATGGTGTTGCTTTGGCACGAGCTCCCTGTCCACACCCTGCAGTGTTTTGTGGGGCATCTTCTCTCATAGCTACTGGGCAGTAAACACAGCCCTCATTTGGCCTCTGAACTGGGAAGCTGGGCTGATATCTTGTGCCATCTGCTGAAGGCTCCTGCTGTGAGTCATTGATTGCAGTTGGAGCGAGTCGTCTGCGTGCAGGATCCTGTCACATACACGTGTGTCTCTGTTTGTTGAGAGTGCTGCCAACAGTCTTCAAACATGGGCAGTTTGTGGAGAAGGCTTAGAAGCGGCTGTGCCTTATCCTAATTTTGGAATCCATATCTCTGATTTCAGGAACTGTAACAGTGTTATAATGTAATGTCACCACAGCGTGTGGGCTTTGAGCTACATGAGCACATGTGATAGCCATCCTCCTACAAAGGGAGGGCACCGTTCACAATTTCAGAACATTTGGCTTTAAGGAGACTGCAGTCCAGAAACTACTCTGCAAAGAGGTGGTGCCAGGTCCCTGGCATTGTTACTGAGCTGAACTCAGGGCTCAGCACAGCAGGGCCCCTGCCAATTGCTGAAGTAGGTGTCAATTAAAAGATGTTTTCTCTCATTGCAGTTACACAGGTCAAAGTGCCATTTTGACTCTTCTATTTACTAATAGAAACCCATTCTTAACATGCTGTTTTCTGCCATAGAAGTCAGTGGGCAAGGGTGAATTTTCTTTTCCTTTTGCTGTTGATCGTGCAGCCTTAGTTATGTATTTTTGTAAATGGTGGCCCCACAATGGGTAGCCCTTTAAACAGCTTATCATTATCTGGCAGCTCATCATTATCTAGTATCCACAGAATGGTGGCTTGAGCCTTAGCTGGCCTTTTGGGAACTTTCTGCTGCAAGGAAAGAGGGAGATAAGTTACTAGGATTTGAATTAAACCAGCCATCTCCTTTCCTGTGGATTAAAGAGTGTTAAAATAGGAATACGTAGGAGAAACAAGGTATTAATTTTAAGGTCAGTGCCTGACTGTTGCATGCATTTTAATGGCCAGCACCTCTCTTAATTGCAGAAAATGGATTACTTGGATATCCAATGTAGAAAGCAGATGAATGTGCATCCTTATTTTCCTCCCCTGGGAAGGTCACAGTGTCTCTGAGGTGAAAAACAAACCCTGTCAGTGTATGGTCAGCAGATGCTCTCTGCACTGGGACTGCAGAGAAGAGTGAGCTGCTGCCATCAATGACTGTCAGGGCTGTTCTTTCACTTTACTTATTCCACCCTTTATTATGAGTACTGGTTAATGTGTTTTTCATCTCTTTTGTGTCTGCTCAGCAGGTGATGCCTCTCAAAGCAGGGACAAACTATCTTAAAAGTTAAAAATGGGAACAGATTTTATTTGCATTGCTGACATCTGCGTCTTACCATTTTTTAGTATCTTTGCCATGCTACATACCCAACAGGTTGCAAGAAGACCTGTACTGACAAAAGGGGGCAAAAGGGTTGCATCTGGTTAGAGATGAACTGCAGCACATCACAGGGTAAATAGCCCTAATTCATGATTTTGCTAGAATTATCCAACTTAAGCATCAAGATGAAGGCTATCTTATGAATTGACAACTATAATAATGATTAACTTGTTTTAATTGACCCTGTGGTCATTTTGTTTGGTTGGGTTTTTTTGGTAGGATTTTATTACATTTTTATGTCTCCAAATTAATAAACTTCTTGTTAAAAATCTCTATTTTTTGTACTGCCCTCGGACATCACCAGTAGGTTGTCCCTCATGTTGAGAAGGTTCATGCAGGAAGGATAACTTACTGATCCAAGAAAATGGACAACAGAGTGCTTTGGGCATTGGCAGAAAATTTGCCTTGCAGGCAAATGTGTGTTGCAGGTTTGTGTCACAGCTGTTGTCACCAGGCTGACCTTGTCTCATAGGAGATGACATTTAGCCTAATTTTCTCCCAGACTCTAGAGTGACCAGGTTCAATTTTAGAGCAGAAGTGGGTAAACGTGCTGCTTGGACTTATGGCTGGCATATGTTGAAGAGCGGTCTGATTTCCTCCCATCTTACACTGAACCATTCCCCAGTAGCTGGCAAAGGCCAGTGTGGGGGTTTGATTTGCTGAGATGGGCAATTATTGCTTTTGAGAGAACAGAGAGAGGCTCTGTTAGCTACAGGAAGCCAATAGCTCTTCACAAAACACCCTTGATGTTCTGCACTGAACTGTATTTGGTGCTAATTTCAACTCTGAAGGGAAGTCTTAATTGTCATATGGGACCAAAATATTTTTAGGAAAAAAATGAAGATTTTTTTTCAGCTTTTGTCTCTTTGCTGAAGATACCAGTAGATAAGAGAGACAACCCCAGTCCTTCAGGGAGTATTTCCAAGAGCAGAGTAAAACAAGATAGATGTGATGATCGTATTTAGTGTTTGGTCTTGGGTCTCTCACACACTGTGATTTCTCCTCTAACACAGTGCATTTTATGGCATCACCTGCTATCAAACAGGTGTAGTACATGTCAAACCCAGCACAATTTCAGCTATAGTGAAGCAGCAACAGTATACGTGCCCAAAATTACACATGCCTGAAAAAACCTGCCCTGTAGAGCGCCTTCATGTGTCCTGACTCTCAGTTCAGAACCACAGAATCATAGACTCATTGAGGTTGGAAATTACTTCCAAGTACTTTAAATCCAACCTTTGACCAAACACCACCATGCCAACTAACCCATGACACTGAGTGCCACATCCAGTGGCTTCCTGAACACTTCAGTTCTCAGAATTTGTGGCTTTAAGTACCCATATAGAGGTCAAACCCAGAACCTTGGTGTTATTAGCACCATGCTCCAGCCACCTCAGATAATTGTGTGCATCAAGTACTTGGAAAAAACTATCTTCATTTAAAGAAGTGAAAAGAATTTTTTTAGCTTAATTTTATTAACTGGTTTGCAGTGACTTATGTTATAATGATAGGAACATAAGTACATAAATAAAAAATATCTCCTGGATGTTAGCATATAAAAAGGAATGTTTTGTAGTGATAGGAACTGGTCCCTGAGACTGAGATCAGGGTTGTATTTCTATCTCCACCAGAATTACCATGAGCTCTAGTAGATCGTTGAGTTTAACTGATTTGACTAAATAGAGTAGAATTTGTGTATCTCAATTGTATTTTTCCCAGACAAGAATTTAGAGCTGTTTTTGTTATACTTTTCTTTTCTAGATCTGTGTGCATAATTTTTTTCCCATGGATTTATTACAGAATAAATTAATTTGGAGGTACTGTCAGGGGACATTTATTTGATTCTCATTTGAAAGATCAAAACACACTTTTGAGCCACAGTCTGGATTCTTAGTATGAAAAAATGTTCCTTCTGGTTGAAAAGACATGGTTTTGCAAACTAATGGAGCCTGAGATTCTATTTCTGGTACATATTAACTACATTTTCTGAGAACAAACCAATTTGTGTAATTACTCTAAATTCCTTCCACAGCTAGAAGCCTGTACAACTCCCTACTGATAGTCTTTTCAGTATTATTTCCATATCCATGCACTTATTCCAGTTATGTCTTTTACAGGAATACTACTTCAAGAATTCTCTTTAGAGAGTATTTTATTTCTCATAAGGTTTTAGATCATCCATATAGTTTGATTTTTAGATTTGTTATTTGCTAACTGGAGTCTCTCTTTTTTACTTATTCATATATTCCAAAAGGACCTGAAAGCCTTGAGCAGTTCCATTATCCTGTAGTGGGGGACACCCTACTGACTGAAAGAAAGAAAATCTCAATTAAAGAGAGCTTAAAGTAGCTAAGATATAGGAATTAAATAGGTGTAGGAAAAGAGGATAAAATGGAGAAAAATGAGCCAAGATTTCAGGGAAGACAAAGAAGGATATAGTCTTTTTGAAATCAAATTAACTTATGATATTGGTGGCTAAAATGTACAAGAGTGCAAAGCAGAAATTGAAACAATCTCCTTTTCACTGGTACTTGATCTGTGTCCCAAGTTCTGGACAGTCATAAGAAATGCTGGCAGATGGGAGATGGGTCCTACACCTGCTGTCAGACACTCCTTGGTGTAGCCTGGGATGAGTCAGCCCCAGAGCTTTTACCAGCGTGAGACAAGGAGTCCAACACTACCTGTGAGGCACCAGTTTCCCTCCAGACACCTGAGCAGAGGGTGCCCATGGTGGGCAGCATGGTGGTCACTCTGCAGGTCAGTGTGGTGAAGGACCTCCTTTGAGCAGGCTGAGATCAAGGCAGTTTCCCTGTGAGCAGCTGTGCTCCAACAAACGGGCTCCTGTACTCTCCTTGGGAGTGCACCTCAATCCAGAGCCACCCGTGCATTGTAGCTGCTTTCAACAATGGTTTCCACATCGCGTAGAAAACAGAACAGGGTCTCCGGATCAAAGCACAGAACTACCAACATAGCCTACATGTTTTCTTACCTTTAGCCTGATCTTGATTAATTTTTTTTTAGTATTTGAAAAATAACATCCAAAAGCATTTAATGTCAGGCATCTAAAATGACTGTGCTATGCATCATGCAAGTGACTGCTAGCTTCTGAAACATCTGTAATTGTAATGCCTTTCCCTCCCTCTGGTAAATGGACATAAATATTCACAGGGCTGTGTCCATTAGGCTAGGTAGATTATTCATTCATTTGCTGGAAGAAGTATTTGCAAATAAATGCTATTAAAAAAGAAAAGTACTGAAAATCTCCTTCGTAGTCCTTTAACCAATGCTAGTGCATTACAGCATAGCTGAATTTGGTGAGATACTGATAGGTCAGTTATTCTGAAGAGTAGAATGTCAGTGAGAATTTAAGGGATGTTTGAATTGTTTTCCTAATTTTATATAAAAATATTGTTATTGTGAATATTGTTATTGTTCTCAGTGAAAGCCCTACTACAGTGAAACCAGGGGGATTTCTTGGAGTAGAGACAGCTGGATTTTATTAGAAAGGTATACATTTTATTTGCAGAAGAGGAGAGGCAAATATTAATTTTCATTGTATTCCTTTACTACTTGGTTACTCTTAGAGGTTCCATTAGCTTTGGAGCATTAGTGATTACTTGTGCTTTGGTCTTTTTTTTTTTCAATCAAGGATTATTATTTTTCTGTTAGCATACCTTTCTCCTTAGAAGAAGGAAATTGCCTTACCCTCAGAGCAGAGTTCATCCTGTCTGATGTAGTCATGTGCAGAGCAGATGTGGAGTCTAAGCCCCCCCACTTCCAACTCTTTTTCTAGTCAGTGAAGAAAGATGAGCACTTCTGGAGTAATTTGTCTCTGAAATCCATCCCAGGATGTCAGGGATTTCACACTGAGATTGTGAAATGCACCATTTGGTGAACAGGGTCAAAATGATGGTGTTTGTCTAAGTACCAAACCAAGGCTCAGAGAGGATGGGATGAACACCCACACGAGTGATAGTCACTTCTTGGTGCCATATCAATGGCTTGGGAAAGTGTTTATGAAAAAGCAGTGTTGGACAGGATGAAGTGTGATGCTGTGGAATGTCCCATGGATTTACAGTCTCAATTTCCAATTTCAGGGAGGAGAACATTGCTATTATCAGGGAAAAATTCGAGGAAATTCTGTATCATTTGTTGCCTTGTCAACGTGCCATGGATTACAGTAAGTCTGCTGTTTTGTTTCTACTGACTTTTGTTTATCACTCTTTTAAGCCAAATCAAGTTGTTTATGGTAAAATAATACATGTATATATAGTAAAATGAATGCTGTTTATTTTCCTACTGCTTTGTCACCAATATTAAGTTATCAAAAATCTTCAGAATTTACTTTTTTTTTCTAAATTCAGGACTAATGGCAGTGGCCAGGTATTGCTTTAAGATAACTTATTATACAGATGGCATAGTAGAAGTAGCTGAAAACATCCTATTCTACAAAAATAAAAACAATGCAAATGAATTATTTGGAAATTGTGTTCTTTTCTTGTTGCTATAATGATGTATACTTCATTTCTTTTCTAGTATCTTTACAAAGAAAATGTCACTTTAGAATTTATCTTGCATTATCCATTTTTGTTAACAGAATTTCTGGCCTTAAGCTGTGTGTATGGGGGAATACCTTGCATATAGTAAAATCTTGAAAAATCTAGAAGAAAATGTATGAGGGTGCAAAAATTTTTCTTTGAAGTACATAATTTTACTTACAAATAAATCCTCTGTCAAGTGAAGGTTATATGAAGCTGTGTATGGATGGTACAGCTTTTGGACCTGTCTACTTTTGGCACTATTGAATGATGCTAGTCAGGTTTTTAGATCAAGCAAGTGCCTGTCACATCTGGGAATTAGCACTGGGATCTCAGCACTACTAATACTGACATCAGCTTGAAAAGTCATGGCACCAAGTGAGCCTGGGTGGAGTTCACATGAGCTTTACCTTTTTCTGTGGAAGCAGGGTTTAGCTGATGGAAATCTTCTTCAGCTTCTTGTCTATCTGCAATTATTCTGTAGTTCTGGTATCAGTCATTTAAGTACTTTTATTTGAGTAGTGTCTTCCTTTTATAGTTGTATATTCTTTGTTATGAAGGGGAGAATGCATGCAGAACTCTTGCCATCCTTGCACTTGTCTGATTTACAGCTGTGCAGCTCAAGAAACTTGAGCCCAGTTTGAAGCATGGTCAGTGAGCCTAAAAATAGTAGCTTCCTAATGCATCCTGAGGCACTGCATGGCTTCCATTAGCAGGGATCCATTAGGTCTTGGCCCCTGCTAACTCCTAGGAGAAAAAAAAAGCAGGAACAAAGGAAAGCCTGCATATGGCTTTCCCTGTACTCCTTCTGTGAGTTTATACTTAAAACTGACTGTTCTGCTGCTCTGTGTTCTTCAATGGCCTGATATCCAAATTGGTCCCTTCTGAGTTACATGAGAGATGATGCATTTTTTTCATTGTATAATTCAGCTCTCTCTTGAAATATGTCTCACTTTCTCCTCTCCCCACCCCCCTCCATTTTTCCCCCTGATAAAAAGTTTGAGCTGAGTTCTTTGACACAAACTTATTCTAATCAGGCTGGTATTTCAAACATCCAGTATGAGAAAGTAATGTTTCCTGAGCTGTATTAAACTCACATTCTCTGCCACTGCATTTCCATCATTGCAACTAGCTCCTACACAGCTGATTTTAAATGATAAGTAATTACTAGAAACTCACACTGGCAATCAGAGCTCCTTAGCTTCAACCACACTTTGGAGCATCTTGCTGGAATAAGGGTAGCTGGGCAGAGTTGTCTTCTGCAAGGTCTGTGGGGCAGGAGCTTTGCTTTCATGAATTTTAGGAAGTACGCAAGGCAGAACAGATGCCTTTAAGTGAATAACAAGCTTCATATTTCTAAAGGTCAAGCCAGTCTCCTCTTTTGTGTGTTAGTACCTCTAGATCTCGGCCAGTAACAGCAGAATTATTCATACAGGTGAAAAAATGTTGGGGTTTTTTAATCATAAGTTACAAGTTCTTCTTTTAGTAATGTCGGCTTTGTGTCCTTACTTTTATGAGTTAAATCTATCACATCTGCCTGACAGAACACCTGAAATTATGGATGTCTTCTTAATGCCTTGGCTAATGACAAATGTATCTCTGCCGCCTTCACTTCGAGCGAGCCATTGTGCTTGGATTTTTGTTTTGTCTGTTTTCTGGGGATACGCAGTAACCACGGTTTCCTGTGAGTTAGCCCAAGAAAGGCTTTGAGCGCAAAGGCCAGCGGCTGCAGGGATGTGAGCGAGCGGCGCTGAGCGCGGCTGGCAGCGGCGGGCACGGCTGGGATCTTGCTGCCGGCTGGTGGTGAATGCAAAAACTGCCGTGAGTGCCACTGCCAGGGCCACAAATGGCGTTGTCTGGAGAACACACATCACCAAAATGCAGGCTTTTGAAATGTTTGCTTTCTCTTTAACGCACCCATGAGCATGTGGTTTATGGGAAAAGAGCCATGGATGCTTTGAGCGGGCAGGTGAGGTCTGTAGGTCAGCTGTGACTATTATTCTTGTCGCTGCTGAGTGACTTGATCAGAGGTCAGTGCTGCTGGGAGCAGCAGTCTCACAAGAAGCTCTTTGCTGACAGGGCTTCAACTTGCAGACCCTGCTTAACTAAAGTTGCAATTAGAGGGAAGGAAATTTTGACTGATAAAGAGCTACAGGATCTTCCCCAATCTCATCTTATTTCCAAGCAAAGAAGCTCCAGCAGATGCTAGAATATTTTGCTTAAACTGTATAGACAGTATTTATTTCTAAAGAATAGGCATGTGTAATTTGAAAGGTGAAGCAGCTTAACATTGTAGTTATGCTCATACTTGATATATGTTACACAGTCATGAACCCAGGTTACTTCTTTGAATGTCAATTTTGCTGATAAAAAATGCTGTGTAAGGAGAAAAAAAGGATTTCCGTTTGTCGCTTGTAATTTCTGTTTGTTTTGGGTGTTTTTAACAGTAACATAATTAAATAATCTCGCTTTCATGCTGTTGTTGTGTGCTATGTGCCAAATTTGAATTTACAGCTCAT
Organism: Emberiza elegans; assembly: GCA_024865655.1. Lineage (NCBI taxonomy): Eukaryota > Metazoa > Chordata > Aves > Passeriformes > Fringillidae > Emberiza > Emberiza elegans. The sequence continues at coordinate 25,693,469 of JALJVW010000206.1, forward strand.
ATTTAGGGCCAAGCTTAAACACCTTAGTAGTGAACCTTTGAAAGGGACATGCTGATACAGCCTAATCCTACCCATGTGTGTATGCCACTGCAGTAAAGGAAAAGTTGCTTAAAAATATTCTGGTTTGGTTGAAGATGAGAATGTATTGATATAATAAATAACATTTGTTTTTCTGCTCTTACAGAGTAATATTTGCATCAACACTTTCTTTAAATGAAATACTGAGGAAAGAGTTAATAAAAAACTCATTAAAAACTAAGCATAAATTAATTCAATTCAATGCCATTTTTATTTGGGGAAAGCTATGCATGTGTTCCAAATATGTATTCCTAAAGACAGGTCCTCTATTTATCTGTTGCAGATAAGTTGCTGAGTTGGAGTGGGGGCTTTGAACTGCATTTTCAGTTGGTTAAATTAGTCCATTTTGTGTTTATGTGTGTTGTAGAGAAGGTTTGTGGAAGAAAGAAGAGTCTGCTTCACCACAGGAGAAAATCTTTCTTTCTGAAGTGAAGAAACAAATACAATCCAGAATTGCATTCAGTTTCAGAAACCATTTTAAACTCTTCCTTTCCCAAATATTTAAATTTTTACAGTATATTAACTTTAGAAGTTACTTCCATGTTGCACTAGTGTTTCTTTATTAAATCTGTATTTACATTTCCTGCTCTTGACAGTGGGATGTTCTATGATGGAAATCATACTTACCTTATTGAACCAGATGAAAACTACACTTCAGATGTAAGTAGAACTTACAGTAGTCCTGCTGTGTTTTTTTTGAGTAGTCATCCATGGGTACAGGGTAGGCATAAGGCCATAGGACCCCATTCCCAGCTCATCTATCTCAAATGTGAGACTCCATCTTCACAGACAAAAGCAGACCTGCAAAAATGAGACAGTGATGTGTCTGTATGTGTGTGCCCTGTAGCTCTTGGCAGTAGAGCACTGCAGCACTAGAGGAGGGTCCCTTGGAGCCTGTGAGTGCCCACTGCCCTTCCCTGGCACTTCCTGCTCTGGGTTTATTGCCTCACTCTCCTCCTGGTTCTTCCTTGACTCCAGTTCAGCAGCTCTTGGGACTTTCATTGACTCTCCCTGAGCAGCTCTGGGAGCCCAATTTAGGCCTAGCTCTGTGTGCTCAGCCACTGTGTAGGAAGTACTCAGATATAAAAAGTGGTTAAATGTGGCACTAGCCATCACATTGCCGCTGGGAAAAGAAGAATGTAGGGTAGTGGTGCTTTGCAACTTGCATGTTCTCTGGGGTATGTGTTGGGAACAAGAACCTTTGGAATTGTCTGTTTAATGCTCATGAGATGGATTAATTTTTCCTGATGTAATATGGGCAATTATTTACTCTTTCAGGATGACTTCCATTTCCACTCTGTTTACAAATCCAAGTTGTTTGAATTTCCTTCGGTCGACCTGACATCTGGTATGATTTTTTAGTATTCATGACTTATTGAGTGTTTTATTCTAAGGCCAAATTTGTTGATTATATTTGATAGATCATCTTCTGAGAGTATATTGTTTTGTTATATATACCTTCTTTTACCCAAATAAATTAAAAAAAACCACTGAAAAAACTCCCATTTTGAAACAGTGAAAGCACAGGAAAGGAAACTGAAGTGATGAAAAAATCCTGAATCTAATGAATGAAATGTCTCCTAGACCTTCACACTGTGATATGTGTTTCTCTTAACAGGTCATGTGGTCTGTGGGCTGGATTATGTGCTGGTAGCTGTAGAGAGGAAAGGACTGAGGTAGCCTAGAGGTGATGAAAATAAACACCACCTTGATGGTGGTTGATAACTCTTCATGGGTTTTTCTGGTTTTGAGATACAGGGTGAGTACCATGGAGAGAGCATAAGCCTGGGATACAAGAAATTGCCCAATGTCATTTCTGCTCAGTGGCTCTGATCGCCAGTCCCATCAGCATCTTTCACAGTGCTGGCTAGGATGGGGCCCATGCATTTCAGTGCAGATGAATTTGGAGGCAGAAGTGGTTTCAAGTACTTGTAGTGTTGAATGCCCATATTGTGTGTGGAAGGAGAAAGGTTTTTTTAAAAAAATGGGTTTTCATCTGAGAGGTTGGCTTGTTAATTGAAGCTAAAATTGCAGTATTTGTGACACATCCCCATTCTGTCAAAGATTTGTTACAGATGTTTTTTCCTGCCCTGCAATTCATATCCTAGATAAACGTAAGTGTTCTTCGTAGACGCTGACATTTTGGTAGAAGCCACCTCCAGTCTGATTTTTTCAGAAGAGTTACAGATGTTTGGTTATCTTGTTGCTAACTATTTGTCCTATGGCAGCGTTTGGATCTGAGGTCTCAAGGTTCTGAGTACTGCACAGATGGGTCCATCCCTGGAGCACAGTTTGTGCAGGTTTACCAGTTTTTAAGCAAGGTAGAAGAATTCAGGGAGCTAATGAGAAAATAAGGAAAAAAAATAGGAAATTGCTATAATCTGGTTGCCTTAATTTCAGTTCTGAAGAAGGAATCTGAATCCAAACAAAACCACTGTCCCAGCTTGGTGGCTCCTGTCCTGGGATGATGATTGCCCAGGCAAGGCAGAGGCAATGCTGGAATGGAGGGACATGAGCACAAAAGGCTTTTGTGCAAGGCAGTGACTTCTGTGTCACAAAACTTCCTGTGTACCTGCACCTTACACACATACCATGCTTACTACCTGTGCTCGCAGAGATGATAGTGTAATGAGAGCAATTTATTGAACATAAGGCCAAATAATAGAGTGCATCATTTATCACATTTTCTTGACTCAAAAAATTGGAAATAATGCAACCAATGCTGCATTTAAAATAAATCTTCTATCTCAGGTTGTTGAACTAAGACACTGCTAGTGTTGGTACTTACTATCTATAAGCTGTTTTATAAGATTTCCTAACAGTGAATTTTGTGTTTTCAAGATTATGGAATAAAATTGTTTTCTGCTTTTAAATCTATGAAAAGGGATTAATTTCAAGTAAATGTTCCAGTTTCAACTCCACCAAAGCTTCTTGATTTTCAAAAAACTGTCAAGCTAGGGCTTCATGGTCTTGTTTTGTTTATTTGTTGTCCCACAAAAATCCAGACATGCTTGTACAGTTTTGATTTTACTACAGATAACAAATAAATAGTGTCTGACTTTGCTGTACAAAGCCCAGCATGTGACACAATGGAACATGTTGCCATCTAGATTGAATTAGAATCACAGGATTGTAGAAAAGGTTAAAAAGGAAATTCAGTTGCAGAGTGCTAGTCTTCTCAGCTATGCAAGTATTTGTAATGTGGATGAGAGGTACAGGGTGCTAATCTTCCATCACTTTATGTTTAGGGTCCCACGTGTGGAGAAATAAACTCTAATTCGTAGTCTAGTCTCCCACATGCTCATACTTGTTTTTGTAAAATTGTTTGAAAAAGTGCTTCTGATGTTTGTAGTGAAAATTACGGTACATGTATAATATTATATCCTCATTAGGAAACCCACAATTTTTCTTTGTCTGTGAAAATTTAATTATCTCTGCCTGTAAGCCATCCTCCATGCACAGTCACAGCTCCAGAGGATGAGAGCTCCACCAGTATCTCTGCTTCTTCCCTGCCAGTCTGGGGAGGTCAGACTGCTGTCTTGACTTGACTTCTTTTCTTTAATTAACATTTACAGTTAATTGCTACTAGTATTGTTGTGATTGATTTTTTGAAAGTACTACAACAAAATTATTATTAGCAGTAGCAAGCGCTGTGCTGGCATATATCATCATAGCTACTCTCATAATTTATCAATTTGACTGGCCTAAGGAGATTTTTCCTGAAGTCAAGATTTTTCTCTTATCTTTAGAAGTGTGTGTGTGCAAGGTAAGATTTCCACTCGGCATTTCCACTGCATTAGGAATGAACTGGATAGATCACCACTTCAATACTAGTGTTAGAAAGGGAAAAAATTCAAGTGGTAGGGATTACTCAGTATCAACGATAGTAAAAGCACACACTATTCTATCCCAGTTAAATAGCAGTGTACTTTATACAGTCTTTTGTTCCCTGGGTATTAAAAGAAACCCCACAAGCTGTTGCAGGAAAGAATTTATTTTACTGTACTTTGCAATGGTCTGAGGAATAATGAGAATTTTAAATAAGGAAGCTTGGGCAGATGACTTGGCTCACTTAGAGCATTTGACCTTGCATTTACCAGACTGTTTTTTCCACAATCTCTGTTGAGATCTACAATGCCCTGGCATGGTTTTAGATAAAAATATATTATCAAAGGTGCTGTTTTTCAAATAATGCATAACAAATGTCCTTTTCTTTTGGGATCACATGAAAAAATATGTAGATACAACACTTAGGAAGATGATTTAGTGGGACTTGGCAGTATTGAATTTATGGCTGGACTCTATTTTAGCAATCTTTTTCCAATCAAGATGATCCTATGATTTTGTGAATCTTCATTACATTTTTTTGTAGTAATATATTCCCATCAAAATATCTCTTAGGCTCTCTCAACTATTAACATTCCCTGTGGCTTTGCTGGTTGTGTTCTTTTCCCTGAGGGTCTTTGGCTAGAAATGCAACCTGTGTGCATTTATCCATCTTGTGAATTATAAGGCTGGAAATGCAACCTGTGTGCATTTATCCATTTTGTGAGTTATAAGGCAGTGTTAATGTGTGTTAATGGTAATGGCTGCATCATTTCCCTTAGAGATGACTGACTTCTGATTGTGAGTGAAATAAGCACATTTGCTGGTAAAGTTATCTGAGACTCTATATACATATTTCTATATACAAATTATTACTTTATTGATTGAAAAGTGTTATTTTTACCAGTTTCATTAAGCATGTTATAAAATCAAAAATGACAGGTTGAGATCCAGTTGTGTGGCACTAGAACAGAGTCTAAACTAATTAACATACATAAAGCATAATCAAAAACATTGTAAAAAGCTTTCCAAGATCTAGTCTCTCATCATTGCAAGCTCAAGAGGCTGCAGGTCTTTAACCAATAAATAAGGAGCTTGGGTGTGATTTAATTTATCTTTGGCCTTTTTCTAAAGAAAACCCTGAAGTGCATTGGTGTAACCATGAAAACATTTTTAAGCAGAGAGCCTGCGATTGTCTAGGTTGCTCTGTGAAAATCTATCTGCAAACCTCACATACCAAAATGACACCATAGTGCCTCATTTACCCAAGACAATACCAGTTAGTCATGCTTTGTTTTCCTGGTTTTCCTTATTAGTAATTTGCCACTTTTGGTTAAGATTATCAGTTAGGGCTGGCATTGTCTTGTCAGATGTGCAACTCAGCTTTGTGTTTTAATATTTTGCTGATATGGAAGCCCTGTCAAATTCCTGCATCAGCATGTTTTTTAATCCTATTTTTGAGCCTCATGCAGAAATTGTACAATTAATGTACAGCAGGAAGTGAAGCTGTGAGAAACTTGCCTGTCTCACCAGCAAAACGGAACTGGCCAGGAATTTGTAAAACAAGCAGAAGTTGTGTACAAAGATATGTGAACTGGAAGTCCTTTAATTTACACAGCTCCATCAATCCTATAGCACTGTAGGCGTGTCCTATGAACACTATAGGACTGTTTACTTCTCTGCAGGACTGGTAAAATCATTGAAACGCTGAAAGAATTTTCCGTTCCTTGAAACTGAAAGGATGTCCAAAGCTGCAGAAAGCACAAAAGAGGGAAAGCAGTGAAAGGAGAAAGACATTATTACAAACTAAGAAACTGCAAACATTGAATTTGCATGAATCAAAAAGATCTTCTTGGGGTTATCTGAATAGCAAACACATTTATACAAGATAAGGAAAGAGCTTCATTTTGTATAGAGAAAAGAGAGGCAGGGAGTATGAATCTAAAATTAAAGATGGAAAATTACTTCTTGGACATTTGAAAGGGTGAGAGCAAGTGTTATCTTCTGCTTAGTTTATGATGTGTCGTTTTCCATGAGGGGCTAGTAATAGATTTGGTGAAAAGGATTTAGCAAAAGAATAAACTACTTGGTGCTTATGATTAGAGATTTAAGAAGTTAAAGACACAGAGGGATTAGCAGGGAGGAGTATTGTGTTGGTAAGTGAGCATTGCCAAAATCTTGTAAGGTTTCTCCCAACTCTGACATATTTTGCTCTGTGAATATAATCATCTTAAAGCATTAATTCTGCCTTCCATGCTCTTCTTATTAATTTAGGTAGCTATTGCAAGAGCTCTGTGAATGTCTGCTGAATTCCTGAAAATGTGATTCACTCCATGGAAGCACTATGCTAATAATATTTCATGCCCAGTACTGGTGAAGTTTTGGCATAGAACATCTGCTGTGCTTTCTGAAGCGTGACACCCACAGATCATCTGTTTCAACAGACCCAGATTATCACTAGTAGAGTTTTTAATAAGAGCCCTGTTACTGGGAAGCATCTGTAGTCTTGCCTCCCTTCTAGCTGGAAACTTGAAAAAATGAGTTGTTGCTGCATCTGAAGTGCGGAAGAATGCCATACTACTGTCATGTTGCATCAGGGTCACTAATTGCTGGGCTATATTTTTGTAAATATTCCATGTGTTTGTCTGTGTTTTCTGCTTAGAATTCTGGCAGACGAATACTACATCACAGAATTTTGTTGTAAGGCCAAGACACAAAAGAAGGAAAAGGCAGGTATGTGCCAATATGCTTGTTTATAAGGAACGTGCTGTCAAGTTTGTTTCATGTCTGCTGAGTTAATTTGTCCAGATGGAGTCCTGCTGCTCCTGCTGGTTTGGCATGAGATTCCTATATCAATACAGCTAATACAAAAAGAGGTATCTAATGTAAGCTAAACATTGATGTGTTCTCTTGGACATTGCCTCCCTGAAGAGTTAGGAAATTTTTAAATACTACTATACGGCAAATGAAAAGGTAGGTGAAATAATTTTGCTCATTTTGAGTATAGTTTTAGCAGAAACTCCCATAATAAAACCTATATATTTTTTAAGATGTTGCAATAGTGACAAGTAGCTTGTTTATCTCACTTTATTTTGCTTCAAAATAAATATTCTAAACAGAGACTTCATTCCCTGTTTATTAAAACGAGGAAGCCACTAAGTGCAGATGTCTGTTACCAGTTACACTCTGTATTGTTAGACTCTAAGTTACATTCTCTCCATAGGTTCGTCAGATTCCACGTAAAGTGGAAGAGGAAACAAAATACATTGAGTTGATGATTGTAAATGATCATCTAATGGTAAGACTGACACATTTCAACATCTTACAAATTAGCATCAAATTGTCTTAATTTTTCCAGAGAGCATAACAATAAAGAACACTCTAAGGCTGGAATAAATTCAGTAAGTCCTTAATAGAAGAAATTATGGTTTCATTAACCATTGATGAAGTTGGTTTTGAATTTTTGCAAGTTAATTTCACCAAGAATACAACTAGACCTGAGGATCAGAAAGAAGGGTCAGAAGTTAAAAAATGTCAGTGTGACTTGAGCTGATGATTTTCTTTCTGGCTTTCCTGAGCACTTCTGTTAGTTACAGGCACTCAGCAATCCATAGTGAAGTTATTTCAATTGTGCAGCAGCTGGTGGGAATGGGGAGATTTACAGGGACCAGATTTTTTTTATACGTCCCAATCAATTTAGAGAAAATTATTTTGTTGAACTTTTATACTTTCTCTGGGAGAATACAGTAGGGTTTTTAACATAGTGGAAAGACACATAATAACAGTGTATTGAAGAAAAGCCAGACTCATTCAAGTGGGAAAAACCACAGGTTTACATCAGTGAAAATGATTTATTAATCATTTAATGAAGAAAATATCAAAGGAAATGGCATATTCTTCATCACTTGCAGTTTTCAAAGATAGCTTCAAACACAATGGATTTCCTCTTCATGTAACCGGATAAAGTTCAGCCCAGCAGTACCCATCCAACTGGTGACATTAGATGCTTTTATGGTCCCTTATGGCTTTAAAATCAAAATATTTCTATAAATCTTGTCTACTTCTTCTGTAATGTGCAGCAATTCTCTCATGCAGTACCTGAATTAGCAAAAATAGATGTGAGAGCATATAAGTGTACAAAAAGTGTGCCTCTGTCCTTAGTACACTCCTCCACCAGCTCAGTTTGGGGAACACGGGAATAAATTCTTGGATTAAAATTAATTATTTTGGATGAAAGTTCCTTAAATCAGTGTAACTGTGTTTGATCCTAAAGACCTGAAGCCACAACATTTCCCTTGGGATCCTCCTCTCTGTTCAGGCAGATTGTCTTCAAGGACAATGTTTCCTAATTTTGTCTAATCACAGCTACTGCAAGAGTCAGTCCAGTTAGGAGTTTATTCTCTGAGGTGAGTGCCAGTGATCAAAGAAGCCAGATAATTTCATTCTGTGAGAAGGAAATATCACTTGCTATGGGCTTAATTTCCTTGTTTATGGTGGTTTCCCCCGCATTTCTGCTTGGAAGGATGCCTGTCCTATGCCCTAGCTGTGGAAAACTTCTTGCCCACTAAAAGATCCTAACTTCCAGAAAATATGGACAATTTTCATTCCAAAATCAAGCATCATGGGGCATAAGAGGGCAAAACATTTCTGAAAATCTTGTATACTTTGCCTTAAATTCTTCTGAGATACCTGTGACTTTCATGCCCATGATGCTCATTCATAACAGTTTTGGGATTTTTTTTCCTGCAAATAGGAGTACCTGGACAGCTGTTTCTTGTGTCATTTTTATAACACTGCATTACAAATTTCAGTAAAGGTGCCATTGGAGTCTGATTGCTAAAGTGGTTTGAACCAGGTGCTGTGGCTGTATAGAGTGTGCAACTATGCAAGAAGAAAACCAGAAAACCGCTTAAGAGAGAAAATTGCAAAAAAAAGGGAGTATAATAGATTAAAACACAGATGCAGGCACTTCTGGAGTAACATATCTTAAGGAGTCTCAGCTATGGAAATTTCTTGCTAATTTCTTCAATTTGTGATTAATTTTAAAATTGGCAACAATAATGATAATGAAGAGAGTAACAGAATGTTACTGTTCTTATATAATTTTCCACTAAATATTCTAGGGTACTTTCTAAAGAAGAATTCATACATCCTCATAACAGCTGTTGTAAAGTATATCAGTAATGTGCATTTCTGAGCAATTTTCTACTATTTGTTATGAACATTACACTCAACACAAGAGACAAAACTTTGTGCAGGGACTTCATTGTTGATATAATTGCTTTTTACTTCACGGTGTTTTGGAAATGGACCTTGTTTTTCAGAATCTGTACCTGTTACTGGTCTGTGCTTTTTTCACAGTGTAAAAAGCACCGCTTGTCAGTCGGCCATACCAACAGCTATGCTAAATCCGTTGTGAACATGGCTGATCTGGTAAGTATCACTCAGCTATATGTTCTTTTACATGTGAGATGAGTCATAAGATTCTCCTGACGATAAATGCAGGAGTTGTCAGTTCATGGTGTAACAATAATAATGTATGTGAAGATTGCAAATTTTCATCTAGAACCACAATCATTCACCTCTAGAGTGAATGATTTTTGTCTAACATAAAGCATCAGAGGGGTTTTATTTTGTGGCTTTAAACATTTAAGTACCCTGCTGGACTGATCCCTTGAGTCTGAGTTTTACAGGGCACCTTAGATATGACAATTTCTAGCACAGGATCCCTGTTTTGACAACTTTAAACCCAAAAGAAAATCTGAAATTCTAATGCATTAAAATTTCTCCAGAAAAAGTGCACTTGAATAAATGAGTTAGAAGAGGGACATACAGGTGAACTATGTGGATTACCTTTATATGATAAATCGGACAAGCTGCTGGCTCTTGCACCTCACTGCAGCAGAGTATTAGAAAAAGAAAAGTATTACTAGAAGAAAAAATACTTGAAAGTATTTGGTGTGGAGTGTTAATGCAGCATTGAAAGGATGTCCCTTTTTTTGTGATTCAGCAGGAGTTGAAATAAATATACTCCTGTAGACATATATAAGAGAGAAAAATTTTGGCTTTATAGATCAATATTGTGCATAAGAGGGTCCTTGTGTGTCATTGGGTGAGCTGGCTGTTATAAAAGACCTATTAAATTAAAATCTTGAACTATTTTGAATGTAGTAATTTTTCAAAAATCACATTTTTCTTCTATGTAGCCTGTGTAGGCTAAGAGAACTGATTGAAAAATTAAGCCTAAAATTTTTCTTTTACCTGGTTTTTATGTTTGTTGGTTTTAAGGGAGATAAAATCACCTACAAGAATGCAAAGTGTGCTAGAATAAGCTAAATATTTAGTTATGTAAAAATGCAAGCTATTAAAAAAGGGGTAAACCTCATCTTTGTTCTGTTTGACATAATATATTTGTTCATTCTGTTAATGTACTAGATATATAAAGAACAACTTAACACCAGGATAGTATTGGTTGCCATGGAAACCTGGGCTACTGATAACAAGTTCACCATATCTGAAAACCCCTTGGTGACTCTACGTGAGTTTATGAAATATAGGAGGGATTTTATCAGAGAGAAAAGTGACGCAGTTCACCTTTTTTCGTACGTAACCTTGTGTGATGTTATATTACTGGGGTTTTTTCTTTCCTTGGGGGTTGCTTCTCACAAATGGCTGATGCATCTCCTTTCTGTTGTGTGTGTAATCCACAATAATTCAGAAAATAAAGTTTCAGATGGGGAGGTGGGAATAACATTAATTCACGAGCTGCCTGCCAGTGCAGTTAGAGGTTTGACTCTTATTTTAGTTTTAACATACTAAGCCTGAGCTGCATGCGCTGTAATCCTTTGTTATTCTGTGCAACCACCTACTCCACAAGTGCAGCTATCTGAAGAGTCATGCATGGTTCCACCTCAGAGGTTGACTTCTTCAGCAGTAGGGCACGGATTATTTAAAGGCAGAACACTGGTTTTGAAACCAATGAGGTTTTCTGCTGAAGTGCACTATGGCCTGTTTTACTTTGTTGAATGACCTGCATGCTGCAGGATTACTGAAGTGTTTCAGATCCTCAAAGCAGTTTGTTCTCCCAAGACATTTGAGCTATAAGAATACTAAACTGAGAAGAATGTTATTTTCTCTAAGTATCTTAATTGTTTTGAAAATAAGATTGATATAATAAAATATATGTACAAAAATACAGGAGAGATATGTGGCTGAGATTTTTGATCCACACACAACATGCCAGATGAATATCTCTGCTGGAGTCCTTTTTTCTCTCTGCTGACTGTTTTAGGAGCCTGTAAGAATAAACTTAACCTGAACACCTCGCTTCACATGACCTCAGTAGGGTTCCAGGATACCCAGGCCTGGTATCCACCCTCAGAATTTTTGCATGTGCCTAATTACTGCCACTGCTTTCTGCCTTGAAGAAAGCTAGTAAGATCTGCAAAGTGGTGCTTGCAGATTTTGGTTTCTCTGTGTCTCAGACCTTCATCTCTTAAATGGGAATCAGGTTTTCTCATTTCCTTTTTTTAATTTCTCTGGTGACATTGGAAATTCTTTGAGGGGGAAGTCTGGTTCTTGTGAATGTGTATGTATTGACTAGGACAAAAGAAAGTCTGATTTGGCCTGTGGTTGGGACTCTGGATACCACTGTAATGCTAATTCCAGTGCTATCCATAGCACCACCACCAGTGTTTATTGTGGTATTGCATTCATTGATTGTTCAGAAACAGTAGTTTCTGCAATTGTGTCTGTGAGTGAAACACAGCTAAGCTTGGAGGTGGGGGTAGCTGCAGTGATGGTACAGTGGTTGCAAATGAGCTTCCACAGTTAGCCCACTGTGACCCTTCTTGATGGGTTTCTCCTCTCACCTGAGAAAAACAATTTGCTGGATGGATCAGTACTCTCAGGTGGAGCAGAGTAAATTTTGTCTCCAGTAACTGGCAGTCATTAATGCTGATGTGGTCAGCACCAAAGATATTATTAGATTTAGGCTCAGAGTGTATCTGCTCCTTGGATGAGATTGGCTGTAGTTCCAGGGAGTTTTCAGCTACCTCTGCATCTTCTGCTAATGCCTCTCCCCTTGAGTTTTACCACATCAGCACTGTCCAATTAGACACGTGTTGTTTCACTGGTCCTGTGCATTGGGAGCATGGTGGCCTCTCCTCAACTCTGCCTGGAGCACGTGCCAGCAGAAAGCACTCATTGCAGTAGAATGTCAAGAAACAAGAGGCTGGGCAGATCCAGGTTTGGCAAAATAGTCCTCTTCTTCTTATATTAGGTAGTCTGAAAAGGAGCAGGGAAGATGGTATAAGTTTTCTGGAGATAACCTGTCATGTGAGGTTTGTGAGTGGTTATCTGTTTTTCCCATTTGTTTTTGCATACTTTGCAGTGTAGTGGTGGCCCCAGCATTTGCAAATGCCATTTGGAAATCAGAAGGGAGATACTGGAATAGGCAGGTGCAAAACTCGTGGACTGAGCAGGGTAAACTTCTTTTCTTTTTGTTTTTGTCAAAGGGGGAGTCGATTTCAGAGCAGTCGAAGTGGTGTAGCCCACACTGGTGGAATCTGCTCCTTGCTTAAAGGCGGAGGTGTGAATGAGGTAGGTGGGCATACTGGTATGAACGAAAAGTGGTGGAAATTTATCTGCAGGGAATTTATTAGTGCAGACATGTTCCTCAAAATATTTTGCTTTTATTTGCTGATGTAGACTCTTACTGCAGCTCTAAAGAAGGGACACTTCAATGAAGAGTGATGAGTGAATAAAGTCAATACACTTCAAATACACTTTTAAGCAAATTCTGCAATATCCTGCCATTCATATTTCTAGCCACAGTGCCAAGAGAGAAACAGACCTTCTCTTACTTAGCTTGTCTATAAGCCAGTGTTTAATTTTCATCTAGCTACCCCGCAGTATGAATTCTAACACTGTGTATCTGATTTTGCATTTTTTTGCCTTGATATGAAAAAAGCTTCACTTGAATCAGAGATACCTGTGTGTTACTGATTACTTTCCCCACCTTGCTTGTTTCTTTCAGTTTGGAAAGCCGGACTTAATGGCAGTTACCCTGGCACAGACCTTGGCCCAAAATATTGGCATTTTCTCAGACAGAAGAAAACTCCTAAGTGGTAATTTTATTTGCTTTTTCACTCTGTCTCAAGAGAAAATCTTAAAAAGAGGAGGACCTTATCAGTGTCTTATCAGTGTCTTTCTGATATATATTTTTCCTTCCATTTCTCACAATATTGAAATATTTTTATTTCTTGCAGTAACATGAGAAGGGTCTGACATACTAACTCGCCTTTACTTGATTGCTCTAGTATACCACTGCTTGTAATTCCTCATAGCAGTGGTGTCACCATTTCATCCAAAATAGACCATAAAGGTGCCTGCCACTGTCATTCATTTCAGGGAGACTGGTGTCCCACCCACAAACCAAATGGCTGCCATCTTATGACACAAGGATGGGAATATCCATTATTAGATGAGGGTATAATGAGGAGTCTCCTCAGTACTGTTATATAGAACAGTTCAAACAATACAACTTTTTATCTGTTTTCCTTGATTTATTTCCTCTTACAGATTACCCAAATCCCCTGTTTCTTCTATAGATTACCCAAATAGCCAGTATTTGCTACCCTACTGCGACCATTTCTCTGCTGTAACCTCAGTATTCAGCTCCTTAGTTATCCCTGTTTACCTGCAGTGCTTTGATCTCCACCATTGTGCCCACAACAAGCAGCTTGCCTTCCTGCTTCCATGTTAAATGAAGTCCCAGCTTGATATGATTAAAGTAAAAATACAGTTTTGAAACAATTTAGATAATTAACTGGGGTGTGGACTTACTGGATTGTGTGTGCTTATGTTGCCTACATTTAAAAAGATAAATTACTCTATTGATTAGTGGATTTTTTTTTAGATATTGTAAAGACAATATATAATTTAGAGAGACAGCTACATTTAAAGGGGTTTTGTGCAGATTATGCAATACCATTTTAAAAATACTCAGAAATGTAAGACCAATGCTCTATCCTACAGGCATGTTCAGTATTCATTTTTCAGCCACATATTTTTGAGTGGATGTAGGGGCAGGGTAAAAGTGAAAATTATAATAATGGTGACTCCCTTTCTTTATGGCTGAGAAGGGCAGGACACTGTTTTGGTAGGGACAGAGGACAATGCATTTGTTAGACAGAGCTTTGTTTGCTTTCTAATTGTACTTTTAAAGTGGAAGCAATAAACTGATGTTCATGTGTACAGTAAAAGAAATTATGGAACGTGCAAGTGAAAAACATTTCTACTGAGATTAAAGCAAGACACAACTTTGAGAGAGGAGGATTGAGGCCAGAGCAAAGTGATGCCAGCTGGCAGGGCAGAAGGGAGTTTCATGGGAAGGGAGGCAGGCAGGGGAGGGAGGGAGAGCAGAGGAAGAAGCTGATAGATCCTGCTGTACTACCTTGTGTTCATTGATCACTCCATGCTTTTTTTTTGGTCTGAAATATTGTTTGGGGTTTTCCAAGGAAAGATTTTCAAAATCACATTACCATAGTCAAAGAAGAGAACTAATAAAAAAAAAAAAAAGAAAAGTAAAATTATTCTTTTTTATTAATTCTGAGAATTTTGGAAATGAGTATCATCACACAGGAGATGAGAAAGCTGACTCATGATTTGCAAGTGCAGAAGGCTAATACTGCAGTTTCCTTTAAGAGAAGGAAAGAAAAACAGGACATATTTTCAAAGCTCAGGATTGCACAGAATCATGTAGAGTTTTTAAAAATTTTGGCAAGGTGCACTGATACACTAAACTAAGGTGTGCAATGAACCAGCGAATAATTCTTTCCAAGTTGTCTGGAAATATGAAATGGAGTTGAGTACAGTGAGCTTTTTATGATAAGAATTGTATTATTTTGGACTCACAAGACTCAATATGTAACTTTTTATTTTATCTTTTTTTTTTTTCTGTCAGGTGAATGTAAGTGTGAGGACATGTGGTCTGGATGCATAATGGGAGATATGGGGTAAGGCATTTCACTGGAGAAAAGTCATGTTTTTCATACAGTGACATAAAGGAAAGGTGTGAAAAGTTTTTGTGGTTCAGCAGAATATTTTTGATGACTCAGTTTTCAGAAAGTAAAGTATTAGGTTTATACCATACAGAGACACCTTCAACGAAATGTGGGAATAGGTGAGTTCATGAGAAGGGCATGTGAGAATTTTTGGCAAATGCTGATTTAACTTGGAAAGCACAAGGCTCAACAGTCAAGTCAGGTCATTGCAGAGAAGCAGAAGCAGGCATAGCTTATTTTCTCATGCAAGATTGCTACTGAGTTGTAGAAACAATGATACACCGTAATTCTTGAAATCCTATAATCAAATTTCTGAGGCATGCCTCATTTTCGGTGGTTTTTTTTGAATCTTTCATCTATCTCTCTCATTTTTTATCACACAGTTTGTGTGATATTGTTAGAAAAACTGCCCCCATTGGAGGCTGAGTATGTTCATACCCATGTGTAGTGTCACTGGGGAGATTTTAACATAATGACTGGTGAATCAGCAAATTTTTGCTGCTGGATGAAATTTGATGCTTTCTGAAGTATATTCAGACCCTAAAACTTTTTATTACAGGCCTGTCTTTTATCATGCATATGAATTACATTTTAGTCTAGTTTTAGATATGAATTACATTGTATTCTAGTTTTAGATGTAGACAGGGCTCAGTTTTTAATTCATTTTGAATGGATCCACAAATTTTCACAATAGTTTTGTGGTCAGAAAAATTTTAAGCAAAGACGTCTCATTCAAACCTCTTTGAAAGTGTGAATGTGTACCCTTTTCTTCTTAGAATACCTGAAAACACATCTGGTAGGATTTTTCTGATTTTTGGTAAGTTAAAAAGCCAGTCTGAGAGGCATTTTTGGTTCTTATAAAAGTTATAAATTCCTGTGTTGGGGCCTTTAAATTCTTTATCTGCAGTTCAAACCTTTCACATAATTTGGTACATGAAAAAGCCTTGTATTTACCTAGTTTATTGCTGAACTTCAGTGAAATCCACAGCCTCTGTAGTGTTTAGACCAAATTCATGAGCATTACAGATGGAAAAAGCCAATTATGTTTTGGAAGCTATCTCTCCCAGGAGTGCAGGATAGCACTTTGGCTAATATTTTTATATCCAGTGGTGAGCTGATAGAGGAAAGCCCTTGAGACTCCAAAATCTCCTTGAAGCATAAGTACTTTAATGACTATGGACCTGAATATAAAGATCACTGCAGTTGCCTTGGGAAAAGTTATTTCCCTGTGAAAAGGATCCATGCAAAGATTCTCTGCATCACATTGTTTTTAGGTGAGGCAGAGTGCCTCGGGGGCACTCTGTACTCAATTGAAATTTACTGAGTGGGACACATGACACAGAGGGAAGCTGAAATGTTAGGTGGTGTTTGCTAGAAGCATGTTTAAAATGGCATAACTCTATTACATAAAAAGTTCTCTGAGTCAGGGGAACCATTTCCTCCTAGAGAGTAGCAAACTATAAGCTGTCTTTTTCTCCTGCAGTTTGTATGGGAGAAAATAAATTTATTTCTGAGATCAGGCCTGTTAGTGGAACAAGTCACGCTTGTGCAAACTATGTGCTGTAATCAGATTTGTGCTGTTTGGCACATAAAAACTTAGTAAAATGTTCTAGACTTCTCACATTCCATGAGCTTTGTGTCATTGTTGAAATTTCCTTATTATTTACTAGAAGGATTTTCAAATAGAAAGAAATAGAATAGTCACTCTGATTCTGAACAGCATTGTTTTCATTCTTTTTCTGAAGTATAACATTATGTTTCTTCTGTTTCGAAAAATGAAAATACAGTGTAGAAAGCACCAAAGAAAATAATCCTTCCACCTTATTTTGTTAGGTACTATCTTCCAAGCAAGTTCTCTGAGTGTGATATTGAAGAGTATCATGAATTTTTAAACAATGGAGGTGGAGCCTGCCTTTTCAATAAACCAACCAAAGTAAGCATTACATTAATGTTTAATATTATTTCTATTCTATTGCTAATTTTGATGAAACCAAAGAATGAAAATTATAATGTTGGAAAAAAAAATTTAGTTTTGATTTCTGATTCTCTTTAAGTTCTAACTATTCTGGTAACATATGGGTGTAAGTAGATTATTTTAGTTCATAGTAGTTTGAAAATTACTTTTAAATAAATTTCTAATAAAGTGGTTTCATGTCCAATAGAGTATCCACAGCCTCTGATCAAGAATCATCCATCACACAATTTGTTCTGAATATTGTGAATACAATACAATTTTGTATTTACAACAGGTCTGCAATGCAGGATTTGCAGCAGTGTTCCAATATATTCCTGCTCCATTTACTGAAGCAGGTGTTAAAATGTAAAGCAAGCAGGATAATGATTTTGACTCTTTTATCTATATTATTAATGTTAACCTGTATTTAATGGCTGTCTTTCAACAAGCAAAGGAAAAGAGGTTAAGGCAGAAAGACATTCCAATGTGGAAAAAAGATTTGTCTGGTAGCTGAAGTGGTCACAGATGTAAAAGAGAAGGTCAATTCAGGAGTGATTCATGTTCCTTCTGGTGAATGTGAGAAAAAGTGCATCATCTGACAACCACAGAATTTCAATAAAACTTAAAGAAGGAAAGAGAAAACATCAAATCTGGACAAGCTGAGCCTGCTTATCTCTTAAATGTCTCTTTTGATGAAAGAATATATTATTAAAAGTGGAGACAAAGCACTGTAATTCTTTAATAAAATGTAAAATTTCTTACTTAAAATGTACCTGAGTTTTAGAAGTTTGCTTTTTTCCATCCCATTAATGGTGGAGAAATACTGGTGGATGTATTTACTCACTGAGTGTATTGTTTGTATAGTGTAATGTGTCTTACTTGGTTTTATTTTAGTGATTGTGTTCATTTACACATCTGTCAGTTGGAAAATCCCCAATTACTCTCCTTTCAATTTAGTTTGGCAGCACTTTAGGTTTGGTTTTTTTTTTTTGGATGGCATGCAGAAATGTGAGTTAGATGTGGAAGCCAGGGTGATTTAGTTTCTTTTATGTATTGTGGTTTGTGTTGGTTTAAAGGTTTTGTCAATGGATGTCTGCCTAATTAACAATGCTGTCAAAGATGTGTTTCCTAGCAAGGGTGGTGAGACACAAATTTGTTTTTGTTTTTCAAGCATTATGAGATAAAGGAAAGCTAATGTGACAAGGTGCAGTGTTTGGCAGTGCTCCACTTTTAGATCAGCTATAATCCCAAAAATTCCATCAATGGCTGCTGGAGCAGATTGAACATATGCTCTTTTCAAATGAATGGATGAATGATATGACTTTGGGGAAAGGTTATCCAATTTGCTTTTAATGTTTGCGTTTTTTCCTTCAGTTTCATTTTTAGCTGTCCCTATGTATTGCAGCAAATTGGCCCAATATTTCAAGGCAGAATTCTCTGTCACTGCTGTCTCTTTGCCTCTGTTGTGCAGCACACCGAGACAAATTGAAGAAGTTAAGCTGTCTGGAAAAATACATAGGAAACAAGCAGTTTTAACAACTCTTTAATAATTCTAAAAGCTTGCATACATTTTATGTTACCTTCTACATATGCATTGCATGCTGCAGTCACATTTCCATTTCAATAGGGGATGTAATGATAACACATCAGCCTGTGCCAGGCTGTGGTTTGTGGCACAGTGAAGTTGGTGGGGTGATGCTCCATCCTGTGGGCTCCTGGCAGAAAGGCAGCAGCCGGTGAGAAATGCTCTACACCATGTACGATGGATGTGCTTGTGCAGATGGCTCAGGGAGCAGAGTGATTTTTGGAATGGTCCTAGTTTAATTGGAGAACTTGAAGGCTGAGCTGCAAAATTTTATTCTGGTGACACACTTAAATGCCTTCTCATTTATGTAAATAAAAACTACTATTATGTTTTCTTATGTCCAAATGAAAAAAATTATTTTTTTTAGAAGAACTATCTTTAAAAGTTTTAGGAAGACAGAAAAAGTAAGCTGGAAAGAACAGAATGTCAGTGTCCCTTAGAAGAGGTTATGGCATACAAATATAAAGATTTTGATCTTTTAAGTTACAGTCCACTGTGAAGGCTGAAAGGAGAGGGAGAAACCTCATCAGGAATACTTCATGTGCACATCTGCCTGTGTGTAATACATACTTACAGAAAACTGGTAAAAGTTCCTAACTGTGGTAGAGGAAAATGGAAAGAAAAATCCAGCTGCAACAAAAACTGACAAAGAAACCAAGCATCTCCCCTTCCCAGGCATTTCTGAGCCACATAAAAGGACTACTTTTTATGGCTACTACTTCTGAACTTACAGTGCAGGCTTTAACCTTTCAGCCCTTGTCACTTGAACTCCAGAACAACTGCTATGAAGATAATGAAATTGTCATATCCTTAATTTTTTTTCCTTTATTGTCATACCTTTTGTTTTTCATTGTAACTTCTGCTGAAACTGAATTTACTGTTGAGCTGACACCTATGCACAGAAGATACCATGTGACTTGGCAGCATTGCTGTATTAATTTTCAGGAGTGCTCATTCTCTTTATGCTTCACTTGTGTTGTGTCACTCTGTGTCTCCCTGATTCATGGAAACTATTTTTCAGTTAATCCATTTGGAGTGCTAGCTTAAAACCGTGTTGCACAGAGCAAATATGACAATGATTCCCATAAAAGAGACATGCCCTTTGATTTCTGAATTTCCATGCAGCTTCTGGATCCTCCAGAATGTGGCAATGGCTTTGTGGAAGATGGAGAGGAATGTGACTGTGGGACAATAGCGGTAAGTGCAATGTACTTTAAATTAGCAACTAGATTTGTCTGAGAGTTGGTACTGCACATTGCTGCTGTTAATGATAAGTGGAGGAAGACAAGCAGGGTGAGGGTCATGTGCCCAAGGATTCATAGTAATAGCTGGCTGTGCAGAATCAACCCTTCAAAGGCATGAAAGAAAGCATTTTCTTAGATGGAAACACTCATTGGTGCTAAGATGTTAGTATTTAATGGCAATATGAAGTTAGAAAAATTATTTTCTATCTTGCACAGGAAGCAGCAGTTTCACGCTCCACAGGTACATGCCTTTTTCTGTCTCTAGGTACCTAAAAGAATGAATAAAAATCCATTGAAGTAGCATGCTAAGATGAGAAGTATTAAGAGCTTGGAGTTCATGTCCTTTCCCATATGTTCTGTTCTCTGTGTGTGTGTGTGGTCCCAGGAGTGTGCCAGTGAAGGAGGAGAGTGCTGCAATACCTGCACCCTGACCGCGGGCTCCCAGTGCAGCAACGGGCTCTGCTGTCGCAAGTGCCGGGTAAGGGCAGTGACCTTCACAGCCTGCTGGGAAAGCATCCTGGTGGCTGCAGGCACTACAGCACACGTATTTTACCTTGCAGACCTTGTGATTACTCTTTTGAAAGCTTACCTTTTAAAACTGGCTGAAATCTGATTTTTCTGAGGCTCTACTCTGTCTTTTAGGCTTGGCTTTTTAGGACAGGGACTGTCATCAAATGCAGAGGTAAATTGAATCCTTCCAGTTTCAGACAAGAGACAAGTTTTGAATCAGGTTGAAGTTCTATGAGACCTTATTAGACATCCTTGCTTAAGGGATAAATTAACCATAAAGGTATTGTTAGATGTCCTTGTTTTTTCACTGTGAGGATGGTGAGGCACTGGAACAAGTTGCCTAGAGAAACTGTGGATGCCCCATCCCTGGGAATGCTCAAAGCCAGGTTGGATGGGTCTTTGAGCAAGTGGAAGGTGTTCCTGCCCATGGCAGTGGTGCTGGAGCTAGATGGTCTTTAAGGTCCCTCACAACCCCAACCATTCTGTCATTCTGTGAATGTGCACATCCTTATCCAGGTGACAATCCCAATGCCACACGTGTTGCTCTGGGTTTGCCCCAAGAGACTGAATGGGAAAATCATACCACAGAGTGTCTGAGGGAAGGATAGAGTAAAAAACACAAAAGCACAGCCAGCAGAATTACTCAGAAGGATTTGCCTAAAAGACACCTGACTTCAGTTTCCAGTTTGGTCTGCCTGTGTCTCCTTATGTTTGGACTGACTGAAATCCCACTGAGTAAAGGGAATCAAGCCCTGTGTAAGCTGTAAGTTATTCTTCTTGATACACCTGTAAATGATGTAAATAGTAAAAGGAGGTTTAAACAGATCGTGGCTGTAAGGGAGCCCTGTTAAATGTGACTTCAAATGGTTGTTTGTATTCATTTAGTAATAAAGATAATTAGTATTAATGTAGTTAAAACTGTGGTGTACTATGTGTGATATTTTTATCTTTGTCTCTGCACATTTGAGAGTTTCATTCCCTTAGGAGGATCATTAATAATAACTGTGGATCACATTCTTGACTTTGTCCTCATCCTAATGTTAAAAAAAGAAAAAGCACAGATTATGCTGGAACAGATCACATTTCCCTAAGCACATTCCCTTTTTAAATGTAATAATAATAAAAAAAAATCAGCAGATTGCCAGTGTGGGTAAATTTTGCTCAAGAATCCAAGTCACATAGGCACCATATTAAAGACTATCAGAACAAAACAAAGCTTTTGTATACCTACCTTATTTTTTTTGCAAATGAGAGAAGGGTTTATCTCCTTTCAGAGTGGCAAGGGTGAGTGAATGAACAGAAAAGTAGAATTTTACTACTGTGTTTATCAGGAAACTGAAAAGACTATATAATAGCTCTGAAACTTGGGGTTACCTTCCCCTGTAATATCCTGCCTGAAAGCAGGAGTGAAGGAGGGGTTGCAAGCAATACATGGTGATTATACATTGCAGAATCCTGTAGTGTCTCTGACAACATTTGTGCTGTTCACACCAGCTTGGAGATATCAGATGTCCCCCGAAAAATGTATGTGCATGCAGATCCCCCCAAAAAATAAATCACAGGCCTGCAAAATGAACTGGGTATCAAAGTCATAAGAAAACTTTGAGGAAAAATAAGGAGTCTGTAATATGTCCATACCAGAAACACTAACAATTGCCTAAAAGAGATGTCTTCCTTCTTTTCCAGGTCCTGAGACTTAGCACATAATTCTTTTGCCAAAATGTCTATATTAGGTCACTGGTACACTTTTCATTGTTAAATATCCAGTTCCTTAGAAAAGGGTGTCAAACTGTACAGAATTCAGTACATTTATTAAAAGTTCCTGTTCTGCAACAACAATGGGGGATTAAAATAACCAAAGTGTTTATACGTAGAGCTCTGCAGTGCTCTTCATCCCTAGAGAGAAGATCAGTATGACTTCTTCTGTTCTGTAAAGAAAAGCAATATAGTCACAAAAAGACATGGTGACCTGGTTTAGGGCAAATTTGGGAGAGAACTTCCAAAGGGGTTTCTCTAGAAAGCAGATTCAATCAGCCTACCCCCCAACCAGTTCAGGAAAAATTCTTCCTTGGAGAAAAGTGGAAAAAGGAGTGATGCTGCCAGCCACTGCAGTATTGGTTTGGACACCACCAGGGGTCCTCTGTCCCAGGAGAGACTTGTCCTGCTCAGCCCACAATCCATGCCCTTGGGAGGGAGTGTCTCAGAGAGTGGCACCACTTGCACCAGTAAATGGCTTAAGTGGTGCAGCATACACACCAGGGAAAGGAGACTCGTCCCACTTCAGCCAGCCCGTGAATGTTTCCCATTTTTTATTTTAGATAAAACTGTAAGGAAGCATTGCATTTAAGGCAAGATATGGAGAAACCAAGACACTAATTTTCTGTGCTTTTCCCCCCAGTTTGAACCTAAAGGAGTTTTGTGTCGAGAAGCAGTAAATGATTGTGATATTGCAGAGAACTGCACAGGAAATTCCAGCCAGGTGATTTTTGTGTCTTCTATTCATGAAACAAAAAAGCCCCACCTGTAATCTCAAAATCACTCTGAATGTTTTTGTATAGTATGGTGCATAAAAATTGTGTTTAATCTGTTGATGTTTAAAAAAAACAGAATGATACTGAAATGGTTTTTCATATTACTTTTGTTGTATACTTTTCTTTCATGCTTGTCTGATCTATGATCTATTACTTATTTTCTCTTTCTGTAGTGTTCTCCTAATATCCATAAAATGGATGGATATTCGTGTGATAACAGACAGGTAATTAGGACTTCACTTTGTTTTACATTCTTTCTGCTGTTGTAGATTGCTTTTTAAGGATTTTGTTTTAGGACCTTTGGATGTCATCTGGGACAATTCTGCTAACATTCATGACTTTTAGATGCTAGTCATATTTTTAATGAAAAGAAGATAGAATCACATATTCTTTGCCCCAGTATAAAGTGTGTGACTAATCTTTGTATTATAGAAATACATATTTTGGAAAATCAAGTAATTTGAAATATTTTCTGTATTTTTTTTCTTTCTTTCTAGGGTATTTGCTTTGGAGGAAGATGTAAAACTAGGGACCGGCAATGTAAATATATCTGGGGTGAAAGTAAGTGAATGTTTCTGTTTCTTAGTTGGTTGTCATGCATGTGACTTGAAAGACTATCTTAGCTAAGAAAAATTATTGAAGAGACATACTGAGAACCATTGAAAACATCTAGAACAGTATGTCTCTCCCTTTCTTTCCCCTGTCCTTTTGTCTTTCCATCCTTGTTTCCAGCTCTTTCTCTACTGTTGGTTAACTTACTGGTGACTGAAAACTGAAAGTTTAGTTCTCATTAATAACCATCTAGGAAGCCTGTACTTGTGTTCATTAGTTTATTTCAGTGGGGACATTTTTCACCAATAAACTCTCATCAATCTGAACAAATTTTAACAAAAGTCCTGTGGTAGCATCATAAAACTTTTAATTGAGAAGAGCACTGTGCAGTTTCATGGGCCACCTGCAGATCATGGTGTTCACAAACTGGGAAGCTCTGCTTGCTTTGATTGTGTATTTTCTCATTACATGGCTTTTCAAAGTCATCATCTTAGAAGAGATTTGTTTCTGTTTTTAGAAGTGACGGCTGCTGACAGGTACTGCTATGAGAAGCTGAATATTGAGGGGACTGAGAAAGGAAACTGTGGAAGAGACAAGGACTCTTGGGTACAGTGCAATAAACAGTAAGTTGATCCATTTAGAAAACTACTAGAATGAGGTTCTTACCCCTTATCCAGTTCTTTAGCTGGCATGAAGAGACTCAAAAAGCCTCTCTATGGATCAGATTTCTGGCCTTCTTCTGCAGACCTTTGTGCAAGAAGTCCTGGAGGGAGTAGGGTGCCAAGAAGAGATGATCCCTGACAAGAGAGCACCATCTGAGCTTGGGAGAGCTTGGACCAAAAGTGGTCCTAGTACTCATTGAGGGTTAGCGCTGCAGAGGAGAGCAGCCTTTGGTTTCACATCTTGATGTGGTGTTCACTTTTTACTCTGTGCCATTGCATTGCTATATTTTGTTCACTTTTCATGGTATTGTAACTTTCAAGTATAATCCTTCAAGTCACTCTCTAAAGCATTATTTCACATTCTGCATATATGCAGTTGATTATTTCTGCCAATTTCTGGACCTTTCACCTGTCCTTATCAAACTGTTTTTTCAAATTTCTCCATTCTGTCCATGACATTTGATGTCTAGTTCTGCCTACAGGTGAACTATTATTCTTTCCTACTTTTTAAACTCAGGTTTGGTAACCTTACTTCCATTACATATTCATAAGTAAAAAAAATTCAGTAATATAGGGAGATGTCAGACCCTTCTATTCTGTCAGTGCAAAAGTCTCCACACATGAGCAGTGAAGTCCCTTCAGCAGTTGAATTAAACTTGGTGTCTATAGTTCCCTTACATATGTGTCCTGTGAGAGTGAATTTAGAACCAGTATCTACTGTTGCTCCTCTATGGACCACTTACTTTATCTTAATAGATCATTAAATCAATTTGATGTGGTTTGTTCTTGACAGCTCCTTCCTTGTTATTACTCAGGGGATTTTTGATAATGTTGTATAAAACCAGAGTTTTCCGAATCTAACTTCCAATGGAAGAATTTTCTTGAGAAACAGCATCATTTAGGGGAGTTATTGTCAGTGGGAGAAAAACAAGGAATAACACATAGGTTACCAAGCAAGTGGTCATATTTTTGATTGTCCATTGTCATTGAATTTTATTTTTTATGAGTATCTGTTTATTCTTTCAATGCAGGGATGTGCTTTGTGGATACCTTCTGTGTTCCAACATATCCAGTGTGCCCAGACTTGGAGAACTTGATGGTGAAATCACAACATCAATCTTGCACTATGGAAAAGTCTACAATTGCAGGTAATTGGAAATCCTGAAAACAGAACGAACAATATCCATCTTGCACAGAAAAGCAGCTTTCTCATTCCTAAATGGAGAAAAACTGTTTCCATTATTTTTTTTCCTATTAACACATAACCACTATTTCAGTTCAACCTTTGTTAAGCTTCAGAAAATTAATTGCCTGTGGGACAGTTTTGCAGTCCTCTCAGTAGTCAATTTTGCCTTTAGAGATGTAATGCTCTTCTCAGGCCCTGTGATTTTACATTCCTTAACATTTGCCAAATACTTCATTTACCCAGAATACTTAGACATATGCCTGCACTGCCAAAGTTAACTGGTAGCCTAATTCATTGCTATATTGTAGCTGAATTCTAATTATAGATGTGGTATGTTCTGATAGCTTCACATAACTGTAAGACGAAATGACGTCTTAACAAGTAAACTGAGTTTTGTCTAACTCAAGCTGTTTCACAGGAAAAATGGTCCCTGTGTTCATGATTTCACATTTGATGCAGATACACTGTTCAGGTTTGTTTCAAGCCCAGTGAGGTCACTGAGCCAATGCTTACTCTTACCTGCTCCTGGGCATTGTGCAGCACAGAAACGCAGGCAGCAGCCCTGGGCCCAGTTCCTCAAGCAGTCCCATCTAACCACAGCACAAGTCTCCAAGGTCCTCTTGACTGTCTTGCAGTGGTGGCCACGTGAAGCTCGATGAGGACACGGACCTGGGCTACGTGGAGAACGGGACGCCGTGCGGGCCGGACATGGTGTGCCTGGACCATCGCTGCCTCCCCACCGAGGCCTTCAACTTCAGCACCTGCCCGGGCACCACCGACAGCCAGATTTGTTCAGGACACGGGGTAGGTTCTTGCACTCTTCAACGCTTTTTGTTGGTTTTGTTGAGTACCTGGCCTTGTGTGCTCTACTAGCTGGACCTTTCAGGAAGGTCAGTGTGACTCTAGACATCATAAAACTGGAGAAGTTTTTTAAAACAAAAAGGGAAGGAGGCACATAACTAGATACAATGCATTCCAGTCCAGGCATCAGAAACAATGAGTCATAGTTAGTATGTATTAGTTTCACAGAGTTTTATCAATCAATGTTTTTGCTCACTTTTGCTAACTTGATTGGTATTTCCTCAGGCAGTGTGCTGGAGAATAAATGCAAAGGTTTTATGAACTGAGAAACTTGGGTCTCTGTTCTTTCAGAGATCTGCTTTTTAATTCCCTCTTTATTACATAAATAGCCAAGAAGATTCATAAAGTTGTTGATGATGTTGGATTTTGTAGGCTGAGAGCTCCTTTACTCTGGAAAAGAGGGCAGAGATCTGGCTCTTGGCAGTTTCTCTGCTCAGTGTGCAGTCTGTGGCTTTGCTGTGGCTGTGGAGAGCCCCCTTGTCCCTCACACAGTTTGACACCATGTCCAGGGCCCTGTGACTGAGCTGAGATCAAGCAAGTTGTTCTCTCATAATGTCTTTTGTTTTGTACACTGCATTAAAACTTCCTTATTTATCTGAAATTATGCACTCCATCATATTTTTAAAAAATGTCATTAAGGTCAGTCTCCTAAAGCAATTACAAATGATTCTATTAGATATAGATATGTTAAAGTATGTACTGAATAAACATTACATCTATTTATATAAAATATAATAGCACATTTAATGCATTTATACCTAACATAAATTAAAAATTGCTATATATTAAAAATTATTTTGCAAAATTTTGTGAGCAGTAAAATCAGGGCTTTATCACTGTACCTATACTTGAGGTATTAATTACGGGAATGGATGAATAATCTGATTTTTTTCTGAGCTGCACTTTTGACTGCAGGTTTGTAGCAATGAAATAAAATGCGTCTGTGACCGATTCTGGGGAGGAGATGACTGCAGTTCTCATATCAAAGACGATCTATTTTTTGATAAGGATGCCATCAGTAAAGGTATGTTGTAATTTTTACCAACTACTTAAAATGCTTGGATTTGAAGAAAGTTCATTAAGCAAAACTAGGTCTCCTACTCTTTCAGCTAGTACACAACATGCTGCTGCTGCAGGAGCCTTGTTCACCCCTCTCCTCCCACAGCAGAAGCACTGTAAAGTATAAAAGAAGTCTGTAAATGAGGCCTCAGCCAGTGCATCTTTGGGAACTGGTATCAATGGGTCCAGTTCCACCATGCTTGTCCCAATCATCTGAGTGGCCTTATTAGGCATATTGATAGATTAGACAAGCAAAAGGTTACTGGGACATTCCATGTCTAGATGGAATGCAATCAGGTAATGCTGCACTTACATTTTTGGAGAGGAAGTTTTAATTCCACTTTAGTCTTGCATACAAAAGAAATCTTGTGGAAAAATGAGCTTGTAAATGCTGGTCATTAGAAATCCTTGTGGAGGGACATCTTCCAGAATCCTTCATTTGATTAATTTTTTCACCTGTGGAAGGAATCTGAGCAAAACCAATCAAGTAGTCACTTTTATTCCATGGATTTGTTAAGGGAGGTTGTAAGGATGTAATCTACAGCAGTTTAATATTGATAATACTATTTTGGCGTACCTGGCCCAGGTTTCCTGTGTAACAAGCATTCAGTTAGTGGAAACACACAGAAGTCAAAGTTTGATTTAGAAGTGGTTTTATTTTTACGTCCATGCTATGCTTCAGGAGTGTATCACGGGTTACAATTAATCAGCCTAGTGAAAGTTGCTTGAGCTGGTTTTTGAAAGATGGTGCATTTACTGGTTTTGTGTATTTTTCTCCTAAAACCATGTATATTTTTCATCTTTCTTGTGTTTCTAGGTGTGGTTAGCACAAATATAATAATAGGGGCTATTGCTGGCACCATTTTAGTGTTGGCTCTCGTTTTAGGAATAACTGGTTGGGGTTACAAGTAAGTACATTTTGTTCTTCTTTATAGAGTTTCAAAATGTGTGTATTTCATGTGATGGCTGATTATGTTATGAAAAGACCAATTCAAAAAATCTAAAAATCTAAATTCAACAATATTTACACAGCAATATGTTTATCGTATTAATATTTTTCAAGCAATTCTTATGTTTGTATGTGGTTTTAGAGAGCTTGATCCAAATTTGAAATTTATTTCTCATTTAGTAATCCCTTTTCTTTTTTTTTAGATGATCAGATTATGATTTTACTGTATGTGACAAAGGAAATGCAAGAGTATGATCTGATTAAATTATAAATGTTTCCTCATGATGAAGTAAATATAGCAAGATTAGCTCTCAGTCAATCAGCAAAGCATTTAACCATAGCCTTCATTAAATAGATAATTATATTTAGTCAGCTTAACCTGAAATTAATTCAAGCACAGTTTTTGGTAGGAAAGATCTGCAATTTGCAAATAATGCTCAAGTTCTCTCCTGGTGTAGAGATGTCAGCGCTCACTGAGAGGCAAAATGGATTATATTAGCCTGATTAGTTTTTTTCAGTTTTAATTCTTTTGTAAATTTCATATAAAACCAGAGGGATTTATGTTTTTTTCTTGTAGTAAAAAAGATTCAAGGTACTGACTTTATCATCTGTGTTTGGATGAGACTGTCTCTTGAAGTCATTTGTCCCTAGGTCCTTGTTGTGCTTGGAGGGCAGGGCAGGCTGAGCTGCAGGCAGTGCTGTGGCTGGGGCACAGCCCCACTGGTTTGGCATAACAACGTGGCACAGCCCCTGCTGGTTTGCCAGACTGAGGTAGGCTGAGGGCAGCTCAGAAATATGTAAGGAAAGAAGCATTTGGAATAAAAACCATGAAGATGAGGATAGTAGAAAAGTAGGCTATGCTGTCTTGGTATATCACCCTCAGCTTCTGGCAGTATCTAAAAATCTGGACTTTTATTTAGAGTAAAACTTTAAAAGTTAAAGGGTCATTTGAGATCACATCTGGCCAGTGGGATTAATTTTTGGAGGTTCAGGACAAGAGTGTACCTCTCACTAGGAACTTCACAGTGAACAAGCTTAAACCCAGCATGAACTGCATCTTATACTCAGCACTGATGAGCCATCAACATGAATATATTTTTCATGTTTATTCTGATGTAGTATATTTGTAAATATGCTTATTTCAGATGTGATTTTGTAGAAATATTTTGAGCAAAAATTTCATTCTGTATACAGTGCTTTTCTTTTTACATTTTTTTGGTCTTACTGACCATGTGTACCTGCATACTAAAAACTCGTTCTTCTTCCTTTCTCTTCTGTTTATATGGAAAGAAACTACAGAAGACAGAGGTATGTGATAAAAGTATTGGAATGTATCTTAGAAGTCTCTGAAAATAGCTTTTCTTCTCTTTCACTCATTTACATGCTACAAAGAAAATGTTGAGATGGGCTATCATATCTTAAATGATATATGAAATCAGAATTCTATAATGCATTGCTTGAAATCCTGATTTCACTGGACTTAGTAGCAAAAGCAATGTTTTTTATACTTCTGCAATAGACTGTTTTATTTAGGAAAACAGGAGAATATTTCCAATAAGAGACACTGAAAATCAGCTATTAGAGATGAAAGTGTTCTTGGGAGGCTAAGAACTGAATAATTAATATTAACATGATGTTCAGGAGCCCTTTGAGACAAATTAATTCCTGGAGCTTCTTTGCAGTTAAAAATACAATGCAATTAAATTGCTGTGTGGACAAAGAGTCCATTCTTTCCTGTCACCCTGTTCAATTGATTCATAGCTAAAGCACAGTACTGGCTTCAGCACAGGGCTGAGCTTTCAGCATTTCAAGATTGTGGCCAAAAATAAACCATTTTCCTAGTGACTTACATTTGGCTCCTGGAAGACCACCTCCCTTTGATCAGGCATCTGCCTGGCAGATGGGTCTTGTGGGAAGGAGTTGGCTCCTTCCTCTCCCAGTCCCCAACAGATAAGAGGATTTCTCAAATTCCCCTGTTTTCTGCCTGTATCGTTGCCTTCTGGTCCAAGCTGCTGCTTTGTTTGTTGCTGCTACCCGTTGTGCTTGTTCTCCATTTCCCTTTGTGTAGTGCTTTCTCTGCCAGGCTCAAAATATTTATAAACAGTGGACAAGCACTGTCAAGTGCTGGTTGTGTGCTCCAGGGTCAGATAGGCCACAGGTACAGTAACAAGTACAAGGCAACACTATTGAAGTCAAGCCTCATGCAGAGGCTGGGGGGTAGGGAATGCCACCCAGCCCAAGGAAGGCGGAATTTAAGGGTTTGGCGCTGCTTAGTGGAAGCTGATGTATCTATAAATGGAGATTGACGTGGCCATCAAGTCATTCTACTGTGGATGTTTCAGTATTGGCTGAGGACAGAGCAGAAAAAACCTTGAAACAGAGACAGAGTCCACCCCGTGTATGTTTGCATTGGAATATTAGAGAATGTAACTTGTTCAGATATCTTCATCTCCAGAAATTACTTTATGGCCAGAGAGCTGTGAGTGTGCAGCCAGTCTGCAGCTGTGTGTGAGAGCACAGGCAGAGGTGGAACCAACATAAGATGAGGCTTCTGAAGGTAATGGAGGACTCCATCATTTTAAAGATGAGGAAAATATTTAGTAATTAAATCTCCTTCATGCATGAAATGGAGCTCTGTAGGTGGACTTCTAAATAAAATATTTTTGGATAAGTACAAGGAGTGCTCCATAAATGAAAAAACATACCCACCAGATTGTCCAGACAGTCCTTAAAAAAAAAAAAAGAAAAAAATAAAAAAAAAGATTGCTCCTTAAATGACAATGAAAACCAGCCATTATAATATTTTTGAATATGACATTAGGATTATCCTTGGTACTAATAAGCAAGTGAAACAAATAAACTGAAAGTGGTAAGTAGAGCCAATTAGCAAGGATTCTGCCAGCTGGAATGTGTGGCTTTAAAGGGCACAGCTATACATGAGAGAAGTTAAATGTGATGGAGTAGCAAGAGAGGAGTTTGCTAGAGGAACCTTGGGGACAGAGCTGCCCACACTGAGCCAACTCTGAACACACCCATGTGCCAGCTGAGGAATGGGACAAGAACTGAAGCTCCAGAGGTCTTAGAAGATGGAGAGTGGAAGTACTGCATTGCACCAATGATTTACGTGCCATATAGTTGTATACTTTACATACTTCAAAAGCATTAGAAATCCAGATATGGAATGGAGAGGTCCCTCTTTAGGTCTGTAGTTGGACATAATCTGAATATGAATAAGCCTGATAAGTGTGCATCTTAATAGGAGCAAACTGTAGCAAAAATGTCTTGGAAAGTGTGAGGTTGAATAAATGCTGATGCTGATATTATGAAATAGTTGACTGTCAAAGTAACTACTTGTACTTGGGAGGATTTTTAAACCTGGTGGAACTATAACTGGAATATTTGCATGGCAGGTATTCTCTGCTGGCGATGAATTCACCATCTCCAAAAATAATTTGCATAACTTGATTAGATGCACAGATAGTTTTATCTTTTTTTTTTTTTTTTTTTTTTTTTTTACCATAACTGTTCTAGTTCTGGCAAAGGATAAACTATTACATTACTGTCATGTGTCTTGGCAGATTGAGTCTACTACTGTGGTAATCATGAGTAGCTGAGAATCTATGACACTGGTGTTAGTTCTCTTACACAAGAATTCAGTTAAAAAACTGGAGGTTTTTATCCTCCTGAGATTTAAACAACTCAACAGGTTGCTACTCTTGAATTCTATCATGATCACAAAAGTTAAATGCATCTACCTCAGAAGGAAAAAACCATTCACTGTTCCTGAGCACCTCTTTGATGCAGGCCTGTATTCAGCTTAGGCTCAGTACTGGTGCTTTTTGCAACCAGCATGATGAGCTATTTGAAATGTCTGGACTGGTTATCCAGTGTCTCAAGAATCACTAACTGTTCACTTTGGAAATTGTGATCAGAGTTAACATTTTTCCTTGTTTTCTCTTTCCAAAACCACATAATCCACTCTTCTGCACATAGCAGAAGTGTGTGGGACTTTTCTCTCAGATGGTTCAATTATTTATTAATAGCTTTATTGTGTGTGGTTAACAGGTTTTCTCAAGGATTGCTATCCTTGCCTCTTTCTTGTAAACTAATGTTCATGCATGTTTGTGTGCATTCTACTTCCTGTCATGTTTTCTGACTCTACACTGTTTATTACACTTCAGACAAATACCCCAGGGAGATTATGTAAAAAAGCCGGGAGAGGCCGACTCTTTTTATAGCGACATGCCTCCTGGAGTCAGCACAAACTCTGCATCTAGTTCTAAGAAGAGGTCTGCTTTTCTGTCGCATTTTCAGATTTCTACCTGTTCCATCACCCATTATTCCATTAGTCAGAACATTTCATTGTTTTGCAGCAGGTTTGACTCTTTCTTCTCTCTTTGTGGAATGTTTGAAATAGCATCCTTTTTGCTTTGATTACTGATTTTTCTCCTGTGTCCTAGTTGCTAATTTGTATGATTAGGCCAGAACAAAAAAAATTGTGTTGTAAACCAATTTTTGTTTAATAAAATTTTCATTATATCCCTGCTTGAGAATTGATTTCAAGTAGACTGTAATAATAATTGGTGGCTGAAAAAAATTAAATAAAATGCCAACAACTTTTTAAATCAGTGTCATGTAATCAAAGAAAAGGAACATTGTCTTTCTTCAATAATAGTTATAAACATGAAATGTTAAATATAAATGTTATTTTATATCTTTATTTGTCAGTGTCATTAATCCAGTATGTTGACTTAGACTTCTGCTGTCTCATATTAAAGATGATACTGGTTGCATTTTATTCACTTACTAGAGTAGTATACTAAATGGTCACCAAGTGTTATCTTAGAAAATAATTCTACAAAGACTTTCTGCATTTTTCTGCTTGCTGTCATTAGATTAGAGAGAATTAGATTTTGCCCTCAATCAGATTTCAATAATTCCTTTATTGCTCCAGCTGCCTAAAAAATTCAACATTTTAAAATGTAAGATTAATTTAAAAGCACTGAGAGCCATTTGTAATTGCTAAGATCATGATGGTCACTGTTCCTCTGCAGTTAAAGATTCTTTATAAGAAAATATCTAGCTAACACTAGAATTTACGAGAAGCACTTGTGTCCTAGAGGAACTGACAGTGATGAACTGCTTCACAAGAAAACTTGTAATTCTCAATTCTTGTCCCACGTAACAGCCTACAACTGTGGAGTTGATGAAGCTATTTTCTTTGCTATTATTTCCATTAAAATAAAGAGAAATGTGTGGAAAGGACACATATGTAATGACATTAGCTGTTTTGGTATAGCAGCTTGATCTCATATACAATTTCATTCAGTTTGTTCTAATGATTATCTTATTAGGGAAACTCCAGTAGTAATTACTTAATTATCTCTAATTTTTAAATTCAGCTTTTTAGATGTGTGGGTTGTTTTTTTTTTTGTTTGTTTGTTTTTTAGGAAGCAAGCAAGCATTAATCTTAAATGATGCACAGTTTGTGTAAGAGAATCTTTTTAAATTTGGTTAAAATTTTGAAACAAAGTCTTGGGAAAGCAAGTTTTCATAGCTTTGTCTATCAGGTTTAAATGCCAGTTTTAAAAAAAGTTATTTTTAAATACTGTAATTTAATGTGTTTCTTCTTTCATGCAGTATCTGTGTTTCTTTTCATACTTCATTTATTTCATGTGTCTCTCTTTATTATTTGTTCCAAAAAGCTAATGGTTTCTAAGGTCTGTCTGTACTAGAGAGTTTTGTTGTTCCCACCACCAGTTCAGGTATGTTGTACCACTGTCGAGTCTGGAAAAGTAAGTCTGACAAATATTCCATTAACATTGTGATACAGCTGACATAGTCCTTCCATTTGAATTCCCAGAGTGCTACCTCCTACCTTCCAGGCTGGTTTTGGTTTGCTCTGTGTGCTGGTATGGATGGCATCTCCTGGGAGATGTTAGAGTGGCTGGGCCATCAGCTGCCTGGGCTTCTCCATGCTGGAAAGCACTATGGAGTATTAGCTGGTATTCAGAGGATGTTCAAGGATTAAGACATAACTTTATGATAACTCTTGCTATTATGAAGTAGCAAACACCAAAGCCATTATATAGCAAGACATTCCTGAACCTGAAAGTAACCTTGAGGAGGAGGAGGAAGTTTGTGAAAACCTGTCAGTGGACCTGTTGTTTCTCAGACCTTTCATGATGTGAAGTTTGAATTAATGAAACCCTGGGCTCACTTCAGTGTGGCTGTGATTAGCCTGAGCTTCTGAAAACTCAAAAGCATCTCTCAGATGCTCCCAAGGAAATCAGAAACTGAAAAATGCAAGTATCCATACTTAAAAACTACAAAAATCGTTCCTTTAAGCAAGACTTTGTAATACGTAAGCCATCTATTGTGGATTTTTCAACTTCCTCTTCTCTTTTGGAAATAATTGTAGATCTCTTGGCAAACAGCTGAGCAGCAGCTCTAGTTCAACAAGAGACAGCCTGTGGCAAAACTCCACATGCTGGACATCACCACATACATCTCTGGCTCTTAAAAGGAATGCAAGAGGAAAGAAAAAAACAGTTTGCACCAAGTACCTAGATAAAAAGACTGTCTTTGGCTTTGAGTTTAGCATTAGAAGTATATACTGCAGCAATTGGCTGATAAAATATAATTAGCAGAAATGAGGTAGAGTTACCTCTCCCCTGGCACTACCAGCTCTGGGTGGGAGGGAGGATGCTTGTCACAAACTCCTGAGCCCCTGGGACTGGTAGCAGTGGGTTGAGGGAAGCTCTCCTGGCTTTCCTGCAGCAGCATAAGGAGGGAGTGGGCAGCCTGCAGGCGGGATGTGCTTGACTGTGAGATGAAAAAGCCTTGAAATGAGCACAGTAGTAAGGGCATCTTCCATCTAGGAACTGAGGCAGACCTGCAAATCCAAAGGAAATCTGGTGTGCACTGGTGTTTGTGCATTCCACAGCAGATGAGTGAGAAAGCAGTGCTGATGCCTGGCTCTTGAATGTGGGCCCATGGAGCTACTGCAGGGACAGCTGCAAGGTGTGACTGCAGAGTTTAACCAGAAAGCCTGGATGCTCTGCTAGTGCAGACAGACCTTAGGCTGTGTTTTGTCACTGGCCTCGGGAATGTGACCAAACCACTGAGCTAACATTGATGTGAGCCAATACCCTTAACAATAACTGCATCTGAGCCCTCCTATTCCAGGTCAAATGGATTATCTCATTCCTGGAGTGAAAGGATCCCAGACACAAAACATATTTCAGACATTTGTGAAAATGGGAGGCCTAGGAGTAATTCTTGGCAAGGTAAGTGTGAACCACTGTGCTGGCTACAGTGGAAACCAGCCTCTGGACCACTGCTGCTCTGCTGAAAGTTTAGCTGATCTTAGGACAGCAGCATGACTCCTTAAAATTGTGCTAATTGTTATTAACTTGAAATTAGGCTTTTGCAGCACCCTACAAGCGCCTTTTTTGCACAGTGCTTTGTCACAAAGAAATTACATTTAATTTCTCCCTCCAGTGTGAGCTAACATGAAAAAGAGAAAGAAATCTATTCACTATTGCCAGCTTCTGTGATTTTATCAGGCAGTGTTAGGCGCTTTTCTTGAAGTAGGGATTTTTTCAAATAACAGCTGAAATAAAGGAGTTCTTTGCTCTGTACAGTTGCAGCAAAAAGTAGAGAAAGGTAACCTAAGTGTCTGAGGTAAATCAAGTGGAACAGACCTGTGAGATTTAAATGGTTAAAGTTAAAGGTTAATAGCTTGAAGTTAAAGGTAGCAGCTCTTTTGCTATGGATGCAAAAAAGAATATGCAGTTTGGCATGGGGCAGGTGAGTTTCAAGTTGTTTTACTGTCTTTGTCCTTTGATTTCTTTCAGGTAATATAGGAGGAAACAGAAAGAAAGTCAGAGGCAAAAGATTTAGGCCACGGTCTAATTCAACTGAGTAAGTCTGAATTTAAAAAAGCAAAGCCAAAAAGTAGAGTTTTCATATTTGTGTTTTGTAGATGGAAATTAAGAGTACTGAAAAGTAGACAGCTGCATTTTTGCTCTGTGGCCCATTCTGATCGCTGACTGATAATCTGGTAAATGGTTTGGCTAATGTATTTCAATCTCTTTTGATGTATTCTTTAAAAATTAACTATTAATTTTCTTTTTTTATGTAGGCTTCCTCACAGTCGTTCCCATAGCAATTCCCAATGATGGTGGCAGCCTGCACCATCACTGCAGGCTTTTGTCTACAGTAAACTGCCATTGCTGAGTGTATCCTGGTTCAGTACTGAGTTTCTGATAACCTTTTTCCTACCCTTGTCTCCACCTTGGGTTGGGCCATTGCAGAGTCAGAGATTTGTATCTCTGCATACTTTCCTGAAGGTTGTAGGAGAGGTATCTGTCTCCTTGAAGTTTGCCATTGTAAGCCTGAAAGAGCCAGCCTTGAATAAACCCTGTGATAAATGGGTAATTAAAGTCTCTACCAAGTGAATGATCCCCAGACTTTTCCTCTACAGCTGAGAGTTGCTGGCTTATCAATTTATTGGTTATATTTCCTTAAGAGCCCACGTTGCAATGCTTCCCACACAGGAAGAGCCTTTCTTATGTACTTAAGCCTGTTGGTTCAGACCCCTCTTGTGAATGAGTGGTGAGTGGCTGGAAACCTCCGGGCTTGTCAAAAGCACTGGCCTGCTCTTACAGCACTGACACCAACATGAATGGCCCTTTCTTTGACCATGGTGGTAGTGACAGTGTCCTTCCCCATATCATGACTACTACTAACTTTGCACCTTGATGGGCAAATGGGCTTGATAGCAACCCTGCTGGAAGCTAATAATGCTAACTGCTCTCTGGGCCCCATTTTCTTTGGTTTGGGGATTTTGAGTTTGTTCTGAAACTTTTCTTTCACCTACACTGCACTGTCTTAAGGTGAGTAGGCTCAGAAAGGGTTCCTAGAGAACACCCTATGCTACAAATTACAAAAACAATACTTTGATGCACATTGCAATTATAACATTGCATGGTCAAAATGGCATCATGGAATCAGAAATTTTAGCCCTTGGAGGAGTTTATCTCAAGAGTCTCTGTACTCTTTGTGCTGATAAACTCTTACTGAAATGTTATTTTGCTCATTTTCTTTTCTCCTTTATAGATAGTTTGATAAAATCAAAATTAGTCTGGCCGAACTGCCAAAAAATACAAATGAGATTTGCTCTGAGAACTTTGGAGCATTAAATAAGCAGGCAAACAGAGATATTGTGAGTTGGAAATATTTTTCCCTGTATATTTGTTTCTCTTTTAAAGGTGCCCCTGAATTTCCACCTAATTCTCTGCTTTCCTCCTTGCTGCTTGTTATGGTGGTGTCTTAACCCAGCAGCAGCCCTGATGCTACAGGGAGGAGGCTTGTACTTCCCAAGGGCCATGCAGCAACCTTTTGGGGATGAAGCACAGTGTGTGTGTTCCTGGGAGAGGCCTGCCAGGCAGGAAAATACCTTTTCTCCTGGTCGGGTCTCTCCTGGACTGCATAGGCCTGAATGGCTTGTCCGAGTCTCCTTGGCTGTCCTGTCCCCAGCTGGAGAGAGAGCTCCCACTGAATGATCCACGTGCTGTGTCAGTTCAGTGGGGAATGGAGAGAACTGCCAGGGCTTTAGGGGGCAATTAGCTCTCTGCTTAGAGCGACAGCTTGTTTTGCAAGGAGAGAAAATGGACTGAGAATGATGTAACTGTGACCAGCATTTAGTCATTCAGGAAAAAAAGAACCAAAACAAAACAACACCAGCTACTTTGAGGGTGTTGCAGAATACATGGAGGCTTTTCCCAGACCAATTTACTTTTCTACCTTGTCTGGGAAATACAGAATAATATTGAAATCTGTTCTGAAGCAGTATTTAGAAAGCCAGCTTGTGTTGCCCTTAGGAATCCAATAAAGTGTACTTGATGATATGGAAGAAAAAGGATTACAGTCTTGGTCTCCTGTAATTAGCAGACTGTAGTTAACCATTATAAAATTGTGCTTATTAATGCCATACTTTGTGCAGAATTCAATTTTTTAAAAAACCACACTGGTGTGGTTGCCTTCAAAGATACTTGTATGCATGGTGTGCAGTAACTGCACACATTATGCACAGGTTGTTTTTTGTATACAGCCAAAAATCAAATCGAATTGTACCATTAATCATTTAAACAAAATTTCTTAAGGACCGAGCAAGGTTTGAAGTCTGCAGCCTTCCCGAGCAGCACTGACAGGGAGCTGCCAACACTTTGGGCAGCTCCTGAAAAATGTCCTGCTCACACCTTTGTGTGACCCTTGGACCTAGCGTACAAGAACAAGGCTTGTGCTAAGCATGGAGCTCTGAGGAGATTGCTAAAGATATTTTGAGACATTTTTAATTGTTTTTGGATGTTTGGTAACAAAATAATTATTCTTTACGAAGGGCAGATGGTTCATTACATGTGGAAGGAATGCCAACAGGCCAAATGCTTTTTCAGAAACGTGGCTGGTGAAATGGCCTGATAAATAGTTCTCTATTAAAATCAATTAGAATTATCCAGGAATGATGAGAGTTTTCTGAATAAGTTGACATTTTAATTGGGAGCTTGTGTTAAAACAGGTCCCAGCAATTCAGACCTTGGTTAATTTGCACTGCTTTTCCTATAAGCATTTGTCTTCCTCGTTTTTAACTGATACGAACGTCTTTGGTTTAGACTTTCTATTATATATTGTCTTTTTGCAGCCGGGTAACCCATGCATCTGAGCCTGGGCTTTCTCTCGCCCACCAAATCCCTGCCCAAGGCATAAGCCCAAGGGGTTCCGACCACCCCCAAACAGGGAGTCGGGATCACAGGTCAGTCTCACCTGCCCCTGCATTCTGGGCTGCCATTTTGTCCCGTGACAAGTCCCTTCCCTAGTATCCGATAGTTTCACTGTGGCAAAACACCGTGACTGCTTGGAGGTGCTCCTGCTGATGCAGCGCTAGCTTCCCCTCCTCCTCGCCAGCCTGAGGAGTACCAGTACTCTCGAGCCCAGGTCTTTTGCCTTGTTGCATGTTGCGCTACGAGCCGAGTCGAGCTGTCGGTCTAGCTCTAGGCTTATGCGTAAGGACACCTTGTTTCAAAGCAGAATTTCTCACTCAAAGGAAATGTGGATTCTGGCCATTACTAATGGACATGTGGCCAGAAAGATCAGCCTGAAGGCTTTCCAATGGTATCATGTAGTGGTCTGCAGTAACTTGAGTTTAATCTTTTTGTAATGGATGGATTGAGGTGGTGAATGATGGATGGTCTGTAATACACCCAGACCCAGGAAACCCTGCGACATGGTTGTGCAACAATTGCATGCTTTGATAGCACCTTACACTGTTTTCTAATACAGGAAGCCAGATTGGGAGTGTTTCATGGTTACCAAAAGACCCTTTCAACTGAAAAAGTGCAAGTTTAAAGTATTGCAGCAAGTACAAGAAAATGTACAATTAAAGCTAAAGCAGAAGTTTATTAGTTCCTGGTGACGCTGGCATCAGCCTGTTGCTTCACTTGTGGTTCATCTGTTTGCTGCGCTACCGCTTTTGATGTTTTCTTTCCCTAAGACCCAAAGGTGGAAAGCATAAAGCACTCCCGATTGCTGATAGATAAGCGAGCTGAGGGAGCTACTTAGAAGCACTTGTGGCTGAGGGCGAGTCCTTTCGAGAGCTGTGGCTGTGCTTGCGCGGGGCGGGGAGGAGACGTTCCAGAGCAAAAAAGGAGCAAAAGAAGTTGAAAAAGTACTGCTGCTTTTGTTGTCATCGTTGTTTGAAATATGGAGGGGGTTGAATGACATGATTTGGCCCAACTTTTATTCATCTAAGCAGTAACTTGCAAGGCCTGTTCCCATGTGTGAGGTGATTGGAGTCATTCCCATAAATAAGGGTGGCAAGAACTGGACCAGAAGTATCAAAAATAACTTAAAAGGAATTTTCTTTCCCACTTTCCTTGGTTAAAATTTGTTTCCTATTTCATTGTGATAGTTTCTTTTGTATAAAGATGTTGATCACAAATAATCATTTGATTGTTGCCATTCATATGTAACAAGAACAAACTTTAAATTGGTCCAGGCAGACTCCTATTTTCTGCATCTCCCTTTTTTGTTGACATGACAGAGGGGGAGGAATTTGCTTATCTTTTTATTGGGAAAAAATTGTTACAAAAAAGTTTTCTTCTTCCTTGGTAATTTGTTGTCAGATAATTAAATATCATCTTTATTTCATAATTTTTCATGTAACTAATATGAGTAGACAACTCAGACTTTTTTCCTAAAAATGTGGTTTTGATGTCAATATTGCTTCTGTAAAATGTGAGATAACTCTGCAGCCTACCTCCATCAAAGCCAAACTAAATGAACATTGAAAAATCAGAGGGTTGTTTGCCTGTAAGTGTAAAAATTGTCACTATAGTGGCAAAAAATTCAAACCTTTTAACATGATGAGGCTGAAATTCATTCCTGTAAAAAGGGTCAAGCCCAAGACTCTGTGGTCGTTTAGCCATTATCTTGCAATTTATCTAGATGGATGCAAAAGTGTGTCTTTGCCAAGCAAACATCATGACTGAAGCCAAAATGCCCCTTCATCCTTATTTTGAGATCATGAGGGAGTTCGAACCATGAGCTTAATGCTGGCCCTCTGCATAGGAGTGAATTTTACCCTTAAGACATTAAATAAATGATGTATCTCAAAGAGTATCCAGATTAATCAAACATATGAGTCTTGTTGCAGGTCAGATTTTCTCATGCAGTTGTACACATTGCCTAGTCCTCACCCAAATCCATACTGATTTATTTGCCATATTCACTTGCATTTTGGGGATGAAGACATCCTTGCTAAGCTTGTGCTGTGTGTTCTCAGATTTTCTATTCTTGTTCTTCTGCTTTCTCTGTTCCTTCCATTGCTTTCTGCAGGTATTTAAACCCATGGTTCAAAAGAGAATATAATGTAGCTAAGTGGGTAGAAGATGTGAATAAAAACACAGAAGGACCATACTTTAGGTATTTTGTAAATTAATTCTATAATTCTCATTTTTAGAGCTGTTCCAGCATATACAAATATCTTGGGACTCCTACCTTGTATAACTCAATACAAGTTACTTAGGTGCAAAGGGCCCCTCTTCTTTTGCTGCATTTTGATGTCTGTTTTTGGCTTCATGTGCAATTTACAATTCTTTTTCTGAATGTTTTAATGAAGCCATTGAAAAGGGTGTGTGTAGTGCATGTGTTCCCACCATCATCTCTAGCTTGTAGTAGCTTTCTCATCATTTTATGCCAAATAGTGTTTTATGGGCATGAGACATATTTATCACTAATAAAATACTATTAACTTAAGTAGAATTTTAATTTACTGAAGCAAGTAGTTTCATAACACATTGACTCTACCTACTGTCTTATATAGTGCATACTAAAATTTAAATTAAAAAAGACTAAAAAGTAGTGGTATTTTACCCTCAGCCTGCAATGAAACAATTTATATATTTTAATTGGAAAACTAAATTTATGAGAATATACTCTGTGCTCTAATTGTCAAACTGCTAATTAATGTGTTACAAGTGAGGTAGGGTTCAACCACAAATATAACTTGCTTTTGAAAGGGAAGAGTGTGCATTATCTGGTACATTCCAAGTTACAGAGAAAAAGCATGCATCAGGCTGGGCCCCTACTGGACATGAATCAAGAGACTGAGAATGTTGCAGTATATTCCCAAAAGACATGGTCCCACAGCTGAGACAGATCTCTGCATCAGCTGAAAAAATGAGCCAGCATAGGAGAGAAAGGAAGAAAATTTATGACAAATGCATGAACAAAATCCATGAAGCTGTAAGCTGACATATAAAAAATGAAGATAGTTAGAGAAACACAAATCAAAGGAATAATAAGCAAAACCTTCAGCCAAAACAGTGAAGGATGGTAAGAACAAGTAAATAGAATCTTGATAGTTTTGCTACACAAGTAGACCTAACAACAGTGCAACAGGACAGAAACATATGCTAAATGTGTACAGTGTGCATTTGGAAAAAAAAATATGATGGGAGTTGTATCACAGGGTACTAATGAAACACTTTTATTCCAATAGTAGCATTGGCAGACATTAAATGGCAGGGTAGGAATTTAGTCATTTTTAGAACTAAAAATGTCCCAAAGTTTTAAAACACCATAAAATGGTTACTTTTAAAAACCATTTCTGTTTGTTTTCAACACCTCATAAATCACAGACAGAGTAAACTGCAGGAAAGGTTTCCAGTGAACAAACAGGAAAAATGAGTAAACTTTGGCCTGTCAGCCCTGATCTCAGTCCTGAAAAGGAAAAGATCCCCAATGCAAGAATCCAGGGCTTATAGGAGGTTGTTTTGATGGTGCCAGTCGGTATCAGACAAGTCTCTTGGTACCTGGGCATTCTGGCAGGGAGTATTGTGAGTCTGGTTGTTTCAGTGCTGGGATACAGGGTCCAGGTCTGGTGCCTGCAGTTCAGCAAGCATGTTCTGGAACAGGGGAGATCTAAGCCCAGAAAAAACAGAAAGGACTGGAGAGCCTCAGGCTGTGCAGTTTAAGGGAGCAGCTGAACACTTACCTGATCGTGAAGTCCACATCACTGCAATGGAGCAAAATCTCTGTGTGTAGGAGGTCCTTTAGATTTGCCAACTAAGACTGATAATGGCCAAAGGTCTCTGGAAGATGAAATTAGGCAAACTCACATAGGAGGTGAGGTGTATTTTATTACCAAAACCTTTTTTAAAAACAGCCTCTTGACCTTTATTTTTCTGGCAAGGTCAAGGGCTGCCCACTATAACATTACCCCATAGCTGTCATTCAGGGCTTTTTTATCAGAAGCCCTGTGGTAGCCGTAAACAAACACATTGATGGAATATGAAGATAGCACTATTTTAATACAGGTTGCTTTAAATGGTTTAGTTAAACAGGATTAAAAATCTGTTTGCATACTCATAATTTGGTTTTCATTTTTTAGTATCAGTATATTTTTATTTAGTAACTAGATTAAATTGATGGGAGTATGCCCTGCCCCTGAGGGTATTCAGCTGTTACACCG
Organism: Emberiza elegans; assembly: GCA_024865655.1. Lineage (NCBI taxonomy): Eukaryota > Metazoa > Chordata > Aves > Passeriformes > Fringillidae > Emberiza > Emberiza elegans. Next base: position 25,736,565 of record JALJVW010000206.1, read on the forward strand.
AATGAGTCACATTTTTAATTGTATTTGAGATAAACCAAGCATTTTTGGCATGTAGATAAGGATTAAGCTGACCCATGTGAGTTTTAAAGGCTATATATCAGCAGAGATGTAACATAAATCAAATTTTTTGCACCACAGAAGCTTACTAATCACTGCCTGCAGCCATTCCCCTTAGAAATCAGAGAGCAACTAGAATAAATTTAGAAATCTGAATTGTCCTAATTAAATGAGGTAATCATGGGGAAGTATTCTGCAGACACATTATGGAAGGCAAAATATCAGATCTCCTGAGATGAGTTGCTGTGGGTTTACAAGAGGTTGAACTAAGAGTTTCTCCACAAAAATCAGGTGCAATTTTGCTTAATGATAGCATGGTCAGGAAAAGACTGTTCCTAAGAATGGTGTGTCAGAACATCTTGTGGCTGGTTTTGAGCCTGGGCCTGTGAAGCAATTCACAAACAGAACGAAACAGATCTTACTTCATAAACTAGAACATCAAGCTGAAGTCAGACTGTCCAGCTGGTACTCTATTTTATGAGTCAGAGTGCCAGGATAAGACATTTACACCAGATATTTATCTGAGTAGTATTCATGTCACTAATCATCTTTGATTTCTCTGTTCCTTTAAATGTGTCCTGAAAGTAATACTGCTGCTGTTGCGCTTGTTTCCTTGTAGTTTTAGGAATAACATGTTGATGGCTGGTGCTGTTGTAGGAAGGGTTGAAATAGAATAAGGAAACATAACAAAAAAGCTTTCTAGGAAAGTTGCAGGTTTTCAGAAAATAGAGATATTAGTCATCACCAAGATTTTCTCCATCTAAAATACCCTGTATAAATCATAATTTGTCTCTCTAACACCTGATTTCCTAGTAAATTTTTTTTCTAGTCTAAATGTCTGATGGGTATTTCTATATAATTACTTTTTATAATGATAGTAATAGTAGTAGCTGGTGTCTCTGGTATCAGAAAACTCCCTAGTGTGGGATTCCCATCTGTAAGAAGATATGATCTGTGAAGGAAACTCTCATTTTCCTGCTTAAAGTCTAGTCTAGATTTTAATTTTGTGTGCCAGGCTATCACCACATAACCTCAGCAATAAAATCAGGCAGGAAGCCTCTCCCTGAATTTAGCTTTGCTGTAAGGGACATTATTTTATGAATATGCTACTACTGCTTATTCTTGTTATTGACAATTACAATGTCCACTGCACAGGTTGACCTTCTGAAATATGGTTAAGGATTACTCAGAATTCCCACTGAATCTAAAAGACTTGATGGAGCCATGATGGAACAAAGTGCCAGAAACCCCAAACATGGCATTTCTGTAGATAAAGAAAAAAGACTAGAAGGCACCTTCCAAAGTCTTGAGCTGCCTGCATTTCATTTAATGCAAGTATTTACAATAAGTTATATTTTATGAGTTACTTAAACACCAAAGTGGTTTACAAGCAAAGGGTTTTTTGGATGGAGACCCAGAGCACATAACCAGAAGGAAAATGGCTATCCTAAATCAGAAGGACCTCAAGAAGGGGCATGGAAAGAGGAGACAGTAGGCTGTCATTCCCCTCCTATTTCTAATGCTCTTTTGTGTCCTTGACTTTTTCGCAGTTCCTCCTTAGTTGACCATTTCCATTACCTTCTTTTGTGAGCATCCAGCTGAGGCCAGAGCCACAACCAGCCCTTGGCAAGCTGCTCTTGCTGAGACAGCTCTAGACTGTGCTTAAAATAAAAAACAAACTAGCAAGCCTTTTCTGTATTACCAAAGCAAAATACTATTATTGTTGGCAGACAACGAAAAAATGCCTTTTGATGTCAGGATCAGGGTTTTGTTTCAAGAGTTTAGGAGAAGGGTTCATTGAAGCATGTGAGTGCCTGCTTCTGAGGAGTTCACTGCTCCAAGTGACAGCTCAAGCCACAACCATTGTCCCTTCTGCAGCCCCTCCATGAGCCTCCTCTCCCCTCTGCTGCTGCTCTGAGGACATGTGTGCACATCTGTGGCTTTAAAAAGGAACTTAATTTAAAATGTTTAGCCACACCAGTGTTTTTAGAAGATCCTAACTTCCTAATGTAGGATCTAGGCTGATGATGTCATACAAAGAGCTGTATCCACAGCAGCAAAGGTCAGATTAGACTGATAGGGTCTATATTTGGGCTTGCAATTCTTTCACCAGGTTGGATATTAATTGAATTTCATTACATTATTTCAGTCTTCAAAAGAGAATCATCCACAGTTCATGAACAGTTCAGATCTGTCAGGGCCACCTGCCTTGAGTTCAGTTAAAATGACACTCAAAATTGCAAAATGTTTAGTTGTGTGAGCAGGTGACACATTTTGCACTGTTTCTTGTGGGCCGACATTCGCTATTCAGGGACAGGAGGGGAACAGGTAGGCCCAAGGCTGCAGGGACTGCTTCCAGATGTCTTCTTGCTACCACAGTGTTTGTTGTGAATCACAGAATAGTCTCCACGCACTCTTAGTTTTACCTTTCAGGACAGAAAGACACAAAGTGGCTACTCTATCTTGCTTCCTGTTCAAAAATTAGAATTTTTGCAGGTGAGGTGCGTGGTTTCATTTGGGGTTGGCAGGAAAACTCTAAATCTCTGTTGTGGTGTGTACTGGTTTCTTGTGGAAGTTTCAGCTGGAAGCAACATTTGGCATGAAAGCTACTAGATTTGATTGCAGGAGAACTGAAACCCTAATGAAAGCTAAGTGGATCCCACCCTTGACCAAAACTGCCAAGTTTTCCTACCTTTAACCCCAGCATTACCTGCAAGTGTCCCTGAATGCTGTCTCTCCATCCTGTAAATGAGAAAGAGCCAGACATGACCTTTCTCATTTAAAGTATATGTAAATCTGGGATACACAGCACATACACAATTGCAGGGCACAACCTGAAAGGTGATCAAAACCACCTCAAACAATGTTGTTTGTCACAGAAGATGCACTGTAAGATCTGTGAGCATATGCTGAGTCGTGTATGCTCACAGTATCAGTAGCTGGCACTAAAGATGACAAAAACCAGCACATAACTCTATAACAAAAATAAGTGGTGAGGCCCTGTGAGGGGAGGGCAAGGTCATTTCTGTAAGTGTGCAACTGCATTATTGATGTGTTGGCTGCAGTGCTGCAGCTGGGCAGCAAAGCTCACATCAGTTAGATGTGCAAACTGCAGGTGAGCAGGCAGTGTGCAGGGGTTTGAGAAGAAGGATATGTAGGCAGCTACACTGGAGGCTTGGCCTTCAAAATCTTTGGAAAAGGCATCACTGTGTTTGAGTTATGGTGCAAAGCTTCTTGGCTGAAAAGCTCAGTTAGGGATCCTGGTCGGAGGCCCTGCTTGTTCAGGGAAAATATTCAAGATGCCTCATCCTTCGGGGGATTATTACTCCTTCCAGGATCACCTGCTCAGATGGATGGACAGGAAGATTGGCCATGGCTTTTCCTCTCACTGTGGCCTTCTCTTAGAGTATCTAAAATGTGAAGAGCCTGTGGTGTGTTGGAGGTGTTGTGCCTGGTGTGGTGAAAGGGATGGGAGATGCCTTCATTCTGTGCCACCCCCTGGGCTGTGCTACCTTATAAACAGCTTTCTGATAGGGCTTGCCAAGTCAGATTCCACTAGCCCAGCTCCTTGTTTCTGATCTCCAAGTGCATTGTTGCAAATTTTAAAATGAAAATTTAAAATTTTACCTCAGCAGTGGGGTAAATTTTGTGAATAATTGGATTACTAATAATATGTAAAATCTGCTCTCCTTATTTTCCCCCCTCCCTCTTCTCCTTACATTCTTCATTCTAGATCCACAAATAGTTTATTAGTGATAGTCCAAGTGGGGGCAGAGATGAGAGGACTTGTATGAATAGAGAACAGCAGGGCACTGTTGACAACCTTTCCCTAGAAGTTTTTTTTTAAATTAACCTGTTTTCTTGCATGCACAGTTTGGTGCCCAGATCCATGATGTCGGACATACAGAAACCTTGTTTTATACTGCAGTAGCTGTTTCAGGGCTTTTTTTCCTGAAAACATTGGTGTATGTCCAGTTCATCTTAATGGGTGATCAATGTGCAGGTATTGAAGATGTATGCTTTCATGTTTGGATAACTGTACCAATGCAAATCTCTTAAGTGCTGTTGAACTTAGGCTACCACACGAGGCATTAGAGGATCATGAGCCAGACTGGAGAGCTCTCATCATATAATTTCCATTGACTCCTTGTTGCTTGTGGCTACCATCAGTCATTGTTTGTATGGGAGGCAAGAGAATCCGCTATTGTAGGGAGCTACAGACACAACAAAAATGATACAATAGTCCAAAATAAAAGAATGATTATTTAAAGGCAAATAAATTTCACTTATTATTATGGAAAGTTTCCATCTTCAGGGACACATGAACTCAGAATAGATAGCAGTGCTCAGGGAGGGCTGAGTGAAGTGCCTGCAGTATTAAGAGGACTCCTGTGGTGAATGCCCTTGGTCTGCACAAGAGAACAAGGGGGCCAGGATAGCTCCATTTTTCTACTTTGAAGCCTTTTTTTTCATTCTACTCTGCCCAGATTTAGAGTCTAATAGGAACCTTTCAAGTGGGAAAAGTGCAGAATCTCAAAAGAGAAGCATAAGAGTTTTTGTTGGGTATAAAATTTCAGTCAATAATGTGCTGTTGCCTTATTGACATGAAAAGAATGCCTTTCATGTGATACAAACATTTACTTGCTCCTGCTTACTCTACTCACCTTGTACAGAAATGCTGATTGCCATTGACTAATCAGTCCATTTTTGTATATTCTCATCAGACTCTTTCTTTGGCTGGAACAATATGCACTGTATGATGCTTGCATGTATAACAATTTGTTATTAGCACTTTGTATATGCCTTTGTTACTTCACAACTAACAGTTTGGCCTCCAAATGCATGCATTTGTGTAAATTAATGTTACAAAAATAATAGATTTATTTGCTATGTTTGTATCAATTTAGGAGATGTGTAAGATATGCATAAAGACACATAATTGCCATTTAGTCACTGGGAGAAGACATTTGTTTAGCTTGTATTTATACAATTACTGTTTCTATTTAGGCTTTATGCTTTTAGTTCTGTATTTTTTCAATTGCAGATTTGGTTTTTAATAATTTTATAATGATTAATTACAGTACCATATAAAACAGTTTAAGAAGAAATTTTTGTTATACAATTCTAATAAGAAGTAGCAAATTTTTTTCTTCCAGTGTTCCTGAAATCTCTAAATACCTTTATTCATAAAATGAAATTATAAGACTACTGATCAAGCAATTTATCCCCCTGATATTGAGCTAATAATAAGCTATATTCTTGGCTCTGAACCAAGCTTCAGAGTAATGGCAGTTGCTGTTGCAGTGCTAGAATGCAAAGACATCACATTTATTTTATGTGTTTCAACATCTCAGGACACTGTCTCCTGCAAAGTCTCCGTCTTCATCCACTGGATCTATTGCTTCCAGCAGAAAATACCCTTACCCGATGCCACCACTTCCTGATGAAGAGAAAAAAGTCAACAGGCAAAGTGCCAGGGTATGTGTCCCTCTTCTCTCTGCATTTCAGCAGTGACTTGATTTATTGATAGTTTTTCAAAAGGAAACTGTGGTAGATTAACACCTTTGACCAACAAGGAGAGCTGGAATGGCATTTCCTTTGCACCCTGAAGTTCTGAAGCTGCTGAGCCTCTGGCAGCGATGAAGGCCTCCACAGCTGAAGTTTCCAGGCAGCTTTTCAGGTTGCTCTTAAAGCTGCCCTGAAGCCCAGATTTCACTAACTTCTCTTATTTCAAGCTGAAAATGTGCCCTGGATGGCCTTTGGGCTGCAGAGCACAGGCTGCCCCGGAGGAAGTGGTGTGTTTGGCTCTCCTTTCTTACCCTTTCTCCCAGCACCTCTCATTCAGGCTGTGGGATAGCTGCTTTCCAGCTTTATGGAAATGTAAAAATTTCCAGTTGTGCAAGATGTGGAGTGCTTGCAGGCCTGGAGGGACTTCACTGCTGTGTAACTTGAGCCCAGCCTGGCCCCCCTAGAGTGATCAGGAGCTTCTGGAATGTGTGGTGGATAGTAATGCCTCATACAGAGAGATTTCCAGCTGCTCCAAAAGGCTTTTATTTCCTTTGTGTCAATTCAGACATAGCAGGTATTTGAATAAGCAAAAAAGTCTGAAATTTGCTTTAGGAGCTTTGCTTGCAATACCCTTGGTTCATGTTGCTGATGCTGATGAGATTCTCATCACTGTTCTCTGTCCTTTTTTTTTTCAAGAAAAAAGGAATGGAGTGCTGCTGAGGGAACCTGCAAGCTGCTCCCCCAGTGCTGCTTGGGGCAGAAGGTTGTGTGAGGTGCAGCACAGGGTCTTCCAAGGCAGCTTGGAGCCTGGGCTGCACTGATGTATGTCAGCCCTGGAGCTGCTTTGGCAGCAGCTCAAACCCACAGCAGAGTCACATTGCTCTGAGCAGAGTTAGGCAGATGAAAATGGGAGGTTATCTCTACACTAATATTGGCGTAACTCTAAGGTATAAGTTGTCTAGTACAAGTTTGATGCTACACTGACATTGGTCTTTCAAAACAAAAAACTGAACTCCCAGCCATGGGCTGACTATGCTGACTGCAAGTTGTGCTGAAATGCTTATGCCTGTCTGCTCATTTGGTGAACAGAAACCCACCAGAGGCTGGGAGGAGATTTGGTGACCCAATATGCAGTTCCCCAGATGCAGATGCAGTTCCCCAGACAAGCTCCTTGCACTGTTTGGGCAACACCCTGTTTTATCTTTGTGTTCAATGTGCGTTTGTGTTTATTTTCCCCCTCTCCAGCTATGGGAGACATCCATCTAGCTGCAGTGTTTCCCTGGGGTCACATCAGAACTGTTTACTTTGGATTTTATAGAAACTCAGCATCACTGAGTCACTGCACATTCATCTGCTCTTCAGACAATTCGAAAGATCAAAAGAGATGCCCGTGATATCGCAGTGAAAACCTCCTGTCATGGAAAGGAAAAAAACAGTCCTTTTTTTTCTTTCTTTTTTGTTGACTTGTATTTTATGGATTTTATAAACCACCAAAATCATAACATTTGACAGAGAATAATTAGCCCAGATGTGACAAGGCTGTTCCGCATGGTGACCTAGAATCCCAGCTGCAGTGCATTTGCCAGTCCTGTCTAAGAGAGGTTTTTCTCTGGTTTACTGCAGTCCTGAGTCAGACCAGAGTGGAACTGGGAACGTGCCTCACGGAGAGCCCAGCTGATGTAAACTTGTACTCTGTATGCATGAACCTTGTGTTCTTTACTTTCCACATGTAAGGGAAAAACAACATACTGTAGTAGAGATTAGCATGCAGGAGTAAGAAATATAAGAATTTTTTTTGTGACAGGATTTCAAGCTTTGAAAGGCAACTATTTGTCACAAATGGCAAACAAAGATATCTTTTTTTTTTTTACCTTATATGTTTATAATCTCAGTATACAGATTGTATATATGTAAACATTCAATAATGTCAAAAATAGCTGTTATATGTATGTGTATTTTGCCAAATGCCTAAAGAAACAGTCATGACTAACATCATCACACTTCAGATTTTCTAATATTATGAGCAGACATCCTTGGAAATACAGAAAGTACAGTACTGTAAAACTGTGTTTTCAGAAACTGGTGTTTGACCAAAATCTATACAACTTTTTCAGCATCTTATACTGTCTTGACAATCTCAATTGTACAGTAGACTGTGGAAACCAGTACAGCAGCACTTTGTCTTAAATCATCATAAAAGGAACCAGCCAAAATCCTTTGTTTAGTAAGATAACCACTGTATCCTCTCACAGGTGTAATCAAGAATGATTCGGCAGACAGCAGAGTCTTTAAGTCATGTGCAGCCCAAACTTACTGGACATTTGGGAATACTTCTAAGTGGTCAATTCAGGATGTGGTGATGTGAAGTCTGTCTGTGAGAGTTGCTGTGTATTTTTGATAGAGCATTTCAGACACTGTTTTAGATGGCAAGGCATAGCTTATGAGAAGCATAACGATTTCACTGCACTAGATAATAACAGTGCTGGGCAAGTGGCCAGTTTTATTGCTGTCTTTAAATTTTTATTCATTAACGGAATCGCATTTACCATGTGCTTGAATGCTATGCTTGCTGCCCCTGAAGCCCCCTTGACAATTTTTTGGGGCATTAAACTGAGCACAAATGAATTTATCTTAAAAAGAATGGGGGGGGAAACAACTCTTTACCATGTTATTCTTGTCTGTAAGTTGATGTTATATTTCTAACACCCGAGACTTCTGAAGGTTGTTGTAAAGCAAATGCCTTCTGGTTGGGAATTTTCAGTTAGTGAGAAACTGGACCATATTAAATCAGTTTATAATTCTTTGGTTTTCCAAAACTGACTACTTATTAGCTTCAGGTAGTACCATTGCAAAATAAAACACCTGACTCTGTGGTGCAGTTGAATACCCTACCCAACAGCTGTATGATTAATTAGATATTATTGTAATGGGAACATCTATGGTGTTTCTGAATCTTCTACCTCTTTCATGTATTTCCTTTAGTAAGTGAACCCAACACTTGCAGCCTTTTAATGTATTTTTTTAACTTTTATGTCTCTCAATAAAGTCAGATATATGTAAGATTAAATTAATAAATGTTTAAAGATATTGGCAGCTGTAAAATATGTAAGATTTTTAGAAGCACTATATTTTATGATTAGGCTGTATGTTGGATTATGACAAAATATTGGCCTTGGCATTCAAATGATTTTCTCACAGTCAACAGGTTCTGGTAAGTATTTGGAAAAAGACAAATATAAGTGAGCACAAGTGGGTGCATACTGACCATCTGGAAAGAGACAGTCACTGGTAACTGCTTTAGGGAAAGATTCTGCATTTTTGTGAAAGGTAAATATATCAATCAGCACTGAAGATTATTTTTTGCAAAGATTTACTTTGAGTGTAGCTATCTGGATTAAAGATAGTTGATAGTATGTAGCTTATGAAATTAGGGTCTGAGCCATAACTTGAAATCAATATGTCTTTTGTTGATTTCACTGGATTTTGAGCAGGACCCTCAGGAGGTTCATCCACATTAGGACATTATGATAACTCGATCATCGCTGTATTACTCTGTCACCTGGAAGCTGGTTTTCCCTCCCATAATCATATCTTATCTTTAGTAACTGGACTGTTCATCATGTGCCTTTTATGGTGTTTTTTTGGATACAAACTGGCATGTAGTTTTGAATGATCCCATTAGATTTCTGTGCATATCTTATGTTTATCAGTGTTTACTCTTCTTCCCTTTCCATTTTGCCTTACCAAGAAGCAGCAAGATTTGGCAGACAGAACTGGAGATAACATGCAGGCTCTTTCTGCTATGTTCATAGCTTCTTGTTTTGCAACAAACAAATGCCCCTCCTGACTGTATTTTCAATGTAGTATGTACTTCCAGCTTCTTTTGTTTTGGTATAATTATTTTGTAGCATACGATGATACACTTATATGTAGTGTACCTTTAACAGTCACCCTCACATTTGGAGATATGTAGTGACTGGAAGTCTAGTTCTGAGCACTAAGTTTAAGTTAAATAAATGTTGACTTTCACTTTGGTGGTCTAGCATGAGAATATCACAGGACTTGTGTTCTTGCAAAATTCTTCTGCAGAGAACTTTGCATCAGGTTGGTATCTTGGGAGACCTGAACTGGCAGGACTGTGTGAGCCTCCCAAGGTTGGACAGATGAATTGTTTGCTTACAAAGGTGTCATTTCCTACTTTTAAAATGTAGTATGTTGGAAAGCTGCCAGATTAATAACCTTGAAGATTGAAAATATTTTTATCCACTGTAGTTAGTTACGCTGGCAATAGCAATATAAACTGCTGCATAATACCTCATCCAGACTAAAATAGAGTACTTGTCACTAATATAGCTCAGTCATTTTGACTAATTGAGACTCATGCTTTTATTTTGGTTTTATTTTGATAAATGGACTAGTTAATTGCCAACTATGCTGTAGATGCCTGTTGAAGTAAGGAAGCCATCAGTTCTCAACTAGAAGTAATAGAAGTAATTGTTTATATGAGCATAGGACTGGCAGGATGAAATATACTTAATATAATACCTTTATGTATTTCAATGTGGGAGAAGAATCTTGTGTAATTTATAATAAAATAATGTGACTGACTGATGGAGACTGGAAAATTGAGATTGTATCTAAAAATAATGCTGCACAATGTTGCCACAGTTTAACAAGTAAAGATTTACCTTCTATTTCTGGATTTGTCTAAGTCTAAGAACTTTAGTAATCTCAGGCAATATACCAGAGATAGTTGTGACTGATAATTTACATATAGTTTTGTTAAATTTAATTAAGTAGATTCAAGAAGATTGCTACCTTTATAGAGCCTATCTTTGCTTAAATTGTGACTAAAGTCATAACTGGCCAGTCACCTGAATTGTGACTTGACTTTGAAGATGGCTTCTTCCAAATGATTAAAAAAGTTCCTGATTTATGAGATATTGAACCTGCTGAGCTCGTGTGCTCATGAAATAATTTTGATTGTGCTATTGAAACCTTTGAGGTATAGCCTGAATTAAAATCAGAAAGAAATTGTGTCAGTAGTTAGTGTACTGAAATCCTCTTACTCAAATCCCTATTGCTGGTTTGGACTCACTGGTCTTGTCAACCCTAATGCGACAACTTTTTTTCAAAACCAGAGGTAAGAATGGGTACATACATTATTACAGACATGCATACACTACAAATTCTGACCAAATTTGCTGTAACTTCATTAGTGAATTGATTAATAGATAGAATGTAATGTGAAAGAAGGATGAGACTCCATAATCCTAAAGGATATACTCTTCAGTTAGCCCTTAGGACTTGCTCTGTCATCAAATCCCATGGCTAGTTGTAAGCAAAGTTATCACACTCCAGTGTAAAACTCAGTGAGCTCCTGTACTTTTCCATCCCCTTTTCACTTCTACTGAAAAGAATTTGCATGAAACATTCATCCACTAACAGCCTCTGTGAGTTGGCTGACATCAGAAAGCTGCCAAAAGTTGGTCACCTTTCCACACTATGGATAGGGTCTTTCCAATGCTGTTAATAATAGTAAGTTAAATTAGGTATTAGGAAGAAATTCTTTACTGTGAGGGTGGTGGGACACTGGCACAGGTTGCCCAGAGAATCTGTGGATGCCCCATCCCTGGAAGTGTTCAAGGCCAGGTTGGATGGGGTTCTGAACAACCTGGCAAGTGGAAAGTCCTGCCCATGGCAGCAGGGGTTGGAATGATTTGATCTTTATGGTCCCTTACAGCCCAGACCATTTAATGATTTTGTGATCTTTTGCTTGTGCTATAATCAGGTGATGATGCCTCATGTCTTGTGGATTTTGCACTGGTTTTGCTTGGGATGAGTTTATTTTCTTCACTGTAGCTGGTGTGGTGGTTGGATTGGTGGTTTGGATTTGTGCTGAAAACACTGTAGATAATGCAAGGATTTTTTCAGTTATTGCTGAGCAGTGCTTGCAGTGAGCCAATGCCTTTTCTGCTCTTCACATGCCCCGCACCAACTGGGCTTGGGGTGCACAAGGAGTTGGGAGGGGACACGGCCAGGACAGCAGACCCAAGGGATACCCTAAACCTATGATGATGCCATGCTCAGCAACAGTCCAGGGGGAAGGCTGGCAGTGAAGAACTGCAGCTCAGGGACTGGCTGAGCTCTGGTCTGTTGATGGTGAGCATTGTTTTCATTTGCATAATTTATCTTTTTTTGGGTTTTGGTGCACTCTCAATTCCCTTTTCATTAATTTTTTATTATTACTAGTTATTTAATTTTAATTATTTAACTGTTCTTATGTCAACCCATGAGTTTTCTCACTTTTACCTTTGCTATGCCACTGTGGGTGGGGACTGAGCAAATGGCTGTTGTGGGGCTTAATTACTTGTGGTTAAACCAGAATACTACTGGTAAAACCACTTGGTGACTCAGCCATCCTGTGTCTCACCTTCTAGCATTTTTGAAGGCTAAACCTCTTAAATCACCAAGTCTGTGAACCTAACAGTTCAGCTGTTTCATTTCTCTTTCTCCAAGTCTGAAAATCATGTGTTTCTTTCTCTAAATTGAGTTTCAGTGTCACAGGATAACAGTGGATTGTGTGGGCCACTGTTTTTAACCACAATATGATGCTATTTGCCTCATTTTTAAAGAGCTTGAGCATTTCAGTCTCTGCTGAATACCAAGAATGGATGAGCTGATGACCCACTATTTGCATGGCTTCCAAATCTTATGTATCAGCAAAATGGGATTTGACTTGGATCACATTTGATGTGCTCTGTTGGCTGGAGCTCAGTGTTAATAATGCCAGGGTCACGGGTTCAATTGCCCTATGGGCCATTCACTTAAGAGTTGGACTTGATTATCCCTGTGGGTCCCTTCCCCAGAATATTCTGTGATTCCTGAAAACAAATTTGAGTAAACTGCAAAAATATGTGCAGGTTGTGATCCCATGACCGGACAGTGGAGTGAGGTTCCTGTGTGCACATAACTATTATCCTAATAAGGCAAGAAAAAAATGAAACAGTGAAACTAATTGTATAAACATAGCTGCAATACAAACAGGACTCTCTTAAGTGTGATTTTGTCAGAAACAGGAAAGGAAGTAATAGCTTTTATCATCTATGCTAAAAATTTCCTCTGATGTGAGTAGTTTCCAAGTCAGCTTATCAAAACCATTTCTGGTGTCTCAAGTATGGATGCTGATGTAAACTGCAGCTTTGGAAACAGCACCTTGTGCACAGGGTGTCTTGTCATTCCACAACAGTTTTCTGCAAGTATTTAGAGAAAAGCACTACAACAGTCAACATTCCTATGCTATCTCAGCCAAGAAAAACAAGCACTAAAAATAAGTTCAGAACACAGATATTGCTCACACTTGAGATAATGTATCTGGCTTCAAAATTGACTCACCTAGCCAGGTCTGGCAGTTCTAGCTCTTTAAAATCCAGTCTATGCCAGTTTCAAAATCACATCAGCTAAACCAGCTTTAAACTGTTTAAAAACTTCTGCTACTTTAGATGGGCCATATAATTGCCATATAACTCAGAATGAGATGAGGAAAATTTGGGAAAATAAGCACAGAGCAGTTAAAAATGAACATATTATCTAGGGGAGGAGTAAAGGAGTCAACACAGATTTTAATTGCTAGTGCATAAAATGTCAAAGCAACAATCTTTTATTTTTCTGTTTCTGTATTCCTTTGAATAAAAAAATAAAACTTTTGTTTAAAAAATATCAACATGAGGCCTTAAGACCTTACATATTCTAACTTTAGCATGAAAAGTCTATTTTTACAACCATGTTAGAAATTCTGTATATAGGCCTGACTGACCTTGTAAGTGGAGTGGTGCGAGCAGCTAATCATGCAATATTGTAAGGCTCTGTAGAACAGCAAATGCTGATTTAGTTTGATTATTGGTACAAGAACTCCTGCTCACTGCCTGTGTAGACTCTGCATAGTTTATGCTTGGAAATACAGTCCAGAACATACTCAAACTGTGAATATATAACCTAATTTTTCTTTTCTTAAGGATAAAAATATATTACAATAGGTAATATTTTATATAGAATACAGTACTTATTTTTATTGTTGCATAAATGCAAGATATTTTTTTCAGAATAGCAAAGCATTATGGAATTTTTAATCTGCTGGAGAAAACACTATTTACTGTATGACCAGTTCTTTCAGCAAAGCTTTTGGGGTGGTATATACCAACTGGCTCTGCCAGCTTCATTTTGTGCTGATGTTTAACTTGGGCATTGCTGTAAAAAAAAAAGCTATTTTTTCACTGATACTAGACATTATTGAAAGAGGCAAGGAGAATCATGTTTCACCCCTGTGGCTGGGCTAGTGTTGGCAAAAACAATGATTTGCATCATATCATTGTCTTTGCTAGTAAAAATTCTTTAAAAATCATACCTGATGTAATAAAAATGCAAGATTTTGACAAACATCAAAATGAAGCACTGCAGTTTACAACTTTCTAGCTTTGAGTGTGATATTTTTGTCATAAACCTTACAGGCATTGGGCTGTTGAATGAATCTGGCTTTCATGTAGCTAAACAAAATGTTGCTTTTTATAAAATCAAATCATTGTAATTTGGGGTTCTAAATTCCTGCTCACTTTTAATAATAACAGCATCACAGTATCCACTTCTACAAGAGTATTTAATACAAATGCCTGTGGTTTTCAATGTTACTAACATATTGTAACATCAGTAAAGTGACTTTCAATGACAAAGACTCTTGTGTGTATTTTGTTCTTCTGATTCGCTGTATTTAGCACTTTCTGTTTTATAGATCTCTATAAAATAAAGATGTTGCATGCAAGGGAAAAGGCTAATAAAAGAATATAGATGTTATTCTTCAAATTCCAAGGTTGAACATGATCCAGTGACCTTCTCAAATCTTTGTCTTAGGGGCCTATTGTTCTCAAAGCAAATTTAAAATTACTATTCCTTAGTTTGCCTGTTTGAGGGCAACCTAGGAAAAATACCTGTTTGAAACTATACCTGGTGGTTGGCTCAAAGGTCAAGAGGCAGTCACCCCCCCGGTGTCACGTGAGTATCCTTCCCAGTATGCTTTGTAGGAAAGAGAAACCATCAATTCTGAGAATAACTATTTCTCTAAAGCAGGTGACTTGCACATTCAATCTTTCCACTGAATCTACTCTTAATGGGGAAGCAATTTTTGCAAAGGTTTCAGGTGGCTTTTTTTTAGCTATGAGAGCAAACTCTGTACTAACTCCTTAGCATCTGTATGTATTAGTTTAGTTTCTCTCTAAAGATTATGTATCTCATCAGTCCCTGTGAATACACTGCATTTTTGAAATGTTGATGTAAAACAAAAAACTATTTTTTCTAGATGAAGCCAGAATTTTCTTCTGGTTTTGGAACATTTTTTTTTCCCAGTTTTCTCTGGTTTATGTTTACAAGACTACTGAAGAAAAACCCTATTGGTTCACACTGCTGTCTTGCAGCATTTCACTGCCCAGTAACTGGCTGGTGCCAAAATACCGATTCAGCCTGGGGAAATAAACTGAGCAAGATGTGAGATTTGGGTCCTTGGGTCTTGAGTGCTTTGGTCTGCTTGAGTCAGCTGTCCTCATTGGATTCCTACCCAGCCTCTTGCCCACACTCAGCCTACTCACTGTGATTGCAGAGTGAGAATCTGAGAAGACCTGGACACTGTGCAAGCACTGCCCAGCAACAGCTGAAACATTTCTGTGTTATTGCTGCTGATTGGTTACAAATCTGAACCTTTGGGCAGCTATAAAGAAAATTAATTCTATCCCAGCAAAGCCACTACAAGACCAGAAACACAACTAAGCAGATGTGTGGGAAAGGAACATTTTGGTAAAGCTCTCTTACTATTCTTAGGGTAAAATTAATGTAAGGATGAGCACTGTATATATACAAAATACTGAAATCCCTACAGGATGAACAGCCTTTTTTCACACACTTACTAACCTTGTCAGCTGTCAAAGGTTTGAACTGCAGCAGCAACTGATGCTTGTTGCTACACTCAGACAAACCTTTGTGGATTTTGGTCTTTCCATTAGAAATACTTCCAGTAGTATTCCATCTCTTTCCCAACTTTATGTGCAACAGGACAATGTACTGTCAGAATGTGGATCTATAATGCTGTCTTTGCCTTTGAAAGAGAACTAGCTTCTGTAATAAAACTACAAGCAATACCCAAAGGATTCTAAATTTAAGCAGTAAGTACAAGTTGCTTCTTTAGGGAAGATGAGCCTGCTTTGAATTTACAGCCCAGAAACTAAAGTGCCAAATTTAATAGACACCTCTACAAAGCAGGGATACACAATACAGTACCTCTGTGAGATTCCTGCTCTGAGGAGCTCATTTGTCCAATGATGTATATTTTTATGTGTCTATATATAGGCACATATGTGTAGTTTGCTTTCATTCCTTAATGCAAAGGTTCCTCCTCAAAACTGCCCTAAACTACTTAGTTAAGAAATATACTTCTTTTAACATTCTTCTGGCATTGTGTTCACAAGCAGAAAAGCAACATATATCACTCCTCTGTGGTAGGAAGAAGTGACCAAAATTAACAAGTTTCATTAACTTATATTATTGGAAAAAAGTTTGTACTACCTCTGTTGTGCTGTTCCCTCTTTTCATACAATGTCCATCTTCCCCATTTCTCAAAAATCCCTACAACAAAAGCAACAATAAAACCTCCACCAAACAAAAACCCCATTTTTTCCCCTGAAGAGCCTCAGGCAAGTAAGCCTTGCCTGTCTGTATCTTCTTTCATTGATAACTACCGCTGTGATCTGAAAGAGTAACATGGCAAGAATTTTTTCCAAGTGAGTTATGGCCCTTGTGTGTTAGCTGGCATATTGAGGCATGAAGGCCACTTGCTAGGGGTTAAAGTGGAGGACATAGAAACATTTATTTACATGTGACTAAAGTCTGTCTGTCTGCCTGTGAACGGAGAGTTGATGCACAAACAGACACAGCACAGCTTTTGTATGTTTAAAAGTGTTTTATGCAGTGACACAAACAAAGCAAGAATCTTACAAGAACAAAGCCCCTGGTAGCAGGGCACAAGGCTAAGAGAGTTTTCTGCTATGTTTTGTTGCATCCCTGCTTAGAAGAAGTTCTAGCAGGTAGTCTTACACTCAGTGCATGGTGTCACAGGCTTCATCCTCAAAAGAGCTGACAGAGTAAGTAACCAAAACTTACTGATGCTATAACAGACCAGTGCAAAATGACCGTTCCAAAATCCCTTTTAGTTTGTACATCTGTCCTCTGTTGTCAAAGACAAGAAAATATGTATCCTCTTAAGTCATACACATGTTACTGTTTAAGTCAGAAAACAGTAAGTTGCATTCCAGAAACTGATTTTAGTGAATCATGGGGAAAAAGTAGACATATACTGAAAATCTTACCATTTGTGTGATCTGAGTTATACATAGTGAATTGCAAGTTTATGAAAATAAAAGCAGCTTTAATAATAACAGATTGGAAGTTAAAGACAACAGTACATGAGTAGTTCATATTCATTATCAAGACTAAAAAATGTGTGAAAAGGGATGCCTTCATAAAATATGCAATTTCCAGTATTGAGTTACACAATCATTGGAAAACCTGGCAAAGCAAAACACATACTGGAATGTTAAATCACGATCATCCACAGCTTGCTTCCTTTTGATTAAGATGCTCATAAAACTGGAATGTTAAATCATGATCATCCACAGCTTGCTTCCTTTTGATTTAGATGCTCCAGCTTGCTTCCTTTTGATTTAGATGCTCATAACACACTGTATGAACTGAAAAGAGAATAACCATTTCTTAGATCTATGACAGAGAACAAGTTTTTACTTCTTCTCCTAAATACTCATTGTCACTACACTTTTCTGTAAAGAAA
Organism: Emberiza elegans; assembly: GCA_024865655.1. Taxonomy (NCBI): domain Eukaryota; kingdom Metazoa; phylum Chordata; class Aves; order Passeriformes; family Fringillidae; genus Emberiza; species Emberiza elegans. The sequence goes on from JALJVW010000206.1 coordinate 25,754,014, forward strand.
TTCAGCCCACAAATAGTGATGCTCTAAAATACATGTGAAAATAAGCAAATAGTTAATTAAAGCAAAGCATCTCCTTAATGATACCAACAACACCAAAAATAAAAACTAGCACACATGGTGCTCCCCCCCGCTCCAAAAAAAACCCCAAATCCAGGATGACTCGAATCTAGAGTTCTCTTTTTGCTGCACAGATGTAGCTAGGAAGCCAAGACCCAGAAGCCTGATTGAGTGTGATTTGCCCACCATACCTCCACCAACCCTTCCCAGGAAAAATGCCTACCAAGCTTTAAAACAGAAAATGAAAAAAAAAATCACAGAAAGTGATGCTAACAAGTGATGTAGCTTCTTTGATCTTCTTGAACAACACTGGTTAGAAGTTCAGAAAAAGGTACACAACATTTTATAGAACTCTGTAAAATACACAAAAGCTTTTTGAGACAATACTCAACATGCCCTAGAACTTCCGGGTTCTCACTGCATGTGTAGGGAAGGCACAAACTCAAATCATTACTGATTGTCTTAAGTTTTTCTTTTGTTTTACCCTAGAATTTTAATAGATTCCTTAAAATTTACTTACATCATCATAGTGGAAGTTCACAAAACCTTGCTGAGTTGTATCCCTTCTTCTAAAGCATTCTGCAAAAATTCATTAAGAAAACAGAAACCAGGTAAGAAGAATTGCAAATAAACATTTTTTAAAGTGTATAGTACTTTCCTAAAATTTCCCAAGTCACATGAAGAAGAACATGATGAAGAATACTGCAATTCATTCCAAGACTTAATTTCCCACTCTAAATTCTTGTGTTTATCATACACAACCCTTTATTTTCTGTTAATAAACAAAGTTTCCCAATTTTGGTAACATTACCCTTCCAGTCTCTGGAGTGAACCCAGCATTAGTATAAAGTCCTTTTTTTAATGGGAATTTAAAAAATCCTAGTCTGTAGACTATTGATAGAAACCTCTTTTGTTGTACGCTGAAGTTGAACTTGAGATAAGTGAACAAACAGGTTTTATTAAATAAAAATACATTATGGGGATGATAGCAACAAGGCTACAAACCAGCATACCAGTGAGAGCTCGGAGTTTCACACAGCAGGCAATGTAATCATCAAATGCAATCTTTCCTTGAGTGCTGTATCGCTTTGTGATCGCAGTCACAGCCTGCGGGCTCAGTCTAAATCCTATTTGAAAATAATAAAGTCTTATTTTGAAAAGCCAGGTAAGTTAATAGAATCCAACAAGTTTTCATTGGAAATATCACGTGCTAGTTATTGCAGGATGATAACTGAGAAATGGTGTGAGTCAGTGTCAGAAGCAAGAACATTTCACAACTTACCCAGAGCCATCAAGGCTTTCTCCAGTTCCTGACGATCCACTGTGCCACTTCCATCAGTGTCAAAACTTACAAAGTGTTGCTTCCAGCCATTGACCACAGCCCAGAGTTCTTTAAACTCATTAAATCCCAGTGTGCCAGACATATCCCTCTGATTTCAAAGCTAAGAAAAACATTTCTTAACTAAACAAAACCACCAACAAAATGTGACAAACAAAAAACCAACCAAACAAAAAGACATCTCTCTGTAGTTAAAACTTACTTGAAGGCCACTATTAATACAATTTTACTATTATTAATTTATCTTGTAGAACACTAAAGCATCCCCCAGCACAGATGGGGATAATACTACCCAAAACCTAAGGTCAGATCCGCTCTCCCCATTTCTTCCCAGTGAAACCTGCTAAAGCAATTTTCTCTTTGTGAATTCTACTTTAGTTGACACACTTCTCTTTAACCTGCTGCTATGTAATTGTAACCAATTAAATACATAGCTGAAATAAAAATAGATGCCAAAGAATAAACTGTTATAATATTAGTTCTCTTTTATTCTAAGTGGTTCATTCAAGATGAGCTAAGGGCCCTTCCAGTTTAATTTCTGCTTTTTTCTTTTTAAGCAGCAAAACTTTCAACTTAAGTTTTGGTTAACAAACCTCCAAAGATTCCAGCCTTACACAGAATATCTAGGTCTTCCATAGGTCCTACTGCTGAATGCCATATACCATTCCATTAGATACTCAAAGCTGATTCATACATGGAACAGGATTTAGGAGGACTTAGATTGTATTCAGGCTGTGTACAAAAAATGCTTAAAATTCATTAGGAAGGATGAGAAATTGTAAAGGTGCCCTATTTGAAAAGCACAATAAATGATTTCCACAATACTTTATTCTGGGCCACCAGACCTGACTGTTCATACATTTAAAGGAGAAACAGTTCCCCAGGCTTAGAGGGATACCACTTGCTGTAAAATAATTGGTCACTAAGAGCCTCATTTATTTACTATTTCTTCATTTTTTAAAATTAGTGAGAATGGAGTTTTGTATCTTCCCAATCACAATGATCACAAGACTTATCAAGTAAAGGCTTAATGGAAACTACAAAGCATTTCCCAAATGTTTTGGCACTCTCTCATCTTTGCTTACATAATGCAAAAATGTTTACATTTCATACTAAAGGATACATCCAGCATTGAGATCATAAGTCTGCAAGTCTCTAAGTTGAAAGCTGTTAAAATTAGAAAGAGGAAAAAGAAATTATGTTAAGATCATATTCTTCAGTTTTATCTAAACATAAAACTTCAGATTTATTATAAATTTAAATTATATAAACTATTATGTAATTGGTTCCCCAGTATACAGCCATACTATATTTTTCATCCAAGTAAGAGCCATTACTTGTTAGAAAAACTGACAGCAGACAATTTAGAGGCAATTCAAGTTATATTTAAAATTAACTTGCTCTTATCTTAATCCACAATAGTTTTGGGTTTCAAAGTGATCATTTACATTCGCCCCTGCAATAGACACCACCTGAGCAAGCCAGTTTCACTCACAGAAGCTGTAAACTGAACAGGAGGTATCCCAGCAGAGGAGTACTGCCACAGATTTTGGTCAATATCAAAGCTCAGTTCAAACCAAAGCAAAGCATCTTTTTAAGAACTGTCTGTCCATTACAAAACAAACCACTTCAACTCCACAGCCCAGCAGAGTGGGGAACTACAGAGGCTGAGAAGGCAAATCCCTGAATACAAAGAATTTACATGTCCAAGAATATGGAAAGGAAACCCATTTGCCATGCAAAGAAAAGAACCCAGCTCTGCAGAAGCCACAACTACACACATTTTCTAGAGAAGAATTAGTGTGCTTTAGATGTGCTTGTTTATTCAAATCATTAACTTACGTTTATATGCTCCTGCAATCCCTGACTGGGTGAGACATCTCTGTAGCTCATCAGCATCTATTTGTCCATCCTTTCGATAACAGAAGATGTATCAGCTATTAATACCCTCTCCCAGGCTGCTTATTCCCAGTACCCACTCCCTTGCCAGTGGCATTCAATTAGTTATGCTTCTCAAGACATCCTCATAACTCACAAATACAAAAATTCCTGTTTTTTTAAAATATTAAGTTGCTAGTAGAACAAGCAAATGTAAAAAGCAAAGAACTTTGGAAGAAAGACAAACTCAGAAAAGATACCTATCCACATGGCCTGGAAAAAGCCTCACTTCCAACAAATCCTGCTCAGGGCCAACAACTGCCAACTTATGGAAAGCAATGAGCTGCCAGAACTGGAGGTGGAATTCTAAGTTTTACTCCTCACATCCCCAACATGAAGTTTGGTTCACACAGAGTTTAATTTAATCTCATTCAGGAATGGAACATTATGTCTGTAGACATAAAAAATGATGACACTTCTGCAAAGAAGTAGAAGATGAAAAGCAAAGTCAGGGGAAGTTTAAGCTGGCTATCAGGAAAAGTTTTTTTGCCCAGAGAGTGGCTGAGCACTGGAATGGGCTTCCCAGTGATGTGATCACAGCACCAAGCCTGGCAGAGTTGAAGAAGTATTTGGACAACGCACTTGGGTATTTGGTTTTACTCTTGGAGTGTCTTTAGCAGGGCCAGGAGTTGGATTCAGTGGTCCTTGTAGGTCCCTTCCAACTCAGTATATTCTATGATTCTGTTTGCTATAGCATTTTCCTTATGTTTTTAAACCCATTTTTGAAAACTCTTTTCTTCAAGAGTAGAGATATACTACTGAATGATATGGTGGGAAGAGCACAGCCTGATAACTTTCAGAAATTAACTATCATTGTTTAGAAGACAAATAGTAGTTCTGTGTTAAATGATACTTGACAAGGTCTGAAATAAAGGCAACGTTTTGATTCTATGTCAAGTTAATGGCAGCTAAACCCAAATTTGCTTCCTACCTACTCCATCAGCCTAATTATACAGATGTATTTAATATTTTAAATTCATGGGGTGGGGGAAGGGAAGAGATTTGAAATAGCCATTAATATTAAGTAACTAATCTCTTCAAAGGCTTTGTACCTTCTGAAATAAAGATAGGAACTGCATAACTTTAAAATAGAGGAAGATAGAATAGCATGACTGTAATCAAGATTAACATTACCAAAAATATGCTTGTCTTTTTTGGGTTTTTTTAGTAGAACATAAGCAGGTTAAACTAGACAATGCATATGGACTTTGCAAACAGGCTAAAAAATAAATTATTACTTCCTACAAAGACAGACTCAACTGAATAAAGATTTGAAACAATATTTTTTACTTTCTTCTGAACAAAGGAAACTAATTCATCAAGTCAAAGACAAGATCCCTGTTGTAAACTACTTCAAAGCAAGCTCAGAGAAAACATTAAATATTATATAGCATAAAAACAATACAGCAGCAAACCATAACCAAAACATACTAATTCTACAGTAAGTATAGATGTATAACTGAGATGTGGCTTTTTACAGAGTTGCCTGGATGGCCACAAAAGCAACTGATAATTTATCTGTTACATTTCAGTGTCTCCTTACAGGGTTTTTACTTCTGCACAGCCACTGGTACCAGAAACAGACACCTCAGATTCCAAGGATAACTTAAAAAGCTACTGAGTTCATTTTGAGTAAGGAATGATTTCTACAAATAGAAAGCATTTCTGAATATTAACTTAAGAATACTTAAAGTGCTGACTTGATCATACCCATCAACCCACTGGGTATGGGCAGTATCCAGCTTCCAGTATCCATGCCCCACTTGAGAAAGCTGGGCATGGTCTATGTTTTGCTGAGATCCAGCTCCTGCCACCTCTTCTCCACAGTGCTGTATCCTGTTTGCTGCTACCTCCCTTTCTCTTTACAACAGGAGCTCATTCATTTGCCCAGCATCAGTTACTGGCTCCACTGCTGACTCCTGGCACACATCCAGGAGGCACCTGCACAGACACATCTCAGCTGGAACACAAATTGTCAGCACATTCAGCAGAACTCAGCTCTGGGCTCCACCTTCTCACAAAGGCCTCACTACACAGAGGTCATTCCAGTGTTCTCCTTTACTAAAATACACACTGTCTAAATATTTTCATAAGCAGTTAGAAGAAGCAGGATACAGACTACAAGATGCATTATTAAATCAAAAGAGTAACATAGAGAACAAAACAAATCCTAGTTATGGTGGGAATCTGAACATCAGCTAATATTGCTGACTTTAAATTTTCATGTTGTGGTTTGCAGCTACCTGAGGATAACAGATCCAAGAGCAGAGTTTTAGATTTGCACACACACTACAGGTGTGCAATAAATCACTGTAACATAGCAAACAAACAAGGAACTTCAGCTCAATAAACCTAACTTAATTGCTCCTAAACTCTGTAATACAGTTCAAAGAGCATTTGTTTCTAGCAACATACATGATCATAGAAAAACAGTATATGCCACAAAATTACAGGAAAAGAAATTAAAAATGCAGTGCAGAATGACAGGGAAGGAAAAAAAAAGACTTGTGAAAGCCTTTCCTTTAGAAGAATACTCACTGCATGCTACCAGTAAACCCAGATGTTGGCACAACCCATGACTGCTTTTCCACTTGTGAGTCTATTAAGATCATGTAATGACCTCTTTCCTGTTAGCACTTCCTGCTCTTGGCCAGGCCATCCCCACAGCCCACACTTTCCACTGTTTCTCTTTTCTTTCTCCCAAACCTGGCAGCATTCACCAACCCAGAGCTGAGGCACAATTCAGTTACAAAACTTCATGTATCTATATATTCCCTGCATATACCTATAGAGGAAATAGAGGCATACATGCCTATGTTTGTGTATATATGTATTTACACATACAATATAGAAACAACAGCATTATTCAAATTGTATGGTTCCTGTAGGTATACAGCTATATAGACCATATACAGCTATATACAACATAGACCAATACAGCTATATATAGCAAATAGTAAACATTTATGGATTTGGGTTTTTTTTAACTAGAAACATCAATTTTTCTCACTGCAAAATTAGGCATTTCTCCTTCCATAGGTAGAGAGTATTCCCCCGGGAAAAAAAATGCAATAAGTAAATAACATTTTATAAGTTTACCTGCCCTCCTACTGCAGCAAAATAACCATACAAAGGATCCTGAGCTTGTCCAGGGAATGCCGGTCCTCCTGGAGCCCCTCCATACTTTGGAAACAAAAAAGAAAATTAATTTTAAATCAATGATTCAGTTAAGGATCTGTACTCATCAACTTATAGTTTTATATACACACCATGCCAAAAAAAAAAAAAAATCAAACCAACCAAAACCAAAACGCCTCATGAAAAAATCCCCCAAACCAATTCTCAACTTCAGTATTGATATACTAATGCATTGTAATGTAAACAGATCACTGCAAAACCTTGCAAAGGAGCAATCAACTGATCTAGATCCAGCCTGGTCCATCTCACCAAGGTTTCATTTTATTCTACCCCCTGCATGCTGAAGAAATACTGCAATTTTTTTTTCCACTTCAGAAAAGTTGAACAAAACAAATGTCTAGGGCAAAAACATGGAAGAATATGCATTAAGTGTGAAAACCTTAAAACAAAACTGATCCTTAAGTGAAAATCATGGAATGACACCCTCAGCACTGACTTTCTCCCCCGGCAGCAGTTGCGGCGGAGGCGCCTCCTCCCTCCTTTCTCCCCCTCCTCCGCGCAGCCCCGAGCTGCCGCCCGCGGCCCCTCCCGGCGGGCAGAGGCCGGGCAGACCCCGCCTGACCCGGCTCCCCCCGGGCCGCCGGCCACATCCCCCCGCGGGCCCGGCCCCGCTCACCCCGCCCTGGTAGAACCCGCCGGGTACCGGCTGTCCGGGATACGCCATCTTCGCCTGGCACCGGCTCCGGCGGTCCGGCTGCGCCCGGGAGCAACCACCCGGATACGGAGGGAGGGCGGCGACTTCCAGCCCCGGCCCTTCCCGGAGCCCGCGTCCCGCCACCGCCCGGGCGGGGCAAGCGGCGACCTTCCGCCACCAGGGCAGCGGGCGGTGCCGGGCGGTGCCGTCGGGAGGTGAGGGGCCGCCCCTTTCGATCTCCTCCCCTCCCAGTTCCCCCTCCGGCACGGTGGTACCGGCCCGTGGCCCCGCGGCGGCATTTCCCGGCCCAGCAGGGCGGAGCGGGGTGCGGCGCTGCCTGGGGCTGGTCCGCACCGCGGGGCGGGACGTGGCTCTGTCAGTGCGGGGGCGGGCGGGGAGCGCTGAGGGCGCTGGGCTCGGCCAAGGGCTGCCGGCCAAGGGCTGCGGGCTCAGATGGCCGGCAGCTCCCGGCCAGCAACTGTCAGACGCCCGCGGGAGGCAGCGCCCGTGGACGGAGCCGCTCTTCTGAGGAGGTGGAGGAGGCTGCGCCCGGAGCCAGCGGCCTCGGGCAGCGGAGGTGGAGCCGGCCCCTGGCGCATCCCGCTCCCGGGATGCCGCTCCCGGGAAAACGGTGTTCTGTGGCGGCTGTGACCCGCTAAGGTGACAGGAAAGCTACCGACTTGCTCACCGGTGAATCGGTTGAGTTGATACCAGATTATTTCAGAACCATCGACTCTGGTTTACCAGAAGACCGCAAGGCTCAGCAGTTCGTGCGTCTGTATCGTGCATCCCAAAACGCATCCTTACGTGTTCTCTGTTGGTACCGTTGCTTTTTCTTCAGAATCGGAGCACCCGTCCCTGCTCCCAAAGACAGAGAATAAGCTGTATAATTTCTTTTGAGTCTGTAGGTTCAAATTCTGGAGTAGGAGCTGGGGGAATGCCCGTGTCCCACTGCAGCGGGGGAGCCCTTTAGTGTTCAGTCGGGGCCGCTCCGGGTTTGGGGATTTTCTGGGAGAGCTTTGATCCAGCAGCCTCCTCCCGGCTGGCGGCGCTGCCCCGGGCTGCCCGAGGTTTTCTCCCGCAGTCCCCCCAATGCCCCGGGGAGCAGCATCAGCCAGAGCGGCCACGGCTTGGTCTGAGCTGGCCTTGCGACTTGGCAAAGCATAGAACTCCCTTCCTTTCCTAGTGAGAACTATTTAATTCAGACTCAAGATGATGAGAAATCAGTTGCTGGAGTCTGTATGACTGAAACAAATCTCCTAATAGAGACCTTGCAGGGCAAATGGCCTGTTGTTAAAAATCTGAAGCATAACATTTTATTTTTCTGTTTATTGACATAATTTCTGAAGCACGTTATAAATTTGAGTAGGACCTTAATTAATTAAAGTATGCTAATTTATAGTAAACTTTCCAATTAAAGTGAGTCGCCTTTCTCAGCTTCTAAGTCATCCAGTAAACAGGACTTTCAGATATTATCTACATGGAATATATTTTATTATTTCAGCACTAATTGCACCTTATAACTGCTAACGATTACCAATGACATGAAAACAAAACTGGTGTTCTGTGTAATTTAATAATCAATAGAGTTGCCAAATGAGACAAATTATTTAATACCTTCCTCACACAGAATAGCATATATGAAGCTATGAAAGCAGCTGAGAAACGAGGTAGTAACCCTGTACAGTTTCTTGGCTTAAGAAATACCTATCTCACAAGGGTATTTAACTAAGTGTGTTGATATCAAGCTGTGCAGTGGTCAAATAGTTGTTTTGACCAGACTTAATCACGTGTAGTGCAGGTTACTGCAGGCTCTGTGCTGCACTTTGTTAGAGTACATATATTAATGTCCAGGCCAAAAGCCCTCCTAATTAAAATAAGACCTAGGAACAGTGATTATTAAAAAATTTTTAAAAAAAATATTAAGGGCTGGAATGATTGAAAATAAGTGGTAAAGAATGTAAGTGATAAGATTTGAAGAGTTATACATTGATAAACAAAATCTCAAATGGTATATATGTATTGCCAATAACTTGATAGGAAAGAATTTTTGATTGCTTCAGTGAGAAAAAAATAGATATGATTTATACCAGTTGGTAGATAAAGACACCAAACTGTACAGCTGTAGCTGTATAGAAAAGGAAGATGTGTTTCATCAGTGTAAATATCTGGACATCCTCCATTTTCAGTACTTCTGCTGAGACTCGTGGCACTCAGCAAATCATAGAGTCTAGGCTGGAGAAGATCTCTTAGAACATTGAGACCACCTGTTAATCCAGCACTGCCAGGCCCACCACTAAACCATGTCCCTCAGTACCACATCTATGGGTCTTTTAATTCCCTCAGAAATGGTGATTCAGCCACTTCCTTGGACAGCCTGTTCCAAAGCTCAGCAATGCTCTCAATAAAGACACTTCTCCAAATATCCAACAACCTCCCCTGGCACAACTTGCCTCCATTTCCTCTTTTGTTCCTTGCAAGTAGAGACTGACCCCCACCTCACTACGACCTTTTTTCAGGCAGTTGTAGAGAATTACACCGTCCCCTTTCAGCGTCCTTTTCTCCAGACTAATCAACCCCTGCTCCCTCAGCTGCTTGTCATCAGACTTGTGTTCCAGACCCTTCATGAGCTCTGTTGCCCTTCCCTGATCCTGCCTCGCCACCCCAGTGTTCATGTAGTGAGGGGTCCAAATGCACTGCCCTCAGTGGTTAGCATTTGCAAGATTATTTATATTCAAACATACATGAGCAGAAGAGCTAGGAGACACCTGTACCCAAGGGATGTATTTTAAATGGATTGTTGGGCAGGCATTTTGTTTGCACTGGTGCATTTGCTTATTCCTTATTTGAGGAAAATGAAGGCTGCAAAGGAAAGCTGTTTGAGGAGATTAATGAGTATGCATCTGCCTTCTGAAGGGTGACTGAGCTGTGGTAACCTTTGAAGTTTCCATAAGTCCATCATATTGCAAACACACCAGTAAGAAATCTGTGTGGAATAAATAGTTTCTGATTTTGCAGATCTCAAAGAGTGTGTGATCCCTCTAGTGGAAAAATTGAAGTCAAGCAACATGGATGCTAGTACTATTGCCTTAATTTTTAAATTTTTTTTTGAGATAATTCACTATTTTTCTAAGAAAATGCCTAGGTAAAATAATTTTGTTTAGAAAGGGAAAATTATGTGCACAGTTTTCATTCCATAGCTTTTTCTGGATTTTTTGTAGTAGGATTTTAAGAAAGAATTCAGAATGGAGCTACAGTAATAGTGTTACTGCCTGAAACTCTGGTCACAAGTCACATTCATTGTGTGCCATGCTTCCTCTAAGTGAACCGAGGCTAGGATAAACCCATGACAAGTCACAGACTTCTGTCTGCTCTATTTCTGTTCCTTCTAAGTCTGGGTACATTTAACCCTGACATGAGCTCACACATGATGTGGGAATTTGGTCACCCTGAACTGAGAGCCTGGAGCTGGATTGTGCTGCCAGTTACATTCCCATCTGGTGTAGTGGCTGGGAGCTTGGTGCTGGTGTGCTGAGGTGTCACGCTTCCCTGACAACTACAATAAAGCTAGGGAAGAGAAAGAGAATTCAAGTGTAAAGTTCATTTTCTTGAGGTGTTTACTTAGCACAGCTGAGGTGATAAAAATTTCAGAATAAGTAAAGGAAGGCCAAGAAATAATCTCCTCACCCTTTTGATTGCAATACTTGACAAGAGGCATAATTTTAAACAGTGGAAAAATACTTCTAGTACAGACCAGCTGTCTCTAGTATAATGCCTGGCTTGGTGCCCAAAGGAATGGTGCTCTGTGTTCTGCTACTTTTTTTTGTCTTTGATGCCACCCTTTCATTTTTTATTTACTGCATATTACTTACACTCAGTTCTGCAGCCAAGTATTTTGTATAGGATTTCCTTTAATAACCAAGTTTTATGCTGGATTCATCATATAATGTACTTGAAAGGATAAGGGGCAAGGGGAAGGCATTTCTGTCACTTTATAGATACAGAGAATATGGAGAACAAAATTTTCTATAGTTTTTAGTCATCCAGTTTGACCTACCTCAGTTTTTCTGCAAGTTTGTCTGTCTTCCAGGCTTTTCCCTCCCAGCTGCAACTTCTTTAATAGATGGTTAAGAGGTGGCCAACTCCTTTACTTCATACTCATTCCCTTTGTTTCATCTGTGTTCAGAGTTGTGGAAATTGTTCATCACTCCCTGGGCATCAGCAAGAGTATCACTGAAGGCCTAAAACAAGATAACCTTAATTGTGGATGGTGCAGCTAGTGAGGTTTTGATATTGAGATTTTTTGAGGCTAACACTCAGCTTTTATTCAATGCTGTACAATAACACAATCTACCACATACATTTAATTATAAATACATCAGTTTGTGGATTCCCAGGCATGAGTTCTTTACAGAACAAAAGCTGAAATGCACTTTTTCAGTAATGACATTAATTTCTTAGATCTGGTACATTGCAGTCAGATGGCTCCCAAGATGGTCTTCAACTAAAGATATAATTACAATATAAAGATATCTGATGGTAACAGTGATACGTGCCTATGGCTTGAAAAAGATGTTTACAATGCTGCTTACTTTGCATATCACTTTTCAACTGATTTTTATTCCTTTACCATCCAAATACCTTATTTCAAAACCTTCAATACCAAGAGCTTGGATAATTTAAAACATTGATAGCAACTAAAGCAAGTCATGCAAACTCTTTTAATTATTTTGTTGAATAACATGGGGGCAGGATTCAGGTCTCTGTTTTTGCTGGACAGAAGCCACGATATGAAAATGAACTCTATATAAAGGATTGAAGCACAGAACAAGTTCAGCAATAAGGCATCTGATTCTTTTTGCACAACAGTTTTTGCAATCCTATGTGTCAGCATATATGGTCTCATATAAATCAGAATATTTATTATGCTACTTTACCTTCTGACAGGCTAGGATTCTGCTGTACCAGCCGGATGGTAAGGAAAGGCTTGTAAAACTCCCAAATGCAGATGGAAAGGAATTGCTGTGAAGCCTTACTCTTGTGAAGCAGTGCCATGGGTATCCAGATATGAAAGGGATATTCCTGATGATTTAGGCATTACACTCTGCAGCACCACCACTGGCAATAGGTGAGAAATCAGCTCATAGCTGGTTAGTTAGCAGTGGTTCAGGGACAGTATTTCTGGGCACAAAAATAGCATACAGATCATAGAAATGATGCTTCAGGTGTCTGAATTCTATGATTGTCACCCATTAGGTGCCAGATGTCCATTAGGGCTCTTATTCTTAGCTCCAAAATTTGTTGAGAATCTAGGCAGATAGTGTTTATTCTCTCCATAGTCTTGTGCTTGAACTGAGTTGACACCAATGCAGTGCTACCAGAATTCATTTCCATTTGCTGATCTGTAATTTCCATAATCAATGAGACTGGCCAAATTACTGGGGAAATGTCTTGGGCTGGTTTGCATGTGACTCATGTAGTAGAAGGGACATGGAAATAAACAACTCCAGGAAAATAAAGTTTAGGTTTTTATTTTCTTGTTTTTTAAGTGCCCCACTACCAACTATGATGCAACGGAGTTTTTAGCATTTGGGGGAACCCCAAGTTTCAGCATACTGGAAGTGAAAGGTGCGTCACACTCTGTGGAGAAAAGTCACTTTCCTAATCATGATGTCTTCTCTTGGTGCTTGTTTTGCTTAATGCTTCTGTTGCAGCATGGGGTGTGTGTTGAAAATGCCTCAAATATTGCAACACATATCCCCAAGTGACCAACAATTCCTGTCAGTCATACTTGAGTACACTCTGAAAGCAATACCAGTGAACACAAGACTTCATCCTCCACCTCTGGCTTTTGTAAATATTTTTCCTCACCCGTATAGTCTGTTTTCTTTGTTCCTTGTATTGGCTTCTTTGCTCCTTTTGTTCAATTTCTTGAAACCTATCATCTCAGTTGGTAGAGCATGGTGCTAATAACGCCAGGGTCATAAATTCAATCCCTGTACAGGCCATTCATTTAACAGTTGGAATTGATGGTCCTTGTGGGTCCCTTTCAACTCTGAATGTTCTGTGATCTGTGAGCTTTATGACTTGCTAAAAAGCAATAAGCCTATTGCTGTCCCAAAAAGAGCCCACTAGATGTCATACTGATACTTCTAATTCAGGCACATCAGCTCTTGCTCGTTTGCTGTCTAACCTACACCTGTTTTTTACAATATCCAAATATAACTTCTACCAAAAACAGTAGCATCTAGACCTAGACAGGCCTCTGGTACCAGCTGTGGAAGCAGCTCCTTGGGTCCCAGCACTCATCTGTAGTAGGAGCCATAGTATTCCCAAGCCTAAAGAAATTATTTGTGCCAAAAGTCTCTTTTAAAATGTCTAACAGTGGTTTAGGAGTTTATATATAGGTTTTTCCATTGGAAAAAATTTACCACATATTCATGCATATATGTTTGGGAATCCATCCTGAAGATTATGGGTAATATTTAAATGCTTGAGTATGACAGTTCTAAATAACTAGATTTGTTGAGAAGTGTAATTTCTAAAATTAGCCACAAATCTGCCACTGAAAGTATTCCACTTTGCCATATTTTATTTGAAGTGTATCACAGACAACATTTCTTCTCCCTTTGTTGAGCATAATAATCTTGTCCACCTAGAAGGAGTGAGCATGATGCACAAATGAGGTCATAATTTGTGAAGTCAAGGCAGAAATCATTAGCCAGTTATGCATAATAATGTATCAAAACAGAATAATATTTGATTTAGAACATGGTACCATGGCTGTTAGGAGAGCTGATGATGTAGTTTGTTCTTACTTCATGTTTGCAGGAAGTCTGGTACAGGTTTTTTTTTGTTGTTGTCATATCGATGCTTCTTTCTTGCTCAGTCCTTTTGCAGCTGGATTCTTTCATATATTGTTAATATGTACAGTATAACTGATTATTCCTTATTCTTTCAGTGAAATTATTAGAATTTTCATGAAGAAAAGGAAAGGTTCTACATCACCTCTAAGTAAGAACATCCACAAATGTTTATAAAATCATGCACAGGACTTATGGAAAAGCAAGGGGGTAAATTGGCCAGGCAGGCTTTCAGTTTTTGTACTCTGTGCTCCAAAATGCTTATGGCTTTCCAGTTGATACTTATTTATATATAATTGACCTGTTCCTGGAATCTTTGCAGATGCTAATAATTGCTTGGTGGTTTCCATTTGTGTTGTGCATGCTTAACCTGTTACAGCCAGGAGTGAATTTGCCTTGAATTGTCTAAGAGCACTCTGCAAGTTAACAGAAAAGCTTTCTGATTTCATTTGAAATTTACTTAAACAAAAGTTAGAACCGTTGGTTGGTGGCAGTAAACATGAAAACAAGGCTCTGAATATTGGAGTTGCTCTCAAGTGTGGCAACCCAGTCTGTTTAAGCACAGTCATCTCCACACTCTTCTAGATTAGGGCTTGTATATAAACTCTGAGGGTGTTCCATCTTCTTCCTTTCTGCCTTCATCCACAGGCTTTGTGCCTTTGTCCATTTGTGAGATGGTTTTCATCGCCTTTTGTACTGGCTAATATCTAATAATGTCTTTCCAAAAGTTTAGCATAAGCCCGATACCTCTACATCTAACACTTCAAAGCATTTGCAGGCTTCCATACATGTATTTCAAATATGCACTTTAAAAAATTGGTCAGAACTAGTGTTCTCATCATGTTTTGGCATGGAGGCTAACAAAACATTGAAGACTTGGAAAAAAGCCCTAAAAGACATGGTCTGAAAGAGCTACAGGTATGCTCAGGGCAGAGGCACAGTTGTTTTGACTTGTAAAATGGTTTTATGATAGCTCATGACAACCATTATCTTGGACTTAAGGGGCCCCAGTTATTCATTGGTAGTGGGCACAGTGAATTATACTTGCAGAGTCCTATTTTGCACAGGAATCAGACTTGTGAGGGTCTCTGCTGAAAACCTAGCTGGTATCAGAGGTCACAGGTATCTATCTTCATGCTTGCTGAAGTGGCCAGGCTTGTTTTATCTGAGCAGTAAATAAGTCTGCTTGCTCTGGAGGTTGTGAGTGCAAGAAGAGAAGGGTGGAAAATTAGTATGGATTAAGTGCTTTATTTTGTTTCCCTCATGGACTCTATTAATAAAACCAGTCAGAAAAAAATTATCTGCAAATACTGCCCTTTCCTCTCTCACATAATGTGGAGGCATGTTAAGGGGTGTCATTATCCTGGCTGAAAGATCTGGTTTTAAAAGTTGTCTTCACTGTAGATATACATTAGGTATAAGTATTTTTCACCAAAGAGAGGTGCTTGATTTTCTTCTGCTGCAGTAAATAGAGCTGAGGGTGTCAGGAGTGGTCAGGTGCTTCTAGTTCTGTCTGCCTTTGAGCAGTACCTCTTTACCTCCTTGTAGACTAGGATGGTGGGTTTTTTTCCTGTGAGTCTTTCCATTTATTGAATTTTAAAATCTTTAGGTAGTACTTCTATAATTTAACTAGTTACAGCATGAATATTCAGCAGAAGTAATCTTATTTAAGCCTTTATTAAGTCCAAGGTTGGGATTTATGGCACATTCCCAGAGTACATTAGCATTGCACCTAGTTCTAGCACTGTCATCCTTTCTTAGCTTGCTCCTTCCTTGTGTGTAACAGATTGAATAGAATTAGTCTATTTTATTACTGAATGTTTTCTAAAAACTTAACAACCCTCCTTAGGAAGTTGTTACTATTGTATATTCTGCTAAATTTATTTTTACTGTTTTTCCTGGCACATCTTTGACAAAACAGTGGTTGGGCAGATCACTGAAATTTCCCTCCAGATAGCTAAGAGGAAAATCCATGGCTCTTTATTTACACATACTCTGTGCTTGTGCTAGAGTGACCTACTTAAGAAAGTCTTCACTTACTTTTTTCTCTCATAACTGTGTGGAGAAAGAAAGAGAAGATGAAACATGATTGGTTTTTCAATTGTCTGTTCTTAGAAAATCTCAGAAAAATAAACAAAAGGCATGCAGGTGGTAGCATTCACACACTCATTCCCCTGTTGAGAGGAATAAACAAGGATTTTGCAATGCAGTGTATATAACCTTCTGCATTATATAGGCAATTAACATTTAATCTAATGCTGGTGTCCCTATGCTAAATACAGTGATTTAAGTTTGACTAAAGCACCCATGCTTGACCTGGTGTTTCCAAGAATGAATGCACCCAAACTAAAAAATAGTCACCTGACCAATAAGGATTTTTTTCTTCCACTGGTTTTGTCTTCAAGGCATATCCAGAAGGTTTTTAATCTCATTTTAACTCTAAGCTTTTTTGTTGTCTCCTTCTCATGTTGGGATAATGATATTTGATATTAGTGTTTTGTCTCTCAAATGGTTATAATACTTCTCCTAACCCAAGCATTTACAGCTTATTAGTCTTTATGTTCTTTTCTTTAGGAAGAGAAGTTGTAATTGAGCCATATATTTCCTTATGTGTGTTCTTTGAAAATAAGTGCAACAACACCAGATGTCAAATACTGAAACTTGGAAAGAAATGAGCAAGTTTCTTCACTCTCAGCCTCTGGGTAGAGTGATTTAAGTAGAATTTCACCTTTAAACCTAGCCAAAGCTGCCTAAGTACACTTGTGGTTTTATCTAAAGCTTATGTGATACTCTCTGTAAGCTTCTCTCACACCTGGTGCTCTGTTAAGCAATCCCAGAGTTGCATATATTTGTATAGATTTAGTTTTTTTCTGCTGTCTCATAGAAGAGACAAACTGCTTTTTGTCACCTTTCCAGTTACTGGATTATGACATTTCATCAGTAGAATAGTGACCTGGGTACTTTTTATTGCATTCAACTCTAACTTTTTTTTTTTAATTAATAAATTAAATTACTGTAATCTGTGGATGTAAGAAATCTTTCCACATTCTTACAACAACATTCTTACTCCAACATTTTTGGTGTTAATGGAGATTGTTCCAGAGACTTCATTGTCCCTTTCACAGTGTGAAACAGTATACAGCCAGTGCTCTCTGCAGCAGTGGAGTTCTCTTCTCTGTGCATCTGAAAATCGCAAAACCATGACAGATCTTTCTCCTGCCCTCTTTTTCCTACCCCCTTAGCATTTTTGAACAAGGTTCATAATCCTTTTGAGTAGGCCCTCTGTGAATGGTTTTCAGCTGGTGCTTTCCAGGCTACATCTCCTTGGGCTGGAAGTGTGACAAGTCTTTGTTCCTCTACAATCACCTTCTTGAGAGCTGGGCTCAATGGGGTTGTGGCTGAAAATGTGCCATCCATTGAATCCCTTCCATCTGTTTCTGTCCTCATTGTGGATTTCCAGGGTACTATAGTGTGCACATTTCTTCAGCAGTATTTTATGTCTGTGAGACTTGTTATGTGTAATGGTGGGTCTGCAACTAATTCCTGAGACCCTCCCTAGGAACCTGCTTATGTGGTAGTAGTTCTACATGTGAATTTAACAGAGTAGGCTACAAAAACCGTAAACCTGCAGGTAATATCCTTGCTGTTTTCACACTATTATTAACAAATATTTATTAGGATCTGGGATTTCTTTTTGGTGAAATTAAGTTTGAGGTTATCCACATTGACAGTTAATATTTTAAGTTTTTACTTTACTAGGTTAAAAAAAAAGATTGGAAATTCATTGAATCTTTCACTTTCATCACCATGAAGTTTCAGTGTGTGTTTGAATTTCCACATATACAGTAGGAGCACTAGAATTTATATTTCTCCATATATATATATATATATATGTATAAATCACACTTTTCTTCTTACATCTGGGTTTCTTCTCTGGAGTAATATATGTGGTCTATATATAGCCACCATTCTGGACACCTCAGATAAATCTTGGAAATCATAAATTATGTGTACTGAATACTACAGTTAAAAAAAATCCAGGCTATGTATTGAAGTGAGGGTAATCAGCTGTCAAAATAATTTGCCAGAAGTTGTGGTGAGCTCTCTAATGTTTAAATCAAGTTCAGAAATTCCTTCAGAATATCTTTAATGCAGCCTGTTTTAATGGATTACCTGCCAGCAATAACAAATGGTAGCTAGGATAAAACTAAATGTTGTCAGGAAGCTTAAACTTTACAGCGATCTGTATTACTGTTGGAAAATTTGTAGCGGGTCTGTGAACCAAAAAATATGACAACTCCTGATAATTCAGAAAGGAATTAATTTAGGCAGTGTCTACAGCATGTGTTCTGCAGGAAGAGAGAATAGCTAATCACAAGGTTGCCTTCTGGCTTTCTAATCTGTAAAGCTCCTCGTAATTAGAGAACTATCCTTAGCTTCAGGAAATCCAATTCCTCTCCTTGCCTCTGACTTCCTGCGTGATGTTGTATGAGTCACTGACACAGGGATCATTAAAGAAACTTGGGATATGTCTGTGAAGACAGTAAGTGTGAATCTAAGTGTCAGCTTCTTTGTAAAAGACAGGGAAGACAGCTTTGCCAGGAAACACGGATGTTTGAAGAAGAGGTGCTAGAAGTTATTCAGTAGTATTCAGTGATACTTGGATATTTGGTATTGTTCCAAGTTAGGCCCTTTATCCTTCCCAGACTTCTCTAACTGGACAGAAGGCATCCCTCAGGCAAGATTTGGTATCCTAAGTTCTTGGGTTTATTTATCTCAACAATGCTCAGCAGGCTTGCCAGTAAGAACAGACTGGAGTTTCTGAAATGTGACTTGAGGCTTAACCTTTAGACCAATCCAATTAAAGATGGGATTTGGTTTTTAGTTTTTACTTATGGGATTGGAAAACAGAAGCTACTAGAAAAACAAACAAACTATAATCCTGTATGAATTTAACATAATTCCCTGCAGTTACTTCTGCACCCATCGCCTCTGATTGCCTGGGCTGGTTCTAAATAACAGCAACACTGCATCTGTCCTGTTCCACTGCTCCCAGAGCTCTGCTTCATCACTGGACAAGTGGGGAGGGGAAAGGACTGCCCTTACAGTCAAGTACTTCTTCAGGTCCTGCTCTCCCTTGTCTTCTTCACCAAGTACTGTAGGATTCCTTTTAGTTCCAGTTTTCAAGCTGTGTGAATGATTTACTCTTTCTTCAGTGAGATTCTGTGTTTGATTTTGATTCATTAACTATAAAATGAAGATGCTGGTGTCTTGCATTGAAACAGAGCAGTCCATTAAGCAATCTGTCCTCAGCCTGTACAGTTGGGCTATGGCATCTTTTCTGATTTTTTTACCCCAAGGAAAGAGTTCTTCCAACTACATTTAAGTACAAAGACATGCAAGCCCTGTGCTAGATGCACAGCTGGGTTTTCTACTGCTGCTGCTTGGCCGTGAGTGGTGTGGTGTGAGTGGCAGCTACCTTTCAAATGGTTGTTGCAAAGGATGAGAAAAGGTGCATATTTGTACCTGTTTGGACTGGGGAAGAAGGCTATGGTGGGACCCTAAAAAGTAGTTTGAACTCCAGGGCAGCCAAGATAAAATTCTTCATTTAATTATTTACAAAGTACTGAAATAACTGGTAATTTGATTTATAATTGCAATCAAAGATGGTTGATGTTTTCTGCCATGGAGCCAGTAGGAAATAAGAAAAACAGCCTTTTCTTCCTCCTCTTTCTTTCCTTCTCTCTCTCTCATTCATTCTAATAGCTTTTCAATTTTGTTCTATATACTTTTCTCCAGTATATTTCTTTAAAAATACCTCCCCCTTTGATGCCAACACTCTGTCATAGATAATATGCCCTAAACATGTTTTTTTTTGGAATATTCTAGTTTGGTCTAGTTGTGTTCAAACACTTGTGTCCTACAATGGTTAGCATATTACAATAACTTACACTATTTTCAATTTTCATTTATATATTTTCTGAAGGCCCTAAAAGAAAGGTTTATAAAGACTAGATTTTCCCATCTTCCATAAAACTGGAGCAAAAATTTAATGGATAGCTAGGAACCTAGAAAAGGCATCTGCACTGTTACTACTACTGTTGCTACTATCTTAAGTCTATTGACTGCAGTTAAACTCTTCTTAGTTTAAATCTGAGCACATGTGAAGAGAAGCACAGTGAAGGGATTGTATCTCAAATAACCAGCAAATCTGGATGTGGAGGCAAAAAGAGACAGGAATAGAGAATGTTTATGAAGACATATGAACAAAATTTATCACTTCTGGCTTGCAGCATTTGGAGATAAGCTAGCTAAGTTAGCTAAGTTACATGCAGTTTTTTGAGGTCTGTGCATGTCCTGTAAAGATTCTGTAGTGTATTTTTCTTGTAGCACAGAGGTAGCTTATAAGAAAGGAATATGTAGGGGTCTAGTCTTGTCAGAGCTAGAATTTATGTCAGTTTGGGTACCCAGAGTCAAGAATGTTAAGGCAATGTGCAAGAATAAGAGAATAAGTTTTCCATGGGGGTAGATAAAAATTTTATCTTGAGGAACGTCAGCTTCCTCAAGGGAGAAAATCATTCATGTTACTCAGGAATTAGTGATACAAATGAAGATCCACAACAAAAATCTGTATAATGCAGATGAAGAAATAGTCTCTGTAGGAGAAAAAGCTTCCAAATTGTGTGGGGAGAGACCATATTTAGGCTATTAACTGAATGCTTATTAAATATGCTAATCATAATAAGGATGAACAGGCAAACATGGGCTACATAGCTACTGTGAGTGTTCAGAATATTCACTAGTTCTTGATTTGGGCTAGTGAATCCAACATGCTCAACAGCATTTGAAACAAAAGATGCTCTTGCAAAATCTTCTGTCTGGTAGGAGTTAACAAGAGTGAAGCTGCAAAAGCCTGACATACAGGAATAAAGGGGCTTTTTTAGAGTGGGTCACAAAGTGTCATGTCTTGGAGTGCAAGGTGACTGTTAAATGAAGAAGAGAAGCCTGACAAAAGGCTGTGCTGCAGAGCAAAAATAAGTTGAAGATCTCAGGACTTCAGTGCACAGTGTGGTGGAACTGAAGGGCATTGCTCAGATCTCCATGGTTCAGGATCCAGCAGTATCTGTGGTGTCAGCTGCATCCCCTGAGGCCACTGTGTATCTGAAATCCCATTCTTAAGTTTCAAGGAAATCTAATTAATTAAAATACTTTCCTTTCACAAAGAAGTATATTTTTTGGTTAAAATAGATATTCCCCAGGTATAACAAAAAGGCAAAGAGTTAAATTAACCTTATCATGAAGGATGTAGAGGTCTACCCACACTATGCTGTCTATCCCACTATGCTCTAGTGCATCAGAATAAAACTTTCTTTTATAATGAATCCCAAACTTAGTTGTTACTGTGACAATATCCATGTGAATTTTTATTTAAAATGCTGCAATTTGTATTTTCTAAGTGTTGACTCTGATTTAAAAGTAGATCTAAGAATGAATGCTTTATTCCTGCAGGAGTTCTTTGAATGGCATTATGTACATATACACATAAAAGCTTTTCTTGCTTTCTGGGAACCATATGGAAAACACTTTTTCCAAAATTCCATTCACGATCCTTCTGATCTCCATTTTCACCAGGCTTTGTCAGTACATAAAAGGAAAAAAAAATAGAATCAGCCATGAGTAATGCATACAGGCTACCAGCAAGTTTACTGGCACTGGCTATTGTTTTCAAAACTACTACCACTGAATACTTTCACTACCAGTATGATTACTGAATTTGTTTTCTCTACCATGTTCAGGAAGCAAATTTGTAAATTTTAAATCAAATCCTCCTCAGCTGCCCAAGAACAAGAGGATATGAAGAGGAGATGAAATCCCTCACTCAGATGCGAGTGATGAAGATCTGACCTGTTACCTACTGAAGCCAACAAAGCACCTGCTGCTGAGTTCAGATGCAAGGGCTCTGGATCTGCTCCTGAGAGCTTCTCTACACCCCCCCTGCAAGCAAACAACATTTATTGCCTCCTTGGTTTGTACACAGCCAATATTGGCACTTGATCCTTGGAGTAAACAGCAAATTGCAAATCTTACCCAGCTGCTTTGCATTTCCAGTACATCTTGGTCTGTTTTCCTTTGACAAAACAACGTGATATCCATCCCCAAAGAAGTTCCTTTGTCTTGCCTGCAGAAAGACAGTCCTGTGGGTGTTTGAGACTATGGATTAGCTGTGAGTGAGTGTACAAAGCAGTATTCAGTCTGACCATGGTAACTTTGTGCTAGTTCCTGGTAAGGGTAAAGGAGACTTGGTTTGGCCTCTTTTAACACAAGGCCCTCAGAAAACACAAAGGAGCCTGATCGCTCGGAGGAAAAGATGCAGAGCACTTGTACTGATGGTATTTCATGAAGCACAGCTTTTAAATGGGACTTGCCATGGCTGCTGGAGTTTAAACTCCAACCCACAGGCTCAGCTGTGAGAGAGGAAGGGCAGGTTTTAAATCTGTACTGGGAGAGAGGCAGAAACCCTGAGAATAAATCCTTTATAAAGTAATATCAAAACCCAGAATGTGTCAGTGCTTTGGAACTGTTGCTACTGGTAATAACATAAATCTGGAGCACCTGTCACTGGGACTAGAATCTACCACCAAAATGGCAAATCTAGAGGATATTCACTCAGAATGCTGCTACTTATTTTCTGCTCTCGTCTGTCCCTTTGTACTCATGAAAACACAATTTCTCTCTTTGTTATTTTGCCTTGTTTTCCCCCTCTCTTTCTACTGCTTCCATCTCTCCTCCAGGGAGCTGTAAGGATGTGTTACAGGCATCCTCACAACAGTGTTGTCACTTGGGCCTGTTGAGCCTATATCTGATCCCTTCTGCAAGAAATGATTCTGTGGAAAATCATTGAAGGAAGCTTGAAATGTAGTAATACTCCATCATAAATGTAGTAATACTCCATCATGGCACAGGTCAAGAAAAACTTTTGTAAAGACTTACATCAACATATGCATATCAGTTTAGGACAAGTATAACATATGCACCAGTGCTGGTTAGTGAGAGCACTTGGTGCCAGAATTCTTTCTAAGAAATTTGGCTCTATCAATTGCTGATAGGCAGATTACTTTACCATTCTTTTGGGCATAATGAAAAGATTCTGGGGCAGAGGATGACATGAAGAGAGGGTGTATTGCCCAGAATTAAAAATAATTCCATTGTTGAGAAATGTTTTCAGAAATATTGTTCAGATGGTTGTTTATTTTTGTTGGGGGGGGTTGTTTGTTATTTTGTTTAAAAGATATTTTATTTTATTTTATTTTAGTTTAGTTTAGTTTAGTTTAGTTTAGTTTAGTTTTTTTAAAGCTGCTTGATAGTGCTAGTTTGAAAGTACAGCTAGCTATGCTAGGTAGCGTGCTTATACTTTCATGTATGTGAGTATTCTTTGTATGGACAGGGAGAACAGCAGAGAGGTAAAAAAAATAGTAAGCAATTTTCTTCCTATAAAACCAGCCCATTTTTTTCTTTTCTTTATTCTCCAGTCCAAAGGAGACGGTTGGATCTTCTGTTTGCAATTTAACAGGAAGTCACCATCCCAGCTGGAACCTGTTTTTCCCCAACATCCTCAGCCTACTTGGATGACTAAGCAAAGATCTGCTTACGTGAGCATCAAAAAAGCAAACAAAGATAGGGGAAGACAAGTCCAGGCAGCTGGCTGAAGACAGGATCCCATTTTATTATTTGTTCCAAGGCTTCCCAACACCTTTGTGCAACTGAGCATACAAGCAGCTGCATCTTAGCAGAGCAGGTTCCCCAAATGATAACAGAGCTCAATGGTGTAAAAAAAAAAATCTTTATTGTTTTTAAAATATGTGTATTTTCATTGAATTTCTGTAATATCACATCCAATTATTTATTTTTTGGAAAAACAACAGTATTATCTTCATGAGATATGACTATGACATATAACCCTCAAATAAAAGGGTTTTCCTTTGGTTTCTTTTCTTGCAACTCACTGCTTGCACAAAAAAATCACAGATAATTTTTTGCCTAAACTTGAAAAGCTGAGGCTTTTAAGTACTTCTCACATCTCTGCCATTTTGATCTCTACTCCTTCCCCTTGCCCCTGAATTTCTGGTAGAGCAGTACAAGAAAAGATTCAGCAGTCCTTGACCCACAACACACTTTGAACATCAGGGTTCCTGTACACAAAACAAACAAATCTTACTCAACCATCTCTAAGGCATCAACATAGCTCTCTCCTTGGATCAGATATTAATGGAGGACAAACAAATGCTAGGAGGCAAAGCTCTGTTCCTTAGCTAGCATCCATCATGCTCCTGTTCTGTTGGTGCTGGTGGCTTCTGGGGATGGAAGCAGGGAAATATGTGGAAACTCATGCAGGTGTGCATACGGCTCTCTGTGGATATGTGTAGGTGCATGTACAGCTGAGTCCTGATGGGCAGGATAAAAAAGAGAAGCAAACACTGTCTAACACCAGAGGTTTCTGTGGTTCTGCTCAGCTCTGGAGGAGTTCAGGACAACAGAAGAGGGACATGGAACAACACCTACTTCTCACGTACTCTTCTTAGGATGGAGGGTAAATAGGCAAGGGGAAAATAAAGTGAAAGAGAGGGTCTGCACCTGTGTGAAAGCATGCCTGGGGTGCAGAAACTCTGTGGCCTCATTTGTTAAAGCTTGTCATTGGGGTGACTTTGTTTTATGCAGAGAGGGCCAAGTTTTCACTTTTTGTCTCCCTTTCCAGATAGAGTAGGCTTAAGACTTCATCTTGATATGCCCTCATAATATTTTTTTTAATGATACTGTGTAGTCTAATTATACAGCAGACTTGTTGATAACGTAATTTGACTGTTTTGAGTATTTGGGATTTCTCTCCCAGCCCTGTCGAATTTGTGTGAGGGGTTTGTCTACACAAGGAAATATCAGCACAAATTTGACAACCAGAACAGCACATGGAACGATGAGGGAGAGGATATAAATGTTTGGAAGATACCACTTGTATGCTGATGGGCTCAGGAACCATTTTCCACCATAAACCAGCGTGTGTGCAGTGCAGAAAATCAGTGCCAGATATCCCAGTTTGGACTAAAGGAGAAGGAAAGAAAAAAAGAAGGAAAGAAATGGAGGTTAAAACAGTAAATTAAACCAGAACAAATGCAAATTTAAGGACACAGTAAGATTTGTGGCCTGTGCCAACTTGGGGACTGGTGAATGAAACTGTTTTATATAACATAAAGGCTCTTATTATTTTTTTAAAAAATCAATTAAAATTGATATAGATTAAATAGTTTGGTTTTTTCTCTATCAATAACCCTTATAATTTTTCCTAGCTCACACATACTGCATAATGGCTGTAAAATTTGTGAAAAAGCAGAGAAAATGCTGACATTTAGTCAAGAGATTAAATATTTTTTTATGCTGTAGTGCTAATCCATCCAGAAGAATCATATTGTGCAAGTTTTGTGCCTTGATAAAACATTCATTGACAGTAATTTCCCCTTCTCTTTCCTCCCCTCCCCTCCAGCCCAGCTCCTGCAGAGGCACAGCAGCTTGCACCAAACTTCCTCCAAATGGAGAGCTGAGATTATAGTGTTACCAAGGGCAGCCTGTTTACAGTCACAGCAGTTTTTACAGGCTGCAGAAATTGCAGATTCTCTTTAGATGCTTGGCATTGAGAAGATTTGAGTTATAAAGCAATTTTCAGATCCATTTTAAGTGAATTATCTTGTGAACCAAAAAAATTAACCCAATAAAATGGCTAAATTATTTTGTGACTTAGTACAGTTGTGGAATTTGATGTCAAAGTCAGGTTTCTGTTTTTCATTTAGGAGCTCACATCTTCCCAGCTTTCTCTTGTTAATGCAGTAATCCCAGTTGTACCATAAGCAGCCATCAGAGCAGTTGTGAGTTTTTACAGTTGTATGGCCATGTAGATGTTTTTTTCACTGTGTGATGGTGGACAATGAACATTTGGAGATAATAATGGAGGAAAGCCATAAGTCTCTAGTAAACTTGCCCATGGCCACAGATGATAAGGGAAGGAGGAGTTTTTAGAAGAAGGTTTTTTTAGAGATGGTCTTCCTACCTGAACAAATCGAAATTCTCGCCAGTTGACATTGTTGCTGACTGAAGGCAAGGAAGTTATTCCCAGAAGAACAAATAAAAAAAATCCTAAAATTCCCAAAGCCAAATAAGAGTCACTAAGCCAGGCATTAGTGTGGTTGAGTGGTTCTGTTTTATTGTTCAGTACCTGAAGAAAAGAAGACCAGGTATATTTAAGTGATAGCAGCTTTAGCAACAGTAAGGAGAAGAAGTTTCCTTACAGGTAAGTAGGAGATAAATGTTATACATCAACTCTCTGATCATCATAGATTTACTTTGAATGCCTGCTCAAAAAGCAGGAGAGGAATTATATTACATAAATGTTCCATGTAACTGTATTTAAGGTGCATATTTTACTGTTCTGTAGACCTGTTGAAGAGAGATATGTGATCCTTTGTTAAGTAAGATCAGAAAGTCATAATATATTATATTCCTGAAGGTATATGAAGAAATAATGTTTACATTTTCCCTGATTATTTTATTAATATGTCAGTTATCTAGGAGGAAGACTGAGGTCAGAAATCCCCTCAGCTCAACATAATATTAACAAAATATAGATATATCAATGTCTAAAAGAAACAAAAGCTAGGAATGTTACTCTATTTTAAAGAACATTGGACTGTCCACATGGATTTCTGAAGCTCCAGGTAGATGGTAGCATTTTAACAGGGCCAGAAGAAGGGAAGGCTTAGAGCAGGGAACAAAACTTACCTGGGAGATGATTCCTTTGCCAGTTCTCCAGCTTGCAAAGGCACGCAATGGAGTAACAAGGGTGAACACAACATGCAGGGAAGCAAATGCCAAGGCTATTAGTCCAAGCTGTTTCCTACACAGCATCCATTTGTCCAGCCAGTCTGGGAAACGGCGGTACTTGGTACCTCTGTATAGCTGAATAATTGCAGCAAATATTCCAGGCAGATACACCAAGGCAAGAAGGATGAGTGCCATTACAGGGCAGACCCGATTTGGAATGGTAATTGCAATAAAAAATGAAAAGTTATTCTTTTCATAAATATAAGTGTAAATTATATCAAGAGCCACACAATATAAGAAGAAGAATGCAGTTAGGCCAAGGGACAAAAAGATGGGAAACTTCCACATTGGAAAGAGTTGCAGCGGGTAATTTTCTATTTCCTGAGCAGCCAAGAGGGATCCCTTATCTAGTGGAGTGAGACCCAGTGCACGAACAATATTCATGACCATTTGTTTAGCTTCCACATCATCTCCACAGACAAACACCTGCAGACAAAAACAAACAGTTATTTTTTTACAGATTTTGGTGAATTTCTCTACTGCCATCCTGCCTGGGTATGGACAGTAAGCACAAGCTTCCTTGGCTGCTTCTTTGCTTACTTGGCTTACTGCTGACCTTAATTAACATAGGCAGAAAAGTACCATATAGGTACTTTTGTCAAACAAGTAAAAGAACTTTGAATATGATTCTTTACTTTAGGGAGGAAGATTGTTTCAAGTGGCAGAATTTTATATCTTGAAAGAACAATGAATAACAGGCTTAGGATATGTCTTTGAGTAGAAGACTTGACATACTTATCTGAAGATCTGAAAGTAGTTTGTAAGCACAAGATTTTATAGGGCTAAATTGAAGCAAAATTTTCAATAGCAGGAAGTAAGACCAAATTTTCAGTTGCTGCTATAGTGGTCCATAAATACTCCAGGGAGTGAGGACAGAGATCTTTAAAACACGATTTGCCTGTCACAAAAGTAAACATTAGTTCTTTCCAGGTCTAGTAAAATAGTGAAGAAAACATCTTTTCTGTGAGTGTCTAAGACAATATAGTCCTTTTGGAACTGGGAGAAAGGGGGAAATTTCTGCTTTTGTTGAGATGGTGAGGGTTTATAGAACCTAGGCTTGAAGCCCTTGGGTCTCTAGCCAAAACCATTTATCTGGCAGAAGAGAGCAAAGTTAGCAATGCTTTGAGTGGCTGGATGATTTTATGTGTTGTACAAGAGCACTGTCATTTGAAGTGACTGAAAACAGGGCCATAATAAATTATTTATGTGCTTCCTATGGACAGCTCTGTGCCTGCTGGCCTGTGGTTGAGGAGGTGGATAGAATAGTTTGCACATACTGATGTTGTGTTAAACTTAGGTGGCCGTGATTTAAAAACCTTTAGTAATTTATTCACCTTTCAGCATACTTCTTTTGCCAATACTCATTGCCCTATCACATCCCTTGCCTCCCTTGTTCTGCTTTCTTCATTTTATTCTTGCTGTGAAAATTCCTCCTAGCTCATTCGTGTTTAACTTTAGAACTCTGATGACCAATTGATGCAACACTCCTGATTTGTTGTCTCCCTTGTAGCTCTGCTATCTTTCTTCTTTTGCTTCTCTAGCGTCTCTAAACACCTTTCTGAGTTCAGAGGCAAGGTATTTATATTCACTGTCATGCCATATGAAAAATCCAAAGTAAATTTAGCTCGCATTTAGTTTGAAATGAGAGATTATAGTGAAAACACCATCTCAGCTCTGCCTAATTCCGCAATCCTGGGTGTGTTTTGTGTAGCTGAGAAGAAGCCATGTGATGTGTAACTCTGTGACAGAGGAAATTCCCGTTGCTCAGCCTTACCTGCCGGCTTGCATCCAGCGTGCCCGACTGCAGGGCCCAGGCTGACACGGTGTTGAAGGCTTTCACAACCTTACTGCCGGGCAGCAGCTGCGCCAGGTGCTCCGCGTTTGATTCTGGATACTGGTTTAATTTCAAGTTGTTGCTTATGTCCACCAAGACTTTTCCACGGAGAACCTCTGCTAGTGGTGTAAGAAAATTGTAGTGCTGCCTCTGGATTGCTATAATGATGACAGCAGCTTTCTGTGCTGCCTCTGCATGGCCCAACACCTCTGCATCCTTGGGAATCAGGTTGGATATCTGGGTGCTTCGACTTCCATACACCACTCGGTAGCCAGACTGAATCATCTTATGCCCCAGAGCTCGTCCAAAATCTCCAGTTCCAAATATGCACACTGTCTCTCTTTTGTTAGAAGTGTTAGGAGCCAAAGCCATCGTGTTAGAAGAATTTTTATTCATCTGTTAAAAAAACCAAGTAATTGGAACAAGCTAAGCAAAACATCAATCTCTTGGAAAGAAAAGGTTTGTATTCACTCTGGGTGTACAAAATAGACACTGTAGCCTATTCTTGTCCTTTAATATGATTCCTGCACACTCTTCTGAATACACAGTCAGAAGATTTACATACACTTCTTAAAAAAACATTTGAATATTCAGTCCTCCATGTCTTACAGCACTCTCTTTTCCATTTTATGGATTTTAACATCCAGCTGAACTGTTTCAGTTTTCCTCTCTCAAAGAGAAAATATGAGAAGACACAGAAGCACAGAGAGCAAGGGTAGCATGCTTTTCAGAGTAATTGCTGCTTATTTATGCTATAGAAAAGCATTGAGGAGGAGTCTGTTTCTAATCAGATTAGAACCTGGAAGGTCTTTTTCAAAATACTTCATGAGGAGTTATTATAAAAGGTACTTAATAAACCTATCTGTTGTTCTCAGTATTTCCTTAATGCAAATAGTCAGTGCCAGCTTGTTTTATTATTGTTCTTCAATTTCCTGAAGAATGTTCCATGAAGCATTTGGACAGTGGACTTGAATATTTCATGTTGAAAATAGATTTTTGATATTTATATTTTACTCATAGTAAAATTCTCTTTGAGGTTTTATCTCTCTACCTTTATCACTGTACCTGGCAACTTCAAAGTCTTTAATGTATTATCCATGCAATGGCGGTGTGTTCGCTCTGTACTTGCAGAGTGAGACCCATGATACAAATACAGAATCAAAAAGTTCTGTTCCATAGGTCTTGCAGTAGGTCCACACACTGCTCTCCCTTAACAAAAGGTGGACTCAGAGCAGAGCACCGAAGACATCCAACAGGAGACCCTGGTATCAGGGTCTGTCCATCTCTCTGGACTGTCCATCAGTTTGGTGCTTAGAGCAGCAATTTCATTTGCAGGAGCCCCAATTCAATTCTTAAACTGCCTCATAGCTAACTGTCCTAATTAGAGCTGTGGGACCTACAGGTTTTACAGTTTGCAGGTGAAATTGTAAAGAAAAAAAAATGCATGAAATGTTTATCTAGAACCAGCTTCTTTGCTCCTGTTGTTTATGACCCTTTGCTTACATTCTTCTGTGAAGCACCGTTCAGAATGCTGCAATTTATACATACTGCCTTTTAAAACACTGAGATTATGTTCTTCACTTTCTTTTGTATTGTCCTCTAGCCAGAATAGTTTTTTCTTTTTAAAAATCTGACATGATTTTAAATTATTTGACCCAAAATTTGCATTTGTTTGGTGAATGAAAAAAATCAAGCCTCAGCTTCTCCCTACCTGCCATGACTTAGGGATAAGAGTCAAGGATGCAAACAGCTGTGGCCTATGCTGTAGGGCACAAGCTTTGCTAGCAAGAGAAACACATAAATTCTTATTCTGAGAATCAAAGGAGAAGATTTTTTTCTTGGACTGCTTCCGTATGTAGCTATGTAGCCCTTGGCTGGCCTCAGTGCCTGCCCAGCTGCACTCCTGCCCTGAGCTGTGGGAGCCCTGCTTTAGAGAGGTGCCAAGGCAGATGCTTCTGGTCATTAGGGAGGGAGAGGATTCAGGCAGAGGAGAGCTGAGCACCTGTGTGCTGGAGGATCTGCGTGCCTCAGACAGGTCCCACGGGAGGCTTTGCAGTGCAGTGGGGGCTAACCCTGGCTCCCTGCAGCTGGACCCCATGTACTTTGACAAGTAGCACACTGGGCATGAAAATAGATCCTCAAAGGGACCCATCTGAATGTGCCTTGCATATCTGTGTGCTCTGACACATGCATAAAGTTGCAAGGTCCTTTGACATATTTGAAAATCATTCTCTGAAGGCTTCATTAATGTCCCATGAGGCTCTAATGTGACTAAAGCTATGAAATTAATTTCTGGGGATAGTCTGTATTTCAAAAAGAACAGAAGGGTTGCTTATGTAATATTTATAATGGTCCAACTCAGTACCTAATAAGACTCAACTTTCTTTCCTTAATTTTAGTTTTTAACAAAGTAGTCTCCTATTTAAAATAAAAAGTAAAACTTATTTGTAATATGCAATCATCCAGTTGAAAGCATCTGTATTTGTCCTCAAGAAATCCTCAAGTTTTTGCTGAGTGAACTGTGCAATTCATTCTCCTCTCCAAACTAAGGATGGAAAAAACCAAAACTCAGATGGATGACATCAGGTATTATATTTGGTAGATCAGTGGAGTTATGTTTTGTTTGGGCTTATAAACATATTTAACACAGAAATGGATCCACCAGCAGGAAATAAGTCTATAAAGTACTTCCATTGTTCACTTATACCGAACACCTCATTTACTAGTAAACATTGAACTTGTTTTGCCACAGAAGAAAAAAAGAGTGAGATGAAAAGAAAAAATTAATGGAAGAAATGTTTTTTTTTTCCCCAAAATATGGTTTCCTGAAGTGCTGTCTAAGATGTAAAGGGAGTGTAAAAGGCATAGAAAGCTGAAGAGAGCTAAGGTTTTCTTTAGTACTTGTGGTCTAATATAGCTTAATACCATTTTTAACAAGAGAGACAATTTGCTTGAGTAAATTGAGCAGAATTCACCTTTTCTTTGTAAGAGACAATAAGGATGTCCATAGCAGTTATGAAAGCACAAATTATATGTTAGAAATAAAATAATCACTAATGAAATTTTTAACAAATGGATTATATTGTAAAACTGATAGGGCATCTGTTATTTCTGAAAATCACATGTAAGACAAAGCAAGTTTACTTTTAAATTCCAGGTCTTCTGCATGCCTTCTTCTAAAAAATACAGTAATTAAGTTAATTTTCTCCATAGAACCCTTCTTTTTTTTGCTTTCAATATGTTTTTGTGCCAGCTGGCTCTAACTGAACCAAAAGAAGGGTTCAGTGGATTGGCAGTGACTGTCTGGAGGTTAATTCAGGCACTAGGATACGAGCACAGAGAGAGTGTATAGGCACACCCTGGCACTGCTGCCTGTGTTTGAAGAAAATGCAGCATCTCATGGCAACAGTGTGGTTTTAAAGTCAAAAGAAGGAAACTGGACTCCCAGATTCATGGCAGCAGTAGCTGGAATCTAAGAAGACAGTAATTTTCTATAGAACGAGGTGTTTTACTGTGGTGTATCAGTGTGACAGATGGGAAGCAGAAATATATCACAAGGGGCACAAGGTTTTTTGGTGCCTGGGAGCTCAGCCCAAAGGCTGACACTGGGCTGTCACTCAGCAGCTGGTGGCAGTGGAGCTCTGCTCCATGCCCATGGGTTATGCTGGGTGCTTTCAAAGCACCAGAGGAAAGCAGAAATACCAGCAAAGAAACATGCAGTAATCATTATCTGTTCCTTGACATCTGTAGCTGTAAATTATCTGAGAAAAAGCCATAGAGATTTGTATGCATACATAATATTTTTCTTTATATCCATCCCCATAACATTCGAGCACTAGTAATGCCTTTTGTTGTTTGAAAGATAATCTATGTAAACTTCTGCAAAGATAGCTGTGTCCTTTCTGCTCTGCATTGTTGTTGTATTCTTCTACACTGAGTTATCCTATTTTAAGGAAAGTGGTGGTAATCTCTGAGATTTCTTGGTCAGTAAAGATGAAAGGAGATGCTGAAACAAAAAGAAGTCACCTGCAACACTGTCATTTTCCCCCACTGTATAAACACTAAGGAGAAGTGAGCAAAGGGGAAAGGGAAGGTACAATGTTTAGTTAAGCAGTTATGTGCAAATACTTGATTATGTAGGAAATTGAATTAAGACAGGCAGATTGCTTTGCACATGGGAAAAAGGAGGGACATCCTAGCAGAAGCAATACCACAGATGAAGTACAATGCCAAAAGTGGAAAAGTGGAGATGGGATGGATAATGGAAAAATATCAGAAAGTTGTAACATGAAATGCAAATGGAAGATCAGTGGAATGATTTAAAAGTTAGAAAGACAAGATGAAAGGAGCAGGAAATAGTAATTTTACTATTTACATTTTAAAAATGAACAGAAAAACTTACTCTGGTTGTGATCTTAAGAGGTCCTTTCAAAAGTGGAATGAATTGTGTTTAAACCAAGTCTGACAGATGCTTGTCTCACCTGTTTGTATGAGACCTTCCTGTGCTGTGGATGCTGAAGCTCCTTGCTTACTGCTTTCTCAGCCATTTTATTAGGCAAATTTTTGTATGAGCAATCTGTATTGCCTCCCCCATAGTAGACACAGCTGTCAAAGGTGTCAGTTTATCCCCCTTCTCTTTGCAGCAGCCTTTGCTGGACATGAAAGCTGTTACTATTTCACCCTTTTCTTCTAGAAATAAAACAGTCCCACATCTTTCATGAAACTTGTGTTTCTGAGAGTGGTGATCTTTCTCATGGCTTTTTTCTGATGTTTCTAGGCTAAACTGCTCCAACTGCTAATTAAAAGTGTGGTGCTGACTGCAGTACTCTCACAGAGATCTTACCAGACAGAAAAGGATTGCTTTAGCTGCCTCACAGTCCATATGCAATCCTGCTGTCACGTTTGTCTCATTCACATTCTTTATATCCATCCCCATAACATTCGAGCACTAGTAATGCCTTTTGTTGTTTGAAAGATAATCTATGTAAACTTCTGCAACGATAGCTGTGTCCTTTCTGCTCTGCATTGTTGTTGTATTCTTCTACACTGAGTTATCCTATTTTAAGGAAAGTGGTGGTAATCTCTGAGATTTCTTGGTCAGTAAAGATGAAAGGAGATGCTGAAACAAAAAGAAGTCACCTGCAACACTGTCATTTTTCCCCACTGTATAAACACTAAGGGGAAGTGAGCAAAGGGGAAGGGGAAGGTACAATGTTTAGTTAAGCAGTTATGTGCAAATACTTGATTATGTAGGAAATTGAATTAAGACAGGCAGATTGCTTTGCACATGGGAAAAAGGAGGGATATCCTAGCAGAAGCAATACCACAGATGAAGTACAATGCCAAAAGTGGAAAAGTGGAGATGGGATGGATAATGGAAAAATATCAGAAAGTTGTAACATGAAATGCAAATGGAAGATCAGTGGAATGATTCAAAAGTTAGAAAGACAAGATGAAAGGAGCAGGAAATAGTAATTTTACTATTTACATTTTAACAATGAACAAAAAAACTTACTCTGGTTGTGATCTTAAGAGGTCCTTTCAAAAGTGGAATGAATTGTGTTTAAACCAAGTCTGACAGATGCTTGTCTCACCTGTTTGTGTGAGACCTTCCTGTGCTGTGGATGCTGAAGCTCCTTGCTTACTGCTTTCTCAGCCATTTTATTAGGCAAATTTTTGTATGAGCAATCTGTATTGCCTCCCCCATAGTAGACACAGCTGTCAAAGGTGTCAGTTTATCCCCCTTCTCTTTGCAGCAGCCTTTGCTGGACATGAAAGCTGTTACTATTTCACCCTTTTCTTCTAGAAATAAAACAGTCCCACATCTTTCATGAAACTTGTGTTTCTGAGAGTGGTGATCTTTCTCATGGCTTTTTTCTGATGTTTCTAGGCTAAACTGCTCCAACTGCTAATTAAAAGTGTGGTGCTGACTGCAGTACTCTCACAGAGATCTTACCAGACAGAAAAGGATTGCTTTAGTTGCCTCACAGTCCATATGCAATCCTGCTGTCACGTTTGTCTCATTCACAGCACAGCTGATTCAATAGTCAGTCAGCTTGTGATGCATGAAGGTGATGAGTGCTTTAGCAAGGGGTGCGTGGCAACAGGGACCAAGATGTGGAGTGCAACACCTGGTGCTGAGCTCATGATTTGCACACCATCCACAAGTCAGATTTCCACCTTGGACTGACTTTAGCCCTGCAGCCTGCATGCCCACTAGCAGCTGAAAGCATTTGGGTCCACCTAAGACACATCTTCTGGCTCACCTTTTGTGGTAAGGAATCTGGTTTCCAAGATGACCCTGTAGTGTAAAGCAAAGTTTGAAAGTGATGATCTGCTTCTACATCTGAGCAGAACTGAAATACCAATGCAAATGCATCCTCTTACACCCAGTCCTTTAATTGTACTTCTCCCATGCCACTTAATTCATCCTTGATTTCTGTACAGTTTTCAGAGTTGTATCGTGCACTTGTTCCCATTGAATAATATAATATTTTTTCAAACTGTAGCTTCAATTTGTCAAGATTATTCTGATTTCCAGGCTGTCCTCTAACTTGCTTGCAGCCCTTTTCAACTTTGTCAGATTGTCAGCTTTAATAAGTAGAATGTCTATTCTGTCATCGGTGCCATTTAATGAAAGAATAGGAGTTTTGCCAGGAGAAACCCCCTGTATATCTGCAGTAAATGCAGTCTTCTATTTTGACAATGGTTAATGGAAAGACTGAAAAATGTTTATTTTGCTAGTTCTGCAGAACCCTACCTTGTATTAGTTTAATCTAAACTGCATTTTTAGTTTGCTTTTGATATTTTTTTCTAACATTTACCATACTAAAAAATTTGCTCGTGTCAAGTTGTATCACTTCTGTGATTCACAAGGCCTGTTATCCTTTTATAAGAAATAATGGGGTTGGTTTGGAATGTCTTATTCTTGATTAATCCATGTGCCTATCATCTGTTTCTTTATTATTTTCTGTTTGCTTCCTCTATTTGCTTGAGAATTATATTTAAATGGATTATTTAAAAGGACCATAATTCAGCATCTCCTTTTTCATTTTACATTTAAAAATAGCTGTTATTACCTTTCCAGTCTTTCAAAACTTTACCTCCTCCACACAATTCTTAAAGACAGTATTTACAACTGTGGAAATGCTTCAGTTATCACCTAAATGGTGTGAGATGAATTCCATCAGCCTCACTGATCTCAGGTCATTTAACTCACATAAGCATGGCCTAATCTCATTCTTCTGTAATTTAGCAAGTATTTCTAGCTCTTCACTACTGATGTAAACCCTTCTGTCGTGGTTGACCCTTCCAGTGAACAAAGGCAAAATAGACATTACAGAGTTGGCTTTCTTGGAGTCTCTAGTCAATAGTTTCCCTCAGTTGAATGGTGGATCAATTCTCTCCTTGATTTTTTCTTTAACAGTTAATGTTTTTATAAGAAACTTTTTGGTATTC
Organism: Emberiza elegans; assembly: GCA_024865655.1. NCBI lineage: Eukaryota > Metazoa > Chordata > Aves > Passeriformes > Fringillidae > Emberiza > Emberiza elegans. The sequence continues at coordinate 25,790,259 of JALJVW010000206.1, forward strand.
CATATGCACCTTACTAATTATATTTCTTTTTTTGCTGTGCCTTTTCAAATCATATCAACATATTGGCACAATTCTGTGCTTGTCCATAGATTTTGGTTTATGTGTGTTATTTGAATATGAAATTTTGAAGAACTGACAGCTCCAGCCACATGGCTCTTCTATGGCAGTCCTTGCTCTGCCTTGCAATCTTTATGTCTCTGCTTTTAACAGATTTTCTTTAAGCAGCTGCCAATCTCCTGACCTAATTTTCTTCTCAAATTGTACTTCCCATGTAACATCACCTTCCCACCTTCAGGATCTAGTGTACTCTGCTTGCTGTTCTGCTCGGGGAACAAATCCATTTTTTAACACTTGATGTTTCTTGGTTGCCTGTGGTGGCTCCAAGCTGTGACAGAACCTCTGTATTCTCCCCTCTTTGTCCACAGTCTTTTACTGGGATTATATTCTTTTATCTCTCGATTCAGGGCAAAATTTTAGAAGAAAAAGCAGGATATAAGGACTATGAGAAGAGAAAAGGCCAAAGAAATTTGACCTGTTGCCATGTAAAAGAAAGGTTTATAAGTAGGTTATGGTAGGTCATGGTGGGTGTAGGAACTAGAGACAGGATTTACAACACTGGTCCATTTATGTTTCACCTTTTTTTTTTTCTTTTTTAAGCTCATTGTAAGAATCTTAATCCCAAAGGTGGACGTAAGGATTATACACACAGAAAATATTATGAAATTTTAACTGTAAAAATGATGCATCTTCTCTTTATGTATACTAATTATTTTTACTGCTATTTCTGTGTAAATAACAGCAAGGATTCTGTTACTCTGTGCAAATAATAGAGAGTGTTAGGGATGGGAATGGCCTTTCAGGAGCAGTTTGCCATTGCTCTAGTATTCTGGAGGCAAATAAAAGTTCTGACTTAATACATCTTGCTCATTATATAGCATGCTGAGTGTTGATTCATATGTGTAAATTCATATATGGTTATGCAGAAGTCATGACAACAGTATTGAGGACATATTCCAGTGATTTTTAGTAGAAGAATTTGGATATGAAATCTGTTTTCTAGGTTCACCTCTCCAGAAAAACCTTGTTTTTTATATTTAAAAAGGGTTATTGTTCTATAATGATGGAGAGACACTTGGATGGACAGTTGGGAGCTCATTAAATTGAGTCCATTGCACAGATGAACTCTAATAGTACCTTGCTCCATGGAGAAGTTAATTCTTCACTCGGGTTCACTAACCTGCGATGTTTGACTCTGCTTGTACAGGAGTGAACCTGGAGCATCTGGGACAAGGGGTTTGTGTTCAGACTGTGCCCTCATTTTAAGCTACCAACATGATTTCTTACATCACACCATGACCACACTGCTCTTTCAACATGGAGAATTTAGCTGTCTCTGGTTTGGTTTTTGTCGGGTTTTTGTTTTGGTTTTTTTTTTTTTTTTTTTTTTTTGTTGGTTCTTTTTTTGGTTTTTTGGCTTCTCTATCTCTTGTTTTCATTACAGCAAAGATCAGCTGAGCCTTCTCACATAGCATCCAGATAGATAAGTCCTCTAGCCTCTGCTAGAGGCTTTTTTCAGTCAAGGTTCTGTATCTCTCAAGTCAGGAAACACCTGGAAGCATGCAGCTCTTTACATGGATTCAGGAACTTGCTTACATGGTTTGAGCCACTCAGGCAGGGCTGAGCACAAGACAGCTCATTTAAATAACAGAGGTTCAGAACATTCTCTTCCAAAACATTTTGAGAACAGGTTCCCATCCCCACTACAGAGAGTAAGCCCTGAACTCTGTTGGACCTGATGTGATTATTCATTTCAATTTTGCTGGGCTACTGTGAGCTAAACTTGAGTTGGCATTTAATGTTGAAATGGTGAAAATAAGCCCTTGTCTCACGTCCTGCAGACCTTCCTCATGCCTCTTTGAACAGACCAAGCAGGTTCAGTCAGGTTTGCTCCCCCAGTGCCTCTGTGTACCCCTCATCCCTCCCTCCCTAAACACACATCCTTCTCAATCGTGGTTGAGCACTCCTGGTGGCCAGGCTGCTTTGACACCATCCCAGTGGCCCGTACTTATGCTGGGGGCAATAAAGAGCACTGCCTATGACCAAAGATGCCAAAGGCAGTGGACATAACCAGGATTATTATTTTTTATTTTTTTAATATCAGGCCTTTGTTTCTCATTGTTTCCTTTCAATTCTACATACCTGTGGGTGAGCATGGTGAACTTGAAACAAATAAGTAAATGGGTACATATGTTTATTTGGATTTATACTTTTTTCTATGATAATTCTTAGTTTCCCATACTGTCAAGTTTTCCAAAGTTAAACTTTCTTTCTCAAATAGAGGTAATTCTCATTATTGCCTTAAATGTTTATTGCAAGTACTGGCAAGCAGAAGTCATCCCTAGCTGCAGGGTTTTTTTCCTAAATAAGACTCCTGCTTTGTCTTTTAATTTATGATCAAAAGGTGCATATTAGATAAAAACACCCTAATACAGTAAAATTATATATGGTAGCCCATTAAATATAGTACAAAACGAGGAAAATGATTTCTTGTATAAGTAGTACTGCATCTTTGGAATATTTTATGAAGTATTTCACACATGCTTAATATACAGTAATTCTGTTGTAATGTGGAAAACAGGTGAAATGAGATTTAGAAATTGTCCTCAGAAAGACAGGTACACTACTCTGAGGCAATCCCATTTACTTAAAATTTAATTTTACTATTTCCACAGAGAGAGAAGAAAGACATTCTATAACAAAAAATGTTTTTTACAAGATGACAACTGTGGAAGCAAATCTGCCCTAAAATAAAAATTGCATTTTCTGTTTCTTGATACACCCAAAATTAAAAGGTATGTGGCTAAACTACTGTCCCATGGTTAATCCAGTACTTAAACACATCAAGAAAACAGCAGAATAGCTCCAGCAAACCTATTACAACAAATTATGCATGAATTTTCTTTCAAGCAAATGAATATCTGCTGTTCTTCTCAGCAAAAAATCCTGGACTCCAAGTTTTGACAAAGCTGATAAAAAATAATTTTTTGAGACAATAAATCCTCCTATGGAGGACACTGCATTTCCCACATCCTCACTTTTTATCAGGAGTACACTAAAACTGCCTGGAGGCTCTTCAAACAGATGAAATATAATCCTAAATAGATGTGCTTAATGTTGTCTAAATCATAGCAAAATACTGAGAGGGCTGGAAATCTCACCACCTCTAGCTGCTCCCATAAACATGTAATACACCGCTATAACTTGAATAATTTCCTCAGTCTCTCAGGGCTGTTGTTTTATTTTGAGGTTTGTAGGTATTAAGGTTTAATTCAGCCTATTCAACTGCAAGAAGAATGAAAATATTTCTTAAAACACGTGAAGGTGAGCAAGTGTGAGGGAGAGAGAAACCTGCCTACGGTGCAGGGGCACTGGGTTTATCCCAGCTGGCACAGGAGGTGTTTTGAGGCCTTGAAAGCCAGGCTTGAAGATCCACCAGGCATGGAGAGGCACCTCTTGGATTCTTGCTGGGGTGTTCCCTCGCTGTGAAGCAATTTTCTTGAGCATCTTTTATCTGCCATTTAGAGACAGTAACAAGTAGCTGTGTCTCACAGAGAAATAACACTAGAAATAATAAAGCCTGGCTTCCTGGGGGTTTGTGTTTCTTGGCTGATTACAGGCACTGATTGAAACTGTTTCTAATCACAGGGGATGACTCCTGTAATATTTATTCTAGTGGATTTTAGGTATTTCAAATGTATATAGTCACATTATAGTCTTGCATTTTTCAGGACTATTCTGTGGGATCTTCAGCTGCCCTCTTTCATGCAACATGGGAAGAAGCAAGCACTCTGCCCTCCTGGTGTATTTGTTTGAAATCATCAGTAAAATAATGATTGAGGAACAGACGTAAATGTGAGACACTCACATACCTCTGCACGACTGAGAGGATTTCTCACTTCCCACAGAAGTCAAGCTAAAGTAATGGACACCCCAAAAATTTGTGAAGTATGCACAAGGAAGAGAGTGTAGCAGTTTTTACCCAACATCATTGCGGTCTCTTGACAGTAATGGAGAACAAGGAGGGGATGTTATTTGGGAGGCTTTTACTGACAGCCATCAGTGCCTTGCAGTGAGACTGGAATTAGCTGAAATTGAACCAGCAACCTACCAAATCCAGACCTTCCGAACACTAAAAATGTGTTCATGCCACATATTTATTATGAGCTCTAGGAGAGCATGAAAACCTGACTCTCTTCCCATTTACACTAATGAATTTTGATTTGCAGTTCTCTTGCTTTTGCACAAGTGGGGAAATGAAGCCCAGTTGTTTTGTTCCACCTTTCACAAAAGAAAGGGCAAGGTGGCTGCAGTGGTGCAGTGACAATGTTCTTGGCTGTCTTACACTCTTAGAAATCTGACAATATGATGAAAGATTTAAGGAAACAGAGTATGGATATGAAATTTTCTCACCAAAACAAATAAATGTGGATTTGCACCATTTTGGGAATGGGGCCAAGCAGATTTTACAGAAAGTTCATTAATCCAGGTTTAAAGACATATGATTGGACAATCCAAGACTGTGGATAACTTCATCAGTTCCCTTACTCACTCGATGTGAAGTGTACTAATTGTATTTACTTGCTCCTTTTTGCTTCCTTTCTTGATTTTATGTGGACTTGAACATTTTCCTCTCTCATTTCACTGAATCGGAGTGGCATCTGCAGAGACATGCCTGCCTCCAGGACAGAATGAACACTGATATTTTCAGAAGAAATTATTCCTCAAAAAAACCCCGCCAAAACACACCAACCCAAAATACCCCAAAAACACAAGGAAAAAAAAAAGAGAGCGAGACAGATGTTATAATATGCTGTTGCATTTTTCAACACCGAAAAATTTTTATCAGACAATCTTTTAAGTAATTGTCAAGATGTAAGAAGTTCCCCTTCTTATTGAGCTGCTGATTTCAAAACTCTCAAAGCAATAACCTTAAGTTACAGGCTTTGAAAATTAATTGCTAAGGACCCTGAATTTAGAAACATGCTCTTAAAATAGAAAAAAAAAAAACCCCAGCAACAGGATTACTAAAAAATTGACAGAGCTGTTCAGGGCAGCATCCTATGCTGAGAAAAGGAAAGATCTAGGGTTTATGGGTTTTTTTTTTTTTTTTTTTTTTTTTTTTTTAACCAAAACATCCTTTGAGTTCAGCCCAGGTTTTGCAGATGTGCGAGCTGCTGCTGGTGCTTCCTGCCTGGCAAGCAGGGACGGGTGCACACCAGTGAGTTATTAGCTCCTCTCCCAGCCCAGATGTTGATACAAATGACATCTCTCTGCCTTGGGGCACTGCTTTTGGGGCACAGCGCTGCCACCAACTTGCTTAGAGGGCAGCGAGAGTTATCCTGTGCCACTGCATGGGGAACAGGAACCCTTACAAAACATCTCACACAAATCCCTGCTGCCTGTGCCTGTCACACAGGGGCCATGGCCTTCAGAGAGAACTCACCCTGATTTCTGTCTTCTGCTTGCTCCTGGATCTCAGTCAGGGTCTGAGACCTACCCCCATTTCCTACCCCTGTCAAATATGTGGGGTTGAGGCAGAAGTCACTCCTGGTTCTGCATATCAAGACCATGCAATAAGCAAAAAAAAAGAGTGAAGGAAAAAAGTGGGTATTTGGAACAGAGACAAATGAAAAGCTTTTTACTAAACTTAGCTGAAGAGCAAAGAAGAGAGGGTGCCAGGAGGCAGGAAACAAAGTATCATGCTGCTCCTATAATTGCCTAATTGGACAAAGTAATTCCCTCCTGCAGGGTGACCCTCTCTTGCATCTCCAGCTAGGAAATGCAATACAAAATAAGGAACTGAGTTTTCTGAATAAACTCATTGTCTTTATTGAATTACCATTTTCTGCTATTATGATTATTGCATAATTATCCACTTTTTGTGAGTACTCATGTCTTTTTACATGTTTCCTGCTTTCACAGTCATCATAGCATGGGACCACCCCAGAGAAATCATTTGTCAAACTATCTTCTGCTTTAATGATGCCAGAAAGTGTTTTGCTCTTTGGCAATCAACTTCTCCACTTAATTTCTTAGCTCTTAAGGCTTGTTTATCTAGAGGCCTCCAGAAACTTGCTCACATAGTTGGCATCACTAAAGGTGGTAGGCAGCAGTAAAACTCTTTGATCCCAGTCCTCAGGTGCTGTAACTTGTCTGAATTGGATGGCTGAGCCTTTTCACCATTGATCAAGCAGTTTGTAGCAGATTATTATAATTGAGCACCTTTGAAGTGCCAAGTTATACGAACTCTGGAGCAGTTCATGTTTCAGAACTCAAATTTATTAATATTCTAATTTTGTAGGGATATAGTGCTGTTTATGGAGGTGGTTTTTCTGTACATTTTTACTTGTCCTGGCAAGGCTGTTCCACTTGAGAAAACCGCATGCAGGGAAATTATCCATAGCTAAGAACCTGTCCTCACTCCTGATTTAATCTTAACCTCATGTTTTTCAAAGACAGTCATGGGAACAGCATGTCCCAGTGGAAGGTTAGACCCAGCCCTGCTGCTGAGCCAGGCTGATCTGTGCTGCTGATCCAGGCTCTGCCAGCGCAGCAAACGAGGCAGCTCAGCCAAGCATTGGAAGAGCAGTCCCAAGCCAGGCAGCCTGAGCCTGTCCCCAGGAAAGTTAGGGCATTTCTCTGGTAACCCCACCAGCAGAGACAGCACCCAACAGTTTAGTAAAGTAAAAACAATAGCTGAAAATCACCTTGAGAGTGGTGCATCCAGGGCTGCACTCAGTAGTCACTATGAAGTTGGGAGGAAGCTCTGTCAGCCCTCTGATGAATGCTTCTGCTGGCTGCTGTTCCTTGTCTCCAAGAAGCACCAGTATGACCCATGCTCACCTGAGCTGCCACCCAGCACAGTCCCAGAACCCTGCTCAGACCTCCTCAGCTGGGAGGACAAAGCTGTGGGGAGCCCAGGAAGGGCTCACCAGGACATTTGGGAGTGCCCCTACTCACAGCCCTGCCTACAAACATCTAGTAAGTGAATTGAGTATTTTATTGACAGTGCTCTCACTAAGGGGAGTACATGTTGGAGAAATTTTAAAAAAGAAGACAGTATCTGGTTCTAAACAGTGATGTCAAAAGAGGAAAAAAAATCCCCAGTATTTTGTTTTAGAGCATATAGGAACAAAAAGCTCCCCACAACTGAAATGCAATACGCATTCAAATGTTATGTTTAAGTATCTGTCTCTACATTTTCTTCCCAAAACCTGGCTTTTGAACCCCAAAGTCAATATATGTGAAAATCTGAATAGAATATAAATAAAGTCAAAATGCCAATGCCTCTATAAAGTCCCACAGAAAATAAGATATTGAAATTCTTGCAGTTCCACTCTGCTAGCTCAGCAACCAAGATGAGAAATGAAGAAATGTTGGCTCAAATCTTGAAGTTACCAAATAAAGTGGTTTAAATAAGAAATAGACTAGGGAGCAGTGAAAGAGACCTTAAAATATGTAGATTTTAATTACCCTGCCTGAAAGTCTCAGTTGCTGTCTGTATTTTTGAGAGACTGGATTTTTAGGGAGCACCCAACACCCATGCTGATGGGGTTATCACTTTGGAGTAGCTCTGGTCTGGTCCTGTGAGCTTAACTGCAATTAGCTGTGAGACAGTTTTGTTTCCCCCATGAGCAGCCAAGATTGCATGTCCTCATCTGCTTTGCAGTGTGAGACACCGAGCCATACATGGTGGAGAGCAGCAGATTCATTCCCAAGTGAGTGCCTGCTCTGGAACCAGCTGCTAGTGTAGGCTACACACTTTGTTCATAATTTCTCAGCACAAAGTAGAACTTCATCTGATTATCATTTCTGCCTGTAACTAGGAAAAGTAATTAAAAAACATACCATCTGCCTAAAAATGTGCAAATCTGAAAAGTGCCTAATATATTTTTATGAGAAAAGTCCAATAGGGAGGAAGAAAACAGCGATGATTGATTTCTCAATGATTATTGCAATATTTTGGTATGTAGTTACAGTGCTACTTCATGCTAGTCTAAATCATTGCTATTAACAAATCTAGGAGCTTCAGAAAGGCCACATCTAAAAAAGAATTTTCATCTTCCACTAATTGCATCATTTTATGGAGTCTTAACAGACTTGAAAAAATTGGCCTACAGTCTGAGTGACAGTTTGCGTTACAGATTTAGAGAGGATATGAAATTTTCCTATATCAAAGCTGAAGAACAGTTCTGACAGCTGCAAATGTTCTCTGAATTAATAATGAGGAGCTGGTATAAGACAATATTTAAGAAAAATCCATTTCTCTCTGCAGCATTGAAGCCCCTTGCTTATAAAATATTAAACAGGATTAAAATTGGTATGCTGCTTGAATGGAAGGAGAGAGCTTGAAATCCACATGTGAATCCAGAAGTAAAAATAATCATTAGTTCCCACTTTTATTAGTGATAACTTATAATTCAGGGTAAAACAACACCCTTCCCTTGCTGCTAAAATTCAAACCAATATTTTGGCTCTGGCATAGGAAAGAAAATCCACTTTCTAGCTTCATTATTTAAACCTCACTGACCAATCCTTATTTGCAGAAGCTTTCTTCACTGTATAACAATAGCTATAACAAACACCTCTGGAAGATTAAATAACCCTGTTATCTGCTATGCAAGCTCTCTGAATATTAACTGACAAATCTGAAGTTTTGGTTTGTCCTGACTTTACACATAAAATTACTTTCTTATTTCTCAGTGCTTCCTTACATCACCTCTTGGCTACAAATAGATTGTATAATGTCAATAAAAACCCAGGAGACATAGCCTGGCTTTGTGGTCTTTTTGTCTAGCAGAGACAAAGGCTGGGCTAAAATTTCATCAAGAGACTTAAAAATTTCACTTCAAGCCCACCTAAACCTCTCAGGTTGACAGTTTAGCCATTTTGCTCCCCATTCTCACCTGCAGGAATGAGAGAAACCTGTGTCATCTGTGTAAAACTCACCTGTGCACTCAACCTGATGCAGTCCCCCTAAGCAAGGCAGTGCTTTCCCAGCTGGTGAGATGCTGTATGTGGACCAAGGGAAACCTCAGGAGCTGCAGAGAGGTCCTGCTGCCTGGAGCAGACACAGAAACCCTGGCAGACCAGCTGGTATTTATCTAGAGGAAGCCAGGGCGAGTGTTCAGGGCAGGAATATGTGAGGGGATGTTGCAAGCCTTTTCTGTCTGTGTGGGATGAAAGAACTTCCCGTCAAAGTCTCAGGGAAAGTCCCAGCCCTTGTATTTACAGCTGAGGTGAAGCTGTGGTTGCTTTTATCATGCTGGCACTGACTTGCCCCTTGGCTATTGGCCAGAGCTAAGGTTTGGCTGCCTTTCCCCACTCTTGTAAGACTAACCAGAATTGTGTAAGCCAGCAATGTTGTAGAAGCACAACAACAAATATTTGCCTGGAAGGAAAGCTGCTTTTCTGTGTCTTGGCTCTCCTGTGCCATTCCACCTGTAGGTAGGGGCAGTAAGATTTCCACATTGGGATGAAAGGAATTTGGCATGGGGTGGTTGGAAGTAGCTGATCTCTGAAATTCTCTGGATATTCTTGGTGAGTGCAGCTATCCTGAAGTGCCAGAGGCTGTGATGGATAAGTGTTGAGAAATGAGTCTTTAAGGGATAAGATAAGCCACTGTGTAGATGTGAATTTTGTGATGTTACATATCTGTTTGAAATGGGACATAATTCAAAACAGATTACTTGAGCACCATTGAACCAGATCATAGTCCAGATAAGAGCAAGGGGCTAAGAAAGTCCCCCTAGCACTGAAATTTTGTAAGTTTGAAAAATGACTTGAAGGGGTATTTAAATAATATAGCACTCTAGACTTACAAGCAGTTTCTGACATTAAAGAGGAAGATAGTAAAAGAAAAATATTTTTACACAATCTTGACTTTGGGAGATTTACTGGAAACTAATTAGAAAAACACACTAAGAAGAAAGAGTCACAGAATATATAAAACAGAGGTAATTTCTAAAAACAGCAAGGACAATAACAAATTGCATTCAGAACAATCTGTGACTGCACTAGGGCTGAAGAAAGTATATTGGAGAACTTGAGTTCTAGAAAAGAGATCAGGTTATGTTTGAGATTTAGAATAAGAATAGCCTGTGTCATTTGTATACTGTTATAAAAAGCATAAGCCAGTTTGATGCCTGAACTACTGGAAGAGATCTAGGAAGGGAAAAAGGTAATATCACTTTGAAAGAGCTTGGGAGATTCAACAAGGTGCACCTGGCATGTGCAGAGTGTATGACCTGGCTCAGAATGTCCAGTGAGGCAGTGGATGTGTCTGGGGGTAACCAGAGAAGTATTCATTGTCAGGTGACCCGTGTATGAAGATGCTGCCAAGAACTGTGTTTTACACTTAAATTAAAGGGAATTCAGAGGAAAATAGTTGACTTGCAGAATTTAAAGGCACAAGGCTAACCCCACAGAAGTTATATGAGAAATAAATGTACAAATTCATAATAGATGGGAAAAAAGGGCAAGGGCAATGCAATTCAGTGCATCAAGTTGATCTAAGCATTGATTTCCTGTGTAATAACATGATAAAATCTGAAAATAATTTGAGGCTATTTTCCAGTGGATAAATACCTTGTGAAAAAAAAAAACAAACAGGAAAGCATTGAGTTGCCCAACGTTTCACACGCCTATGTGATCCCTTCACATTGTAAAACAATGCTTTAAAGTGCAGATGAATGTGCTCATTGCTCTGGAAGGACTGGAAGAACAGACAAAATAATTCTTGTAATTATAGGAAAGATGAATGAATCTCCTTGTTCATCCATTGATGGGCCTGAAGAAACAAGAGAGATCTTTGACTGAGGTTCTGGTGTCTGTTCATATTAGCAAAAATAAAAGAGGGATTTTTTAAAATTTTTGAAACATTTGTGAGCTGCACTCTTTTCTCAGATGTGTATTTAGGCTGCATTTAGTACCTGAGGAAAATTGTGATGAATTTTGCCAACCTTTGAGGTTAGTAAGATTTATACAGATGACATTTAGATTTGATGAAAAAATACTGCCTCAGGGTAGACATGGAAAGAAACTGTGCTTCTGGGCTGAAGGTGGGCAAACAGCAATGTAAATACCATGTAACACAAATAATAACATGCTTGAAAAAAGTTGGCACAAACCAAAGTAGATCACCAGAAAATGTGCAACAATTTGTGCTCTCCAAAAGTATTTGGGTGCTGAATTATAAAGAGAAATACGTACCTACCATAATTTCTTGAGAGCACTGTCTTGATCATCTCACATATAATTATTGAAGAAAATGAGAAATAGGAGGAATTAATTAGACATTTCAGAGTTTAAAGTAAATTTTCCATGGAGGATTTCAGGGCAAATGCTGATGAGGTCATTTTAAAGAGTGTGGAAAATGAAAAAAAAAGAGACTGCAGTAGTTTATGACTTAACCAAACTTCAGTACACTCATAAGGGAAAAACATATTTAATCTTAGTCATGGAAATAAACAAACCCATACATTTTTATTTACTGAAGGCCAGTGCCATTTGAAACTGATTATAAATCATAAGGAATTACCAAACAAAGCCTGGCCAATGGCCATTTTTCATTATTTTTCAGTTATAGAGTGTGACTTACATCTTCAATATATTCTTGAAATTGCAAGCTGGATTTCTGGAGCATTTGACAATGGAACCAAGTCCAGAGAGATATTTGCTCATCACTCTTATTGCAACAATAGTTACTGAGGCTAAGATGCTTCAGAAAATAGCTCATATCATTGAATGCAAGATTGAATTTAGCCTAAAAACAAGGGAGGGATGAACTTGAAAGCGCTATTGGGGAAGATCTTCCAAAGCATATGTGCCAAAAATTTCAAGATTCAAATGCATAAAGAAAAGGCCAGGGACATGGGAGGGGTGTGTTCTGCTCTGTGTCCATCTCTCACACTTCACCCTTCCTTTTTTCGTTTTTTTAAATTTTTTTTTTTTTTTAAATTTGTTGTTTCCTATCATCACTTGTCTGTGCTCATTTGTTTTAGGGAAAAGGAAAAAAGAGCAATGGTGTTACAAAGCTGCATGTTTTTTGTAGGAGGTTGTTTCCCCAGGCTCATAGTTACAGTGCAAGAAAAGATGACAACCTTCTAAAAAAACCCAGAAGGGAGAAAGAGGCACAAAGCCTGACACTTTGTGCTGGGAATCTCCATCAGAGAGCAAACTCACCCTGGGGCCAGGGAGACCCAGGACACTCAGCAAGGATGGTGCCCCCTGAGAGAAGCAGTCCTGGTGCCCCAGGGGAGCCAGCAGGCGCACAGGGACACCACAGGGCCCCTCAAAAGCCGGTGGAAATTTGCTGATAAATGCAGCCTCAAGGCTTCTGACAAACATTTGTATCCCTCTGTTGTATCCCTGTTTGAAATATACTTGGGTTTATGTTTTCCTTGGCAGGGAAGGTATAGCCTTGGGAATACGCATTAAAGTTTTAGCATGTGAAAAAAATTCTGGCTATAGCTTTGTAAAGCCTGCCTTTGCTATGTGCAGCCTTCACAGAGAGAGGAACATCATTTTGCTGGGGGTTTATTCTAAGGTCCAAGATTACACAGGTATTCAGGATGGAAGTCAGCATGTCTTCGAGGATTTATGCATTAGAGATGGTGAAATACCATCAAGCACACTAGTTAACCCAAATCTCAGACATGCCAGAGCAAATGGATTTCTCCTTGGTACACAGTAGCATGGTTTAAACATAAGCTTTGTCCTGTATTCTTTGTCCCTACCATGGCATTTAAGCTGCACAAAGCTTAGTTTCTTGAGAGTGAAGTACTGATTCCTCCGTGTTTAGGGGTAGCTGACTTGACATCAGCTTTCCCAGAAGCAGGAAAAAAAAATCACCCTTTACAAAATCACAGATACAGGTGTCACTTTTAAACTCATGGATTTTCCATACAATGGCATTGTCTGATTGGAAACAGTTCAGAGTAATTTCAGTGAAACTTGATTAAAAAGGAGATCAATTGGATCCTATTTCCCTTTCAAATAAAGTCAACAAACTTTCTTTCTTGAACTTTGTTTGACACTGTTTCATGTGATGGTTCACTTGCATCCTTGTGCTCAAACTGAAGCTGTTGACTGTAAGTGTTTGCTGTCAATTTTGACAGGGTGGGAACATCCAGACCATTTCTGAACATAAGCTCTAGAATTCTTGACGGCTTAAGATTTCTTTCTTGTGCAGTACTTTATCCATGAAGCCTATGAAGGAAGCAACGCAGGTCACTTGAAGTTGCAGACCAAGATAAACAGAATTTTTTAAGGTACTCAGCAAGTGAAAACATGAGCCCAAACCACACATACAGAGATGAGCTGCTGTGTGACCAGATATTCAAAGTTAGGCAACAGGTGAGTTTTTGGAGGAGACAGTGAATTCTAACTCCTTTCTTTCTATATAAATCACTAACTTCATCCAGCCTGTCCATGCTTCATTTTGATAATCTTCTAAGAAAGTGTTTGAGAAGTGAAGGACATGAGAAGGGGTAAAATATTTTTTTTGTTAGTTGAGACTGACCCATGGGAGGCTGAAAGTCAATAATGGCTAAAGCATCTTTCCATTTGTTGTTCTCATCTTGGCTGAAGCCAAATCCTAGCTTAGAATCCTACCTCTAAAGTTAATATTTTCAAAGGAACTACACTCAAATATGTGTGAGATGTCTCAGGTTTTTATTGTGTCTCATTAGTTTTCAGCACACATGTGAAGATCAGTGAAGAACCTGGAGGGACCTCTTATAATACTGTCAGTAGGAGATGGGAAAATGTAACTCTAAGCTTTTACATTCTTAGTGTTATTTTCTGTCTTTTGGCTACCTGCCATTTGATTTTAAGTGGGGATTAAAGGCACTGAAGACACATGCAGCTAAAATATCACAGGTTTTTTATGCTAAATAAAGGTAATTTTGTTCAGCTGGTGTTTATTGCCTATTCACAGAGTGACACTTTCATTTCTGAGATGATGATAACCATTCAATATCAGCATTCCTTGCTGTTTCAGCAGATAAAGTTATGCTGTGACCAGAGATAGCTCTTGTGCATGCATCTGTGGAGGCTGCTCTGGATTCCTGCTGCATTCAAGCTTGTTGCTTAATTTCTAAACTGTCTTTTTTTAAAAAACAACAAAGAATGTGACACTATTGTTCACTTAGTTTCTGGGAACGTACTCTGCTGATGACAGTGCCTACCAGGAGGCCAAAATATCCCCTAAGATACTTACTGTCTGATGCAGAGAAATATGCAAGATTTTAACTTCTTACCGTTTCACAGATAAACCATAATGTGATTTTGTGTGAGATGGAAGGCAAAATACTAGTTACAAGTATTCTGGGAAGGACATTTGGGTACAGTTAAAGAAAAGCATAAAGTGGAGCGCACTGAACTATTGCAGTCAGTGGCCCAAAGCAAAGCCTAGATTATGATCTGACTGATCCATTCTGGACTTGGAAAGGTGCTTTTTTCCTTAGGCTGTGGGGAGGCATGAACACTACACAAAAGCAATGGTGTCATGCTAGGAGTGTTTTAGTTCTGCAGAGTGTTCTCAACAACTGGAAACACCATAGCTGGAAGCTCATGGGAATGGGTGCTGTATTTTAGGCTGTGTGTTAATGTCTAATACTATTTCAAAATGAGGCTAGGAAGGAAAGGTGAATTCAAAAAATTTTTATTTACAGACTGTAATGCCTTTGAGCTGAAATCTGCCTAGGCTGTGTTGAATAGATCTTCATGGTCTACGAGCCATGCATGTCCAATAAGTCATTCTAGTACATCTAGTGATTTTTCTTAAAAGAATTTACAAATATCCATAAGTCAGGGATGATGATTCTTCCTGCTTCATACTTCTATCTGAAATTGCTTCATGAAGCTGAACTGTCATATTTAGAGGAAGTTAACAAGGGATGTTTGATGTAGTCTGGAAAGATGAATATCTCTTTTGGATGCTTATATACCTGAAAAACTTTGTAGATTTTTCAACTGAAACTATTTTTTAAATTTCCCTTAACCACTCCCCCCCTCCCCCCAAGTGTATGGTTTTCCCACCACTGGGATGCAACAATAATCTGAAATTTAGAACTGCTTGTGAGAGAGAAAATAGGCTGTAGAACTTCTGTCCATAACCAAAGCAGATCATTGTATCCTATTTATGCAATGCCTTTATAACTACTGTACAGCTAATTAAAAAATTTGCTGCAAGGAGAAATATAAACCCTAATGAAGCAGCATAGAAATGCAGAAAGATAACTGGTCAATTTTATGGACTCAAAGAGCATACAGAAGCCCCAAATCCATTTTGAGCAGCTCACTCCAGCAGCAAGACACACTACTGGCATAGGCAGACTTTTTACTGAGTTCCATTGCTGACAAAATCACCCCTACTGCCAAAATGCTCAAATACATGACTGAGTCACGGGAGCTGAACAAATTACTCCACATGAGTTTAGCCATACTACCTTTCATGTCCATGCCCTTGGCTTGCTCCAGTAAGCACTACCATACTAGATTAAATGTCTTCCTCGGAGCTCTGCAGGCCTAAGTCCCCCATCTGACCAAGTCTGACTGGATGTGCATGGTATTTGTGTCTTGCTTTAATCCTTCCTGACATTTTGTAAAAATAAATGTTCCAGACAGTCTTCTTAATATATATTCCTTTGTATCATCCAGCACAGGAAGAGCTTGAAAAACAACATTTTTCTTCTAGGCTATTTAGACATGAAGAGTCTATTTTTGTTTCCCTCCTTTTTTTGATCTCCTTTTAAAAATGGAGACCTCATTATAATGTAAGCAATAACCAAATGACACAGGAAGAAATAAAAGTTAACACTTAGTCAAGGAGAAATAATTTTGATATTTTTATAGCTATGCTTCCTTTAGAAGGGTAGAACTTCTTTTCCAGTGATACATTTATGGTATTATAATTAATCAGGGAAAAAGAAATTGTACTGCATTATGAAAGGAAGCAATAAGGAGGGGACATGGAGATGAATAGGCTACTTAAGTGAGTAAACTATTTCTGGTGCCAGCCTGACAATGACATAGAGGACTTGAGGGTCTGTAGTGCTATTAGGTCCCTCAGACTCCTCAGTAGTTTTATTTGGGGCTTTTGAGGGCTTATGATAATTCTTGCTTGGCCACCAAGCAGAAGACAGAAGAGGATGCTATTTGAACAAAACAAGGTGCTGGTTACACTGAGTAAGATGAGTTTCACTGGGAAGGATGAGTTTGAGTTCTTCAGAAATGATAGTGGGCTGTTATTAAATGAAATAATTCTTCCAAAATGTCTTGCTTTTGATCATGGCACAACAAACGTTTGATCCTCAGAGTCTCTTCCCTTCCCAGTTTCCTCTCACTGACCCCACAGCACTGATCATTCTCTCTCTGCTCCTCTTTTCTGTTCCCTGTCCTTTAACTCCCTTCAAAGTACACTTATTACTAGCAGAGATCTCCCTTGTTTCTTTGTCAGACTACATGAAGGTTACTTTTTGTGAAGGTGGTGTTTACACCTAACTCAATAAGTGGGAATGAGAGGTCTCCCAGAACAAGTAGGGATGCAGACTTTCAGGTTTCACAAGAAGCATTTCACAGACAGATAAATATGGAGAGAAGAATATGCTGACAGCAGCCTTGTATGTGAGAGACTGTACATGAACAAGAGGAAAATTTCTGTCCTCCAGTCCCCCAGTCCACTTTGTTATTTAGAAAAATCAAAACATTGACAGTCAGAAGGTTCAGGTAGATTGTATTTGATGCTAATAATGGGACTGGAAACACCAGCATGTATTGCAGTAAAGCTATTTTCATCTTGACCATTCTCATCTACATCATTTTATTTCTGTAAGAAGTTATTTAAATGTGTGCATATACCTTAGACAAGCAGTCTGTATTTTAAATTTTTTGAAGAATGTAGGGAAATTAGAATAAATATCTCCATGAAATTTGCTTAATAAGAATTTTCAGAAGCATTTGTCATATTTCTGCTGGCAAAGTCAACTGAAAGACTAATTTTATCAATGTGAAAAGCTGCTTCTATTGTGACAAAAAT
The DNA here is from genome assembly GCA_024865655.1 of Emberiza elegans. Classification (NCBI taxonomy): domain Eukaryota; kingdom Metazoa; phylum Chordata; class Aves; order Passeriformes; family Fringillidae; genus Emberiza; species Emberiza elegans. Next base: position 25,807,360 of record JALJVW010000206.1, read on the forward strand.
TATGGCCTAAGGGAAAGAGCCACCCCCTCTAGAAATTAATATTTACAAAAAACACATTTCTGACAATAATCTGATGGTAATGCCATGGGAAGCTACTAATGGGAAAGCAGAGTTGTCAGAATAAAAAGTGTTCACCTTCTCTAAACCAAGGAGGCTTTATTTATTCTTTCAAGCAATAGGCACAATTGAACTGTCTGTCTGAAATCTTTGTCTCCTGCAGATAATAATCTTGGTTTAGTACTAGCTTGTACTTTAATTTTTGTTTCATGTACTTGGTATTTTTTGGCATCATGTAGACCTTATGATTGGGGGAAGAACAACTTTCTTAGTCTATTTTTGTGTTGCATCCACAATTACAGCTAATCAGTATAGGTATCAAATGCACAAGAAAAACCCTCACGCCATGAATTTTACATAAGCTGAAAAATAAAATCTTTCATACCAATACAAGTATTAAGGTATTAGCAGTCTAATCAAAGCATTCTTATTAGTCCCATTTTGTAAAAACCAACGCTTCAAATTTTTCAATTATTGTAGCTCACTCCTGGTCATGGTGCAATTGATGCTGGTACCCACCAATTTCCTCATCTCCACCCCTTTCTGCAGAATTATGCTCACCCTTCTGTTGGTCCTCAAGAAGCAAGGGAGAGGGTTCTGGCGAGTTCTCAGTGTCCTGGGTTCTTCACTGGGAGAAGTATGATGCTGCTGAGGATTTCCTCCATGTCACTCTAGGATCAGTGTGGGGCTGCTTTTATATGGTTCTTAGCACGTACTGCACCTTACTCTTTCCTCACTGGTCTGCAATTCCTCTTTGTATCTAAATATACTATATATAGTAAGTTTTAATTACCTGCATTAAATATTTGTTCTTTGTTCCCTTTGTTATCTCTAAAGCCAGTTTTACTGGCCTCCCAAGGGCTTAATGACCAGTAATTGATCAGTAGTAATTTGTTTATAGCCCAGGAGTGTCTGGTTTCATCCCATCTCCAGACTTTGAAAACCCCTCCTATAATCCGCTACTTGTATAATCCTCTACCCCAGTTTTATTTCAGATCATAACTGCTTCTATGCAAAGCAGCTCCTCTGCTATTACATACAGAAATAGCAAAAGTCTCATAAAAATAGTAATTAAAATACACACACCTACATGTGTGTATTATGTTTAGCTAAGCTAAAACATAAATTAGGTAATATTCACCTAGCAGGTAAATAATTTTTGATACTGCTTACCTAGGGGTAATGAAGGAAAAGGCAATCCAGGATAATATAAAGTCATCCTGATGTGTCCCAGCTCCCAGGCTTTGGAGATGTAGCACCAAGTTTTTGGGCTCCCACTCACAATGGCAATGCCCTGCTTTTCAGGCTGTGCTGCTCTGCCCTGTGGAAGCAGGCAAAGAAGTCTTGGCCATGGGGCTCATCAGCCTTACGTGGTGAGACCCAAAGAGAAGGCTCTGGAGGAGATGGGTTCCGATGTTCCAGGTTAGTTTGTGCTGTCGGAGAACTGAGAGCTGTGGATAAAGCAAACTGCAGGCAATCAAGCCCCATTCAGTGTAAAATCTGCTATGTGGAAAGAAAACAAAAAGTACTTTCTTCAAAGTAGCTTCATTTTCTTGCCTAAGTGCTACTGGTATCTGCAGCTTATCTCAACTGAGGAGCCTGGTCTGACTGATGCACAATGAAAGTGAATGCAGATGTCATGGAAAGGAGCGAAAAAGGGGGATTTCAAACCACCTGCTTTATGGGACGGCACTCCCTCCAGGCTGGAGCTTTGTTTTCCAGTTTGGCTCAGGCTGGTTCAGTGCCTGCCCTGGGAGGGAGAAGGTCAAGTTCCAGATGGGGTAGAAGAAACACGTTCTGGTGGATCACAAAACATTCCTTTCTGTCAAAACTGACTTTTCACTGGCTCCTGCCCAGCAGTGTTGCTTGAATCAAACACAAAAGGAAGCAAAGTTAAGTTTATTGGTGGTGCTTTTTTTAACTATTTCCAAAAAATCATGTTCCTTCCCAGGGTTTGTGCTGTCTTAAATTCAGCTTCCTTTTCAGAGTCTGGTGAGAGCAGGGGCAGGCAGGACAGTGGCAGAGGTGTTATATGGACATACATTTGTGCTTCTCCTGGTTGTTGGCATGTGTGTTGCATAGGGGAGCAGACTTCCAAATTTTCCTCATGGGAGTGAAAACCCTGCTCTTTGCTGCAGAGCTGTGAGCTAAGAGCACTGTCAGGGAATCCTCATGTGGATTTCTTCTCTCCAGATACATGTTGTGGCCTATTCTGCAGCATGCAATAGCACCTCACAGTAAAACTCTGCTGTAATAAATGACACGACTCATAAAGCATCTGCCAGTAACGAAAACAACTCTCCCAGCTCAACATTGCAGAGATTCGTGTTAATTTATTATAGCCAGTTTACAGGATTTATTTCTGTTTGGCATTGGGAATAGTTCTCAAGGCCTCTCTAAGACAGAAGAAAATAATTAAATGTTCAATTGCTTCTACCTTGGTGGTTTATGTAATCTTTGCACATCAAGAAGAGAGGTTAAATTTAAACGGTTTCTTAAATTCCATCTTGAATTGCCAGAACTGCATATATTCAATATATCTTTTTGGTTTAAATAGTAGAATATGCAGTTCCCATGTAGATTTCTACATTCTGTTTCTCATCTAAAATAAGCTTTTTTAATAAAATCCAAGGCTTTAAAATTACCAGAGGAAAAGGAATTAAATGATTGTTTAAAATTAAATGCTTCTTTGAAAAACCACAAAGGGCTTGGTACTCCAATACTTTACATGTCATCTGGTCTCTTAACTTGTAACATTCTGATTGCCACAAAAAAATTACTGGTTTTGTCTGGTAGAGTGTAGTTGGTATGCTATACTGACAAATCTGTGATTGTTTGAAATTAAATTTGTAATAGCTTTCAGAAGAATCTGATTTATTGTTACATTTTAGTCCTATGACCAGGTGTACACTTAACTGATGCCCAAAAATGTCGTGTTGATATAAAATTGTTTTATGTGGAATTGTTTCACAAATATCACTAAGAAATAATGTTGAAAGATCTTTTATCCTAAAGATTATTTTCTGTCTATTTTAGCAGTAATTGGGAAAAACAAGAGTGGAAAGTTAAATAACCTAAGCAGAAATTATCCAGTCACAGGAGCAAAAGTTCAGCAGGGAGATGGTTGTTGAATGTGTGCTCATCACAGAAAGTTGTTAACATTGATCATCACAAAAAATATTCATTTGAAGTGTGCTCAGATGTAGGACATGGTAGAGACATTCCTTTTAAGTGACAGTGATTGAACTGAAGATGAAAAACCCCATCTTGTTATGTATTATTAAATAATTAATTTTGCAATGATCCATTATAGACTGAGAAGTGTGTATCTGAATAATTGCAATTGGTGCACAAAAGAGCATGTTGGTAATTATACAAAGGAGGCCATGTGGAAGGTCCATGAAATTGGTACATGGTCCTGCAGACCCAGAGGAAAATGTTCTGAGAGAGTTTGCAGAGGTGTGAGTAGATTTACAATAGGAAAACCAAGCATTGTCAGAAGTGATATTTTCTGTAAAAACAGAAAAAAATGCATCACACAGCAGAATTTTCTTCACTTACAGAGGTTTTGTGCTTCTAATATGTAATTTCATGTTGTAGAAAACTCTGCTATCAAACATTGCTGGAAAACTCTTTGAAAGGGAGTCATCAATGCTGGATCACTTGGCAAAACAGGTTGAAGTGCTTTGAAAATCATGTGAATAGACTGAAAAGACAGTTGAGAGAAGGGGATGTAGAAGCCTATTATGGTCTAAGTAGTGTAGTACAGGGTTGTAAGAGCTTGTTCTTTTCCCAGGAACAAAAGGTGACCACCTCAGAGCAATGGAAATATCTAAGCCAAGAGCCACTTGTGCCAATACTCTCCACGTATGACAAACACTTGACCTCAATAAAACCAACAGCTAAATATAATATAAATAAGTATTTTATAACTGTTTCATAGTTGAATAAAAGTATTCCTAATAGCCACCTTTTCTTTGCATTGTTTATACAATTTATTATGGGAACTGCTTAGTCACTGGTTTTTAAGTATAACTTAGCAAGATATTTTCTCTCTGGCCTTGTATTGCTCTGGGAGCCTAGTGGTTCTCACTGGCATGACAGGTGGCAAGATCTAATTTTCTTAGGAAGGGGCCTTGTGAGATGTGCAATCCAACAAAATGTGCACTTCAGTAACAAGAAAGAGTCTAAATGAAAAAAGTTGCCATTTTCAATGACAAATAGAAAGCTAAACCTTTTGGCTCCTGGTGTTAGTTCAGATGACTTAGTGATAGTGTCTCTAGTACTTAAAAATTTGATGTACCTTAGTATTGTTAAAATTACATTAATCAGTAATCTCTGTCAAAATTGCTTTTCCCCTTCATCTGTGCCTTTTAATATTCAAAAAACTACGGTGGAAGAATTGTCTTTAATTTTAATTACATGGGTCTGATATATTAACATTAATAATGTGCTGGATGAGTACTTATTTTTTAATTTTGGCCAAGGATGCAGGTTGTCTAGAGGGTCCCATAAAAGTTCCTATTGACTTTAGCTGTATAATTTGGAAACACTAATTTTATGCATCCACTAATCACAATGGTTGGATTTTTTTTTCCCTGTAAGGAATTCAAAGGTTTCTGGATTTTTTTTCTGTTCATGGGTGTAAGTAGGGATGTAAGATCTAGCTTTAGGTAATTGTATTATCCCAGCTTTAAACTGACAGGTTAATATTAATCAGGAGTCAGTTTCACAGCAACAGATAAAGCCCTACTGGATTTTGCTGGGAGTCTGTTAGCAATCCAAATAAGGATAAAGGATATATTCTTAAGTCATACAGCTGTGTGAACAACTGAAATCGATTGTAGCCATTGTTGAGCTCCCTTGGATCCCTAGTCTCACAGATATTTATGGAAACAATTACACAACTGAAGTAGAAAAAAAGCATTAAGAGGGATTATGCTGATACTCTAGTTTCACCGTCTAGGGGTGAAACCACATCTCTTATCTAGTCATGAGAAATAAAACCTGCTCTTCTAGGAAAAAAAAAAAGTGATCAATATAGAAAATATTTTATTGTATAATGTGTTTAGGTGTAACCAGAGATTTGGCATGAAAAAAATGCAACAGAAAGCCTAATGCCTAATTCAATTAGAAGAAGACTTCTGGCAATTTATTTCAGGAGGTGGGCCAATTGTTCACCCATTTTTAAATTGTAGATGATTTATTTTTTGTTCACGCTATTCCATTATCCCTCCTGGAACTCTTTGCTCCAAGGCTGGTGCTCATTCCCGTTTGCCTGGTCCCACAGCCTGCTGTACTCGATGCTGCTACCGAGCTTTCTGTTCACTACTGAGTGAGGCAGCACTGATGATAGGAAGCAGGTCTGGCAGTGCTTTTGCAAGTGGTGCAAAGATTTGAGAATAAGCCCACATCAAATAAAGACTTTATAAAGCCTCGGTAATCTATTTAAAATGCCACTCTGCTGGCTTAAGAGACTCTTATTGCGCACAGGTTAATTGACCTAATATGAAAGATTTGATTTCTGCTTATAGTGCTGTTATGACTGGATGCTACTAGAGCTGTCATTATTGATTATCAGTGCTGCTGTCACTAATTAGGGCTGTTTGTGCAGAGCCAGCAGGGCTGCCCGGGAGCGGGGCAGGGCTGGCCCCAGGGCCATGAGTGGCGCTGGATGCGCGCCCGGGCCCTGCCGGCCGGGGCTGCCTTTGATTCTCCCCACGCCTGCTCCAGAGAGGCACGTCCACACCAGCACCCTTTGTGCCCAGAGCAGGGGAGGCACAGCCTCGAGGGTGCAGGTAGCCCGGAGGAGATTGCAACAGGATGTTTAACCAGATATGTAATGGCTGTACAAATGGAGAGCATCTCCTGCATCTCTGTGTCCCGTTGTGCGCTGTTGCATTCAGCGGTACTTTACCAAATCCCTTTGTAAACTTCCCAATCTCCATCTCCACCTGGCTTTGCATTCGTGTTTGTAATTCTCTATTTAAGGAAGCTGCTACAGTACCGTATTTTCTAATGTGAGGGAAATTTGGCTCCTATTTCTAGCCTAGGCAGCCCAGAGTGGTTTCTAATATTTAAACAGTTATCAGTTGTTAAGATACAGAAGTAGCAGTTCCTGTATTTGAGAAGAAGCATCAAAAGAGAAGAGAATAATAAAGGACATGTGTGTACCAGTTTTCTTTTGAGAAGAAAAATGTGGATACCTCTGCTGTGATTGATATCAATGCATAATACATAAATATCTGTGGTTCTAAAAGCTGACAACCTTGCCTGGACTGATGAATGTTCAATTTTTGTAGAGATAATTTAATAACATATTAGAAACATCCTTTAAAATAATTATGTCTGACTCAATTTGAATGCTCTGAAAGCCTTAAAGAGGGAACAAATGAAGACTGAAAACTCTACAATGCTTCTATGTTTGACAGCTATAAATATTTTTTAAAGATCTCAACTAGTTGCTTGCCTGACAATTCAATTATTCAGCCTTGTGCTGGAGAACACCATAACAAAATTTGTCTCCGTACTGACACTGTAGTAAATCTGAAATAAAAGATGTCTTTGGAATGAACGAAGAATCTACTTGTTAATATTATTTATGTGATATCAAAGGAAAAACCAGCCAATTCACCTACTCATGTGATATCTCTTTCAGCAGTCTAGCACATTAAAATGTAGGATTTTCATCCTTCCATGTTAAGAACTGCCTCTTTTCTGACTGCACAGTAGTTCTTTGCATGATGTTTGTAGTGGATAAAAATTGGGAAATTAGCCCTTAAAAATCAGGAACCCCAAGGCGGACCTGGATTAAGCTGCTGGTTCCAAAGAGGTTCCTGTGGTGCTGTTGGGCCTGAGCTGGTGCCTGTGTGGCCCAGCCAGGAGATGCTTGGCTGGAGCAGTGAGGATGTGGTCAGTGCAGTGTCAGTCCTGCAGAGAAATGCCCCTTCTGCATTCATGGGCAGTGAAACCCTGTTTTTCTGAAGTCCTTCACTCTCCCCTAATGGCATAGGAGCCAGAAACAGCACTGATCATACATCTTGGAAGACCTTCACAGTGGCCAAGACAAATTTTGTGTCAGTATAATATGTAGCTATCACCTTCATTAGTTTTCCTAGAAGGAAGTAGTGCACATCCTCAGTGATGGCCATCCCTTGCTCTGAATCTTGGTATCCTGTTTCTATTCTCCAGGTTCCTGTGGAGAAAACAAATAGATACACTCCCTTTGAACTGCTTACTGTCCTGTACTTTTTACTGTAAGGCTGGGAGGAACACTGGCACCAGGGTGCAAAATTGTAATTGAAATATGTTAAATTCCTAAAAAGATTTAAATTCTGGTCTTAAGCTCACAGATATGAACAGTTTCCTTCAATTCCTTCACTTGCATTTATGTGGAGGGAAAAAAGGGGAAAAAAAAGGTAAAAATTGTTCTTGAAGAGATGCAGGACTTTTAAGGGAAAAGCCATAAACCATTGTGGAGAAAATAAAAACCTCAGGTGTTAATGCACTCCTGATCAGTGCTCAGAATTATGCTCAAAGACCAAAAGAGGAAGAAGTCACAACAATATGATCAGTGTGAAAGGGAACTCCAGGAGAGAACAGTTACAGAGAGGTAACCAGCTGGTGACTGCAAGGAAGAGAGGACGCATCTGAAGCTCAGTGCCCTTTGTGTGCTGTTTGTGGAAGATCTTGGTTAACTGGAGACAGCTTCTGCTCTTTGCAGGGAATGGGTATGGGCATGTTTCCAAGGCAGAATACAGAAATTGAAAGTGTCTGGAAAAACCAAACAATTGTAGAAATAAGGAGTATCTTTCTGAAAGGTCTGTCTTTTGACTTTGTATGCAAATACTCAGACCTCATATTTGACACTCAGAACCCAAAGATTTTCTCTCCTTCTGGGTCTCAGCCATAGGTCAGTTTTACAGAGTGGCAGACCTGACATTACAGGGGGAATAGCTAATGAGTTTAGCTGCTCCTGGCATGAACATGGGCATGTTTGCCCTAGTTTTGGTTTCCTGGTATTACTGTTTCACTCATATCCCTCTCTGCAAAGAGGTTTTGTTGTTTGTATGGATATAACTCTTATGGACAGCATTCTGCAGACAATGATGAAAGGATTACAGTGTAGATGAGACAGGAAAAAGGAGTAAAGGTGTGTTTTGAGAAAAATGCCATGGTCAGTACAAGACGTTTTCAGGGACTGCTCTACTTGCACTGATAGTTGTATTTCTTGTAAATATAGCAACAGACAGTACAGAGATAAGCTTAAACAAACATCTCCAGGAATAGAAGTTGGACTTTAACATTCTACCATATCAGCAATAAATGCAGAAGCCAAAGCCTGTATTTATATTGATTCCTGCCCGAGTACTGGTGAGAGAGCTGCCAGCGGTTAACTTCACACACACTATCAGCTCTCCCTTTGCTGGAGGATGGAGCCTGTGATAAGGCTGAGGATGAGGAGTGTGGTATGCAGAAGATGAAGAAAGAGTCAAAGAGAATGCTGACATCTCCGCAGATGACGTTGCGGTGAGCTAGGCCGTAGTTCAGCTCCAGGCACAGGTGAGCTCTGAGGGCGTGCTGCTGGACGTGCGGCGGGGCAGGTGGGGACAGGCTGGACGCCCCTTGGGGCCGCCTGGACCAGGGGGTGCCAGTGCTGCAGGGCAGAGCTTCAGTGCAGCCACTCCAGCAAAATTCACAGGTACCAATGGCCCTGTTAATGACCTTCCTTTTGGCTTGGTGAGACACAGAGGAACTTGTCTGCAATCAGTACGGTGCAGCAGGGCTCTCCTGTGCAAGGCAGCAGGTCAGCTCAGGTCAGGACAGCAGCAGGGAGCAGAGGTCACAAGCCTGGGAGTTTCTGGGCTGTTTTTCCATTGGACCTCTGTGCTTACAGTTGTCTTTGGTGACTGTTAATGTGAGTGACACGCAGAGGAAGATGAATCACAAAGAATAAAAGACTTGCACGTTGGCTGGAAAGAGTTTGGTGGTGCATATGGAAGGAGTCTGAGTTTCTCACTAGCCTCCTTGTTTTGTGAATGCAAATTATTTATAAATCCTTTGCTACACCACATAAGGGCAAGGGTAATTGTTTTTTTCCCTTCAACTGAGTGCTCATCATTATAGCAAAAAAGCGTGGGATTGCTTAGAAGGAAAACCAGTCCCACTAATTCTTTCCCTGATTGTGCTAGTACATTCTTTATTTAGGCTTTTTTCAGAAAACCAGCTTTATTATTTCAAATATTACTGCATCTTCTCACTATTAGTCTTTTATGACATTATCTTTGTTTTTATGATGGTTGTCATTATGTATCAATTTGAAGAAATCCTCCAGGAACGTCATGCTCAGGTTGTTTTCTCTCATCACAGTGGGCAGCTGCTTTTCTTTTCTGTTTTCTGGTAAGGTGCCATTTCAGTCACAAGGGTGTATTTTTGCTGGTGCAGATAATGAGCACAAGATTAACTCACAAGGCAGGCACTTGCTGAGAAGCTTAGCATTAGCTCATGGAATAGGAAACCAAGCACTATAACTGCCTATCCTGTAAAAACTGAAATTAAATGAGCTTCCATTGTTATGGGAGCAAAAGGGCCATGAATTGTCTTGAGAAGTAGACATTCACATTCTAATAAATATATCATTTTAATAATAAATATATCATGTTTCATATGAATATGAAGAATCTCTTTAAAATATATAAATGTAAATAGAAATAATATAAAGGTAAATAATATCAATATAACAAAACCACCTCAAGTTTTACTGAAAATTTTGAGGTCTCAGTACATGTGACTTCTCAGTGTTCCTCAGAAAAAGCAGCTGACTTTCAGGAATGAGTAGTCTTGTGCCTAGTTTTCAGAAAATTCCATCTCCACACTGGGAGCTGAACATCTGATAATCTCTAAAGAAAACAAATTAATTAACCTGAAATAAAATGTAGAGGGATTAAAGACTGAACTTTTTAAAGCAGATAGCCTCAACCTACAATATTTACAGAGTTTTTAGAAATATTTATGAATAAGAATAATATATTTAGTTATATGAGTTCAGATAAAATTGTTATTACTATTATTTCTCTAAAGCATCTGGTTCTGCAGTTATGAGAGACTGTAAGTTTCAGACACTGGAAAAAGGAAGATCTGTTGTGTCATCAGATTTGGTGCTGGTTTTATCTTTTGTCTTGTTCTTTCTCTTTAGACAAGGAAAACAGCAAAAGGGAGATTTTAAATTATCCTCATGAGCCAAAGTTAACTGGGGGCTGGCTCAGCACCACAAGTGCCTATGCCCATGGAGGAAATCCAGACTGGGATATGGATGCTAAGGCAAAGTCTACCCCACCTTCTGAGACTGTGGCAATCACAGGCTGAGGAAGGGTGCCTTCAGATAAACCCAAATCTCAGTCCTTGCCCCCCACTCCTCTGGGCTGCAAGCCACGATGCTGCAGTCATTGATTTCCACTAACACAATTCTCTGCTGGGAGAGACAAACGTGTCTCAAAGAGGTGGAGCCACACCTGCAGATTGCAGTTCAATTTCCAGCTGCCTCAGCATATTGGTCAGGATGTCCACTCTGGCCTGGGCACAGAGCCTCTCTGGAGTGGCCTCTGGTGGCCTTGCAACCCCTCTGGTTCCCAGGAGAGGGGAGATGAGTGCTCCAAGAACTCTGAATGCAGCACAAAGCACAGTGGAAATGACTGGTTTTTGTCTAGAGACATGGCTGGCAATGGACTAACTCCTGCTTCCAAAAGACCTTATGAATTTTACATTGGAGGAATTGTTGGGTAATGCACGCAGATGGTGTTGGGAGCTTGGTGAAAACATCAGTGTCCCATGTAGCACTGTCCAAGTGAAAGCAGAAATGGTAAGCCTGAAAATTTTTCTGAGTTTTTGTTGGTTTTTTAAGTCTCATGTGTTTGTGTCAACTGAAGTCACGCTGACCTCTTTTCTTGGGGCTTAAATGCTTATATAAGACAGATGCCAAGGCTGTAGGATAATTACAGTACTAATTACTACTTTTGACATGTATTTGTAGTGATTAGGACTGTTTCCAGAATGCCTTTGATGCTGTTTTGCAAGGGCACTGAGCTGAGATTTTATTTTTCATATTATTTTTCAATGCTGACGTTTGCTTGTTCTGTTCTTTTAGATGTAGAAATGTAGCAGCAGACAGTAAAGCAAATTCAGCCATGGGTTTTCTATGTAATAGGAGGCACAAAGTAAACCAAGCAATGGATTTTTGCTGCAGGGAAGAGATATTTCTGTTTTCCTTGGTAGTTTTGCTATGCAATACCCTTATTTAATTTACTCTTCTTGTATCCTTAAAAACGGGACAAGAATCACCTGAAGGTAAAAGCTGAGAATCATTAACAAAACCACGTACCTCTTGACAGTTTCCAGCTGCAACCTCCTTGTCTGTACTTCTTTCATGTCTTTGCTACTTTTGCTCTCTTAATTAAGGAGACAATTTGCACACATGAACTGTACTTGTCCTGAAGGACTGGCACTAGTTCAGCTGGGAGACAGGACCACTTCAGGAGGGACCAAGCTCCCCCAGACCAGAAAGGAAGTTATGAGAACACATCATGGGGATGTGTGCTGGGGAGGGTAGGGGATGGTGTAAACTCATCAACCGTGATGCAGACTGGGTGCACTGAGAAGCTTGTTCTCCATGAGCACAGCGGAGCTGTGGAGGAGTTGGACAATATAAGTTGTGCTATCTCTGCCCTTGCAGGTTTTCAAGACCTTGCTAGACAATATTCTAAGAAAGGTCTTCTGATTTCATCTTTATCCTTCCTTGAGCAGGAAGGTGGACCAGAGACTTTCTGGGGTTGGTTCCACCCTGAATTATCTGTGAGAAGTACCTGATTCCTGTTCAGAGCTCTGTTATTTCAGGGAAGTAAAAGAAGTATTGGGAAATCAAGGGGTCAAGACAGATGGGGAGCATGTGGTGAATTCAAGGCTGGCTGATAGTTTTAAAATCTCCCTTTTGAAATGGACTTGACTCATCTTACTGCTTTGAACAGCATTGATCCTTACAGTGTTTATTCCTCTGTAGGACTTCATAGGCAGGTGAATATGGAGTCCCAGATGGAGCACAGTTTCTAGTGGAGCTGGGTAGAAGAGCAACAGATTGCCCATTGTTTTTTTTTTTTTTTTTGTGAATAAGTAATGGGTTTTTGAATGCTCAACTTCTTTTCCTAATGAGTCTCGTGGAACAGCATTTCCTGACCTTTACTAATAGTGCTGAAACCCATGGCCTAATTGCAACCAGATCTATTGGAGCATCCTAGTGAAAGGCTGCATTTAAAGGCCTCCATCCCACTATTCCTCTCACTATTTTGCTTCGTTCTGGACACAAGGATGAGTGGGAGCCTCAGTGATATGCCACCTCTAGATGGCATGATGATACTATAAAATGTGCAAGATTTTCTTTATATATTAAGCAATCATTAAACTATTGCCACAGTAAGGACATATTCCAAAGACCAACTGTCAGGACCCTATTGGATGATACTGATTCCTAGCATGCCTGGAGTGGTCTCGATACTAATACTCAATATGGATTGAAAGAGCCAAAAGAAAATAACTGGAAATGTAGCATAGACATTTTTCAAATATTACTTATTCATTTATTTTTCAAATGCTAAGAGGCAATAGTCTCATAATTTGTGAAAGCATCAGTTCATTATTCAGTTTTTGTAGCAATCATGTTTGCGTTGCAAGAATGCAATATAAGTCTGTATTTGTTAACTTCTGACACCATTTTCATTCTCTAGATCAACTTGCATTGATCATAGATCAATGATAACAAAGATCATAGATCAACAAAAGAAAAATAAAATGTAAGATCTGTGCATACTGGTTGTGTAGATTCTAGCATGTCTGCAGATATACATTAAGAGGCTCCCAGAAAATTATTTACACTTCACTAAGTGTATGAAACTCCTTACAAACTTCAGTGGGAGTTCTGCACATGTGTTTGACTGCATTACTAAATTTTGCTTGTGGGCATGAAAGAAGTCCAAATGATTTAAAAAATCAGTGGTTTTGTGTTTTGTAGTTTTGGTTTTGGTGTTTTTGTTTTTTTTCTCTATGTATTGTGTTGTTTTTCTGGATGGTGCTTTCTTTGAGCTCATCCATTTATAGCTGTCAAAGAATGCCCCAAATGCCAAATCTTGAGTAGTCTTCACTTTTGAACCATCACTGAAATGAGTTCCATAATAAGAAGAATTTGCACTAGCTCAGGAGATCCCCTGTGGTTCTCTGCTCTGAAAACCAACAAAAATAGGGCTGAGACAGGTAGATGAAGTAAATTATTTGACAGAGCAAACCCCATGCTAGTGAGAAATTGCTTATGGAAGCAGCTGAAGAAATGAAAAGTAATTATATACTGCAGAAGAAGGAATAGTTCCAGAAATAACTTTCTGCTCTGCAGTCTCCTCTGACACTAGACAGCCTCTTTGGGTCCTGTCATGTTTTACCAGAAGCCACTCTACATCTGCCCCAGCATTTAGATTGGCACTTTTAAAACCAGATCTGCCAGGCTGGAGATGAGATGCCTGGCTTTGCAGACCACTCAGTTCCTGCATCTCAGGAGCCACTGCTCCTTACACCATAAGATGACTTTGAAGAAGAGAAGCAATTCCCAGAAATGCTTAAAACTGTGATGCACTAACTCTGAAAATGAGTTTATAACTTCTTTCTTCTGCAGTAGTTAAAAATCTTGGGCTGCTTTGTAAGAAAGGTGATGAGATGGTCGCTGTGTCTTGTGCACCACAGTTTGCATAATTCCCTTATTACATTACTCCGTAAGCCAATACTAAAGTGCAAGTCAAATTTGGGAAAGTTGTGAAATTCTAGATTGAAGGTTTTCTTTGCAAAATAAATTCAGCTACTTTGGATTTATGCAGCACATTACTGCCTTGAACCACATGCTCCTTTCTCCACGGGCAGCCTTTGTTCATTCCACGTGTAGATAACGATGGAACATGTCTCTTAGCTTTCTAGAATTGGCTTTTCAATGTCCAACCAAATAACTAACAAAACCGAAGACCCCCACCAAACTGAATATGCAGAAATTCAGTCATAAAATATGTGTGGACTTATTCCTAAAGTCTGCCAACATGAATGAATCCTCATTTGTCTTCTAGCCATTGTGAAATCCATTAATATTCTGAGTGCCTTGGTGATAGCAGACCCTCACAAGGCATAATCATGCGATGCAGCTCCCAGTGGCTGGCTCAGCTCACACTTGTGTGATGGATTTCAGATGACTGGCCCTCAGGATAGGCACATATGGTGTGGTATGACATGCTTTCTGTTTTTCCAGCCTGGCTGAGAAAAACAGTACGGAAGAGGAATTGTAAGAAGGAAAATCAGAACAAGTGTCTCTGGTTTGGGGTCTCAGAGGAGCATTCTGTGCTGCATGTCCTGCTCTGCTCCCTCCTCCCATCATTGCAGGATCCTGTCCTGGTCCTCATCACCACTCTGCCTCCAACCTATTTGCTGCCATCCCACCTGGCCTCCAGTCCCCTGCTTCCAGACCTTCTCTCTTTTGTTTGCTCTCTCTCAAAACCCAGCTATTTCCTCCACTCTGCTAATAATTACCTTTTTATTTTATTTTCCCGAATACTTTCCCTGTTCTTCCCTATTCCCAAATGGATTTCTCTGTGCTGTGAGGTCTTGATCACCTCTTCTCTGAAGCGCGTGGAAGGTGTCTCAGGGATCACAGAGAGCAGCCCTCAACACCCTGACTCCTTGGTGCTTCCTTCCCCAGACGAATCCCTCCTGAGACTGTCTCCACTCTTTATCCAGGACCTTCTTAATTTTATGTCAAATAAGATTTGCTTTGAAGCCTTGCAGTTTTGATTGACCTTTGAGTTCTCACAGGAACAATGTCATTTCCTACACCTCAGTAGCCCCTGCCGTGCTGACTTTCAAAACCTTCGTTCAGACCTAAACTACAAAACAGATGAGAATAATGTATGGCCCAAGTGTTATATATTTTGCTCATGGGACTGTTGGGAATACTCTTATGGTCAGATCTGTGAACCTGAAGGTTTAATTGCCCTATCATGCCTAATCATGCCTGTTACTCAGAAGGAGTTGATGGTATGAGCTTTGGTTGCTGCAGTGGTAATGGAAACCTGTCGGGGAGGTGATTTCTCAGACCACTTGAAGCCAATTGCACTCACCCCACTGGTAATACACTTGTTCTGGGAACAGAAAAAACATTTGATCTGAAATTTTAACTTAAGACAGGTGTCTGGGTCAGAAAACCTCTGACTCAATAGCAAGATTATAAGCACCTAAATCTGGAGCCTGATACAAGACCTTAACTGCAGGCATTGCTCACACTTCAGCTTGTATTTTGCATCCCTAACCTCCCTGTGCAGCTTCACTGGATATATTGTTCAGGTTTTGGTGCTTACAACTACCATGTGGTGTGAGTTGTGAAAAGCAGCTGCTTGGCTGAGCTGCAATTGTGGTAGAGATTTCTGTAGTGCCCTCTATGAAGGTTTGTGAATGTATAGAGTTTGTTGCAATTTGAAACCACTTTAGTTCCCTGAGCCTGGGCAAAGCTCAGTTAAAGATGTCAAAATTCAGGTTTTGTAATAGTACCTAAGAAATGGCAAATCATTCATACTGTTTAGCTAATACATCCTGTTCTGCTGCTGCTGGGAATGTAAAAAGTTACAAATGCAGCCAAAAAAAACCTATAACAACACAGTACTTCCTACTAAGAATAACATAGATTGAAGTAGTGATTTTCTTGTTCAGGGAGTCAAGCCGTAGCATGTTGTCAATAGTAATATATCGGCCTGCATGGTACTCTAAGCAGATTCAGCACTAATGTTAGGAAGGGCAGAAAAGCACGTGGAGGAGGAATGTGATTGTTGTTTCTTTCTCCCTTATTTATAAGGGAGTACATTAGGATTTCCTTTACATTTCTGGGAATATGCATGTTGGTTTAGCTTTCTAAAACAGCTGCAAACTGATGCCTTAAAAACACTGCTGTATGTATTTTCCCCTGATTTATATTTTAAAAATCTTGTTTTTTCTTGAAATCTCACATGACTTGAAAACTTTCGTATTTAATAAGATGGGTTTGCAACTATTTCTGTCTTATGAATGCATGGATTTTGTACAGCTTCCAGAGGAGAAGCTTATTGCACCAGACACAGGGTGGAGCTGGGGCTGGCTGTCCCTCTGCCGATCACACTCCAGGCTTGACACTGGGAATTGCTTTTTGTAGAAAAATTTCTTCACTATCCAGTCTCTTAGAGAATTAAAAGGTCCTAGTCTTGTGATATCTAATACCACTGGACTACCTTTTTTTTCAGGCATGAAGAAAAGTTATAGGCCTTGGAATGGATTTCAACCCCAATTCACAATAATTAGTTAAAATAAATTATTTGCTTCAACATGGATTTCCACTAGCGTAAATTAGGTCTGACTCCAGCTATATTTCTTTTGAGCAGAGTCTGCAGATTGCTAGAGCCTAAAAATTATATCTTTCTGTGCTGAGGCTGTTTTTTTGTGATGATCTCCTTGTAATTTTCTTTAGTTGAGGGACATCTGTTATGTCCTCAGTGCATTAGTGATTCTTGTAGCAATGTTTAAATCAAGGGGAATTTGAGTGGAGAATGGGCTTTGAGTGCATCCACCACCTCCTTAATTCCTTGAAAAGTCCTATATCCTCATCTATATTAATTATGAAAGTCTTTATTATGGCGAACGTAAACTTATTTTCTTCATGAGATTTTCATCTCACGTTACTTATTTTCATTCAGAAAAAGAGAAACAAAAGGAGAACATGATATATTTTTTCAGTAATTCACTCGCTAAATCCCTAAGGCAGCTATTTCACTCCATCTGGACAGTACCCTCTGTACTGATCTTCCAAACAAGCCTGCACCAAAATCGTCATCTTAGTGCTCTCTCTTCCTCCCCTTCAGCTAGAAATGCCTGAACAGATGAGGGGCTTGTTAATTTGGATATGGCTTTTATGTCTTTTTTTAATTTTGTCCCACTGGAGGTCAAGGCATTAACTGGACAATATCAGCTCCATGAAATGTCAGAAAATTGACTGCAGCTGATGAGAGTTGTGAAGTCTGCTTGCATTCTGTCTGTGCAGATTTCTCTAGTCCTCACAGTCTTCCTCCAAACTGGCTGCTGTTCTGCAGAACAGCCTGGTAATGTCACCCACATCCCTTTTTGCCACTCTTTCCATGTGGGGGGTTGAGTAAATTATTTAATCTGACTGGGGTTCAGTGTCCCCTGCCAACATTCTGCTCATATCAATACAATGTTCACAAAAAAACCACCTTCTCTCATTATTTATTATTCACACTTAATTTAAAAAATTATCTGATATACTCAGTAATAACTTGAGAACTCTGAGGTTTTTTTGATGAATGATAAGAAAAAGTGTTAAAAACTGAAATTAAGCAAAGTTGAAAAATGTACAGCTTTAAAACCAGCTTTTGATTTTTTTTTACTATGGTAATAGAATTGCACTACTCTTGCCCCTGTAGTGTTAATTGTTGTCTAGGACTTTAAATTTCTGTCATTAGGAAAATTCAGAAGGCAACATACTTGTGCATTTATGAGAAATATAAAAAGAAGAGATCCAACTGTGAATGCATCTCCCACTGAGCCAAAATTTACTGTGTTCTCTCTTTTCAAATTGGTCTTTTTGCAACATCAAGGAAAAGTGGCAAAGGAAATGAAAGTAGCTATATTTAATACAGTCTTCATTGAAATCTAAAGAACAAAAACTCTTCTTGCCTAAATTAATTCAGGACAGATAAATAATGCTAACAGAGCAATTAACACAAACAAACCAACTTACAATTTAGCTACTGTGCAGCACACTCAGTGTCAGTGTTAATTAGTTGGGACAAAACTGCATCTTTGTCACAGCATAGTAGATCTTAGAGTTTTCATATTTTTAAAATTCTGTCCCTGCCCATTAATTACAGGATTCTGTATGTCAGCAAGCCAATGGATGGCAGGATAGCAAAAGACTTCAAATAGTGTGCTGAAGATTGCATACTTGGAAAATATAAAACATCATTTGGATGAAAAACTCGTAAAAGCTGGTGAGGAGACACCTAAGGCTCTAACAAATTTTGTATTGGAGTAAAAGTTTTGTGTTAGAACATGGAACATATTGATGGACCAAGCTGGACCTTGGGTTCTCAGAGAGGTTGGAGTTTCCTGCAGTGACATGATTGGTTTTACATTTATTGGAAAAAAATTAATTGACTGGAATTAACATATTTCACACTGTTTGACAAGGAGAAATAAGAGGTTACAAAGTTCTTTCCTAAAATAGAATTGATCTGGAGACTAACATCAGTTGCAGATGGATGGCTATTAAAATATATGCAGAGAATTATCATGATGCGAGTCCTCGTTGCTTGATTAAAAATGATTGAAGAAATTATTTGTGATTGAAGTAATCCCTTAGGCATTTCCACAACATATTTCTGCAATCCTTCTTGTGTTACTCCCTCCCTTCCCTTTCCTTATACTTAGGAAGGAAAGTAAAACAGAAACTATGTGGTGAGAGTAGAAGGCAAAGGAACCTGAAAGAAGGAGAAAAGTAGAGTTAGCAATAGCTCCAGCTGACTTACATTTTCAGTAGTTGGATTGAGTAACTTCACAGTTTAGCTCAACTATCATGCACTCTGAAGTGCCCTAATTGGCCACAAAGTAAGTAGCCACCCATTTAAAAAATTTGGCAACTGTACACAGATGCAAACCACAAAGGTCTTAGAAAAAAACCCAAAACAATTAGAGATAAAAGGTTAATGCAGCATAAAATGGCTTTTTCAGCTGTCATATGCCATGAAAGGAAGGAACTCATCAACTCAACATAATATACTGACTTGCCCAGTCCTTTCTAAAATATTTCAGTTAAATTCTGACTGTGTGTGCAGCACTGGGAATGGCCAGGGAAGAAGCTGATGTGCCATTTTAAAAGTTTCATACATAACTCCAGATATTGCATAAGATACTGAGAATATCCTCCAGCTCTGCAGAAGGTTTGCAGCATCATAACCCTGTAATTTGATGTAAGATTTGATTCCTTATAAAGCTGAAATCATGAGCTTGTGATAAATCCTACAGTAACCTATTATTGTGCATCACTTCACCATTGTAGATCACATGAAATAAAATAGTTTGGTTGTATTTCTAGGTTGCCACCTAGAAATCCTGTACAGTTGTCTTTCTAGAACTGTGGCATGTACCAAGGTTGTGGAGTTGATTGGGTCACTGCAGATTTAGCCCTGTATTTGTTTACAGGTCCTTGTCAAACAAATAATGATTTTTTCACCTACAGCTGTTATTTCTGACTATATAGTTACCAGATAGTCTGAACAGAGTGCTTCAGTTAAGCTTTACATGACTACTTGTTTCAGTTTTCTTTTTGCTAATCATAGCATCTATATGCTCACCTAAGTAAAATAAAAAAATAAGTTGATTTTGTTTCTCCAATTAGAAAGTTTATTCACTGTACAGTTAGCTCCAGTAAATGATAAGGATTGAATAAAGGTCTTCAAATACAATAGAATTTATGAATGCTATGAATTAAAACCATAAAGATACAGAATAGTGAGCCTCATGGATTAAATTTTGATCCTCATTTAAATAATTCTATATCCCTTTGTGCCAGCTGGCTGTAGGAAATGGTCCATCCTGAGCAGTTTTAGCACTTTGTGTTCTACCTTTCTGACTTCATCCACACTTCAAAGTAAGCTCTTTATTTTAAAACATTTGCAGTAGATTTGTACTGACCAAGCCTTAGGACTGACACATTATGCAAAATTTACTCTACTTTGATGTCTTTGCTTTTTCAGGCTTTGTTTTATATTTCACATAGGTGATTTCCTGGTTGCATAAAGACACTCCTCAAATATACTGGTCACACTTTCATTGTCTTTTCCCTGGAATGTGTATAAAGCAGTGTTGCTTTTCCTGCAGCTGTGTGGTTTCCCTTCCTGTGCTTCCTTCCTTCTGTTTTTTTCTGCTGCATTCATTCTTCCTTGCCTAATATCACTCTTTTCAAAGCTGGACAGTAAAAGGAATGGTATTTCCAACATCTGAAATCTATTGATAAGACCAAACTCATCACCCCAGAAAATGATATTGACTAACCAATTGTGATTAGGTGATCGGGGAGAGCAGGAATGATGGCTGCAGTCTGTCTCTCTCATACTGCTCAGCCAGTTCAGACTCAGTGCCTACTCTGTGCCCAAAGCAGTAACAAGCTCATCTGTCTGTCTCCAGCAGAAACACAGAACCCTGGATTCCTCTATGTGGAAGAGAGTTAAATCTGGCTGCACATTTAGGACAAGAAGGACTAGAAGGACTGGAAGATGGTGGTGAATTGTGTGTGCTGTATTGGCAATTGTTTTCTAATTAGACTTTGCTGTGGACTTTTCCATCCATGAGCAGGCAGTGCATAGGTCTATTGTCACCAGCTGACTCTTGGTCTGTGTCACTCAGAGAAGTCCTCAGACTTCCTTCCCTTTGAAAAACCCTTCTGCTAGGAAAGTCATGAGCATCCCAAAACACTGGCAAGCAGGGTCAGAAAGCTTCAGAGAGAAGGGGATGGGAGAAGAGCACTGCTGAGGGAAAGGTGATGGTTGGTTTGGCTCAGCAGGATCTCTGGGCACAGGAGTGTATGGATGTGGAGCTCCTGCACCAGGGGTGGCTAGAGAAACACACAGGCCTCGAAAGAAAACATTCCTTGCTGGCACATGCACTTTTCTTTATATACTTGGATTTTATTAAGTGATTTGCCACCTAAAGAGCAATGATTGCAAACAACATGTAGGGGTTAGGGACCATATGCTCAGTGCACTGATCCCCCACACAGTGTAGCAGCCCTTCCCTAGGCAGGAAAAAAGAAGAAGAAGGTATTTACAAACTGCAGTTGTAAAAACTGCTGGGAAGCTTACAGAATCTATGCTATGAAGCTGAGGCAATCCCTGTTGTCTAATGATTTCATAAGCACCAGATTAATAGTTCATTCTGCAGCCAGACTTCCCAAGAGAGAGCAAATTACAATAATAAAATCAATATTATGAGGATAAGATGCTAATGCTATGTATTCATGGAATAATTAAGTTGGAAGGGATCTCTGGAGGCTATCTAGTCCAAGTTCCTGCTTAAAGTTAGATCAGGCTGCTGGTGGATCTGTACAACTGACTTTCAAATAGCTTCAAAGATGGAGATTTACTATGCTTTCATTAATAACTGCAAGAGTATGTCTTTGTATGGATCATGAGAAAAATTAATTTTCTGCAAAAATTTGCCTATGAATCAACTAATAAATGTTAAGATTAGTACATTTTCACCCAAATTCCATGTCTGAATAAACATAATTGTCAGAAAAGTTGCTCAGAAAAGTGAATAACCCATCACAGTTTGAACCATGTGAAGGCTGAAGACTCTTTTAGTGCTACAAGTGTGACAGAGAATCAAAATCATGAAGCAGACCCAGGACAGGAGGGCAGACTCAGTTCTGAGGTTGAGACTGCAAATATTCAGCACATCCATCAAACCACTCAACCCCAGGCAGCGACATGTGAGAACTAAATTGTGTTGATTTGCTTTGGAAGGGTTTTCATGCACTCTCTGCTCAGAGGATAGTAGCAACAATATTGCCTCATAAAATGTATCATAAGAACCATTGTCAATATTGCAGCAAAAGTTTAGAGACCTGCCAGCGTGAAAGGAAATGTGATATTTATTAATTTCAAGCTGGATAAGGATATGGAGCCAGCAGCTGAGATAATACTTCTGAAAGAAAATCCACAAACAGTAGAGGGTGAGAGGTAAAATTTGTGTTTGCTGAGGTGACCTAACCTCCATAAAGAAATATATGAACTAAATTTACCAGTAAATAAGTTCAAGCAGATGCAATTTTTAACACAATCAGGAAATAAAAGGCCCATTATTAGTTTAAGAATATACAAAATCCTTCCTTTCATTTCAGGGTGTGTTCACTGGAAAAGGATCTAAATGGGATATTAGAAAAAAATTAAAATATCTTTCTTGAATACAAAAAACTCTCAATAGAATGTGGAAGAATACCCAGGAAATTTTATACATTTCTGATGTTTTTAGAGAGTTCACCTTAAGGTAAAGACAGGAGAAGCTTTGTAAGTTCCTTTCTCTGGAAATCATAGAGCCAGAGGGAAGGGAAAAAAGATGTGGTGATGCTTTCATTGATTGCTGTATTAGCAATAACTGAGCCCTCCACCTGAGAGTAAACCTCAGTCTAAAAAAGGGAAAATATAGAAAAACTAGGCTGCATATGCTCAGATTTATCAATAGAAGAAAAAGCTTTTTATTTTTTTTCTTTTTCTTCATTAAAGAACCAGGTGGCCTCTGACACTTTCCATTAGAGCAATCAAATATATTTTAATGTACTATCAATATTTGTTTGTGGGAGCATATCTTCTGCAGACAGTGCTTTTTAGGTGTATGTTACCCAAAATGTACCACAAGACAATGTCAGAAATGCATACATCAGACATTAAAATTCTGCTCCAAAATATATTAAATAATTGTTTAAAACTAAAAGAGTGGAGAAGTTCCAACAGAAGAAATGAAAATGTAATTTAACAATCAGGATATTCTTGCTGTAAGTCTGTGTTTATACTGAGATTTTTTGCAAGGTGGAAGAGGAGGAGGGATTTAGATCCTGGCACTTTTACATCAGTGGTGAACAAGACAGCACCAACCTGCCTGGCATGAGAGAAAATGGTTGTTGTTGTTGTTGTTGTTGTTGTTGTTGTTGTTACTTACTACTACTACTACTACTACTACTACTACTACTATTATTATTATTATTATTATTATTATTATTATTATTATTATTATTATTATTATTATTATGAGTCCAAGGTAGTTGAGGCTTTCTGAGAGTCTGATGGTTCATTTCCATTGGATCAGCAGATGGAAGGGGTGGGATTGGAGTTGTGTGAGGGTGGTGTGGGGCACATGCTGGCAGCACACACATCAGCAAGGTGGCATAGATGCCTCCATAATTAGCTAAACATTCAAGCCAGAGACAAAATTTCAGATGAAGTAACACAGCCTTTTTTCTGGGTCTGAATCAGAATGTGCCAAAATTTCCTCCAGATGGAAAACTAGATGGTGAGGAGGAGGTTAATTTGGGATAGGTTAGACAAGGAGTAAATGTGTGCACTTCCTATCAGTATTGCAGGTTCACAGGAGGTTTTTCAGAGTGCTCAAACCTAATTTAGGCTCATGATGAAAAACTGCCACTTCTCTTATTTATAGAGCAGGTTTGTCAGCTCCAGGACTTGAGCTATGGGGAAATTCCTCTGTCAGCCTACAAATCGTAGCCACGAGCTGTGCCCACACTTACTCACAAGCTTGAGGAAATAAGAGGAGCAGAGGCTGAGAAGAACAAAGCTGGTGAAGCCGTGAAAAGTACCTTTGTCTTACTCAGTACAGACTGCAGCTTTTTCCAGGCTGCTGGTGTTGGTGGGGCTGCCTCCTGTACAGCAGTTTAAAGCAGCAAGCTTCAGTGCACCTCAGCTGCACGATGAGTTGGATGGGTCAGGAACTACATGGCCACATTGTGGGAGGTCAGCCTGCACCTGGACAGGAACTGTGGTGGGCTCTGGGGTGCCAGATGTTTTCTGTGTGTCCATGGAGCACAGCTGTTCTGCTCAGCTGTACAGCCTCGGCAGAAGCAAGAGAGATTCCATTTTGGTCAGACTCTTCTAGTGGTGGCAAGTATCTTGTAGATCAAGATATGAAAAGAAACACGTAATTTTTATTAATCCTGCTATTAACTTAATTGAAATTAGTCTTTTGGGGAGAAAACAACATGAGATTGGACTCATTTATTGGGTATCCCTGAACTTCACAGTGCAAGATGAGAAAGTTTGGATTTAGACATTAAACACTCTTAGTGCCTAAAATGTCCCTATATTCTCTGACAGTGTCAGTGACTGCCTGCCATGGTGATGTCTACTGCAGCTGTCAACCTGCCTTAAGTGAGTCCCAGTTTACAGGATATGAATGGCAAAGTGCTCTAGGGACACTGGACTGCACAATCCTTCTGCAGAAGGCTTGGAAAGCTGGTGCCTCCAGATGGAGGGGCTGTTTTCCTTGCTGTGGTGGTGATTTATCACCACCCTCCCTTGTTTCTTCAACACCATTTAGTAATGAACATTTAGCATGGCCACTGTGCAGACCAGATTACAATTTCTATGGATTCAAAGGCTCAAACTTACACAATAGCTCATTTAAATACTTAAATTGTTAAAATGCACCATGTAGGGGTAGTTGCTGTCCATTTTTGTGAACTTCACTGTTTCATCAGGAAAGAAACATGCAGATTTGGAACTTCCAGTCAGATGTTAAAAACAGGATAAATGTTGGGGTGGTTTTTTTTGTTGTTGTTTTGGTTTTTTTGGTTTTTTTTGTTTTGTTTTGTTTTTTGTTTTGTTTTGTTTTGTTTTGTTTTTTTTTTTACAAAGCCCTAAAGAGAAAAAGCAATTTAAAATAGAACATATGTCTTCATTTTTCATATGTTGTCATTCATAGAATAGCTTTTGTTATGTCTGTAACTTTAACCTGTCAATAAGTGAGTAAATAAAATAGAATAATAATATCCCTAATGAATCATGCTTAAGAACTTAGCCATTTATTAAAAAAGGAATATTGATGCTCAAGGTTTCAGAAGCAGTCAAGAATTAAGATCTGGGGCTTTTCACAAGGGAAATGCTGAAATGCTGAAACTGGACACACACATTGAGGCCCCCTGGAGTTGATTCATACATTGTGTGGCTGTAATGACTGAAGGGCCTCAATATCCTCTGTACTTCTTTTTGATTGATTTTGTGATAATGCAGCTGCATATTAGGTGTGCTAGCAACCTGGGGTGAAATAGTAAAGGAAAGCATGGTAGTATTGCTATTTTACCCTATGACTCCTTTGCAATATTAAGTCCTTTAAAGTCTGTCTTCCTGGAAAAGAAAGGAAGCTCACCTCGTTCCTCACAGTGCAATGAAGGATGCATACTGTTAGAAGCAAGAATTTCTCTGAATCCTTGCTTTTTCACTCAGTACTTAGAGAAAGGTAGAAATGACTATCATTAACTCTTGCCCCCAGCTTCGTATTAATGTATTTTTAAAGCTGTAAAATTTCTGCCTCTGGTAGATGGCTTGAGAAGGAGCAGGTAAATCAAGTTTAAAATAGATTCTTGCTCTGAGTAAGGTAACCTGTAAGACTGTTGAATTGTTGATTACTAATGGGACTTAGCAAGAAAAAATAGAAAACAGGGAAAAAATGTGACAAAAATTACTGGTATTGCAGTTGTATATCTTATTCCTGACTGACATAGCAGCTGGCATGCATTTATAAAAGAACTGAGTGATTTGCTGTCAAATACTGTTCCATCTTGCTCACCAGAGGTCATTTTTTAATGATATTAATAAACAATAACCTTGTTATTCAAACACTTATCTATCTAGCTCAGTATTTTGCCTCCAGTAACAGGAGATACTAGATGTGTTACAGAAATAGAAAGTTTCATTATTTAATATTCTGAGTATACAGAAAATTTCTTTTTTGTCTCCTTGAGTGAGAAGCAGTTTTGTACCTTGAAGGAAGACTGAGGAGACACATCCCACCAAAGCTCTTGGCATTATGATACCTCTGGGTATTTTCTTCATCAGTAGGAGTGCATAATCATTTGGGGGATCTAGGACAGATGTTGACATGGAGGAATATTGTGATTTAAGTTGGCTACAGGCTATTCATGCTTTGCCTGGAGAGAGTGTTCCTCATCTGCCTCTCGGTATTAGGAAATTCCCTTTTCTCTTGTATTAGGAGAGAGGACAACAGAAACATGAGGAATCATTTCAGATGTTGTGTAGGAGAGAAACATGCATGGTAATCAGTGGGAAACATCAGAATGGCTCATAATCAACGCCAAAGCCCTGCTTCTGCAAACCCCAGGCTCAAGCCTATGCTCATGTGCATTTTTGTGAGGCATCCTGATATTCCAGGGGAAAACAAAGAGGTTTTGTGAGTGAGGGAGGAAAGCAGAAGACACAGACATGACAATGATGACAACACAAAAAGCATGTTGGCTGAATGATTTGTATGCTGGGCCTAGCACGGTCCTGGCCTTTGTAATCTTCACTTAGCTTTTGCACAAATGCAGATTTTTACAGAAAAATTCTAAGACAAAGAACTGTGTTAAACAGACAGCATGTGGCAAGAATGTCATCACTGAAACCTTAGAGGAATATAGTAATTCAGGCCATAAATAAGGGCAATGACTTTTAGGACTACACTAATGCTTTTTGCTTGGATCTGAATACCAATGTGCCTGAATTTGGTTTCTTTTATGTTCTATTCACAATCACTACTACAAAAAGGCCTTTAAGAAACTTTAAGAAACTCTTTTTGGCTATTGTTCACGTTCAGAACCTGACTATGAATTACAACCAGACACTGGATGGGTGGAATACTCGAGTATATTTCAGTATTCACAAGAGAAGTGGGATGTAAATCCAGCAAGAAGTGAGTCAAAACAGGCCTAGTGGTCCAGTTATCCTGCCTGGTCTCAGGTGTCATTACTGCTCTCCAGTGCTGTTACAAGACAGAACCTTTTCTCCAGACGTACAACAGCAACAGTTGTACCCCAAAATCTTCTATGTGATGGGCAGATTGTCACTCTCAGGTCCTTTGTGTGAGTGGCACACTGGTGTTGCATTCCTGGGGCTCAGCTGGGCAGCTTGCACAGCTTCCCACATCCCAAATCCTGAAAACACTTTGTGTACATGACACTGACCCAGCTTCTGGCTGTAGGAGGATACCTAAAAGATGTGTAACAATGAAACAGAAACAGAAAAAAGATTCACCTCAAAAATTTGTGGAAGGAATACTGCAGAAAGAATAATTTTGTCCTTAACAAACACAGTATGGGCTGTTTGGATGCATGCAAAAGGCTGCTAAGAGCTTGCAGTGGCCCTGAAGCTTGCAGTCAAGGGTGGGTGGTATTGAAAACAACCAAAAATTACAAATTTAATAGCTTTGGTGATCATTAGCTGAATATGGGGGGAAAGGGAAAACTTTGAACAAAACTATCTGACTCGAAAAGCATTTAACGTGTGCTTATTACGGGAGGAAAAGAAGGGGGCATAAAACAGCCATCAGTGAGAACTTGGACATCTGAGAGGAAGAATGGAACAGAAATGGTGCCAAAACTGTAAGTCACAGCCTCAAAGCAAATATTTTTGTCTGAAAATACATATTGCTAACATCCCAAAATTGCTAATTATCTTCTCTTTCTCAATCTGCTACTGGTCTGGCTGTGCAGATAAACCCACTATTAACCCACATCTCCAACAAGATTTTCTGGGGGCTATCGGGTGTGTGGCTTTCTCATGCGCACCATGGGGAACTAAGTAGCTGAGGCATCATGCGAAATGCAACTTGAAACTTTTTGAGACCTTATTAAATGCATTTTGAGACTGAGGTAGGGCTTAAAATGATAGTGCATGCAGATCCCTGTGCTGCCCTGGAGAGGCAATCCATGCCTTCCCTCATGGAAGACCCTACAGGCCTCAGTAGGTCTGTAACCTTCAGAGTGCTATCAGAAACCCCTGTCATGCTTTATATAACGAAGAGGAAAGGAGAAAACTGCATTGAAGACCAGAATACCTTGCTCTAGTCACATTATCCCTCGGTTGTCAGTCCAGAAGGAGCAATTCATCAAAATCAGCCTGGAGGAAATTTGGGAGTTTTTCTGTGCATCCGTTGCTGCCTCATGTTGGAAGAACATCAGGTCCACATGACAAGGATGGAGCAGATGTTTTCTCTTTCAGTGCTGCCTTGACAGAGTGATTCTGATTATACACAGCACATCCAGAGAGAAGTGCGTGTGCACAAGAAAGCAGTGGGATCACAGAGGCAACACTGATGGGGGAAAGCTGGGTCCAGGAGGTTTTGGGGCACAGAATTATTTTCTGGGCTGTGTTGGCCACCCGACAGAAACATGAGAAATACAATTGTTCCTTTCTCGTTGTTTCCTTGGGATCCAGCCATGCTAGCAGATGTCAGACACACACAGACACAGTCACAGACACGCACAGACACAGTGACAGACACACACACATCCACAAATGGATCTCTCTGGCAGCAGGTCCAGCCTATGGTGTTCCCCACCTCTGACACCCCAGGGTTGCCCAACAGCTGACTCAGACCTCTGGTCCCTCCCTCAGTCAGCTCTCAGACTTCTGACAGATTTGCATTGCTGGAGAGCACCCTGACCCAGGGTAACATTGAAGAGTGGAGTGTTACAATGACAGGTGCAGGGGTCAGGCACAGGATTAGTGGCCTTTATCTGCCCTCCTCTGCTCTCCTTTTCCCCATTATTTGTTCTTCCCTGTCTAGACTGATGTGTGTATTTCCCCTTCCCTTAAATATTTAATAGTGAGCTTATCACATTCCCAGAATTTCCTCAAATATCCCATAGTAGGTTTGCTTATGCCTTTAAGACCCGTGGTTATCTTGCTTTCCCCTCCTTATCACTTAGAGTTTTGGTGGAACTTGTAAAAGCTTTGTTCCAGCAGTGTCCTATCAATAATCAATGTGAGAGGTCTGGTCTTTGGTTTAAGTATCAATTTCCTTCCGCTTTTTTGGATTCTGTGATTTTTTCTCGTTTTGGATTCTGGGTTTTTAATGTATTCCTTCTCTTCCTGTCTCTTGTCCCAGTATTTTATGCTCAACAGCCCTGAACCCAATGTCCTCACAAAGTAAATATTTTCTCAGTTCTCACAAGGGTATCTTACAGTCTTCTCTAACAGATATTCAGAGCATCTTGTGGACCTGGGGTGGGATAGGAAATGGCTATGCCTAATTTTGCTCTTGTGTGAATTTCTGACTAAAAATATATATTGTCTCTATAGCAGCCAAATAATTCTCAATATCAAGAAATAAAGTTGATGGAGGGAAGGAAAACTAAACCCAAGCTTTGTATTAAGGCTCACTAAATTACAAATCATTGAACAACTTGAAATAGGATTAAAATGTGAGTTCTCTGGTCTATTTTTAAACTGTTCTACTATTATGGTTTTTTATTATATAAAAGTTAAGTTAGTAATTTGTAAAATCATCTAAATGCACCTTTTTCACCTTCTGTTCTCAGCTTTGGCAGTGAAAAATTGTTCTGATTGTGGTTTCTTGAAGTGTAATTACTTTGTCAAAGGAAAATATAACTAGAACTGATATTTGAAATGCACTATAATTGTACTTAAGCCATTTGATAATTTGCTCACGTACTGGATGTTTTATTAATTTAACAACAGCTAACAATACTGAAGTTGGAGAATCATCCAACAGTTTCTCTTTCCCATTTAAAATAAAACATAATTTGCTTCAGCCTTTCATCTACTTCCAAAGAGAAGCTGTGGACACCCACTTTCTGTGAGCAGTTTCATTTACTTCACAATGTATTGCTCACAGTAGTACTCCTGTTGATATCAAGCCTGGCTGGATCAGGTTCTATTTGAATGATTGAACTTCTTATTTGGGCACTTTAGGGTTTTAGAGGAGAGAAGTGTAATATGAACAACCAGGTGGGGGCTGGGAGTCGAGAATTAGTGCCAGCTTTGTCCCACAAGAAAATTCATGCTCTTCAGCTTTACTTTCTTGTAACACAAGGTTGTTAGATGCTTACCAGCTTCTCTGCATGGTGACAAGAACTCAGCAGATGGTAGCTTGAAAACTGAAAATAGCTATTCTTATATTAGTTATTTTCTCTATATGGAATGGACTCTTGATAATGCAAAATAAGGAATTCCTATGACTCATCTCTAACATGTCAAAATACTCCAAGCAACACTTGCTTTTCCTTGCTAATAATGGGAAACATCCATCAGTCATCACTGGCTTATGCAGATTCATTGAATCTTCCTCACTCGGTGAGGAGCTGCCTTCCCCCATGCAGGCAGTGCCGTGTCCTCTGCAGTGACAGCAGCCTTGGGACAGGGAGGTGGCAGGCGCTACCCTGCCACAGCAACCATGGCGCTGGACATGTAGTGTCCTGCTCTGGGAAATTCAGACCTTTGCATCTCCTAATGCCTGCCCTGTGACCAGAGACACGTCAGACATGAGGAATGACAGTGTCACCCCCAGATGGATTGCAGTAAGGTCTTGGTAGTGGGCACTGCACACAGGAAGCACCAGGACATTTGGTGCTGCTCAGTGCTGCCCTGGGCAAATTTCCATTGTGGTGGAGGACCACACGTAGTACCCATTTCTGGAGCCAAGCTGACTCTATTCAGGATCAGAAACCACACATTCACCCCAGCGACAGAAGCAACAGAAGGCCTGCAATGCACAGACAGCTGCTGTGTTAGCAGCCACGAGCAGAAGCAGAGCAGGCTTTGGGAGGGAGCTGAGCAAGCAGTGGTGATGGCTGGTGAGGCTGGATGATGTGTTTCTGGTCTCCCAGTAAAAGGGGATGTGGCACAGTGCAAGGCTGCCATTCATGGGTCTGCAGTGTTCTGTAAGGGACATATTCAATGTAGCAGGGAGTGAACCTCCATGCTGTTTTTGTAAAAGTATCAGGAGAAGAGGCCCTCATGAGGGAGCTTACCGCAAAGATTGGTGTTTGTGGATATAGCCATGTCACCAAAAAGAAGAGACCAACACACAGCACTGTCTCATGCTCAGAACTACTACCAGTTAGTCTTCTTGTCTTGGAGTGTTTAAGAAAGAGTATATACATATTCACCCAACTTTTCTAGAAGCTCTCATGAAAATTCCTGTAGAGAGTATGCGATTCAGTGACAGAATCTGTCTCATGTGGAACTCATTACCCAAGAAGGTATTTTGCTTTCTGGATGGGTTCTTCCATTCAGACCACAGGTAGAAAGCTATAGCCACATTCAAGAGCCTATGCTATGGAGGCAGCGTTTATAGAACCTTCACTAGAGCTCTTCCAGATGGTCTCTCAGCAGCTGATGAGACTTAGAAAAATTCTGTAAGAACTGGTGCGACTGAGGAGACCTGTGGTCAGGAATATTTATTTGTCTAGTTTTCGTTCTCTTTTTTTTGTGGGTTTTTTTGGTGATTTTTTTGGGGGGGAGGGTTGTTCATTTGGTTTTTTTTATTTTTTGGTTTTTTTTTGTGTCAGAAGGTCCAGGTGTCTTTTTGGGCTAATATTCTTTGTATGGGAAAAGCCACTAACTCACTCCCTCAAGACAGTATTTTTCTTTTTTGTTACTCTGCAGTATTTTGTTTGAATTTTTTCAAAAGACTTTTCATGGTCCCTATTAAAGTAGTCTTTGATTTGCTTGAGTCTCAGGGTATTCCAGCCTGTTATCACTCAGTCTAGTTTTCATTTCAGGCAGCCAAACAAAATTTAGTAACACTACAAATGTGTTTACTGTTTTGCTGATAAAAAGCTCTGGTCACACAGCCTCTTTGCCTTGAACAATATTAAATGTCAGCAGTGGAAAACCACTCACCTGAACACAAGATGCAGGAAAAAACATCTCCGTGAGCAGAGGGAGAGAGGAGGATCTGGCCTTAATGTGCTGAAGTATTTGAGCCAGCAAATTAATGATTCTGATGTACCCATGAGAAAAAGTGCTGCTCCTCAGCTGAGAGCCCTTCCATAAATGTCAGGGGGTGCTCTGCATCTTCCTGTCAGCTCAAAGTATGTGCTGATCCTTGGGGAATTTTAAAAGGAGACTGCAACCCCAGGAAGTTTATGATGTTTTCCTGCACAGGTTGGGTTTGTGGTTGTTTTGTCCCTCAGTTTGTATTTCTTTTTTTTTCTTTTTCCTCCCCCTCCCTTTTTTTAATTCTTTCTTTTACCACTTTTCTGTAATCCAAATCCCTCCTTCCCATTTATGTGCCTCATTTCCATCTTTTCAGATCCCTTCCTGCTGTGTGATGAGCTGTTTGCTTTTAACTACTGGTAGGTCCCTCAGCAAGACCTCTCAGGTCCCCAAAGCCCACTGGGATCAGACAATTTCCTCTGATCTCTGGTAAAATCTGTTCCTCTCCTCTTATCAAACAAGAAGAAAGGAGGCAGCAAGGAGTCTCATGGGCTGATGGGCTGGTGTGTTCCTCTGGTCTCTAAACAGCCATTCCTATTTGGAAAAACAGTTCCTCAATATTCATGTTGCCACCTGTGTTCCCACAGCTCCCATAGCTATTGCTTTAACTAGTGCTGCGGTGCTTTTTTACTGAACAGGAGAGATTTCAAGATTAGGTTTCAGTAAGTTTTGAGAAATGAAGGCTTTGTTTAGACAAAAAGCTCCATTAATAACTAGAGTAAGGTAAAAAACCTAATTTCAGTAGTTGTTTTGGCTTTTTATAACACCCAGAGCAAAGGGACAGAGGTGCTGGGGAGAGGTGGAAACAAAAAAAGGGGATGTGTCAGACAAGGTAGGCTGGTGTCAGCACAGCCCTGTGCACCAGTGTCATCGTTTGGCCACATTTCTAAAAATAATAGTTTATTATTAAAAAACAAATGTAAATATTTTTATTTTCTTTTATTTTCCTTTTGCAGTATAAATACAGTTAGTGTCTTAGGTAAAGTGGAGACTAAGAGTTTGAAGAGACTTTCTGGATTATTTGAATCCCCTACTTGAGTCTCTGTTCTCTGGCGAGGCCACAAGGGCCTCTCACACACAGAATAAATTGCAGTCCACCAAGCTGACCTCTGAGGGTTTTTTTTTCTCTCTTCCCTTCTCCCTTTTTGATAGTTACCCAGCCATACACGGATCTGGGTGGTACCAAGCAGCACCAGCTCCCAAGCAGAGCACTGCATTGCACAGCCGGGGGCTTTGGGTGCCCCACACAAGGCGGTTGCAGTACAGAATTTTGCATGCAGATTTATCAGCCTTTCAGCTGGCACCTTGGACTTCCTGTGGCTGGGAATAGCTCTCATCCATCTCCAAGTAACATGTTCAGGTTAGGAATACAGCACTGTTAATGAGGAATTATGGTATGCTTGTAGTTAAATGTGTAACATTCTAGAAGTGTTATTTTAGTAATGATAATAATGGTGATGATGTTGTGAGTGATACAGATGAAGCACTGCAGTGATGGAGGCCAGTTTTCCTACATGACATGAAAGCAATTTTTTTTACTGTACTGGAATTTAAATGTTTGAAATCTGTTATAAAATGCTTTATTTTATCACCTTTTGATTAAAGCATAATTTAGATTTCTTAGTCTTCAGGTAATTTACAGTGTGGTAGTGATCTCTTGTGATTGTAATGCACAATTTAAAATTAAATACTGCATAAGGGGATGAAAATATGGAAAAAATAAACATATTTTTCCAAGTGATGTTATAAATTCTCACTGCATTGGAATGAGAAACAGAAAAGTGTTACTTTATCAGTTTCTTTTCTGTGATGTTTTGAATGATTTAAAAATATGCAAAGACACAGAGAGTTCACAACAGATTCTCTCTGTTCCAGATTCATGATGGACTTTGGCAAACATGTTTTACAGAATAAAGATGAGTCAAGTGCAGCCTTGTGTGCCAAGGGTGACTTAAGCGAAGTGAATTGATGTTATGCCCTCTGTTTCTCCTATATAACCATTTTTCCTCTTTTGTTTTCTTTATTTTCTGTATCTTTCTCTTCCCTAACACATACTTCTTTTCTGTTTTTCTAGCATTAATTCCCCCTTAGCTTACTTTTTCTGTAGCTTCATTCTGCCATGTTATTTGTTTTCAGGATTTCTTCCCTTCAGTCTCTTTTTAGCCCCTTTCTTTTCTGTATGTTTTTATTTTAGCTCCATAAAGACTGAATTTTAGAAAGTGTTTTGCTGCACGTTCTGCCATTTTTTTTCAAGTTCTGGTCTGACTCCAAGCCCCAGACCATATGATTGGCCTGTACTTTCCCAGTCTTCCTCCTTTCCCTCTCTGAAGTTTGCATCATTTTTCAGCCATGGTGAATAGTCTTTCTGCTTCAGCCTCCCAAACTCTATGAATAAATTGATGGGCCTCTAGCTGAAATGTTGCTGAATCACCTATCTATTCAGATGCAGAACAGGCTGGCTGGGTACAGCCAGACTCATGTTAGAGCTGCAAGAGATAAAACCCAAAAGGCATGGTGACACAATTAATAACAGGTTTCTTCTCATTATCCATATCTCCTCTAAGCTTGCACTGATTAACTGGATTTACATGCAAGTCTAAATTGTGCATCTTCTACTTCTAAGTTAATTTAAATAAATACAACTCTCAAAAATAATTTGAGATTATTTGATAAGAAGAACCATGAATTATGATTTACAGCTAACACAGCAAAGCAGGAAGGATGGCAGTTACTGAGTATTTGTGCAAAGGACAGTGTGGTGGAATGGCTGTAAGGGAAGAAATGATTACTCCTCTGGAACTGAAAGCCTTCTCTACTTTTGGAGCTGTTTTTCTAATTCTCATCCATGGCAAAGAGAGCAAGCAGCTGTTGTTGAGATATTGGCCCGTGAGCCTGTAATTGTGGCTGTTCCTAGTTTGATGGCATCTAACTATGAATTTCTTGTGTATTAAATGGGGAAAATACAATTTTTTCCAGATTAGTTTTAATTCCTGGTGCTTAGACACAGACTTGTGAAGGTTATTTGAAAACCATGAACAAAAAAAAAATTCTCTTTATTTCAGCCCAGACAAGAATACTGTAATTTCTCATAAGTAACATTTGTTGCATCACTTGAACAAAACAAGAGAAGTATGCACACAGGTTGACATTTGGGAGTGAAAAAGGTAAGTACAATACTCAAATTTATGCTAAAACTCTGTGCTTATTATCTTTATTTGAAAGTATCTTATTAAACATTTACGTTGTAACTATTCTAATTTGTTGTTCAATTGGAAGCTATTGTCTCTGTGATGGCAGAATAGATGAGAAAATGAACCAGGAGATTTTTTAGGATATTAGAAGAATCAGAGTCTTTTTTATTTAAGAATATAGCTGGAAAATAATTATTGTTAATGGATTTCTATATGGGACATTTCCTTCTTCTTCTTCTTCTTCTTCTTCTTCTTCTTCTTCTTCTTCTTCTTCTTCTTCTTCTTCTTCTTCTTCTTCTTCTTCTTCTTCTTCTTCTTCTTCTTCTTCTTCTCCTTCTTCTCCTTCTCTTCTTCTTTCTTCTTCTCCTCCTTCTTCTTCTTAGTTTAAATTATTAAGCTGTTTTTATCAAAAGGTACAATTTTTACTTTTGATTCTCCTCCCCATCTGACTGTGCTGTGCGAGGTTGAACCAGCAGTTTCTTGGTGCCCAGTGCAGGAATCCTTAAAGCCAGAGGGTTTTAGGATAGGGTAGAAAAGACAGGCCTCAGACAGCAGGTTTGGAAATAGTGCTAAAACAGCAGAACGTGTTTTCTAGGCCATGGCAAAATCAAATAAGCTATAACAATAAGCCTCTGTAGCTGAGCTTCCTAAGTTGCAAAAAGTATATATTAAGTATATATTAGAAGGCTGATCATGAATAGAACTCTGTGCTATGTCTCTTCTGAACGAACCATTGTCTTAAGGAATAGAACGCTATTGTTTTAACCCTAGCCACGTGTTCTTTAGGTGATTGGACAGAACCACTGTCAATATGCTTTTACTCTGTATGATTGGATGAATCTTAGGCTGAATCTGTCTTACGTTATACTGTCACACTGGAATTCTTTGGCATGCTCTGGGAACAGCGAGCTGTTAGCATCTCTCCTGTCTCCATTGTAAACAATGTATTGAGATTGATGCTAGAAAAATAAAGCTCTAGACGCAGCTTCTGTGTGTCCCGTCCCATTCGTGCTGTACAGGTTTCCCGTGCCACCCAGTTGCCGGCTGAGGTTAAACCACAGCAGTCCTTTTTGGCCCACAATATGGGGCCAGAGGGTTGAGATAATGGCAGCGCTGTTCCAGCTACTGAAATGCAAGTAACTATCCCAGCCAAAACCTGGACAACAGTGAAGCAATAGAACAAACATTTGATGGTTTCTGATAGTGACACATTTGAAAATTTGTTTGATTATTTTATCATTGTAAGAATTATACTGAGCAGTTTCAGGAAGTGTTGTTCCTCTAGAGGTTTATTGCCAGCATGTCCAGAAAGCTGCCAGAACGTGGTTACATGGTTAAAAAGGTGTTTAATGGCAAAGAAGAATTTTTAAAAGCCTTAAGAGGCTTTTATATTTTAGATTTGTTACATTTTTAATCAGGATGCAAATATAGCAAGATGGTGGGCTGAATGAAAGAAAACTACATCCATCTTAGCAGGCAGTCCAGTGCAACATGATTTGTAGGGGAAAGAGCTGGTGCCAAGGACCCAGCAGCTCTGTCACATGCACTGGGACTGCCTCTCTTCTGGTCCTGCAGGCTGGTTACCTGTCACTGGCTGGAGCACATCAGGTGAGAGTGTGAAGTTCAGCTCTTCATTTAGGCCCACACAGTGAAATGGAGTTTGTGTGCTCGCAGGTTACCCTGAGATCTGAAACAGAATGGGGTAATTGGAGATGGCAGGAGATTTGATTCAGAAGTGCACTCCTGCTTCAGGCTATCACATTAATGTAGACACACACAATACTAATTAAGAAGCAATGGACCAAATGGACCGAAGGAGCAGGGAACAAATAATCGATACAGCAATTTCTGTTATATTATGTCATGTCTTCTCTGTTATTACTTTTTTACGCCATTTATAATGCCATTCATTCTAGTATAGGAATGTCTACAGAAATTTGCAACAGGGAAATAATATTTTCTTTGCAAGAATCCCTTTATCTTCGGTAAGATTTTCTTTCACTTTCTAGAACTTGATGTCAGTACTTTTATAACCTCTGCTTAAAAAAGATCACAGTACTTAGAAGGAAAAGGTCCAGCAAAGAAATAAACAATCTAAAGTCTTCTGATCACCAGTCATCTTAACAGAAGTGAAACACATTGACTTCAAAACAAACTGGTGGCTTTGAGACTGTAATTTCTGTAGTTTTTCTAGGTCCCCATAACTTCTTCCTCTTTCTCTCACTTCTTTCCTCTGTAATTTGTTTGAGCCATTTGTATCTACTGGAAAATTCCCCATAGGCTGTATTTACTTTCCAGAGGGAGCATAATATGAAGCTATTAGCAGCTGTTTGTACTTTTATGTTTTTCCTTTTCAGAACTCCAAAGCTGCAGTTTTGATGGTATTTTCTATACTATCTTTGCCATGCAGTTGACTGAGCCCTACTGAGTACCAAAGGCACACGACTCTCCACGTGAGATTTGGGACTGTACATCTGAGCTGGGAGTATTCACTTGGGGAAATTTCAATGAAGCCGTGGAAAAACACAATCCTGAAGCTTCTACTTGATGGAAAGATGTTAGTCCTTTCAAAGCTTTTAATTTTGTATTTGTATAATGAATCTAAAGGAGGTAACATGTTTAAGGAATGTAATGAATCCAAGGGATGCAAAGGGAGATGTTAAGTGTTCAGGGTGTATTTACCAGGAAGACAAACACCTTTATGGTTCTTCCGTCTCCCTCACTGGGAGCAGGTAACGTGCTTGCCTGCATTCAGGGCAGCAGCAGAGAAGATGAAGTGCTGAGCAGCAATCAGGGCCTGCTTCTTGGTTGGGCCCTTCCAATTTTCTCTTAATAAACCCAGAAAATAGTTTTTGAATTTGTCAGACACCACCGAGCTGCAAAAAAGTTATCAGCATGACAGGAGCCCTGTCAAATATGTCCAGATGGGCTCTCATGCCTGTACAGATTGCCACACTCTCTTAAATTTCTGCTGCTTTAATTAAAAATAAAATAAGATGTGGTACTTGGGTCTGGGTTCATCTTAATATATATAAGTTCACCTCTCTCTTAAATGCATGGCCAGGCAGTCTGTTGCCAAACAATTACAAAGAACGTCTGTAAATTGGATTCACTACACCATCTCCAGGGACGGCTACAATTGTCAGCTCTCTGTCAGCTAAATGAAAATAATGAAATGTAAGTTACAAACAGCAAGAAAATTGGGTGAGTCATTCTATTTATACATGTAATTACATCTAAAGGTCCAAGTGCCTTGAAATTAAAAGAAGATTGGTTCTGTCAGGTGCTTAACAAGGTTTTCCTGGAAAGGGTCTTCCTGGAGGAAGCGCTGTACAAAGCATCTGTGTCAGCAAAGCACAAACAGCTTGACACTGTCTGCCAGGATTGGAGTGAGAGAGCGCTGCAGAGCCCATGTGCACATTGCTGCGACAGGCAGGGCGGCGTGACCGAGATGGAGAGTGACGGCCACGCCGGGCTCTGCCTGCCTCCCCACAGCTCTGATAATGAGCATCAGCCAAAAGTTGACAAAAGGAGGTAGAAAATGCTGAGGACGAGTGGGATCTCCTCTCTTCTTTCTTTGAATCTCTCAGAAGGCCTTGGGGCTCTGGAAGCTTGGTATGAGGATGCATTGCATATTAATAATATAT
This sequence comes from Emberiza elegans, assembly GCA_024865655.1. Classification (NCBI taxonomy): domain Eukaryota; kingdom Metazoa; phylum Chordata; class Aves; order Passeriformes; family Fringillidae; genus Emberiza; species Emberiza elegans. The sequence goes on from JALJVW010000206.1 coordinate 25,845,892, forward strand.
AAAGCACAATTAGCACACATGGTGCTTTGCAGGCTTGTAACTCATGCTTGGCTCCAAACTTCAGCACAGTGCTATGGGGGGAATAGGGAAGAGCTACACCATAAATACAAAATAACGGATTGATGCATTATTGAACAATTTAGTTCAGCAAGTCTTGTCAGCACAGATTTGAAGGAGGAAAAAAAGAAGTTCCATGAGACATTCATACAAATAAAGTAATGGGATTTTGAGGATAGAAAAATAGCTGCAAAAGTGTTGGGTTTTCCTTTCATCAAATGATTATAATATTTTTAATTAAAAGCTTATAGGATAATGATTTTTTTTGAGTATTGATGGAGAGACAACATCTGTGGCTGTATCATCAAATATAGAAGTTATAAATTGAATCTTTGTTCTAGTTGCAGCTGGGATAGAGTTAATTTTCTTCCTAATAGCTGATATGGTGCTGTTTGGATTTCACATAAAAATAATGCTGATGACATGCTGATGTTTTACCTGCTGCTATACAGTTTATATGAAGATAAGAACTTTTCAGCTTCTTGTGCCCTGTCAGCAAAAAGCCTGGAGGGGCACAAGAAGGTATGGGGGGACACAGCCAGGACAGCTGACCTAGAGACCAAAGGCTGTCCCATAACCTATGGCATCTGCTGAGCCACAAACTGGGGGGAAGACTGGCCAGAGTCCACTGCTCAGGAACTGGCTGAGCATCAGTCACTGACTGGTGAGCAGGTGCCTTGTGCATCACTTGTTTTGTATACTCTAATTCTTTTATCATTTTTATTATTATTTTCTTCCTTTTCTGTTTCATTAAACTACCTTTTTCTCAACCTACAGGTTTTCTACAGTTTGTTCTTCTGAGTCTCTCTCCCATCCTGCTGTGGGGCAGGTGGGGAGGGCGAGTGAAGGGCTATGGGATGCTGAACTGCCAGCAGGAGTTAAACCATAACACACTTCCATGCGAAAGCCCATAACTCATGTATTATATAACTCATGTAATGGGAATGGAACCTATTGCCTCACAGAAGTCCTGTGTTTTCCAGATATATTATAATGGTAAGCGTCAGTAGGCTGATGTGACTTATTTTGTGTGTCCATTATAGTACGGTGATTTTATTAACATCCAGAGTGTTTTAAAGCACTGCTAGTTGGCACTGTAATTTATGGTGCATCTTAAATATTCACTTACAAAAGCTGAGTATTGGATGTTCCTGTTCATATAACATGAATTTTTAATGCTTTTCAAATAGCTGAAAGTGAGCCCATGTGGTACTTTATTTTGGCAGTTTATATAATAGATGTAACAGATACATTGTGGAACATGCTTTTAATGTCCATTATTGTGCTTAGGAGTATATATGTTACATTGCAGATATAATTTTATAGTGCAGTGCTGCTCTAAGAAGTTGCTGAAGGACTATCAAGACCCTGGTTACCAATTACAGTTCTTAATTTTTTTCTGTTGAAAAGATAACTAAGATAAGTAAATTCATTAGTAAAAAGTAACACAATGACAGGTTGTCACATGAACATTTGTTCTGTTAACCAGATTTCATTTTTGCTAAGAAAACATCTAGCTGCTAAAATGTCTATTTGAAATCTGGATTGCTTCAATGAGAGAGATAAAGATGATATGTGTTTCTATTCAGGAACAAAATAAAATACAGACTGGCTGTCATTACTTGTGCGTACTTGTAGCATATTTGTTCAGGGTCATTTGTATATTCATCATTATTTTACCTCATAGATATTTTGAGCAAAACTTTCATTTCTTTAACCAGAATAATCTGCCAAGCAAAGCCCAGATTTTAATTACTTTGAATCTTTTTTTTTTTCCTGATAAATAACATCACATTTGAAATGGTTGCAGTGTCTTTGAGAGGCTGAGTGGAGTTCAGCATGTCCATTCATGGGGCAAGCTTTTGTGACCTTGGTTGGATGGAGATGATCAGAATGAAGAACATAACTCCCAAACATACTGGTAAATCCTGTCAGAGATGTTTGAATTCCACTGATGTTTTAGAATTTGTGTTATTTCTCTATGGGATCCCACAAATTAAACTTCAGTGAAAACAGCTCAATTTATCTAAACTGAGTATGACTGGTGTACCTGTAAAAAACCCAAAAACTCCCCAAAAAACCCCAACCTTCAAAAAATTCCAAAGCCCTAGGAACAGGCACCATGGACTTGTTCTCTTTGAACTTATCTTTTAGAACCAAAATCTTGCCATCCCAGTCAGGGGCTGCGCTTCTGGGTCTGGATAAAACAAAATTGGTCAGCAATTTGAACTGTGCCAATGGAAGGAAGTAAGCTTACCCTTGAAGAATCCCAGACTTCTTGATGGCAAAACAATCAATTTTCCAACTTTTGTGGCTCACACAAATTCTTCTGAATGGTCCTTAGAGAAAACTGACTTATATCTTGGCAAATTATTGGTCCTTTTTGATAGGTGAATGCTTTTTTCAGGAGTATGAAATACCATGTTTGCTAATCTGTTGGGAGTTTCCATTGCACACTGAGTGCTCTCTTTTTCATGTGTTTTAATTCAATTTACTTTTACTTTACAGGGTTAATTCAAGTTGTATTTAAATTTTATATTAAAAAGGTAAATATTGGCATAGAGCAGAAAAGTTCCTCAAGTCCCTAGGTTTTGCCATTTTATTGACAAAAAGAAACAGTGCATTAGGTAAAAGATTTGTATAGATGTTTTTTGCTTAGTATCCAAAAATCATTTATCTCCTTATCTAGCAGCCTTTTCCACTGCCTGACCTACTCATTCTTCTGAGGAATCAGATGAAAACGAATCAGTCAGCACTTACATTGGGAGACTGCAGCAGGAGTTTTACATTAGAAACAATCTCAGGAATGACAGAAAGACACATTTGTCAATTCAAGAATGGCACTGAGAGGGATCTTAGTTTTTGAATTAAATCAGGACTCGCCTTTATCATACTTTAAAGCTTCCCATCACATTGCATCAAGCAGGCTGAGTGGCAACATAAGGAGGATCGAGACCTTGAAGTTGTTCTGCCCCTTTGCTTTCCAGACAGGTAGATATTTGCAGCATTTGGCAGCCTGAGCAAAGCCAAATTATTACTGATTTGGACAGCAACATTTCACAATTATAAATGTTGAAAGCTTTCTGTCGAAAAATTGCTCTACATTTTCCTTTTCAATCAACAGCTACAGGGGTCCACTAATACTCTCTACAGGATAAGTGTAGGTGTTTGACAGACTGCTTGTAGGTGAAAGGTTTTTGCTGCAGTAACTCATTGTACTTTTACATAAGTTGTGGACTTTTAGATTGTACTGGAATATTACAGGAAACCTTCGAGATTCAAATTATTTTTTTCCCATTGCACATCTGTGTCATGGTACTCTGGCTAATGCTGAGCACTAAAAGACATCACCTTCGCATCAACAACCTGTTTTTCAAGTGCAGTTTAATGAAGGAATAGCCTGCTGACACATAGGGTTTCTTGATCTTATACTAAATAGTTGGTCATGTGTCAATATACCAGATTTCTCTTTACAGACCTCTGTTTCCCAGTGAATGGTGTGCCAGTGTGTTGCAACCTTCACATCAAAATTTTCAAAGGTAAAAGACCTTTGAAAACACTTTTACAACAACCCAAATACTAACAGTACAGCTCACTTCTGCATATGCTAATGCATACAAGTGAAGGAGGATCATACCTTAGAGAAAATCCAGCACTGCAGGTTAGCCATCAAAGGTTTTCTCCTCCTTTTCCCAGATAAGAAGATAAAAAGGTCTTGAGAAGATATTTAATTTGAGATCCAGCTCTTGCACCAGATCTGCATTGCTGGTGCTGCTTTCACTGGGAAGAAATGGAATTTTTGACAAGTGCAGCACTATATGGTCACTTTCTCCTTGAGCATCTCATCAAATTAATGTAAAATGTCCATTGAAATGTGATAGATTTGACATTTAGTTCTTAAAATTTGGTAATTAATCACTGGATCAGATGTTAATAGTACTCCCAAAGCATTACTGACTGGTTTTAGACTGCTAAGACCTTTGACTGTGCAAAGTAGAAAAATCTGGTGGTGACCATGCATTAAAGGAACTGAAATGATGCCTGCCAAAGCACGTAATCTCTCTATAAACCATTGTCTGCCCACTGCAGAGGCAGTGTTACCTTTTTTTGTCAGTGTGATTGGCCCTGTCTGCATGCTGGAAAACTTGCTGTGTACAAACACATGTTCTGACAATCCCTGTTTGCATTAAATACCATGGAAAATGCTACATTTTCTTGACTCCCTATAGGCAGAAGGTGATTTTGAGGTAATACAAAGTTTGGCATAAATTGCTTTTCACTCTACATTGAAGGACACCAGGGCACAGAGATAACACTTAAGACAGTATCCTGCTGAGAATATAGAATTATGCATGTCTATGAGTATTTCTATAAATAATAGAATAATTAAAGTTTATATAAATCATTGGGTTACATAGGTCTAACAGAAGAAGAGATAGCTAGATAACAAGTATGTGTGCTTATGGAGGAGAATTTGCAAAGCCAAAAAACGTTCACACAGTGCCAGTTGCCAGAAGACAAACAAATATGGGAAAAGTCCCATAGAGGTCCTTCTAATAAAGCTTTACCTCATTAGCTACTGTGTTTTTCTGTCCCATATTTACATACACAATATAAAATTTGTGGCAACTCTTAAACTGGCTCAGTCTGTAATACAGAATTTCCCATTTTTTCAAAGTATATCAGTAGATGGATAAGAAAATGGTTGCTAGGTTACTCTATGATAAAGTCCCAGATACTCTTGTGTAGCCTCATTTCTCCTGAAAAAAATTAATTAATACTTTGGTTAATATAACCTTTTAGTGGCAAGCTCTACAAATACTTGAAGATTGCAGTATATTTCAGTAGGCAATTGCTAATTTAATGTCCAAAAAGATGAAGATGAAATTGCAGAAATGCAGTAACTATCAATGCAATTTCACCTCCACAAGTACAGTATTTTATATTAGTTACATCTCACTGCATTGTATAATGCTTTTTTTTCACACTTGGACAAGACAAAGGAAGAATTTTGGTCATTTTTGTGCATAAAACATTTTCCCTTGCAGTTTTCAGCATAGACACTAAAGCAGCCAATGAAGACAATGCAAGCATCCTGAAAGTCAAAATATTATTTTCTAAGGCATATGAAAAAAATTTTCAAATGTTTATCCCATCCATTAACAAGTCCCATGCTTTAGCTAAGTCCTGTTTACCTGTTCTCCTAGCTCCACTAAAGGCAATTGCAAAATTTCCATTGGCTTCAAAGCAGAAAGAGTATTAATCAGAATGTTCCTCAGGGAGGTGACTCTCTTGAAGTCCAGGTGTATTAGACCAAGAACATAACTCAAAGGACTAAAGAAAGAACATGTCACTTCAGCCAGGTAACAGGAGCTGTGCTGTGCTTTCTCAGCTGGTAACTAATGAAGGCATGTTTTAAGAATATGTTCCTGATTCAGAGGCACTTCTGTTTCAAAGTTCTGTGCTAGAAAAGTATTAACAGTATTACTTTGCTTCAGCTGCTGGGGTTGTGATTTCACACATTAATTTCTCTTTTTGTGGTTATAATTTTCATGAAACAATGTGAAAATGTGTATTCTCCTTGCATTGTTGATTAAAAAGTACTTAGAAGCCCAAAGTTTATTATTCCAGCTTTTGTGGAACACCCCCATGCATGTGCATGGGCACCCACACACATCTCAGGTGGAGCTGAGTGGTTTGTTTTACATTTAGCAACCTCCTCTGTACTTTTAAAGCTTCTGCTCTCCCGAGGCTGAGATATCTAGATAGTTCTTGTGAAGTAATTGTCTTGTTTTGACAAGTGCATTACATTCACCTACACTTCTTGGTACTCCTCTGTCTAAACTTGTTCACAAATATGTACCTTGGGACACTGGCTGGGAACAAATTCTGATAGGAAGTTAAAAAGAAGACTCACAAGAATTCTAAAATTGTTTGTACCCTACTTGGTTTTCTTACTTTTTTAATCTGCTCCTGAAGCCTTATGTATTTTTCTCTTAGGATTTATATTCTATCTTAGGGCTCAGTTATTCCTCTGCTCTGGAAACTCTCAGTGTATACATTTTCAAGGCTATCAGCCCTCTCAAATGACTAGTGCATGGCATCCATCAATAACAAATCTAGGCAAATAACTAATAAGACTAAATAAACCTGGGATTTACTGGATGACAGGCAGCTGGAGGGTAGATGCATATGCTTTTGGATATCTGTTTGTCCCTGGCAGATTTGATTTCCTGGACTTATACCTTGTGACATACAGCTACTAAATTAAATTTGTGGTTTAAAGTTGATTAAGTTTTTGTTGTTATTTTCTGGTTCTCAGTATATTTATGTAGGCTAAAACTGTTGAAAAATAATGGATTTTAAATTTGTGTATCCAGCCAATGGTTAGCTTGATATACACAATTTTTTTGTACATATGTGTAAATCTGGGCAGTGAAAAGCATGTATGGCATATTTACACTGATGGGTGGTAACTTCTCATCCTACTCTTTGGCTGCTCTGGCTCAAAAATCACTGGGATTAAGGAACACATGCAGGCAAAGAGCAGAGTGTGCACAAACACAGAGGGTAGAAATAGGACTAAACAAGGAAATAGGATAGACTGCCGTGGCCAAACTTAGGGCTCAAGCAGAAAGGTGAATGGATCAGAAGCCTGTTTACATGTTTGACTGCTGTAGTGCTCTTTGTCCACTTCTGCTCCCACCTTGTTAACTCAGATCCACCCCTTTCCCCACCTTTGATCCTTCCTCTAAAAATCCCATAGGAAGTCTTTCATATTTCCACAATCCCCTTCAAAGACCTCATAATAAGTTTTAAGCAAAATTCAAATTCTCTTCCCCCACAAACCACAATAAATTCTGCAACCCTTTGGGCAGCCATCCCTTAGTGGTGTGGCATGGCTTTGGAGAGAGAGCGTGTGTAAAGGCTTCCTGGGCTTTTCCCTATGCCTGTGTATGATTCTACCTGGCAAGTGCTTAAGATGATCCTTGGTCATACATCTTGATTTAAGAATAAGAAGGGTAAGACTAAGAATAGAGCTTTGGACAAAACCAAGTTCGATGAAGCATGCAACGAGTGACAGTTTCAAGGTGACCTCTAATTTTGAATGTTTGATGTCAATTGTGTGGGGCTTGTGTGCTGCAGTACTGAGTAGTCAGAGAAGTCCCTGGGTCAAAGAAACCAGGGCAACTCTGATGCAGAACAGGCTGCTATAAACACAAGTTTATTTGTGTATGTGTTTATTAATTTTAGAGGCTGTTGCTAACAAACCAGTCACATTTCTTATTAGCTCTGCATCTGTATCACCTGTGAGTAGTTGTGCCAGTGAAATGAGTGAACTGAATTTAGCTCCAAATTCACCTCACCCATCAGAATGTAACCTGCAGTATGCATAGGTAGGCTGACAAATTACACTGTCATATATTTCATTTTCTCAGTGTTTGGGAATTCCTTCAGTAACCCTTCCATAAGTGATACAATACCCCTAGAAAAGCATGTAGCAAATCAGTTCTGACACGCTGAAAATAAACTTAGGCTTAATAAAGACTTTATAGTTCATCCTTGTTTTCAGATTGGGCAGTGGCTTAGGCTTTTTTGATGCTACAAATTGCTAAAAAACTACAGCTGCTATAAACTAGGATCCAGAAGTACTTGTAATACTATAAATTGTGAAATTTTGGATGCAGGGCTGGTGATTCAGCAGGTGAAGCTGTGTGGAGGGGGATGATCATCCTTCCTGTCTCCTCATGAGGCTGGGGCTGCTGGAGCCCACCCTGAGAACACAGGTCCCAGTTCTCACTTCCTGAATTTACTGTGAGGTCTCCAACAGCCAGAGCACTTCTCCATGGGGCCTTGACAACAACTCAAAGGAACTTAAATTCAAAGCATTCCATAATTTTTTAAGCACTTATGGATATTTTTTCCCTTGTATTTGAAAAGGGAACTACACCCAGGGGGAATGCATTCCTGTTATTATTTACAGCTGGTATAACCCCTTTAAGTAGAACTGATGCATGCAGAAGAAAGTTTCTCTGATGACAGCTCAGCTCTCCTGCAGTCATCCTTGTCTCGGGTGGGTCATGAGGCTGTTTGACACAGTGGGGTGGATTCCAGCAGGTGTCCTCTGGTGCCACTGAGTGTTGCCAGTGAAGAGCCCTATAACTAGACATTACCAATCCCTACCCCCAAAACTTTCACTGCGTAGTGTCAGTCTTTAATATATGCACTGTAAACACATTGACTGCAGGGTTAAAGTAAAACCACATTATCTATCAAAATTACCCTGCAGATAATCTTTCTTTTAGTCATTTAAAATCTAGGAGAACAAGTAGATTCCTTTCTTTTAACGAGCTGAAAAGGAACAAAGTTAGAAAAGTTAAAGGACAAATGCCTAATTTGAGGGCAGAGAACATGAGTGGGAAAACATTACTGGGAATTCTTGTTAAGGATTCTGTAAAGTTGCATAAGAAAAAAATGAAATGTTTCATAATTAGACTGAAAGTGTCATCATGTTCTTGGTTTTCTGTGAGACATGAAAGGCAAAATCACTTTAAACTTATTTCTGAATCATATTATTCCCTTAGATTATTCTTCCCTTAGGTCAGGGAAACATTATGTGTCTCAGAAGAAAAAACTTCTGACACTCCTGTTGTGTTATGAAGTGCCTGCTTTGATAAAGTGGATGAAGAGAAAGCACTTGCCCATTTTATCGGTGGAATCAACAGGTCTTGCTGTTCCTCTGTCAAGTCCATCTTTGCAACTCTGCTAGAGACCTAACAAAACCTAACTAAAGGGTTGCATCTCTATTCAATAAGGTCATGAGCCAGCTGCAGTCCTGAATGCATATTAGATGTGCAACAATGTACCACAATAACTATTCCTCTCTGAAACTCAACTATTTACAGTAGAACAGCATGCAGGCAGCTCCTGCAGTGGGCCCTTGTGATGCAAAACAAGAAGAGTTGTGTGTAGGAGAGAGCAAAAAATAGCACAGAATATACAGATGTGCTGGATGTAAATTAGTTTTTTAAAAGAAATAATGAAAGAGTTTATAACATTCCATTGATGGTTTTTTTTCCTTTTGTTATGTTTGTTCTCCCCTCACCCTGTTGAAGGAAAGGAAGGGTTTGCAAGAATGACACAGCTGTCTGCTGCAGAAGCTGGATGAAGGACTCCCAGCTAAAACCTGACACCTCCTGCAGCTGCCCTGCTCTTATTCCTCCTATTTGCTGAAAGTTCCAGCAATGCCTTCAGAAAGACGATGTCTCTGCTGCTGATTCCACTGCAAAATCCCCTGACTGAGGAATCTGTATTTTTCCAGTACTGAGAAAGAGAAGTTAAAGTGTCCCTCAAAGCCAGGAGGAGGAGAAGTGTGCTGGCCAGGGTCCATGATGTACTAATATTCTTGGGATTTTGTATTTTTTGTATTTTCTTTTTTATATAGCAGGTCTTTTTTTTCAGTCCTATTAACCTTGGATTTTTCTGATGCTGAGAGATTCTTATTCAGTTAATTTTTGAAGAGAGTATTATCTCAGTCAGCACCTTATGAAGTTGACTATTGCTGTACTATTTTCTTTTGTGTACTTTAAACATCTGTTATAAATCTTCCTTTTCTCTGTTAACTTTCTTGGTAGGTAACATTTCTTTTGCTAGTTGTTTTATATATATATTCCACTACAGATTACATTTTGAGATCTACCATATTATATGTAACAATGGTCTGAAAAAGAACTCATTTTCGTGGCAGAATTTTAGTTACTCCCTTTATTGCCTTGCTCTTAATTCATGTTCATGCTGATTTATCGAAAGATGCAATTTAAAAGGTGGAATATGATCTTGTTCTTTCTATTAGCTCATCTCTGCTTACTCCTTCCTTTACTGCCACTCTCACTCTCATTTTTACAGATGCAGTCTTTCATTCACATCCCTAACTCCTGTACTTTCTTCGGTGATCTATTCCTTTCCTTTTATTTTGATTTTGTCTTTACATTCTCTTTTCCTTATGATTTTTCCTCATTGCAATAGACTCTCCCAAGCTGACAAATGGGAAAAAACAGGGGACAAAGACTCCTGATCCTGCCGTGTTTTCTTCAAATGCTGTAGAAATGATAATTTTCTTTGCCCCTTCCTAGGTGTGTGTTCCCTGTTTGTATCTTACTGCATGTTCCTTCTCTCCTAGAACAAGCACATGTTCATTTTTTGCTGCTTTTCTGAGACTTTTCATGGCAGCCCCTGCTATCTCTCTCCTTAGATATACACTTTTCCCCATTCTGCCCCTTCTATTTTGTCAGAAGAATTCATCTGCAAAGCTGCCTCATTGCTTTCTTCAGTGCTTCAATTAAAGAATAAAGTTCTTCTTCCCCTCCTGCAAATTGTTAAGAGATGTGTCAGTCGTCTCTTGGTTCTTGCTGACATGCTGCCCAGTGCTGATTGACTCCTCATTTTGGTGCTATTCCAGCAGCTTTTACTCCTTTCCTGTGTCTGGCCTCATGCTGGTGGTTTCTCTGCATGCAGTGGTACAGCAGACAGACACCTGAGGAAGCTGTAACTGAGCCACCCCAGGTGCCAGAAGAGGACAGTGCTGCTCGTGCAGTGCTCTCCTCGCAGCGTTTTCCTCCTGCCACGCTGACTCCCTGGGAAGGAGGTCATGAGGGTGTAGCTAGGCTGGTGCTTGAGCAAGTGTCTTAGGGTGGAAATGGGGCTGTGTATTCTATTGCCATCTGTTAGAAGTGGGACCGTTATTTTCTGTTAATTAGGCAGTTTTCTTTATTTCTCCCACAAGAAGAAATTTTCTTTCTTTCCGATCCTCCCTCCAGAAGATATTTCTGTTAACGGGCCATTGTGTGTCTGATGATAGGAGTCATCAGACTTGAGTCTGAGGGCCACAACTGGTAAAAATTACATCATCCCTTTGTGAGATGCTGCACCCAGAGGGAGGAGCCAAGCATTCCTACCTGGATATAATCTGAGGTTTGGAACACCCCAGAGAGCCTTTTCCCACTGGATTCCCAGAGGAGCAGCTTTCTTCTCCACTGGATTCCCAGAGGAAGACCAGACCCATCTACACCACCACTGGACCTTCAGAGGAAAACTGCACCCTTCTGCAGGATCACTGCTCCACCAAAAGCACACCTGTCACTCCAGGAGGACTGCAGCCACCATCCAATGGGCCTGCTGCCAACACCCTGATCCACAGGGTGTCAGGATATATTGTGACTCTGTCAGTGGTTTGTTTTCTTTTGTTGTACTCTTGCATTTGTATTTTTGATTTTCCTAGTAAAGAACTGTTATTCCTACTCCCATATCTTTGCCTAAGAGCTCCCTAATTTCAAAATTATAATAATTTAGAGGTTTACATTTTCCATTTGAAGGAAGGCTCCTGCCTTTCTTCACAGACACCTGTCTTTTCAAACAAAAACAGTGAGTCTGGATACACCCATCAGGGAAAGCATTGCCCCATGATGTTAGGTTATGTGGTTTTGGGGCATAACATTGTATGTTATTATTTACTAATCACAGCATATCACTAGCCCAGGCATAAAAAAAATCTGCATATATAAAGCAAACAATAATTATAAATGTCCCTCAAGAGGGTAGAATATTCTTGCTTCTAATTTGAATTTTAAGTATTTTAAATGAGGGCTTAATTATTTGAATTTTCTCAATATATTTTTTTTTGGTCAAGGGGATTTTTTTAAATCAAATTGAAGGGTCTGAAGATGTGTTGTTTGTAATAGTTTGTCATTATTGATAGAGGTTTAAACTGTGTTGTGTATCTGAGGAGGTTAATCACTGTCGTTTTAATAGGAAATCAAGAATAAAATCCTTATTGGAAGACTCTGCCCCAAAGAGCTTATTATTCTTTACACTACCTCCAAGGAAGAGCAGCCTGTCAGTTCCTTTTCTGGAGAGGTCTTTAAAGAAAAAAAAACCTCACTCTGTTAGTGGCTGAACTCACAAGCAAAATGAAGTGGCTGTTTTGCCTCAGACCTCTTCCAGTTCAGTGTAACTAATGTGGATATTGCCATTGCAATATATTTTTGTCTGACCCAAATGAACACAGTTCTATAGCTGTTTTTCCACAGATCAGTGAGGCTTTTGCTGTTCTTTACTTGAAAAGATTTGAAACACATGTGGCCCAGACTGGTCTAAGAGGGGATCCCACTTACTTAATTCCTTGAAAAGTAAACAAGTGTGTGGATCTCAAGCCAAGTACTCAAAATAGTTTTAAAAATACTTTTGTTCTATTTTCAAAGAAAATCTTCATGTTAGCAGTATACTTCCCTTATGCTGTCTTCAAAGGCAGAAAAAATTAAAAAAAATTGTTTATGTCTCATCTCTCAATACAGAGTCTTGTAACTGATGAAAATTTTTTTTCTAAGACTGGCAGTTTTGAAATATGAAAGAGGCTGTACCACCACAAGGACCTACGGTGTTGGAAGTTGATTTGGCTTATTTCTACACATCATTTCCAGGCCGATAACTTTTAAGAGATAAAAAACTGGGACAAATTTAAACAGTATCCCTGAGTTTTTTGGTTGGTAATGGAGGAAGTTTAGAAGAGATGAGAAGAATCATGACATCCCTCTTCAGTTTAAACTGAAAAGCATGTCAGCCTTGAGGCAGATTACCCAACAGTAACGCCACCTTTGTGACCTATTTGCTGCTCCCTAGGGTTTCTCATTGCTCTCTTGCACCATCATCTCCTCTGAACTGCCTGTGAGACACATACATAATCCCATGTGGCTGTTTCCATTCCTCACTGATAACCTGCTCGATCTTGTTGACATTTCAGGGCCTCTTCTGGATCCTGCAGCTTTGCTTGTGCAATGCTGAGACACCCAGGCTGGAGACTCTGCTCTCTCCACATCTCACACTCTCCTCTCAGATCCAAAATCATCCCCTTTGGCATGTAGTGCTGGAAGGACTTCCAACAGAATCACAGGGAATGTCCAAAATCAAAAAATCTATGTCCTAAACCACAGGATCTTTTTTTGTCTGTCATTTTCCATTACATGTTTCAGAGCTCTGTGCATCCATATGCACTCATGTACCTGCATAGACATCTTCTCATGGCAGGTATAAGTGGGAACTGATGCAGGGTTACACCCTCCCCACTTATTTGGCCTTCCCAAAATTTGGCCTTTGCTGGTTTGGAAAAACCAGAACAGATTGAGAGAGTTAGGATGCAGATGCTCATAGTGGACAACTTGATGAGCAAACCTTACTCCTTTTCCTGAGAAAGAAGAAACAGAAGATCAAATTACAGACCTACTTCAAAAATTCCCCTTGAGTAGAGTGACGGCACTTCTGGGATGAATTTTGTTCTTGGAAGAAAGGAGCAGACAAATAACAAATACAGTTTATATTAAGACACACAGAAGGAGAACATTACGTACATGGCGCATTTTTCCTTAGGTGGACCATACCTCCAATATGCAATTCAACTATGATTAGCTTAAATGCACTATTTCAAATCGTACTTAGAAGCAGTTTTGCTAAACACTAATGCAGCTTAAAAAATAGTTTATAAAACTTTTTGGATGCATAATGAAAGATAACTATTTTGAAACTCCTAATTTGTTGCAATCTGCCAGTCTGTCAACACAACTACTTCTGCTGCACACTTGACACAGAAACAGTTATAACGTACTCTGCGAATTTCAAAAGTCATCAAGACATCCAGGATTTGAAAGCAGAACAGTAAATCCTCATCTTCTTTTTATGATACAGGATTGAAAAAGCACTAACATGCAAGTTACATATTCAGCACACAGTAGTCTTTACTAAAAGAAAAATATCCAATTTTTCTCTTAAATTCTTTAATACTGCTTATAATTTCCTGATGGTATTTTCTAGGCAAAGTGGCAAAATTAAGCTAAGGCCATTTGCAGAAATCAAATATATGAGAACTAATATGTACCACTATATTAAACACCTTTTTTTTAATTTTTAATTCTGCAATGGTCTGATATTTTTAAGATAAGACTCCAGATAGGTCTGAAGAATCCTTTTGCAAGTCTTTTAGAGACCACCTTTCCACTTTCTGTATTTTTGTGTTTCTAAGAAACCGAAAACGTTAAAAGTTTTTTACTGATTTTTTTTTTTTGGTGCTCCTGTTGTTTCTGCAGCTGCCTCATTCACCTGTTGTGTAAAGCCTGTTAACAGCACAAACAGCTTCCCAGGTACATTACAATCAGCCAGCTGAGATTGGATGACTTTTCAGACACAAGGAGCCACAAACAAGATTGATGTGTGAGAATATGTGCCTCCAAGCAAAGTGTTTTATAGCACAGTCTTGTGGCACTTGTTGCCATCTTCCTTGATCCATGTAAACTCTCTTCCTCACTTGTCCTGGACAGTGTTAAGATTCCTTTTTTCCTGACTGGGCAGTGAGGAAAACAATGGAAAGTATAACAGCTACCTCTAGCAGCTGTGATCTGTGGAGGGCTATAAGTCTACAGACAGAAGATAACATAAATAATATTTCAAAATGTTGAGTCTTGGGTTTTGATAATCTTGGTTGAGCTCTAAGTGCAGGATTTACATAAAGGTCAGCTAGGAAAATAAGGAAGGAAATGTTGACTTGTATTACCCTGACCTACAGAGAGCAGGGCAGTTGGACTTGCTGTGTTGCAAGGAGAGAGATCATATTTTTAGTAGGAAACTTTACTGCACCCATCCTGTGTGCTGCTCTATCTGTGCTAGAAAAATCCCATTAATAACAGAGACACATGGACACAAAATTACACAAAATAACTGATAACACAGCCACAATATGGATCTTCAGCTGGACCTGCTTTTAGCATCCTACTCCTTTCTCTTTTTTTTTTTTTCAGTAAAAGATTCTTTTTAACCAGCCTCCTTCTCTTGAGAAGTGAATTATTTTTCTTCTAATTTCTTCTAATTTCCCAACACAAGATTGGGACTAAAAGATCTGATGTCCTATTTAGGGTATCATGGCATCCTCTTGAGAAGGTTTTTCTGCAATAATTTGATGTCAGTTTTACATAACTTTCTGTCCACAGAAAATAAACAAAGTACATGATTTACTTATATTTTCTGATTTTATTTTAATGGATACAGTGTATTTTTGGTTAAATGGGCAGAAAAAACCAGCCTAATTCTTCCAGTGATTTCTGAATGCTCTAAAGTCTGACATTTGATGAATATTTCAGTGGGTACATTCCATTCTAGTATCTCCCCTAATAATTACACGAATTCCCTGTGCATGGTCCACATAGACAAGATGCTCAGCTGTTGATGAAGCATGATTGTTACAGAAGAGCAACAAGAGGGAGCAAAAGAGAGAATAATCTTAATTAGACTTTGGGATTCTAGGGATGAAATACTGCCTATGTATTTGGAAGTAGTGTGTGCTGTGTCATTTCCAATAAATAAAAACCACATGCAAGGTCCATTTCAACACACTTAACATGTAAACAAATAATGGAAAATATGAAAGCATGAAATATAAAACTTACATGAAACCAGTGGGATTTTTTACTGTTTCTTAAACACATGTATAATATTTTAGATAGATATGTGCAGTAAGTTTTTCTAAAGCTAGACATGAGAGAAGACTGGATTTGCTTTTGAAAATAATTGTTTTTTGGAGGAACTACAGCATGAATAGATTTAATTGAAAGATTTAATAGAAGTATTCTAGAATATAGATAACTGAAATACCATTAAGTTTCCACTAATTGGAAAAACCAGGTAGATATCTTTCTGCTTGATATTTATTATAACATGGTTTCTTTGTAAAAATAAGATGAAACATTTCATTAAAGTGCAGCTTCTACTAAGCATCAGTGTGCTTGCAGAAGAATAGACTCATTTGTGGTAGAAGAAATGCCTCTTGGGTCATCTCAGTCCATCAGCCTGAATCATTGGTGGATGGATTTCATTATTCTTAAAATAGATTTGAATATCTTTGGTGATGGAAATGCTGTAACCTTCACTGGCAGGTTGTTTCATTATGTCACTGTTCCTGTAGTTATAAATTTTCCCTGCTGCATTTTAATCTAGTTATTAGCATTTATTGATCAACCTCTTTGACTAATGACAGTAATTGATCCTTATTCTCTTTATAGTGTTCTGTTAAGTATTTGTACATTCTTTGTTTCTCTTCAACTTACTTCTCCTTAATTTCTCCTTTGCATGACCATTCCTTTAAATCTGTGCTGCATGTCTGACCATCCATCTTTTCTCATATGCATTTGTATACCTTTTTAATCCCTACCTTTTTGGTGGGCTTTTAAAATTGAATTAAAACTGAAGAATTCCAACGGAGTCTGTAATACTATGGAATTCAGTAACACATCACAAATCATTTAGTCTGGATATATATAGGTTATATTTAATAAAAACAGGTCAGTGCAGATGATCAGAGACACTGCTCGGAGTCATCAAACAAGGCAATTCTGTAGTCCTGTATGAGACATGTAATTCCATTCATAAATTTATCAAGAACCATCTTAAAGCAACATATATTTCTTGCACTTTTTCCTCCTACTGAAAAGCTGCTTCATCATTTCTGAAACAGAAAAGCTTTTAAAATTTCCTCTCCTTCCTACTTCATATTTTTTTGTTTTTCTGCCAGCACTACCCTGTATTTTATGTCTTTTTCCTTCCCACTATTCTCCTTCATCCATCCATCCATCCATCCATCCATCCATCCATCCATCCATCCATCCATCCATCCATCCATCCATCCATCCCTTCCAAATCCCTCCTGTTTATCTCCCACATACACAAAAAAATCCTTTCCCTGGTTTTAAATGTCACTTTTGCTGAGGCCTTTCACGCTGTTATTGCAAACTGGTCTGCCAATTCACCTGGTCATCCTAGCAGCCCTCCTTTGTGTGTATTGCAACGAATTCAATTTCCCTTGAGTACAGGCAGTGAAGGCTGTGTTCCCTGTTCCTGATGAGCCTGATCTGGTTTTTGTGCAGTGTCAGTAATAAGTCTCTCTCCTGGTAGAAAGACCTCACTTAATGCTTCTTGGGATCATTGTTTTCATTTCATGGCCCCTCTGCAGTGAGGGGTCACTGTCACCTTTACTCTGCCTGGTGCGGGTCTTTCACCTCTTCTGTTATTGCTGTAGAATAACCTTCTTCTTTATTTCAGAAGATCTTGTTTGTGGGTCATGGTGCATGACCTTCTTCTGTGTGCTGTTGAATTCCACCTCACTCCATGTATTCCACCTCATTTTAAATATTCCAGTCCTGAAGATGTGTTCATATTTCAGGCACAAGGTCCTAGATGAGAAGGCAGGTGACTGGAGCCTGGTAACTGCTTGCAAAACAGCTGAATAATTTTAAGGATTTTGTCTTCTTGTGGGAATGTCCTCTCTAGCAATAGCTCTGTGGGTGTGGTGGGTTGGTCTTGGCTGGCTGACAGGTGCCCCTCAAGCTGCTCTCCCTCCTCAGCAAGACAGGGGAAAATATGAGAAATCTTGGTGGTTGAGATAAGGACAGGGAGATTGTTCACCAGTCATCATCATGGGCAAAACTGACTCACCTTGGGGAAGATTTGTTTAATATATTGCCAGTTAAAAATAGAGCTAGTGAGAAACAGGAACAAAACTGAAACCACTCTCTCCCCACTCTCTTTCTTCCCAGGCTCAATTTCACTCTCAGCTCCTCAATCTCCTTCATCCCTGCTGAGCCCTGCAGGAGGATGGGAATGAAGTGTTCTGTTCATATCCCATATCTGCCACTCCTTCCTTCTCATCCTCTTCCCCATTCCAGCATGAGGTCCCACTCATGGTATGCGATCCTTCATGAATTTCTGCAATGTGGCTCTGTGGAGACTGCAGTTCTTCAAAAGATGCTCTCCAAGTCCCTCATGGGCTACATATATTGCCAGAAATATTGATGCTGTGTGCGCTTGTCTCCAGAGGTCACAGCTCCTGCCAAGAGCCTGCTCCACTTCTGGGGTCTCCACAGGCTGCAGCTTCCTTCAGGGCTCTTCAGTCTGCATCCTTGTGGACCTCTGTGGGCTGTGGGAGAGACATCCTGCCTCACCATGGTCGGCACCATGGGCTGCAGAGGAGTATCTGCTCCAGTGCTTGCAGCACTCCTCCACCTCCTCCCCACTTTTTTTCAGTGACCTTGGTGTCTGCAGAGATGTTTCTCTTACTTTTTTTCTTGTTCCTGTCTCCCCAGATGCTGTGCAATGTATTTTACCCTCTGTTAAGTATGCTATTGACAAGGTGCTACCAGTGTCAGTGATGGGCTTCAGTTTGGGCAGCAGTGAGTGAATTTTGGAGACAGCTGGACCTGGCTCTGTTCAATACAGGAGCAGCTTCTGATGACTTCTCACAAAGGGCACCTCTGAAGCATGTGCACAAAACACAGTAGGGAATTCTCCTGTCTCTGGCAGCGGATCTGTCGCAGGCTTTGGGTGGAGGTACCCTAAGAAAACAACATTTTTTCTTCCTCCAGTTTCCATGATTTGGATATCAGCTGGTTTCAGCAATTTGCACAGCATGAGCTTAGTCCCAGCCTGATACAGCAGCTCTGCTGAGCAGCCTGAACATCCTTTCTGGCTTTCTGGGCTATGAGACTTTATTACCATCAAGCACAAATATCTTTGTCAGGAGAACCAGTGATTCTGCTCTGATTGTGGTTTATATTCAAAGGCCCAAAGATGTGAAAACTTGTGTGTCACATAGCCCTTGTGGCTTTCTGGGGGAGAGAGAGTGAGAAAGAAGTGATTTAAATACTACATTTGCAATCGTCCTTTGAAGGGCAGCTGATTCACAAGATGTTTCCCACACCCTTTTCTGGAGTGCTGAATGCCCCTCCCCTTGTCCTTGTTTTTCTTCTGATCCTGTTACTTGGTGGGGTGCCCAGTGTGGGAGGGGGCCATGGACTGCTTTGGTCCTGTTGCAGAACTTTTCAGAGGTCTCCAAGATGGTGAGGAAAGCCAGTGCCCACCAGCACTAAAGGCAGGCAGGAATCCCGTGGCAGCTCTGTGTGGAAAGGGTTAGGAAAGGGTGTTTGTCACTTGGGCAGGAGACAGCAAAAGGCTCCTGTGAAAGGCACAGCAGATGTAAAGGGACACATGTGAGGGCCCATGGGAGGAGGCATAAGAAAGAGGTCTGAGAGGAGACACAGGAGGACACACAAAACAGGGACATGTGGGGGGGACTGTGAGGGGGACAGTGAGGAGATGCTTTTAGGAGACAAAACAGAATAGGCAAAAGGAAAGGGACATTGTTGGGGTCATGGCTGCAGAGCATTCATGGAAGGAGGAGAAGACTGAGTCTGTGAGCAGCCCATGCTGGGACAAGGACACCACTGAGGGGCTGTGATCAATGGGTGACACACACTGGACCTGAGAGCAGTAACAAGTGAGCAGGAGGGGAGGAAAAGGGTGAGAAGCAGGGACTGGTTTAAGAAACTCCTATGCACTGACACCCACCTTTTGTGCTGCCCATTGCCCCATCAGTGAGACTGGGAAGGACTGAGATAAGTGTGGTGAAAATAAGACCAGCAGAGATATGGAAAGGGGAGGAGTGGTGTTGGACTGAAGTTGAACCTGTGGAAGGAGAAGGAAAAGTGATAGACTATGTTTTTTGTTTCTCAATACCTGAATCAATAAGGAAAAGATTATGCTAATTTACAATAAATTATCCAAAAATCCCTGGATCGATGCTGCCTGCAATAGCAGGTCAGAGTATCAAGGCTGGCCAAAGGGTGTAATGGGCATAGTGAATCCTGTCACATAAAAGGACCAGCCCTATTCTGTTTTTTCTCTGTGGGACCACCTCCTTGCAGTTTTTCTCCTCTTCAGTTCAGAAGAACAGGAGGCTCATGAGTATTAGTATGTAATATAGGAATTACTTTTATGCCTTTTTTATTTAATTTTCCATTTTTGCTGATAGTGCTGGCTTAGCTTAATTAAATGTGTTCAGGAAGCAGCTCTTTGCTGAAAGCATCTACAGGTAGAAAAGCCACATGTGGCTTCTGCCATGGCTATCCAAGGTCCTCTGCTGTGTCTGCAGAGGAGAGGAGGCCTTGGGGGTGTCTGACACACCACAAAGAAGTAAAGGATACCCTGGAGCAGCGCACAGCTGCAGTGCTGCCAACAGCGTTCAGGTAAGTCCAGAGCTCCTTTTGAACACAGAAACATGGTGAGGAGGATTCCTTCTGCTCCTCTCCAGCTGCACGTCAGCTCCCACTGAGGCAGCTGCTCACAGCCCCACTTCTCCAAGTTTGCTTTTCACTGTGTAGAATTTAGCAGAACCAGATGTAATACAGGTCTCTTTTGTGCTATTCCCTTATTGACAGGAAAGTATTTTGAATGATGAATGTCTGTTTGAACCTCTGGAAGATCATTGCTCTTTATTTCAGAATAAAACCTTCCCAAGTAACTGGTGAAATCAAACAGAGGTATTCAAAATGCTTTTTGGCTCAAACTTTTTTTTAAAATATTCTCACATTAGTAGGTGAACTACATAGGGTATACTTAAATTACTTGTTAACTTCCCAATGGTGGTTGTGAGTATGAGCCATTGTATCAGCAGATAAAACTTAGATAAAATTACAAGACTCCTCTATTCTTTCCATTCAGAAGGGAATATCTCAGTGTTCAAAGAAATAACATTCTCCTGTGGCTGGGGGATGATTTGGTGAAGCATCACATTAGCAGAACCATCCTGACCAGCTGTGCTGGGGCTTAACAAAAGGCAACTCATTGATAGAATAGCTGTGCTGCGTATTTGGCACTCAGCTCTGGTTTGGAAGGGCCTCTAAAATAATGCACAGGCTGGCCTTTGCCTCCTGCATCAGGAAGCTGTGAGGTTTATTTTTTCCCTGTGGTCAAATACCCTGGGAATCAAATGTCCTGCTCTCCCTCTAGATATGTCCGTAGAGCACTGAATCCATTGCAAGGTGGACAACCAACTGAAACACACTAAAATTATTACCAAAAATTCTCACCATAAAAATATAATCTCTATTAAAAATAGTGGGTTTTACTTTCTTAGAAACCTTCTTGTGTTAATATACTGTGTCAAGTAAAACATCCCAAATGTCATATTTTATGTGAGCTCTCTAAATAAATGGAGGAATCAATTCAAAAAATACAGCTGTTTTTGAGTTTAATGCCATCATCTCTTACACTGTCATTCCAAGTGTTGCAGCTTTCTTCTGAATACATGAAAGCTCAAATAGTTTATGCAACTAGAGATGTCACTGGGTTTCAGCCTCACTGCAGCACTCAGCCAGCAGCACTTCTCATGAAATTCTCATACAAGTGAGATACCCAAAGTATTCTCTAAGCAATTGAGTTCATGTGAAGTTCACAATTTATGTGTACTGTGGGAAGGGGGGTATGATTGTTGGTTTATGTTAGTTATAAACAATTTCCGAGTTCCTGTAAATGAAATGTACTTGTGGAATCAGTTTTATTATTACTGAGAAAAACCCTATCCTCATTATCTGTCTGTGGATCATTGTAGAAAAGTAGCCTGGCAAAACTGGCTGAATGAACTTACCCAATTAACCCCAGAATATTTTATTCCTTCGTTGTACTCTGCTATTGCATCTGACAGTTTTGCTGCTCCTCTGATCTAATTAAGAATTTTTGGCAAGCATCACAGTGTTATAAATCTTGAAAATGTGAACCAAACCTGGCTTACAGCACTTACTTCAAATGGAGAGCTGAACTTTCATTTACTTCTTGAACTGACAGATGAGTTTGCATGAGAAGTGTTTAGCTTGTATATAAATATGTACTTATTTATGTATTTATATACACACATATAGATACATATTTTTGTATTTGTATATACACATCACATTACATGATCATATTATAAATGCTTGTTTCTTCCTCAGAGTTTTTATTAATGATGATAACACTTTATGGTCTGAATAAAGACAACTGGCTTATCTGGCTTTCAATTCAATGTCAGAACACGACATTTCAGTCTTCCACGTGGCAAACTAGGGGTTTATGACTGGGCTGTGTGAAGCTAACCAATTTTTCTGGGTCAGAGGACAGCAGACAGGAGAATTGCATGTTCATGCCTTCTCTGAGAAAATCAGGTAGAAAAGAAAGTTTTAACCTGTTCTGGACTGCTTTTCTTCTCTTACATGGTGTTTTTAAGTTCAGTGCATAAAAGAGCTAGAGGTTTTCTTATGATAGATAGGAGCTTCAAATCTTCTCTGTGTTAGAAAGAAATTCTAAATCTACCTGCTAGATTGTACCCCAGATGCTGGCAGTTCCTCTGGCTGCTCCTTCTACAGCCCCATTCCTCACTTGACTCCTAGAGCTTGTTTAGCAAGAGTAAAAAGAGTGAGGTGTTGCTGAAAATGCCTTTTCAGGTGAGGTAGACCCCTGCTCACCCCAGCTGCAAACCCCATGCTGGCTCCAGGCTTCTGGCAGATGAAGCTCAGGAGTGCAGGTCCAACCCAGCACTGTGGGTGTCCCTCCCTGGTGCCTCTTGGCCCCATGTAATGCCCCCACCTGCTGGAGCCCACCCTGGGACTGCAGTGCTTGGCAGACGAGCCCTAGAAGCCCCTGGTTTCATGTGTCTGACAGCTCTATGGGGACTTTGAGCAGGTGAGCCAGAAGCCCTGCACAGCTGGGTAGAGATGTACAGCCAGGTCCTTACCATGCTCACTGGCCCCAGCTACAGCCGGAGACTGTCTTTGGCTTTGGCAGAAAACCAGGCTCCTTATCCTCCTTTTATCCTGAAATTCATTTGAGACAGAAAACGTTTTTATGTGATATAGCACCAACACAATGTTAAGGTTTATCAAACACTAATGCTACTCTCCTGTTACTATTTAAATGTCACTGTGTTCTGGAAATATATTAGTAAGGTACTCAGTGAAGCTGTTTGTGACGTCTGTTGTGCAATAATGACTTGGAGTATGTTTACCTTATCTCTCCTCTGGATTTTGTTAATTGGAGTTGCTCTACTTTCATGTTTGGCTGTACAAATCAATGGCTATAAAAGATTTAACTACAAGTTACAGCTATGTGAAAACCACCCCCCTGTTGCTTTCCTGGATGCCAGTCCCTAAGATAGCACAGAAGAAAGAGCCTGGTCTGCTGTGTTATGCTTAGGGAAATATTTAGCAGCTGAGACGTGGAATTGGGCAGTCTCTAGTATTATTCCAGAGCCTCTGCAAGTTGTTCTACAGCTGTCTTTCAGTAAGTGGAAGCCTTTGATCTCTGTAGAAAGTACATTTAATAAGTTACAACTTCTCCATGAAAATACATCCATTATTTTGACACAAAGAAGAGACTTCCCCAAGTGACTCAGTGTGTGTCTCAGTGGAAAACATGCATTTGTCCATCTCTCTAGAGCAATAAAGAAGCTGGTGTGAAGTCACATGTACTGCCACAAAAGGAGAATTTTTTGTTGAGAAATGTCACAGAGATCTGTTACTGATGGTGTTAATAGGAATAGATTGTGTTAATGTGCAGTAATATGCAATAATTCTGGTGTTGTCAGCAGTGTGGAGGAGACATTCCATGAATTTTCAATGACACCAGATTCTAATTTATAGAGGCCTCAGAGGAAGCTCCAGAAGTTCATCACCAAGAAAGATAAATATTGTTAATCAACATATTCAAAGGCACTTAGCATTGATTTAACACTAGTCTATTATGAGTCTTATTGCTTTTTAATAATTATTTCAATATAAAAGCATTATGGCCAATGGAAAATGTTAAAAGAATGCAATTATAAGCTATTTTTATGAAATACATTACTTTCAAACAAGAAATAGGGATGACTTCAAGCACCTCTGCACAAGCTGAGTTCTAACAGGTGTATTCTTTAGAAGACTATTCCCTTTTAAAAATAATCAATCATAGGGAGCAATCTGATTTTTAATAGCTGTATTTTCTTAAATGTCTTCAATTATCTGTATTCTGAACAAGCAAATCAAATTAATTTTTGGACTGAGATGTTCACATTTTTTATATAAAAGTACACCTCAGGTTTAGTGCTGTAATCAGTATTTGAAGTGCTCCATCTGAGCACTTAGAAAGGAACTTATTTTTATATCTATAAAAAGATAGTCAGATATTGAATTTGAAGTGAAAAAATAGAGACCAGACAGATTAGGTTATGGCAACCTTTTCTCCATCTGCTTTCATCCAAAATTTGCTAGACCCACAAATGAACTTCCCTGCATTTTATAAATAGTTGCTGTCTTAAAAACTGCCTCTCTGCTGTGAAATATTCATTTATGGTTAGAAGGAAAAGTTACACTTTAACCTTACAATATGATTGTTTAAAGTGGGGAGGAGGAGGTCTCCTCTGCATTTTGCAGTAGCTCTTTCATTACAAATGCAAAGGCCAGGGGTTGATTAGCAGAATTCATTAGAATTTCCTGATTTGCCTAGAGCAAGCCTGCGCTCAAGAGCAGTGATAGAGTTAAGGTAGTATCATACTTTGTTCTCCTTGTCAGTCAGAAGAGTTTTCAGTGCCAGACAGAAAATCTGTGTATTGGTGAAAAGTGAAACACGGGATAGAGACTGTGTGGGAGGAGCGGCTAACTCACCAGAAGGTTGTGCTTCTGTCCAGAGGGACCTCTACAAGCAAAGTCCTGTACCTGGGGAGGGAAAAACCGGGCAACAACGTGTACTGGGGGGCCACAAAGCTGAAAGCACCAGGAGGGCTTGGTGGAGGCCAAGTTGAGGTCAAGGCAGCAATGTGCCCTTGCAGCAGAAGGTGAGGGGGGTCCCAGGCTGCATTAGGCAAAACATTGCCAGCAGGTCAAGAGAGTTGATAATTCCTTTTCACTCAGCGCTAGTGAGGCCGCACCTCTCGTGTCCAGCTCTGGGCTCAGCACAAGGGAGATGTGGACATGCATGGGAGAGTCCAGCAAAGAGAGGATGAAGGGACTGGAGCATCTCTCCTATCAGAAAAGGCTGAGACCTGGAACTGTTTAGCCTGGAGAAGAGAAGGCTCAGGGAAACACCTGAAGGGAGCAAAAAGGATGGAGAGAGACTCTTTCCAGTTCCCAGTGCCAGGTCACAGACACAAGCAGAAACCCAAAAGTGTTGCCTGTGAGCATCAGGGAAATCAGGGAACTTTTCTTCACTGTGGGCTGACTGAGCACTGGCACAGGTTACCCAGGGAGGTTGTGGACTCTCCAGCCTTGGTGATGTCCAAGAGCCATCTGGATACAGTGCTGGGCAAATGGCTCTAAGTGGCCCTGCTTGAGCTGAGGGAATTGGACCAGGTGATGCCCAGAGGTCTCTTCCAAGTTCAACCACTGTGATTTTTATGGAGATGATGGTGAAGGGCTTCACACAAGATATACTGGGCCCAAGAAGTTGGGAAGTGGCTGTGGAAAACCTCAGTTGTCCTGCACAGGTAGCAATTAGTGCCAGCACTCAGGGCAGACTGACCAAGCAGGGTATTTCAAAGCTGCTGTGTCACAGCTTGGGACTTATACCTAAACACATAAGAGATGTTATAGTGATGAGAACAAGGCCCTCCTTTTTACTTGTCTAAGCTGTCATACCTACCCAGGGCTCCTGCAAACATGCAGGAAAGATTCAACTTTATTAAACATCTCTACAGAGTGCACTGCCTTTGAGTTAGACAACAAGGCTCTTCCAGTAATCAACAGAAAGAGATAAACTCCCTCAAAAAGCCCTTGATCTGTCCCCAGATTGTTGTTTGCAGCATGTAGGATATATTTGGGTCTCCTGTATTGGACATTTAAGGAAAATAAACTAGATTGTACTATCCATGTCTCCTGCTGGCAGTGCCTGTCCCTAACTTCCCAAGTGGGCCAGTAAAACTGTGTCTTTGGCAGCCCAAAATTACCAAAATTACTGCTTAGTTTTGGGTCAGTACAGCTTAACATTTTAAGACACATGCTTAGAGGGTCTTCCACAGATATGTAATTGTTTTTAAAGTTTTGTTCCAAACAGAACTCTTCATCATGGAGCAAAACATTTATAACTGGATAAATACACTAACTGTTAAGTTTAAAGCTGTGTAAGTCATATTGGCTTCAGTTAAGTTTATTCCATCTGCTTTTATAATCTGTTGTTACACTAATTCATAATTCCCCCATAATATTAAAACATCAGTGAATCAAAAAAAAGAAACATATCTATGGGCCTCTGGTAACTAATGGCACTACATTCCGAAAGTAAACCAAGTCATATAATTAATTATATTTTATCACCATAGATGCTTGTAATTGTGCAATTAATGCATGTTTGCATAATCACATAATGAGATCTCTATGATTCATGCTTTATGCTAATCTGGATGCACAAATTTCTATCTCAGAATTGTAACCACTTGCAAAGCTGTTACTATAGTTTCTTTTTTCTCATTGAAGAATTATGAAGATCTTAATGAATGATCTGGTCTCGTCTCAAACCTTTTCTGTTACTTATCCATAGAAATAGCTTTCTATGCACACTAGTTACATATCAAGAAATTGCCAAGGATAAAAAACATTATCACTCAGATGAATCTATTATATGGATTAGGAAAACATATAATGGGATTTCACAGTGTTTCCCAGCTTTTGTTAACCAGCTTATCTGTTTTCAGCCTTTTTCAATGATTGAAGACAAGGTTCTTGTAGATCAAGTTTATGGGGAGGAATGAATGTATTTTGAATCTACAGACTTCTGTCCTTGATAAAAATGATTTTTCATTAACTTACTGAGGCATTTTATTGAATTTAACATTCAGTCCACTGTGCTTAATTACATCTCCTTCTAGACAAGATGAACTAATCTGGGCAGTTGGGTGGTATTCAAATAAATGTAACCACTTGATATTTTTTTCCCCAGATACTCTTTGTCAGGATTTAATCTGAAAAATGGATTTTTAAAGAAGTGTTTAGAAGATGCAAAACATGCTTAGCTTTTAGACACATTTTATACAGCCATAAACATTTATATTTATAAATAAACCAAGTAAAATATAATAAATAAGTAGAATAAGAAACCAGAACTTGTTTAAATCACTATTATGATCTCTATTCCTCAACAATGTAGACCAAGAAAAGATCTATGGAGACCTGTGTGGTGACTGTGAATGACAAGCATTGCAGTCAGGAGCAGAAAAGATGACAACACCTCTACGAATTTGCAAAGGTTGACATTATGTATTAATGACAAATCTCTTCTGAACTGCAAGGGGATGTAAACAACAGCTGAGCTGGACTGGGATGTTAACACCTGCCTCTGTGCTTGGCTCCACTGTCTGTGTGCTTCAGAGGGAGATTTATTACAGCAGCCAGGAACTACACGGGTTGGCCCTGTTACCTCCTGTCTTTGGACATCAATCTTGCTCGGAACCACTCTGCTTCTGAAGGTCCTTTGAGTTTTGTTTCAAACACTATTTAGAGTCTTTTACTTTGCACTCAGAGGTTTCATTTTTGACCTGATACATGATCCAGGCCAGTTGTATTTATAACCCTTGTTTGGTGAAACAATGGCACAAAAGCAGGAGTTTTTGGAGAGGGGCTGCAGATTGCCTGTATGACAGCAAGGAGGTGTCCATGCCCTTAGCTGTCCATAACACCAGAAGGAACCAAACCACATGAACTTCAAAAGCTGCAAAAGTGATTTGAATGGTTTAGATTCCAAAACAAGGTATTACAACTCTTTTGCTCATGTATAATGCATATTTTGATTGTCTTCACCAAGACCATTATCCAAATAGAATTTGCAATTTTACCAATTTCCTTGAGAATAACTAATATAATAAAGGATAATTTAAATAATTGCAGATTTTGTTTTTCCCAAATCTCCCATACACTACTCAATTGTTACTTACATCTCATTTCAGTCCTACTGCCGTCAGATTTTCTTTTGTTTACATTGTGGCTCCATCTCACACTCTGTCATTTATGTAACATCTCAGAGGCAAACAATAAAAAGTATTTCTCCTCTTTAAGGTTCTAAAAGAGTACTCATAGAATCAGTGGAATGCTACCAGCTGATATGAAGAGCAGATGGTATGGATCCTAACTTTGGTCAAGGCAAAACCTTAATTATGGGGTTAGGCAAAAATTCTAATAGTGACATTTTAACCCACTTTTAATTTGTATTAAGGTGATACACTACATAGCTAAACATGTTACTCTGGGGAAAGCTGTGCAAATATTTATTAAAAACAGAAAAAGATGGGAACATTTTGAGAAAGAAATGCTCAAATTTATTTGGAAATAAAATGGAGATAAATTTACATGAGAAAATGTGTTGGGTTTTTGGTTTTTTTTTGGGTTAGTTCTTTTTGGGTTTTTTTTGTTTTGGTTTGGTTTTTTTGTTGTTGTTGTTGTGGGGTTTTTTGGTTTTGTTTTTTTTTGGCAGTTCTGTCTCTGGGCTGTTAGAGGGTTACTTCGTAGCAAAATAAAGAAGCAACAGACATCAAATCCCTCAGTGAAATGTCAGATGACTGAACCACTGAAGATTCTGGGGACTTAATACACAAATCTGTCAGGAACTGTACTCACAGCCTAGCAGACTCATCTTTCTTTGGCACCTTTTTGATAAGCTACCAGACCCACATTTATTTAACCCTGACACAATCACAGTTGGAAGCCCATTTTACACACAGAGAAATTAGTCTAGCAATAACTCTGCTAAAACTCAAAAAGCCTCAGGCTAAGATGGGTACAACTCTGATTTTTGTATAGCAGACTGACCTCTTCTCATGGTACCATGCATTTCTCAAATTCCTGCTCCTTCAGTTCCATTTCTTATAATATCTTTTATCTAAGGCACTACAGATTTCCTAGCTAATATTAATTTCTAGCATCTACAGATGTGAAGGCATTTTATAAAGTAGATAAGTATCATTTTCCTTTACTCTGTGATAAATCTGGGAGCAGTTGATATCATGAGCTCTTAAAGAAATTAAGCTGTCTGTGGGAGAGAAGGGAGTCATATTATAGATTAACAACAGGTTAACAGGCAAGAAACAAAGAGAAGGAATGACTGTTTGGGCTTCACAATGGGTGAAAGCCATAGATCACTGGGATCTTTGGAGTACACAGAAATGGAAAAGAATGAAGAACAAGGAGACTAATGGTGATGCAAGATTATTCGGGGTAATAAAAATGAAAGCTGATTGCAAAGAGCTGGGGAAAAATGTCATGATGCTAAGCAGGCAATAGTATGACAGATTACATTCTATATAATAAATATGAAGGGGAAAAGCAGTCAGAGACAATGGGTCCTAAACCACCTATTTCCATGCAGGAAAGAGAGCTTGTGGTTATAATAATAGGTATTTTCCAACATCGGTACAATTGTCAATAGTGGATAAAAATTCCTACTGTGTATTGTAGCAATTACTGGGAAAAAATAGAAAACAAAGCAGGAAAAGATTCTCAAACCATTAATCCATACTGTGAATGTATCTTGAAATGTGATCTAGAATTGGTCAACTTCACTTCAAGCAGAACTTAGTGGTACTAAAAAAGTTCAGAGAGGAGAAATAAGGTCAAAGGTTTGGAACATTTCTTTTTGAGCAATGAAACTAATCAGGTAGCTGTGATGGGAATCCACAGCAATACAGATTGCAAGGGTAAGTGAAGAGGGAGCAGCTGTAGCAGCTGTTCATTGTTTCTTGTTATCTGAAAAAATAAAAAAGCCAGAATCAAATGAAATTGAGAGATGGTATGTACAAAATAATCAATGGAGACATTTTTTTTCGCACTGCTTCTGTTTAAACTGTGTATCCCCCTGCCCTGAGATGCAGTAATACAGTAGCAGCAAGCCCCCTGGGTGGGGAATAATGTGCATTGACTCCATGATTGCAGAAGGCAGATCAATCACTTTATTAAGCTGTACTACACTATACCACCCTATCCTATCCTATCCTATCCTATCCTATCCTATCCTATCCTATCCTATCCTATCCTATCCTATCCTATCCTATCCTATCCTATCCTATCCTATCCTATCCTGTCCTACCCTACACCACACTACACTATACTACCCTATACTACTCTATACTACCCTAAACTATACTATACTACCCTATACTATACTACACTATACTGTACTACCCTACACTACCCTACACTACCCTATACCATACCATACTATACTATACCAAGAAAAACCTGCCTTGCCAGGCAGCCCAATACACACATGGATCCAACTGGTCCATGAATCAAAACACCGTCACCAGAGTCTAGTTAGGAAATCCCTCTTTGGTAAACAATCTCCATAACACATTGCACATGTGCACAACAACAGGAGCAGCAAATGAAGACAAGAATTGTTTTAATTCTTTCTCCGAGCTTTCTCACAGCCTTCACCAGGAAAACCCTGGGAAAATCTCTGTGTCTCTCTGTTAAGAAGGTATGTGATTGCCGCATAATAACACAGTGGACTGGACAAATGTGTGGAAAGAACTTCCTACAACAGCTGTTAAGAAACAAGAAAGAATCTCTGATGTAGAGAGTCCCCTACAGGTCACTGGAACCTGTGAGCACTTCTGCTCTTACAGTGACTGTCACTCCTGGCCACTGTCACAGGCAGGACAGATGGACCCTTAGTCTCTTCCAGTGAACTCTCCTTCAAGGCCTTGAGCTTCCCAGAGGAGCTGTGGTTTAGACCAATAAGCAAAAGTTTCTCTTTGTAATTCAGAAGTGGCAATGCAAACCTTTGCAGTGCCTCTTGCAGCCAGAAGGGAGATACACTGATCCTGAAGGCACTGATATCTAACCCAGCTGCCAGAGTCTGCAAAGGGTGGCTTGTGCACTGTGCTCTCTCATGAACTTAAAACTTGTGAAAACCAACATATATAAAATATATAACATAGCATAATTCAACATAATACAAGTCTTTTTACCTTATATTCATACACTCTATTACATATTATACATGTAATATTTATATATATTAGTCTGCTTAGTCAAAGAGCAGAAAAGCTTATGGGAAAGAACCAAATTTTCTTGACCAAAGACAAAACATTAAGACTGGTTATATAGTCCTAAAAGCTTGTTCCCTCAAGACCTTCCCCCAAAACACGACAAAACCCAACAAAATAGAATAGGAAAACCTCCCCACAAACTCATGACAATGACTAAAAGCAATTTTAGACTTTGTGATGAATTCCTTTTTTAGTTGTTCTGTGGCATTGGCAATCAAACAGCTGTAATCTATTCCCTCATTCCCTCCTGTGACATGATGGCTTACCCTTCACAATCTTCTGAAACTAAAACTCCTCAAACTTTACTTTTTGTAATTATTTTATTCCCTAAGCATTTACCTTTGATATGCTGTTTTCTTACAGACCTTCATCACTTATGGCTAGAGTAGCTTACACGTTCTTTCATTCTTTTGCTCTTTGGAATTGGATTTCTTTCTCCAGCCCTTATGTTTAAGTAAACAAAGCATCTTCTGTCAGACTGTAGAAATGATGAAGTGCAAATATTTATTTGTATTTCAGACATTTAAGGTTGTTCAGTACAAACACATGACAGCATCTTTTAGGATGTTCTGAGAGGAGAGGATGCTCCAAATTTAAAAAAAAATCACCATATGGACCATTTACCAAAACAAGACCTGATAGCTGGTCATTAGTTCTTCAAGAACAACATATGGAATACTGATAATACAACTGATGGGGCTAACAATCCCTCTTCTGCCCCTATATTTAATTGATTTTAACATTTTTAACCATTCTTACAGAAACTCACTTAAAAATTATGAAAGGCACAGAAAATCAGGCGATCTGGCTTGGCTGTGTCAGAGACAGGGGCTTTAAATTCTCTTGTCTTCTGGTATCTTTTTTCAGGGTCTCATTCTGAGGTAAGCTTGAATCTTACTCCTAATTTAATAAAACTTTGTTTTCCATTTAAAACCAAAACTTTTTGCCCTGTAATGGCAGGTATCCAATCAGCCTGGTTGCACCTTGAGCTGCCTGTGTACACAAAAAGATGCAGATGATGACCAAGTTCATGTGGAAAATTTTGAATACTTCAGTATCCAAATGACCTAAATTTCAAAATTCTTATAGGGTAAAGTGACCTCAGCAGTAAATGGTACCACTTAGAAAGTATGCAGGCACAATGAAGGAAGGGATATTGAAATTTTGGCTGTGAAAATGCAGCATATTCTATATTTCTCTTTAGGGGAATCTGTTTTCGCTCTTCTATATTTTCAACCCCTTTAGGGTTTCTTTGGGCCCTTTCACATTTACTGCAAGCACTGTAGTGATAGCTTTCTTTTGTGTTGTTCCCACATGCAAGCCCTCAAGATCAAGATCAAGATCAAGGACTGTTCTCTGGTTTTGGTTTGTTTTTTGGGGGTTTTTTTTGGTGTTTTTTTTTTTTTTTTTTAGTATATTAAAGACGTTCATAATCTCTACATCTCTGTTTTTACCAGTCTATCTCTTGGAACTTCTTCCAGAAATGCCTCACTCTAGTAAGTAGTTTAGTGTCTTACACCAGAAAAAAATGCTGTGCAAAAATAATTTTTCACAATTAGCTCCCTCAGTCCGAAAGTTTTTAATCTGACAAGTGTGTCCAGCTGCTTTAGGAAGCAGCAGAGGCATTCTTGGTGCAATATACTGCAGTCATTGTTAAAACCAAAAATAATAACATAATTGAAAACATATGAAAACACTAGAATTTCCTCTACCACATGAAAATTTTATTTACTCTTTCAATGGCACTGTGCTACAAGGATACACATTCCTTTTGCTGACAGATAAAAGACTTTTGTATTTTCCTTGTATGCATTGCAGACAGCTTATCAGGTAAGTGAGGTAGGAGAGAACCATTAATTATGGAAAAATAAAAAGATTTATGGAGTGACTTTTAATAAAGCATCAGACTATTTACAATTAAAACTACAGACCCCTAAGTGCTGCCTGCTATTGTTAGTCAACTTTACCAGCTTCAGCAACAACACCTAAAATGTTTCAGATTTAATTTGTTGTATAATCTCCTCATATACAATCTACCACAGTCTTTTCATCATCTTCTTTCCCTCCTTAGTCAGAACACTGTGGTCTAAGCTCCAGAATTAAACCACTGGAGTTAAACAAGTGTCAGAGAAAGAGGGCAAATAAGATTTGTTGAATTAGACTTTAGACACAGTCATGATCAAAGAGGGAGACGAAGGCAAAATTCAAACTGAACTTTCAAACTGCAGGCAGGATTTTAGCCAAACAACAACCGTTAAAGCCGACACAAATCACAGAACTTAAATAATGCAGTGCTCTCTGAGGGTCACATTCAAGCCTGTGCTGAAGTCCACCCACCTGAGGAACATAAAGGGACCTTGAAGTAGCCTTTAATGTGCAGCAGAGGATTGACCTGGGATGGAGAAATCTGCAGCTGGCATAAAACTGATGTTGCTATCTCTTCATCAGTCCCTCTGGCCCACAACATATAAGAGGCACGTCAAGGACAAAAGGGAGAGCAGCCAGAATATATTGTGCACTGCCAGTCTAATGGGAATTTTTGATACCAGGCACTAAAGAAGTGCAAATGGGTGTTATGATGGAAGTTCTCTCCTTACCTATATTTCTCCATTTTGAGAAATACCTCAGCTTCCAAAATGGTCCCTGCAGCTTGCTGGGGAGAACTAGTTTAAGGGTTTGCTGCAGGAGGAGAAGCATTACCAGAAACCTTAAAGGTTAAATAACAGAAGTTTATAGCTGTTAAAAAGCAACCACTTTTAACCTTGCAGAGATTTTTCACCATATAAAAGTCAGGCTCTTTCTTGTTTTTGCTATGGCTGCTGTCCAACTGATCATTCAGAAAAATAATGAATCTACTGCTAGCTAATACAGAGGTTTCTAGCAAAGTGAATTTGGCTACAGCTGGCCTGGAGGAGGGGGTCAGGACAGGCTGGATAATTTTACTCTCTGTAGAGTCATCTGGGAGTTCATTTTTCACTGCTCTGAAAGCGCTCTGAGGTCAAACAGCAGTTCTGAAGTCCTGTGTTTATTAGTGCTCTCAGATCTTCTGGCAAGACAGACTGGATTCAGATCAAGTGTGAACCTCTGATTGTATTTCTGTCAAGTTAACCATCACACATCATGGTGTTTATGTCAGCTGGTTGTATGAAGATGAATGATATCTGATATGGCATGAAATGAGACATATTTGGGTAAAATAAACTTGCCCACAACAAATTTCTGTGTTAAAGCTATCTTTTGAAAAAAATTAACTCATTGTTAGTGGGAGAAAGTGACTTCATCACTTTTTCTAGGTGACTGTGTGTACTTTGTGTCTCTAGGCACCCTATAAATAGACAAACCATGTCTAAATGTAAAGATCCCTTCCCACCTAGAAAGACCTACTGTGTAGGGTAACAGGTCATAAGGACTGTAAGTGCATATCAATAGATAGGATAACCTTAGTTTTTCACCAGCAGCAAAGCCAATGGAAACGTTCCTCCTTTAGTTCCCTGATTTCTGAACAATTCTCCCAAGTCACTCTGTTATCCCAGTGCCACCACCTGAGTGTTGAACTGTATCCATGTTCATTGAATTATAGAAAAAACCTCTGTTTTCTCTCTGATGCTGCACAAACAACAGCATCATCAAGGAAAGGAGGCAGAAGAATCTAGACAAGAATAAGAATGGTTAGCCAGACTAGGTGAAAGTGAAAATGCCTTAGATTGGTTTTGCCACTAAATAAAACATAGTTTGAACTATTCCCGGAGGCAATTAAATGCATAGAACCTTGCTTTGTCTCAGAAAGTAATCAGAAAAAAAAAAAAATTTGCATTGGTGTGCGGATTTCAAGACATTGCAAAAAATACATTGGTCAGTAGCCAGAATCAGAAGTTTTGATCTGAAGGAACAATTATGTTCCTTTGTTCCTTTAGTGTGCAGAGAGACTGAGGTAGGTGGAGGTAGCACACTCAGACATTGCTGCTCAAGGACTTTTTGCTTACACAGAAGAGAGACAAATCCACAATTCTGTAAGTAAACAACAAGCCTGGGAAAAAAAGTTTGATTTGCTTAGTATGAGTTTTTTGCAGTGTTTCCTTAGGGAGCTAGCCATGGTTCTGCAGCACTCCTTCATGCAGCACACATCCAAATAAATCCTCCCACCTTGAATCACTCCAGAAGAAAAGAGAGAGGATGAATATCCTGTGGAGATGTCTCCATCCTCTTCATTGGCTGTAGAGGGAGCCTAAATAAATAGCTTGGACTAAGATGTAAATGTTGCAGGAATAGCTTAGACTAACTTATAAATCATGAAAATTAGGAAAGATAATTCCTGGTCTTAACACTTTCCCTTTGTCTCCTTTTTGTTGTTATACAGTAATTTCATTGTGTCCCTTTTCAGCACAAATTCTTTAAATCAGAGCACTGGAACTCACAGCTGATGGATGGCTGTGATTACGACTATATGTGCACTACACAGATAAACATGCAGCACGTACGGCTCCTCAGAGCCTTTCCAGACCAGCTCTCCTGGGAGGATGGGTCCTGAAAGTTTCTGTGGGCAAGGAAGAGACCTTCAAGGAGGGAACAGGCCATAGTTTTATTGAGAAGCTAACACCCACACACACTGTCTGCCTGCTCAGTGTGCAGGTCCTTTGTGTGTACAATTCCTCCTTCTATTCATGTCTGCAGCTCCCTCGGTGATGCTGCACTGACCAGTGATAATACAATGTTGCCATTGAAAAAATTTTCACAGAGAAAATCTCATTAGACCAGTTAGTTTCTCATAAAATTATTTTCTGATGGATATTTGAGTGGTTTATTTTTGAGTGGTCTCAATACATTGCTTTTTAGCAGATTCGCTAAAGTTTGGAGGATAAACAAATTTATTTCAATTTTAAAATTCTCTTTATTTGGCAGATAAGTTCTTGTATTTCTTTCTTTCTTTTTATTTTTAATGAAATTGGTTTTGTAGATGTGGTATTTTTGAATTTAGATTTTTTTCCAGGAAATAGAAACAGAAAGAGAAACAAAACTTCCTTTTCTTGTGAATCATTATGAAAAATGAGGGAAGATTTCTATTCAAGCTAGTTTTAATATCTACAAATAATTAAAAGAATAGAAAACGTGATTCTAAGAGGATATTTTCACAATATCCCCTCTTTCCATGAGACCTTTCTAGTGATGTACAAAAATTTGTAAATGTTACTTGTTATGATCATTACCACATAAAGTAACTTATAAATTGTCTAA
This sequence comes from Emberiza elegans, assembly GCA_024865655.1. NCBI lineage: Eukaryota > Metazoa > Chordata > Aves > Passeriformes > Fringillidae > Emberiza > Emberiza elegans. Next base: position 25,882,088 of record JALJVW010000206.1, read on the forward strand.
AAAACATGAATACTTACATTTCCAGCTAAGAAAATATAGGGAATTTTATTCTGCAGAGCACCTTCTCAGCAACTGGAGATCTGCTGCCTCTTCAAGATAACTAGTACCAAGTAAGGAAGGATGATCCATAAAGTTAAAAAAAAAAAAGGCAATAAGTAGTATGGCAATTTTGTCAGAAATCTGAATATACTCAAGAGCTCTTACCTCTGCTGCAATATATCAATATCTCTTTCAGAGTAAGGTTACAATTTTCTTTCCTTCCTTCTTCAGCACTGTGACAACTTTTGTTCCCCCTTGAGGTCAATCGACAGGCTCACTTCAGATTCCATTAGAAAATCAATACTGTTTGTGAATTGAATCAAAAGAGGTCATAATTCTAGTATTTTTCCTCTTCAGTGAAGATATAAATGAAAAATTCTTTGTGTCCATCACAAGCTGGAGATAAAAATTAAAAAGCAGATTTGCAGGCTGCTACATCTGTAGACTGAATGTATGTATTCAGTATGCTGCTACTACAAGCTTTGTGCTATTCCACTGCTTCCAGCTTTTATTCTGTGCAAATGAGGTGCAGGGCCAGGTGCAATGTGTTGCACGAGAGCAGATGTGGAGTTACTCCAAATCTGTTGTTTTCTGTGACAATTTATGGAGTGCATATTACACCAATAGTGAAGCACTTACTGGCAGCAGAACTTTAATGTATTTAATGAAACATGGAAATCAATAACCAAAACTTCAGTGGGAATATTTTTCTGCCAATAGATTTCTTACAGATTCTTGGGGCATGTAACATGGCTTGCACTTTAATGGCTTATTTTGGCTGATGGTTACAGAGTACATTAAGTTCCCAGTCTTATCTGCATGCACTGAAATAATTTCCAAGATGTCATTGATTCTCAGCTGTTATGCTTTATTGAAAGTTCTGAAGTAATTTTCTCCCTCTCTCCCCCAGTACATATTAAGAAAGCACAGTTATTTTAATGATAAAGTACAATATGCAATTCAATTTGACTAGTTTAAAGAATTAGTGTGGTTTTAATGCCAATTCAAAGAACCCTTGCTCTATTGTTTACAACAGTAGTTGTTCAGCAAATTTATTTAATAAGGCATTTGATTAATTCTGTTCTTGGAGGTTAATTCTGCTCTCAGCACTTTGTCATGATTGCCCATCTCGCAAGATTTTTGGACAAAAGCATATAATTTGTAATTGGCACAAGTGTGATCCTCTCCTAGGTTGGAAATTGGCTCTGATCTCACAGTAACTTGGTGCAACCTAGAGAACAATCTGCACAGCACACTATTTGCACAGGAGAATTTATATTGGCTACAAGATACAGCAGTGGCCAAACTCCTTCCTAGACAAGACCTTAGTAGAGCATCTGCTACTGTTTATGCTGGAAAATTCCTTGTTGTGATTTAACCCCAGCTTCCCTCCAGAGCCTCTTGCTCCTCTATAACATGTTCACTGTTCTGTAATCTTCGAAATCTCTCTCACTGTTTAAAATCTTCCACATCAGCATGAATTAGGATGTCGTGGTCCAAAATCACCACAAATGTTTTGCTGGTGCTCTTTCCATCTGCCTTAGCTGATGCCTGGTTTTCCTTCTTTATCCATAGACTTCAGATCTTTTTCCCTCCCTCAATGTACTTCCAACTGGATTCATGAGTCCAAGCAAGCAAAATATTCTCTTCTCATTTTCTCCTTTCCCCATTGCCAGGAAAAATAAAGTATAAAAGCTGCAACCCCAAGTACAGAGCAGAAGAACTCATTGCCTGAGGAAAAGGAAAGACTGAAGGGGAAGTTTGGTCCATGCCAGGCAGAGAGGGAAAGGCTACTTCTGTATGAAAAGAATTCTGCTGGATTGTCCTTCATAGGAAGAAAAAAAGACAGGCAAGCAAGGCAGATTGGAGAATTTTCCTTGTGGAGAGACCAGAAAGCCTCCAGCCAAAGTGAGAGCCCCACAGTGCTGGCAACCCTACACCTCCCACTGATCTCTGTGAAGTGCACTCATGAAACTGAGGGGGGAACCAACATCCTTTGAAAGACATGTCTCAGGGCTGCACATAAATTCTGTATCTGTATCCATAAAACACATCCAGACAAAAGCACCAGTCTTGCCAACACAAACTTTGAGTGAATAAAGCTGCTATTATTTGGACTACTACAGCCAGTCATGCAGGGAGCACAGCAGAGCTTTCACTCCTCTAGTAGCTCTAGGATTTGTAAGGCAAATCATGAACTCTTACTAGAAGAAACTCATTTTAGTTTCATGAATTTCCTGCCCTCAAAATCCAATTTCTGTGGTTTCTTACATGTTAAGAATAGTCACTTCTGTCTCTGCTCATACTTTGGGCTTGATTACCCTAGCAAGGGTTGCCTACAAGGAGGAATATATGAGATAATGTGGTGGTATGTATAAGACTCACTTAATAATTTAGTGTAATTGCTAATTGATCTCATTATTCAATTAATGCTGAAAGGCTTGTGAAATCTGGCTTAATTTCCCTGCTCCCAGGAGTTAAATTGATAGGAATGTTTTTTGTTGCCAAGAATCATCAATATTTACAGGCTTGTATATTCACAAACATCTGAGAGGTTTTAGCCTCAGAATCCTTCTGCTCTATTGTTTGCTCTTTCATCTTCTTTCAAACATGGAGAGAGTGATTGATGTTTGGTCTGCAGACATTAAAAATAAAATACCTATCACACAACTCTCATTCTAGAAGGTAAATATAATTATGGCTGTTAAAGTGTTCTTCAATGAAATAAAAAAAAATCAGTTAATATCCTTGTGTGAAAAAAAACCCACCACAAATATCCTATTAGCTTGGTTGTTTTTCTCCTGTGTTGTAGCTCTTTCTGCAGTAAGTAGTACCTATATGCAGGCACACACATAGACACTTTCAGTAATATCCTTTCTCTTGTTCTTGTAGACAATATACACTTTAGATTTTTGAGTTAACATTGAACTCTTAAACCTCAATGCAAGCTTGATAAACAGATCATATAAAATGTCATGTAGATTAAAAGTCCAAATATATGAAGCAAGTTGTAAGTAGGTTAGAGTAATGAAGATAAATTACAGGAACACTTGTGTAAATTCTAGATGAGGAGGAAGTTGCAAAGGTGTTACATCAGTTGCTGTCATATTATTTTTCCTTTCACTCTTATTGCCACCAAGTCAAAACTCCCAGTGACTGAACACTAGAAACTGTTTTCTTAATAGCCATTGTCCCAGATAAGAAGACTCACTCTCAGCAACAAGGTGAGCATACAATTGCAGTTTAATTGTTCTTTTCACCTCTGAACTCAAGGAATGACAACTGTATTTCTGGTGTACTTGAGTGAAATGACTTTGGTGGTAAGCAAGGAAGGAAACTCCCTGCAAAAGTGTGAGAAAATCAGCTACACTTATTTTTCCTTGAGAAAGAAAATCTAATTGCTACAGGCATCATAAAGAGATGGAGAACAGAGAAGAGCCTTTGTAAATACACTGGGAAAAATTATTTCAGTGGGAGTCCATTATGTGAATGTATTGATGAAGATAAATAAGTATCCATGAAAAAATCCATTGCATTTATCAGAATCAAACACAGCTTGAATCTAAGCTGTGTCAACTAGCAAAATATTCTAAAACCTCTGTTTTATATACAAGTAGATATGAGCGTAGGGGTCAGTTCAAAAGACCTTGCAGTTGCCCCAGATGAGGACATATTTATGAGCAATTAATGGGAAATAGGTGATGAAACTCTGACTACCAGCAAACCACATGGTACATGCAAAGTAATTTGAGGAAGATCATACCAGACAGCTGACCTCACACACTGAACCAGTAAATACATTAATTATTTTCTACTGTCTCAAACATTTGTAAGCTACTCTATAATAAGAGCAGGAGAAGAGGGGCATGTTATGAGAAAAACATCTTCAAGCATTACTGGCTTGTGCTGCTGAAGTCCTCAATAACTGGGGTGCAACAGAAATGAATGGAAAGAGAACATGGAGAGGAAAAGGCTGGGGTGGGGGGGAGCTCAGAGAGAGATTGTCCCAGCAAAGCTTGTTTGCAAGAATAACGGGTGCTTGGGCTGTGAGCTGCTTACAGCTGCATCTGTCTGATGTGTGTTAGAGATCATTGGCAATGAGCTCTCACTTAGAGCTTCCTCTGCAAGGGGAAAGATCACATTTTACCCTAATGCTTATTGACATATCAAAACCAAATTAACTTCCCTCTACATGTACTATTTTATGCTGAAGTTAAAAGGAATTTCCTATTATTTCAATGACTTTTTCACTATTTATAGACTTAAGTTCCTCACTGACTTCCATTGTTTTGACTGCCAAATAAATTTATTTAAGATTATATGTCACCTAGTAGTATAAGCCTAATTATTGCAGAGCTTCATGGAAAATTTATTTTGCAGTTGAGAAACAGAATTTGGCATGATTTTTTCTTCCTACTATATAGAAAACATCTAATCATTCTACCTAGAAAGCCCATATTTAGATAAATGACCAGTTGATCAGTTGAGAAATGTCTCAATGTGGATCATATCTTCACAATCAATCATTTTTTTAATATTAGGACACTGCAGAATTACCTAATAACTCATGTACTTTTGGGTACATGTAGGGGGATAGAATATAAGAAAAAAAAATATAGCGTAGAAAGTAATCTCATCCCTAAGGAGTTGCAGCTGGGCCAATTATCAAATATTAGGAATAGACCTGACTTTAACAGGCCACAGCTGTAAGCAATGAGAAGAAGAGTGCTATAAAAGAGTGGGGTGGCCCCTTGAGAAGGGAGCTGGAGTCAGTTGGCTGCTTTGTGAAGAAGAAGGAGTCAGTGCTTGGAGGAGAAGCCCATAAGAAACACCAAGAAAGATATGAAACTTTTGCAATAAGGAGGCAATGCTATGGAACACCTACATTAAGATGACAACGTGTGCCTGTTGTGTTGTGTTGTGACACTATCATTTCATTGTATCTCCCCAGCAGTGACAATGTACAAAATTTCCCTGTGTTACATTTTAAATTATATTTCCACTGAAAATATATATAATATAAATATATTTATATTGAAAATTCTGATTCCAAGATGTTATCATCCTTTTGAATGAATGTAGTGAAGGTACATTGTCCTAGAGTGAAACAGGAGCAGCATTGGATAATAGCTCAGCCTGATTTACTGATGTGCTGTTGGCTTTTCAAGAATTGGTGGCACAGCTGGGGTGGGAGAGAACACAGGGACTTAGGATCTTAGGCATTGTTTGCATCCTGCTGTGGAGTACACACTGCCCATACTGTGGTGCCTGGCTTAGTTTTGATTTAATGAGTGTAGTGGTTCTCTTGGATCCCAGTGTGCGCACGCACCTTGGGCAGCCGGCTTCTCTGGATGGTGAACAGAAAGTGCAGAGATGACTGCACACATCCTCCCTCTGCGTTTTCCCTCCTGCGGGCTCACAGGGTGAGAGAATAGAAAGGGACTTGACAGAAGCCAGGATTTAAGCCTTGTTAAAGTGGGAAGGCACTGGTGCACCCCATCCCACCTGGGACTGGACATCCTTAATTGTTACAGATATGTGGCTGAAGCTCATGAAAACCCCATAGCTGATGCTCTGTGCTGTCCTGATCCTAGAAATTTCTCATGTCTCCTTTTATCAGGTCACATATTTGGAGACAATGGATTTCCTAATTAAAGCTGACAGCTAAATTTAGAATAGTTAATTAGTGGAGGCACCAGACTCACAGCCTGGGCACAGGTTCAAGGTTTGGAGGACATTGGTGTAGTTTGATTACAATGGTCCCATCAGGCAATAATGCCTGCTGCTGTGGGCAGAAATATGAGAGAGAAATTGATTGTGAGGTTGGAAGTGTACTCTGAGCTGAAAGAGAAGGTGAATGATGTCACTAAGGACAATAATCTCCCCACAGATTATTACAAGGAAGGAAATAATCCTTGGAGCTGCCTGAGAGTTTCCTCAGTAGACAGTGGCATTTGGGTGTTAGGTGCTTCTGAAAATCAGGCTATTTCAGATTTTTATTTACTTTCTAAACAGAAACAAAATCCACTCATACAACTATATTATACAAATTGATTGTATGATTTATTTGTATTATATATACAGAGATATTTTTCTACTTATTAACAAGCTCAACGTTAAAGAATTAATTCCCCATGGAGAATAAATTAAAACAAAAACATCCAGAAAAGACAAAACCTATGAAAAGCAGATGGTGCCACATATAAAATGCCATCAATTTTTATGCATCTGTGTAAAAAGGTTGAAATGTTCCCAGCTTTGATGTAAATTCTATTCATCAACCCATCAAAATAACACAACTGTATTCATGATTGCAACAAATGACTTTCTATTCATTAATCCTTACCCACCACCCTTGCAGCAGCAGAGGCTGGGAGGAACTGTGCCTGCTCTTATATTAAGGTAAGCCTGCAGTGGAACCTATTGCTCTTCACATCAAATGTAAACTTGTAAATTCATTACTTTTTTAATGCTTTCTACTTCTGCTGCCACTAAACTTCCTTCCTAATAACTGATTTATACTTGGGCAAAGAGCAAGATTCCTTAATGACGACCCCTGGGTCTAGTTTAACAATGGCTCTTTAAGGATCTTTTGCCTTCACCTTTCAATTAATTTTTTTCAAATGTCCTCTATCACAGTCTGGACCTTAATTTGTATTTGCTGTTTCTAAGCTCAGTGCTTTAATCACAGAAAAAAAAATCTAATTACCTTATATAGAAGAATGTATTGACACCTGAAATATGTGGTCAAAATCAATTCATGTACCTCCATATCAACATTAGTATCTGTTCACGTACATCCACGTCAGAATTTTGTATCTGAGCCTGAATTCCACTGAGCCCCGACCAGCTCCAGTGCTCCAAATCACATTCTGGTAGGTGCTGGTATGTCTTGTCACTGTCCAGCCCCAAATCAGCACTGCTGGACTGTATCACACCATGACAGTAGACACAGAAGTAAAAGATGCTCATGGGTTTAGAGTTAACAGTTAATGCCAGCTTACTCCCAGAGGTAAGTTAAAGAAAATAGACTATAGCATTTTACCATAAAATTAACAGTACAGAAAATAAAATACACATATATGTAATGCAAAACTAGAGATTTTCTAAGGGTGAACTATGAATTTTTAATGGGAAAGATACTATTCAAGTAATGACACCATGGGGGTTACCAACCCTTGTCAGTTATCTTTTCAGTCAGTAAAAATTTTATAACTACTGGACTGACATAGCTCAGTACCTCTGGTATGACTCATGGACATCATTAGCTTCAAACTGATGAAAAGAAATCTTTCTTCCACTGTTTCTGTATTATTAGCTCCAGCAATTTTACAATAGTTTGAATATATTCAGCTTTATTTATTCCCTGTAGAATAATATATTTATGCTGCTTCTGTCATTCAAAGTCCTGTGTTGGGTCTAAAGGCCTTTTAAAAAATATAATCTATCACAATTGAAGTTGCAGACCCATATAATAGCTTGAATTTAGACTTTTAGAAGACAGGGAAATACCTCACATATCAAGTGTTTTTTTCCTTTCTTTAGGCATGATATCATCAGCTTAATCTATTTTGGTACCAAGTTCTGCTCCACACAGGTGTTATTCTGGGTATCTATGGGTTTCTTTCTCTCTATATATAGAAAAAAAATTTGGATCACAGGAAGAACTAGTAAAAGAATAATCAGATACTCAGCTATTTTTAATAGGAGGAACTGTGAAATGCCTAATCAGGGAAGTCTCATGGCATTCCATGTAAAATGGAAACATTTTAAATGAAAGCTGACTAAATGTATTCATTACCACAGTCTGCAAAATAGGTAGGATGACAAATCCTGGGTTTTTACTCACTTTTGATTCAAGTGGACTTTTACTGAACTTGGGGGAATGACTGGCCATTTTCCAATGAAAATTTACCCTCCATGCTGTGTTACATGGGCAAGCAGAAGTACATGCTCACATTTACATGTTCAACCTTTTGAAGACTGATCCTTAAATTGTTCAAGGACACAGACTGAATCAGTAAATCATGATTTACTTACATTTTGGTCACTTCAGTTTTTGTATGCAATACTATAGTCGTACTACAATAACGGAGTTCAATGTTATGTTAGAGTACACCTAATTTTGTTTTCTGTTTTGTGTCATTCATCTGAGGTTTTAATGTCTAATTCTCATCACATTTAAAATAGAAAACTTACATCTCTTTCTATAGTGTGATTATAACTCTTTATCATTCCCTCCAGTATATGTCACAGGGAATTTTCTTCTGCTTCATGTACAATTTAATTTCCTTTTTAATTGGCATTGTGTAGTATGGTGTTTGTCGGGAATCTCCACATTTACATTTTTATACCTGTATGTATTTTCGGAACAAGAAAAATTAGAAGTCAGTGAAGAGATTAATGCAAATATTATCTGACTGGGAGATCTTTAGTTATTGCACTCTGATTTTCTATATGTGACTGTTATATTTTGCTGAACTCAAAATTCTGAAGAAAGCCATTACCCTGGCTCTTTCCTTGGTCAACATATAGTGAATTAGACTTGCCTCACTTTTCTGCACTGACTGAATGAACCACAATCTAATACCATATCTCAAATAGGTTTGACAAGTTGCCTTTATGTTAAGTTTTTTCACCTGAGTTACTCTATATATAGAAAGTAAAAATCAAGAGATGTTTAATTAAAATCTGCTAAACACTAGGCATAGCTCAGCACAAAATTATGAATCTTGTATTATTGCAGATCTTGAATAAAACCAGGAAGATCAGTCTGGGTGCTGATGTGTAATGCTCCTTTTTGAGCAAACAAAGAAATCTGACACATGGGTTTAACCCTGAGAAAAAGGAGAGCAAGAATGGCAATGTTGTTTACAGCTCTGTAAAATTGAGGTACTTAAGCTAAGTTCTGTTCCATTAACATACTTCCTCAGTTTTTCATTTTACTTTGTTCACTAGTCAGGGGAGGCACTAGATTTGAGTAGAACACCTACAGCTGGTAAGAAAGAAGAAAGTGAGAGAACCCATTTTTACTTGTGAAATGCAAATCATTAACTAAATAATTAATGCAGTGCAGTCTAATTTCTTAGTCCAGAACATCAGCTTTTATAACTTGTGCAAAATCTGAAACACATCCAGCTTTATTTTTGGAAATAAATACATGTGTTAATTGTAGCTTGCAGATTTTATAACTGGATGAAATTCCAGTATATTCATATGGAAAAACAAAATATTGATATTCATAATTAAAAATGTAATTAGTTTTCTAGAACTTAAATAAAAGCTTACTTACATAAATAATGAAAGAGTTTAAGTTCCTAGGGTGAAATTTATAATGCAGTGGGAGCATGCAACTGTATTTGCATGCAACTATAATTAAAAATCTCTCTTAATGAGGATAAATTAGAGGACTTTGATTATGTAGAAATAAAAAAAAAAATTAGTACATGAGAAAAATAGAAGAGGCCTTATTTATTAAGTTTCTTCTATGTAAGACATTATTAGCAAAAACTTATCTTTTAAAATAATGATGCTGTAAATGGTAATTTAAGAAAAGAGCGTATAATTTTCTTATGCATTAAAGTATAAAGTGATTCACCACTCCTGGTCAAATATGTCAAAGTGCCAGCATGGCAGAAGGATAATCCATGGTCCAAAAGCCATATCCATTGTCCAGAAGGATCTGTTAACTCTCAAATTTCCTCAAGGCAGAGGAGTTCTTGGTGACCTAGTGCTGCTGCTGTGACTCTACCACAGCAACACAGGCATCCTATATGTGTTTTGGATAAGTAAGATGGGTTTACTGTAGGAGTCTGCATGTGTCTACTGATTACTGTGTGAAGACTTTTGGCAACAAGGGTAAATTAGCATAAATTTTTAGCCCTTCTTTTTTTTGGTGAGTGTCAGCATACCAGGACTGCATGTCTCAACAGTGGGAGGATCAACAGGGCATGTTGCATCTTATTCTTGCTTTGCTTTTTCTTGTCTCTATGCCAGGACCAAAGAGTAAAACTGCCACTCAAAACATAAGATGTGGTGGCCCCACTGACAGGGAGAATCAGATCTTGCATCTGAGGGCACCTGGTCAGTACTAGTCTTCAAAGGACCAAACCCTGTACTCAGTGCATATCTTGTGAACACCAGAGATAGAACAATGGTAATTCTGGGGTTGGTAGGGAAGGTAACTCTGGGAAGTGGCCCTTCTTTGTCCTCACAGCTCCACTCTATGGCTATGTGGGAGATATGTTGGTCTGGTTTGTTTAAACATGCTCTGGGAACTGTGTGGTAACTGGACCATCACCTGATGCTATTGTCACATAGCAGAGTTCAGTTTCAGGGCTAGACAGGCCTTCTACTCCTGTGATTTCTTCACATTCTCATGGCACTGCTCAGTGGGTTTAGCTTGGGGAAAGATCCTTGAAAATACAGCCCCTCTGCTGAGATCCACAGGGAATATTTTTCCTCTTTCTTTTACTTTTTCTTATGTCCTAATATTCTGCTTGCTTCATACTCAAAGAACTCCTAATTAAATGTTGCCAAATTCTTGGAGTTCTCTGGCTATTGTCACTCTCCTCTTTGGATTGAGTTGCCTATGATCCAGGGCCCAGCTGATAGAGCACAGCTGTGTAAACTTGGTGTATGCTCCTAAGCAGACTGCTAGGTAGTGAGAGAGCTGAGAGAAAGCACGTAGCCTGCAGCCATGTGAGATAAGAGAGGTTGCTGAGGTGGGGATAGGCAGCAGTTCAAAGATTCAAGAGGAGAAATGTTGACATGAAAAGGCATAAAATTCTAAGAAAGAAAACTAAGAATAGGAAGCTGCCAACTCAGCAACATCAAAGGTCAGCCCACTCCAAGGAGACCAACCCATGTGTCTGGGAATTGCTTGTCCAGCAAAGACTCACTGGGTGTGGTGAGCCTATTGATGTCTAGTCCAGTAGTCCTCATCAGCCCTAGCTATTTATTATGTCTATTAGGAAACAATTCTGGAGTTTCTTCACAGGTGGCAAAATCTGCCTGATCAAACCTGTGAGGACAATGAAGGAAATTTACCCCCAGCTTCACCTCTTTTTCTCCCCCAAAAGCTCTCTTGCCAGAGCAACTTGTTTGTCAAAAGCTTGTCTTCCTCCTCCAAATATTGACTGCTTATTTGGGGTTGTGCAGCAGACTTTGAATCTTCAGTTTTACTTCAGGAGATGGAAGTCATTTGCCTTCCTTGCCCCTCAACCACACCTTGTCCTTGTTTTCACAAACTTCTGGCATGATTATGATGCATATATTTCAATTTTCTCTCTGTTAAAATTGTACTGGAAAATACTCTAGCTATAACCTGTGTAATAGTGCAAAAACTGTGATGAAATAATTTTCTACTTCAATTTGTGTCCAAAGATTTCCCAGCTATATTTTTAAATGACACATTTGCAGAGAAGTTGCAAAACCACAGTCAATCTGTTTGCTAGATTTTCACAATAGAGGAAATTTAACTCTGACATGTTCAGCACTTTCTACTTAATTTTTTTAAACAACAAATTATTTTGTTAATGTGCATTTAATAGTGAATGTCATTCAAGCCGGCATTGTAGTGATCAAGAATGATCACGGATGTCAGGTTGTTGATGAAGATAAACATGATTATTACATATAATTTGGGTACCTAAAGCAATTGAACCTGATTTTTGGTTAATATACCAGTCCACTCAGCTTGTCTTGGGGTAGGAAAAACATGAAGGAGGGAACATGTCTGATGTCTGTTTGTCAGTTCTATTTCTTGTCATTGAGTAAAATAAGTACTTACTTATTTCACTTACCTGGGGAAGGCATAATCCCTGCATGTTAATGGGTCACTGAAGAGTGCTTCTTCCATTTCACAACCTTTACACCTCATTCATCTGTCAAAACACAAATTCTAAGAGTGGATAGGAGCGCAGTCTATGGATTCACTCTCATCCATCTTGTTCTTTAATGAATGAGCAACAAAATATACACACAAGATCTAGACAGTTCTGTATTCAAAATTCTGTATAGTTTACAAATGGGCACCTGATAAGGCATGGAACATGTAATAAATGACTGCTGAAGGCATGTGAATAGATGGGCTGGCAGGGATTTGTGATAGCTTTCTTCCTCTACTTCTTTTCGTGATAAGTAGTGTATATAATCTAAATCCCTCCGACTACTTTCTTTGCAGGCCATTGTCAGCAGTCCTGAAAAATCTGTGGGTTTGAATAGTGACTGTGAAAAATGCCTTTGAAAAACATACCATTAAAATCACACCATTCTCACTAATCAAGTCAGGATTTCTTAGATGGGAAAGTATTGTCTGCTTATGTGGATATGGAATGAGGGATTTAATGTTATTGTACACACTCAGATACAGGAAATCTGCCAGTAGTGTTTAAAGAAAATGTACAGGATAATTAGTTTGTGCTTTTTATTTTGGAGACTTCATTCAAGTCTCAAGTCTCCATTATTCATTGATAACTATAATTCACATTTTTCTTCCTTTTTGAAAATATGAGCTTTTAAAATTACCTTCCAGTTACAAACTAAGAGAAACCTTTTTAATTAAAGAGGAAAATTTCTGGTGTACTGGATGACCAGTCAAAGACTTAGACATCTATGGTTGGTATCAGGTTTTCTTAGACAATGGCATCCTTCACAGAACAGAACCTACAAACACAACAAAACACAAGAGCAAACCTTATGAAATACACAGCAAATTGTCTTATGAACTTGATTCAAAGCCTCTGATGAAGTCAATAGAGATCTCCTGATTTATTCCATTTCTACATGACTTGTGTGGACAGACCTGCATCCTGAGCTCCTCTTCCAGAAGCACTTTATTTAGTTGGGCTTAAAGCTACTGAGTAATACTGTGATCTGGCTTCCACCTTAGGCATGGCCTACCCAAACCCAGCTTGGAGCCTGGACAGCTTTGTATCCACACAGATAGATTGATAGATATGTAAAAAATGACAAGTAAAATTTTGATCCTGCTTTAAGCAGGGCAACAACACACCCACTGTGCAGGAGCTGTTGGTTAGAAACTGTTTAACAGAACACTGGTGTTGACAGTCTTTAGTAACTTCCCACAGCTCTTCCCAGTACTTTGTTTAGTCACTTTTATACTTCTTCATTCTTCTTTTCCATAATTGCTTTCCAGTTTGCCTTTCAGTGTGTAAGTAGTCAGATATTCTCAGTGGCTGCATTTCCACTTACCATTTAAAGCAACAAACACCTGGAGATGTCACCTAGACAAGCCAAAACTTCTATGTGCAGCTTTTACACATTGCAACTAGTTCTTTGGCAGATTGCTGAGGTGAAGCTAGTTGGTTTTCTTGAGCAGCTGTGTTTAAAGATGGGCAGGCTACTGGATGGAGGAAGTATTTTTATGTACTAATGTTGGGTAGGGAGTAATCTTATTTCTGCTAATTAAGAGAAGCTAGAAATTTCTGGAACTACTTTCATTCTCCACCCTGGCCAGGTTATTCTCTGAGCCTAGCACATGCTAGAGAAAGTGATGGATCTGTGATCAATATTTTTAAAGTTACTGTAATAATATTACTCAAAGTCTGTAGTTGCTGTGCAAGAAAATATTAAGTAACACAATCTTTCTAGGGGGTTCTGACCCTTTTTTATTATATTTTTTGCCTCCTAATCATGAAAATAATTGGTCTTTACTGAAAATGGTCTTTGCTGAAAGTTGAGAGTTTCAGCAGCATGCTAGTGTTAGGTTTGGGTTTTGTACGGCTTCTACCAGCACAGCTAACCAGTGACATCCACAATTCATTGGTTTAGGCACTTCTTACCTTCACATATGAAAACAATATCCTAATATATACTTTATATTAACCATAACTAACTGCTGTGGAAAACTAAGTTGTATTTCTACAGCTGTACCAGAAAAATGAAATTACTAAAAACTTCTTAGTGACTTTAAATTTAAAATACAATTTTCTCAAGCAGATCTGAATTTTTGAATAAGTTATCTAAGCTTCATACAAATGAAGACTACCAGAAGAAAAAATTAATGATTTAGGTTCTAAACTTTTGAGTGTGAATGCATAAAGATGGGTAGGAAGAATGTTTCAAAGAGAAACATTCTCTAGCCCTTTGCCAGGAAAAGAAAAAGGATCTCCCACAGGTATTTTGCAGCATGTGAAAATTTCTAGGAAACTCCAATAAAACTACATCAATCCAGGTTGCTGAAAAAGCAACATACTTACATCTTTAAAAGGAACAAGGACCTCTGGGTCAAGCATACCATGGTGTGTTCATTTTCAGGCATTTATAGGAATGTTTTACTCTAATCCGAGTTGTATAAAGAAGACTGACCAAAGCCTAAAAACAGAATCTCCATTTAGCTTTGACATTGGGCTATTCACTGCCTTCAATAACTAATTCAAATCAAGATTTTGATCAAGACTGTATTCAGAAAGTCAACAATAATTATAGAATGTACATGTTTCAACTAAATCTTCAAATGTCACTGTGGCAGTGTCATATTGAGTGGTGATGTAGACAGCTACTTAATTGCTGTTTCTAGTTAGATTTTGAGGCAAGATGTTGGGGATTTATTAGACAAATCCTTTATGTATATGTGAGAATTTTCTGGGTTTTGGAATATATGACATACTTTTTAAAAGCTAGGAAAACTTTTTAGTATCTCCATTCTCTTTAGCTGAATGTCAATACTATATTTTAAAAAAAACCTATGTGAAACTGGGAATGAACAAAGTGCCCAGCTGTAATTAAGTGATTATTTTGTTGCAAGCCCCAAATTTGTTTTTTGTTGTTGATCTGTATGTTGCAAACCTTCCAAAAGTTTAAAATGCTTCCTTAGGAGTACTTGGTGTAAGTTCAGAAGGGGCACTTAAGCTAGTGGAATGGCATGGCAGATACAGGGAAGAGCAACCATAATTCTTGGTCAATTCTGTGCACGGTGAATGTATGAAAATCAGATCCTTGGGAGCACTAAGGGTCTGATGAGATTGGTGGCCAGGTTGACAGTAAAGAGGCTGATTTTGCTAAACCTGGAGTCTCTGTGGCAAAGCTGTCTAACTACAAACCAGTAGATGGCAATGACTGACAGCCTGAAGAGCAGAGGAGGACTGGTGTGGTCAGGATGTTCTTCAGATTATATAATTTGACTGTCACCTGTCCTACCACAAAGTGTTGCTGTCTCTAAGAGGTTCTTCTAGCCTGTGTGCAGCTGTGACATCGTGCCTGTGTCTCCCTGTCTCGGCTATAAGTCACATTTTTGTTAATGGCATAATCTATCTGGAATCAATTCCAAGCTATTAAATCTGCTCAGCATAGACATGAATGCTGTGGATCTGGCATTTCTTTCAGTCCTTTTGGAGATATCACACTTCTTTTTGGAGGTGAAAATCTCTAGCTAGCTGTACCTCAACATTGTCTCCTTTGTCTGGAGCAGGATGTCTAGAAGGGATGGATGGTCTCCACATTCAACTTGCCTCTAAGTTAGTAACTTTCATCCTTTAACTCATATCACCTTATTTTTTGTCTTGGGAATTGCAATAAAGTCCTCATGCACAATCTGACTGATTGTTATGTTTAATTCTGGAAAATTCCCTTGTACCTATGTTATGTTCTGTGCCTGCCTCTCTTTCTTGGTTAACTTAATTTGTGCTGTTAAATTGGAAAGTTAGCATGCAAAGTTTTTAACTTCTCTTCTATGAGATAAATTTTGAAAAGTGCTGAGTATCCTAAACCATATTTAGCATGGCTTTAAAAATCCTAAAAGATGGCACTTTGAAAGCAAAAGATGTATAAGAAACACAACATTTCTATAAGTACCTTTATGGTGGTAGTGCTCAGTGTCAGGATAGCAGTTTCACAAGATCCTGGTTTCAAAAAGGGTTAAATAATTTTAGCAGTGGCTTGTCAGCTCTATTTAGCTTTAAGTTTCAATTTCTCTGACTATCAATATATTCCTTCCCTGTTGATATGCTATCACCTTCTGAAGGGTCTCACTGTGATGTACTTAACACTTCAAATAATGACTGCAGACAGTGGAAGTTGGTGACAAATGATGTCTTTCAGAAGCTATATTGGAGAGAAAGGAGCAAGAGAAGAATGGCTAAAACAGTTATTCTTGAGATGACACTATATAAACCAGTGCATGTGTAGGTATAGACAGTAGTAGTAGTAGACTGTAATTTTTAATATATTTTCATTATCATGCAAGGGAATTGTTGGTTAAATATATGTACATCAAAGTGTGCTAAATGCACAAAAAAATACAGTTTTGTTTATTTAGCATATTTCAGGAGTCCTGTACCTTTCTGGTGTTGTCTTGTGGGTGGCAGATGTTCACAGCACTGCCTTAGAGTCTTCCTTAGTCAGGGCTCCTCCAAGGCTCTCCCTAACCGGCCAGCCCACCCCCTTTTATCCCAGTTACCTTGACTGGCCACAGCTGCAGCCCATCAAGAATAACTGGGACCTGCCAGGGCAAAGATATTCAAATACAGTACAGATATATTTTACATGGACTCAAAGGCCATTTACACAATCATGTATTTTCAAGGGCCTCCTATAGAGTTTCATGTTTAGAATCAGAAGTACATGTACCTTGACTTCTGTTATCTCCAGGAATTTAGTATAATATTGAAGCATGTGATAATTTGAATATTTGATGGGTTAATGATGTAGTATGAATTTAATCAAGCAACAGCACAAAGAGGGATGGGTAACTTGGCTCTCAACTCATGTAGGCTGTTACTAATATAATCTTCTGATTCCTTTCCTCTGTTTGCCAATTGCACCAACAATTTGGCATGCATAGCAAGAAGTTATTATGGATTCTGCAGCAGCCTTCCTGTTGCATAGTACAGATAACACAAATCTTGTTAACAGTCTGACAAAATATAAATGGCTTCATAATGAACTGCCACCCTTTTAATATCTCCACAACTTCAGAAATGTTATCTGGCAACTGCAGGGGGCTAGAATTATGCTTTTAGAGAGCTGAAATTCACTACCATACTTGCACCTATCATGTGTCCCCCACCCCCCAATGTTTTTCTTAGCACAAAACAATAATTAAACTTTATCTTCTGTATCAAACACAGGCATGTCCATCCATTTAATTATGGTCATGGGGAATGTGATAAAGCATAGCTTTAAAAACTGATGATATTTTACTATTTTAGAAGAATCAGCAAAACTCTAACTCTTCCTAGTTTTCCATGCTTTTGTGACTGTGTTGGAAATATCTCATAATCTTATGTATGTCTCGACATGACATATCCTATTGTAAGGTACAGACAGGCCTGGGTACCCCAAGGCACAGGCAGGGTGCAGGGGAGCACAGGGCATGCTCAACTGGGAGGAAGAGCAGGAAGTGTCTTGTGAAGTGACTCACTGCACTGAGAAAGGCTCTAGAAAGGAAAAATAGAAGACTCTGTATGGGAAGAAACGACAGAACAGGTTCTTGAGGTGTAGGGATGAGTAGGTGTAGCTCCACACCTGCAGTCGCTGTCTGCTCACTGGACGCAAGCAGGAGCAGCTGGAGGTGAACAGGACTGGAAAGTGGGGCTGCAAGAGGACCAGAGGGCTATGGGACAGGAACACAGGCACTGGGAAAAGGAGTTTATAATCTTCTTCTCCTGTACCAGAAAAACAAGATTGGAAATAAAATTTTATTTACTTGGCTCCAAGTTATAAAGTGAAAAATATTCCCAAAGTGCAAAACTGACTTTTCCTTAACCCAATCTTTTTTATATGCAAACTATTTGGTCTGTAAGAAAATGCAGTCTGGAGCCTTTGCGGTAGGATGTTGTGTAGGGAACAAATGCTGAAGTAAAGGGTTGCAGTTGCTCCACTCATTTACAGACTCTGGATTTCTTTCACCATAGAATCAGATTTTTCAATCAGTTACATCTCAGATCCTGCCATTTGCTCACTTGCATCCTTTGCTTAACAACAACATGCTTTCAGTTTCATACAAACTTTAAGTATGGCAGAAGGTGACATTGGTGTTTTAAGGATTGCTGTCGCTTGGGGAAGAAAAAGGAAGGATAACAGAGCTTGTGATGTTATTTATGGCAGACAAAGTTGTTGTGAATGTACAAAGCTTTGCTGCTGCATAAAAAATGCTTTGAAAATGAGAAGGAATTCTCATTATTCTGGGAATAAAACAAAGCAAAACAACAGACCAAAAACCCCCAAACTCCTCTGTCCTTAAGTATTTGATACAGAGCATGAGTTGCTGCTGTTTGCATGCAGTCTACAGTTATTTTCAGATTCAGGCTAGATTCTGTGACTTTACCTGGTGGAGTAATTCCTCATTTTGAATTGTTCCACTGTCATCAGCAGAGCTGGTCATGAGATATTACTCAGTCGAAGCAGAAGTGCCAGAATCCACTGACATTTTGGTTTTGCATGTGACTGGCCATCTAATTTCCAGATATTGTTTTGTAAAATATATGATGGCAGCTTTTAGAATATGTAAGAACCAACAAATAGCAACAGGTAGCAATTGTTTTTGCTCTGAGAGAACACCTTTGTTTCTTTCTGAGTGCAGGTATTCATATGAAAAATAGCCCTTCAGCAAGCATTTATGTGAACAAAAAGCCTATTTGAATGAATGCTCATAAATAAAGAATCATAAGAGTTGTAAACACGGTTGAACTGAATAGTCACTTCGCATTCAAATGAGTGTTAGCAAACACTGAGTGAAGGGAAAGCTGCTGTAAGAGGGTTGTTGTGCTCAGGGAATTTCTCAGCAATCACAGAAGGTGTTTCAGGCTAAGTTTCGAGGACAGAGTGGTCTGTCTTTGAGAAGTGTATAAAACAGTGTAGACTTCTGACCTTGAACAGCTTGGACATTCCTATTTTCTTCTGCTACACAGGCCTGGTAGAAACCTCACAGGCCTGTCTGAAGTAATCAGCAGTGGATAACCAGCTGCAGGAACTGGAGAATCGTCAGAGAGGTTCTGACTTTGTGAAATAGATGGGTTTTTGTCTAATGTGTGGCTGTGTCCACATCTGTGTGCCTGCACTGTAGTTTTGAAGTTGGTGCTGAAGAAATGGAATGACAGTTGTATGGCTTTTGGAGATGACTTATTAAAATATGTGTTTCAATTATTCTTTAAGTAAGTAACATCTCTGGTAACTGACCTTTAGATCAAAAGTGAGGAAGAATATCTCTGTTTCCAAGGAGACAAAAGCAGTGCAGATTATGAGAATGACAAATACTCCCCTGGAACTAAACAATGACTTTGACTCTTCACGAAGAACATCAGTTTACCTTGCATGTGCTACCAGATATGAAACTCCATGTGTTGCATGTGTAACATAAGCCTGCCAGGCTTCTCAGATTGGTTTCAAAAGGCCATGGTTCTGCCCAGCTTCCCTGGGCTAAATTGGTAGTGGTGAACCAGCAAACCAAAGGACAAATGAGAGCCTTAATTACTTATACAGTTAATCATTGGCAGACTCCTCACACCAGGTTTGATGCAGACTGATCAGTAGCAATCCAGCCATTGAACCCTGAACCTCAGTCCAAGTGCATTAATAGAGTCTGGAGATAATTTCTAATAGCAACATGTGAATGTGTTGGACTTAGAGAAATATATCAGCAAAGTCTATCCCACATTGCTTATTTTAAAGGCCAGAAGATGGATAGGCTTTAGTGTGTGTTCCTTATCAGTATTAAAACAGCCTTTAGCAACAGTCCCTTAACATCTCTTTTACTGGTAGATCAATTCCCAAATTACTCCTGCCAGAGAAATTGGTATCTGGCCAACAGCAACCCCAGCAAGACCACAGGTGACTTCAAGACAAGCATGAAACAATCGTCTCTGTCCCCAGCAGTGTCTCCTGAGAAAACTTCCAACGCATAGCCATTGACCATACCACAGTAACCATGTAGTTCTGTGCTTTTGCCATGCAATACTCTAGACATAATTTCTATAGAATATAGAAATAGTATAGACTCAGAACCAGTCTAGTACAGAAATAAACCTGCAATTTTTAAGGTTTTTTTTTGGGGTTTATTCATATTTAGGTTAACTGCTGCATGCAGAAGCACCCTAGGCAAAAGGAGCAAATATCCATAGAGGTTTTCATACTGGAATTTATACTAGAAGAAGCTGGAAAGGTTTTACTAAGTGAGAAAAAAATTTGATTAAAAATATTTGTCGATGTTTTGCAAAAGGAAATGAACCTCTGATATTTTTCTTCATCCCTTTGCAGGTGAGCAAAGAATTTCCATTTCCCGCAAAAAACCCCAAAACCCTGTGTAAATGCAAAACAACTATTTGGTGATGGCCTTGAACCAGCAGATAGAATAAGTGCATCCAGCTAGGATTGTAGAATGCTAGATTAAAATGTCCATCTTGATGTGAATAAGCCAGCAATGATGCCACTTTGCTCTACCAATAAATTCTGACTGTCTTGGAGATTGACCTGTTTATGCAAGATGCTGAGAGAAAATATTGCCCGAGTTTTCTTCTATCTCTTCAAGCAATGGTTACATATAACTATTCCTCAGTGAGCAATGAGAAGTGAAAGAATGCTGCCTGTAATTTGACCTCTTAATGTGGGTTTTTACTGTTCTGGTTGATCTTGGGAGCTGTTTAAGAAGTCTCAGGAGCACTCTGTAAATGCATCAGCCTTGGTGACGCCATCACGTGTGCAGGCATTGGAAGGGTTTTCCTTGGAAAGGTGCTGATATCATCTTCATCCTCAGAGGTTGTCCACAACAGCAGAAGCATGTGGAGGGTGGGCAGGTAGCAGCTCAGTCAGTGGGAGAGGAAGGCTTTGGGCTCATTTTGGTGAGCGTGCTGCACTCGGTGTCCCTAGAAAAACCTGACTCACCACCGGCGGCTTCCAGTGTCTTCTGCTGTCTGAACAACGGACTAGAAAATTTGTTCTCCTGGTCGTGCCTTCACCTCTGTGTAGATGTAGTCAATGTCAGGTTTTTCTATAATTTCAAAAAGGACCTCTGCACAACAACAAAGTTACTTCAGCAAAAATTGTCCTGCTTAGCACTTCACATGATCCAGAATACAAACCTGTCTGCAGGTAATAAAATATTGCAGGCTTACTTTTCCTGTTTAGGGAAAGAAAGAATGTCTGTAATGGTCTAGATCCTAATGAGAAAAGAATATAATCCATTTTCCAGGGATATTCCATTACAAACAGGTATTTTTGAAGACAGAGGAGAGGGAGAGAGTGAATTTTTAGGTAAATTGAAGTTGTGACTACATAATTCCAGTCCTGTCATCTACTTGTTAATGAGATGACTCTGATCCAGCTTTAGCTCCCTAAAGTCTATGTTTCTACTAGAAATGCAAATAGAAGGTATCACCTTCTGAGGGTATCTATCCCTCTCCATTTTAAGAAGTCTGTGTGGCTTTGTTGAGGCAGCTAGTGTACATAAGACAAATCTCACCCTGCCATATCTAGCCCCTTGGACTTGAAAGACTGGCAAGCTTAGAATTTTTTCCAACTATTAAGTAGAATTATGCTCTAATATTTTTACAAATTACTGTCTTGCATAATTAACCTCTTGACCTAGAGGTTTTCAAAACAGATATTTTTGCAGGTGCAGCAAAATGAGGGCCCTGAAAGAATGAAGTCAGTTTAAAACTGCTGGCTACAATTTATTCTGAGAATATGAATGCTGCAATTGGAAAGCTGTTGACTGATGCCTATAGAGCTACGTCACTTTTGCTATTTAAGTAAATACTGCAATGAAAAAAAGCCTATGGAAAACATTTTATTCCAAACTGGTATATAGGATCTGGCTGACATCACTGTAAAGCCATGGATCTAGGATATGACAGCTATCAATTGAGAAATATCTTGTTTTCCTGTAAAGATGGTTCTTGCTCTGCATTACTAATCTGTGCTAATCTGTGAAACCAGTGTAAAAGATGGATTGTTTTTTTACATGTAAAAGTAAGCAGAATAGTCTGTTTGCTGTTCCAGCTTACAGACAGCTTTAGATACCAATGATCCCAAAGCAAGACAATACTGCATGGGCACCTTGTAGTGCAGAAGGATAGCTGGTTTAAAAACCATGCATTGACGTTCAGTATTAAAAATTAAATACTTCCTAGGTTCAAATTATTGATATCAGATTTTCATTTAGAACAGCAGGGGGAAAAACCCAAAACAACAAACATGCTCAAACTATCCTGGCTTATCCTGGTTAAGTTATCAAGTCACAGCAATAAAAAAGGGTCCTGCTTTCCTGACACAAAATTATGCTGCATCATGAATCATTCAGCATTAAAACAAATCAGGCATTGGATAAAAGTTGAAATTCATGCTGGGCTCTAATGGAGGAAGAGTAGTCAAACACAATTCCCTTTAAATTGCCCTTCTGTTAGAGACATTAAAGTAATTCCTGCACTTGTGCAGACATGATGGATCATGTTGTGTGCAAATGTTTGAGGATTTTTTTTAGTAGGAAGCCTGAGGTTTAAAGCTTTTCACCCTTAGCTCACTACATGATACAACCTTATTTTACTTTTTTTAAAAAATTCAATCAAATGCAGAACTCTTCAGAAAATTGCCAGTATTACATCAATATTTTCATGGTTTTTAGCCATCAAACTAAAGTGTAATTAAAGCAAATATCTTATTGGTAGTGCTTTGTTCTTGTTGTGATAGCACACTTTGAAGGTCTTGTCTGAAGGCACTTCATAGTCTCTCTGCCCCACTGAAATCACAACCTCTCAATGATGTAGTTGGGTTGGAGAAAGATTAGAGCATATTAAATGTACTGAGTTATATAAACCAAACAAACTGCTGCTCTATGTTCACAGGATTATTCTATAATGGATACAATGAAAATAAAATTGGATTTTGTTAGGAAAAAATACTATTAGTGCCTATAATAAATGATTCCCTGTATGTCAGATGTCTGTGCCTGAATTTTGTTCATTTCACTAAACATTGCCAGTGATCAGATAAATACCAAGGCTGTCTATTGATCTAAAGCCAAGTAATTGCTAGTGGTCATACTGGCAACTTGATTTTCTTCAGCAGAGTTTAGGGACTAAGCCTTCTGATCTCATACTTCCTTTTGTGATGATTTAAGTATGATTGTAGCCAAGTGAGGTCTTTATATGCAGTGATCTTCTGTATGCAGCACTTCAAGGAAGCTGACAACATCTCTTATTCTTTCTTCATGAGCTGTATCGTTGGCACATCCGTCTGTTTAACAGTTATAAAAAAGGAACAAAGCTTCATAAGCTAAACATAATTGCAATTTTCTGTATCTTAAACTTTGGCTCAGATTCTCGGCTTTGTCTCAGAAATAGAAAAGAATCTTGAGAAGAGGCTCTGGATCACGGTTATTTGTTTCTATGAAGGTGAGAAATCATCTTGCCTGTTTTTTCTGTCCATGACGTGTTATCCTTCCCATATGCAGCTCCTGGGTTTTTTTCTCTTCCTGGCTACAAGTGTACAAAAGAGAAAATTTGAATCCATGCTTCCCAGCCGTACTTGTTCATGGAAAAATCCAACAGAAGGGACAATATGCACTACTAGGTGCATGTGCGGGGCCAGGGTAAAAGAAGGAATGCTCTAGCCAGGCTTCAGCAAGCCAAAGGAATATGCACAGTAGTAGAGAGAGGTTGGGGTTTCTCTCCTTTGAACCAGCCTGTGTCAGCTGCCCAGGGCAATTAAGGTTTGTAGCCTCTAATCCGGGCTGCAGTCACTGACTTGGCCTCCTGGAGAGCTCCGGGTGACACAAACCTACCTGCTGGCCAGGGAGGCTGCTGGCAGCTTCCTCCCTTGTCCTGGCTGCCAACTGCGTGTTTACCTGCGGTCCTCTGAGCCTCGCTGCTGCCTTGTCCTGTCCTGGACCTGACTTCCTCCTACTGGAAACCCTGCCTGACATCATTCCCAATGCTATGACACCAGCAGGGGTGAGCATTAGGCACCAGAAATTACTCGGCAGCTATTGCTGGGCTCATCTCCAACATGATAAGCATTGAAATAGCATTAGTGACTTGGTAACTGATAGGAATGCAGAAAAGTAGCTTTTGCAGAAACTCAAGAAGATTACCCATTTAGAAAGAAATACTCTTTTCATGAATGCATCAGAGGGAAATTTTAGCTTTTCACAAGCCAGCTGAATTCCCAAATCTCTGAGTGGTTTTGTCAGTGGTACTCAGGGTAAAAGAGAAAAATACGCTCTTTTATTTATGATGTCTCCAATGTATATGCATTACTACTCTGAATTTTTTATCTTCCAGGTTAAAGTGTATCAGTAGATTTCTTCTGTTTTGATAAACACTAACATTTGTTCAATTGAGAATTAGAGACTCTAAGAAGAGTGTTTTCATTAGATTTTCAATCTGTAGACCTGACTCTATTACAAAGAACTTTCTTAGAATGAGAAAGTGACTGCTTAGAGAAATGTGTCATTTTTCTGCACTTGTCTATTTGATTACTATGGTCTACATCATTAAAATTCTGACATAGTCTCATACCAAAGGAATTGAATAAATGCAGAGATATTAGCATAGCTATATTAAATTGCAGCCATTTTATATTTTGATTTTAGTGAATGTTTTATTAATTACAATGATATCATTAATTTTTCCTGTTGAGGCCAATCTATACAGCATGCTTTTCTCCATCAAGTAGAACTTGGGAATGCTGTTCTGTATTGTTTGACAAGAGCAAAGCTGTAAAAGCATAAATGTTTGATAATGTTTTGCAGGGAAATATATTTCTACTTAGCTGTTATTTCAAAGTTATAATGGAAGAGCAATTCCCTGTTTTTTTTTTTTTTTTGGTCACAAATAGCACACATGAGCTTGCATTACCATTCCATTAACAGCATGGTTAAAAACACTAGCCAGGTTGTTTTGGCTTTTTTTCTACTCTAACATATTTTTTTCCTCCTTAGACTTGGTTGGTGGAACTTCTATTTTGTTTCATTGATTTGCAAATAGAGCACTTCTTTGCCTGCTGGCAGTCCTTGGTTAGAAGTGGTGGAGGTGGTGATTTGGAAGTGACTTGAAATGGGGCATTAAGCTGAGTTCAGGGTACTGGAGTCCAGGAATGCAGATACGACTCTTCTGGGGTTTCCAGAGCAAACCATGTTTTCTGCACAGAACTGCCTTAAATCCAGGCTGTCAGCCCAACCTGGGGCGAAAGCACAATGGACCTGATGTGCTGTGAGCAGGATAATTGTTAAGAACTGGAGCAGGTGGCAGCACAGGCTGAAGATTCATCATGGCAAGGAAGGAAACGAGTTGATCACGCTGCCCTGTTGAGAGGAGCAGTGAAGGAAAACACAGCACTCTCCTTCTGCAGGAGCACTTGGAGAGCCAAGAGCCAGCAGCTTGTGTGACAGCTGGTGCTGCTAGTTGTCCTGGAGGGCAATGCTGGTCTCCTCCTCCCCTTTGCCCAGCTCTGGACTAAGCTCTAATTAACCAGGCAAAAAAGAGCTTTGAGCAACAGTCTGGAAAACATCCCAAGACCCAAATGCTGAGATAATTTTTTTACAAGTGGCTAAATTAAAACTAAAGCAGAGGGACAATATTCTTACAGTTTGGGATCTCTCATACCATGTGGCCTTTGATGAAATCAGTGATGATGAGTTTTCTGTGAGCAGTTAAATGAGGAACCAAAATGTTGTTCTCCTTTTCAATGACTATGACTACTTATTTTCTTTCACTTCTTTCCCAGTAATGGCTTCAGTTGGCTTTTGTACAAGTTAGTTTTAATCTATCTGCCCATTTTAAAATGAGAACCACAAGTGAAAATAAGAAAATTTTATATGTGCTGAAAGAAAGGAAAAGGCAAAACCCCCTCCTGAACTAATTGGTACTCTCATTTGTAACTGCATATGCTATTTTCTCAAAAAGCAAATATTTGAGCAAACTGAGAAGTTTCTAGTTATAACTTTCACTTTCATTTTCTAAGAGGTTTAGGATATTCCTAAAAGTAATCCTTTCAAAATTCAAAATGTCTGGTTTGAGGTGTGTGCTCCACATGATGGTATGTATGTTGATAGTACAAATATGGCACAAATGGAGGGGCAAAGAAGAAGTAGAGGGAATTTTCCTGCCTACTTAATTAAGAAAGAAAGCACTCTTCATATTGCTAAAATTTAAAAAGAAAAATCTCTTGTACTGGAGTATAAGTTCAAAATTGATTTGCTTTAGAATGGCTAAATATTTCCAATGTAGTATCGATGATGTTAAAGCTCAGATAAACAGAAGCCCTTTGATTTTATTAAATTCACATTATCTTGGTTTTATGACTGTTTTCCCACATACACAAAGCAGCATGCCTGCTACCAAAAATGTTTATTGTGGCCTATACCAATAATTCTTTTCATGCTGGGTTTTAGACTTAGTATTGGGACCTTGCTTTAAAAATCCAATCCACCACCTCACCAAGAAAAAGAGGTTTAATTTATTATACCTCTTTTTTGCCAGGCCTTTTAGTTTTATAAAACCTTCTAGGTAGCATTTCATAACTTCCATGAACACTAACAAAGCAAATTGCAAACTGAGTTTTTTCTTTGTTTATTAATCCTAGTTAGCTGAGGGTTTCATAGACACAATGAACAATGTATACGATGTTTCACAGATAAAATGTTTCACAGATACAATGAACATTTCACTGGAGTAAAAAGGTCACTCAGGGTTTAGTGAAGGCTTTCTCCATAGCTAAAAGAATCCTCTTGCTAGGACAGGCAGGCATACTTTAGGGGCTTAGTGACCAGCTTGGAGGAGTATTGAAGAAATCCTTCTGTTGGTTATTCAATCTTCCCTAGAAGAACAGACCTTGCCAGAAAAGTCTGTGGCAGAGGATTTTTACTCTGTCAGCCTTTTCTGTCTCTTTCATTACTGTTCCCTCTGTTCTCTCCCTTTGGATTTGAACTCAGACATGAGTTTCTAGCTGAGGCAGTTTCATCCTCTGCCTCATCTGCTTGATTTCTGGAATAATGGGATGGATTTTTAAATTTTTTTTTAACTTGTGCTTTGAGGAAATATATTGTTGTTAAGCATCAGCCAATTCTCCTGATCTTTTGGTAATTTGGTACTCACAGAATCCTCCCTGCCTTTGTGCTCCCTGAACAAGGAAAAGTCTGCTCTGAACTCTGACATATTTATTTTAGTACTTGTCTTCCTTACTACCCTCAAGATGTTCCAGCTGGGACTCCTCCACCATCTCATGGATAATCATTGCAGCCAAAGTTACCAGATTATTACATCCTTGACCTGTTATGTGTTTGGAAACTTCCTGCTTGTATTAGTCTGGTCTGCACCTTTGTTGAAAAGCAGTCCCCAGCACAAAATAGAAAAATCTAATATTACTTGGAACCAACACATTATCCATATGGTTAGAGGCTCCCATGAGCACTTAAAAAAAAAAAAAGGCCCATCCTGGTTCTTGATATGGTGATCTGTAGCAGATGCCCACCAAGGTGTTCTGCTTGCTGATCTCCTGGATCAGATTCTGATTCATTGTCTATGGACAGCCATGCCTCCCATCCCAGAGAAATCTGCATCTGAGCCCCTGTTTTGCACAGAATGCACTTGTCCCATTCATCCTCCTTGACTGATCTTCCTGAGGATCCCTTACCCAACCAACACTCCAGCTTTGTGCTGACTCACAGTGGTCTCTGTGTTTCTGATTATGTCCTTGCTCTACATCTGCATACAGATGTTTGAGGTTTTACTGCATTGTTTGTATCTCCAGTGTATGAGATAGGTTCCTGATCATCCTGCTTTCTTCTTGTGATTGTGGCCCTTACTGTCTCACACCCGGAGCTATTCCACTATCACTTCTCGCTCTGTTGTCTGTCGCCTTTATTCTCCCTCTCCCAATGAAGACAGAAGCAGCTGTTGATTTGGACAGAATTGTTCCAACTGATTTCTTGTTGGTTGCATTTGAACTGTCAGGTAATTTTACGTGAAGAACCAGAATGTTATTTTGAAATATCAAAATGAAACCTGGGGGAAAAATATATGTTATAATCTGAATAATCCCCCCAAAAATTGTGAAGACCTGGTTAAAAATGGCAAAAAAGTTGCATTGCACAGTGCATTTTCTCTGTGTAGAAATCACAATGAAAACAGAAATTTATCTTCAGTAAAAAAATGTGTTGCTGTCTTGGCTGTTAATAAAATATTCGTCATCCTCCGTAGTTGTGGTTCACACACAAATTGTATTACAGTATTTCAGTGAATTACTATGTTTCTTTTGGCTTTAATGAGGGAGCTTTATGCAGTGGTGGGGAGTTTGATTTGCTGGCGATCTGCCTGTGTCTCCAAGAGGCCACATGGTGGAGTCAAAGCCGTGTTTTGCCTGTTCTGGTCGGTGCCACAGTCGCAAGGAGGAGGCTCTGTCTTTTAAGCGCAGTCATCGCCACCTGGAATCCTTTTGCTATAGATGGTCACGACAGAGAACTTGTGCATTTATGGATATGATTTATTGACAATACAACTCAAAGGCCCTGCCCTCTCAATGTTGGTTGGCCTTGTATGGATCTCAATTAAAAGCAAAAAGATCCTATGAAAGGACCCATGAAAAGTGCAGGAGTATGGAACAAAGATTGGCAAATTGACCCCATTGAAATGGCAAGATATTGCTTCCCTTCCTTAGAGAAAAGTTCATTTCCTTTCAGGAAAGGAAACGAAATCTGCAAACCAGAAAAGAAGGACACAAACACTCAGAAAAAGAGAGACAATCAAAGTAAATGCAACAGAAGAAAAAACTGGAAATAATTTTGGAAAATTTTGTGATTACCAGAAAATGGTCTGGGAGGGAATCAGCTGCACTGCAAAGGAACAAAACATGCCAAAACTAACTTCAAAGATGTTACAAAAGCAGTGGAAAAAGTCAAGTAGGAGGACACAACTTGAGGGGGAAGATATCAGGCAGAAGGCAGGGATACTTGAAAAAAAAAAAAGAAAAAAATCTTCACCAAACTGAAAGCCATCAAAAGGCATGGCATGCCATCAACTGCAGGGACATGCAGCAAAGCTTGCCTAATTCATCCCAGTTGAAGGTGAGAACAGAAAGGAAGGACTTGCGAACACTCTGCGATGGAGATACCATCAAAGGAAATGCAATTGAAGGGGAAAAAAAAAGAAATTGGCAAATGCTGTGACTACAAGGAAATGGAGCGGGATTCCATCAGGTGCAGTGCAAAGGACCAAAAGAGGCCAAAACTAAGTCCTGGGAAAGGAAACGACATCTTGCGATTTCAATAGGGCTGAACTGGGCATGCAATGGTGCGTGTCCCTGCTCATGATGTCATGCCATGCCTTTTGATGGCTTTGGGTATGGCCAAGAGTTTTTTGGTTTGTTTTTTTTTTTAAATATCCATGCCATGTCCCTCATATCTTCCCCTGCAACTTGTGTCTTCCTCCTTGCATTTTTCCCCTGCTTTTGCAACATCTGTGAGCTTAGTTTTGGCCTCTTTTGGTCCTTTGCACTGCACCTGATAAGAATCCAAATCCATTTTCTTGTAGTCACAGAATTTTCTGATTTTATTTTTTCCTTCAATTGCGTTTCCTTTGATGGTATCTCCATTCCAGAGTGTTTGTAAGACCTTCCTTGCTGTTTCAACCTTCAACAGGGATGAATTGGGCAAATATTTGTGCATGTCCCTGCACGTGATGGCATATGGCCTGCCTTTTGATGGCTTTGACTTTGGGACAGATTTTTTCCTTTTTTTTTTTTTAAGTATCCATGCCATGTCCCTCATATCTTCTCCTCCAAGCTGTGTCTTCCTCCTTGACTTTTTCTCCTGCTTTTGCAA